>CM040916.1:31945754-33258254 GCA_023029165.1 Gobiocypris rarus | reverse complement strand
ACTTGCTAGTTACCACTTGTGATCTCCAGCTTCCTCTTAAAGAGTTAGCTCACACAAAAATGCTGTCATTATTTAGTCATTCCAAACCCTTAAGACCTTCGTTCATCTTCAGAATGCAAATGAAGATCTTTTTGATAAAATCCAAGAGCTTTCTGACCCCCCCATAGACTGCAGCATTGTTACCACTTTCAAGACCCAGAAAGGTAGGAAAAACGTTGATAAAATGATCCTTGTGACTGCAGTGGTTCCACCTTAATGTTGTGAAGCACCGCAAATATTTTTTGTGCTCAAGAAAAAAACAAAAATAATGACTTAATTCAACAACTCTTTCAATTTCTGACACTGTTCACGTTGTAAGTGCAGCGCTTCCGGGTTTTACGTCAGAATGCTGGCTCAGTATTGGCCGGCTCCTGCATCAACACCACACGCATGCACCGTGGTGCTTAGTGATCCGCATTGGAGACTTGCATGAAAGAGAAGAAATTGTTGAGTTTTTTTTTTTTCTTTGCACAAAAAGTATTTTCGGTGCTTCATAACATTATGTTTGAACCTGTATTCACAGGGACTATTTTAACGATGTCTAACAATGACTACGTTTCTGGGCCTTGAAAGAGGTAATTATGTTGCTGCCTAAAGGGGGTCAGAAATCTCTCGGATTTCCAAATCTCTCAGGTTTGGAACAACAAGAGGTAATTAATGGCAGAATTTTTGGGTGAACTAACCCTTTAATCTTAAATAAAAAAGCAATGTTTTAGTCCAGAGTTTTTGGAGAAAGCCAAAACATTTCCTAAGTTTATGTAAACGGGGTCATTGTTGCTGTGCGGGGCTGTTCAGGATGCTAAAAAAACAGAGCTGTGTTTTGATAACACCACAGAGTCACAGGGTTTTTACACATTTCACAGAAGTGAAATGAGCCAAAATATCTGATGTTGTTTTGTTTTGCTTTTTTCTGCTAATGTAATTTTTCCACTCATTCCATTGTAATCTGTTAATTTCAATCAGTTTGGTTAGTAACTGGCTCATCCACCCCCATAGATGACTTTCTAGAGTTCATATACCTCAAGGGACACTTCACCCAGAAATTAAAATTCTATCATGATTTACTCGTTTCAAACCTGTATGACTTCTTTCTTCTGTGGAACATAGAAGAAGATATTTTGAAGAATGTCGATAACCAACTTCAATTGTATGAGCAAAAAAAAACACGTGAGAGACATTTAAATATCTCAAAATATCTGCTTAATTACAAACGTCTGAATGATGATAGAATTTTCATTTTTGTCTGAAATCCCTTTAAAATACTAAACAGTCTTCCTCTCTTCCTCCTGTAAACTCGTTTTACCATTACTCATTTTTATCATGTGGTTGCACACTGGTTGTTAAAATAGAAAGAAAGAAATGACCAATCTCTCTGACCTATCTCTCTGAACTCTCTCGCACAGACTTGTTGCCCTCAGACCCGGTGCAGCCGCAGTATAATTTCTGGTTGAGTCTGGTGGATAAGTTGGGTGTGAAGGCCTTTGTGGATCTGACTCTTTCTCCCTCCGTCAGGCAGGGCACTCAACATCTGCTCCGCATCACTGGACTGGGTGAGACATTTCCTGATCGGATTATCTTTTTGACACCAAGCCAGAAGGCATCTATTAGATTAGATTTATCTTCATTGTTATTGTACAAAAATACAAGTACCTAGCCAGTGAAATCTTAGACAGAGAGTCCTAGACAAAGTGGCAGCACAAATAGTTCCACATAAAAAAACAATTATTTTTACAAATTAAAACTCCTGCTTAAAAATACCATGAAAGTACTCAAATCAGAAGGAAAAAAGCAACATGTTCCCTTAGAGCAGTTTGTAAGAAGAAAGGTTTTCAAAGAAAGTGCATCCTTCAGTTTAACTGAAAATAACCTTGAGTTGGCTGTAAATAACTTTTGTGCCAGTCAGACTTTTGGCGTTAGGCATTTACAGATTTTCTGATAAATCACATTTCTTTAAATAGTTCTGAGTTGTGAGTGATTGTGGGATGTACTAAAAGACTTTTCATCGACTTTTGCCCTCATGGGCTGCATGCAAAAACAAACAGTATGTGTAGCCAGATTCATGTATAGTTGACTCTTATGTGCTGGTGGTTCTTTTTAGTAAATCAAAAACATACAAAACCACTGTAGCCTGATTCACAAACAAATGATTCCTATGAGCTGGTTCTTATTCATAAAGATACAGCACAACCGTTGTAAACTGATTTACGAACAAATTACTCTTGTGAATTGGTTATTTTCAGTTAATCAGAAAATATAGCATGACCAGTGTAGTCCATTTCAGAAACAGATGACTCTTGTGAGCCAGTTCTTTTTAGTGAACAGTTTAAATGAGTCTAAAAAAAGTCTGCTCTGTAAAACTTACGAGAATAATTACATCTAAAAGATGCTTCTCTTATTCAATTTTTGTGAATGTAGCCAGGAGGAATTGATTTTATCAGAGGGTATCCGATGTTCATTGGATGTTTTGACCCTGAACCGTAAACCCCTTCAGTTGGCGGGTTGGCAGTGGTAGCCAAATCACTGCCCATCTTTTCCTTTTGGCTTCGATCTTAGCTCCTTTCTCCTGTTCCGTATACAGTAAGAAGCTCTTTGCCTACCCCATCCTGCGAACTGCGACCTTCCTCTTCTTTTCTGTAAAAGGCTGTAATCATTCTCCATACTGCCGGGGCCGGGAATCCTCTACAGACGACCTCAACTGGGAACAGCCATACCTGTTGTTCTTTCTCTCTGCATTGTTGCAAGTAAACTTGGTATTTGGCACTATTTCTTACAAAGGCTTGATCACAAACTTCTTCCCACTATAAGTTCTATAAAGATGATCATCTTCCTCTTCTTAAACCACAAAACCACATCTGGATGTCAGGGGGAACTGCACCCTACCTCCCAAGTCTACCTTCATTTCACAAGCTTGAACCATCTGAAGAAAGTTATTTGTTGTTCTTAATGTGGTTGATGTTTTTCTACCGATCTCACAAACTTGATCAATGGTGTTGGTTTCCCATGTGTTTGCCGTTTCTTACATCTCTCCTGCCCCAGAGCATCAGCAAACATCATGGGCACCTTATCATGGCACCACCTGTACTTTCCCTGAGTGAGTGCTATTTTACAACCCGCCAGGATGTGTGCCATGGTACCCCTCTCCCCACAAAGCTTGCATTATGTGTCCTCTCTCTTAATCCACTTATGCAATTTTGCTGGAATTGGGAGTGTGTCATATACTGATCGGTAGCAGGAAGGATATCCAGAAAGGCTCCAATTTCCATAGATCAATCAATGTGATCTTCCTTGTGGGAAAGTTCCATCTAGCCCAGGTTTCCTGGGGTGCTGGTTTCACAGCTCTTGTTCTATGTCCTTCCTCCAAGTACCATACTTCCTCCTGGATCATGGCTATCCTCTCTTTGTTATTTTTGTTGTTTCATTGTTCGAAATGGAAAGTACCGAGACCCCTCTGTCCCTGTGCATGACATTCCGATGATGTCACATAGCCCACTTGGGTCCTGATCTTGTAGTAATGCCTGCATTTCTGACTTGCTTATCCTGGGTGTCTTTGTATGTCATTACAATTCTACATTTTGCCACCTTAAATTCCACCACCATGGATAACAAAGGGACTGCAGCTTATATAACTGAGTTTATATAGAGGCCTACTGAAGTGAAACTTGGATGAATTCCCAGCCACCTTTGGAGGAACTTGTTGATCTTCCTCTCCACTCCTTCCAAACTCTTATCATCAGGGATTTCACTGTCAACAGCCACATGTCTGGACTGCAATCCATGTTAGTATAGCCATGCTTTGCATTTCCCCAGAAGTCCTGATTTCTCAATCTTTCTTGGCCAGTCCTCTGCCAACTTTAACATATAGAGAATTTATTTTTGTAACAATATATAGTAAAAATGACCGCTATAACAACAAACTTTTTTATTTTCTTTTTCAGGAGGTATGAAGCCTAATACCCTGGTCTTGGGCTTCTATGACAACTGCTATCCAGAGGACTACTTCCTGCAGGACCCTGTCTTTTGTGAGGGCGATAGGGGTGAGGGGGATAATTTTGGGGTTGACCTCCCATCCTTACAGGCTCATTTTCCCCTAGTGCGCCATGCGGAGAGCCCTCGCGCGCTGCAGCCTGAGGAGTATGTAAGCATCATCCTTGATGCCATAAAAATGGGCAAGAATGTTTGTTTAGCCAGGTACTTCTTCCAGCTACCGCCTGAGAGCAAAGGTGTAACATGCAAAAGGGGAAATGACAGTGTGGACACCATCGACGTGTGGCCGACAAACCTACTGTCCCCAGACAGTGCCAGTTACGCAGACGTGTGCAGTCTTTTCCTGCTTCAGATGGCGTGCGTGTTAAACATGGCCAGCAGGTGGCGCCGTGCAAGGTTACGTATATTCGTCTGTGTGGAGTCTGAATTGGGAGACCAGGGCTGGCTGGCTAAAGAGGAGCAATTTAGAGAGTTGCTGGGCAAGCTGAGGATTCGTGCCTCTATTAAGATTGTGCCGTGGGATAACGTGGCACGCATGTTTAGAGGGGAAGGCTCAGAGAGGCAAAAAGTGTCTGAAGAGTTCCTGTGTGCCGTGAATGCCCTGCTGAGGGAACACAGCTCTACGGCAGCAGTGCGCTTCCTGTACTTGCCCCACCCTCCCTCCAGTTCTGAGCTATCACAGCAGTACCTGACGCAGCTAGACGCATTGACGCGAGACCTGGGCCCAGCTCTCTTGATTCACGGGGTCACACCAGTCACATGTACTGAGCTCTGAGAAACAATAACCAAAGCGCGTTTGTGATAGAGAGGAACATCAGAAATGTTAGTGAGTGGAATACAAGTGTACAAGTACTCCTTAAATGGTGGGTGATTTTGAAGATCATAATAAATGGGTGGGGAATGTGCTATTGTTATTTAAAATAAATATCGTAATATAATAATAAAATGTTATTTAAAGATGGATGGAATTTGGGTTTATGGGTATATACTGCCAAATCATGTTGCATCATGCAGTTATTTTTGCAATCCTCATGCATCTCCGTTTGATCTCATCAACAGAACGTTTTGTGTACGTGGAAAGAGAGTGTCTGCATATACATTTCAATTGATAATTATGTTCATTCAAGTTTCAGACAGTAAGTGTAAATCTTTAAACGGATCTGGTGATCCATGTTTTTGTGTTTATGCAAGACACTGTACGGATTAAAAAAAAAAACTAGGATGGAAAGAGTTTGTCTGAATGAGATGTGGTTATTGTTGGCACAGTAATGGGGTGAAGTAAACCTGTTTTTGATATTGTGATGCACTGTTGGAACATTGTTAATCTTTTCTGCTTTTTCTTAGTATGAAACCGGCCCCCTGACCCTGTTTTGACCCAGTTAGAGCTTGCAGGCCAGTGAGTTCTCCTCACTGGTTTGGGTCATTGTTTGTGTAATGGCAGAAGTGCTGTTCCCATCTTTCCGATTAGAGTTCTTATGGATTTGTGCATTCATGGTGTATTAACTGTGATTTGTATAATCTTATAGACAGACATGTTATTTATAATTTTTTGTGAGTAAGTGTGAGAATGCAGGGAGAAAACATGAAAGTGTCTTGTGGTTTTCATTAATAGGTCTGGATTTCATATTTTGGCTCATGAAATTCCTCAGACATTTTGCATTACCTTTTTGTTGTTGATTTTGTGTTTATTGCCATTTTTACAGTTCAAATGCTTTTTGTACTTATGAATGTTCTGACTGGCTGAAGGCAGAGGTGAGACGTCATGAATGGCATCTGATTGGTTTAGAGCTGATGATGATGTTTGTATTGAGTCTGCTGGTCTTTGGGAACTGAAAAGGGACACTGGTTAGAAATGATACTTGAATATTTTGCACATTTGTGCATGTGTTAAGTTGTTAGCATTAACAAAAAATAATGCAGCCCTTTATCATAGCTGTACAATCATTCCATTCATTATATTTAAATTAAACATATATAAAATGATTTGTGTATGCAAAAATTGCTTTACACAATCCAGTTTACATATAATTTGGTGTATTTAGAAATCTTCAGATCAGAAATTAAGGTGCATAATTATATATACATACATTCATACAATCACAGTATAAAATCATGATCTTTGATTTGTCAATTTAGCTCAACAGGATAGGATGTACTACAATTACACAGCACTAGTATAGACTGTATAATCGCTATCATGACTAAATGTATAGTTTGTAATTGATTAAAAAAAATATTTCTGTCATCTTTTTCCTTCAGTGCCTCATTCTTTATGCTGAATTTATAATTCTGTTCCACCCTAGAGTGTGTTCACATTGTCACATTATGGAAAGGCAATAAATACATTATGTATGTAAAAGTCCTAGAGAACAGTATAAACTAGTTATTATAAAGTAGTCATGTGCTACAGTCCTGTCCTGTCCTGTCCTGTCCTATGGCTCTTTTTCACATTTCCAAATTTAGAATGCAGAAAAAAACAACAGCAGGGTTAATGGAACAAGATATCCCACATAAAAGAAATGCGTGCCTCTTTTCGATCATTTTACACTTCAGAATAGAGTGCAACAGTTCCCGGCCCCTTTTTCAGAGGTGCTGGTTCTGGAAGGTGTTTTTTTTTCATACATTTTTCCCATAGGGATTTTAAAGTAGCCTTTGTTAAAGAGCTATAAGATCTAATCAGCTATTCTGTGAATCACAACACTACAAACTTTGTAGTGATTTTTTTTTTAAATCAGACAAAAAGACAAAGGTACAAGAACTACAATCCCATGAAGCATTGCAAACAGCATAATCAAAAAAATCGGGTGAAATAAATGTTTTATTATATGCACAGAAATATATTTTAAGTGTACTGCAAACATTCTACAAACATTTCAGTAGTCTGAAGGCATGGGGAAATTGCCAATTACGTCGTTCAGTGTTTCATGGGAGTTGGCGGAGCTAAAGAGCTATTTTGGAAATAGCTGCTTTTTCAACTTTCTGATTGGTGTAATTTGCTGTACAGCATCATGGGTAATGTAGTTTTTCACCAGTGATTCCACTGTTAAACAGAAACCTTAAAAAAAACTGAAATAACATGGGCTAATAGCTTCAACAGAAGCAAATACCCTACTGTTGCACTCCTGAAGGATCATGTGACACTAAAGACTGAAGTATTGATGCCGAAAATTCAGATTTGCCATCACTGGAAAAAATTACATTTTAAAATAATTCAAATCGAAAAGTTATATTAAATTGTAATAATATTTCACAATATTACTGTTTTACTGTATTTTTTATCAAATTAACACAGCAACCTCTTTAAAAAATGACCCTGATTAGTGGAAATGTCATTGAACGTCATGACTGGACTGTAAAGGCTCAATAGTTTGAGACTCCTGATTCCTATACAAATACACTCATGAATAAATTGTAATTGTACATACTCCTTAGATCTGTCGATTTAACAGAAAATGTAAATGTTTTGTATTTGTCACAATGCATCTGATTACCCGTCACTGCAGTAGAAACAGTTTGTATGTATTGTTCTTATTATTAATATCATTAGGCATATGATTCTGTATTTTGTTCATCTCTGTGGTCCACGGTTTTATATCAGTCCTGTTTGTTGTTTGCCTGCGCCATCCTCTCCCTTAATTTTGGTTCAATGCTGCGAGCAAATTTAGCCATTTGTTTAACACTAAAGGATGAGAGACGCAGCCAGCCCGGGAAAAAAATGGACAGAGCAATGTGCTGAAACAACAAAGGATGGTAAGTTATCTTTCTATAACATATTTAGATTTCAACATTATCATAACCCTTTATCTTTATATAGTAAACACTGTTGAAATGTGTGTATTTTGTACACTGTACAACCTGATTGGTGTGGTGTTTACCTGCAGTGCATGAGTTAGACATCCACTTGTGTATGTTGTGTAACCCACAGTATTCAGAGCATCTCTAGCAAATGAAGCAGCACTTTTCACCAGTGGATTCACCGGCACGTTATGAGTCATATTTGTGGAGACCATAAACGGGGCTACACACTGGATAGAGGAAGAGAAACGACATCAAGGTTTGGCAAACAATGTATGTACAATAGATTTACTACTAGTACTGGGCTTACTTGAACTGTGATTCCTCTTGAACTGTATTCTGCATGCAGACTGCGAGAGAAATATGTAACAAATATCTGGGTGTGAGAGAGAACAAGACACATTTTAGTCACTTTAGAGTTGTTGTTTTAGTTTGTGCAAGGCTGCATTTTATTCAAATATAGAAACTTGAAATTTGGTTTGTGTGTAACAAAGTTGTACCTTAGTGGCAGAATACACTGACACCATTGGCTGAGGCTGAGAGGCTGCCTCTGATGATATGTTTATAATGAGGCCTTTCCCCCTAAGAGTAAACAAGCCCTCAGTTAAAGTCTAAACACAGTTTTCATAATTTAACAGATAAGATCAGAGTCGGCTGCGTGTTTACCTGTCAACCATTCCTGGCAAAATGAGTCTGCTCATCTACAAATCAACAACATTATCATGAATATCACTGTTGTTGTCACCACCAAACTCTTTTTGTTATCAGTATCACAAATCAATGTAAAAAATTAAATACAAAGATATGTTACGAGGGCCTTTCTGTTAAACTTTAAATATTAACTTAGTTAAACTTAAATATGATTACAATTTAAAATGACTGGTTTATATTTTAATACATTTCAAATGTAATTTATTCCTGTGATAATAAATCAGAATTTTCAGAAAACACTAATATGCTGATTTCCTGCTCAATAATAGTAAAAGAAATGTCTTATTATTATCAATGTTAAAAATTGTTAGTGACAACCCAAAATTTGATTTATCCAGCCTGTTTCCATGCAATTGGCCTTTTAAAGATTAAATAGTGTACATAATGACATCATGCAAAAAAATATTTTTTTATAGCAAATATCACTTTGTATTGTTATATAGGCTGTTTAGATCAATACTTGATCATCAAGCAATATTTATAAATAAGTGGAGTAGCATTATTTTTCTGATTACTTTTAGTAGACTGTAGATTAAAATGAATGCTTGGTAATGTGCCAATTATTTGTAAAATGGGAGAATTTTTTATACACTTTTGAATTTATACACTGAAAAATATTGTTGCAATTAGCCATCACAACTTAAGAATTTGCGTTAGAATAACTTCCACAGATTTAACTTGTTGAGAACTCAAATATCCAAGTTATCACTTGATACAATTTCAGTTGATTAAACATAACATTTTAATGCAGATTGAAAACTTTAAGTTAAGACAACTATTTTTTTATGGTGTACAGAATTTGATGCGATTTCATCTTCAGAACAAAATGAATATGAATACATATTTACTTGCAAATGTTGCACAATAAAAGGAACATCAAATTAAGATGTGTAATCAAGATAAGATAAGATCAAATAAAGATGAATAAAGTTTGAGAGGTAACGCGTCTTATTCTGATGAAATACCAATAGTAATACAATTATTTTATATAGAATTTTAAAATAAATTAACTATTTGAAAAGTGACAGTAAAATACTGGATTAATATACATATATTTTTATATCCATATCCAGTAAGTATATTTTTAACATGCATATGTAGGACACAAAATGCCACCCATTTTTAGAATTACCTATGTATACAATGTATGCTAGTACTATGTCAAGATGATAAATGAGATATATTGTATGACAGATACAGATTTAGAGATTTTCTTACCTGAGTGACAGACAGCATGTTACAGTTTATCACTTGTGTGATTCTCTGGAAACAGAAGAAAGTAATTTATATAATAGACACTCATACAATGGGTTCAGGTTACAAAAAAATTCAAGCTGTGTGGTGTAGAAAAGGTGTTTCAGACCTGGTCTGGATCAGGAACATCCAGGAAATTTGCCAGAAGCCCAATATAGTTCATACCTACATTGTTCACTATGGAGAAGAGAATAAATTAATAATTCATAAATCTCTCTTCAGCTATTTATTGATTATTTTTTGATTATTATTATCCTACTTGTTGATAGCATAGAGCTTCTGCTGAGAAAAATGTTGACATTACAACATAAAAAGGGAGGGGAGGGGGGAGACAGCATCTGTGACTTTACAGAGTAGTTACATTAATACATTCGTTAATATTTATGCATATAAAAATCTATGTGGTATTTACAAATTTGTCCCAGCTTGTTACACTGAAATAATGAGGCAAAGGTAAGCACTATATACAGGTCCTTCTAAAAAAAATTTGCATATTGTGATAAAAGTTCATTATTTTCCATAATGTAATGATAAAAATTTAACTTTCATATATTTTAGATTCATTGCACACCAACTGAAATATTTCAGGTCTTTTATTGTTTTAATACTGATGATTTTGGCATACAGCTCATGAAAACCCAAAAATTCCTATCTAAAAAAATTAGCATATTTCATCCGACCAATAAAAGAAAAGTGTTTTTAATACAAAAAATGTCAACCTTCAAATAATTATGTTCAGTTATGCACTCAATACTTGGTCGGGAATCCTTTTGCAGAAATGACTGCTTCAATGCGGCGTGGCATGGAGGCAATCAGCCTGTGGCACTGCTGAGGTGTTATGGAGGCCCAGGATGCTTCGATAGCGGCCTTAAGCTCATCCAGAGTGTTGGGTCTTGCGTCTCAACTTTCTCTTCACAATATCCCACAGATTCTCTATGGGGTTCAGGTCAGAAGAGTTGGCAGGCCAATTGAGCACAGTAATACCATGGTCAGTAAACCATTTACCAGTGGTTTTGGCACTGTGAGCAGGTGCCAGGTTGTGCTGAAAAACAAAATCTTCATCTCCATAAAGCTTTTCAGCAGATGGAAGCATGAAGTGCTCCAAAATCTCCTGATAGCTAGCTGCATTGACCCTGCCCTTGATAAAACACAGTGGACCAACACCAGCATCTGACATGGCACCCCAGACCATCACTGACTGTGGGTACTTGACACTGGACTTCAGGCATTTTGGCATTTCCTTCTCCCCAGTCTTCCTCCAGACTCTGGCACCTTGATTTCCGAATTACATGCAAAATTTGCTTTCATCCGAAAAAAGTACTTTGGACCACTGAGCAACAGTCCAGTGCTGCTTCTCTGTAGCCCAGGTCAGGGTGTCAATGATGGCCTTCTGGACAGCAGTCAGGTCGGCAGTCTTACCCATGATTGCGGTTTTGAGTAATGAACCAGGCTGGGAGTTTTTAAAAGCCTTAGGAATCTTTTGCAGGTGTTTAGAGTTAATTAGTTGATTCAGATGATTAGGTTAATAGCTCGTTTAGAGAACCTTTTCATGATATGCTAATTTTTTGAGTTAGGAATTTTGGGTTTTCATGAGCTGTATGCCGAAATCATCAGTATTAAAACAATAAAAGACCTGAAATATTTCAGTTGGTGTGCAATGAATCTAAAATATATGAAAGTTTTATTTTTATCATTACATTATGGAAAATAATTAACTTTATGAAGGACCTGTATATAAGGGGTGTGACGAGATCTCGTGTCACGCGAGAATGTCGCGAGACTAAAAATGTGACGAGATTTCTCGTCAAGGTGAAAAGTTGTCTTCCGTCATAAATTGTCATGACCGACGTGGTGTTAGAAGTTAGGATAGAATATTGCTGCGATTCGCCTACTTATGCTACGTTCCAGGCAGTTTTTGAGCCCGTAAATTACGACTTCAAACCACGACTCACGACTTTGTAGCGTTCCAGGCAAAGTCAAACTGCTTGAGCCCCCTTGCGGTTGCTAAGGTTAGATGTAAACAAAGCATGACAGACTGTTCGGGGCTTATGCTCATTTACAATCATCACCAAAGGTGCTTACACCTTGCTTATTTGAGGGAAACGCTGGAGACAAAAACGGCCCATAAGGCAAGAGAACGTGTTATACCTTTTATTTTACATTATTTGACATATTTGTATTTTTGTACAATACATATTTGAATTCTTGCGCTCAATTGACTGAAAACTAGCGAACGCTAGAAAAGCTGCTTATAATGCATAACATTTGCAGATAAATAACGTTAGAGCAACACCTTATTTAATAAACGATTTGTTTTTTAATGTATGACTTCCATAAACACCGCATCCGTAGAGGCTAAAAGAACTCGTACCATTACATCGATCTAGTACGAGTTCACGGGTGGAAAATCACGGGTTTAACAGCCATTCCAGTGCACTTTCACGGGTAGAAGGTTGGAAAAACACGGGTTACGGGTTGGCTGGAACGTGGCATTATTACGACCTAAAAGTATGCAAACTTTGGGACAAACGACGCGTTTACCTCAGCTCTTGTGCCATGGCTCTCGTTCGGCTCACTTACATTATATTGAACAGACACGTTCAGATTTTAATTGTAGTGTCTCTAACTGAACTGATTTTATGAAAATGAATGCGTTGGGAAAGTGATCCAGTAGTCCATTAGCGGTGTCTTTGGGAGTGGCCTCACAGGGCAGCGAAGTAAGTGCATTCTGGGAGTTATTGTCTTTCATCCCCATGAGACAAAAATCATTTTAGAGGGCACCAAATTAAAAAAAATAATTTCACATTTTGACTACATTAATGATGACCCAGTTTAAATACAAAGCTTAATGCTAAATCACTAAAGTAACCCTTTAATGCAGAGTCTCTCCTTATGTGTTTTCAGTTATGATGCTTTTAAAAGTTAAAGGCCAAACATTTCATTACAAATGTTCACAATGCTGCTGCAGGTGAAATATAATGTGGATAACATTGAATAAATATATTTTCGTCAGGTTGATAATTGATCACTCAAGCCCCTTAATCTAAATCTCCCTTAACCATCGGACTCTCACCTCCGTCATGTTTGTAGTTTTTTTTAAACACTTTTTATCCGCGTTTGTAGTTCTAATCTAATCGAAGACTGCCAGGACTGTGGCGGAGGATTCGCTGTCTATTTTAAAATGCGCATTCAAAGAGTTATGCACGAGCGTGAAAGTGAAAGTAAACGCGAAAGCGCATTCAAATGCGATTCAATACTTGAGCCTACCGCTGTTTGAAAGCGTCTCTCTGAGACATGATAATCTTTCAATATGAAAGCTATCTGTGTAATTGTTACCAAACCATCTCTTAGCTCTGTATCATGCTTGAAGAAAAAATTGGTCTCTATTTTCACTTTGATATTGAGAATATTGAGTACTTTGATTATGATTGCACTTATTGTTTGTACTTGATCTATGACCAATTTGTGGGAAGGAGTTCAGTTAGGAGGTCAAAAGTTGTAGAAGCTCATAAATCTTGTAGCCTATAGTTCTAAGGTCTGAAGAGGTTGAGTTTGTGGCAAAACCTTCTACAGTGCTTGAGTATTGTTGTCTTTTACTGCATATGATAATCATACTCAAAGTAGAACTGAAATGACATTCATTACAAGATGATGAGTTAAAACATTTCAATTGCACCTGCAAACTTTTTCTAGGCATGCATTTCATCACTGAGGATTTCTTAAAAATAGTACAGGTGCTGGTCATATAATTAGAATATCATCAAAAAGTTGTTTTATTTCATTAATTCCATTCAAAAAGTGAAACTTGTATATTATATTTATTCATTGATTGCACACAGACTGATATGTTTCAAATGTTTAGTTCTTTTAATTTTGATTATTATAACTGACAACTGAGGAAAATCCCAAATTCAGTATCTCAGAAAATTTGAATATTACTTATTTTTAGAAATCTTGGCCAACTGAAAAGTATGAACATAACGAGTATGAGCATGTATAGCACTCAATACTTAGTTGGGGCTCATTTTGCCTGAATTACTGCAGCAATGCGGCGTGGCATGGAGTCGATCTGTCTGAAATAAATCATCTTGATGATATTCTAATTATATGACCAGCACCTGTATGTAAAAAATCTTGTGTCATTCTTGTGAACTCAATCTCGTGTCTCATCTCGTCACACCCCTTATATATATATGGGTGATTCTTCAACTACGGGCACTTTTGGGGCTGTGAACTTGAGGGAAAAAAAAGTTTTCAAATCAAAATTGTCATAGTCTAACAGTTAACTATAACTAGTCTAGTTTAATGATCCATAAGAGAACGCACTTACATAATAAGACAAATTGGTGTTTTTTGACATATTTTCAGATCCGCACTGAACAAATGTCGTTTCCATCACATATACATATTCGATTATTATTTTAAATTATTATGATATACATAATTTCTTAACAGTGCACTTTCACACATAGTTTTACCAATTTATACCTATATTGCAATTACCATGGATTTGTGGATTAAGTAAATTAATTGTCATAAGGCCAAAACACAAAGCTTACATCCACCACAACTTTAAATATAATATTGCAATGGTTAAATTCATTTCAGAAAAATAACTACTTGTGTTATTACATTAAGTGGAACATTATCCCATAAACTATGCTGACATTTTTAATGACTGATTAGAATTTTGTACATATTTTTAAAAAAATGATGAGGTGGTGGAAATGACTGGGTGTTGTGGAAATGACAATGATGGATGTCCATGTAGAAAAACAGAAAAAAATTATTTGAAACCCATTTAACAAATTATTAGTCATTAGTCTGTTTGGTTCCATAACCAGATGAACAGTTACAGTCTTACTGTAAACAACTTTAACCACAAATAGTCAAATGAAAAATCTAAGTTACGCATAAGTTACGCATAAATTGTAATTGTAAAATTTTAACATTATTATTGGTTAGATGAACACTCTTTTGAATTCTAGAATACTTAAAAAACACCTAAACTTTATTCATGTCAATGCATTGTAACATGAACTATAAAGCATCTTGAGCATGCACACGCTGAATGTGAGTTAGTTTGGTATTGTAAAATTCTAATCGGTCTCTTAGATGAACACTGTTTTAAAAAACCCTTAAACTAACCTAACCCTATTTCTCCCTGCCTCGCTTCAGTCGCTCTTCATATTTGACAGGGTCCTCTTTTTGTCTGTCCATATGGGACTAAGACCTTTCTCCAGTTGACTTCCGTGGCATCTTATAAAAAGATGAAAAAGCATTTAAACAAATATACAATGGGTACAGAAAGTATTCAGACCCCCTTACATTTTTCACTCTTTATTATATTGCAGCAATTTGCAAAACTCATTTAAGTTCTTTTTTTTTAATCTTTAATGTACATACAACACCCCATATTGACAGAAAAACACAGAATTGTTGACATTTTTGCAGATTTATAAAAATAAAACAACTGAAATATCACATGGTCCTAAGTATTCAGACCCTTTGCTGTGACACTCATATATTTAACTCAGGTGCTGTCCATTTTTTCTTGATCATCCTTGAGATGATTCTACACCTTCATTTGAGTCCAGCTGTGTTTGATTATACTGATTGGACTTGATTAGGAAAGTCACACACCTGTCTATATAAGACCTTACAGCTCACAGTGCATGTCAGAGCAAATGAGAATCATGAGGTCAAAGGAACTGCCTGAAGAGCTCAGAGACAGAATTGTGGAAAGGCACAGATCTGGCCAAGGTTACAAAAATGTCTGCTGCACTTAAGGTTCCTAAGAGCACAGTGGCCTCCATAATCCTGGCCGTCCGGTCAAACTGAGCTATCAGGGGAGAAGAGCCTTAGTGAAAGAGGTAAAGAGGAACCCAAAGATCACTGTGGCTGGGCTCCAGAGTTGCAGAGAAAATTGAGAGAAAGTCAACCATCACTGCAGCCCTCCACCAGTCGGGGCTTTATGGCAGAGTGGCCCGACGGAAACCTCTCCTCAGTGCAAGACACATGAAAGCCTGGATGGAGTTTGCTAAAAAACACCTGAAGGACTCCAAGATGGTGAGAAATAGATTATCTGGTCTGATGAGACCAAGATAGAACTTTTTGGCCTCAATTCTAAGCGGTATGTGTTGAGAAAACCAGGCACTGCTCATCACCTGTCCAATACAGTCCCAACAGTGAAGCAAGGTGGTGGCAGCATCATGCTGTGGGGGTGTTTTTCAGCTGCAGGGACAGGACGACTGTTTGCAATTGAGGGAAAGATGAATGCGGCCAAGTACAGGGTTATCCTGGACGAAAACCTTCTCCAGAGTGCTCAAGACCTCAGACTGGGCCGAAGGTTCACCTTCCAACAAGACAATGACCCTAAGCACACAGCTAAAATAACGAAGGAGTGGCTTCACAGCAACTCTGTGACTGTTCTTGAATGGCCCAGCCAGAGCCCTGACTTAAACCCAATTGAGCATCTCTGGAGAGACCTGAAAATGGCTGTCCACCAACATTTACCATCCAACCTGACAGAACTGGATAGGATCTGCACGGAGGAATGGCAGAGGATCCCCAAATCCAGGTGTGAAAAACTTGTTGCATTTTTTCCCAAAAAGACTCATGGCTGTATTAGATCAAAATGGTGCTTCTACTAAATACTGAGCAAAGGGTCTGAATACTTCGGACCATGTGATTAATTCAGTTTTTCTTTTTTAATAAATCTGCAAAAATGTCAACAATTCTGTGTTTTTCTGTCAATATTGGGTGCTGTGTGTACATTAATGAGGAAAAAAATGAACTTAAATGATTTTAGTAAATGGCTGCAATATAACAAACAGTGAAAAATACTTTCCATACCCACTGTATATTGGGATAAATACATTAGCGTTGTACATTTCAATAAATAAAATATTCATTTGTAGCCACTCAATCTATGAATTGCACCTTGTAAGCATAAATGTCATTTCCACCTCACCTTTGTCATTTCCACCCGAGAAGGTAATGTGGTGGAAATGACGGTGGTGGAAATGACAATCCTACAGTATTTTGTAAAAAAATCCAAGCTAGTATTACAGATTAGCTCTCCAAGTTGCTGAAGAAATTTAAAATCTCCTCCATGTCAGACATGTGCTGTGATGTCATTACTCATCTCCATAGAAACTACCCAAATAATCTTTCAAAAAAACTTTTTAAAGGGACATTACAGCGTTGTGGTGGAAATGACGGCAATACTGTGGGACAACTACATTTTGCATATTAAATCACATTAATAGTTGTCTGACCTTAAAAACCTCAATTATGTTTTGATTCTTTTACTGATACTTTATTCAGTCATATAAAAAAAAAAGATAAATCTTTTTTTTTACACTTCTTTTTCATTGTTGAAGATCAGAAGTCTGGGTGTGGGACAAGCACAAAACAGCAATATTTGCATGTATAATGATGTTTAAAAAGGTGAAAAAATCATTATATACTACCGGTAAAAAGTTTCTAAAGTACTTTCATTGTAAATTTAACTATGAAAGTGTGAATTTTTCAAAATTAAATGTTTTCTATAAAATATGATCTAAGGACATGAAAGTGCCCGTAGTCTAAGAATTGCCCATATATATATATATATGTGTATATATATATGTGTATATATATATATATATATATATATATATATATATATATATATATATATATGATAGATAGATAGATAGATAGATAGATAGATAGATAGATAGATAGATAGATAGATAGATAGATAGATAGATAGATAGATAGATAGATAGATAGATAGATAGATAGATTATATATAAAACCTTAGTGCCTTGTAGTCTACTTTTAGCAGTTTCATTCATGTGGAGTGTAGTTTTCACGTTAGCAAAAAAAAAGGATTTAAAAATAGTAAATTACGTAATGTCATGTAAATGTCATGTACGTCATGTAAAACTACGGTAAATTAAAAATGTTTGGATCCAGAAATGACAAACATTTATGCAATGACCCCTATAAGATTTGTCAAAATTCTGTTCATTCTTTTATACCATCCTCACTGCATTGTAAACATTCTTGATCATTATCTTACCTAGAATTCCGATCTCCAGCCCTTCTAGCTGTTGTGCGATAACAGGGTAGATGCAATGTCCTTCTGTAAAGTCTGTCTTAATCACATGTGTCTGTCGCTTGTACTTAGATTCTGGAACAAACACAAACAGTACAAAGATATTTTATGCTATTTTTACTCTTGTAAAAATAAAACCGTTATTTTTACAGAAAACTAGTCTGGCTAGAAGAACAGATTATAGATGGATTAAAAATGATCTGAATATCATCAGACCAATCTTTTGGCAGTATATATGCAAATATGGTTCATGACTCAGAAAAGGTCATGCACACAAATTGAGTAGTGTCTGTTCTGATGGCAGATTTCACTTCTTTGAGAAGCTACTTCTTTTTTTCCGATTCCACTTTATAGCTCACCTATTTCGTTGGCAACGCTGCGAAGTTTTTCCTCTGAGCGACTGATCAGAACAATGTTTAATCCTCGTTTGGCAAGCTAAGATACAAATACAAAAAAGAAACATTACATGCATGTATAGAAGAAATAGTAGTATTGAAATTTGTATTGCTATCCTATTGCTAAACTTTTTTGTCCATAATGAAAGCCGTTGTGGAAGTCAATCACAGGAGTCTTTCAATGTTTTGATGAGATCCGCAAGAGTGCAAACACATTGTATGTGTCACATGTTCAGCCTGTTTTGCTTGTATTTAGGTGTGTTTGACATTGGCTGCGGCTGGATTCAGCCGATCGGCGAGAGTAGCCGTGTGCAGGTGGGGAGGAGCTGCAAACGGAGATGCGAAGTTGAACACTTTCTGCTTCCCGTAGTGACGCTTGTGTGGTGTTTGTATACTTTTATCACAGCTTAAATCAAATAAATGCAATATTTGTTAATACACAGATGTTTCAGAGACATTTTCATTCGATACTTTATGCACTGCTTAATACAGCATCTGTTATACTGTTCAACATAAGTCCACTATCAATGAAGTGGTAACATCACGACTACATGAAAACGGGTTTTACTGTTAAAAAAAACAGATTTGTGAGCATTAGTGGAACTGAAGGTGTCCGAATAAACACAAAAACACTTATCCGCTCTGAAAAAAGCAGCGCAGATTGAACCAGCCGGATGCTCTTTAATCTCTCGCAGTGCTTTGATGGCAGGTGTCAGTCATGTGGCGCCAACGTTGACAAAATATAAAACAAGAATGCACTGCTTTAAGGCAGCCGTCGATCGGTCTGTGAAGTCGAACAGGCCGTTTGATTTGTTCCTCTCTTCAGTTTTGTCATTTGTCATTAGCTGTGTTTACACAGCTTTCCTCATTGCCTTATCAACACAACATCCTCAATTCCGATCTTTCGCATATTCCTATCTAATAATTGCCTCACAACATCCTCAATAAACCCATTTCCAGCGTAATGACTCCAATCTTTGAATATTCTGATCTAATATGACTTCTGACCTGTAATGTTGCTAGAAACATAATCATACGCTGTCTGTTCATTGGCCAGAGGAGAACTGGCACCCGGACTGAGCCTGGTTTCTCCCAAGGTTTTTTTTTCTTTCTCCATTATGCCATCTAATGGAGTTTTGGTTCCTTGTCACTGTCGCCTTTGGCTTGGCTTGCTCAGTTGTGGACACTAAATATTCAACTAAATTACTGATCTGCCTGCATTGTCACTATATGATCATTTAACTGAACTGGATGACATCACCGTTTTCTCACGAGCGCCTGTCCAGCTGAATCGAATTCTGTTGCATTTTTTTCCAGTTTAATACTGTGAAGCTGCTTTGAAACAATCAGCATTGTAAAAAGCATTGTAAATAAAGCGACTTGACATCCACACAAAGCCAGAGCTTTCCCTATCAGATCAGTGCCAGACAATATGTGGCGCTGTAATTCTGCCACAGAAATGCACTAAAAATGGAGAAGAAGAGTTGTGCCTAGAAGGGGTAAATGTCACGTTTACACAAAGGAAAAACTGGTGCGAGGATTCAAGTGCAGATAAAAAAGGATTTATTAACAAAAACAAAACATAAACACAAAACAAAAACCCACGAGGGGGGAAAAAACACATAATAAGAAATAAAAGACAACTTACACCAACCAACAAAGATCACGGGGAACTGGGAGACGTAGACATTACAAGGATCCGACAAAGACTGACAAACACAAGGGCTATATAAAGGGGAGAAGTCAAGCTGGGAATGAGGTGGCACAGGTGGGGCAAATGAAACCAATAATCAGATAACAAGGGGGAGGGATCAAACAATGACAGAGGCACATGGCCACACTAACAAAACCCACATGTGCACACAAGACAGGACAGGCATGTGACATAACCCTCTCACGGAGCGGCTACCAGACGCTCCATCAGCCGAGGGCGGGGCAAGAAAGACAGACCAGGGAGGGACGGGAGAGGACAGACCAGGAGGGACGGGAGGGACAGACCAGGGAGGGACGGGAGAGGGACCGACCAGGAGGGACGGGAGAGGGACCGACCAGGAGGGACGGGAGAGGGACCGACCAGGAGGGACGGGAGAGGACAGACCACGGACCAGGGCGGGACGGGGGTACAGACCAGGGCGGGACGGGGGGACAGACCAGGGCGGGACGGGGGGGACAGACCAGGGCGGGACGGGGGGGGACAGACCAGGGCGGGACGGGGGGACAGACCAGGGCGGGACGGGGGGACAGACCAGGGCGGGACGGGGACAGACCAGGGCGGGACGGGGGGACAGACCAGGGGCGGGACGGGGGGACAGACCAGGAGAAACAGATAAGGAAGGGGAAAACAAGGGAGGGACAGGGAACACAAAGAGTTCAGGCGGCCAGGGGGGCCGGAGTGGCCAGCAGAGTTCAGGCGGCCGGAGGGGCCGGAGTGGCCAGCAAGTTCAGGCGGCCAGAGTGGCCAGCAGAGTTCAGGCAGCCAGGGGGTCTGGAGTGGCCAGCAGAGTTCAGGCGGCCGGGGGGGCTGCAGTGGCCAGCAGAGTTCAGGCAGCCAGGGGGGCTGGAGTGGCCAGCAGAGTTCAGGTGGCCGGGGGAGCCGGAGTGGCCAGCAGAGTTCAGGTGGCCGGGTCGGTCGGAGTGGCCAACAGAGTTCCGGCTGCCAGGGCGGACTGCAGAGTTCAGGCTGCCGGGGCGGCCAACAGGGTTCAGGCAGCCAACAGGGTTCAGGCGGCCGGGGCGGCCAACAGGGTTCAGGCAGCCAACAGGGTTCAGGCGGCCGGGGCGGCCAACAGGGTTCAGGCAGCCAACAGGGTTCAGGCGGCCAACAGGGTTCAGGCGGCCGGGGCGGCCAACAAGGTTCAGGCGGCCGGGGCGGCACATCCAGCACAGTGTCCGCCGGAAACGGGTCCACCGGCTCAGGGTCCGCCGGCTCAGGGTCCGCCGGAAACGGGACCGCCGGCTCAGGGTCCGCCGGAAACGGGACCGCCGGCTCAGGGTCCGCCGGAAACGGGACCGCCGGCTTAGGTTCAGGCGGCCGGGGCGGCCAACAAGGTTCAGGCGGCCGGGGCGGCACATCCAGCACAGTGTCCGCCGGAAACGGGTCCACCGGCTCAGGGTCCGCCGGCTCAGGGTCCGCCGGAAACGGGACCGCCGCTCAGGGTCCGCTGAAACGGGACCGCCGGCTCAGGGTCCGCCGGAAACGGGACCGCCGGCTTAGGGTCCGCCGGAAACGGGACCGCCGGCTCAGGGTCCGTCGGCTCAGGGTCCGTCGGCTCAGGGTCCGACGGCTCAGGGTCCGACGGCTCAGGGTCCGACGGCTCAGGGTCCGACGGCTCAGGGTCCTCCGGAACTGGGATCACCGGAACACGATCCACCGGGACAGGGACCAACGGCACAGGGACCACCGGTACACGATCCACCGGAACCGGGATCACCGGAACACGATCCACCGGGACAGGGACCAACGGCACAGGGACTGCCGGCACAGGGACCGCCGGCACAGGGACCGCCGGCACAAGGACCACCGGAACACGATCCACTGGCACAGGGACCACCGGCACACGATCCACCGGAACAGGGACCACCGGAACACGATCCACCGGCACAGGGACCACCGGCACACGATCCACCGGAACAGGGACCACCGGAACACGATCCACCGGCACAGGGACCACTGGAACAGTCACAGAGCGTGCTTTCCCTCTTCTCCTCCGCTTACGGACCACTGGGACCCAATCCACCGGAACAGGATCCACCAGAATGGGGGCCACCGGAGCGTGGACCACTGGAAGTGGGTCCACCGGAGCTGAGACCACTGGGGTGGAGGCCACCGGAGCAGGGACCATCAGTGCAGGGAACATCTCCCTGGCCGCTCTCTCCTGCTGGTGAGCGATGCCCTCCACCATTGCCTCAAAGGAACAGTGGTCAAAGGCCCTCCTGAGTCCCCAGTCCAGAGGCTCATCTAGGCTATAATTAAAAAGGTCCTTGAGGGCCGAGTCCCCTAGTTTGAGCCCCTTGGCCGTCTCCAGGAACTTCCTGGCGAACTTCCTGACCTCTCTCCCCTCCTGACGGAGGAGTTGGAGGACTCGAAACCGGAGAATCCTCTCATATTGAGAACAGGTGGTCAGGTACTCCGGAATCGAGTCCTCTCTCTGCTGAATCCTCGACATGGTCGGATCCTTCTGTCACGTTTACACAAAGGAAAAACTGGTGCGAGGATTCAAGTGCAGATAAAAAAGGATTTATTAACAAAAACAAAACATAAACACAAAACAAAAACCCACGAGAGGGAAAAAAAACACATAATAAGAAATAAAAGACAACTTACACCAACCAACAAAGATCACGGGGAACTGGGAGACGTAGACATTACAAGGATCCGACAAAGACTGACAAACACAAGGGCTATATAAAGGGGAGAAGTCAAGCTGGGAATGAGGTGGCACAGGTGGGGCAAATGAAACCAATAATCAGATAACAAGGGGGAGGGATCAAACAATGACAGAGGCACATGGCCACACTAACAAAACCCACATGTGCACACAAGACAGGACAGGCATGTGACATAACCTCTCTCACGGAGCGGCTACCAGACTCCATCAGCCGAGGCGGGGCAAGAAAGACAGACCAGGGAGGGACGGGAGGGACAGACCAGGGAGGGACGGGAGGGACAGACCAGGGAGGGACGGGAGAGGGACCGACCAGGAGGGACGGGAGAGGGACCGACCAGGAGGGACGGGAGAGGACAGACCACGGACCAGGGCGGGACGGGGTACAGACCAGGGCGGGACGGGGGGACAGACCAGGGCGGGACGGGGGGACAGACCAGGGCGGGACGGGGACAGACCAGGGCGGGACGGGGGGACAGACCAGGGCGGGACGGGGGACAGACCAGGGCGGGACGGGGACAGACCAGGGCGGGACGGGGGGGACAGACCAGGGAGAAACAGATAAGGAAGGGGAAAACAAGGGAGGGACAGGGAACACAAAGAGTTCAGGCGGCCAGGGGGGCCGGAGTGGCCAGCAGAGTTCAGGCGGCCGAAGGGGCCGGAGTGGCCAGCAAAGTTCAGGCGGCCAGAGTGGCCAGCAGAGTTCAGGCAGCCAGGGGGTCTGGAGTGGCCAGCAGAGTTCAGGCGGCCGGGGGGGCTGCAGTGGCCAGCAGAGTTCAGGCAGCCAGGGGGGCTGGAGTGGCCAGCAGAGTTCAGGTGGCCGGGGGAGCCGGAGTGGCCAGCAGAGTTCAGGTGGCCGGGTCGGTCGGAGTGGCCAACAGAGTTCCGGCTGCCAGGGCGGACTGCAGAGTTCAGGCTGCCGGGGCGGCCAACAGGGTTCAGGCAGCCAACAGGGTTCAGGCGGCCGGGCGCCAACAGGGTTCAGGCAGCCAACAGGGTTCAGGCGGCCGGGCGCCAACAGGGTTCAGGCAGCCAACAGGGTTCAGGCGCCAACAGCAGGGTCCGACGGCTCAGGGTCCGTCGGCTCAGGGTCCGACGGCTCAGGGTCCGACGGCTCAGGGTCCGACGGCTCAGGGTCCGACGGCTCAGGGTCCGACGGCTCAGGGTCCTCCGGAACTGGGATCACCGGAACACGATCCACCGGGACAGGGACCAACGGCACAGGGACCACCGGTACACGATCCACCGGAACCGGGATCACCGGAACACGATCCACCGGGACAGGGACCAACGGCACAGGGACTGCCGGCACAGGGACCGCCGGCACAGGGACCGCCGGCACAAGGACCACCGGAACACGATCCACTGGCACAGGGACCACCGGCACACGATCCACCGGAACAGGGACCACCGGAACACGATCCACCGGCACAGGGACCACCGGCACACGATCCACCGGAACAGGGACCACCGGAACACGATCCACCGGCACAGGGACCACTGGAACAGTCACAGAGCGTGCTTTCCCTCTTCTCCTCCGCTTACGGACCACTGGGACCCAATCCACCGGAACAGGATCCACCAGAATGGGGCCACCGGAGCGTGGACCACTGGAAGTGGGTCCACCGGAGCTGAGACCACTGGGGTGGAGGCCACCGGAGCAGGGACCATCAGTGCAGGGAACATCTCCCTGGCCGCTCTCTCCTGCTGGTGAGCGATGCCCTCCACCATTGCCTCAAAGGAACAGTGGTCAAAGGCCCTCCTGAGTCCCCAGTCCAGAGGCTCATCTAGGCTATAATTAAAAAGGTCCTTGAGGGCCGAGTCCCCTAGTTTGAGCCCCTTGGCCGCCTCCAGGAACTTCCTGGCGAACTTCCTGACCTCTCTCCTCCTGACGGAGGAGTTGGAGGACTCAAACCGGAGAATCCTCTCATATTGAGAACAGGTGGTCAGGTACTCCGAATCGAGTCCTCTCTGCTGAATCTCGACATGGTCGGATCCTTCTGTCACGTTTACACAAAGGAAAAACTGGTGCGAGGATTCAAGTGCAGATAAAAAAGGATTTATTAACAAAACAAAACATAAACACAAAACAAAACCCACGAGAGGAAAAAACACATAATAAGAAATAAAAGACAACTTACACCAACCAACAAAGATCACGGGAACTGGGAGACGAGACATTACAAGGATCCGACAAAGACTGACAAACACAAGGGCTATATAAAGGGGAGAAGTCAAGCTGGGAATGAGGTGGCACAGGTGGGGCAAATGAAACCAATAATCAGATAACAAGGGGAGGGATCAAACAATGACAGAGGCACATGGCCACACTAACAAAACCCACATGTGCACACAAGACAGGACAGGCATGTGACATAACCTCTCACGGAGCGGCTACCAGACGCCCATCAGCCGAGGGCGGGGCAAGAAAGACAGACCAGGGAGGGACGGGAGGGACAGACCAGGAGGGACGGGAGGGACAGACCAGGGAGGGACGGGAGAGGACCGACCAGGAGGGACGGGAGAGGGACCGACCAGGAGGGACGGGAGAGGGACAGACCACGGACCAGGGCGGGACGGGGGTACAGACCAGGGCGGGACGGGGGGGGACAGACCAGGGCGGGACGGGGGGACAGACCAGGGCGGGACGGGGGGGACAGACCAGGGCGGGACGGGGGGGACAGACCAGGGCGGGACGGGGGGGACAGACCAGGGCGGGACGGGGACAGACCAGGGCGGGACGGGGGGGGACAGACCAGGAGAAACAGATAAGGAAGGGGAAAACAAGGGAGGGACAGGGAACACAAAGAGTTCAGGCGGCCAGGGGGGCCGGAGTGGCCAGCAGAGTTCAGGCGGCCGAAGGGGCCGGAGTGGCCAGCAAAGTTCAGGCGGCCAGAGTGGCCAGCAGAGTTCAGGCAGCCAGGGGTCTGGAGTGGAGCAGAGTTCAGGCGGCCGGGGGCTGCAGTGGCCAGCAGAGTTCAGGCAGCCAGGGGGGCTGGAGTGGCCAGCAGAGTTCAGGTGGCCGGGGGAGCCGGAGTGGCCAGCAGAGTTCAGGTGGCCGGGTCGGTCGGAGTGGCCAACAGAGTTCCGGCTGCCAGGGCGGACTGCAGAGTTCAGGCTGCCGGGGCGGCCAACAGGGTTCAGGCAGCCAACAGGGTTCAGGCGGCCGGGGCGGCCAACAGGGTTCAGGCAGCCAACAGGGTTCAGGCGGCCGGGGCGGCCAACAGGGTTCAGGCAGCCAACAGGGTTCAGGCGGCCAACAGCAGGGTCCGACGGCTCAGGGTCCGTCGGCTCAGGGTCCGACGGCTCAGGGTCCGACGGCTCAGGGTCCGACGGCTCAGGGTCCGACGGCTCAGGGTCCGACGGCTCAGGGTCCTCCGGAACTGGGATCACCGGAACACGATCCACCGGGACAGGGACCAACGGCACAGGGACCACCGGTACACGATCCACCGGAACCGGGATCACCGGAACACGATCCACCGGGACAGGGACCAACGGCACAGGGACTGCCGGCACAGGGACCGCCGGCACAGGGACCGCCGGCACAAGGACCACCGGAACACGATCCACTGGCACAGGGACCACCGGCACACGATCCACCGGAACAGGGACCACCGAACACGATCCACCGGCACAGGGACCACCGCACACGATCCACCGGAACAGGGACCACCGGAACACGATCCACCGCACAGGGACCACTGGAACAGTCACAGAGCGTGCTTTCCCTCTTCTCCTCCGCTTACGGACCACTGGGACCCAATCCACCGGAACAGGATCCACCAGAATGGGGGCCACCGGAGCGTGGACCACTGGAAGTGGGTCCACCGGAGCTGAGACCACTGGGGTGGAGGCCACCGAGCAGGGACCATCAGTGCAGGGAACATCTCCCTGGCCGCTCTCTCCTGCTGGTGAGCGATGCCCTCCACCATTGCCTCAAAGGAACAGTGGTCAAAGGCCCTCCTGAGTCCCCAGTCCAGAGGCTCATCTAGGCTATAATTAAAAAGGTCCTTGAGGGCCGAGTCCCTAGTTTGAGCCCCTTGGCTGCCTCCAGGAACTTCCTGGCGAACTTCCTGACCTCTCTCCTCCTGACGGAGGAGTTGGAGGACTCAAACCGGAGAATCCTCTCATATTGAGAACAGGTGGTCAGGTACTCCGGAATCGAGTCCTCTCTCTGCTGAATCCTCGACATGGTCGGATCCTTCTGTCACGTTTACACAAAGGAAAAACTGGTGCGAGGATTCAAGTGCAGATAAAAAAGGATTTATTAACAAAAACAAAACATAAACACAAAACAAAAACCCACGAGAGGGAAAAAAAACACATAATAAGAAACAAAAGACAACTTGCACCAACCAACAAAGATCACGGGGAACTGGGAGACGTAGACATTACAAGGATCCGACAAAGACTGACAAACACAAGGGCTAAATAAAGGGGAGAAGTCAAGCTGGGAATGGGGTGGCACAGGTGGGGCAAATGAAACCAATAATCAGATAACAAGGGGGAGGGATCAAACAATGACAGAGGCACATGGCCACACTAACAAAACCCACATGTGCACACAAGACAGGACAGGCATGTGACAGTAAATTCAGCCCCCAGAAAGCGTACCTTCCATAGGGGCAGCCATCACCTGCTGTTTGCATTCCATTGACTTCGATTCATTTTGGCGTCATTTTGACAGCTAATAACTTTACATCTGAGGCGTTTAAAGACTCCATTTGTTCATTGTTTATTTATAAAGAAACACGACAATGTATAAAAGGCTCCATTACCTTGTATTTTACACTATCGCCCCGTAGAAGCTGTTTTTGTAAAAATAGGCTACCGATTGTGTCATAACCACGCAACTATCTGTTGCTCAGTAAAGAAATTACCGTATAGAGCTGTATAGACAGGAGGAGAAGCTCGCAGGCAAATATTTAAACAACGTGATTCAGATTTCGCTTTGCACAACTACTAAAAGACTTGCAACTGTCAGACAGGTTGCTCACGTCACATCTACGTCGTCAAGCTCAGTCTGAGTCTGTGCAGTACGCTCAGCCATCAGGAAGTGAGTGCTTCTAATTTACTTCCCTTATCTTTGTTGAAGTCTATGGGGTCGCTGTGTCCATTTCTTTTACTGTCTCTGGGTACAGCAATGGTAGGAAGCGAGAGAAAATATCACAATAAAATAACAATAAATAAATTTGCTAGTTACCAGATTGTGTAATGCCTACACCTACCCCAACCCTAAGCCTACCCTTACAAGGATGCAAGTACAGTAGTTAAATAATGCAATATTGATGTGTGCATGCTTAGTGCCCGTAGCTGTATCCCTTCTAGTCTTTACTGCGTGGGATGTGTTGTGTTTACATCACTGAAAAACACAAAATGTACGGATTGGATGTACACGCGAAAACGCAAGGGTGTTGGTTTCAGATTTATCCACTCTGGGACGCGGGTTTAGAAAAATATCAGTTTCGGACTCCTAGTCTAGTCCCGGTTGTGTTTCCGTTGTCCGTTCTGTGAAGTGAAGATTAAAGTTTATGTTTGATTGTGATCTTTTGAGTCTTCAGCCTGTTCCTGAGTCATGTACCATTACAGATGACTAGACGAACACCAAAAATGGCCTCTTCTCCTTCCACCTTTGGAGAAGTCCTTTGGAGTGGTATGTGGAGGGATTTTGTGAGTATTGCTATCTGGTGAGCTGGAGTGATCAGATGGTAAATGCCTGCTTTTGGATGGGACTGGACGATAACTTATTCCATGTCCTTTCTCTTGGCGATTGTTATAGGTCTGTAAAAGACTTCATTAATTATGTCCTTTATTTAAATGGTTCTGATTTCATTGTTGAGGCTGTTTATGAGGACAATCATCGTCTGGTCTCTACCTGAAAGCATGTAGGCACTCCAGCTCACCCTAAACCCTCCACAAACACTCCCGAGTCCAGAGAGGGCTCCAGCCTGTGACCCGAGTCCAGATAGGGCTCCAGCCTGTGACCCTGAGTCCAGAGAGGGCTTCAGCCTGTGACCCGAGTCCAGAGAAGACTCCAGCCCGTGACTGGAAGATTTTAAAGATTTTGAACTGCCTGAACCGCCATGGCTTCCTGGACTTCCTGAGCCACAATGGCTTCCAGAACTGCCTTTGATTTGTTCCTTTGTTCAGTTTCCCACCACTCCATGGTCACTGTCATTATATGTTCATTTAATTTAGCTGTGTCTGTTTAATTATCTATCTGTTTAATTATTTAAGTTCCTTTTGTTCATTCCGTCTTTGTCTAGTCGCTGTTGTTTTTACGTTGCCCGTCTGCTTGTTCCTGTGAAGTTAAGATTTAAGTCTATGTTTGATTGTGATCTTCTGAGTCTTCAGCCTTTTCTGGGTCACGTACCGTTACAATATGATGGACATCCTCTCATGAATCAAGCTACTTTCCTCGTCCTTGACTGAGGACAAGAACACACCGTCACAGCCAAGAGAGTGCTGGATTTTAATCTGATAAACTACTTGACCACATCCATGCAGATTTTGGAAAATTTACTCTAAGGTCCTCTAAGACCCATATCAGACTTACAGACTAGTTTGTTCTGGCAATTCGCCTATATAGTCAAACACTGCACTAAAATAGCAATTTAATGACAATTATAGAGCAAACTTGACCCTTCTTGTATTAACGTGATGGCTAAGGGTGTTTTAAGCGCAGTCAAATATTTAAGAACCCCTGACTATGCATCTCAGATAAATAGTTAATTACAAACTAGATCTGAACGTTTTAGAGTCAAAACAGATGATATTACACTCCCACGTAATAAATGTTTTCAACAGTTATTTACTGACCTCTTCAGCATATGCTCGACCAATCCCTGATGTTGCTCCAGTTACAACTGTGAGAGACAGAGGGAAGTTTTGTGAAATATTTCCATTTCAAACATTAGCACTTTCCACTCTTTCCTCTTTCGTGTTCTGCTGTCTGTTATCATTAGATCACCCACATTGAACTACTATAATTGTTAAAGGTGTTTGATTATGCCTGGAATGCCTGCCTTGATACAAGATTGATACAAGGCAGCAATGATGAGTTTCTGGCTGTGCTGATGCCCTGAGCAGAACGAATACTAACTGTTTCAATCAATGAAAAAAAGAAAAACATTCCTGCAGAAAAAATAGCAAAGCAGGTCACAATCACATGTGTTTTGGACACTAGATGTTGGTTTGACGC
Organism: Gobiocypris rarus; assembly: GCA_023029165.1. Lineage (NCBI taxonomy): Eukaryota > Metazoa > Chordata > Actinopteri > Cypriniformes > Gobionidae > Gobiocypris > Gobiocypris rarus. Next base: position 33,228,380 of record CM040916.1, on the reverse strand, counting down.
CCAGTCATGCTGTTTAACCACAAACATCTGTCCTGCTACAGCAAGAGCCTGCTGCATCACTTGCCTGACAAACTCCCTATGGTCCACTAGCTAATCAGAAGGGTTTTGCTGGTTAAAGCATGGACACCAGCTGGCTTCAGCAAAATAAAATGCTGTTTTTTCCCCCTTATCAACAGGGGCAAGATATTAATCACTATCATCTAAGTATACAATCACAGTTGAGTGGCAAGACCTTTTTCCTGGTCTCAAAATCCCTGTAAAGAGAACTTTACATGAGTAAATGAGTTTAGGCAGCTTGTATATAACTATAACTAAAATAATTTTAGAAAACCAGTGTCAGTTTCTATGATAAAAAAATGTCACAAATTTAGTTAAAACAACATCACACACACAAAAAATACCCTTTACAAATGCTGTGGTGAAATCTTCATGGTAAGACTTTAATGGCAAACCATTTGAACATGTATTCCTTAAAACTAAGTTTTATGCATAGTGATTCATATATATTATCCTACTCTCACTCTTTTTAATATCCTATTCTTTCTATTAACTATTTATTAGATAGGCTACTAGTAGACTAATAGTAGTGAATTGAAGAGTGAGCAATTCCGTTGGTCATCCATTATTCATAAAAAGGAAAGAAATAATGTATATATGCTATATTTTTATAATGTCTATATATGCTACCACTAACCATTTATAACGATACTATAGTGTATAATATGGATAAATCTATCTAATTAATATTATTACATGACGATTAGTTGCTAGTCAAACTAGAACAGGTACCAGCAGCAACTGTCGTGCATAGCCATACAGAATTAAATGGCAACATGGGTTATTTGTGATGAACATTGATATAGTAACTTTTGTGACTAAAAATAAAAAGTATTCATAACGCAAACAATAGATGTGAATGGAATACATTTTACAACGACATTTATTAAAATACATGCATATGGCACTAGTATTATTGGTTGTAATTATTCCTTCCACTGTGTTGTATCTACGAAACAACGGATCATTTTATCATTACAGGATGAGAAAGGAACCCACTCTGCAGCTTTAAGGAAAGACTTACCAGCCCACTGGCCATATGTCCTCAAGTCAGTTTGCCAGATCTCAGAGATCATGTATGCCTTGAATCCATGCCAACACTGCCATGACCATTTCAGCATAAAATATACAACCGTAACGAAACCGATGCAACACAAGACCATTGAACAGCTGCACTCTAAAATGTCTCCCATCTTACTCCTTTACAACTATGCGTCTGTGTCACACTTATATAATGAAACTACCTTCTTGTGATATGGTCCAGAGTTTAGGGTTTGGGGAAAACTCCACACACACGAACGCTTATTTATATGCATGCTCCTCCCATTGCGCTTGAGGTCTGTCCGTCATTGGTCGGCATTACAGAATAGAACATGGACATTAATTATGTATATGGAATAGAACATGGAATAAAAAGTTACTCCACCTCGTAACAAACACATAGTTCGTGTTAAAAGTAAGAAGTCCTTACACAGTGGACTTCTCACTTTTAACTTTTCCCTACTCTCCACATCTCCATGATTATGTTGTCCCCTTTGACTAAGTGAGACGTTTGGAATACGATTCGATAAATGATGTGGTCCGACCTACCATTCATAAGTTTATCACTTCTGAATGACACCCTGTTTGAACAATTTATTACTGTACGAGATAAGAGATAAAAATAAATTAAAAATCCATGGACTAGCCCTGATTATAGACGAACTCATAGATTAAATCACAAACAAACAAACAAACTTCAACAGCGCCTTGCCTGAATGCTGTAATTTCCTGATCATTTGTAAACATTTACAAGTGTTTGAAGGAACCACACTGGGTGACGTCTAATATTGTGTTAATGAGTGTTGTACGCAAAATGTGGAACATTTAGTGCGCCTATGTCTGTCGAAGATGTTCATCTTTGTCATTGCGTGAATTAATAAATTATTAAGTAGGCTAATAAAAATGCTTAGAAATAAACATTTTAAAATGATCGTTTTACCATGATTAAATGCAGCCTTGGCGAGGATAAGATATTTCTTTCAAAAACATTTATAAACATAAATATATTTATTTATTTATTTATTTATTTATTTATTTATTTATTTATTTATTTTTATTTATTTATTTATTTATTTATTTATTTATTTATTTATTTATTTATTTATTGCAAACTTTTCTTCTCTTTAGATAATTTGTCAGGGAGTTGAAATTCGGTTAACACCAGGATGACACCATCAAGAACACTATATACTACGTGGCTCTCATTGTTATTAATGCACTTCGAACCTTTTGTACAGTTTATCTCTTTGTTGGTTGTAATTTAACTATCATGTCATTGATCAGAAGTAGGCTAGGCTACAAATAAACTAGGTATAAATTGACAGATTAATTAAGTTATTAGGCCTATATGTCCTCCAGCCAGAACATACAGTTACAGCTTGTTTTTCTGTTCAAATACTTTTTTTTATAATTATTTGTTCAATTACAGTAGGCTACAAAACAAATATAAGACATTGTGGTACAGTTCAGAGTACGTAGAACAGAACCAGTCTCTCGTTCGAATCGTTCGTTTGTTTAGCTATTTAAACACAAGATGGCGATGTCGACTTTCTCAGGCTGCTCCAGTTAACAGTTACAATGTATTAAAATGTAAGTTATTTAGTTAAATACATAAATTCGTTGTTTAAAAAACACTCAAAAGAAAAGAAAAACTTGTCTGGGAAAACTATAGGCCTACAAACAGTATTAAATATATTATCGAAGTATAATATACTGTCAGACTTGTATGACAAACCATCTAAAGTACAGTAGGCCATGTGATGCTACACAATATTTATTGTAAAGAAAATATCTTATTAATCGTATTAATTAGTTTTAAGATTAATTATATTTATATTACAATAAAATATTTTTGACAAAAAGCTAAATGAAAAAATCTGTGAATACCATTCTGTCCCATAAATGACAGTATGTAACCTGAACGGACAATAAATCTAGCAGTCACTGTTAGTGTCAGTTAAAGTTACCCCACCCTGTCATATAATCAGTGAAGCAGTGAAAAAGGTCATATAAGGTTGTGCTTGAGATTAGTGAAAAGTTACATGCTTCTGTGGTATTCCCCTTCATTTAAGCTGCATGTGCTTACAAACAGGAACATACTGGTTCAGGCACAGAAGAGTGTATAGGATTGTGTTTGATCTCCCGATAAAGAAGGTATTTGTTTGGTTTTTTAGTTATTTTTCTCCCTAGTTACTTTACATGTTCTGTTAAAATTGTGAACATTCAGCTCATATAAATTGACATTTGTGAATTGACTTATACTCTAGGAATGAATAAATGTCTCATTGTGTTCAAAATTAGGCATTGACTAATTGGCCTTTTCCTGACTGATTTGAAAACATGACTGTGTTGAATATGTTGTTCTCCAGTGGCTTAAACACCTTTACGTTAATCTAAATGACCAGTTTTTATCTGTATTGTTCGCAGGTTTCTCCTCTGTGGATCTGAAACAGGAAAATTGTAACCATGAACAGCCCAAAGGTAGCGCTTTTATTTTCATTTCATTTTCATGAATGTGTACAATCTGCCCTCATTGTAGCATCATCCTCTAGGAAGACATTTTAGTGTAAAACTATTTTTCCAAAAAATATGCATCACAATATGTTGCTAGTCAAGTTACACACTGATACAGTGAATATTATATACTCCTTAGATATAATAATACATAATATTGCTCAGCCAAAAAACAAAAACAAATGTTCCAACGAAGCCAGCACAACAGCATTGCATCTCCAAGCAGCACACAGTAGCCCTGCTTCTGAATGATACAGTGTTTTTGAACAAATCAGTTGAGTGAATAATTAAATGACTGAATCATAAGGACAGTGGCTGTTTTCGAAACCGCATAATGTACAAGTACTACTTTTGGTTTAAACTTGCTCCGCAACCATTAAAAAAATGTGTAGACTGGGTAAACCCAGCCCGATCTGCCTGTGATTTGATTTCGCCCTGCAGGTCAGGCTGGACACCTGTACATCTTTCTATCCTGCTTCTGTTACAAATCTGCAGGGACCTATCCCAAATTGGCTTATCCACCCGGCGCCCTATTGACAGGTTTAATATGATGACGATAAAGAAGCGTCAGCAAGCAGCTTTTTGTTTACATTCAACACGGGGCCATGAAGCGCAGCAACCCATTGATACTGTTGTCGATGCTGTTTTTTTTTCTGTGATTTCAAAGGCAAGTTTTCTTTGAAAACAGAACAGAAATTTGCCCTGGAACAATTACAAAAGAAGGATGTGTTTGCCTTACTACCGACCATTTTGTAAAGTACGTCACCTGGATCGTAGGTCTGATTGGTTGAAGGACTATCCTATTGCGTACAAAGTCATTTGAACTATGCCCGTCGATCACGCCTTTTGTGCAGTAAAAAAAATACAGAGCAGTGTGGGGGTTCTAGGAGTCTATGGAATTGGCAATTTAGCGATGACTTGATGAGTGGCTGTCAACGTTGCTACCTAGCGGTTGCCGATAACTAATTTTACAGAGGAAAAAAGTCATTAAAAACAGCTGTTGTCGAATGATAGCGCTAAATGCACATGATCATTGTCTTAAAAGGTGAGTTAAAAGGTGATGCTAAATAATAAAATACATTCAATAATGTACACTCTTTGATGTGTTTATTCTCGATGTGAGTTTTTATGATTTATGGTTAGTTTAATGATTATGAACGCAGGGTTAACCATGGAAAATCAAATCTATACCTATTGTATTGCATTAATAGCCTACCATCAATTTAAAAAAAATAAAGCTATGGAGGAAGCCTATGTATAATTACAAACTAAAGTCACTATGCCTATAGTAGGCCTGGACAAAAAAAAAACAGTATGTTACGAGAAGTATGTCCGAATTCATAGTACTCATAAAAGAGTAGACAAAAAGTATGCGGATGACCTACTTCTAGCTAGATTCTGAAGTTTGCATATGATAGACACTTTAATATCCCATGAGACCACACCTTTCCAGAAAGGCAGTGAAGCGCTGCAACTGACGCTGGTAGTAGGTCACAACATGGCGATTGTACTACGCCCAAATTTTAGGCTATTCATACAACACATTCATTCTATAACATACTTTTTAGTGGTTGGCTCATAGTGACAAAAGTCATGTGTCCCCACCTAGTACTGATGTAACAATGTATCCTGCAGGTCACTAAAGGCTGAATGTTCACTCTCTATCTGACTTTTTAGTGTCCTGGTTGTCAGCTGTCTGATATCAGAAAGCTGGACGGTCAGCGTGCGGTCTGCCGGTCTTGTTCTAAATTGAAACGGTGCGTGTTTCAGTTCTGCTGGGCATGTCAGCGGGAGTGGCCACACGATGCTTCGACCACCAACTTCTGCATACTGCCGAACTGTGCGCTCCGTGCTGCTCTCCTCAGCGTGAAACTGATCAGTGAACCGCAAAGCTCGGTGAAAGGATGCCCGTACTTCAGGGCCTGTCCGGGATGTCATGCCCTACTAACACACAACGGTGAAGGGTGCCCTTACATAATTTGTCCCCACTGCAACGAGGAGTTCTGCTTTCGCTGCCTGCGTCCAGAATGCTATGACAATGAGGACTATGACGATGACGACGATGACGATGACGATGACAGCGATGATCATCCTGAGCCTGAGCCCTGTGTGATAGTGGATAACACTGAGACCCTTCGACATCTAGGCATGTAGTGGATAAACTTCATAACTCTGAATAAACGTATACAATTTAATTTAAATGTGGGCTAATTGGTTAAATAATGAGCAAGGAAAAAGAGAACACTGTATATCACTGTATTTCCACATTTGAACACTGTATTTCTCAATTTCCAAAAGAGAATATTTTTAAACTCAAAAAGGTTGTTTTTGTATTTTCTTTTTAAGACTGGAGTGCAGAAATAAATACCCTATTTAGATCAAATTATAAACATGATGATTCAAATAAGGCCTTAATTCTCAAAAATGAAGAGAAACATTTTGTAAATTTGTGATTTTGGTTGACTGTAAACTTCTGCTTGTAATTTAATTTAAATTTAAACAGAAATTAATATATTTTAGTTGAAATCCAATAGCTCAGAAACACCTCCATTGACAGTAATGACATTTCCTCCAAAAAAAAAAAAAACATAAAAGGTACTAAAAACATTGTTACAAAGTCCATCTCACTACTGTGATTCTATTTTCTAACAAGGTTCTACAATTATAAGACTTGTAGCGATGGCCTATTCAAAACACTGCTTCATGAAGCTTTGGAGTGTTATGAAGAATCAGCATATGGATTCATGATTTTTTACATGTTCGATCGCGTGTCAAACCGCCAAACTGCTGAATTCACGTGACTTTGGCAATCCAAATTCATAAAGCTCCAAAGCTTTAGGAAGAAGTGTTTTGAAATCAGCCATCACTATAAGTAGTTATTATGTTTGTTTTTTTTATTTAGGTTTTTTTTGTGCACAAAACTATTCTAGTTGCTTCATAGAACCACTTTAGTGAGATGGACTTTGTAACGACGTCTTTAGTACCTTTTATGGGTCATGAGAGAGGAAATGTCATTGCTGCCAATGGAGGCCTTCTGAGCCATCGGATTTCAACAAAAATATCTTGATTTGTGTTCCGAAGATGAACGGAAGTCTTACAGGTGTCGAGCGACATTAGGGTAACGTTAAGTAATTAATGAAAGAATTTTTTGAAGTTCATTTTTGCGTGAACAAACTAATTATTTGTATAAGCCACAAGAGTAGGCTATCTTGCAAATTTGTTGTAAAAGCTGAAGTAAGAATGGAAAATTAGCCTACCACAGAACATATTTAGAGTATAGTAAAGAGATTAGCATGCAGTAAAACAGATCAATAATAACATCACTGATAAGTGGTTAGTGCCAAAATAAATAGAATTAGAATACAAAGGGCCAGCCAGAGCCAGAACTTCCCTTCACTGGCCAGCAGATGTCGCTATATAAACCCAAATCACTAAACATCCGTGTAGGCTAAACGGTGGCATCGCATCTTTTAAATATAAAAAACAAATAATAGTAAAAAATTAAAAAAAACCCAGACAACGACACATACACTGCCTTTCTCAGGTGACAATTAATGTTTTTGAAGGCTTTCAATAGGATTTTTTTTTTTAATCTATTTCGTTTTCTGTAACGTATTCTGAAAGTGAAAGAAGCAGCTGTTGGTATTCCCCTTCAATTTTAAAGCTTACAGGAAATAAACAGAAACGTTTTGTGATCTCTACGCACAAAGAAGTGGACAGAACACTGAGTCGCCGGTATGTAGCCTACTGATTTAAATTTACTTCTAGTTATTTGTTCTTCTTTTAGCCTGTAGAATATACCCAGCTGGTACCTTGGCGTCAATATGACATCAACATGCATGAAATGCATAATTTAATTATATTTTGTAATTATTTCCTTGTGGTTGTAAAGAGGTTCAACAAAGGTATCAATCTGACACGTTTTTTTTCTGGTCCCTACATCTCAGGTCAATATAAAATATTACATCGACGTTGATTTGATGTCAGGAAATAAGACATCAGATTGATGTGAAATTTATGTCAAAACAATGTCTGTTCACTGTCTGAAAAAGTGTATTTATTACTCATTGTAAATCGATGTGAATCATTTTCAACATCTAAAAGACCTAGCCTGTATTAAATGCTGTAGGCCTATAGGCTTTTTTTTCTTCTCTTGTGTGTTTTTATTTATTTAAATCCTAGCATGTTTACATTTAGTTCAAGTTTAAAATTATAGCAGGCACTAGAATTGCCTATAGCCTACTGTAAAGCAGGACCTTAACCACCAAAGATGTTGCAACAACAAAAAAACTACATATCATGACATCTTAATAAATGTTGAGTTGACATCAAATGCCAACATCATCTAAACATCAAAATCAGCAGAGGTCAAAATCTTGACATCACATTGACATGATAAACATTGACGTCAATATGAATTTCATTCTAGGCCTATTTTGTGATGTAATTTTGACATCAGTGTTTGAAGTCATATTGATGTAAATTTGACATCAAATGCCCACTGGGTTATGCAGACTTCTCGAATTCACACTTTTAGGAAGAAAGAAAACATTTACGTTTTGAGAGCATATTATTTTACACCTTATATATGCACTTGGTAAATGTTCATAAACTGGATTGTTCGTGGTATGTAGTCCTACAATGCATGTCAGTGTCCTCGGTTTCCCTGCCAGCACAGTTCTTACTTTTTCCTGTCTAATCCGCTGACCCTCGTCTACTCTCTCTCTCTCTCTCTCTCTCTCTCTCTCTCTCTCTCTCTCTCTCTCTCTCTCTCTCTCTCTCTCTCTCTCTCTCTCTCTCAGGTTTGTCATCTGTGAATGTGGTCCAGGAGGATTTGAGCTATGGACGTTCCAAAGGTAGATTGACCGCGCCAGAGCTCTGAAATCCATCATGACGTCAGACATTTCTTACACGCTATTTTTAGGCACTTGTTCTGACACAGAGTAGTATAGGAGGGGAATTAAGCTCTTAGACTTCATTTAGCACACTATGTCAACGGGTCTGATTAACTGTGACGCAGTTTTCCATTGATAAGTGTCTAGAAGAGCCTTCCTGGGTTAAAACTGTTAGGATCATTGAGCTATAGATATCATTTTAGTTCTATTTTAGATGTGAAAATGGTGAAAATGTCTATTGGTCAAAAAATGGGGAAAATGTCTAAGGCTACTAGTTAGACTAGCCCTAGTATATTGTTTTGTAGTTGAATGAAAAAGCTTATGATATAACTGAGTGTACTTAATTAGGCTACTAGAGCATTATTTAAGGGAAATTGTACTTGATGTAGGCCTACTATTTTAAAATATATTTTGTATTCCTTTTACTCAATTCCTTTTAAGTACATTTGGGGGAAATCATACTTTATGGCCTTCCCATTGGAATGTAATGACACCTTCAATGTCAATTAGGCTACATATTTCACTGGTCATTGTGTGTGTGTGTGTGTGTGTGTGTGTGTGTGTGTGTGTGTGTGTGTGTGTGTGTGTGTGTGTGTGTGTGTGTGTGTGTGTGTGTGTGTGTGTGTGTGTGTGTGTGTGTGTGTGTGTGTGCGTTAAGATTTTTTTGTTAATACTTACAAAACTTACAACTTACAAAAGGTAGTCAAAACATGTATATCAGAGCATCATTCTTCATCCTTATAATAGAAGATACAATATAATAATCTGCAAGATACAGTACAATCTTCATATATGGATTGTTACCCTAAAAACGGTGTTTCCTTTAAAAATCTACTCTCAATGCTGTGCTTGATGCTTTGGGAACACGGCTTTGTGTGACCATCTGTAAATTATGTGTAAACTTGACGGCCTCTGACAATGATGTGACTGGAGCATCTGTAAATGATGTGTAAAATTGACTAGGTGACTTTTGGTCAGTTCCAGAGGATTTTAGTGTCTTGCCTACAGATAGGGCTGCTGTAACGCAGTTCGTGGAAGGAAGGAGGCGGGAACCGGCAAACATTCAAAAAACTTTGATAAAATGAATAAACAAAACGAAAGTAAATCGCGGGCAGCCCCTCACGGATGACTGCCCGCACACACATAACAGACCGTAAATAAAACTCAACATAAATCCAGGCCTGGTCCTCTCTCGTCTTGAACTGTCGTCGCTCCTCCTTTTATGCTCCAGTCCTCACTCCTCCATGACGCAAGACCGGTGTGGCACACAGCTGGCGCTCATCCTCATGATGATTCGCCACCGGCCCGCTCTCACAGTCCCTCGTCTCGCTGCTTGCCACAGCTGCATTGACCGGTCAAATGAGGGACACTGGGCTTTCAGCCGAAGTTATTGAGACCATTCTCAGTGCTTTCACAAGAAGAATCTATGCCACTAAATGGGTTGTCTTTGAGAGGTGGCCGCCCATTAGAATCAAAGTTCCCTCATGGGACCTAGTCCTTGAGTCGCTTGTTGGGAACCCCTTTGAACCTCTAGAGTCAGCACCTGACAAGCTTCTGACCCTTAAAATGTTTTTTTTTTTTTCTGATGGCAGTCCCTTCGATAAAGAGAACTGGTGATTTGTAAACTCTATCAATCTCGCCATCTTGCTTAGACTTTGCCCCAGGAATGGTGAATGTTATTTTACGTCCTCATCTGTTACAAGCACGCCAGGCTCCAGCCTCTCCCAGTCACAGCATACTCCATCTCCAGAGTTCTAATCACACACACCTGCATATCATCATCATCTGCAATCACCACCAGCACTTAAGCCCCACGCTCTCACTCAGTCACTGTCCGGTCTTGTTTGCACATGTTTGCCACGCTAATGATTACTTCAAGGACTCCCCTGTGATACTTACCTGCCTTCTCCATGATTCTCCAAGTCTCTAGCGTTTCTCCCTGTCCTGTCTCCAGTCTCCAGTGTCTCCTGTTTCTTCTGTATCTCCAGTGTTTCCGACGACTCCTTTCTCCTGTGCCATCTACAAAACCAATAAGTATAATATCATCCAGTTATCTTTCTCATTCATCTGAAATTGCATCTTCTAACTCACCTGTCCCGCTCAGTTCTGGTTCATCAATAAACTCTGTCATTTCACCATCACCTGTTCTCCATGTCTGCCTGTTTGTAACAGAAGACCGGACCTACACTGCAGAGCACCATAATGAGCACCCCGGATCCCTTTCAAGAGCTTGTCGATGCTCTCCAACGAGCTCTCACCACCAACCCGCCTGCACCTTCCAGAAACAACACCACTGCTTTTTCACCACCGGTATACACGATGGAACTAGTGATCCTTGTTGACGACCTACCGACAGGGTCTGGATCCCGAGTTCAGTTGCATCTCGCTGCATATGAGGATACCATTAGGCTTGAACGTTTCATCCAACTATCCATCCGCTTTGCAACTCATATGCAGTCATATATCGCAGAACACCAGGGCCAGCCAATGTTTTCTTCATCCCTCAGCCGACCAGAGTTTGTCAGCCCTCCAGGACCAGCCAACGAATCCATGCATGTAGAAAACTCCTGTTTATCAGCTGCTGAGCGGCAGAGTCAGCGGACCCTGAATTTGTGCCTGTTTTGTGGATCAGCTGGGCATTTCATCACTGAATGCCTCATTCGTCATTCTCTTCCCATGGTGAGTGCCATCCTTCCTTCTCTGAATAAAATGCAACCACTCACCACTATTTTAAACCTACTGCTGCCAGTGTGTCTCTTCCAGTTAATGCTCTCCTCGACACAGGGTCAGCTGGCAACTTCATCTTGGGCACCCTCTGCCGCCAGCTCAAGTTCCGGCCTTCGAGTGAGCCAGTGCCCCATGGAAAGATCTATCACCTGTCACTTCCGGAGGAGAAGGCCATGAAGCAATACATCAAGGAGGCCCTGGACCAAGGTTACATCCATCCGTCTACTTCCCCTGCTGCCTCAAGCTTCTTTATCGTGGCCAAGAAGGATGGAGGCTTGAGGCCTTGTATCGACTATCGTGCCCTCAACAAAATAACAGTCAAGTTCTGTTATCCCCTTCCTATCGTCCCTGCTGCGCTGGAACATCTCCGTGGTGCCACTGTGTTCACCAAGTTGGACGTCCGCAGTGCATATAACCTCATCCGGATACGTGAGGGGGATGAATGGAAGACCACCTTTGTGACCCTTACAGGCCACAACGAATACCTTGTGATGCCATATGGATTGGCCAATGCCACTCCATATTCCAGGACATCATCCATGAGGTGCTCTGGAAATTTCTCCACAAGTTCGTGCTGGTCTACATTGATGATATCCTGATATTTTCCGGAGCATGGCCGAATATTGACCCGTTGCAGAGGAACATCGACCCAAGCTGTGAAATGTTCCTTCCACCAGTCCTCAGTGCAGTTCCTTGGATATAACATTGACCGCAGTGGCATTTGGATGGACAAGGGGAATGTGGACGTCATCCGTTCCTGGCCCATTCCCACCACCATCAAAGAGCTCCAAAGGTTTCAAGGATTTGCCAGCTTCTATCGCTGGTTCATTCAAAGTTACAGTTCTTCTTGGTCAGTTATTCGTCAACCCCAGTTTCTGGTCGGAAGAGAGGCCCCCAGTTTCCGGGAGAGTGAGAGGGTCTGGGACTCGACACATCAGCAGATCCAAAGGACCCTTCGCAGACGCAGGATGATAGCCGTCCTTCGCTGCTCCAAGACTCCATTTTACCAACCTGGGACATCAGACTGCGTCTGCCATGCCGGAAGTTGGGTCCCAGGTTCAGTGGCCCCTTTCCCATTATCCAGCGGATCAACCTGGTCACGTACAAACTCCAGTTTCCACCTCAATATCGCATTCACCCCAGTTTCAATGTGTCACTCCTCTAACCTTACCACCCTTCTGTTCCTGTTTCCACAGAGCCTGGCAAAACCATGGAACCCCCCTTGCACTCATCCTAAAAGACAGCACATCCTATCTATAACATGTCTGTCCAGTCTTGTGTGCACATATGGGTTTTGTTAGTGTGGCCATGTGCTCTGTCATTGTTAGTTCCCACCCCCTGTGTTCCCTCATTCCCAGTTTGATTTCTCCCCTTTATATACTCCTTGTGTTAGTCAGTCCTGGTTGGATCATTGTATTGTCTACGTCTCCCGTCTCCTGCTCCCCTTGGTATGTTGAGTTTATTTCTAGTCCATGTTTTTCCCCTTCGTGGGTTTTTGTTTTTGAGTATGTTATGTTTGGTTGGTGTTTATTTAATAAATCCTATTTTACCCTGCGTTTGAGTCCTCAACCCTTTGTTCCATATCGAAACGTGACAGAATGATCCGACCAGTCTGAGGACTCAGCAGGAGGAGTTTTGTTTTTGTTTTTTTTTGTTTTTTGTGTGGACTATGGAACTGAGTCGTCATTTACAAGTGATGCGGCAGGTAAACTCTAAATACATCCGTCAACAGGGGGCGGGTGTAAAAGAGTTCGCTGCCAATTCCTTAAGAAGGTGCATAACTTGTATCTCAATGAGACGGAGAAAACAGAAGTCTTTAACCTCTGCCTGGACATGCCTATCAGTCCTAGGGAGATTGAGAGAATGGGGACTCCTGATTTTGACGAGTTTGTCAATCAGCTGGACTCCAGTCTCCCTAGGACTGTTATTCCGAGAACTCCGGTGGTCCGTGTTCCGGTGGTTCCTATTCCGGAGGACCCTGTTCCCATGATCCTTATGTGGAGGAGGAGAAGGAGGGCACGCTCCGTGACGGTGTCGGGGGTCCCTGTGCCGGCGGATCGTGTTCCGGTGTCCCCAGTTTCGGTGGTCCATGTGCCAGTGATCCCTGTGCCGGCGGATCGTGTTCCGCTGTCCCCAGTTCCGGTGGTCCCTATGCCAGTGGTCCCAGTTCCGGTGGGGTGTGTGCCAGTGGTCCGTATGCTGTTGGTTCCTGTGCCGGCGGATCGTGTTCCGGTGTCCCCAGTTCCGGTGGATCCTGTTCCGTTGGACCCTGTTCCCGTTGTCCTTAAGCGGCAGAGAAGGAGAAGGAAAGCGCCATCCTTGATTGCTCCGGTGGTCACTGTTCCTTTGGATGATGTTCCCGTGGATTATGTTCCGGTGGTCCCAGTTCCGGTGGATCATGTTCCGGTGGTCCCAGTTCCGGTGGATCGTGTTCCGGTGGTCCCAGTTCCGGTGGATCATGTTCCGGTGGCCCCAGTTCCGGTGGATTGTGTTCAGGTGGCCCCAGTTCTGGTGGATCGTGTTCTGGTGGTCCCAGTTCCGGTGGACGCTGCTGGGCCGGGGATACAACCCAGGTTCCTGACTCTCACCGCGCCTCCCAGGGGCCCTGCTCTGCCCGGGCCGCCCCGGCGCCCTGCTCTGCCCGCGCCACCCCGGCGTCCTGCTCTGCCCGCCCCACCCCGGCGTCCTGCTCTGCCCGCGCCGCCCCGGCGCCCTGCTCAGCCCGCCCTGGTCTGTTCCTCCCGTCCCACCCTGATCTGTTCCTCCCGTCCCTCCCTGGTCGGTCCTCCCGTCCCTCCCTGGTCTGACCCTTCCGTACCCCTTGGTTGGTCCCTCATGTCCTTCCCTGGTCTGTTCCTCACGTCCCGCCCTGGTCTGTTCCTCCCGTCCCTCCCTGGTCTGTTCCTCCCGTCCCTCCTTTGTCGGTCCCTCCCTGGTCTGACCCTCCCGTACCCCTTGGTTGGTCCCTCATGTCCTTCCCTGGTCTGTCCCTCCCGTCCCTAGTGGAGCGTCTGGTTGCCGCTCCTTTAGGAGGGGGTAATGTCACATGCCTGTCCTGTCTTGAATTAGGGCCCATTCTACCAAGGGGTCGTTTCCTCCCAAGCTCTGGCAAGGGGCGCCCTCTTGCAGTGAGTTTGGCAGGGTGGTCCTCTCCACACACATTCATCGTTTGGATGTTACTTTTATAGTTTGGATGTTAATTTGACCCCTGGTTCTCATGTCCTTGAGTTAACATCCAAGACTTCTCGCATGCTTGTGAACACGACCATCAGGGGTCCAGACACCTCCAGTGCGGAAGCATGGGTATTTTCATACCTAAGCGCTAAGCAGAGCATTCAGAGTAGCTTTTTAAAGAGAAAGTCTCAGGTTACTTAACTGTAACCCTGCTCCCTGAAAAAGTGGGAACGAGATGATGCACTTTAAGGCCGCACTAAGGACGTGCCTGGACAGCTCTTCAAACATAGTGATACCTGAGGGTGCACCCGCGGCACTTCTAATTATAACCTCTGACGAGCACGCACTCTAGTGACATAATTGTCAGAGGACAACAAGTTCAAGGCCAAATTCTTTGGCATGTTTACACATGATTTACAGATGGTCACACAAAGCTTTGTCACCATTGGATACTAAGGTTAGCATCACTTTTTCAGGGAACGGGGTTACAGTTAAAGGGGTCATATAGTGCCATTTCCGTTCAGAAGTTAATATGATTCTTTTGTGTCTAAACGAAAAGTTTGTAATATACTTTAATTAAAAATTATCATTAGTATTGTAAGAAAACACTAATTTTACCTGGTCAAAAACAGCTTTTTTCTGCAAGCCATTTTAGTGCATGTGAATTTAAATGATAATGAGCTTTGCTCACCCCACCCAACTGTTCTGTGGGCCGTTTTGACACAACACACGTGAAGTCTTGGTGTTGCCGTGGCAACAGTTTAGGGGATATTTTGGAGATAAAATGGCAACGGAAGTCTCTGAGGACACATCTGTGCAACCGTATCAATTTGAACCGGATTCAGACCCGGAACAAGATGACAGCCGCAATGAAGTTAGTCTATTAGGGCTCGAACAGGACGTTTCTGAATGGTTGGTTAACATAATGTCACTTTGATCTATCTTTGTATGTACAGGTCCTTCTCAAAAAATTTGCATATTGTGATAAAAGTTCATTATTTTCCATAATGTAATGATAAAAATTTAACTTTCATATAGTTTTGATTCATTGCACACCAACTGAAATATTTCAGGTCTTTTATTGTTTTAATACTGATGATTTTGGCATACAGCTCATGAAAACCCCAAATACTCCCAGCCTGGTTCATTACTCAAAACCGCAATCATGGGTAAGACTGCCGACCTGACTGCTGTCCAGAAGGCCATCATTGACACCCTCAAGCAAGAGGGTAAGACACAGAAATAAATTTCTGAATGAATAGGCTGTTCCAAGGCACCTCAGTGGGAAGTCTGTGGGAAGGAAAAAGTGTGGCAAAAAACGCTGCACATTGAGAAGAAGTGACACGAACCCTGAGGAAGATTGTGGAGAAGGACCGATTCCAGACCTTGGGGGACCTGCGGAAGCAGTGGACTGAGTCTGGATTAGAAACATCCAGAGCCACCGTGCACAGGCGTGTGCAGGAAATGGGCTACAGGTGCCGCATTCCCCAGGTCAAGCCACTTTTGAACCAGAAACAGCGGCAGAAGCGCCTGACCTGGACTACAGAGAAGCAGCACTGGACTGTCGCTCAAATTTTGCATGTCATTCGGAAATCAAGGTGCCAGAGTCTGGAGGAAGACTGGGGAGAAGGAAATGCCAAAATGCCTGAAGTCCAGTGTCAAGTACCCACAGTCAGTGATGGTCTGGGGTGCCATGTCAGATGCTGGTGTTGGTCCACTGTGTTTTATCAAGGGCAGGGTCAATGCAGCTAGCTATCAGGAGATTTTGGAGCACTTCATGCTTCCATCTGCTGAAAAGCTTTATGGAGATGAAGATTTCGTTTTTCAGCACGACCTGGCACCTGCTCACAGTGCCAAAACTACTGGTAAATGGTGTACTGACCATTAATGGTATTACTGTGCTCAATTGGCCTGCCAACTCTTCTGACCTGAACCCCATAGAGAATCTACAGAATAACACCTCAGCAGTGCCACAGGCTGATTGCCTCCATGCCACGCCGCATTGAACCAGTCATTTCTGCAAAAGGATTCCCGACCAAGTATTGAGTGCAAAACTGAACATAATTATTTGAAGGTTGACTTTTTTTGTATTAAAAACACTTTTCTTTTATTGGTCGGATGAAATATGCTAATTTTTAGATAGGAATTTTGGGTTTTCACGAGCTGTATGCCAAAATCATCAGTATTAAAACAATAAAAGACCTGAAATATTTCAGTTGGTGTGCAATGAATCAAAACTATATGAAAGTTAAATTTTTATCATTACATTATGGAAAATAATGAACTTTTATCACAATATGCTAATTTTTTTTGAAGGACCTGTACTGGCAGGGTAGCGTAGTGAGATACGAATGCTGTGTGTAAACTGATGTATACGTTAGTTCATTGACAGATTGATGTTACAGCTAATGGTCATTATCACCAGCGTACACAGTTTGTAATAACACAAAACCCATAACGCGTTGTTCATTATAAACGTGGGATTATGAATTAAGTTACATTGAGAACGTCATACATAGAAAGCATGCCGTAATGTAACTTACCCTGTAAGCTTTAGCCGCATTCATCCTGAAGCGTGCAAACGTTACACTCACTTCTTCTGGAGGTGCAGCAGGAACACAAATAGGAACACAATCCTTTTTTCAGGAGCAGCTTCTTAGCAAAACCTGCTTTATACTGACACCCGTTTATAAAGCAGTCTGGTGAGAAATGATTTGTGCAAATATGAAAGCATTGACGTTGATCAAAGGGAATATTCCCTACGAAAACAAAACTCAGCCACTGCGTCATCAGCAGTTCGGATTTAGGAACATCAAAATGACTGCTGTGTTCATTATTACACCCAAGAACAGAACACCACAATCGCTTAGACGCCCTTCTGCTTCAGCGTATCAACAACGGCGGGTCTGTGTTGAAACCATAGACTGTATAAAAATAGGTTGAAACGCTGCTGTCAATTAACAATCGTGGGAGGGGCATCCGATCGTGTGACGTCACACACCAGACGGCTTGAAAAAAGAAAAAAAACACTGGATGGGTTTTTATCATAATAGGATGGTTGTGTACAGGCACTGCCAACACACATTTCCATTCAAATCAACTTGTAAAGGTGCATGTAACGTTATATGACCCATTTAAGTAATCCGAGACCCTTTGAGTGGTGGTGACAGGAACCATTTTTGTTATTGTGAATTAACACTAATAAAATACAGTTGGAGAAAACAAATAGAGTATTTTAAGTTGCAAGTGATCACACTGGCGCCTCTATGACATTCAGTAAGCACACTATAATTTAGCTTCTACACTGCGCACACATTTGGATATGTGCCTAATAATAGGATACATTTATCTAGGTTAACCTTAGAGCGAGCAGCTACACCAGACGGTTAATGTTTAACAAGTCAAACCATGCATTTTCTACAGTACTGCGAGTTGGGGTTTGAAAAAGGCACGAATAAGGCGTAAATAGCATAACCAGTGCACAACGAGAGAGGGGGCCCACTAACATTTTTGATTGTTTAAATTATCAGCCTTCGGGTGCCCCTCAAAATGTATTGTGCCAGGCAATTGCCTACCTTGCCTGTCCTATTGCCTCTGTATGTATATATACTGGATAATATTGAGTTTTATCATCTGGTGTCCATAGAGCCCTACATAGTTGGGTAGCTTTGTACAGTTTGTTCATCAAACTCACTTTAATGATAAAATCTTAACTGCCTCTTGAGTCAATTTATTTAAAAAGTTTATGGAATTTGTAAATGTTTTGCAAATGTTCACGCAAATAAATCTTTAGTTGGATGCTTTTTTTAAGTGGAAAAGTAAGTGAATGGAATCTGTGAAGTAGAGCCTCATCATTTTATTGTGTGACCAAATTTTACAATTTCCTTTTCCAGTGTCCCATTTGCCAGCAGTCTGATATCGGCATTATAGATGGTCAGTGTGCGGTCTGCAGGTCTTGCTCTAAATCGAAGCGGGGCGTGTTTCAGTTCTGCTTGGCGTGTCAGAGAGAATGGCCACCCAACGCTTTGACCACCAAATCCTGCATGCTGCCGAACTGTGCGCTCCGTGCTGCCCTTCTCAGCGACACAAAAATCAGTGACCCACAAAGCTCGGTGAGAGGATGTCCATACTTCAGGGCATGTCCAGGTTGCAAGGCTCTGCTTACACACAACGGAAGAGGCTGCCCCAATATCACCTGCCCTCATTGTGGTAGACACTTCTGCTTCCGCTGCCTGCGTCAAATGTGCTTTGGGGAAATACATATTGAAGCCTTTACGCATCTTTACCATAGAATTTCCTTCTTTCAAGATAACGAGATAAGTCCATGTAGAGTTGTCGACAACAAGCAGAGTCTCACAGTTTTTGGACTGTAACAAGAACGTTTTTAACATAAAAAAGACAAATGACACAATCCTACCTAATGAAAAATACAAATTTAAGGCCTATCCTATATGGTTTATTAATGATTAGCGCACATGTTATTGTAAAAATTGCTATTCTTGTACATGATCAGTAAAAGGTTAATGAATGTACCCTTCAGAAAATGAATTTTAATGAATCAGATTTTCAGTTTAATGAATGTACTTTGGTTGATTTAGAAATTATTCAGATTATCTTTTTGTTTTTGTTTTTTTCAAATATGAAACACTGATTACATTATACTACATATTAATATCAATAAACATCTTTAAAAAATATTTCTGTTATTACACAAAAAATTGAATTTGTGCTTGCCTTCAGGACCAAAATATTTTGCACAATATATAAATACCTTTTTTTCTCAGTCAATTTAGCCATGGAGTACTTACATAAATACTTACACCATACACTGTATAAAATATTGTTGGTTTAACTTAATAAAGCAAGTAACCCGGTTGCCTTAAAATTTTAAGTTCATTTAAATTAAAAAATTTGAGTTAATACAATGAAGGAAATTGGTTTAATAAATAGAAACTAAAAATATTATTGTATCTGAACTACATAAATAAATAATTTTTTTTTTTTTAATTATGAAAATAGCACAATTTGGCATGTTGTACTGCATTATAACAAATAAAACACAAAATCTTTTAATAATATTTGAATGAAGGGGGATGTCTATTTCTGAAAAAAATTGAATTGTATTAACTCAAAATTTTAATTTCAATGAACTCAAAAATGTAAGGCAATCAGGTAACTTACTTTAAAAATATTTTTTTACAGTGTACTAATTATAAAAACAAGGGTTGCCAGAGCATGCCATGCCAGAGTCTCCAGGCCTGCTTGGTCTTGGGGGATCTTATTACAGTCTCTTTGTTAGGCTCAGAATTAATAAACAGGAATTCTGAAATTCTTGTTTTTTACATAAAATGTTTGCCATTCTCCTATGCTCACTGGTTTACAAGTTCATATTAGGTGTGTTTTATGACAGATAGTGTTCAGGTCAGCAATGGGTAAAAATGACTGATGACAGTTTTAGCCCACCTGGAGTGTCACAGATTTTCTTTGCTGCATCAGGATCCATCCTGCACATCTGCATGAATGCAGCCTAGTGATCAGCATAGCAGCTCTAAAATGCCTTGCTGCCTATGCCATGTAGATCTAGGCTACATTTATAATTCACCCAAAAATGAAAATACTCATACATGTCAGTCTTTGAATTCTTTTATTGTGATTTTAAATAAGGAACATAAATAAATTTAAGTTGTTACACTGAAAATATTTAGCTTGACAGCCGTGGTCAACACATTCACTGGAAAAAAGCAGCTTCGGGTTCATTCACAATAGAACACGTTTTTATTTTAAAACACAAGGAGGAGTAGGATATAGGTCCTTTTTGAATGGGAACTCACACAGCTTCTGACAAGACGCTATGGGGAATAAATATCCACTCTGCTATGCTAATGGGAATACATGCCATATGTGCTGCGACTATGCATTTAAAATAATGGCTCTCACAACCTAACTGCCAGAGTCAAATTCCCCAAAGGTACACACCAGCGCTGTTTGTAACATTACTCCCATGGAGTCCAGGAGTGCAGAGACTGAGCATATCAACCCTTTGAGTGAGGGGAGTAACTACTCAGCCCAAAGAGAGATTCTCCAGGACCTGCAGAGCACTAAACATAGCTCTGGGGGAGTGGAGTACTCTACATAACGACCCTCTAAAACAAGGATATTTCTAACCAAACTCACAGAGAATACTTCAACTTGATACTAAGTTGGTACTCATAAAGGATGCCAGAGAAAGCCTATTGTTACCTAGCCCTGGTGAGCGAAGTACTCTGCATACTGACCCTCTCAAACGAGGGAAGTACTATACAGGCTCAACCACAAAGACAGCTTGTCCAGAGGGCTCAGAACCAATTCACAATATTGCTGTAAGGGTCCAAGGATCTACAGAACATCAAACGTAGCTCAGGAGGAGTACCCCATGTAACAACCATTTTTAGACTGAGAGGAGTATTGGCCAAGCTCTGAATTAAGTTTATGAAGGAGGCTAGCAGAAAGTCCTTTAACTTGAAATTGGTCTGCAGAGTACTCAGCAGAATGACCCCTTACAGCAGGGGGAGTACTAATCAAGCTCTACCTGAAATCGAATTGTCAAAGAGGCCCATAGAGGTCCAAACAACTCAACAGTGAATCAAAAACTCCAGCAGAAACGGCCCATCAAGGAGTCTAAACAAAAAGCCTACCAACTTGATACAACTTCTGTACATAGCCCCAGAGAGCAGAGTGCTCTGCATAACGACCCTCTAAATGAGGGGAGTACTAGTCAAACTCAACCCTAAGAATATCCTGTCAAGGGGGTACACAAGCCTTCAAAATTGAACAGAGCTTTAGAAAGCAAAGTACTCTGCACAACAACCCTCAAAAGCGAGGGGAGTTCTACTGCACTTAACCATACAAATTAAACAGAGCTCAAAGAGCAGAAGCCTCAGCTAAAATACCTCTCTAAACCGAGAGGAGGCCTAACCATACTCTATGCCAGAGACAGTCTTATCAAAGAGGTTCATTTTCAAAGACTTTGTGTGGAGCTCTAGGGAGTGGAGGCCTCAACCGGATGAGTCTCTAGAACGAGAGGAGGCCTAACAACACTCAGTCCTAAAATCAGTTAACCAAAGAGGCTACACAAAGAGCCTACACCTTTATTGCTATTGTCTGTACGGAGCTCTAGGAATGGAGACCTCATCAAAATGACTCTCTAAAATGAGAGGTGGCCTAACAATACTCTACACAAGAGACAGCCTCATCTAAGAATGTCCCAAAGAGCCAATATAATGATAACACTGTTTGTGCTGAGCTCTGGAGAGTAGAGGCCTCAATGGAATGACTCTATAATGAGAGGAGGCCTAACGACACTCAACTCTAAAGACAGTTAACAGAGTTGGCTCCCCAAGGGACTACAACTCCAGTACTGCTGTCTGTATGAAGTTCTGAGAGCGGAGGCCTCAGCAGAACAATTCTCTAAAGTGAGAGAAGGCCTAACTTACACAAAAGATAATCTCACTAAGGAGGCTCACAAAGAGTCATCCAATTTGATGAAACTATCTATACGGAGCTCTGGGAAGCAAAGGACTCAGCAGGATGACTCTCTAGAACAAGACAACTTCAGAGCACTGTCTGTACAGAGCGCATTCCCCAGCAGAACGACTCTCCCAAGTCAGAGGATGCCAAACTCTATACTATGGAACCCACTATCTATGCAGAGCTCTGGGGAGCAAAGTTCTTAGCATGATGACTCTCTGGAGCGAAAGGAGGCCTGACCATTCTCAACCTTAAAGGGGTCAATAGCCTCAATAGCCTGCAGTGTTAAGCTATCATGTGCATGGAGCTCTAAGGGCAGAGGCCTCAGCAAAATTACTCCAAAATGATAGGAGGCCCTAATTACCCTTTACAGTAAGGATAGTGTCGTCAAGGTGGCTCACAAAAAGCCCTACATCCTACATCTATGTGGAGCTTTAGGGCAGTGTTTTCCAACCCTGTTGATGAAAGCACACCAACAGTGCACATTTCGGATGTATCCCTTATCTGACCCATATATTTCTGGTCTTGGAGTCTCTACTAATGAGCTGATGAATCAGGTGTGTTTGATTAGGAAGAGTTCAAAAATGGGTAGTGTTGGTGTACCTCAAGGAATAGGGTTGTAAATCTCAAAGGTAAGAAGGGGAGATGTTATTTACCTCTACGGACTCCGTGGCACTGAATGCGTCTCACTGAATCAGTTCTCTTTGGTGGAGGGAGGGCAGAGTTAGCAACGCTAGTCGTCTTTCCCTGTCTTTGGTCCTCTGACTGAGATGGGCCAGGTCCTAGGGTTTGCTTGGGTTTGAATTCAGACCGGCACATTATATCGGTTTTAAATGCAGCCGAGCACACCTTCACCTCCTTGAACTTGCCTCCCACCCCCTCAACGGATGTGCCAAACTGTTCAGAAGGCGAAACTGGTGCATTGAGAAGAAAGTCCATCTCTTTTTCCCTGATGCTAGCTAGGTTAAACCAGAGGTGTCTCTTTGTGGCCACCATTGCTGACATTGATCTATTAATTGCCAAAGAGGTCTGTTTAGTAGGCTGGAGATCCAGGTCTGTGACACAGCTCAGCTTGGCTACCACCTCAGGGAAAAGACCCTGGCATTGGTCCAAGTATTTCAACAAGCCTGGTATGCTTGAAGCAGTGCCATAGTATGTAATGCTGCCCCAGCCTGACCTTTTGCTGTGTATGCCCTGCCATATGCAATTCAAGCAATAATGTCCTTCTTCAGCCACTTCCTGCTCATCCTGCTCAGCCCTGCCTGCCGGATCGAAGGATGTGAGAGACAACACATGCTCTTACAGCAGTTCACCCTCGTTAGCTACTGAGCCTTCAGTGTTGATGTTTACCCTAAACGTCTCTTCAGTTGGGGGCATTGACATGTATCCATGTTTACGTATCCTTTCAATATTTTCATAATTAGCTTGCTGATGCGGGCCAAATCTGGATTATTCTATGCTTTCTCGATCTCAGTATAAAGATCAGGAAGAAAAAGAAGGTTCACAGGAGCTGGATGGATATGTCCAGATACAAAAAGGCTTGTCTAATCTTCCCAGAGTGGTTTCCTCTTTTTCACGCTTCCACGGCAGATCTGGCCCGGCCGTGGCACATTCCATAACCTCTAAAAAATGAAAGCTCAGGCGTAAGTTCTGCCAGGAAGACTTAATTGTCACGTCACTTCTACTTTCTTATTTATCCAATCACATTCTAATACTAGAGTATAAAAGATCGGCACTTACCCATTTCTGAGTTCGCAAAATGCTGACGCGCCAATTCACCGCCATCCTCCCCTCCACCTCCAAGACAAAATCCTTTTCTACATCTAACCTACCACCACCAGGATGGTCCCTTCCAGACTCCACGGGGGGTCGGCTGCGCCTCTGCCTTCATCTTCAGGCAGGATATGCAGAGTCCGGACCCTCCGACTGTGAGCTACGGACGGGACCTATGCGAAAATATTTGATTGCTTGCTGGGTGTCAATAAATGGATAATTGTCACACTGTTCATTCTCCCGAGTCTTTCTGGTAGAACTCAACATACGCAGGGCAGGCAGGCTGAGAAGTATCAGACATTTCTACTTTTTTGCCTTCTTCAGCCACTTCCTGCTCATCCTGGCTCAAAGCCAGCAGAGCACTGCCTACAAGAGCCACTCATTGTTAGCCACTAAGGAGTGCGAAAGAACCATACCTTTCTCAAACTCCCCAGTGAATTCCACCTGAGACCCCCACGATCACAAGAGCGGGACCTGAACCGCAGGGTAAAGGCGTTTGTCCCAGTTCCCTCAAGAAGACGGACAAACAAAATGGAGCTTTTTCAAAGGAAATCGCTCACAGTGCACGCATACAGCCCCCTCGAGGACTGAGCGCACATGGTCCTCGCCCAAACAAACCACTCATCTGGTGTGTGTCATCTGGTGTCAGATAACGCGTGGAGAGATCCAAACACTTCATGAAGCACTTAGTTTCACTAGCCATAATAAATTGCTTATCGTACACATACACAAACAAACAGTCACTGAAGACGAAGAAGAGGATGACATGTTTTCAAGGCACCCTTTTTATATTCACTGTTGCACTGGTAGTGATATCATAGGCTGTCGCCGGCCAATACAATTGTCGTGTTTAGAATCGTGCTTCAGACACTGGTCACACTGGAGGTGTTCCCCATAGCATCTTGTTAGATGTGTGAGTTTCCATTCAACTCCTTTTGTGTTCCACAGAAGACAGAAATACATACAGGTTTTCAAAGGGTGAGTAAATAATTACAGGATTTCCATTGTTGGGTGAACTTTTTTTTTTTTTTTAAACATTACTGCAGTTTTACACAATAATTACACATACTTGTAAAACTTTAACAGTTTGCCTATAATATGCTAATAATTCTTTCAGACAAATTCACACTTCATCTCTCTCTCTGATCGGAGGTAAGAGGCTTGCCGGTTGAAGCTCAGTACAGCACAACCCAATCTGACTAATCTGATTATCTTAAAATGGACTTCTATCAATCATGAGCTAGCGTGAGACACACACACAAGCAGGCCTAGTGCTAGTAAGATCAGACACTTATTCCAATCAGTAACAAGTTAAAAGTGTAGGACAGGAAACAGTTATGACTGAATGAAAGACTTCAAGGTTTTCGTTTATGTCGCTTCCACCTCTTGACACTATTATGACCTTAATCAAGACACTTGTGGTGCTGAACACATCCTAATGTACCCGTAAATGAATAGGTAATAAAAATGTGAATGGGGCACTTCATCTTTCTTATCTGCCCAGCACATAGCACATGTTGGGTCAAAAGGTGAACTTTGTTTCCAGTGCTCCAACAGCCTTCTGATTAATGTGAGCTGACCACATAGTGTTTAATAGGGCTGTGGTCAAAGCTAAGCCAAATAGCCAATATTGCCAGTAGCTGCATAGAGGTCCTCTTTCTGTTAGTACCATTAATTGAGCCAGTAAAAGGGAAGGGAAGATTTAACAGGATCAAGTGACAGGCAGCGACATTTAAAAACAGACCAAACCATTACTTTGCTTTGAGGGAAAAGAATGATGCAAAACATACAGCACTGTTCAAAAGTTTGAGGTCAGAATGTTGTTGTTTTTTATGTCTAATGCTCACAAAGGCTGCATTTAATTTATAAAAATACATTAAAAACAGTAATTTGTGAAATATTTAAATTTAAAATAACTTTCTATTTTAATATATTTTATTGTTGTGATGGCAAAGCTGAATTTTCAGCATCATTACTTTAGACTTTAGTGCCATATGAGCTTTAGGAAATCATTCTAATATGCTGAATTGGTGCTTAAGAAACATGTCTTATTATTATCAATGTTGAAAAAAAAGAAAGAATGCAAATTCAAAAGAGAATTTATTTGAAATTGAAATCTTTTCTAACATTATAAATGTCACTTTTGATCAATTTCATGCATGCATGTTGCAAAATTAAAGGATATGACCCAGACTTCCATACAGTATAACAATATCCATATATGTATTATAATTAAATATAACATAATATAAATCATCATTCATCCTTACACCTATCATTGTAACCATTGTAATCATGACGATGTGTGACTTCTTGTTCCGTAGACTCAATGGCTAAGCCAATGTTATGTGTCTGATCTCTATGGCTAAATGTCAGATTTTCAAATATAACCGTTTTATTGCCTTGGGCCATTTCTAATTTACAAATCAATATTTTGGTAAAACTAATTTGTTTAAATTAGTTTGTATAAGTTAGAAAATAGGTCCGAGCACTGCTCCAGTTCTGGAGGACTGCTCAAGGATGGTTGGGACGTAATCTTAACAGGCTTTGACCTTAGAGCGCTTACCACTGCACAAGCTCTGAATGATTACCTCAAAGCTCCCTTTCTCTTGTTTCATGTATTTCCATCCTTTGAGTTCTTTTTTTTTTCTTTACACAGCTTCTCATAATAATAGCTTGGTGAGCTTGTAACTTTTTATTCAGGTGGTCTTCTCCAAGAGGCTTTTAAGCGCTTCTATGTCTGACCCACATATATCAGGCTGAAATGTATTTTTTATGTCAAAGCAAGCTATAATAAGAAGACTGCAAAAGTGTTGTGCTATAGGACCCAATGTCACAATGAACAAAGGTATCGTGGCTTAGGGCTTCCTGGGAACTCAAATCTCCTTTCACCTGTTGGGCATTCCTAGCCAAGCTTATAAACTCAAGAAAGATCAAGAAGGGAGGAGGAGCAGGAAAGAAGGAGGGGCACTGACACTTGGGATTTTTTTATGTGACATGAGGACATGTTACACTAATGGTTCAACACCATCATCTTAAAACTCGTGCATAATTTGTGCTGTGTGTTCTTCATAATGTTCATCTTTCTGTCCATTGTGTTAACTTGATACTCTATTACTGTCACATGTATGTAGAGACATGAATATTTTCTCCCAAAAATATCAATAGCACCTCTGAAAAATAAGGCTTTAGTCATGTCAGTAACTTAACTAAATGTATTATTTGACCTCAACATTATGTTGAGGTCAAATACCACATGAGGTTATGTTACCTCATGTGGCTGCATGAGGTAACATAACCAGCCATACCACTTATTTATTTCGGTTACTATTGTATGACAATTTTTTAATATTGGAATATTAATCACGGCTAACTGTGAAAAGTGCATTTTGGCTGACTATAGGACAGTACAGATCAAATATGTTACATTTGTTGGCACACTGTTGATAATCCTGCAGACAGCGTGATCAATTTTTCATGCAGCTTAATTATAAACCATGACGCAACCTATCTATTGTAATATATTTCATGGTATTGCATTAAAAATCTGCCAAAACCCACCATTTACAGTTAGGCTCAGAGAGTAGAGAAAGCTAAAATTATACAAAATAAATAAAATGTCTAATGTCTAATGTGACTGACAGTGTGAGTATATAAGTTTGGTGAATATTTCAAAACATCTACTTCAAAATCGTCAATCTTTATATGTCTGGGCCACAAGCTCACATTCATACTGAGGAGACAAAATGCCTTTTGCCATGTATGTGTGGATTATAGGCTAAAGAGGGTTAAGAAGTCACCACATGGATTTCTTGGCCTGCCCCTCCTTTCTTCTCTGCTCGTTCCTTGTCTCTCGCTCTCTCTCTCTGTAATCTGCCTGTTCCCAGTAAGACCCAGGACTCAGAGAGGCTCTTGTTCCAGTGGCCTCCCCCATTAGGCTCTCCAGTTTGGGCAGGACTAATAGAGGGCCTCCAACCTCCAGGGACCACAAACCAAAAATCAACTCTCCATTGTAAAAAGAGAAAGGTGGATTTCTACTTCTGTACTTTTTTATACTATTCTTTTGAAATACTTTTTTTTTTTTTTAAAGACTGCTCTTCTATTTGTTTTTACATGGAATATCTGTCCTTTCTCCACCTTCAATTTGGACTTTCACATTTTTAAATTGGATTTTGTTATTTCTTATTACTATTTCCTCTCTGGGAGTTCTGTTCTGGTCTCCCACTGGCTCTTCCCAGACTCTGTGTTCTAATGGAACGAGCGCTCATCATGGCTCTCAATTAGCCACACACACAGGTTAGCCAATCTTTTTCTCCTCTATTAAACAATCCTTTACAAAGAGTAAAAGTAGTTTTCTCTCAGTTCACTTTAGTTTTATTATCAGCCAAAGAAAAGTAGTTTAGACTATTTAATTTTATTGGGCCTAAGTTAAATGTCGACTTTCTGTATCAGTTTACTAAAGACGTCAATTGCTATGCTAGCATTCACTAACATTCAAAGATATGGTTCTCTGTGATGAAGAATTATTATAGTTTTCTATTACAGGTGTCCATTCACTATAATGTTTCTGTATGCTTAGCCACTTAAACTTACATATTTTATACATATCCAGGTAACAAATGCCAAAAATAGGCAGTGTAGAGGTCGTTACTGCTTAATATCTATCAGAAAGGTACAAAATGTGATCCATGTGTAAATGTTCAGATCATGAGATTCAAGCAGTAATTGTAGCTATAATAATAGCATTGGCGCATTTACAGTATGTAACAGTACATCCCCTTTGAAAGTAATAGCAGAAAGCAACTTTAACAAATCTTATTAGTAACAAGGAATATTTCGAGATTTAAAACTGATTTTAAAAGAGATTTAAAATTATTTTATCTGATTAATTTATTGTGCTGTTATGCCGTACATAAAAATTGCTGTGGTGTGCCAGTTATCCAATATCACAGACTGTAAATCATTCAAACACAGGAGTAGCATGAGTCTGACAACAAGGTCCCGTGCAATCTGCTGTAATCCTGAGTTATTTCAGGGCTGTCTGAATGTCCAAAGAAAAAAAAGCCAGACTGTTAAGACATGAGGGGCAGAGAGGAAAGTTGGATGAAGAAGAAGGATGCTAAAGACATGGATTAAAGGTTAAAGAATAACAAAAAATCTAAGAAGAAAAGACCTCTAACAGGTCAATAGATGCGGAGTGATGATGTTATAAAGAGATAAGGTTGATTAAGATTAAGATTGTTTAAGCCTCACGTTATTTGGCAGTTATTATGGCAAGGGCTAATGAAGGCAGAGCTCTTTAATTGTAATCTGCTTTCTGCTTGCTGAGCAATGGATTGAGACAGAGAGAGGGAGGAATGGGCCGACAGCCTGGTACAAGTTGTGTGACACTTCACCCCAGCTCCACCTTTAAACACAGATGGCACATGAGTCAGGTGAGGATGTGGTTGGTCAGCTGACCAGAACAAGCCTGCAATCAGAGATCAGGTCTCTAGGATCGCAGTGGAAAGGCCAGTATTAGATGAGGGTTGATGAAGGCTTCAATATTCTGATTCTTATATCTCAGTGTCACTTTGGTCACCACATTTGATTAAGAATTGCCACTTTAAAAGGAAGTAATAGGTAGATATAATTCTGTTAAAATAAGTAAATATAAATGTATCGTTATCCTCGCTTAACACATCATCCAGGCTGAAAATCTACCTTGGGCTTTACCTTTAAGTGCATCAAAGACTCATGCATATATATATCTATATATATATATATATATATATATATATATATATATATATATATATATATATATATATATATATATATATATATATATATGCATGAGTCTTTGATATATATATATATATACATACACACTGTTTCATAATTCTAATGAATATTTTAAATGAATAACTTAAGCTACACTTTATTATGACTATATTAGTATTAGATTAGTTGTTCTGCTTAATATTTTTGTAGAAACGGTGACACTTTATTAGTGTCCTGCTGAATAAAAGTACTAAAGCCCCAGTCAGTAATTGTATTCCTGAAAGCTCATCTTTGATCACCAAAATGACATATTTAAACTTTTTTTCCTGTGAAAAATTACTTTGTGCCAAAAATAGTTCAAATGTAACTCTACACCCTTGCTTCATTTAGTATAACAGATCAATAAATATGCAAATTAGCCCCACTCCCACTCACTGGCATGATCTTAGAAATGCAGCCGGCGGCCACCTTAGGTAAATGCTGCACAATATTGTTCTTAACGTCGGACACATAACGGTGATTAAAATGATTATCATTTTGCTTGACTGTTTTATTAAACATCTAATAGCTAAGTTTTGCTAATGTTACATAAACCATGTTCCTGTTTGCTATCTCAATCTGCATTCAGTATCAGTCAGTAGGCCTAACCTTAGAAACACTTTAAACATCATAATATTGCAAATATTGCAAAATCTACCTATTTTTCACATCAACAAAAAATATACTGTAATAACCTGACTTTTCTGCTTCAGAGCGAAACATATAGTTATGCTAAAGCCTGCCAGAGATTACAAGGTAGTTTGTGATGTCAGATCGGCCTACATCAGCGAGGTGTTTTTTTTTTTTTTTTGGTCTTTGGTTCACTGCTGTTTTAAAGCTACACTGTGTAACTTTTTTAGTTTATTCTTAGCTAAAACACTTAGTTCTTTCAAAAATATATGTGCTCATTGATGTATATTTACTTCTTTCAAGTAATAAAGTATTCTCGTACGTGTATAATATGCCATTGAAAATACATACGGGTGAGGGGCTCGAATGCCATGTTGCCCCTCCATCTTGAAAGTACAGTAGCCAAAGAAGGACATACCTGTAAATTCAAGCTTCGCCTTTGGCGTTTTAACACTCGATGGCACCGTGTTGAATGTGAAAAGGGGGATTGCTTGAGACTGATATAGCCTACAATGTAAACTTTGCCTTACGCTAGTGATGTCGTACAATATACAGAATAACGATAGCACCGATAAAAGTTACTTTACTAAGATTAGCTTGCATTCGTCTGTAAACCTGATCGCTGATGTTAGCAATGAAATGGTAAAAAATAACGAAAAGGTAAAACAATTATTAATTTTACATAGATGTCATAACCTAGGCCTACATGTTAACTGACAAATTAAATAACTGCAAATTATAATAGTTTTCTAAAGTAACCTCATCACTTGATCGAACTGGAAGCCATATTAATCTTGGACTAAATCAGCCACCGTTGGAGTTAAAACGAAATCGGAATTGAGAGGAACAGAAACTAATATTCACTGGCTGGTCATATACCTTTTCACCGCTAGATGGGGGAAAATATCACACAGTGTAGCCTTAAAGAGAAAATAGTTACTCAACAATAATTTTGACATGATTTTGCACATGGTTTGTCTTAAAGCATATTAAAAACAGCACATAAACAACATTAAAAACATGATTTTCACCACAGTGGTCCTACTGACCCCCAAGTTTTGAACCATAGTTTAGATTTGTTGACCTTGGTTGAATTATATGACCCTGATGCTGGTGTTACTGTTACACTTTTGCATCACTAATAAATAAACAATGGTGAAAAGACCTGCAATGTATTGTATATTAATATTCTACTATAAAAACAAACACAAAACTAACTTTTGTCTTTTTTTTCTGTCCTGTTTCTGCCCCTTGTCTTTTCCCCTCTCTTTCATCAAACCTTTATTGTTTCTCTCAAACACAACTGCACACATTTGCTTCATCTCTATAACAAACAGTGATGGCTGGTTATTGTGCAATAGTTTTGGGCTAGTGCCCCTCAGTGGGTAGAACCCAAATTGAGAGCTGGGTGTTTTGAGCGTGTTTTTATCAGCCTTCATACTGTCGCTGACCAAATATTCACATAAACCCAAAATATATCTCAGTGCCACCTGTTTTCTCATTGTTCCGGACATTTAACAGTAGAAAAAAAATGGCAATGGATGACCACAGAAACTCTAGCTTTCTTTGCCAGTCCTATCACCCACGATGGCAACCACAGTCTTCAGCAGGAAAGCCACAACAAAAACCAACCTCAAAGCAAAAAGCAAAAAGCCCTAATGGTCCAGTGAGCTCAATGTCCTCGGCCCCAGTGCTACGCAGTCACAGTTGGTGGGGGAACTGTTTGCTCTTTCCTCTAGTCATGCTATCATACTTGCCCTGTGAGGCTTGGGGCACCACCTTTAAAATTGCAATTGTAGGACCATGGGCGTGCGACCCTATGTACTCCAAAGCCCTGCCAGACCTGGCTGCCCGATTAGCCATCAGCCGCATCAACAAAGACCCCGACCTCAACAAAGGCTACTGGTATGATTACACACTAATTAATGAGGATTGCTTGAGCTCGAGAGGTCTGGCACGCTTTGCCGAGCTGGAGGGTTACGGTTCGGCCTTTCTTGGACCAGCAAACCCTGGCTACTGCACTGCTGCTGCACTGCTGTCAAAGAATTGGAACAAGGGCATCCTGTCCTGGGCTTGCCTGAAGGCTGACATGAATGAGGAAATGTATCCCACCTTTCTTCGGCCGCTCCCGTTGTCTTCTCGTGTGCTCTTCTCTGTGCTTCGCTTTTTTCGCTGGGCACATGTTGGGATTATAACAGCGGAGAACGACATGTGGGAAGCGACTGGGCATGAACTTGCAGCATCCCTGCGTGCTCTTGGTCTACCAGTTGGTACGGTTGTTACCATGGAAGCGGACAAGGAGGGACCACGACGAGCCCTAAAGGCAATACGAGAGACAGATCGAGTGAGGGGTGAGTTGGGAGTTATATTTGAATTATGTTTAAAAATGTATATTTAAAATGCTCAGCAAGTAACTCTTAACTAAAGGTTTTAGAATTTCAGTTCTATTCTTTCAGTTCTGTTTCTATATCCTCAGTTATTCTGAGATCTTAAATCTGTGATTAAGGATTGAAAATATTATCCATATGTCTGTACATAAATATTTAAATTAGTTAGGACCGACACTTTATAAATATTAATAATTAAAAGTTTGTTACATCCTTCTGTCTTAATAATTATTAACATCAAATTATTTTCATTTATTGCTTTTCCCTCCCTCTTAATTTTTGGTGTGCAGTTGTCATCATGTGCATGCACTCTGTTCTGATTGGTGGAGAGGAACAGTATCAGTTGCTAACCACAGCAATGGACATGAGAATGATTGACCGAGGATACATCTTCATTCCATACGACACACTGCTGTATTCACTGCCATATAAAAATGTGAATTATCCAGTCCTTGCCAATGACACCAAACTGCGAAGAGCATATGACGGGGTCTTAACAATTACCATGGACCAAGGGGAACAAAACTTCTATGAGGCCTTTAATTCAGCACAGGAATCCTATGACATCCGCAGCAGCACACCAGCTGAAGAGGTAACACAAAGTTTGAACTTGCCTTACCAAATGGTTTTAGACCTAATGGTAGCATTGAGCAATATTGGGACAGGGATAGGTAAAGCAAATGCTATAGTTGCTATAATTAATAGAAATAATATATGCCACAATAGTGACTTTTTAGATTTATTTTAACCACAGAAAAAAAGACTTAGCGTTATGTATTTAATATGTACATAATTTGTGTATGCTAAGCTAGTTGCAGGTTGGTGTTTTGTCTCTAAAGGATTCTCATTATGATAGTTAACTAAAACCATAAAAAAAAAACTTTTATTTGTATATAAAATAAATTTTACCTGAAATCAAATAAAATATTATGAAAACGTGTTATTTCAGTTAGTTGTCTATGCAACATTTTCATTTTATTTAACTTGATGTACTAAAATAACACACTGAAATAAAAATGAATAAAAACTATAGACGCATTACAAAAAATGACAAATAACAAAAACTACTTTTGGAGAATGTATTGGAGAATGTAAATAATTCAAACAAGTTCAAAATATTAGTAAAAACTATAATAGTGATACTTAAATAACACTTTCATAAAATGAACAACGGACACTTATTAAGTTTTACTTGTTATGAGAATTGATTAGAATCCCAATAAGACCTTTCCTTTCTTGGCAGGTTTCTCCATTTTTTGGGAGCATCTATAACATGCTCTATTATACAGCCATGGCTGCAGAGCAGAGCCGGGCTGCAAGTGGGCGCTGGGTATCGGGTGATGTACTGGCTAAAAACACTGGCGGATTTGAATTCAATGGCTTTAACCAACGGATATCAGCAGGTACTGACAGAGAAGGAATGCAAGCACGCTTTGCTGTCCTGGATTCAGATGGCTCTGGCTCCAGCCTACACCGCACACACGCCCTCGAAGCACCGCACACGTATGGAAAATATGGAGGGTTGAAGTACTTGGGGAAAGCGATTCATTTTGCTGGAGCATCTCCGAGCAGTGACTCAAATTGCTGGTTCAGCCCTTATATCGCTTGTAGTGGAGGTGAGGAAGTAGAACTAATTATGTCACATTTCATTACATTACATGTTATGACATCATCATCACGACTCTGATTCTGATTCTTTTTTTTGTTTCAGGCATGGATGGAGTAACCCTTTTCTTCCTCTTCTTGTTGTTCATTGTGTTGTTAGGTGGAGGTGTCCTTTTTCTCCATGTAAGGTATGAACTGACTTGCTTGAGTTTGAACAAGTTTATAGTATTACTGATAAACAAATAAGCATATGAGTGTGTCTGTCCAGGAAACACGGTCAGCTGGGGATATTAGGAGCATTTGGAGGAGGAAGCCAAACTAAAACAGTGCTGACACTGGATGACTTGGTCTTCATCAACACCACACTCAGCAGGAGGGTCAGTAACAAATGCCCTCTCGCTCGCTATGTGTGTCTGTCTTGCTCATAGACTTTATCTTTGTCTCGCTCACTTTCCATTTCTCTCATTCTGTATGTCTGTATAATATTAGTGTGTGTTCTGCTGCAAGTGGGATTGTAATAAATAGGACAGGAATAAGCCTTTTCGTAGATATTACTCTCTCATTCTCTCTCTCTCTCGCAAGTTCATTTTTGTCGATGCCTTTCTCATTATCAATTTCTCTCCATTCTCTCTGTAGAAGCTGAATGAGGAGAGTATGGTGAAGAGTCAAATAGATGTTAAAACCCCACACCACTCAGTTTCAGGACGCAGTTACATTACTTCAACTCCTGAAACGTCCAACATTGCAGTATTTGAGGTGTGTGAAATCTGTGCATTTTTGTGTACAGACATAGATACACTATAAGTTTAAGTTGTGAGCAAGGTGTTTTAATTGTATATTAAAGCAAAATCACACAAACAAGAGGGATTTATATGGAATACCAGAAGGTAACCAATGTTTCAGACACAATTTGACCAGTTAGTTTGTATATATTTCTCCACCAGTGAAAATAGTTCCAAATGAAGCCTAAGGCACCAAACTGGAACCACATTTTGAAAGGAGTTCTTCAGCAGCTACAAGTGGGAAGTAATCACTCCAGGTTTTTAACGCGCTACTCAGGGTTTTCCATTTCCTACTCTGCGCCCTGCTGAAAAATCCAGCATAAACCAGCATGTTGGTTCAGGCTGGTTTATGCTGGTTAGAGCTGGTATAGTGCTGTTCTAGCTGGTGGACCACCATAGTGATGCTGTTCTCAAACAAAACTGAGCTGGTGCAGCTCTCCTGCTTACCATCCTGGTGACCAGCAAAGATGCATACAATTCTCAACATTCAAAACATACCTTATGCTGCTGCTAAAGCTAGTCTTACAAGTTAGTCATTCATTTTTTTCTTTATGACTGTTCATGACTTTTTCAAGTCACAAAAACATATTGATCTAATTGGATATCGAAAAGTAAGACTGATTACCCAAAACTAACTGCTAGTTTGTCATTCTAGTTCTTAAGGCACAGCTATGTTTATGCAACTGGCCCCATCAATGCTGGATTTTTCGTCAGGTTGCTCAGTGATTAAAGCAAGCGCTAATGTTACAATTTTAAAAAACCTGTACGTCATTGCAGGCAAACTAAGCTTACAATTAGATTAGAGGACTGTGGTATAAAGTAGCCTGTATATTATTACGAACAACATACAGCATGTATATATTAGTAGTCTGCAGAATCTGCTGAAAGTTTTTATTTTTACAAAAAACAGTAACATTTTTATAAATATCTTTCACAAAATTCTCTCCACACATCACTTGTGTGTTTATCAAACTATACATTATGTAAATTATATTACATTAAAATATTATATATTTAATAAAAGTCCTTGTAATAGTCAATTTAACCCATTTACAGCACCTTATTTAAATAAATTCCATAGAATTATACACTCTAAATTGAGTGTAGAAACAAAGTCAGGAGATTCTGTCTGAGCATGTGGTGTTAACTTGTATCATTCTGTGCCGTCAGGGTGACTGGGTCTGGCTGAAGAAATGCCCCTATGAAGATTCTATTTCAGAAATCAATGACAGCACACAGGCCACCTTTATCAAGGTAAGAGAGAGAAGTGAGCGAAAATAAATGAAAATTAGCTAATAAATTGTGGACAGGTTTTGAAAGAAAAACTGAATGCTACTTACCTTCTGTACCCTCTTTTTGCTTCTTTTTGCCCCCCTCTCTCTCTCTCTCTCTTTCTCTCTCTCTCTCTCTCTCTCTCTCTCTCTCTCTCTCTCTCTCTCTCTCTCTCTCTCTAGCTGAGAGATATGCGCCATGAGAATCTGAACTTGTTTCTGGGTCTGTTCTTGGATACTGGGATATTTGGCATTGTTACGGAGCACTGCACCAGAGGTAGCTTGGAAGACCTGCTCAACAATGAGGAAATGAGACTGGACTGGATGTTCAAATCCTCTCTCCTTCTTGATCTGATCAGGGTGAGGACTTGAAGCGATGTAAAGAAAAGTTTGAATGAATGCTTAGTTGAACAAATAAGATAGAACAACTCCTAAGATATGGATGGACATTTGGTAAAGAATGACTGGATGTTAAGTAATGTACTGTCAAATATGTTATCTGCTTCCATCTTCTCATACATCTCTGTCACTTTCCTCTCAATGCCTTCTTTACCTCTTTATCCTGTTAGGGAATGAAGTACTTGCATAATCGTGAGGTTATTCATGGACGCCTGAAATCAAGAAACTGTGTTGTAGATGGCCGGTTTGTTCTGAAGGTTACAGACTATGGCTTCAACGAAATTATCAACTGTCAAAACATCATCTTGGAGGACAGCAAACCAGAGGGTACGTATAAAACAAATGGAACGCAATGAGAACCAGGATATAGAGGCTCCTCTTACTTGCTTTTATGTATTCAATCTTTCTGATTGACTCTGATCTCTGTATCTTTGAAACAGATCAATTTTGGACGGCTCCAGAGATCCTGAGGAATCCTAATCTGAAGAAGAAGGGGACGTTTGCAGCAGATGTATACAGCTTTTCCATTATCATGCAGGAGGTGATATCTCGCTGCGCACCCTTTTGCATGTTGGATATGCCTCCTGAAGGTCAGACACTATCAAGTACCACTAGATAATCACTTACCATGTCGATTTTCATTTTTTCATGTTTACTGCTGAAGATAGCAATGATTTAACTGAGCTTGTTTGGCGCAATTCAGTTGTGTATCTCTGTATGCAGAAATCATAGATAAGGTGCGCTCTCCTCCACCGCTGTGCAGACCCACCGTGTCTGTGGATGAAGCTCCGTTGGAGGTGATTCAGATCATGAAGCAGTCCTGGAGTGAGGAGCCTGACAAGAGACCCACATTTGAGGAGATATTCAAACAGGTACACCTTCTTTATCTCGAAACGCTTACACTCACAAATTCTCATGAGACCTCTGTCTAAAGATCTTTAAATTGAAGATCCTTGACACACACACACACACACACACACACACACACACACACACACACACACACACACACACACACACACACACACATGTTTGTTTTTGTGAAATGTGGGGACATTCCATAGGCGTAATGCATTTTATACTGTACAAACCGTATTTTCTATCCCCCTGCACTGCCCCTGCCCCTAAATCTACCCATCACAGGAGATTGCGCAGTTTACTTTCTGTGAAAAAAACCTCATCCTGTGATTTATAAGCATTTTGAAAAGTGAGGACATGGGGAACGTCCTCATATTTCACCCTCTTTTTGTAATACCTATGTCATTATACACATTTGTGTCCTGATATTTCACAAAAACATGCCCACACACACACACACACACACACACAAACATCACTTAGTATGATTTATAAGCTGTTTTCCTCATGGGGAACAAAAACATTTTTTGGGATATTGCCATCTTTCTGGGGACATTTTGTCCCCATAATGTAGGGTTGACCAGGACACACACAAAGACATTCTTAACTCAGATGTGGCTGAGGAGCTTTTCATTTGTAAAAAATTAAATTTGAAATTAATGTAAATGATTTGTGTTTTGTAGTCCATGTGTGTTCGCTTTGAGGTCACATATATGCTAGTATACTAAATTATTTTAAAATAAAGCAGATATACATTTAAAAGGTAAAATTGTAAGATATTTTCCCCAAGAAGCTGGCATGACATTAAAAAAAGAAAGCTAACAAACAAACAGTCCTTTTTTTCAGGAAGAAAAAAACAGAATAAAAAATATTCACCATATAAAACATAGGTGAAAACAAAAAAGTATAGTGTTCTCTGTATCTTTCTTTCTAACCGGCAGTTTAAGAATGTGAACAAGGGGAAGAAGACCAATATAATTGACTCAATGTTAAGGATGCTGGAGCAGTACTCCTCAAACCTGGAGGATCTGATCCGAGAGAGGACTGAAGAACTGGAGGTAGAGCGTCAGAAAACGGATGCTCTCCTAGCCCAGATGCTGCCCAAGTGAGTCCCACTTCAGATGCTTACATTTCACCCTTATTTTCCCAATCTCTTCTTGTTTCTTATAATGCCATTCTGTCGTTCAGGTCTGTGGCCTTGGCATTAAAGACAGGGAAGCCAGTGAAACCGGAGCATTTTTCAGATGTCACACTGTATTTCAGTGATATAGTGGGTTTCACCACCATCTCTGCTTTGAGTGAACCTATCGAAGTGGTCGATCTGCTTAACGACCTCTACACACTCTTCGATGGAATCATCGCTATCCACGATGTCTACAAGGTCTGCATGAGCTTTTTTTATGTTTCACTTTACTGTTGTGGAAATTGAGTAGATGCTTTCATGATGCTGATCTTATAATATCAGTTTTAGAATGTTTTTGCTGCAGATCATTTTCAGCACACTCTCAGAAAAAAAGGTACAAAAGCTGTCACTGGGGCGGTTCCCTTTTAAAAAGTACACTTTTGTACCATATTTAGCTCTAAAGTGTGCACAATAATGTCCTAAAGGTACATATAAGTACCTAAAGTGTACATATAAGTACCTAAAGTGTACATATTAGTACCTAAAGGGTACGTATTTACGTCTTTTTTTTTAAACGTATGCCCATATTAATAGGTTTTGGGATATAAAAAGGAGAAAATTAAATATTTTTTCATTGGTAAGATATTATTTTAAAGGGTTTAATCTTTTGATGGAATACATTTAAATAAAAAATAACATGAAATAATTTGAGGTCGTATCTATAGAACACACAAACAGTTTTGAATTTTTACAAGGAACATTTTATGTGACATATATCAACAGGTGGAGACTATTGGTGATGCGTACATGGTAGCATCAGGGGTTCCGAACCGTAATGGCAACCGTCACGCAGCAGAGATGGCCAACATGTCTCTGGACATTCTGCACTGCATCGGAACATTTCAAATGAGGCACATGCCAGACGTTAAAGTCAAAATCCGCATTGGACTCCATTCTGGTAAGAAAAGCACACACCTACACCAATAATGTTTAAAAGAGATTTCTTTTTTTTTGCTGTTTTTGCCTTTATTGAGATAGGATAGTAGAGAATTGACAGAAAGCTAAGTAGGAGACAGAGGGGAATAGGATCAGGAAAGATACCCGAGCCAGGACTCAAACTCACTACTTCATGTCAGAGTGCTGCCCCAAGGCTATCAGCTTCAAAGAGACATTTTTTTTATTTTCTTGTGAGAAGTCTCATTGAGAGTGCATTGTTTTAAATCAAAAACTCAGTTTAAACAGCAATATTATTACACATTTAAAATAACAGGGTTTTTTTGTTGTTGCTGTAAAGCACTTTACTCTCTCACAAAGTTGAAAATCAACCATATAATTTCCCTCAGCTATAATTTTCATTGAGTCTTCACCAAACTGAACTAGTGCTAAATGTAAATACGTTTTACACTTGATCCTCTGATGGCTGTGTATTCCTAGAACAAGTGAAATGTAAATCCCAGGCATCATCCAATTAACAGATTCATCCAATTAGCAAGCACGGCACTGGCCCTTTCCCCCACTCCTCAACTCTACAGAGATCACATTGTGCTTGCACAGGTGTGACTGACACAACGATATGTAATTCTTGAAATGTGATGCAGTTAGTAACAGTGCTGGGTAATGAGTGATTACATGTAATTTGGATTACATAATCAGATTCCAAAAATGTATGAATGTAATTAAATTCTATTCCTATTTAAAATGTTAATATTCAGACTGCAGTTACTTCTTTATTGATTACATGTTATTCTCACAATGGTCAAATATTCATAATTCATTGATTCTCCAAACTATTTATTTTTTATCTTTAAAAAAAAAAATGTATATACGTTCTGAAGGTCTTCCAGGTTTGCCACTAGTCATGTGCCTTTTACTGAAAACCGGGACACAAACAGCAATTGATCACTGGAATCATTTAACTATTAACAAGCGTTTTCTCAACATTGCATCATTACACATCTAATCAACTCCTGATTAACACATGAATTATTATTTGCATTATCTTTCATAGTAAGTTTTAGTAAGTTATTTAACCATGTATTAATGTCTTTGGAAGTTTTTTTGTCTTTTGAACACATTAAAATGTACAAATTCACATCATTTCATATTTATATGGAATGCAGGAATTCCTCAACTTTTTTTCTGAAATTTCTTTTATCAAATATATTTACTTGAAGTACCCCCTGAGATTTTAATTTGTAAATTAGGTTGATAAAAAAATGAAGTCCACTGTTTATGGTTCTCTGATATTGGTTAATGGCCACATGACATGCGTAACCCAATAAAATATTTTTAGTAATAGTTTTATTTATTTTTTATTTTAAAAGTATTTATTTGAATTTAGCATTTTAATGATTTAATTACTTAATAGCTTTTCATTAAAGCTACTGTCCATAACTTTTTTTGTGTTCAAGATTTGCAAAAATTATATAATGAGAATGTACAACATGAATCCATTTTCCGTGTTTTTGTCTTACCCTGAATCATTATGGCAACTTATAATAAGTGTTTATATTGGGACTATTTCAGACCAGTCTGGTAGGAACCGCTGCATAGGAGCACAGTCCCTGCTTGACTCATCATGTAGTAGCTCTGGCTGCAATGGTCTTCCGCAAGACGCATGCAGTTCTGTTTATCAACTGCAGAAAAGTTACGGACTGCAGCTGTAAACTCACAAAACCCTGACATAGTGTAATATTTAATGCACGTGTGCATTTGTTGATAACAAAGAATGGAATATATTTTCTTTCTCTTTATATTTTATATCAATTAGGTACATGATTATTACTCAAATCAATGTGATCAAAGTTAGGTCAAAAGTAACCTAAAAGTAATCCAAAAGTAGTCTGGTTATATAACCTTATATGTGATGTAATGGATCACGTTACTAACTACAATTTTTGTAATGTAATTTGTAATCAGTAACATTACAATTTGTAAGTAATCTACCCAGCTCTAGTATGTGCTAACTTAGTATTTATGTGTGTTTGACAGGTCCAGTAGTGGCGGGTGTAGTTGGGTTGAAGATGCCTCGGTACTGTCTGTTTGGGGACACAGTAAACACAGCTTCCCGAATGGAATCCACAGGATTGCGTGAGTACACCTACATTTTTGAGTTGTATATGTATATTATACATCAGCATGTGTCTGATACTAACAATTTAAGCTTTTGTGACTGTCTCTGAAGTCGTGATTCCACGAATTTGCTTTGGCTGAGGATCAGTAGTTAGTACTTTGTGTGTGTGCGCTGATCAGTGAGTGCATGTCAGTGAGAAGCTCAGAGGGCTTAAAGTGCAGAGTTCCCTGTAATCTCTTAAGAGTATAAGCCAAATTAGAAAGAAAATTCTGCTTTAAAGCTAATGTCCTCTTAGAACTCAGCCTCTGCTATCACCCTGAACTGTCTCACCTTTAATCAGACCTTCTGTCACATTTATCCAAGAATATTTACTTCTTGTTTTAATGCTGAAGAACATGGAAGAAATGTGTAAAATATGATTATAGATTTGCTAATGCACTACCATTCAAATATTTTTTTTATTTAAAAGAAAATAAATCAATAATTGTATTAAGCAAACATGCATTCAACTGATCAAAAGTGAAAGCAAATACATGTATAATGTTACAAAATATTTATATTTCACAAAATATGCTGTTCATTTGTCTTTTCATTCTTCAATAAATCCTAAAAAAAAATGTATTACAGATTCTACCAAAATACTAAGGACAACAACTTTTTTCAACATTGCTAATAATGAATGTTTCTTGAGCAGCAAATCAGCAGTGTTAGGGGCATTACAATCAACGAGTTACGTAATCTGATTACTTTTTAAATTAACTAGTAAAGTAACGCATTACTTTTAAAATGTACAACAAAATATCTGTTACTTTTTCACATTTATTTGACTGACAGCTCTCCTGTCCCCATGTTGAGAAAAACCGAGTAAATGCAGAGGCGTTGTGTGTAAACATGTTATTGTAGTTGTAGACTCAATGTGAGCATTTATTCATCTCACTTGCAAAATAAGGATTCAGTACTCCTCAGAATGAGTAAAATCATTCAAATGCAAAATCAGAATAACCTCCAATAATTAAATGTTAAATAAAACAAATATTTGTATGCATTTAATCTACCTTTATTGACCAATGTCTTGCTGCTAATCTTCGATGAGTCAGTTAAACCATGAGCAAAAAAGATTTTTTTGTTTTTATTGATAAAACTTTTCTCCTGCTTCCTGTTCTTCTATTATCCGGAATGGCAGCACAGCTGAAAGGGTCGTTTGAGCTACGCCCTCTACTGTAAATGCGTGAATTTGCATTTTTACCTCAGCCTGTGGCTTAAAAAAAATTAACTAAGAAACTTAATTAGTTACTTTTTTAAGGGAGTAATGCAATATTTGAATGCATTACTTTTTTAATTAACTTTCCCCAACACTGTAAATCAGCATATCACAAATCATATGACACTGAAGACTGGATTAATGATGATGAAAATTCAGATTTACCATCACAGGAATAAAATAAAAACACGTAATATAATATTTCACAATATCACTGATTTGACTGCATTTTCTATTAAATAAATTGAGTTTTTTGAAGCTTTTGAATTTTAGAGTTGAATTAGGCTACCCCGGACTTGCTATACATATTATTATGTTGTTCAAAAAATCAGGTTGTTTAAAAATATTAAAGACTTTTCCATCATAGATTAGGCCACGCGTTTAGTGCTGTGTAATTTCACCTACACAATGAAATGACAAGAACTCAGTTGCCCAGATTATATGAAGGGAACAGAAGAGTGACTTCTTGAGTGATGTAACATGCTTCAGATTGAAAGTGAGCCGTGAATGTGTTTTTAACAGTTAGAGACATACTGCCATCTGGTGGTTTCTCAGGGAACACCATTACCTTCAAGTGGAACTCTGCATAAATGTTCTTGATGTCCTGAGTCTGTATGAACTCACAAGAAACCAGTGTGGGCGATGATCAAGTGATGCACTTCTAACTATTTATTTCTATTTATTATTTAATTTGTTAAAGTTGTTTTGTTTTGTTTTTTTGCTCTCCCTGTTTCTACAGCTTACAGAATTCATGTCAACCAGAGTACTGTTGATGTCCTGAACAGTCTCAAACTTGGCTATAAAATAGATTCTAGAGGCAGGACAGAGCTCAAGGTACATTCCACCACAACAGACACAAAGAGAGTTTGTTTTTTTAACAACTCCCAAGAAATACCCTGGGAACATACACTACATTATACAGTACTGTACTAAGTGCCTCTTGAAGCCTGTCATATGAGCTCCTGTCATTCTCTAACAGGGAAAAGGTGTAGAGGAAACATATTGGTTGGTTGGAAGAGATGGATTTAACAAGGCACTACCTATACC
Source organism: Gobiocypris rarus (assembly GCA_023029165.1). Taxonomy (NCBI): domain Eukaryota; kingdom Metazoa; phylum Chordata; class Actinopteri; order Cypriniformes; family Gobionidae; genus Gobiocypris; species Gobiocypris rarus. The sequence goes on along the minus strand of CM040916.1, from coordinate 33,184,455 downwards.
GCCAGACCTTACTCCTGGGTAAGAAAGAAACCACTTTTGTCTTCATGTACATCTTTAAGATGATGTCTATGATGTTAGTAGTAATCTAAACTTAATATTTTAATATATTTCTTTATGTTGCCAAACAGGGCGAGTAACCATGGTATCAGCTTGGATGAGATTCCAACTGACAGGCGGCAGAAATTCCTGGATCGACAGAAGAAAATGGGGAACTGAGGTAGGAACAGAGACATTTCAGTGCTTTCAGCCACATTTGATTTATTTCTTTGTTTGGATGATTTCAGTTTTCTGCCTAATGAATGAATTAAAGTGTTTACAGTTCACTGATATTCACTAATGTAGTTGCTTTAATAACTAAACCTACAGTACATGTCATGTAAGAGCAACTTGAATGGATAGTTAACCCAAAAATTAAAGTTCATTTACTCACCTTGATGTCATTCCAAACCTGCATGATTTTCTTTCTTATATATATATGGTGATATCAGCTAAATTGAGTCACTTTTTGGTAAATCCCTTGGGACAATAATACAATACCATATTTGCCTTTTCCATGTGTTTTTATGATATAATTATTGAGGCCTTACAGTTCTTGAAACATCAGCTGTGCCAACTTTTTTTGCATGAGAAGGTTCAGGTAAAATGGGCCAGCTGTTTCAGGTAAACAATGAGCCAGTCAAACTGCAAAGGGAAATAGTAATTTATCATCAAACTATAGTCTATAGTTTGTATATAGCCCAGCTCAACCAAAAAGCTCTCACACTGGTTAAACCACTGGCTGACCGCCTCTTTGTTGAGTCCAGCAGCCCGTGCTGCAGCCAGGACCTCTGAGGACCTTTTTGTCCCTGTTTTATCTTTGTATCCTCTCCTCTCTGGTCCTTGCTCCTCCTCTCTTTTCTCTCTTTCTCTCTCCTCTCATTCCCTCTGCACTCCTTTCTCCTCACCTTTTCTCTCTTTCCTTCTCCCTCCCTCCTCTCTCCTCACTTCCTACTCGTTTGCCATACTCACTGTAAATAAAATATCTACCACCATTATTACTGGTGGGGGGGTGGGATAATGGTGATTGTGTCACACACACACACACACACACGCGCGCATGCACACAGACACGCATGCACGCACCCACCCCACCCCCACACACACACACACACACAGTTTGTGAGTGACACAGAGGATGGTCCATTTTAGCTGAAACCATGTTGCCCATTTTACCTCAGTGGGTTAAAGGGGTGATGAATTGAGAAAATAACTTTCCCATGAGCCTTTGATATATCAAAGTTCATCATGATATAAGAATATTCTGTAAGTTTCAGAGCTGAAAACATCCTTGTTAGTCAAAGAAAAGCTTTTATAGACACCAGGCCCAGAAAACAAGAGCTGGAATCCAATGACGTCATGGGAAGAAGAAACACAACTCAACTGATGAATATGTATGCGTGCTTCTGAAGCCCCGCCCACAGAGTCGAGGCGCCACAGGTTTACAGAGCAGTGATAATGGTGAGCAAAGTAATATATTGCTCTGTGCCAGGTTGTGGAAGAACAGTCGATGCATAAGCTTCCTTCGGATGTTACTATTAGGAATGAGTGGTTGAACTTTATTTTTTAAATGAAGTTCCAGCTCACGTGGGGAAGACATGTACGTGTTCTTCATTTTACTGTGGAATCATTTGTAAACAAGTCTCAGGTGCTGGATTTGCAGACACAGTGTTGTGCCTTCTATATTGGATTCGACAGGAATGGTGCAACAAACTTGAGTAAAACGTCTTTTTTTATGTAATGGTCGGCAGGCCTATGAATCTCAAATAGTGAAATAATATTCCTTTCTTGATCTGAGCGCGCGCGCACATGTGTGTCTGTGTGTGTGCGGTTCGTGCTTATCGACCGTGCTTATCGACCTGGCCATGTAATACTGAAATAATATTCCAATCAATTTCGGGTGGATGAGAAATAAATCATTGTGTTTGTTTGATAAAGACGTTTAAGAGCCCTGTGATCGAGATAATCATTCCGGTTGCCGCTTTCAAAACGATCCCTCCCTAATGTGAACTGAATTGACAGGGGAGCTGAAGCTCATTAAATATGCAAATCTTATCCAATCCCAGCCGTGGGCGTTTACTTCCAAGTCTCCAGTGCAGCACGCCCATCGAAACCCAGCGTTCAGGAGAAAGCCTCAAAACCAGAGTAGAAAATAGCCTATTGCTTATTCATTATGATGTTTTTAAATGTAAAAACCACACAAATGTCATTAGTTGACCTCAGACAACAGTATAAAAAAATTAAAAAAGCCAGTTCATGACCCCTTTAAGGTAAAATGGGCCACCAAAAAAAACATCACTTTTCCAAAAAATATGTTCATATAACAAACTAACAGCATTATTTCTGATGGATGCCATCAAGACAGATGTTATGCATAGTTTTTAATGTGCATGTTTTTAATGTGCATATATATATATATATATAGATTTATCATCCTTATTATAATAGTTCAGTTAAATTTGGGATGCCAGGCTACTTACCATGCAGCTTTCTGGTGCAGTCTTGTTTTAAATTATTGCCCTGCCCACCTTAGCAATCATAAACCAATCAAATCACCTGTTACTTGTCAAGCACAGTTATGACAACAGTTTGAAATCCTTTGCAGTCATTGGCTCTAAATTCCAGAACCCCCAAACCTTAAATGGCCCATTTTACCTGATATCACCCTATATACAGTGGGTACGGAAAGTATTCAGACCCCCTTATATTTTTCACTCTTTGTTATAGTGCAGCCATTTGCTAAAATCATTTAAAGGTCATTTTTTTCTCATTAATGTACACACAGCACCCCATATTGATAGAAAAACACAGAATTGTTGACATTTTTTCAGATTTATTTAAAAAAGAAAAACTGAAATATCACATGGTCCTAAGTCTAATTGATCTAATACAGCCATGAGTCTTTTTGGGAAAGATGCAACAAGTCGTAACACCTGGATTTTGGGATCCTCTGCCATTCCTCCTTGCAGATCGTCTCCAGTTCTTTCAGATTGGATGGTAAACGTTGGTGGACAGACATTTTCAGGTCTCCCCAGAGATGCTCAATTAGGTTTAAGTCAGGGCTCTGGCTGGGCCATTCAAGAACAGTCACAGAGTTGTTGTGAAGCCACTCCTTCGTTATTTTAGCTGTGTGCTTAGGGTCATTGTCTTGTTGAAAGGTGAACCTTCCGCCCAGTCTGAGGTCTTGAGCACTCTGGAGAAGGTGTTTGTTCAGGATATCCCTGTACTTGGCCACATTCATCTTTACCTTGATTGCAACCAGCCGTCCTCTCCCTGCAGCTGAAAAACACCCCCACAGCATGATGCTGCCACCACCATGCTTCACTGTTGGGACTGTATTGGACAGGTGATGAGCAGTGCCTGGTTTTCTCCACGCATACCGCTTAGAATTAAGGCCACAAAGTGGACCAGAGAATCTTATTTCTCACCATCTTAGCAAACTCCATGCAGGCTTTCATGTGTCTTGCACTGAGGCGAGGCTTCCGTCGGGCCACTCTGCCATAAATCCTCGACTGGTGGAGGGCTGCAGTGATGGTTGACTTTCTACAACTTTATCCCATCTCCCGACTGCATCTGGAGCTCAGCCAAAGTGATCTTTGGGTTCTTCTTTACCTCTCTCACTGACCGATAGCTCAGTCTGGCCGGACGACCAGCTCTAGGAAGGGTTCTGGTAATCCCAAATGTCTTCCATTTAAGGATTATGGAGGCCACTGTGCTCTTAGGAACCTTAAGTGCAGCAGAATTTTTTTGTAACCTTGGCCAGATCTGTGCCTTCTTTTTTAATAAATCTGAAAAAGTGTCAACAATTCTGTTTTTCTGTCAATATGGGGTGCTGTTTGTACATTAATGAGTACAAAAAATGAACTTAAATGATTTTAGCAAATGGCTGCAATATAACAAAGAGTGAAAAATTTAAAGGGGTCTGAATACTTACGTACCCACTGTATATATAAGTAGAATATATTTGGATATTTTGGAAAAACCACTGGTATCCAATTTAATTTTAATTTATGTTGTGTTCCACAGAAGAAAGAAAATCATACAGGTTTGGAAACCCGAGGATGAGAGCATTTTTTTTAGGTGTCTGTCCCTTTAAGCCCTGCAACGTAAGGTTGCTCAAACTTTTGTAATCATGCTGTTCTGTTTCTGTGCCTTCCAATAGGTTGTGATGCTCATGTTTCTGCACCAGCCTATCGAATTTAGGAGAAAGTGGGGCAAGGGGATGAAAGGACCCTTTTTCTACTCGATTCATACCTAAAAGGAGTAGAAAACCTCAGGACATCTGACAAGGAGCACAAAAACTTGACCTCTGAATGCCAGTCCATCAAAACCAACAAGATGGCCTGTACCAACTTCTATGGATGGTCATAAAGAACTGTTTTTTTCTAAACTGAAATGCATTTATACTGCAGTTCATCCTATACTAAATGAAAGACACTGCTGAGATCACAGCTCATCAAGACATGAAAATGAGAACAGCAGCACACGCCTCATTCATCTCTGCAGTTATGTGATCCCTCCAGTTAATCCACTTCTCAAAGAGCTTTTTGTTCTTTATTTCATTGTTTATTAAACAAAAGTGAAACATGCTAAACAACAAATTGATAGTGCTTGTTTATAACGGCACCTGACAATTTAGTTATAATTCAGTGGAAATAACAGCAATAATATTCATGTGTTGAAATTATTTAAAATACTGTGTTGAATTTATTTGCTAGGAATATCAGGCTTTAATAACTATAGGTGTTAGTTCAAACTTATTGAAAACGATTTCATTCAGTTTCATTTCACGTGGCTCTGTTTGGCCTTTATAGAAAGTGAAATGCATCCAGAACAGTTTTCATGGCCAAGAAAACATCTTTCAAACCCAAGACTATATGGCAGACAATTACTTGGTATCTTTTGAGTAGCTTACCTCAATTGTCTTCTTTGAGTTAAGAAAGAGTAAAAGATACTTTAAAAAGGAAACTCGTGAGCTGAGACACAAATTGTCAGATTTATAATAGCATGGCACACTATCTCGATACTCAGGACATTCCATGCATATGTCAAACCCTGCTTTAGAGTCCTGAAATATTACCGAAGACAAAACGTATCAGCGATTTATCCAAAGATTTTCTCAGCACTATTTTGCCTGCTCATATACACTCAGTAAATATATGTGCCCCAAAAGGGGCATTATTTGAAAGATTACCGTGACAGAGAGAATGTTTAATGTGTGGTCTGGATATCTTCATTAAGATAGGAGGGTTCTGGTGCCTGTGGCTGTCTAGGATGACGTTCTGTCACCTGATAACTAAACCACAATCAGGGGAGCTACAGTCACAGCAGGATGTAGCTGAATTTCAATTGCAAATCTCACCATTTTATCTTCTTGTCTGTACTTATGTAAATAAAACCTGGTTTTAGTGAGTGTGCAGATTCTTTCTTAGTGCATGTGCTTATTTAGCTCTATATCTGTAAGTGAGTCCTCAATTGCCTTCATAGAATTATGAAATGAAAAATCTTTGAATTACACCAAGTACCGGTACAGTATTGGAACTTAACAAATCTTCTTTTTTTTTTCAGTCTTCACATATTTTGTTCGTTTGGACAGTCTCAGATAACATGTCTTCCAGCACATCAGAGTAGCAATAATGTACAAACACGGATGTTTCTCCCACATTGAACAAGAGTTACAGGTATAATGAGGATGTCAACACACAAAGAACCTAGTGTTAATTCTGCCAAGATGTGTTATTATTATTTTAAACGGTTAATTAAGTTGTATATCCGTGCGATGAAAAAAAAGGAAAGACATCTCTGTTTTGCGTGCATATGTCAAGGCTAATATGACTGATTGATAAAGACGCGCGGAGGATTGGGTGTCAACTCGCGCTCGGGTGACTCGAGTAAACGGGAGTCTGAGCTGAATTATAATTCGCCTAGAACTAGGACATGTTAGCTCCGCCCACGTATCAAAAACACCCGAGTTGATTGGACAAATAAACGTAAATGAGGCGGAGTCCATGGGTGTGTCGTGAAGCGTGACCAACCTATGATTGGCTTTCGTCTTCCTCTATCAGAATCCGAATAGCGGCTCCCTCAGCCAAACCACATTTTACACATTAAGGAACTGTCTTTGGTAAAGTGTCGCTGATACGAACACAGGATAAACAAGATTGTGCTGTCTTGGTCATTGTTTTCAAATGGAAGAAGTTGAAATGGTCCGTCAGGAAACCAAACGCTTTAATTTGACCTTAGAGCAATCATTTCCTTGTTTTATTTTAAGAAACGTGTAAATAATAAGGGTCTTTCTTCTTTGAAATAAGACCAAAACAATTCCGATTAAATCAACGGAGAACTCACTTGACATGCACTTCACGGACTTCCACGGAGTACGATAACATAAGGTAAACCCTGTGAATTATATCTTATACATTAAAACATTTGATCAAACCTGATATTTGCTCATATCTGAATTGTTGCGTCACCTCATATTACTTTACGCAGGTTTGTAGGCTAATAACAGCTGTCTGAACGAGCTTATTTTCCTTTGTATTATCAATGACAGGTGTAATATTGTACAGTGTAATATTGTACAGGGGAATATGTGGCTTGATAAGAAGTCCCAATAATATGTATATAGACAGACAGGCGCATCTTTCTGTATCGTTGAGTCTGCACGCGCATATTTCTCGCTGGCTCGCGCTCTGTTCTGCTGTCACGCGCGTGTGAATGCTGTGTTTGTCTACATGTTGCGAGGGCGCATCTAACTGCTTGGCAGCGCTCGGGCTCTCAGCTTCAAACTGTGCGAACCGTCGCTCTTCCCCAACCCCCGTTGCACTGCTCAGCCAGCGAGGGCGGGGCCAGCCCAAATAAATGTGGGGAGGGGAAAAACGAAGACAACAAACCTTAAAAATGTAGGCCACGGCGCGTGACCCAGTTCCTCGTGAACAACACAGCGAGTGTGAATGTGGAGCACGGTTATTATCCCCCACGCCCGGCACGGTTCCAGGGCGGGTTCTACTGTGTGTGTTTTTGTCTCTTTGCCAAGCAATGTTCTGAGCCTTTTAGACATATGAAAGAGAAGAAAAAAAAGAAATGTTAAATGTATCCAATGGCTATTTAAGTAGGAAACTATCTAAAGTTTTTAAGATTTCTCTTTTTACATGTCACTAGAGATGTTTTTATTTTCTCTGTTTTGACACAAATGCAATAAGAAATTGATGAATAGGTATGTTTTGACCATTTTATATGTATATAACATGTTTTGAAAAACTTTTAATAATTTTATCATTTGTGACACACACACACACACACACACACACACACACACACACACACACACACACACACACACACACACACACACACACACACAAACACACACACACACACACAAGTGTGTCTGAAACCTACAAATCATCTATTCAGTCTCTATATTGACCACATCCCTCAATAAACTCACTCAGCAGGCTTGATAGATTGATATAGATAATGCTTGGGGTGTGGTTGTGAGAGATCAGAAAGCATTTTCCATATACGCATAGCCTGTGGGCTGACCAGGTGGTAAACTACATCTCTTCACCTGTTGATTACACATGGGGAGTGAGCCAGTGTCAATTTCAATATGGTGTGTGTTGTGATCTGGTCAGGCTGGGCTGCTCTTATAGGCTTTTGTGTGGTTTTGACCATTGTGAATACAGAAAGAGAAGATTGTAGTGTTGTGTGTGTGACAGATATTTTGTTTTGGGCCCCCTGGAGAAGGCGATCAGTCTGAAGCTGACCTACTTTTCTCCTTTACTCCATACCTGCAGAGCTATTTATACCCATGGCACAGGGCTACAGGAGCAACTCAGACCATCTCTCCCCTCACAAATGCACATAGACACTTTCTGCTCACACACATACAGTATGTGTACACATCTCCTGCCATCTCACAGGTTTATTTTTTAATTATTTTTTATTATTATCATTTTCCCAGCCTGGCCTTTGGAAAGCAATCCCATCCCCACAGCGTGAAATCCACACTCCATCAGGAGTGCAGTGAAGGTGAGTTGTATTCTTTTAAAAGGTCTGGTCCCAGTATGCATGTGGAAGCTTGTTTCACATATCAAAGCATGCATACCTAATGAATGCTTTTCTGTTTAATCTGTGTAATAAGGATCAACCCACATCTGTAATTATTTGTTTGCCACAGAATGTTTGGAGACCATAACAAGGTTAATTATCACAAAAGAAAAAGTCATGTTGATTCTTTCTGAGTTGTTAAGTGAACAAAAGATGCTTCAACTGAGTGTTTCCGTTTCTTCTTTTAAAAAAGTTACAGCAAGGCACTTACGTTACAATGGAAATGAATGGTGTGAATCAACCTGTAAAACGGTTTTCAATAGAACAGCCACAAACTTTTTGGGAAAGGTATATCCAGTGTTTGAAAACTTTGTTGCAATGACAACATAACTGGCCTAAATCCCCATTTTCCCTACATTTTAAAATAATGAGCAAGTTTTAAGAAGTGGGTTTTATTATTTATTATTCATTCTAAGCCATATTAACATTCAATGTTTGTAGTAATCAAACTTTAAAGTTAAGTATGGTCACATTATCATTGCTTTTACCAAATGTGTGGTCACATTTACCAATTTCACAGGCGAAATCTAGTCATTTCAATAGTAATCCATGCGATCAGGAGTTTCACCTGAGTGCAAAAAAGTTCCCCACACAAAGAGTTGACAAAGTGACTTATCTGTGTGTAGCAACCTTTTTTGAAACATTTTAATGCTGAAATTTTGCTAGTGACTGCACATTTATGCCATAAATCTCAACTTAACTTGTATTGAACCCAAAATATTCCTTCAACAAAGAATAGTCCAATCTTACACAAATGATTTGGAGACATATATTTCATAAGACATTTTATATCTGTTTATGGTCGCAGGAGACGGAAGCATCATTGTGCTAATAGAGGAATGGAGGACCGGAGGCACCTGCCTCCAGATGGAGGTGGAAATCCCAAGTGCTCCGCCTCGCCAGAGTGCGAACCTAAGGATAAAGCAGTCAGGAAGGAGCAAAGTGACCCAGAGACCTCCACACAAATGCGTGTGAGAAAAGACGATCTCTGTGATGTTCCTCGCAAGGTGCCTCGTTTCCAATATGTGGATTTCCCTTCCTTGCACCAGTGCATCCAACAGCTTTCTGTGCCTCCGCTGAACGGTTGGCTGGGATCCTGTTCGTTGGCAAAGGCACCAAACTATAGACCCGCCAGTCCTAAAGAAAAGGTGCCCAAGTTTAAATACGTGGACTACCCTTCTCTCCACCACTGCATTCAGCAGCTGTCTGTGCCTCCATTAGAAAGCTGGAGTGCAGGGCTGGTGAGCTTTAATGCAGAGGGGAGACAGGAAGGGTCTGAATCGCAGAAAAGGCCCTCTCAACCTGGGAATGTGAGGAAGAACCAGAGGTTTGAGATAGGAGGTCGAAACAACGAGGACAGGAGTAGAGTTACAGCATTTTCTTTCCCAAGAGACACACACACCTCAGTCTCAGGCAAGGAGGAGAGGCCTCAACACAACTACACCTCAGAGGCACCACAGAGGTTAGAGGAAGGTAACGTAAGGTCCTGTGCTATGAAACCAGAAGCTGGTTTGCGATCAGTTTGCGGTTCCAGGTTAGAATCTGGTTCTGGATCTCAAAGCAACACAGCGATGAGAAGCATCAGGCCGTCAGTTATTAGCATGGTGCACACAGATAAGCAGAAGCACTGGACAAAGGCAGATCACCTGGAAGAGCGATTGAACTCTCGAGATTCAGTTGGACGGATACCAGATTTAGTCTGCCCATTCTGCCAAAAGATGTTCACAAACCCTGAGCAGTTCAGGGCTCACCAGAGGAGCCATAAAGATAAGGTGAATAATGCTTACTGTTAAATATATCCAACTATCTTCTCACTTTCCTTTGTGACATACACAACTACAGTTTCTGTATGTCACTTAAAGAGATAGATCACCCAAAAATTGTATAATTTACTTACCCACACAAAATAAGATATTTAAAATCAAATTTGTTCATACAATGAAAGAAAACTGGGACCCAAAGTAACAAAACAAGGGTAAATGATGACAGATTTTTTTGAGGAAAACCTTCCCTTCCTTAGTTCCTTAAATTGTTTGTTACAGCATCTTGCATTCAGCATCCATTATTTCCAATTAATCACAGTGTCTTCTTATCTTCACAGAGACCAAATTGATGTACAGAAGTACTGAGTGAGAGCTCCCTTTGCAAACAGTTAATGCCACATCATATGGAATCTTATCATCTGAGGCCTTCTTGTGTTGTGACTGGCTATAGCAGTGCTCGCTGGCAGGACTATTGGGAGATCAAAGACACACTGAACACATGAGACAGTTTGGGTTCAGACCTTAGGGAGAATCCAAGCCTTTGTCATGATTTATTGTGTGAAGTCTAAAAAGGCAGAAATTGACAGACGGAAACACAAGCATACAATATATGCATGCTTGTTTGCACACACCTAGGTGCATATATTTTGCAATGGTGCCGATACACACACATACACAGAGAGAAAGTGAGAAGAGAGAGTGTGTCCTATTTATGACTTAGAAGAGGTTAATATTTACTTACCCACATAAGGACCATCAGACATAATGGGGTTTCAGCTCAAAACAGGGGATTATAACCAGATGTGTAGTCTCCTCCATGCATATATCAGTGTTTACAGGGGTGGGTGAAGCTCCATGAACTGGAATTTTATTACATATGTGTTCCCCACACTGTGTGCATGGTGGCAGGCTACATTTTTAGCTTTCGGTGCCTACAAAATAATCACTATTGTTAATGATGTACAAACAAACAGGCTTGTTAATAATTTGTTACATTAACTTTTTATTGTTTTGTATTCTTTTTTGGAAATTAATGTCTAGTGGCTTTAAGCTGGTAGCTTTAAATATTAAACAAATGTACTGCTTGTTTTCAAGTGTTTAATTGTGTGAGTAAAGAATTTTTCATACAGAAACAAATGTTTGACTTTTCAGTACAGGTATGCCCTGTGCAAAGAACCTGTTTGGTAGGTTACCTCTCGGGTTTAAATCTTTATATAAAAAAAGAGCTAAACAACTAGTAACAAAACTCAATATTTACAGTTTAAAGTTTAAGTCTAAATGTTTTATTTATTTTTTTGTTTTAAATAGTATAAAAGGTATTTGAGAAACGTTTTATGTATTTACATTTATAATGAAATTCTGGCCAGCTTAAAACATGTTTGTTATAATAAACTGCACATTTATAATCATAGTTTAAGTCAATTAATTTACATTTTATCTGATTTAAAGCTGGTCAGCATGTTAGAAAAAATTTGTAACTATAATTGTCTTTCATTAATCTCACATATTATGGTATGTATTATTGTTCTTCTTTTAATTTACAAATAGAAAAAAGATTTTAAAGCACTGAAGATATGATTGTCATGTCATAAACCTTCATTAATAACTCCAGGACTTTCCACAACTCAGCGGTGGGTTGCTCCTGTAAACGAAACACTTTTATTTCTACACAGAACAACGGATCGACGACACAGCATTGATATTTACAGTGAGAATTCTATTTTTCTTTTTTTTTCTTTTTTAATAATCTCACTCAAAAGGATCGGATGAAACGAAGAACCAGGAAAAACTGTGTGGAAAACGCAGGTATAAACACAAATGAGGAAGAACCGATAAGTGTGAGGCAAACGGTTATACGGTGGGGTGCAACAAGAAAGACCACGATGGGAGCTGGTAATTGTTTTGTTCATTACTTTACCATTTAAAATGTATAACTGATTATGAGTAAGTTTGTTTATAAATATATTCACAATCATCGAGAAAAAAAAAAGACTTTCACTTTCACTTTGTCCTGAGAAAAGGACGATGCAACAGGCCTAATCAATGCTTCAGTCAATCGTATAATCACATTTCAGATGTTTTGAAGGCTCCAAAATTGCCAATCACTGTAGGAAATTCACAGGTGCACAATCTACCTGATGATCTTGGCCAGGAGGGAAATATTGTAAAGGTGAGAACACTTTTGTTAAAGACATTCTATTGTGAGCTTATAACTATAATGTTGTATCATACCAGTCGAAATATCCTTAAAAGCAGGTAAACAGTAAATCCTCGTGCAACAGTGCTGGCTTTGGTTAAATCCCTGGATTAAACTGATCAAATTAGTCATTGTATCTTCTGTCTGGTCTGTGAAGGTGCTTTCTCCTCCCTCTCAATCACTATTAGTAATGGATAAGCAAGCCTTCAACACTTCTCAAAAAGAAGGAAAAAGCCCAGATCCCACAAACACAGTGAGCACTGCATATTAATTTAATTTAATTGTCATTAACTACAGACCGTACCAAACCCATCAATGTCAAGGAGTTGCAAATGTTTATTAATTAGCACTCATGTCTTACATTTTTCCAAAGTGCCCGATTTGTTCCTTTGCACTGAAGCCTGCATGTATAGAAGGGTGTACTAGTGAACTGCTTCAGTGTACTCAATGCCTGAGCACTCTGTGTGGCTCCTGCCTCTACCCCTGCACTTCTGCTGCCTGCACCAACAAGCTGTGCCCCCTCGTCTCCACACTGCTAACCTGTGAAGTGGTATCGGATCCAAGGAGTAAAGTGCTTGGCTGTCCAATGTTCAGAGCCTGTCCCAAGTGTCACAATCTGATTATGCATGAAAAAGGATGCAAGTTTGTAACATGCACATCATGCTTTTACAGTTTCTGTTTCATCTGCTTACAGAACAATTGTAGAAGGAATATAGCAAACTACTGGTCACTAACTTGCACAAAGCAGAGAGCAGAAAGACAGAGATTTTTATCACCGCAATCCTGAACAGAGATTCATTCCAGAGTTGGAAAACTATTTTCTAAAATGCAAATCCAAGATTTACAGAAGTGAAAAATACATTAATTAATTTTATAAACCGATTCAGACTATAAAAGTAATATTAATATATAGTATTGACCCCGTTTCCCAAGTGCTTTGAATCTATGCCTTGCCTTCACCTGGACTTTGATTAGCAGGCATAACAACTCAGGTATGGAAATTATTACTTAAACAGCATATCCTAAAAAACACAACTTCAACAAAGTAGCACTGGTTGACACTAGCAGACGTGTGTCTGTGTAGAATATTGTTATTAGTGAAACTGACTGTACATTACCTCTGTGCCACTACTTCTTTTATATCTAAAAATGCCAGCCATATTATCATTTAAAATGACAGCTCGTGGTACAACATAGAACGATACATACATGATTTTCAGTATTTAAGATTCTTAATGGCAACCTGCGTGTGTAGCTTTAAAAGAGCATACATCTGTTTTTTTTATTAATGTATAATCAATCATAATTGAATTATTCAATTTAATGTAAACTTGAAAAAAATGTTGCATTTTGATTTGACAAAAAATAGTCTTTTTTTCTCAGGTGTGTGGAACCAAGAGAATCAACGAGCAGGAAGGCGGATTCAATATATAATAAAAAAGTCTATCAAAACATTTTAATCTATCAGATTATTTAGTCTATATTGAATCCAGTGCGCAGCCAGCCACCTTCCTGCTCGTTTTATTATTCCATTTAATCAAACGTTTAATCAATTTGTTCATTTTATATTATTTTACTGCTTTTTATATATGTTGTTTTTTTATGATTGTGTGGGATATTTGTATAATATAGTTAGAGATAATAGATTGTCTCTGTTTCAAGGAACAATGATGTGGAATAGTAATTTTCCATTACTTTTGGTTTGGTATAATTTGTGTTGAAGACAATGTACAGGAAAAAAGTTGGAAGTAGGGATGAACTTCAGAGGAAGTCTGAGCATTTAAACATATGCAAGTTAGATTATTCAATAAACTGATCATTTCTGATCATCACTTTATCTCCTGCTTTCTGCTATTTCACTCCTCTGTCAACCTCTCAGACAGACTCTTAGTCAAAACAGTTTTGTGGACCAGAGAAAATACAGATTTGTTAACTGATTTGGGGTATCGGATAAGATTCTCTGTTAACTGGTTTTGGGAATCAGAAAAAAAGAATGGATGTCTTCTGATGGAATATGGTAAAAAGACTGGATCCAATATTTCTGGAGTGGAGATTCAATCTAACTGTTCATATTACAGACTAAATTAATTCAAGTAATTAAAGTACTGCCCAGATTCAGGGTCCTATTGTCAGGCACTTTATATCTTAGGGAAAGAAAGATATTTCTCAAAGGCATTAAGGTATAATGTATTCATTTGATAGATGTTTTATAAAAGCAGGGACAGTCATTTCAGGGATGAATGGAGAAATATTATCTTAAAGGGATACATTGTGATTAATCGTGACTAATCGCATCCAAAATAAAAAAAATAATAATTGTAAAAAAGTTTGTTTATATAATATATGTGTGTTGTATATAATTATTATGTATATATAAATACACACACATGCATGTGTATATTTAAGAAAATATTTAAGAATATATATAATATAAATTATATAAATATATATACAGTATATACAGTACTGAGCAAAAGTCTTAGGCTCGCTAGTATTTTTACACACAAAAAGTGGGTTTAAGCCAATTATTTATATCTTTTGCTGTAGTGTGTCAGTAGGAAATATCAATTTACATTTATAAATTAATTGCTATTCAATTTATTAATCCAGTAAGATTTTTGTATGCATAAAGAGTCTGACAAAAGTCTCTATTCTCCACATGGAGATCTGATCTCATCTTCATTGAGTCTGTCTGTGATTACATGAAGAAAGAGATTGACTAAATCCAGAAGAACTGAGGCAACGTTTCCAAGACACTTGAAGAAACCTTCCTGCAAAACTACATGAATAGGTGTAGGAATAGATGCAGGTGATAAAAGACGTTTTAAACACAAAGGGTGGTCACCCCAAATATCGATTTGATTTAGTTAATAGAAGTTAATTAATAAATAAAAGCTATTTATGTTATTATTTTTGACAGCATTCTCACTTTAAAGCATTCTGACAAGTGCCTAAACTCTTCACAGTACTGTAGTTTTGCAGGGAGGTTTCCTCAAGTGTCTGGGAGATGTTGCCTCAGTTCTTCTGGATTTAGTCTTTTTTCCTGTTTCTTCTTGTATCTTGACTCGATGATGGTGAGATCAGATCATACCGGTTGCTGTCAGACTTCTTGTGCATAAAAAATAAAAATAAAATTCTCCCTGGATTATTACAATTAATTGCAAAATGAATGTTTGGAAATGTAAACTGATATTTCCTACTGACACACTACAGTAACTGTCTTAAAAAAATTTTGTGTGAAAATACCAACGTGCCAAAGACTTTTGCACAGTACTGTATATGCAACTACTTCTTAAATATATGTGTATTTAAATATACATAATAATTACACACAGCACACACAGACATATTATTTAAACACAAACTTTTATTTTGGATGTGATTAATCGTTCATCAGCCCTAATATATATACAAACAGAACAAAGATGCATATGAAAAACAATATGGTAGATTTAACAGTAGTTTTCAGGTACAGAAATAAAGCAATTAAAATGTAATATATACAGGCATTTTGAAATGCAGTAAATTAATAAAGCAATTAAAATGTAATATATACAGGCATTTTGAAATGCAATAAATTAATGAACCATCAGTTTGTTATAGAGGGCTTTTGTCATGCTACAGTCGATATGCAGATTTAAACGGATCAAAACTGTCTGACAAACAACACCAGGCGATACAACGGTGCATCTCTAGTTTTGAAGATTAACCAAAGTCACCCCGCCATGGTGTGAGTGAATGTTGACAGAAATAAAATTTTTAGGAGATCTATCCCTTTAATAACCTTTCGGCTATTCATCCTTCGACACAAACTACCATAAATAGTGCATTTATACAACTGTTGTCATGAACATTGATGAACCTTCAATCCACCATCATTTCGAAACTTCTTTCCACACAGACCGCAAACATAAGGTTTCTCTCCCGTATGAAGGCGGAAGTGGCGCTTGAGTGTCAATGCGTGACGGAAGCGTGCGCTGCAGATAGAGCAAGTGTATGGCCTCTCTCCTGTATGGATCCTCTGATGGATCTTGAGATGGTGTTTACGGTTGAAGTCTCGCCCACATAGGCTACAATGATAAGGGCTCCGATCAGGAGGAAACGCATGGCGCCCGGTACTCCTATAATGGTTGTTGTGGAGCTTTGGGAAGTGGGTTTGTTGGCCTGAGCTTGAGGATGACAGGAAATCTAGGTCTAGAGGCAGAGAAAAGGGAAAACTACATTAAAAATCATGTAATATGGCATTTACCTGTGTTATAATTGTACTCAGTACGAATTAATATCACCCTACTAGCATGACATATTACTTATATACAGTAGTACTAACCTAGGTGTTGGTTGGTGGACTGGCAGTGCATGTTTGATTGGCAGCTCTCTGAGTGCAATGGCTCAGGTCTCCAGTCTTCCAATAGTCGAGACTGAGCCAGAGAAAGACTGTCTGCGTTGGGTTCCTCCACTACAGAGAGGGACACTGGGATTGGGTCATCATAACTCTCTTCTTTCTCCACCTTTACAGACACTTCAAGGGATGACCCCTCACTTGTAACTGTCCCAGCACATGCCTGATCTGTTTTGGTCATATTGCGTTGATCATTCTTGATATCTGAAAAGGGAGTGACTCAGTTTCATCAATCCTGTCCAAACTACACGGTAGCAATAATAGATGTACATACACTGTACAAAAAAAATATCTCTTGTTAAATTTTATGGTAAAAAATTGACAGCTGTGGTTGGCAGAAATTCACCACAAAAAATACTGTGACAATGTTTGAGGTATTACGGGACGACATATTGGTGCCTGTATAACAGTATATTTCATTAAGCAATATAATGTTAATAAACCAATATCAAAATTTGCTTTTTACCTGACAATGTAACATCAAAACGTTAATTTGAATAAATCTTTGGGAGCAGCAGTGTGCCGATTCTCATTTATTGTTATTTAACTGTCCATAAAACATGGTCAATGAATGCAATAACAAACATTAACTAAGTAACAGAAAATACCCATAAAACCCCTACTGTACATTACAGGATGTCACACAGCAAAATTACATATAATCTTAAACCATTTAAAGTTATGGTAAGTATAAAGAATTACTTGGTAAACCTATTAACAGTATTTTTTTTTTGTATAGTTTGTAAACAAGCGAAACGTGAACACTGTCATAAGGTGTACACTACTGAGACAGCAACACTGTGATGGCTAATAACAATGAAAAAGGAAAGAGTAAACATGAAGTCTAAATGGGCCAGTAGTTACAAAGGCGTGCTGTTATTGCGCTATTGACAGTTGGTCATTTTCAGTGATTTAAGACTTTAATTTATGCATTCGTCTTTAAAAATCAAATAGCTTACCATTTGTCTCATCTAATCTATAGTGGGTTGATTCCTCAAGTGAATCCGAGTTTAAAGTCTGAGCGACCGCGCCTCCATTTGGGTTCCCACAGATTGATCCTCGCTGGAATATATTAGTTTCCTCGGATCCACATACCTCATAATCATGTTCCGAGTCCACAGTGGTGTTTAACTGCCGACCCCCACGCTGAACCCTGCTGCAGCTGATGTGAGGGTTTGTCACCAACTGATTGCTACAACCGATGGGAAAATCTTCGAGTCTCTGTGGCTGTTGTTCCAGGCGACCACACACAGTAGAAAGTTGCGTTTCAGCTGTTTGCAGCCTAAACTTGAGCGCGCTGTTGTCCCGCAGTGCTTCTTGAATCTTACCCTGCACATCTCTGAGCGCTCTGTCAAGCAGTCTGGTGATCTCCGCAACGGCGATCTCTACCGCAACACCGAGCGCGTTTTGAAGGGTCGCAGTCAGTTCATCTTGAAACGAGAACGATACCTCTGCAATCACTGAGGGATTTGCAGAACCACCGTTTACCTCCATCATTTCCTTTCTCGTTTATATTAACTTTTCGACAATATTCTGATATCTTAAGAGGACACGAAGAGCACCGTTCACTGGATAACCCTGAAGTGGTGAACCTTTAGTAGCTGGCCAACCAAAGCATTCCCTTCGTTGGATGCGTTAAAAAAACAACAACTGTACATTTGTAATTATTTTTAATCGAGTCCATTTAACCCTTAAAAAAAAAAAAAAAAATAGGCTACATTGAAAACCATCATTCACTGTCGTCAACACTGGTAAAATGTCAAATCGAATCGAACAAACTCCGGGATAAAACGCAGTTGTCCGTGTTGATTTTAAAAATTAATTTATAAAGTAAAGGTATATTATAAACTATATATAAAAAAATCTGTTATTAATTTTCACAAAGTTGTCCGCATTGTTATTTTTTTGTATTGGTTTTAAAGAAATACAAATATGACAACAGTCAGGGATACAGTGAATAAACACAGTAAGACATACAATGATAAAATACATAGTGACAAACTTAAACGTTAAATAAAAATATGAAAATGTTTACAAGTAGAAACACATTTTACAGCTTTCTTATGTTTTAAGCATAATATTGTATTTAGGAATTGTTGCACTTCTGATTTTAGAATTAAAAATAAAGGCTTATTTCCCCCAAATTTACATTTATGGATTACTGAATTCAGCTAAAAGTAGCAGCAGATTAATTAAGTAATATTCCTTATGATAAGAATTGGGGAGTATAGTAAGAATTGTTTTATAATGCTGGGAATGACGTGAGCCTTAATAAAAACACAGAAATCGGACCAAAAACAATTGGAATAAGAAAAACTCCAAAATAAATGATTAAATGGTCAACATGTAAACCACAAAATGTACAAATATATCAATATTTTAAAAGGTAATATTTACAAATTAGTTTGTGATTAAATATTTATGAGGAAGTTTCCAGATTTTGCTCCACAACAGACCATCAACATAACCATTCTAAAATGAAATAATAGCAAGACCGGAGACAAAATGCCTTTGAAATAAAGACAGAATACAACGATTATTATTCTTAATAGGATAAAGAGAGAAACAGATATGACCAACTTCAGTATCAGCAGGATCCAATGAGATGGAGAGGGCTAAGGACAGGCATTTTTAAGAAGCATTTGTAGACCAGAGGGAACAGCATCCATAACCACAGCATAATCTTTAGGAGTGACTGGAATATTAGATTTAGAAAGAAATTCAGAATAGGTCAACATGAGTCCTTCATGGTTATAAAGTTCAGCTCTTCAGCCCTTCATTGTTGGGTCTGGCATATTGCATCTTCCTCTTCACAATAAGCAGGAGAGTTTGCTGGCCAATTAAGAAACAGGGATACCATGGTCCTTAAACCAGGTACTAGTTGCTTTGGCACTGTGTGCAGGTGCCAAGTCCTGTTGGAAAATGAAATCTGCATCTCCATGAAGTTGGTCAGCAGCAGGAAGCATGAAGTGCCCTAAAACTTTCTAGTATAAAGCTGCGCTGACCTTGGACCTCAGAAAACACAGTGGACCAACACCAGCAGATGACATGGCACCCCAAACCATCACTGACTGTAGAAACTTTACACTGGACCTTCAAGCAACGCGGATTGTGTGCCTCTCTTCTCTCCCTCCAGACTCTGGGACCCTGATTTCCAAAGGAAATGCAAAATTTACTTTCACCAGAGAACATAACTTTGGACCACTTTTTGTCCTTTTTGTCTTTAACCCAGGCAAGACTCTTCTGACCCTGTCTGTTGTTCAAGATTGTCTTGACACAAGGAATGCAACAGCTGCAACCCATGTCTTGCGTATACGTCTGTGCGTAGTGGTTCTTGAAGCACTGACTCCAGCTGCAGTCCACTCTTTGTGAATCTCCCCCTCATTTTTGAATGGGTTTTGTTTCACAATCCTCTCCAGGGTGCGGTTATCCCTATTGCTTGTACACTTTTTTTCTACCACATCTTTTCCTTCCCTTTGCCTCAACAGCTCTGTGACCAGCCAGCCTCGTTTGCAATGACCTTTTGTGTCTTGCCCTCCTTGTGCAAGGTGTCAATGTTCGTCTTTTGGACAACTGTCAAGTCAGCAGCCTTCCCCGTGATTACAGAACTAGACTGAGAGACCATTTAAAGGCCTTTGCAGGTGTTTTGAGTTAATTAGCTGATTAGAGTGTGGCACCAGGTGTCTTCAATACTGAACCTTTTCACAATATTCTAATTTTCTGAGATACTGAATTTGGGATTTTCCTTAGTTGTCGGTTATAATCATCAAAATTTGAACTATATCAGTCTGTGTGTAATGTAAAGTTTCACGTTTTGAATGGAATTAGAGAAATAAATCAACTTTTTGATGATATTCTAATTATATGACCAGCACCTGTACAGTATAGTTACAAAACCAATACTCAAGAAATAAAGACTTAGATTTATACAGAATGTATTTATTATAATAAAACGCTTATTTGGAGAGAAGTTGTGTTTAGTTGTGTTTATAGATTAATTTCCAAGAAAGAAGCATCTGTTTGTGAAAATTAGATCATTTTACATTAAGTTTTGTAATGCTGTATAGTCACAGAGTAAAAGGAATCGAAGACCACCAACTTGTGAGAAGAAAAAATGAGGTATGCCTATAATGTTCCAGATTGATGTTTTTTTGTTGTTGTTTTTTTATGAATTGTTTAATCCAGTTAGGTGTGATTAAGGTGGTAAAATCTAAGAATTTCAGGCCTCCATTTCCAGTTGAGTTCATAACCACAGATTTCTTTATATATTGGATATTCTATTTATATATTCTATTTTTCCATAAAACGTTAAAGAGCATATTTTCAATAATTTTACAAGTGTTATTCACTACTAAGGAGAGCGCTGCATAAGAGTCTCAAAATGACTTCTGCCTCTTTGATCAATACTCTCCCACTCAAAGATAAGTATCTTAGTAACCAGTAATTATTTAATTTCTTTAAAAATTAAGCTCACATCGGTCCTCTTCTGCATTGTTATAAAAAACACGAGCAATTGCGTTAAGGTGATAGCTAGGCCATTTGTAAATAAAAAAGTTATTTTATTTTTTTAATTAGTTCATGGACATTATCATAATTAACAACCGAGTAACCGGAGTCCACTAGGGGGCCTCAGAAAAAAAGTAGTCACAAAGCAAGCATGCAGAAAACATGATTCTCAACAACAACAACAACAACAACAACAACAACAACAACAACAACAACAACAACAACAACAACAAAATGCACTGACAGCCTCTAAAAACAGTCAAATAAAAATTGGCTGCTGCCTGTTATTCATCGTTCAATCAATTATTAGGCGTTTTTGACGTAGATACGTAGATTGAAGTCCATATATGGGAAGCCGGAAGCTGAGCGCGCCAACCTGGAGCATTTTCGTGGATTTTTGGAGGTATTGTTTTTTTCCCTATCTATGGTTTGGGGGTTAATCGCGTCTGTCAACAACGGTGTACAACAGCCGAGCGAAGTATTATAAAGTAAAAGTACGAAGAAAAAAAAGAGACCAGAGGCTGAAGAGAGAGCATTTCCGAATTGCTTTGCTTGTGATTTAAGATGGGGTGAAAGTTACAGCACCATTATATTGTTTAACAGCCCTATGCAGAATTACAAAACTATGTATTAAAATAATGTAGGCTAAGTAAAAGTGGATTTCTGTGGATTTTTTCGTCCTCTTTAAAGTAGGCAATCTCCTGCATCTTATGAACTTCTGCATGTGGCTTTAAATGTTAATTTAGTTTTCTTTTGCTACACATATCTTGAAATCTCATTATTTTATTACAGTTTATGTTCTAATACACACATTTGTTGTCATTTCTGCAGACAATTCAAAGGAAAATTCATAGACTGTTGCTTCGAATATTAATTGGCATGGGAACCTTGTTGAGTCTTCCTCTTACTAAATTGATCGTTTGTGGCTAAAATATTGTATATAATTATATAATTCGTTCATATTCCTGTTGTAAATATATTATTTATATGCCTTTCAGAATTAGGCTAATCTCATTTCTTGATTCAGGTGAAAACTGTCGAATGAGTTTCGTTTTATTGCACTGACACAAAAACATTGCAAAAGGCAACCGACAGGTGTCGCAAACGCCTCACCATGAATGGTGCACTAGCGCAAGAGACTTGCCAATGACAGTAGAGAGGGGGATTCCGCATTTAATAATTAAAAAATGCAATACTACGTGAAAAGCAGAATCGTGCGAATATTTACCCTTTCGAAATAGTTCTAAAAATTCCGATGTGTATTCCCCGTAAACTGCCATTTCCAAACTGGCAATTTAAAGAAACCGATTAATGTGGAATAGAAAATCTGGCACAAGAAATGTGTCAATTAGGTAAACCTAAATGATGTTTAACTGTATCTTTCAACGAATCCATATCCAGACAACACTGAAATCAGTGCAGTCTCAGTTCCGCTCTGTGTAGCTACACCACATAGGCTACACTGGCATACGGGTTTACCAGAGTCTCATAGACGTGCGGCAGAGGGTGGCATCCGAGCGTGCGAGGTAGAGCTGTAGTACAGTAAACAATTTTGGTACGCTTGCAATGATGATACACAGCAGACCTGCATGCTAGAACTGCATGCTAGTGCAGACGTCGTATGCCGCATGTGCACGCCTGTCAGTGGAGCCTGGGTGCACACAACAAGCTGGACCAGGAGGAAAACAATCTCAAGCGCTTATTTGGGCTCTCCTCGAGGGCGCGTGATTGCATGATGAGAGAGAAGAGAACTGCTGATATCATGGACGAATGTAAAACATTTCACCGATTTTAGGCAGGCTTTGCTGGATAAAAACAAACAAACAAGCAACTCGCCCAGCAATGGAAAACCAGGCGGCGATGGAGCAGCAGAGCTACGAGGACGTGCGGAAAAGCGGTTATCTCCGCAAGCAGAAATCTATGCACCGGCGCTTTTTCGTTCTCCGGGCTGCATCGGAGCAGGGCCCGGCCAGACTCGAATATTATGAAAACGAAAAGAAATTCCGAAGCAAGTCACCAGTCCCAAAGAAAGCAGTGAACCTAGACTCTTGCTTCAACATCAACAAACGGGCAGATTCAAAGAACAAGCACATGATAGTGCTGTATACCCGCGGGGAGAGCTTTGCCATAGCCGCAGACACTGAGGAGGTCCAAAACGAATGGTACCAGGCCATGCTGGATCTACAATCTAACTGTGAGTCAGAAATTATGTTGCACCCTTGAGTCGAATGCGTGGATGACTTGTCTTTCACATATATACTGCATCATATAGCTAGACCTTGGTGGTTGTAGTTTCTTAACCTGCCCATCAGCATGCGTGTTGATGATGGGGAGTCCCCTTGGCTTCAGCGGATCTATATTTGCAAAGCTGTTTGGATTCAAATGCACGTTCTACCCCACCCGTCTGTTTAATGTAAGCCACCACACCTGGAAATGTGGACGCACGCGGTATTATTAAATGACCAGATTGATTACGGTACATGCTTTGTAGAACCCTTCAATGCAAATTCATAATTTGATTTTCATTTAATTATTAATAGAAAATCGAGGTGTAAAATATTAAATATTTAAATGCTCTTATCACTAGACAGAACTACTATAGTGTGTTGTGCGAAAGTGGCGCATTGTGCAGTGCTGCTGCAGCGCTCAGGACTGTTTTTGTTTTTCTACACATTTGTGCATGTACGTGTAACCTACATTTCTGTCATAGCGATTCTGCCGGGGAGGGGAGCCGCGGCAGCCGTGCGTGTTTATTGGAATACGGGTATTCTCTTGCCCCATCCCTCGTGTTTTGGTAAAACATGATCCCCCCACCCCGCCGCTGAATGAACCGATCACCGGGTTGAACAGCAGGCCATCAGTGTGATGATATGGAGACATTAGTTGCCGAGCAAGCGATTCTATGCCTTCCTCGGTTTAATTCGCGTCCGTATATAAAGGCTATAATTAATTCACTTGGCTGTTTGTATCCAGCAACTGCACGAAGATCTCTTGCTCCATTTTTACAAGCACGTAGGCTACGCTACGAAATGTGCAAGATTTGTCAGATAAATGGCAAACCGCAGCAAAATCAGTTGAATATTATACACTCATGTACTACCGGTATTTGTAGCCTTCAATAATTATACACTACGTAAGCAGTCGAAAAAATTGTTCCGACCTGGGTTGGTTTGATCGGTAGAAGGCTACTTTCTAGTTCTTAACTAAAAGCTGTCACGTAAATGTAACAAATTAACTTTTGCCCTTGAAGAAAACACACACACACACACACACACACACACACACACACACACACACACACACACACACACACACACACACACACACACACACACACACACACACACACACACACACACACACACATGTTGTGTTTCCATGTTTTATGGGGACATTCCATAGACGTAATGCATTTTATACTGTACAAACCGTATTTTCTATCCCCCTACACTGCCCCTAAACCTACCCATCACAGGAGACTGCACAGTTTACTTTCTGTGAAAAAAAACCTCATCCTGTGTGATTTATAAGATGTTTTCCTCATGGGGACCAAAAAATGTCCCCACAAGAACAAGGATTTTGGATATTGCCATCTTTGTGGGGACATTTTGTCCCCACACCGTAAAGGGATTACACACACACACACACACACACACACACACACACACACACACACACACACACACACACACACACACACACACACACACACACACACACACACACACACACACACACACACACACACACACACACACACACACACACACACACACATTTGCATGTGGGAAGTAGTAATAAAACTAAATCATTTGTGAATTGCATATGTATATGCATGTATTCATGGCATTCTTTTTAGATGACATTGGGTTAGAAAAGCAACATCATCTTAACATTTTGCTCTAAATATGGTGAAAATATAGCCTAGTAAAATATAGTATATTTCATGACCTTTAATTCTAATCTTATAAAAAATATTTTTTTCCACTTATAAAATTCTACCCCAAAGTTTAATGATGTGACCAACATCTTTTTTAAATTAGTGTGGCTTAACAAGACAAAACTTCCTTCAACTGATAGTGTGCTGTGTGGAGATTTATGCATTTTTTTGTGACAATTCTGATTGGAAATTATCTAATATTTAAATTATGTCTATAGACACAATCAACAAAATATCATTCTTTTTAATCTATGCATGTTTATTTAACTTTTCAATTGTGTTCCTATCTTTTATTTTGTATCTGTAGGTAAGACTCCTGATGAGTGTGGCAGTGGAGGAGACTGTGGACTGCCTTCCCCTGGCCCTGCCTTTAAGGAGGTCTGGCAAGTTAAAGTCTGGCCAAAAGGTTTGGGTCAAGCCAGGAATCTAGTTGGAATCTACAGACTTTGCTTGACAGACAAAACAGTCAACTTTGTCAAACTCAACTCTGATGTTGCAGCTGTGGTCCTCCAGCTGATGAATGTTCGACGCTGTGGCCACTCAGAGAACTTTTTTTTCATTGAAGTTGGTCGTTCTGCCATGACAGGCCCTGGAGAATTCTGGATGCAAGTAGAGGATTCAGTGGTGGCTCAGAACATGCATGAGACCCTCCTTGAGGCCATGAAAGCTCTGAGTGAAGAATTTCGTCAAAGAAGCAAATCCCAAACTGTTGGTGTGAGCTGTGGAGGAGGAACTGCCTCTAACCCTATTAGTGTACCTTCTAGACGACACCACCCAAATCTACCCCCTTCTCAGGTTGGTTTTTCCAGACGTGCTAGAACGGAAACCCCTGGAGCCTCGAACACCAACACGTCTCCTACTCCACGGCATGGATTCTCTAGGTCACGGACAGCCAGCATTGGTGCTCGTACAGAGGACGGAGGAGGCAGAGCAACGGCACTCAGCACAAGTCCGAGTCTCAATGGTTCATCCTGCTCAACTACCCCAACATTGAGGCCTAAACCCACACGAGCACCAACTCCAGCGAAGATCACCCTCAGCCTTGCACGATACACCCCTAACCCTGCACCTTCCCCAGCTCCCAGCCTCTCATCTAGCTCTGGTCATGGGTCAGAATGTGGGTTAGGTGGAGCTCCCTTTGGGACAGTTCCCATCTGCACTTATGCTCGAATTCCTCAGAGAGTGTCTATGTCAGGCTCACCCAGTGATTATGGTTCCTCAGATGAGTATGGCTCCAGCCCTGGAGAGCACTCCTTGCTAGCTGCAGGGCTCCCTGGTGCCCTTGTTGAAGGTAGAGCCAGTTATATACTGATGGGTCACAGAGAAGGGTGCCACAAACGTGTTCATGGACGTAGGGTTCTTCGTCGTTCATCTAGTCGTGAGTGTGAGGCTGACCGCAGGCTGCTTAGCAAGCGGGCTTCCTTACCCCCCACCTCTACCCAGGAGCGTTTGGTCCCACACCGCAGAGAGGAGGAAGAAGAGGATGAAGAAGATTATGCAGTGATGTCACGCAGTGCAAGTAGAGAGTCTTTCACTTCACGCCGAGGCTCAGGGGGTTCAGCTACAACATCATTGGTGCAGGAAAACTCAGCAGATAAAGGTGTCAGTACTAAAGGGGGGCCTGAAGACTCCTCAATTGACAGTGGCTACATGTCCATGTTACCAGGCGTTACAGCTCCTCCTGCTTCATTGTCACTATCAGTTTCTGGTTCCGATGTCGTGCCAAAAGGTGGAGATGAATACATGGCCATGACTCCCAATAGTAGTGTCTCACCCCCTCAGCACATCCGCCTACCCATTAATGAGGGCTACATGATGATGTCTCCAAACAGTAGCTGTTCACCAGACTTACATGGCCTTAGTGGATGCATTTGGGGAAGCAGGGGCAGCATGGAGAGTCGGGCAGGCAGCGACTACATGAACATGTCACCTATTAGTGCCAGGTCAGCTTGCAGTACTCCTCCATCACACCCAGAGCAGCAACCGCTTCAGCCAAAGATGGTCTATTCTTATTTTTCGCTTCCACGTTCATATAAACACACTGCCCTCTCAACCCGTTTTGAAGATGATCTGGACAGGGTTTGTATTGGTAGAGGTGAAGCGGGAGGAAAGGTTGGTTACCATTGTGGAGGGGACACACCTGTGGGCTCAGGTGGTGGTGGACAACTCTCTCTGTCCTCATCCTCTTTCTCCTCTAGTTCAGCTAGCAGTGAAAGCCTTGAAGACAGATCGTTGTCTCTGTCTGTTGGTGGAGTGGGAAGAGCAACCAGACTGACCACAGTACACAGGGTAGGGGGAGCTCACCCCAAAGTTTCAGCCCAACACCATCACCAGCAGAAACGTGGGCCAGGTTTTCAGAAACAGGGTCATTTACAGCCAAGAAAGGACAAGTTGTCCAACTTTTTTGTGGATATTTCCAAAGCCAATACATTGCCGAGAGTCAGGGAGACTTTGCTCCCAACAATGTCCCAGAGCCCTGGAGAGTATGTGAGCATTGTTTATCAGGGTGAGCGAGGAGGACATAACAAGGGGAGGACTACAGCTGAGCCAGGGAACTCCATGGCACAAGGACATCAAAGAGCCTTTCACCGACCACAACCATGTCAAGGTGGATCTGCCAACCTTCCCCGGAGTTTCTCAGCACCCCTCTCAACCTCTATCTCTTTATCCTCTGAATATGTGAACATGGACTTGGGTAACTCACCCTCTTCTCTCACTCCTCTCTCTACTTTTAAACCTGCCCCAAAGGTCAGAGAGGAGATCAGCAGAGCTCCTCAAGTAAAACAAGAAGTGGAAATGGGACTCAGGAAGAGCAGCATGACAGGCTTGACATCTACAGATGTCACTGCTGCTCCTTATACAGACTATACTGAGATGAAATTTGGATTGGATACAGATAAAACATCCATGTCCCCTAAACCTGGCCAAACACCTCTGCCATCCTGCATGGAGCAGGAGCATAACATGAATTATCCTTCACCCAAAGCTTTTTCAAATGTGGATCAGGGTGCCCGTCTTGTGAGGGTGGAATCATCAGCAAGAAGGCGGCATCGCTCTGAGACATTCATAGCACCTCCAACTCTCCCCCTCTCCCCCTCTGCTTCTCCTTCTCCTTTTCCTGAAACACCACATTGTGGTCCACCACGACAGCAAGGATTAGAGAGCAACCTTTGGTCTAATAATCAGCCACCCTCTCCACAGTGTGCCAGCCCTGGAGTGGCAACTCTTCCTGCTGCTCAGGCATCTTCCTTAAACCTTGAGCAAGGCTTGAACTACATTGATTTAGACTTGGTCAGTAAGGAGAATCAAACCAGTGTGGATGGACCTTCTGGCCCTCACTCATTTTTCTCTCCTGTAGTAGGAGGGTTGACTGGGGGATTGGGTGGCGCAGGAGGGAACACCACCTCCAGTATCAACACATATGCCAGCATTGATTTTATCAAATCAGATGAATTGAGAGCCCATCAGAGCAGCAGGAAGGACAGCAAAGGTAAAAGCATTGTACACTACTACATTTTATTTGATACATTACTGAAGCCCAATTCACATGTTTGCCTTTCCATACTGTTCCATACTGTACTTTGTTTAGTTTTTCAAAGTATTAATCTCTGTTTTTCTATCCTAACCATTGTGACTGCTGAACATGATCAGTGGTCCCACCTCTAACAGAACATGGTTTGATATCACCCTAATAGAATAAAAGTGATTATAAAGTAACAATATTCCATAAAGACATGATTCTAACATACAGGTCCTTCTAAAAAAAATAGCATATTGTGATAAAAGTTCAGTATTTTCCATAATGTAATGATAAAAATAAAACTTTCATAAATTTTTGATTCATTGCACACCAACTGAAATATTTCAGGTCTTTTATTGTTTTAATACTGATGATTTTGGCATACAGCTCATGAAAACCCATCATTCCTATCTAAAAAAATTAGCATATTTCATCCGACCAATAAAAGAAAAGTGTTTTTAATACAAAAAAAGTCAACCTTCAAATAATTATGTTCATTTATGAACGCAATACTTGGTCGGGAATCCTTTTGCAGAAATGACTGCTTCTATGCGGCGTGGCACTGCTGAGGTGTTATGGAGGCCCAGGATGCGTCGATAGTGGCCTTAAGCTCATCCAGAGTGTTGGGTCTTGCGTCTCTCAACTTTCTCTTCACAATATCCCACAGATTCTCTATGGGGCTCAGGTCAGGAGAGCTGGCAGGGCAATTGAGCACAGTAATACCATGGTCAGTAAACCATTTACCAGTGGTTTTGGCACTGTAAGCAGGTGCCAGGTCGTGCTGAAAAACGAAATCTTCATCTCAATAAAGCTTTTCAGCAGATGGAAGCATGAAGTGCTCCAAAATCTCCTGATAGCTAGGTGCATTGACCCTGCCCTTGATAAAACACAGTGGACCAACACCAGCATCTGACATGGCACCCCAGACCATCACTGACTGTGGGTACTTGACACTGGACTTCAGGCATTTTGGCATTTCCTTCTCCCCAGTCTTCCTCCAGACTCTGGCACCTTGATTTCCGAATGACATGCAAAATTTGAGCGACAGTCCAGTGCTGCTTCTCTGTAGTCCAGGTCAGGCGCTTCTGCCGCTGTTTCTGGTTCAAAAGTGGCTTGACCTGGGGAATGCAGCACCTGTAGCCCATTTCCTGCACACGCCTGTGCACGGTGGCTCTGGATGTTTCTACTCCAAACTCAGTCCACTGCTTCCGCAGGTCCCCCAAGGTCTGGAATCGGTCCTTCTCCACAATCTTCCTCAGGGTCCGGTCACCTCTTCTCTTTGTGCAGCGTTTTTTGCCACACTTTTTCCTTCCCACAGACTTCCCACTGAGGTACCTTGATACAGCACTCTGGGAACAACCTAATCGTTCAGAAATTTCTTTCTGTGTCTTAACCTCTCGCTTGAGGATGTCAATGATGGCCTTCTGGACAGCAGTCAGGTCGGCAGTCTTACCCATGATTTTGAGTAATGAACCAGCCTGGGAGTTTTTAAAAGCCTCAGGAATCTTTTGCAGGTGTTTAGAGTCAATTAGTTGATGCAGATGATTAGGTTAATAGCTCGTTTAGAGAACCTTTTCATGATATGCTAATTTTTTGAGATAGGAATTTTGGGTTTTCATGAGCTGTATGCCAAAATCATCAGTATTAAAACAATAAAAGACCTGAAATATTTCAGTTGGTATGCAATGAATCTAAAATATATGAAAGTTTATTTTTTTATCATTACATTATGGAAAATAATGAACTTTTATCACAATATGCTAATTTATTTAAAAGGACCTATACATTAATTCTAGACAAATATAATCATTTGTTATTCACTGTATTTCTGCTGGAAATGACTAAATCTTTCCTGCTGAGGCTCACAGTGATGGTAATGGTCTTATCAAGGGTTATTTTGGGGCCTCACTCCTCTCTTTCTTTTGTTAAAGAACAATAGTCAATATTGTAAGATGCCTCATTCTGTATTTGGTCTGCTCTCTGCCTGTTTCTATTTGTGCAGTTTTGGTGGAGTGGAGTCGAGTAGAGTAGAGAAGAACCTAACAGCTTTTGTATTGTAGTAATAACCACAGATAATTTAGGTTGTTTGAGTGTGTGTTTGTTACAGTTTATGAATGCATGATAAGGGTGGTGTGAGTACAGACATATGCATGTGTGTGCCTGTGATGTGTGTGGATTGAGAATATAGCATATTTGTGGCTTATCTAAGTGTTTATAAGGGATACCTCTGAGCAGCCCTGTATCCGCATATATATTTAACTCACTGTGATTGTAGATAATTATGGCTATTTAACTTCAGTCTTGCTGAAAAGGTTCCTGAATGTGGTTCTACTTCTACTCATCTCGCTCCTCTTTTCTCATTTTCTTTCTCTTTTCTTTCTTTTAAGTTATGTATCTTGACCTTCTATATTTCTCTCTTGGTAACATACAGACTGGCTCTGCAAGAATGGACTACTCTTAACAGCTAACCTTTATTAAATGTTTCAGCTAGATATTTGGACTAAGGATATTATTTTTTTATGCTTATTAGTTTACACTCTGTGACATGCAATTGACCAAAGAATGGATGCATATAACTCTTAAAACAACTAGTCAGATGAGGGGCTTCTTTTGCTCTTTTGACAGGCTTCAGATCAGTGTAATCCAGTGGTTCTCATCGCAACCATGCACTTTCTTGTTCGCTGTCTGCATAAAGTTGACTGTTCTCTCAATTAGGCTGCTGTATGCAAAATTTTTATGTTAAATGGGTTCTCCTATCATATCTGATTGTGTTGATTTCCTCAGAAAGTTTAAACACTATGGCTCTGTGATGTGTTCAACATTGCTCTGAGGAGCCAACCTTGGCAACATTGACTCCACCAATGATTTTAAGGATGGGATTACCCCAAACAATAGCAGATGGAGAATTTGTTGTGTAAACAGCCATTTCATTTGCAATTCCATTCGGTGCTGCAAGTGACAAAGAACTGGCACACTTTAATTCGATTTTTATGTTTTCTGTAGAAAAAGTGAGTGGTGCTTGCCCATGCAGAAGTTGCTATCACAAAGCTAGGGTGTTAGGGTGTTTTGCAGTGCATGCACTACTAATTATTTTGAACAAGAGTCCAGCCTTCCATTACTAACATACCTCAGATTGGCTAAACAAATATTTAGCCTCATCCAAAACTTTAAAAACAGAAAGAAAAAAATGTAGGTAGTATCCTTGACTGTGCAATTTATTTCAGTCTATGCTTGATGAGCATCCTTTAAACCATTTTACGTAAACTACTTGAAAGTGAGCAGGGGTGATTCAAAAACGAGGGCAGGAAATTGTATATGACGAGTAGTATGAAAGACAAAGAAATGTTTTTAGTGTTTAAAAGAAAGATGACACCAGAGAACAAATGAATAGACTAACAGAGAGTATGTGGCCTAAGAAAGACAGTAAGGTTAAGACTAGATTGAGAGAGAAAGATTAACATAGACAGATAAGGAGTCAGAGCGTCAATGCAGGTATTGTGTGACTCAAAGTGACATTCTGAAGGCTTTACCTCATACAAACCCAGTCACCACAGTGGTGCTAAGAAGAGGGGAATCTGCTCCAACCCAAAGCTGTCTAGACAACCAGGTTGTTGTAGGTCAGAGGAGCTGTAATCTAGCTGACCCATCAGGAGCCCTGAGGAGAATACATTCCTTTACAGTGGACCTGAAGGAGGGCATTTACTCACACCAGCATTATTGCATGGCAATGTATGTGTGTCTTTTTGTGTATGTGCAGTGATTCATTACATTACCCAAGTGGAATTATCATTAGTAAAAAAATAGTGAGAAAAAATCCACTTTGTCCTCAAGTGTACCTTTTCCCAGTAACACACCTCTCATAGGGCTAAAGTTTAGAATCACTATATTTTGTCTGCATGCATAGGCTTATTTGTTGTTAAAGCTCAAATCTCTCAAATTGCTCTCCTTTTGTAAGCTGCTTCCGTGTGTTGATTTTGCGTCTTGTGGTTTCTGGTTTTTTTTTGGTTGTTTTGTTTCATTATATGAACTGCATTAGAGGGTTTTTGTAGTTTGACCCTGCAACCTAATTGGACCCGATGAAGCAAATCCACTGAATTAAGGCACAGTGTAATTTCATTCAAAGGCCTATTCTGCATCTCAGTACAAATAGTGCAGTTATTATGAACTACCTTGTCATCATTTTTACAACATTTAAATAAAAGGCTTTAGAATTCTGAGAAAACTTTCATGACTTATTTAGTACATTTTTTTTACATTTTTAAAGAGTTTAAAGAACAGTTGTTCCTTTAAAGGAACAATATGTAAAATAAATCATTAAAATATCGAAAAACCATTAGCACAGTGTTATGCAGTTTTAACCAGTGTAACGTCCCTCATTGTGTCGCCTGTCAATGGCGTCATGTCCAAGTTATCCTTGGTATCCACTTTTATTTCCATAGAAACCATGGCAACACAGTCAGTCTCATGAAAAAATGCCTAAGTAGTAGTTGTAGCATCTAGCACACCACTCTGTTGTTATTTCGCACAGTTGTCATGGACCACAATTATTCATTATCGTTTGTAACAGATACGTCCAAGGCCATATTCGGACGAGATTAGTTTAACATGGAGAGGTGGGGTAAAGTAATAATTACCAGAGCTTCTCAGTGATTTTAGTCCCGTCCGAATGTGCCATCTCAGTAATCATTATCATTAATGTCAGTAAAGATTTACCTTCTGTAAAAAGGTCTGTAAAAATGACATCAGGTAATGCTAATCCTGTGCGTTCTCTCTTCAGTTGAAAATAAATAAATTTTTTTGAGCAAAGAATTCCAGGAATACGGGTCTTCCCCGTACTGTACTTACAGTACATTCGGAAAATATTCACAATGCTTCACTTTTTCCACATTTTATGTTACAGCCTTATTCCAAAATTATTAAATTCATTATTTTCCTCAAAATTCTACAAACAATACCCCATAATGACAACGTGAAAGAAGTTTGTTTAAAACTTTTGCAAATGTATTAAAAATAGAAAACGGAAAAAAAAATCACGTACTCACAGCCTTTGCCATGACCCTCAAAACTGAGCTCAGGTGCATCCTGTTTCCACTGAACATCCTTGAGATGTTTCTACAACTTGACTGGAGTCCACCTGTGGTAAATCCAGTTGATTGGACATCATTTGGAAAGGCACACACCTGTCTATAAAAGGTCCCACAGTTAACAGTGCATGTCAGAGCACAAACCAAGCCATGATGTCCAAGGAATTGCCTGTAGACATCTGAGACAGGATTTTACCAGGACTCTGCCTATGACATTTACATAAATGTTTATAATTTATAGCTAAATAAGCATATAATATTATTTTAATGTTTAAATTATTTTCTGTAGAATTAGTTCTATTAGAACTAATAATTTTAATATAATTATATTCACATATGTGTACATATATGTAATTTAGCACGTTTTCATGGTTCAGTACAGTTTTTTTAATTTCTTAAATAAAGTTCAGCCAATCGGCAAGTGTGGTCCAACCTAGTTATTCGTATTGATAAAATCCATTATCAGTCAATTTCTAATAAGCACACAGCCAAGAAACATAAAAAATAGATAAAACAATGATGGCAGACTATTTTGAAGTTGGAGGAAAAAATTAGTTTTTCGGCACTGGGTTGGTACTTCCACCACCGTGTGACCTCTTCAACGTGATAACGTAATGATAATGTAAGATGAGCCTTTGTGGTTAAAACATTTATACAATTTTATTTTGTTGAGAAAACGGCTGATCGTTTCGCTAGATAAGACCCTTATTCCTCGGATGGGATCGTGAAGAGATCTTTGAAGCAGTATTGAGACTACAATTTGGATCTTCAACCCGTTAATAATTTATGAGTATGGTGTGGGGTTTTCAGGAGTTGCAGTGAAAGGAACTCTTAATGCTTCAGCATACCAAGACATTTCATGCTACTAACTTTGTGGGAACAGTTCAGGGATGGCCCTTTCCTGTTGTAACATGACTGCGCACCAGTGCACAAAGCAAGGTCCATAAAGACATGGATGAGTTAGTTTGGTTTGGAGGAACTTCAGTGTCCTGACCTCATCCCGATATAACACCTTTGGGGTGAATTAGAGCAGAGACTGCGAGCCAGGCCTTCTCTTCTAACATCAGTGCCTGACCTCACAAATGCACTTCTACAACCCCAAATCAGAAAAAGTTGGGACAGTATGGAAAAAAAAGAAGTGATTTCTAAATTTACTTCGACTTGCATTTCATTGCAGACAATATGAACAAAACATATTTCATATTTTGTCTGGTCAACTTCATGTCATTTGTAAATATGCATCCTTTCCTGTCATTCAGACCTGCAACACATTTAAAAAACAGTTGGGACAGTAAAGCATTTACCACTTTGTAATGTTGACATTCCTTTTCACAACACTTAAAAGACGTTTAGGGACTGAAGACACCAAGTGATGTGTTTCAGGTGTAATTTTGTCCTATTCTTCCTGCAAACAAGTCTTAAGGTGGGCAACAGTACGGGGTCTTCGTTGTCGCATTTTCCGCTTCAAAATGCGCCACACATTCTCTATTTGAGACAGGTTGGGGCTGCAGGGAGGCCAGTCAAGTACCCGTACCCTCTTCCTCCACAGCCATAATGTGTGCAGAATGTGGTTTTGCATTGTCTTGTTGAAATATGCATGGACGTCCCTGGAAAAGATGTCTTCTTGAAGGCAGCATATTATGCTCCAAAATCTCTATGTACTTTTCAGCATTAATGGTGCCTTCACAGAACTGCAAGTTACCTTTGCCAAGGGCACTGACACAACCCCATACCATGACAGACCCTGGCTTTTGGACTTGTTGCTGGTAACAGTCTGGATGATCCTTTTCTTCTTTGGTCCGGAGCACACGGCGTTCAATGCTCCCAAGAAATACCTGAAACACTGATTCATCTGACCACAGTACACGTTTCCACTGTGTGATGGTCCATCCCAGATGCCTCCGAGCCCAGAGAAGTCGACAGACTTCTGGACACTGTTAACATAGGGCTTCCTTTTTGCACAGTACAGTTTTAATTGGCATTTGTGGCTGTAACTACGTATTGTGGTACTTGACAAAGGTTTGCCAAAGTAGTCCTGAGCCCATGTGGTGATATCGCTTGTAGATGAATGACGATTCTTGATGCAGTGCCGCCTGAGGGATCGGAGATCACAGTTGTTCAGCTTAGGCTTGCGCCCTTGTCCTTTACGCACTGATATTCCTCCAGATTCCTTGAATCTTTAATTATGTTATGCACTGATGAATGTGAAATATCCAAATCTCTTCCTATCTTTCTTTGAGGAACATTGTTTTTAAACATTTCAATAATGTTCTCACGTATTTGTTGGCAAACTGGCGATCCTCGGCCCATCTTTGCTCCTAAAGGATTAGACCTTTCTTGGATGCTGCTTTTGTACCAAATCATAATTACAATCACCTGTTGACATCAACTGTTTCAAATCACATCATTATTTAACCATTTTACCTCATTACTAGCCCTAAATTTTTTTGAAATGTGTTGCAGGTCTGAATGACAGGAAAGGATGCATATTTATAAATTACATGAAGTTGACCAGACAAAACATAAAATATTTTTTGTTCATATTGTCTGCAATGAAATACAAGTCAAAGTAAATTTAGAATTTTTTCTTTTTTGGCGTTTTCCATACTGTCCCAACTTTTTCTGATTTGGGGTTGTAGAATAATGGTCAAATATTCCCATAAACACACACTTAAACCTTGTGGAAAGCCTTCCCAGAAGAGTTGAAGCTGTTATAGCTGCAAAACTGTATTAAACCCTACGGATTAAGAATGGGATGTCATTAAATTCATGTTCACGTAAAGGGAGACATCCCAAAACTTCTGGCAATATAGTGTAGCTATTTATGACAACTATTCAGTGTTTTCAACCACATAAGGTTTATTGTGAATTTCAGACATTTAAATACATAAAAGTACTAGCAAAACAATACAATTTATAGTTTGTAAAATGCACACCAATGTTTATGGAATCGGCAATAACAATCCATTCAAATATAAATTGACAAGGTGTTTTATTCATATCAGATGCACATTGTGTAGTTCACCGGCCACTTACTTTAATGTATTTTGGGAGAAGTGGATGAATTAACGTGTTGTAAATCCGACAGATCCGATTCTCTGAATTGCAGTGCAAACTAATATGGCGGCACCTATCGTGTGCTTTATAGATCAACTACCCTGATCATTATAAAGGGTTTTCAACAACAAAACACATTCACTTACATGTATTTGAGAATTTAATATCAGGTAGTTAATGACATAGCCAACAAATTTGCGAATATTTTGAATAAAAAAGAAAAACTAAATAAAAGTTATTAAAACTTTAGAGCACTATAGTGGCTGCTATAGTGGTGTGTTTTTTAAAGTGGTTAGCCTTGGTTCCCCTGATTAATGATTTCATAATTTTAAAACATCAAGCAGCCTGCTTAACCCAGTTTTATTTTTAAAGATTTATAATAGAATGAAACTTTATTGCTGTTTTGAATGTTTAGTTACTTTTAAACGCCAACTGGCATTTTAGAATAAATTTATATAAAACAAGAATCTTGGATATGCCATCTTGTGTTTAATTTATTGATTGTTTTGAAAAAAAGAAATCAGAGAGCTTCAGACCAGTATTAATATTACTGTAATATTCTAGGCACCCTGTCAGGTTTATTTTGTTGCTGAATGCACATTATCTCTTATATAACACATAATAAACAAAAAAACAAAAATAAAAATTTTAATAAAATTTAATAAAAATATATTTTTCCCCTCATGACATGGCGGGCCAAATCAAAGTACATCATGGGTACGTCATGGGCCTGCGGGCCCTGTTTGGGTATCTCTGGTCTAGAGCCATGAATAGTAAGTCTGCCTTTTTGCAAATGCTGTGGGTATGTTCAAATATAGCTTTAATATGAATGTTTTGAGTACTTAAAACTGCACTGCGTTACCCCACCATTTAATTTGACAAATAAAGTGACAAATTACTAGTAATTAAGCATTAAACATTACGTTACTTGCGGCTAATTCATTAGAATGACATAAAATCTTTATTTCATTACCTTATTCATGAACATGATTTGGAAGCCCCGTCGGATTGTTTTCTATTGGCAGGGCAGGTGAAGATGACAACTCCCATCATTCCCTGCTCCTTCACAGTCAAGTCAAGTCAACTTTATTTATATAGCGCTTTTAACAATGCAGATTGTTTCAAAGCAGCTTCACAGTGTTAAACAGAACAATAATACAACAGAATGTATTTCGATTATCATACAGTAACAATGTGGGCTTTAGATCAGTAATTAGATCATTAATTTGGTCTATATGTTTAATTTAGTTTAATAATTAGATTTATTTTGAAATACATTTGAAAAATAGTTTTTCCCCAACTGAGCAAGCCAAGCCAGAGGCGACAGTGGCAAGGAAACCAAAACCCCATTAGGAGACCTAATGGAGAAAAATAAACCTTGGGAGAAACCAGGCTCAGTCGGGGTGCCAGTTCTCCTCTGGCCAATTAACAAACAGTGTATTATTATTATTATTCTGGCAATTTTAAAGGTCAGAGGTCATAATCGATCTGAATATTCGAAAGATCTGAGGCAACACGCCGGAGACGGGTTTATTGAGGATGATGTATCGATTAAATAATTATTAAAAATAAATCATTTGAAATATCAGAGTCATTACGCCGGAGACAGGTTTTTATTGAGGATGCCGTATTGATTAAACAATTACTAAAGTGTAATATTCGAAAGATCGGCGGCAACACGCTGGAGACGGGTTGTTTTGAGGATGACATATCGATTTAAAGAATTATTAACTAGGACTATACCTTTGTTAAAAGCTACACCTTTGTTATTGTGTTGAATATGCAACATCTAGTAAAATTAAATACTGTGTCTTTAAAGCAGAAATTTAAGTTATTTACTATAAACAGTGAGGAATGAGTGATGAATAAGTATTTGAACACCCTGCTATTTTGCAAGTTCTCCCACTTAAAAATCATGGAGGCTTCTGAAATTGTCATCGTAAGTGCATGTCCACTGTGAGAGACATAATTTAAAAAAAAAAATCCAGAAATCACAATGTATGATTTTTTTAAACAATTTATTTGTATGATACAGCTGCAAATAAGTATTTGAACACCTGAAAAAAATCAATGTTAATATTTGGTACAGTAGCCTTTACAATTACAGTAGCTCTTGCCATTACAGAGGTCAAACGTTTCCTGTAGTTTTTCACCAGGTTTGCACACACTGCAGGAGGAATTTTGGCCCACTCCTCCACACAGATCTTCTATAGATCAGTCAGATTTCTGGCCTGCCGCTGAGAAACACGGAGTTTGAGCTCCCTCCAAAGATTCTCTATTGGGTTTAGGTCTGGAGACTGGCTAGGCCACGCCAGAACCTTGATATGCTTCTTACAGAGCCACTCCTTGGTTATCCTGGCTGTGTGCTTCGGGTCATTGCCATGTTGGAAGACACAGCCTCGACCCATCTTCAATGCTCTAACTGAGGGAAGGAGGTTGTTCCACAAAATCTTGCAATACATGGCCCCGGTCATCCTCTCCTTAATACAGTGCAGTCGCCCTGTCCCTTGTGCAAAAACACCCCCAAAGCATGATGCTACCACCCCCATGCTTCACAGTAGGGATAGTGTTCTTGGGATGGTACTCATTATTCTTCTTCCTGCAAACATGTTAAGTGGAATTAGGACCAAAAAGTTCAATTTTGGTCTCATCTGACCACATGACTTTCTCCCATGACTCCTCTGGATCATCCAAATGGTCATTGGCAAACTTAAGAAGGGCCTGGACATGTGCTGGTTTAAACAGGGGAACCTTCTGTGCCATGCATGATTTCAAACCATGACGTCTTATTGAATTACCAACAGTAACCTTGGAAACGGTGGTCCCAGCTCTTTTCAGGTCATTGACCAGCTTCTCCCGTGTAGTTCTGGGCTGTTTTCTCACCTTTCTTAGGATAATTGAGACCCCACGAGATGAGATCTTGCATGGAGCCCCAGTCCGAGGGAGATTGACAGTCATGTTTAGCCATGTTTAGCTTCCATTTTCTAATGACTGCTCCAACAGTGGACCTTTTTTCACCAAGCTGCTTGGCAATTTCCCCGTAGCCCATTCCAGCCTTGTGGAGGTGTACAATGTTGTCTCTAGTGTCTTTGGACAGCTCTTTGGCCATGTTAGTAGTTGGATTCTTACTGATTGTATGGGGTGGACAGGTTTCTTTATGCAGCTAACGACCTCAAACAGGTGCATCTAATTTAGGAAAATAAATGGAGTGGAGGTGGACATTTTAAAGGCAGACAAACAGGTCTTTGAGGGTCAGAATTCTAGCTGACAGGTGTTCCAATACTTATTTGCAGCTGTATCATACACATAAATAGTTAAAAAATAATATATATAAAATATATTTCGATGATATATTGTGAATGATTGTGTTTTTAGATTATGTCTCTCACAGTGGACATGCACCTACAATATCATACCCCTCCATGATTTCCAAGTGGGAGAACTTGCACAATAGCAGGGTGTTCAAATATATATATCATCCTAGCCATCTCTGCTTCCATTATTATGAGAATGTCTTTGTTTTCTTGCATATTAAAATGATCCACTGACTAAGAGTCAGCGACTCACTCTGAGACCTTTGAACTTAATGTAGTTGTCCACTGTTAATATACATGCTTGACCGTTTAAAGGATATAGTTTGAAGTTTTAAAAGGTTAGTTCACCCAAAAATGAAAGACCATGATTTACTCACCCTCAAGTAATTCTAGGTGTATTCTTCTTTCAGACGAATAAAAGTTTAGTTATATTAAAAAAGTGCTGGCTCTTCAAAGCATTATAATGGCAGTAACTGTTGCTCTGTTTCTGAAGTCCATAAAAGAGCATCTGTCCCTCAAATAACGTTCTCCACACGGCTCCTGGAGGTTAATAAATGCCTTTGGAAAAATATCCATATTTAAAAAACTTTATTTTAAAACTTTATTAAGTAAACTTTCGGCCAATCGCCTTCCATATTCAGTTTACGGAAAAAGTGTTGAAAGTACCTCTGCAGTTCAAAGGCTTACGCTACCAGTAATGCTCGTCAGACGAGCATCTTGAACTCCGAGAAGGCACTTTCAACACTTTTCCACGGAAGGTGATTGACTGGAACTTTAATTCAAAAAGTTTTAAATATGGATATTTTTCTTACACAAACACAACGATTTGCGTCAGAAAGCCTTTATCAACCCCCTGGAGCCGTGTGGAGCACGTTATTTGAAGGACAGATGCATTTTTTACCGACTTCAAAAACAGAGCAAGTTACTGCATTTATAATTCTTGGAAGAGCCAGGACTTTTTAAATTTAACTCCGATTTTATTTGTCTGAAAGAAGAATGTCATATTCACCTATAGGATGACTTGAGGGTGAGAAAATCATGGGCTAATTTTCATTTTTGGGTGAACTATCCCTTTAAGCCTGGTTTATTCCAATTCAAGTAAGAGAAGATTTGATGCTTATTTTGGACTTTTGATTTGTCCTACGTCAAAGGAAGACTCATCCGTTTCGTTTCCTTAGTGATACTAATGAGAGTGTTGTTTGTTATTTCCCCCCTGCTTGTCTTTCTTTCTCTCACTCTGCATGTCAGCCAAAGCTCAGCTCCTGTCCTCTCCAAGCCTTTAATAGTATCACACACATTGTTAGGGGTGAGGTCTGCAAAGGTGTAAAATCTAGAGTGACAGTCACAGGACCTCAACCAACCAATTTCTACTGCTATGCCAGCAGTTTTAATAAAATAAATTGGTGTTAATATTTAGTTCATGATAGTTGTAATACACCATTTTAAATATTGATGTTAAAAATATACATCATCTAATGTAGATCATTTATGAAGCTCCTGCTCCTCAAAATCATTCAACCTCACCTGCATGATTTATGTTCTCAAACCATTTTAGCACAAACCCCGCCCACAGCTGATTCTAAAGATTCCTTTGATCATGTCAATCACAGTGCTGATTGCCTACACAAAGCTGAAACAAAACTCTGAAAACAAAACTAACTATAACATTATCCTTAGCTTTTTAGGACATCTTAATACACAATTACTGTTTGTTGCAGCTATTCATGATATGAGCCTTCCTTCAGTTCATGATAACTGAATTCATGAAGTTTGAACGTTTCTTGACTGTATGATTGAGTTCCGATGAAGAGTTTGCACTTAACTGGTTTGGGTGGGAGAAAATCATACACTTTACCTTATCAAACACCTGAACCAGCTGATCAAGGTCTTCCCTGCTGAAAAATCCAGCACAAACCAGTCCAGCATGAATTCCAAGTTGGTCCAGGCTGGTTTATGCGGATATTGCTGGTCTAGCTGGTGGACCACCATAGTCATGCTGATGTAGCTGGTCAATTCCCGCTTCCCATACTGGTAACCAGCAGCCAGCATCCCATGCTGGTCCCTGCATTCAAAACATATCTTACTATGCTGGTGACCAGCAATGCTGGAGTTTTCAGAAGGGTTCAGGCTTATTTGAAAGTTACTGACAGGTTTGTTAAAGCCCGGTTGTAAATATTCTAGTAATATTTTGTTCTAGTAAATAAATAATTTGTGTAATTACGTTATCTAGGAGGATTTTAGAGTTTTTGCTTGTGCCTTCCATGATGGACCAACTTTTGAAAGATTCAATTTCAGTCTAGACACTCAAGTGATAAGATCATAAGAGATAGACAGAGGGAAATATGTTACTATTTATGTTATAGTGTGTGTGTGTGTGTGTGTGTGTGTGTGTGTGTGTGTGTGTGTGTGGGTAGGTGCTTGTCTGCAGGGAGATTATGGTTAACTCAAGTGGGTGTAGCGAGAGCAGAGCCAATTGATCTGTCTGCTGTTAACAAACCATCCACACACACACTGTCACACACAAACACTCGCTCATGTGTATGCACTCAGAGCAGGAGTGGGTATAGGCATAGTTAGCATGTGTTTAGACTACTGATATTGTAAGGTTGAGAGAGAGAGAGAGAGAGAGAGAGAGAGAGAGAGAGAGAGAGAGAGAGAGAGAGAGAGAGAGAGAGAGAGAGAGAGAGAGAAAGAAAGAGAGTGAGTTGGATTCATTTCATGAGAGAGTCTATTGGATTTCATACAGTAAGGTGAAGGTGGCAGGTGTCCAGTTCACACACATGTACGGCAAATGTGTAGGGCTCACCCAAGAACCATGAGATGGAAGCAATAATCTTTTTTTTTTGCCTTTTTTTTCTGTACATTTAGAAAGTGTAATTTAGAAATGTGTCTTGACAATAATAATGCGTCTTGTTTTCTGTCCAAGAGAATCAAGTGTGTGTGTGATGCATCGTTTCCTTGTAATTGTGCCTCTGTGTGC
The DNA here is from genome assembly GCA_023029165.1 of Gobiocypris rarus. Lineage (NCBI taxonomy): Eukaryota > Metazoa > Chordata > Actinopteri > Cypriniformes > Gobionidae > Gobiocypris > Gobiocypris rarus. The sequence continues at coordinate 33,141,547 of CM040916.1, read as the reverse complement.
CATACAAGTGTCTCTTTAAACACACTGTCCACGAGTTTCGGGTCAGTTTTTTTGCGTCATGTTTTACTGTTTTTATACCTTATGCTCACCAACATGGCATTTATGGATCAAAAATACAGTAAAACAGTAACAATGTAAATGAACTATTTTCTGTTTGAATATATTTCAAAATGTAATTTATTCCTGTGATGGTAAAACTTCAGAATTTTCAGCATCCAGTCTTCTCCAGTCTTCAGTGTCATATGATCCTTAAGAAATCACTCTATGCTGATTTGGTGCTCAAGAAACATGTATTATTGTGATCAATGTTAAATAGTTGTGCTGCTTAATATTTTTGTGGAAACCAAAAATTTTTAGAGTTCTTTGTTGAATAGCAAGTTCAAAAGAACAGTGTTTATTTGAGATTTATTTTAAATGTTACATATATTTAAAACAAATGTTTCTACTGTCTTCTTGGATCAATTCAATGCATCCTTGCTGAATAAAAGTTTTAAGTATTAAGTATTTATTTAAAAAAAAATCTTGCTGACCCCAAACCTCTAAACGGTAGTGAATAAAAATAGCCATTTTAAATGCAGCTGCTGTAAACACCAATCTAGCCGTAATATAGTTGGCTCAATGCATACTCAAGCACACTCAATGACCTCTCTCTCTCTCTCTCTCTCAAACTTAAGTCACACTCTGCTTTGCAAGTCCTCTCTCACAGATCCATACAACATTCCCTATCACAATTTTTCCTTTGACACACCTTCCAAAGTACATAAACATATCCAAATGATCGTCTCTCTCTCTCTCTCTCTCTCTCTCTCTCTCTCTCTCTCTCTCTCTCTCTCTGCCCCCACTAGCGCGCACACACACACACACACACACCTCTCCCTGTCTCTTTGAATGTGTCTCTCTCATGTCTGTTCTCTCTCTCTGGCAATGACTCATGACTGTGCTGGTCTGTTTGAGAGAAGAGGAGGGAGCCACCAATTCGGGTTGGAGAGAAAATATAGGGATGTTGTAATCCAGATCAGAGTAAAATGGCCTAGTCAACTGGATGTGTTTCTCTTTTACTCAAGACATTTCACTTCCTCTTTCAAGTTGTTTTATGAGGAATGGGGAGTCACACTCTGTGCATTTTTTGTATGCAGAGTTGATTAATTCACCCTTTAGCATATCAGTGGTGGAACATTCCCATAGATCCAGTTGTGCACTGTAAAAAATTAAAAAAAACTGGTGAAATTTACAGTATGAAATATAAAATACGCTTGCAACCTTTTAGATTTTACATGACTAAAACTTCAATTTATGGTTAAAAAAACACATCAGCTGTGGTTTTGAGTACCATAAAAAATACGGTAGCAACTGTAGTTAGGTTCGTTGATCGTGTGTGTGGGGAATGAAGAAGTCGGCGTGAATGCTGGGCCTGGAGGAGCACCTCGAACCTCAGCTGTTGCTCCTCCCTGACGGCCCGCAGATCTTGCTGTGTCTCCTGGTGAAGACCGGTGAGTGATAGTACGATGTCCGCAAGTGGGGTGCGTGACGGGGGCTCCATGGTGGCGGCACTCTTCTTCCTTGCCGGGTTTCGGCACCAGTGTGGTTCGTTGATCTTGTGTGTGGGGAAGGAAGAAGGCGGGGTCGGCGTGACTGGGACTGGCGCTTTATTTCGTACAATGATACAACAACACAAATGGGCACACGTGGGCGCATCAGAAGCACAAACTCAATACTCAATGCTTAGACACACGTTCTCTCAGGTTCTCGTCGGATTTCTCCTTTTCTCAGTCTCTCAGTTTCTCAGTCTCTCAGCATAGTTCTGGCGTGGTAGCGCAGTCTCAGTCCCGGTGCTCTCTCTGCCGCTCTCTCTACCGTCGTGGCTTAAATGCCGTCTCTCCCCGCCAATTACTGCAATCAGACACAGGTGTTACTCGTCTGCACTTGACCTACTTACTCATCGCTCGGCTCTTCACCCTCTCTCCCGCTACAGACCTTGCAGAACCACGCCCCCTCCGCCACAGCAACATTTTAGGATTTACTGGACTTTACTGGAAAAAGTACATTTAATTAAAGGTCCTGTTTTTCATGTGTTTTTGAAGCTTTGATTGTGTTTACAGTGTGCAATATAACATGTGTTCATGTTTCGCGTGAAAAAAAAACAGTATTTTTCGCACAATTTACTTATCTGTATACCGCTGTTTTCACTGATGAAAAAACGGCCTGATGATTTCCTTGTTCTATGAAGTCCCTCCTTCAGAAATACGTAACGAGTTCTGATTATGCCAGCGGTTCCCGTGTTGTGATTCGACAGCAGCTTAGCGCGCTTTGCCCGGAAAGGTCATGCCTCTTACCATGACGGGGAGACGCATGCGCTCAATGTTATTGTAGACATGGCAACAAACACACTCTACAAACGCAACACTTCCTCTTCTCCACGTGGGAGAGCAACAAGACCATGCCCCCTTCTTTGCCTATTCTTGTGGGCGGAGGTTAGTCAACAAACTGTTCTATTGACGTCATTAAAGCAGGAAGTGCAGGGATGTAGTCCAAACTGGCCGTTCGCTGTAGGCTTTGAAAGGGATCTTCTGTTAAATAAAATATCTCGCTTGGCATTGAACTTTGAGCTTTATAATTTTACAAGTATTATTTATGCTCTAACAGCAACTTTACACACTAACTAAAGTTTGAAAAATGGGATCATGAAGAACAGGACCTTTAAATAATATAATGTTAATATGATGCTCAAAGACAGCACGCGATCCTGATATACACAGAATGGCAATACTCTTGGCAAGTATTCACACAAACATTATCTGTTATGTTTTAAGTGAACGTGTGGTTAACTGTTGGCGAAAAACATCTGATGTGTAAGAGAATGTGAAAATAAAATAAAAAATAATTTTTGAAAATATTGGTAACACTTTACAATAAGGTTCATTAGTTCAGGGACGTGCAAAGAGTTCTTCAGAGGCAGGGGCTCAGATGTAAAAAAGGGGCAACATCTTAATAAATATTATTAATAAAATAAACATACACATATATATACACATATATGTGTGTGTGTTTGTGTGAAAAGTTTAGGTACTACATTTTAAATTTTGTTTTTGCAAGAAGTCTCTTATTCTCATCAAGCTTACATTTATTTAATCAAAAATACAGAAAAAAACAGCAGACAAATATTGTGAGATATTATTACATGTTCTTTTTAACATTTTATTAATCAACGAATCTTGAATCTTGAGTATCACAGCAGGATATAAAAAATATTAAGCAGCACAACTGTTTCCAACATTGACATCAAATCTATGATTAGTGACCCTGAAGACTGGCGTAATGATGATAAATTCAGCTTTGATCACATATACATTTTATTTTAAAGTATATTAAAAAAGAAAACCATTATTATAATATTACACAATATTGCTGTTTTTGATTAAATAAATGCAGGCTTGATGAGCATAAGAGACTTCTTTCATAATGCTGCGAAATTATCAAAAATGGTAATATAATAAAGTCCTTTCACGCCACCATTTCACATAATTGACCTGTAGGTGCCGGTGGCACTTGGGCTATATTAACTTTGATAGTGTAATGAAGGGTCAACAGGAAGTGGATCCATTTGCAGCTTTTATTTGAGAGCAGAGTAACAGACAGGGACAAAGCAGTACCGTAAACCGGAACAGGCAATGGTCGAGGCAGGCAGCAAGGATCAGAGACGGGTCACAGGCAAGGGTCAAGACAGGCGGCAAACAATCACAATCCAAAGTACAGGCAAGGTTCAGGGCAGGCAGCAGAGGGTCACAGATGATAAACAGTCCAGGTAACAACAAGAGATCAGTACACAGGGAAACGCTCAGAAATGACAACCGTAGCAAATCAAGACTTCGCAATGGTGTGATGCATGTGTGTGTCTTAAATAGGGTGTGTGATGCAGTGCAGGTGTGAGTGTAATCAGTCCTAGGAATGAGGGCCCATGGGAGTTGGAGTCCGAATGATCGTGCCTCAGTATTCCAGTGATGGCTCCCTCCGGTGGTCCAGAGGATGAACCGGAGACGCGTTATTCATGACAGAGCCCCCACCCTGCGAGCGGCTCCTGACGCGAGGAGACAGACGCCGGGGTCTACCACGAGGTCGAGGGGCCGGTCTCTCCGGGTGCATCCGATGGAATTCCATGAGTGTAGGGTCCAGGATATCATCCCTGTTGACCCAGGATCGCTCCTCTGGACCGTACTCTCCCAATCGACCAGATACTGTAGTCTCCGACCCGACGCCTGGAGTCGAGCAGTTCTCGGACTTGATAGGCCTCCTCGCCCTCAATCGTCCAGTGGTGGGGATGTCGGCTCGGTTCCCTCCGGTTCCCCTCTCGGACCCCCGGAGGGTTTCAGCAGCGAAACATGAAAAGTGGGAGATACACGATAGTTAGCAGGCAGATTCAACCGAAAAGAGACAGGTGTAATTTGTTTTATGATTTGAAAAGGCCCTACAAACCTGGGACTGAGTTTCTTGCATGGAAGTCGTAGACGTAGGTCCCTGGTGGATAGCCAGACCCACTGACCCTCAGTGTACTGGGGATTCGGTCGCCGACGTCGGTTGGCCTGAACCTCTTGTCTTCTGACCGCGCGTTGGAGATGATGATGAGCCAGCTCCCAAGTCTCCTCGCTCCTGCGCAGCCATTCGTTTACCGCTGGTAGTTCCGAGGGTTCACCTGACCACGGGAACAGAGGGGGTTGATAGCCTAAAACACACTGGAAAGGTGTCATCCCTGTGGCTGGTTTTCTGAGGGAGTTTTGAGCGTATTCGGCCCACATCAGATATCGACCCCATTCAGTCTGGTTTCTTTGACAGTATGTGCGGAGGAAGCGTGTGAGTTCTTGGTTCATCCGCTCTGTCTGTCCGTTGGACTCTGGGTGATAGCCAGACGTGAGACTGACGTTGATGATCAATTTCTTGAAGAACGCTGACCAGACTCGAGAAGTGAATTGTGGACCTCTGTCCGACACTATGTCCTCAGGTAATCCATAAAACCTGAATACAAAATTGCAGAGTAACTCAGCAGTCTCAAATGCAGTGGTGAGCTTGGGCAGCGGAATGAGACGACAGGCTTTTGAGAAGCGGTCTATGACAGTGAGAATGGTGGTGTTGCCCTGTGATACCGGGAGATCGGTGACAAAGTCTATAGCGATGTGTGACCAGGGACGTTGTGGAATGGGTAATGGCTGTAGCAGACCTGCCGGAGACAGATGAGGGGTCTTGGAGGTTTGGCAGGCGTTGCAGTTGTGGATAAATTGGGTTACATCCGTGAACATGGAGTTCCACCAAAACCGGTTCTGTAGGAGGTTATGAGTGGCGGTGATGCCTAGATGACCGGAACTGGGTAAGTCGTGGACGTGATGTAACAGTTTATCCCTTAGAGGAGCTGGTACAAACGCTCGATTCGTGGGCATGCTGCTGGTGGAGCAGACTGTTGGCCTGCGTAATCTCGGACATCACATCCCATTGAACTGGTGCTAGGAGGAGTGAATTAGGGATTATAGGTTCCTCTGTGTCTGATCTTTCTACCTGGTCAGTCTGTCGGGATAACGCGTCAGCCTTGATGTTCTTAGACCCAGGTCTGTAAGTCACTTTGAACTGAAAGCGGGTAAAGAACATAGCCCATCGGGCCTGTCGAGGATTCAAGCGTTTGGCAGAGCGGAGATATTCTAAGTTCTTGTGATCTGTGAGTACGGTGAAGGGATGTTGGGCTCCCTCCAGCCAATGGCGCCATTCCTCCAGCGCTGCCTTCATCGCCAGTAATTCTCGATCACCCACATCATAATTTCGTTCTGCTGCAGATAACTTCCTGGAATAGAAGGCGCAGGGAAACATTTTCTCAGGGGTACCTTGGCGCTGAGATAGAATGGCTCCGATGCCCGTGCTGGAGGCATCTACCTCCACCATGAAGGGTTTCTCAGGGTCTGGGTGATGGAGAATTGGTGCCGTGGTGAACCGTTCCTTAAGCTCCTTGAAGGCCTCCTCAGCCTCCGGGGACCAGTGAAGACGAGAGGTTTGGCGTTTTGTCATGGAAGTTAGCGGAGCTGCCACACTGCTGAAGCTGCGTATAAACCGCCTGTAGAAGTTCGCAAAGCCCAAAAACCTCTGTAGTTCCTTGAGCGTGCGCGGTCTGGGCCAGTCCAGGACTGCTTTAACCTTGTTATCATCCATAGCGACCCCTTCTCGACTGATCACGTACCCCAGGAAGGAAGTAGAGGTTTGGTGAAACTCACATTTCTCAGCTTTTGCATATAACTGATGCTGAATAAGTCTCTGCAGAACAGCCCGGACATGCTGGATGTGTTCCTCCAATGACCTGGAGTATATGAGGATATCGTCGATATATATTATGACCCAGCGATTCAGCATTTCTCTGAACACGTCGTTGATGTAGGACTGGAAGACGGATGGACTGTTGGAGAGCCCGAATGGCATGACGAGGGTCTCGTAGTGGCCAGTGGTGGTGGAGAACGCAGTCTTCCACTCGTCCCCCTCCCTTATGCGGATGAGATTATATGCACAGCGGAGATCTAGTTTGGTGAAATATTCAGCTTCTCTTAACTGTTTGAGGGCAGCGGGTACCAGAGGCAGAGGGTAACGGAACTTGACGGTAATGTCATTCAAGCCCCAATAGTCGATACAGGGTCGTAGTCCCCCATCTTTTTTCTTTACAAAGAAAAACCCTGATGCGGCAGGTGATGTGGATGGTCGGATGAACCCCTTGGCTAACTCCTCTTCAATGTAATTCTTCATAGCGGCGGATTCTGGCTGTGACAGTGGAAAGATTCTGCCCTTGGGGGGCGTGGTACCTGGAAGTAATTCAATGGCACAATCACCTGGGCGATGAGGGGGTAATTCAGTCGACCCTTGTTTGCTGAAGGCCACCGCTAAATCAGCATATTCGGCCGGGATATTAGATTTCTCTGGACCGACCTGGTCCAGCTTGACTGTTTGGATAGGCAGGGGAATTACTTGTCGTAGGCAGTTCTTATGGCAGGAGGCATCCCCAGGAGATATGTGGATTATGGATACGGAACCATGGCAGACCAAGGATGATGGGGTTGTTGGGTGAGTGAATGACATAAAATTGAATGCGTTCATGGTGAAGAATTCCTATTTGTAGCCCGAGTTCCTTGGTGATGTGGACCACTCTTCCTCCTCCAATAGGTTTTCCATCTAACGCCTCCACTGTTAGTGGAAAATGTCAGTCTGTTAGGGGAATGTTATGTTCATTAATAAAAGTGTCAGAAATGAAATTCCCAGCCGCACCAGAGTCTAGAAGAGCCTGCGTGGTGACCATTTGTTTATTAAGAGTAATTAGAACGGGAATCTTGAGACAGGAGGCTGAGTAATCCGAGTGAGTGAAGGAACTCACCGTTTTGGGTGGGTGTAGGACGAACAGGACATTGATTTCTGAAGTGACCAGCCTGACCGCAGTATAGACACAGGTGCATTTGACGTCTCCTTTCTCTCTCTTCTGGCTGGAGGGGAGTGTAACCCAGCTGCATGGGTTCGGAACTTGAGCTGGGGGAATTGGTAACGCGCAGGTGAAGCGTCTAGAGCGGATGAGATTGTCAAGGTGAATGGAAAGTTCGATGAATGAGTTCAGTGAGCTACCTTCGTCCCGGCAGGCGAGTTCTGCTTGCAATTCCATGTTTAAACCTCGACGAAACAGTAGTTTCAACGTATCCTCCACCCAGTTGGTTTGTGCTGCCAACGTGCGAAACTGTAGAGCATATTCAGCTGCTGTTGATTTGCCCTGAGTGAGAGAGCAGCTGATCGCCTGACTTTGGCCCCCGGCGGGGTGTTCAAATACCTCTCTGAATCGTTGTAGAAACACCGCGAATGAGGGAAATATTGAGTTATCATCTCTCCAGACAGCAGTGGCCCAATCCAGCGCTTTGCCGGTAAGCAGTGAGCAGACAAAGGAAATGCGACTAGTCTCAGTGGGGTACAGAGAGGGCTGTTGATTAACATACAGGGAACATTGAAGGAGAAATCCCTTACACTTGGTTGGAGTGCCATCGAACTTTTCTGGCAGGGCCAGATGGGGATTCACCCCGGGTGAGGCAGGAGATGCAGGCATGGCAGGTGCAGTGAGCGGTGGCATGGCGGCTTCAGCAGGTTGGACGCGTAGGTCTTGTAGCGTCTTCATCAGTTCTTCTGTGAGAGATGTTAGGCGGCTCAGTTGGTGGTGATGCATCGCTAGCTGATTGGCCTGTGCGGACAACTCGTTGGAAATCTGCGACCAAGCTGCTGGATCACTGGATGGCGAAGTCTTCTGTAATGAAGGGTCAACAGGAAGTGGATCCATTTGCAGCTTTTATTTGAGAGCAGAGTAACAGACAGGGACAAAGCAGTACCGTAAACCGGAACAGGCAATGGTCGAGGCAGGCAGCAAGGATCAGAGACGGGTCACAGGCAAGGGTCAAGACAGGCGGCAAACAATCACAATCCAAAGTACAGGCAAGGTTCAGGGCAGGCAGCAGAGGGTCACAGATGATAAACAGTCCAGGTAACAACAAGAGATCAGTACACAGGGAACCGCTCAGAAATGACAACCGTAGCAAATCAACACTTCGCAATGGTGTGATGCATGTGTGTGTCTTAAATAGGGTGTATGATGCAGTGCAGGTGTGAGTGTAATCAGTCCTAGGAATGAGGGCCCATGGGAGTTGGAGTCCGAATGATCGTGCCTCAGTATTCCGGTGATGGCTCCCTCCGGTGGTCCAGAGGATGAACCGGAGAAGCGTTATTCATGACAGATAGTTTCATCAAATAGTAAACATGTATCAATAAATACAAGTGAGTTTAACACTACTTACATTAATGCGACTTTTGGTGATGCATGGATTTGTGCAGTGCTTTGTTTGTTGTCAGTTAGCATCCATTAGGTCAGTGATGCAATTTGATTTATTAAAGGAGACAAACCTCAGGAAATCGTTCCACAAACATTAGTTTGTCTGTCCATGCCCTTTTCAACCGATTTATGAATTAGAACAGAAAATTACCGCTCCACTTCACAATGGAATCTGAACTTTGCCAGATCACGACTGGTTGGTGTATATACATGACAAACGGGCATTGACGAATTATGTATTTTAAAACATATAATAAATAGATTTTTAAATAAATCAACACATTAGCTTTGATTATTGATGAAAAAAAAATGTTTTTTTTTGTTGGGGGAATGCTTTTCTCCCGTAAAGCCACAGACACTCTCTGAAAGAACAATATATGGCTCGAGAGCCGTTTCCGAACATACTGAGGCAAATCAGCGAGTAAAACACATGCAACCCATAGCAACGGGTTATGGCAACGCCTCAGACCGACTGATATGAAAAAATAAACAGAAAGATTCAGACTTTTGAGCAGTTTGTTAGTATTGGACACATTGTCCTTTTTTATTGACCACAAATATTATCATTGATATTTGTCTGAGAGGGGCACTTTTGAATAATTTTGAAAAAGGGCAGGGGCTCGAGCACCCAAAGCCCCCGCCTCTGCACATGCCTGCATTAGTTAACTACATTAGGTAACATTAACTAATAATGAACTGCACTTTTAAAGCATTCATTTATCTTTGTTAATGTTAATTTACTAGTGCATTATTTAAATCGTGTTAACGTTAGTTAATGCACTGTGAACAAACCATGAACAGCTGTATTAACTAACTTTAACAAAGATAAACTAATGACATGTGGTTAGTTTATGTTAACTAATGTTAACTAATACAACCTTATCGTAAATTGTTACCAAAATATTTCATTTGAGTCACTATTATGGTGACTAGTGATTGCATTATTGGGCTCTTGACCCTTGACTTTTTAAAATTAACATTAAAACATTACGTCAACACTCACCTAAAGGATTATAGGAACACCATACTAATACTGTGTTTATCCCCCTTTCGCCTTCAGAACTGCTTTAATTCTACGTGGAATTGATTCTACAGGGTGCTGAAAGCATTCTTTAGAAATGTTGGCCCATATTGATAGGATAGCATCTTGCAGTTGATGGAGATTTGTGGGATGCACATCCAGGGCACTAAGCTCCCGTTCCACCACATCCCAAAGATGCTTTTATTGGGTTGAGATCTGGTGACTGTGGGGGCCATTTAGTACAGTGAACTCATTGTCATGTTCAAGAAACCAATTTGAAATGATTCGAGCTTTGTGACATGGTGCATTATCCTGCTGGAAGTAGCCATCAGAGGATGGGTACAAGGTGGACATAAAGGGATGGACATGGTCAGAAACAATGCTCAGGTAGGCCGTGGCATTTAAACGATGCCCAATTGGCACTAAGGGGTCTAAAGTGTGCCAAGAAAACATCCCCCACACCATTACACCACCACCACCAGCCTGCAAAGTGGTAACAAGGCATGATGGATCCATGTTCTCATTCTGTTTACGCCAAATTCTGACTCAACAGATATCGAGACTCATCAGACCAGGCAACATTTTTCCAGTCTTCAACTGTCCAAATTTGGTGAGCTAGTGCAAATTGTAGCCTCTTTTTCCTATTTGTAGTGGAGATGAGTGGTACTCGGTGGGGTCTTCTGCTGTTGTAGCCCATCCGCCTCAAGGTTGTGCGTGTTGTGGCTTCACAAATGCTTTGCTGCATACCTCGGTTGTAACGAGTGGTTATTTCAGTTAAAGTTGCTCTTCTATCAGCTTGACTCAGTCGGCCCATTCTCCTCTGACCTCTTGCATTAACAAGGCATTTTCGCCCACAGGACTGCTGCATACTGGATGTTTTTCTCTTTTCACACCATTCTTTGTAAACCCTTGAAATTGTTGTGCGTGAAAATCCCAGTAACTGAGCAGATTGTGAAATACTCAGACCGGCCCGTCTGGCACCAACAACCATGCCACGCTCAAAATTGCTTAAATCACATTTCTTTCCCATTCTGACATTCAGTTTGGAGTTCAGGAGATTGTCTTGACCAGGACCACACCCCTAAATGCATTGAAGCAACTGCCATGTGATTGGTTGATTAGATAATTGCATTAATGAGAAATTGAACAGGTGTTCCTAATAATCCTTTAGGTGAGTGTATATATTTTATGGTAAAGTAAGGGAGAGCGTGGCACAACCTAACACTTTTTGACTTTCTCAGTTTGTGTAAATCCATTTGGGGTCCAGAGTATTTATTTTTTCCGAACATTAATTTCACACATGTCTTGTACAATTATGTGATTTTGTTTCATTAATACAGTATATACTGTATTTTCTTGATTTACCCCAAAAGAATTGAAGTGAAATGTGACAACATGCCCCATAGGTGGGGTACATTGTAACATGTGAGGGGTCACATTGTAACATGACCAAATGACAGCTTAAAATGTTATATCTGATATAATCAAAAAAATATCCGAGCCAAACTAAAATACTTTGTCAATAAAATACAATTATGAACTTTTTTATAATAAAAGAATGCAATTTTTATCATCAAAAATACACTAATTTTTGAGTTTGACATCACTAAATACAGCTATACCGCATAGTTCAAAACATTATATTAATGAATAATTTCTGAACATTGACTCTCAGTAATTATTCACCCTTTTCTTATGGTTTCTCAAAAAAAATCATAAAAGTATAGAATATAATAGCGTAGTTCTAATAGGGGCTCATTATAACACAGTGTTACAATGCACTAGCGCAACTGGGATTTAAACCGCGGCTCGTGTCTTCTGCTGGTTAGATCAGCTTTAAAGAACGATCTCAACTGTTAAATAACAGATATTAGGTAAGGGATAATGTACATCCAGCCGGTTGTTATCGCAGAATAAACCCTGACAGAGTGATCAGGAGTCTTGCATCACTCTGAAGGTGTTTATTCTGCGATAACAACTGGCTGGATATACATTATCCTTCTTATTACACAGCTACTAGTCTCAAGTATATTAATTGTCTCACAAAATATTATTGTTTAAATTTAGATTAAATATTGTATTAGCTCTTCCGCAAAGAAAGACGGTTCCAAGCTGTTTTAATCCTTTATCTTTTGCTGAAGATTTGTTTTTACCATATATATTGAAATGAATGCTAAAAGTGTTAGTTCACCCAAAAATGAAAATTAGCCAATGATTTACCCACCCTCAAGTCATCCTAGGTGTATATGACATTCTTCTTCCAGACGAATACAATCAGAGTTCAATTTAAAAAGTCCTGTCTAATCCATGCAGTAGTTGTAGGTGTTTTTGAAACCCATAAAAAATGCAGCTATCCACACAGTGCTCCACACAGCTCCGATGGGTTAATAGAGAACTTCTGATTCAAATCAATGTGTTTATGTAAGAAAAATATACATATTTCAAACTTAGTAAGTAAGTTAAACCCGCCTTAAAGTCTTCCACTGTAACCCATGGCGGTTAAGTGACAAGATGTCGCCGGACAGTCAACAACAGCGTTAAGCATACCATAGTTCCGGTCAAGATAACTCATAGTACCCGGATGAGCAGTGTGTTATTCAATTTGGCTGTTGTTATCTGGGAATAACATACCGCTGGAATGCGCGATTGACCAATCAGAATCAAGTATTCCACAGAGCAATGTAGTAAATTCTAATAATATTAGATTTGACTTATTTTAAATAAGTACACACACAAAAAAAAAAACAGATGAAAAATACATTTAAAGAAATCCATTTTTGCTATGGTTAAATAAATAATTTCAACGGTCTTCCAAAGATTTTTTAATTTTGGCGCAATTTACTCTCTAAATAATGTTGTTACGGCAAATACACAAAGTTTCGTCATCCTGGCTGGCATGTGTGGAAAGTTTTAAGCCATGCGTGTTACAACTAATCCTCCGTAAGGTTGTGCCCCGCGCTCTCCTACATCAACCACAGCTGCCAGTTTTTACGATAAATTTCTGCTTAATGCCGTAAAACCTAAAATATTGTTACCTTTTTTTTTTTTTTACAGTAAATGATATGGTAAAAAAACTAAAATTTACAGTACAGAATCTATACATTTAACAGTACTTTACTGTAAAATTACATAAAATGCCCTAGGAGATATATTACAGTTTTTCGCTGTGTATAGTAAGGGAACATACCGTAATAAAATTAAAATATGTTTGTTCCCATGACCCATTACTGCTTTTACAGGATACTGAATTTGAGTTGTTATGTGTTATATTTGACAATATAACATGTTTAAATGTTAAATGTTTGTCTGTATCAGAATATCAGCCAACCTTCATGTCCACATTTATCACCATTACTTTTTAAATGATCACATGGGGTTTGAATTATTGCCTTGACAGTGAATCAGCCAATCAGTTTTGGGTTTCAGTTAAATCCATTCAAAATAACAACAAAACAAAAAAAAATACAATTCATAATGATTCAGTTTGAATTATGACAGTGAGCAGAGACTATATTCAGAAACTTTTATGAATGCATTAATTTGATTCTTAATCTTCATAAGACTTCTAATGTATTATAGACATATAGAGAATAATTAAAAACGTTATTTTCACTATAAAGGAAAGGCAGTGCCTATATTTCCTAATGACCTCAAATGAAATTGTTTATAACTAGAGGTGGCATCAGGGTGGTAAAAATATACTAGAATCTAAAGACCTTTACCGGATTTAATTATTTCATGCTTAGTTAAATAATAAACATTTAGTTTATAATATTATCTTATTATAATAAATAATATTTTGTATGTTGCAAGACCTCACATTTATATAGAGGTAATAGTTTGAGAATCAGCCCTTGAAAAAGACAAAAAAATTTACCTCTCCACATTTTAGTGCGGTATGTCACTTTATGGAGGTTACAGGCCTGGTACTTTGTACAATGTGAGATACAATGAAATCAAGGACAGTCTTTATAGCACAGTTTCCTAATAATTGCAATGCAGTATGCATTCATGCACATTTAGACAGGGTGGAATCATTGCCGTGTATGTGAGTTTATACTGACTTTCACAGGGAGGAATGTTTGCAGTGTGAGCGCAGTGTATTGCATTTGCAGCGTGTCGATTGCGATTGCAGTGAGTTGACTCTCACTGGAGTGTTGGCCGTTCACATACTGCACTACGTATTTGACTGTGACCCTGTCTGGCCTATTTGCACATATAGACAGACGTGTGTGCGTGTGGGCGCCGGGAATATGTGTAAATCCACACATTGCAATACTGGCAGTAAAAAGTACAGAAATAGAGTACTTTGATGTTTTTTAAACATATGCAGTGAAGAAAAAATTTGGAAATCCCATGGGACCTGTTCAATGATGTTTTTTATACTAAGAATAAAGAATAATACAGAAAGAACAGAGCCTCTTGAGTAAACAAAATAAAACAATCTAAGTGATGATCTGTTTTTAGTGACACTATTATCATTGCTGTCTATTCAGTTTCCTTTAGATTTTTTTTTTTAAGTGTGTGTGTATCTGAGTCTTTTCTCACTGTCTCCTGTCTGTAGACTAAACTGAAAGTGGTTTGGTGCCTCTGTGACTGTGTTATCCTCTGGTATGCTGTTTGTTTATAACATTGAGACTAAGAGTATGAGCTGGCACCAGTGTCCTCCAATGACCAAGACACCTCAAATCTGAAGGCAACTCTGAGAAAACACATCATTTCGTGTTTGCTGCCTTGAGATTTTAAAATAAAAAATAAAAATTTCATGGCACAAATTCATTTCTGGAAAAGTTTCTGGTGAAGATTTGAGAGTATCTAGCTATTCACAAATTTGTAAAGGTTGAGGTTTTTCAACACATCTTAAAAACATTGCATAACTGTCCTGTCTTTGATCTAGTAAAATACATGAAAAACTATTGTTGTATTATACTTGTCTTTACTCTCCTTAGTGAATAAAAGTATTAATTTCTTTAAAACAAATCTTGACCCCAAACTAATCTTACCCTTTTGAACGGTAGTATATAATGGTAGTAGTATATGTGTATTTTTATTCATTTATTTTATCGCTCATCTACCATGAACATTATATTTGCATATTTGTGTAAGGTCATTGATTGTAAAGCAGTAACCTACTTCCGAGATGAAAAAAATATATATATATTTATATATATATATATATATATATATATATATATATATATATATATATATATATATATATATATATATATATAATTTCAGTTTTTCTTTTTTAGTAAATCTGCAAAAATGCTGTGTGTACATTAATGAGAATTTTTTTTAGAAAATGGCTGCAATATAACAGTGAAACACTTTCCGTACCCACTGTATATACACACACACACACACTCACACTCACACACTCTCTCATGGTGCCTAACCAAGTATCTCTTTTTCTTTTTGCAGATTGTTAATGTGCTCCTGCATTCAGTCCAGTCAGCACTTGTCCTTCCTGCGTGAATGCGTTTGCCTGTCTGTACACCTGATGTGATCTGAAAAACGGTGCGATTGCCTACATCCCTCAGCAGTGGACACTCAACTGCCCTTGCCTCATAACAACATTTACTCTCATTAGTTGCCATTGGTTCAGTCAAAATCAAATTTGTGCCAAAAGACTAATGGTCATTTCCACCAGAGATCACTGAAATGGACGTGTCCTTCAATCACTTATGAAGGGCCACTGCCAACCATGGAGCCAATGAAATTCCTTTTTTCCTTTACCACAAACTTTAAATTATTCTAAGAGAGATGTTAAATAGTATAACGATAGATGAAAAATATAGAACAGACATAATATTACTGAGAATAAATTCTATCTATCTATCTATCGATCTATCTATCTATCGATCTATCTATCTATAAATACAACGTTTTTTATAAAAGTGCCTCATTTTTGATTGTAGCCATTTTTACACAGGTCTCAATGTGCTTTGTAAAAGAAAAATGCTTTATATTTGTTTGTTTGTTTGTTTTGCTTTCCCATTCCTTTGTGTTCGCTATGCTGAACAAAGTTGAAAAACAGTTACAGTATAAGAGTGAAGAAAAATATTGGAGATGGAAGAGCTTTCTTTGCTATGGTTTGTGTATTCAGATTGCCTTACTGTGCTGTATTTGTGTATGCGTGTGTGTAATCAGTCACCCCAGCCTCAGCCATACTGTGCCTCAGTTCACAAAAAAAAAAAGAAAAAGGATTTGGACACACACACACACACAGAGGGAGAGAGAGAGAGAGAGAGAGATCAAAACTGACCTCAACATAGATAAACACTTACACATTTATATCATCCACATTTCCTTCTATTAATCTGAGCATGATGGCATCGCATGGCTGGGAGCACAAAATCTGATGACTGATATAGGGGTCTGATCAATATAACTAAAACTGCTTTGTGTGTGTGTGTGTGTGTGGGCATGTTTTCGTGAAATATCAGGACACAAATGTGTATAATGACATGGGTATGACATAGGTATTACAAAAAGAGGGTGAAATATGAGGACGTTCCCCATGTCCTCACTTTTCAAAATGCTTATAAATCACACAGGATGAGGTTTTGTTCACAGAAAGTAAACTGCGCATTCTCCTGTGATGGGTAGGTTTAGGGGCAGGGGCAGTGTAGGGGGATAGAAAATACGGTTTGTACGGTATAAAATGCATTACGCCTATGGAATGTCCCCACATTTCACAAAAACAAACATGTGTGTGTGTGTGTGTGTGTGTGTGTGTGTGTGTCTCCATGGCCTATTGTCCTTTGTCATATGACCAGGGTAGTGTATTATTGTATTATTTCTCATTCCCAATTTACTACCATCACACACTCATATTAAGATTTCAAACTGTGCCTCTCTCAAATGCAGCTCTGTTATTAGTAGACTGAACTGCTATATAAATTTAACACACACACACTTGACCAGACAGTAGATATCCATCAAATTTCTCTGTCTGGCCTGTTAACAATGCTCTAATAACAATACTACACTTCTGCAACTTACTTTTTCCGCACTACTTGCCCTGTAATAGTGAATGTGCTCTAGTTTCCTTTTGATTATTTTATTCAGTTACAAGGGAACAGGGTCTTTTCATACCATCTGGACAGTGCTGCCTGTCCTAACGTAGCATGTTCTTTTTAAATGATTATATATATATATATATATATATATATATATATATATATATATATATATATATATATATATATATATATATATATATATATATATATAATCATTTTTGACCTTTACAATTCATGTGTGGAAATGATCCTGTTTTAGTGCCAAATTTCTAACTCACTATTGATCATGCACTGAGGAAAAAAAGTGAAACATGCTTTTTAATACCAGATTTTTAGTAACCAATATTTTTCTCTTTTGCCTGCACATTTTTTTGCATACTTTTCATCACTTATTTGCTAATGTTAACTCATATCTCACATAGTACAGAACAGCTGCCTTCAGTTACCAGGAATCAACATGAAGCCTTATAGTGCTTATGAATGCCTTTTCTATCATGTACAAATAAAAACCTCCTAAGGTTATGGTTCATTTATACGTAAGACGTGACATTCAGTGCAGTGTTTCTAACTGTTAAATAGAGGTGACATTTCCTTACAGTGTTTATATTCATCATCCACATCACTTATACAGTGGTTGGCAATGATTACAGATAACATGCATACCTCCCACCTGAAATGTTCACATACTTCATAACCTGTACTGAGGATTTAAACAGAACAACAACAGGTGGTGATTATAATGCGAGGTGGGCTTAATAAAGCCCACTTAAGAGTTTGAACCTCTGTGTTTACTTCTAATCCTGAGCAGGACATATGCCTTTTTAGATCCACCTCATGGGTAAACCATTACAAAAACAAAGAACGCATTAAATTGTGTTTGTGTGTGCGTGTTTGTCTGTTTCTGTCGGTCCAGTCCAACTGCAAAGTGTGTTTGGCTATTCTGTTTTACTCCATGTCTTTTGTTTCCTATATTTTGATTGCCTTATTGTCTTTATTATGTCTTATTTAATACACGGCAGCTGTAAAAGATGCTTTTTATTCTAGATCAGTGGGAAGTTTCAAGATTCTGCATTCTAG
Source organism: Gobiocypris rarus (assembly GCA_023029165.1). Lineage (NCBI taxonomy): Eukaryota > Metazoa > Chordata > Actinopteri > Cypriniformes > Gobionidae > Gobiocypris > Gobiocypris rarus. Next base: position 33,123,549 of record CM040916.1, on the reverse strand, counting down.
CAGTGGGATTTTTTTTTTTCTTTCTTCAGACTGACAATTTTATAGAGTGGTTTGGTGTATAAAATTGTATGTCCCTACAGACTTTCTATCCAGAAAACATTAACATGGTATTAAGTGATGTAGAAATACAGCCAAGGTCATGTGTATACTGTAGGTAAGGACTATCTATATATAGTCCAGAAAAAAAAGAAATTAAAAAAGAAGAAAAATAATCCTTTATTGTCTATAATAATACCTGCAAGTTATTGGGAAAAAGGGTCTGATATGCACAATCAGGGGTCTGTGTAAAGTTACAACGTTGATCTGTTCTTCTGTATATCTAATGCTATGAAAAATTAAATGACAATTGTGTATAAAGGGGTTTTAATAAGAGAGTTACTAGGCTATGGGCTACTGTATAGTTCTGTGAATAAGGGGAAATACTGAGCTCCGGTGGGCATGGGAGACTGTATGGTATGGATATAGTAGAAATGTCTGTTCAATTCAGAAATTCCTCAATGATTATTGCCTGTGATTAAGACAATGTCACTCCAATTTATGGAAAAATGAAAAAAGAATGAGAGAACTGAAATAAGTGTCTCGTGTCTTTTTTTATTAAGCAGATTGTCGTCCATGTTGAAAAAGGTTTGTGTGCGCGCGCGAGCATGTGCTTGTGTGGCTGAAGTCTAGACAGACACCAGCCTCTGAAATGACTTTCAAGGATAAACCACCTGCCAAACTGCATTATCATAATAGGCATGGGTGTGAACGTGAGCGCGCGTGCGTTTGCGTGTGTCGACATACAACCAAGTCCGCGTTTCCGACACTCTAAGGCGGCCATTACCCCATGAAAAAACCAACAACATCATCCCTCGCGCAGAAAGACAGGAACGTTCACATGCGTTCAGTCTGTTTGTGTGCCAATGTTAGGTCTCTGAGGACACCGTGTGGTTAGTGTGGAGAAAAACATCAACAACAGGCCATCCAAAAGCCGCAGCGTCATATGTGACAGTCTCAGATGATGTGTAGCCTAATATTCAGGGATTTACGCATTACAAGTAACGCGAGTTATGTAGGCTAGTCTACTTTTTAAAAACTACCTTTTGTGTAGGCCTAATTAGTAAAGTAACAAATTTTAAATTCACTAAGTTAATTTTTACCATTTATTAACTGGCCTGTCCCCATGAGAAATCGCGAGTAAGGTGCAGTGTTCGTTGTCTAAATTATTATTGCAGTTTAAGACTAAATGTGAGCATGCATCACTCTTGCAAAAAAAAAAAATGTATTCAGTAGGCTATTCATATAATATAGGCCTATTACGCAAACCTGCAAATAATATAAGTATACTTTATGTATTTAATTTCACTTTACAGAGAGATAGGGGCTTGGCCCCTATATTGTATCTGTTAGTTTTCTTATTATTCTTCCTCCCCAAAGGGAGTCTATTGCAATCCTGAGAACTGTAGTAAGTAAAATAAAATCATGAAATTTGGCACACTTGTAGTGATGGTAATGAATACTATTCTGACCGACTTTGGGGTCTCTGGGACCAGCTTTATAGTGCCACCACCAGTTAAAAATGTACATTTGAAACAGTTATACATTTTGAAACCTTTGATCTGCAAATTCATTCATTCCAATCACATTCAACATCTTACATTGACTCCAGACATTACTTACATTAAGACTCCAGTAGTGTTTTTGTTACTCCTTAAAATTTGGGTCCAATTCTTATGAAAATTGGCTCAGATGATCTTTGGACTGAGCCGCACAGAGACAGAGAACAGTCAATAAACAATTTTTTATTAATCTTTGTTCAAAAGTTAAGATGTTGTGAACTTAATTGAATAATGTCGATGAATTGCAGTTTAAGTCACTTCCGTATTGTTGTAATAAACCTTGTCGAAACATAAGCATGTCGGTCACAAAATCTCAAACGACAGCCAGTTGTCTTAATAAAAAGGGAATTACATTTTTTTTTTTTCAAAAAGAACAATCAAATGAAGAGACAGGTGAAACGTTTAATAAGGAGACGGGGAAAAGAAACACGTGACAACCCGCAATACACCACATCAATTAATCTGCACGCAGTGAGTTTCATGCTCCATGCATCAAAAAGTGTTTCATACTCAAAAACTGCAGGTCAGCCTACGTAGTACACATAATTCAGGCGTGTTTCTCCATCTACTATTGCCCAACATCCCTCCCACACCCGCTGCCGTCATACAATCAACAATACAGAAATACATGAATGAGTTAAAAACACTTCCCTCTCTGAAGGGCATGGAGACACATACATAGATGGTAAAGAGCATCGCACAGCAAACGGTATCGTTGGCATGGGAGCTCACATCCACGACGAGGAGGTTGTGCTTGAATCAGCAGTTAATTTATCCCAAGTCAGTCTGTTTTTCCCAGCGCGAAAATCCCCATTCTGTAAGTCCAGCAAGGGAAAAATAAATTCTACACAATCGTCAGTAGCCTGGCCTGGCAGGGAAGGTTATAGGTATCAACAGGGCGGTGTTCCGAGGAATTAGAGACACTAAAGTAACTAAAGTCTCTGCAGAAGAAGTTATGGCATTTTGCATAGGACCTCCATCATCAGCCACCAGCTCCAACACGATCTCATGACAATGCGTATAAATAGTACGAGTGTGCAATCTCGTAGAATGTATACGCCAAAATGAGTTTTGGCGTGCAAATGGTAGGCTACGCCGTTTTTGGCGTGCATATGATACGCACTTTATGGCGTGTATATGACACGCTTTTAGGTAGGGTGAGGGTGGGGGTGTGGGGGGTTCGTACATATAATACGCCATAAAGTGCGTATCATATGCACGTCAAAAACGGCGTAGCCTACCATGTGCACGCCAAAATTAATTTTTGGGGTATACATTCTACGAGATTGCACACTCGTACTATTGATACGCATTTTCGTGAGATCGGGCTCCAATTCAGACACTGACCCAGGGCTATACTCCAAAATTGACATTTGGAACAAAACTCCTTTTTTCCATGCCTTGTTTCAAACCCAGACTAGCTCTCCTACTGAATAATACTGGGCATGAAAATCTAAATACTTTTTCTGTTGAGAAGAAGCCTGTAGCTGATGTTGTTGTACAACGCCCACCAGAGTGGACAAAGTCTCAGCCATACGTTGCACATATACACTTAGAGATTGAAGAGTATCCTCCAAGTTTATATTCAACATAACATCCACTGGTAATACCATCTCCCTCCCAAACACAACTTTATGGGGGGGTAAAGCCATTAGTGGCATGGGCAATACTACGATACGCCATCATCACATAAAGCAGGGGTTCTCAACCCTGGTCCTCGAGGGCCAATGTCCTGCAGAGATTAGCTCCAACCTTGATCAAACTCACCTGCCTGTAATCCTGAAAAGCTTAAAAAAGTGCAGCATAGAAAGCAAGGTCCTACAACCCCAAATCAGAAAAAGTTGGGACAGTATGGAAAATGCAAATAAAAAAAGAAAGTAGTGATTTCTAAATTTACTTTGACTTGTATTTCATTGCAGACAATATGAACACAAAATATTTCATGTTTTGTCTGGTCAATTTCATGTCATTTGTAAATGTGCATCCTTTCCTGTCATTCAGACCTGCAACACATTTCAAAAAAAGTTGGGACAGGAGTAATTTAGGGCTAGTAATGAGGTAAAATGGTTAAATAATGATGTGATTTGAAACAGGTGTTGTCAACAGGTGAACGTAATTATGATTTGGTACAAAAGCAGCATCCAAGAAAGGTCTAATCCTTTAGGAGCAAAGATGGGCCGAAGATCGCCAGTTTGCCAACAAATACTTGAGAAAATTATTGAAATGTTTAAAAAAAATGTTCATCAAAAAAGATAGGAAGAGATTTGGATATTTCACATTCAACAGTGCATAACATAATTAAAAGATTCAAGGAATCTGGAGGAATTTCAGTGCGTAAAGGACAAGGGCGGAAGCCTAAGCTGAACAACCGTGATCTCTGATCCCTCAGGCGGCACTGCATCAAGAATCGTCATTCGTCAATAAGAGATATCACCACATGGGCTCAGGACTACTTTTGCAAACCTTTGTCAAGTACCACAATATGTAGTTACATCCACAAATGGCAGTTAAAACCCCCTCACATCATTATTTAACCATTTTACCTCATTACTAGGCCCTAAATTACTCCTGTCCCAACTTTTTTTTTAAATGTGTTGCAGGTCTGAATGACAGGAAAGGATGCATATTTACAAATTACATGAAGTTGACCAGACAAAACATGAAATATTTTTTGTGCATATTGTCTGCAATGAAATACAAGTCAAAGTAAATTTAGAAATCACTTCTTTTTTCTTTTTTTTTGCGTTTTCCATACTGTCCCAACTTTTTCTGATTTGGGGTTGTATTAAAACACTCAATGAGCCCATCTGACTGAGGGTGGTAAGGGTGGTACGCATTTTATTTATCTCTAATAACCGGCATAGTTCCTGAAAAAGAGAGGGTTCAAAATTTCAGCCTTGATCAGAATGAAGTCTCCGAGGGACAGCATAACGACATAACCCCTCAACTAAATTTCTGGCAACTGATTGCACTTCTTGATTGGGCAAAGCAAACACTTCAGTCCACTTAGAAACATAATCACGCAAAACAAAAATGTAATGATTTTTAGCCATTGTTTCTGGAAGTGAAACCAAAATATCCAGAGCAACATATGCTCATATGAGTGAAACATAACAGAAGGACATAACGGAGCCGGTTGCGAGCTGGAAGCTTGAACACTTTGTACATGTCACAATGGACCAGTGTGAGTGCCCGCGTTCACCAGAGGGCACTCCAACCCAGACTGTCATTCTACCATAGACTACATCTCCCATAATCCTTTGCCCGGACTCATCATCACTCATTGATTACATCCACCTGCACCCCATTACCTTGTTAGCTCACACTATAAAAACCATGTTCACTCTGTCTGTCACTGCGAAGTCTTGTTTTGTGTTTCACTGCATTTCTGAGCGTTTACCCTGGTTTCATGTCTCTTGGTCTTGGATTTCTTGCCTTCTCCGTGGATTACCCTTTTGCCTGTCTCCTCTGTTTTGTTTGCTTGATTGGACTGATTGCTTGTGTATGACCTTCTGCCTGTTTTCTGACTACGATTGTGGATTACCCTCTAATAAAGCTGCATTTGGATCTTCAACCCTCTGTCTCAGAGCAGTCGTGACAGAAGACTTCGCCATGCACAGATCCAGCAGCCGAGTGAACATCTGTCCACAAATGAGTCCAGCCTCACAGATCATGTGTCTCCGCCAGGGAGATCGCCTGATCGAGGACTATGTACAAGAGTATATTGAACTGGCACATCTCTCCACAATGGACATGGTATGTCTAATGATATTTTTTCGAGGGGGACTATCTGTATGGAGGGATTTTTGGGTCAGATTATAAACTAAAAGTCTAAAACTAAGTCTTAAACCAAAACTAAAAATCTAAATTTGAAACTTAAAGACCAAGTCGAAAATGTATTTGGTATTTAGGATTGGGCATTTGGTATTTAGAATAGGGCATTTGGTATTTAGGATTGGGCATTTTCTATTTAGGGTTGGGCATTTAGCCATTTAGGATTCAGGATTGGGGATTTGTGGATTTAGGATTGGGCATTTGAGGATTGAGGATTGGGGAGTGCATGCAAATTAGGAGGCGTGGCCCAAATACTGGAGGCTGGGTTTGAAATGGCTGGTGCGCAGAGGCACCTTATGGACAGCAGAGGGAGCTCCCAGTGCTACGGAGCACACTGTAATGAAGCCAAACGGAGCGAGTGAGCGGCTATACGATTACAGCCGCTCACTCGCTCCGTTTGGTTTCAACGTGAGACGATAAGAGTCTCACGTTAACGCAGCACGTTAACGCCGTGCTGCGTTAACGTGAGACTCTTAATGTGCGATAAAAAAAATAACGCCGTTAATCTATTCTCAAAGTTGGGTCGGGAGCCGGGTCTATACAAGCGTTTCCCTACCGGGGTGCCGTCTGACGAGAGCAGGGGCCGTGCAAAAGGTGCACTTGCACCGCGGTTCATCTCACATCTGATGACGCATATTTAATATGGGTTGTAACTTGAAAATAATGCTTTATGTATGTTTCTGTCGATGGATACACGTGCTGGCTTCTCAGTGATACACAACAACAGCCATAATAAAAGAAAAACGTGGGAAAAAACGGCCTCTCTTTGTAAACTGTTCAATGCATGCGAGTGCTGCCTTATGTCCGAATATGAACAGTCATTTCGCCTTCATCACCCGCGTCGTGTAGAGCCAGAAGACGCGGGTGAGAACTCGCGCGCACTGTGAGAAGATCTGTCTCTGCACTCGTCCCAAAGCGCGCAAACGTCTCACAGCGCGCAAATATTGAGTTATCTTTCAAGACAAGTCTTGCGCTTGAACGGACAAACTCACACAGAACGTATGTCAACATGTCCATCTTGATGAGTATTCAAGCAGACATAGTCTGAATATTACTTAAGTGAACTGTATATCGTCGAGAAAGACGACGCATATCCCTGCATTAGGTCTTAAAGGGGCAGTAGACTTTACTGCTGTCTCAAATAAAAGATCACTCACTGCTCTTGATTGAATAGCTTGTGTAAGTTTAATAAGGATTAATATTTAATTTAAACAGTGAAATATGCAAATTTTACATTTGATTACTTTATTCAATTTCTTTACCTAAAAACTAATGTTAGACCCACCTGAAAAACCTGAAAAGCATTGTTTATTTTATTAGTATCTTTGCTCAATAGTATTTATTTGTGCTGCTGCTTGTATTTAAGTTATTTGTTCTTATTTTCTTTATTTTTATTGGACAGTAGTCCTTTTTTCCCTGAACATAGCAAATACCGAACTGCATCAAACCGTGAACCTAAAACCATGATACAAACCGAACCGTGAGCAATCTGTACAGTTACACTCTAGCGTAACGTATGTGAGAGGGTAGCAAACACATTCTGAAAGCCTTCGGCAGAATTCAGATGAGCCATTTTAATTAATCTGGGTTAATTTCAAAATTAATCTAGATTAATCTAGATTAAAAAAATTATCTATGCCCACCTCATATATATATATATATATATATATATATATATATATATATATATATATATATATATATATATATATAATATAATATAATATAATATAATATAATATAATATAATATAATATAATATAATATAATATAATATAATATAATATAATATAATATAATATAATATAATATAATATAATATAATATAATATAATATAATATAATATAATATAATATAATTATATATATATATATATATATATATATATATATATATAACGGCAACGGCTTTGCCATTGTTAATATGGCAGCCAACGTGGATGGCAGAGCAGAGAACCACAATTTTACTCTGAACGCTCTGTCAGTGTGCTCCTTAGCACTGGGAGCTCCTCTGCTGTCCATAAGGTGCCTCTGCGCACCAGCCATTTCAAACCCAGCCTCCAGTATTTGGGCCACGCCTCCTAATTTGCATGCACTCCCCAATCCTCAATCCTCAAATGCCCAATCCTACTCCCCAATCGTCAATCCTAAATGGCTAAATGATTAAATGCCCAATCCTAAATACCAAATTCCCAATCCTAAATCCCCAAATGCCCAATCCTAAATCCTAAATGGCTAAATGACCAAATGCCCAACCCTAAATAGAAAATGCCCAATCCTAAATACCAAATGCCCTATCCTAAATACCAAATAAATTTTCGACTTGGACTTTAAGTTTCAAATTTAGATTTTTAGTTTTGGTTTAAGACTTTTAGTTTTAGACTTTTAGTTTATAATCTGACCCAAAAATCCCTCCATAATCTGAGCCATTAAGTTCAATCATGCCATTGCACAACCCTAATTGGACTCTGGAATTTTATAAAAATATGGCACTGCAACTGTGTGGTTCTGCATTCACTGTGGGAGTAGCAGAGGAGGAACACTGCACTGCCGCAGTACCCGCCAGTCCAGAGTCTCCTTCCATCCCAGCCCCTGACCAGCGTCCAGAGACGGCTCCTGCCCCTGACCAGCGTCCAGAGACGGCTCCTGCCCCTGACCAGCGCCCAGAGACGGCTCCTGCCCCTGACCAGCGTCCAGAGACGGCTCCTGCCCTGACCAGCGTCCAGAGACGGCTCCTGCCCCTGACCAGCGCCCAGAGACGGCTCCTGCCCCTGACCAGCGTCCAGAGACGGCTCCTGCCCCTGACCAGCGTCCAGAGACGGCTCCTGCCCCTGACCAGCGTCCAGAGACGGCTCCTGCCCCTGACCAGCATCCAGAGACGGCTCCTGCCCCTGACCAGCGTCCAGAGATTGCTCCGGCCCGCCTGCCGAGTCCAGAGACGGCTCCTGCCCCTGACCAGCGCCCAGAGACGGCTCCTGCCACTGACCAGCGTCCAGAGACGGCTCCTGCCACTGACCAGCGCCCAGAGAGGGCTCCGCCACTGACCAGCGCCCAGAGATTGCTCCGCCCGCCTGCCGAGTCCAGAGAGGCTCCGCCCACCTTGTGTCCCGAGTCCAGAGAGGGCTCCGCCCGCCTGCCGAGTCCAGAGAGGCTCCGCCCGCCTGCCGAGTCCAGAGAGGTTCCGCCCGCCTGCCGAGTCCAGAGAGGGCTCCGCCCGCCTGCCGAGTCCAGAGAGGGCTCCGGCCCGCCTGCCGAGTCCAGAGAGGGCTCCGGCCCCGCCTGCCGAGTCCAGAGAGGGCTCCGGCCCCGCCTCGAGTCCCGAGTCCAGAGAGGGCTCCGGCCCCGCCTCGTGTCCCGAGTCCAGAGAGGGCTCCGGCCCCGCCTCGTGTCCCGAGTCCAGAGAGGGCTCCGGCTGGACCACCTGCTTCGTCTGCTCCGCCGTGGGGTCTCCAACCTCGCCTGCGCCACTGTTGTGGTGCCTGCTCCGCCGTGGGGGTCTTCAACCTTGTCTGCGCCGCCATGGGGGTTGTCAACCTTGTCTGCACTACTGTGGTGGTCGTCTGCTCCGCCCTGGCTGCCTGCATCACCCAGGTCATCTGCCCAGCCTGCATCACCTTGGCCACCTGCTCTGCCTGCATCAGCCTGGTCATCAGCTGAGCCTGCCCGGCCTGGCCACCTGCTCTGCCTCAGTCTCCAGGCCCACTTCCACTCCACGGGCCTGGCCTCCATCCCACCCCAGGTCCGCCTCCGCTCCACCTCCCTCCTGGACAATTTTAGGAGCGTCTGGAAGCCGCTCCTTTGAGGGGGGGCTATGTCACAATGGACCAGTGTGAGTGCCCGCGTTCACCAGAGGGCACTCCAACCCAGACTGTCATTCTACCATAGACTACATCTCCCATAATCCTTTGCCGCCCGGACTCATGATCACTCATTGATTACATCCACCTGCACCCCATTACCTTGTTAGCTCACACTATAAAAACCATGTTCACTCTGTCTGTCACTGCGAAGTCTTGTTTTGTGTTTTACTGCATTTCTGAGCGTTTACCCTGGTTTCATGTCTCTTGGTCTTGGATTTCTTGCCTTCTCCGTGGATTACCCTTTTGCCGGTCTCCTCTGTTTTGTTTGCTTGATTGGACTGATTGCTTGTGTATGACCTTCTGCCTGTTTTCTGACTACGATTGTGGATTACCCTCTAATAAAGCTGCATTTGGATCTTCAACACTCTGTCTCAGAGCAGTCGTGACAGTACACCACCTCCTCACGTCCGAAAACCATCCTGGCCAATAAAAACGATCTTTAACTTTGGCTTGTAGCTTTTGCACCCCTAGGTGGCCACACCCCTCAACCTGAATTTTCATTTCATAGCCTACTAGCCGAATTCCTTCTTTATGTAAATGTGACGTAATGACGCAAAGATGCACCATACCACTCAAATTATACCACATTATTATAAGTTTACCGTTGTAAAAAGGGGCTAAGGTAAAGACTACTGGCTTGTTGTATATTTGTTCAAAAATAGATAATTTTTAACCCAAAAAAGTTACGGACTGCAGCTTTAAATGCAGTTCAGTCATGTCCACTAATGTCAAAAACACCATAGACAAACTTATAGTCAACTTTTTTTTGGTGTATTTTGCATCAGGATGCCAGGGTTATACCCATACTCTTGGGACATCCTGGGATTTTTTTAAGACCACAGAGAATCAGGACCTCGGCTTAACATCTCATCCAAAGGACGGTGCTCTTTGACAGTAGTGTTCCCATCACTATACTGGGGCGTTAGGACCCTCTGCTGGCCTCACTAAAACCTCTCCCAGCAGCAACCTGGTTTTCCCTGGAGGTCTCCCATCCAGGTACTGACCAGGCTCAGCCCTGCTTAGCTTCAGTGGGAAACCACTCTTGGGTTACAGGGTGGTATGACTGCTGGCCTGGATTGCTTCTTTTTTTTCTTCTCAGTTTAATTTAGTTTGTTACGATTACACATTTGTAAGAATTTGTGAGTTTTAGCATTCAAGAGCTCAAACATTATTTGGTTCACATATTTTTATTTATTTATTCTCACCAGAAAAGTAGACTGTAAGTTACTAATTAGTTTGTTACTAATTTGTTATGGTTAATAATATCATAAAAGCCAGATTAGGTAACTGTTTTAGTTTTCTCTTCAGAATCTTCGGAAAAGAGTGCAAAAAAAGGAACTTGTGATTCATTAACTGAAGCCACTGAAAACAAGCCTTGGAAACAGGACAAAAATATCAAAGATGTGTGCAATCCTCTTAATTTTTATTATATAATAATATAATAATAATAATAATAACATTTATTTTGTATAGCGCCTTTAAATGTAACATCTCAAAGCACTTTACATATACATATGAATTGAAAAATACACATAACATTGCATGCATAAAATAATCAACAAAGTAGACAAATGAATTACATAAAAGCTATCCTAAAATAATATGTTTTAAGTGTTGATTTAAAAACACTAAGGGATTCTGCATTCCTAATCTCAGAGGGCAGGGAATTCCACAACTTAGGAGCCAAAGAAGAAAATGCCCGATGACCCATAGTTTTCAACCGTGTTGTTTGGACAGTTAAAAGACCAGCTTCAGAGGAGTGTAGAGCACGTGTTGGCGTATAGTGGGTTAAAAGCTCACACAAATATTGAGGGGCCAAATTATTCAAGGCCTTATACGTGAGCATTAGAATTTTAAAATCAATACGAAAACTAACAGGAAGCCAGTGCAGTTTTTCCAGGATTGGAGTGATGTGCTCCCTTGCACTGGTCCTAGTTAGAATGTATATAAATCTGAGTGTCATCGGCATAAAAGTGAAAGTTAAGACCAAGAGTTCGTAAAAGTTGGCCAAGTGGAAAGATGTAAATACTAAAAAGTAAAGGGCCCAAAACTGATCCCTGGGGGACACCAGAGTGCACTACACCAACCTCAGACTTGTAATCATATATATATATATATATATATATATATATATATATATATATATATATATATATATATATATATATATATATATATATATATATATATATATATATATATATATATTTTAGCAAAAGACTAAATGTATAACATTTAAGTTCAGTTTTTTCAATGTGTGTATTGATAGGCAATTAAATCCTCTAACAAATGTTTACATTGTAAATTTTACAGCCTCATTTTGTCATGTTCAAGTTACCAATAGACCTACTACATACATACAGTATGTATGAAGCATTTAGGCTGAGTAGATTTATCCATCAATTCTCCAAACCACTTGTCCTATGGTCGCAGGGATGCTGGAGCCTATGGGTAAACTCATGTGTCTAATTATTAAAATATCATATTTCTTTCAGTCCATGTTCTTGTTGCATACAAAATAACAAATTCACTTGTTTACATAGTTCTATATTTATAATTGAATAAATTCAAGAAAACTAAATGTAATGATTTTAAAAACAATCACACACACACAAAAAATCTAAACTACAGATTTATATATTTTGTAGCGCATCAGTGTAATCTTGATCGTTGTCCTCATCTTCTGTAACAGCAGAGACAGAGGGGTTACAATGGCGATCTGAAACCTCAACAGAGCGACCTCTACGGGTTAACATCTCCACAAGCTCCGTTGCATGTGTCTGCTCAGTCACAATCTTCAGGGTAAATCTGGCTGAGTTCCCCAAGTCTGCAGCATCAACTGGAATAATCTCTATTTCAGCCATTTTCCTTGAGAAAAAAGCGTTAGAGACATAAAGCGTCAGACATAGGTTTGAGAGAATTGGCATGATATAGGCTACCTATCAGGTGTGCTCAATCCTATTCCTAAAGATCTACCTAACTTCAAAGTTTAGCTCTAGTAATTGAAATACATCTGAGCTTATTAGGATCTTAAGGAACACTTGAAAATTACAAACATATGTGTTGGACCAGTACTGGCTCTTAACTCTGCAGAATCACCAAGAACAGCAATGAGCACCCCTACCCTGATAGCCTACAGGGTGCGGTGGGATTGATATTGTGTTTATGGTAAACATATATGTGAAGGCATACGAGTTTGTGTATGTTTTAGTACTCCGTGAGTCTTGTGCGATGTCGTCTCATGAGCCAGCATACTGCAAAGATGATTAGCAGTAGGAGCAACAGCAACACCACAAACACGATGAAAATATCTGAGCTCAGCCACCGTGACAAAGAATCTCCTGAGTCCATCCCTACAACGCAGTGAAATCGTTTATAGGTCTAACGTTACTCATGAATTGATCAATAACTATAAATGGTACATTATAAAGGGCTGGTAATTGCTTGATATTTAGCGCTGCCATCTAGTTTGTTTAATGTAACTTCTTATGAAAGAACAATATAGTTCGTTCTAGTGCAACGAAACAGACAATAACAAAAATATTTTAGATTTGAGTTTGTACAAGGGTAACGTTATTTGTATAAAGTAAGACGTTTCTTTTACGTAGCGTACCTGAATAATGGTCTGTTTGTGGCTATAATAACATTATTTTAATTATAAATTAAAGTGAGAATACTAGCTTGATGCTATTAGTTAGATTTACGCTTTGTTATCATTTAATTAGCAACAACGGTTAAAACAGTTCAACACTTCAAAACATTACAAGAAGGGAGCGCTAAAACCCAGGATAAAACTCCCATGCGCTTTTAGGATGAGATTATTGCAGATTATTTTTCAGGTTTTTGCATAAAGCAGTCAGCCAGTTGGTTTAATCCGTTTATATTGTAGATATTTTATATCCGTTATAATGTATAAATGTATCAGATTACATTTTAAACTGTCATATGGTCATGTTACAATGTGCCCCTCACATGTTACAATGTAGGCTATCCCACTTGGGGCATGTTGTCGCATGTCGCTTCCTTTTTTTCGGCAATATCAAGAAAAAAGTATACACTGCATTAATAAAACAAAACCACATAAATGTACCAGATGTGTGAAATAAATGTGGGTAAAAAAAGAAATTATCTTAATCCCAAGTGAATTTACACAAACAGAGAGTCATAAAGTTGTGCTCATGGGCGTCACTAGGCCCCCCCTAAAAAATATGTGATAAACCTTTAAAACATTTAAAACTGGCGGGAGACTTCAACTTTGTCACGTCTTTTAGTAAATGTATCAGCGTGCCTGTTCTTCAATACGCAGCACCGAGCAGAGAGCGCACGTCAGAAGCAGAGGTGTGTGTGTGTGTGTGTGTGTGTGTGCATCTGAGCCTCATTGGTCTGCCACCGCTCGTCAATGTCAAAATATTTGAGAAAACCAATCAAATCAGAGTAGGCGGGCTTTATGTTCACACAGAAGCTGATCGCAATTTTTTAACTCGACGTCGAATACGATATTATGGAATGTCAGGGCTGCCAATATTAAAAATAAATAAATATACAAAGAAATGTAAAAAAGCAAAAATAAATAAATGAATAAATAAATAAATATACATAGAAAAGCAAATTTATGCATTTATTTCCATATATATCTATTATTTTATTTATTCATTTCCACATTAATTATTTTCTACATTTATTTATTTCTATATTTATGCATTTATTTCTTCCAACATTTATTCGTGCGTAGGGTAATGAGGAGGGCGGGGTTTACCTCAGACATAGCAATCGAGCTCAGAGTAGGCGAGGGTGAAGCGTTGAGGCCACAGTGACAGCTTGGGGTGTGGCCGAAATACAATAAGTACAGCCGACTGACGCCGATACCAGACCATTGCATTTTAATGTAACTTCCAAAAACAATACTGACAGCAACAGAAACAATTTGTTCTATTAAGCGGTGGTAGTCTTTAGCGTACTTCCATAAACTCATGTCCAGGGGCAACTTTATTAAATGTATGAACGTCATGTTAAACCAAATAAATGGCATGACGGAATCAATGAAGTGATACGTTTAATATGAAACTAAAACAGACAGCAGGTGGCAGCATGTCATTGTCTTAATGAGTGAGTTACTTGATTCCTCAAAAACAATGCAGTTCAGCTGTAGATTTGTTTCTGATAATTTCTATTTAGGCCTATATGCGTTATTTAAAATCATAATAATAAAAATAAATAAATAAACACATGACCAAGTGTTCAAAACGTTGGCAGAGAAGGGGTCATGTTTGGGGGAACAACATGATAGGCTACTTTTGAGTTTAATGCACAAACCTGCCCATATAGCAGCTACATTCAGAAATGGAAATTACGAATGCATTAATATTTTGTTTTGAATTTCAGAAAAGTTGAGCGTACTGCACAGACTCAGACTGAGCTTGACGACGTAGGCGTGACATACACAACCTGTCTGACAGTTGTAAGTCCTCTAGTAGTTGTGGAAAGTGAAATCTGAATCACGCTGTTGAAATATCTTGTCCCGTTGCTTTTCGCTCTCTATGGGCTTCTTTCCATGCTTTTCCCTTGACTTTATCTGAATGTATGCTTCCATGTCCCCCCGATTGCCTCATAAGCCGCGTTTCCACCGCAGGAACTTTCCCCAGGAACTAGGAACTTTGAGGTGGTACTCTGTGTGTTTCGACAGCGGGAACAGGGTCTAAATGAAGTTCCGGGTAAATATTTCCCCCTCTGATAGTCCCTGCTTGCGAGGTAGTACTTTTTCAAAGTTCAGGAACTTTTGGGGGTGGAACTTGGGCGCTGAACATGCTGATTGGTTTAGTTCATGCAGCATTTTATTTCAACCGACATTTTTAAAAATATAAGCTCTTTAAAGGGTAACTAAACCCCTGTTCACAGCATAACTCCACCCACTGGCAATATTTGAAAAATGCTAGAAAAGTGGGCAGAGCCCAGCGGAGACAGAGGGGGCAAACCGAGGGCGGGGCTGAGCGGGGGCGTGCACCTGAGACCCCGCAGTGACGGATTGATTAACAGCTGTCAGACTCGAAAAGATGGAGAATGACTGGAGTGACACCAATAGTTTTGCAAAAGAGCGGTCATTTCTCCGCAGTCTTCACCTGAAGTGGAGGAGGGTGAATTGTCTGTAAACACAGGGCCAGAGC
Organism: Gobiocypris rarus; assembly: GCA_023029165.1. Classification (NCBI taxonomy): domain Eukaryota; kingdom Metazoa; phylum Chordata; class Actinopteri; order Cypriniformes; family Gobionidae; genus Gobiocypris; species Gobiocypris rarus. The sequence continues at coordinate 33,108,096 of CM040916.1, read as the reverse complement.
CGTATCGATCCCGATGCTGACAATACTAGCGAAACCGCAGCGCAAGAGAGCAGTGTCTGAGTGGTAAAACATTAGCATTATGGATAGTATACTCGCGGTCATCCAGGCCAAGTGCTGCGCACCACTGACGCCAATTTCGGGGCTTTGGGTGCTCGAGCCCCTGCCCTTTTTCAAAATTAATCAAAAGTGCCCCTCTCAGGCAAATATCAATGATAATATTTGCAGTCAATAAAAAATCAAAAGCCAATACTAACAAACTGCTCAAAAGTCAGAAACCTTCTGTTTATTTTTTCATATCAGTCGGTCTGAGACGTTGCCATAAACCGTTGCTATGGGTTGCATGTGTTTTACTGGCTGATTTTCCTCAGTATGTTTGGAAACGGCTCTCGAGCCATATATGGTTCTTTCAGAGAGTGTCTGTGGCTTTACGGGAGAAAAGCATTCCCCAAAAAAAGCAAACATTTTTTTTTTCATCAATAATCAAAGCTAATGTGTTGATTTATTTAAAAATCTATATATTATATGTTTTAAAATATTACATAATTCGTCAATGCCCGTTTGTCATGTATATACACCAACCAATCGTGATCTGGCAACGTTCAGATTCCATTGGACAATGTGAAGTGGAGCGGTCATTTTCTGTTCTAATTCATAAATCGGTTGAAAAGGGCATGGACAGACAAACTAATGTTTGTGGAACGATTTCCTGAGGTTTGTCTCCTTTAATAAATCAAATTGCATCACTGACCTAATGGATGCTAACTGACAACAAACAAAGCACTGCACAAAACCATGCATCACCAAAAGTCGCATTAATGTAAGTAGTGTTAAACTCACTTGTATTTATTGATACATGTTTACTATTTGATGAAACTATCAAAGTTAATATAGGTGCCACCGCACCTACAGGTCAATTATGTGAAATGGTGGCGTGAAAGGACTTTATTATATTACCATTTTTGATAATTTCGCAGCATTATGAAAGAAGTCTCTTATGCTCATCAAGCCTGCATTTATTTAATCAAAAACAGCAATATTGTGAAATATTATTATAATAATGGTTTTCTTTTTTAATATACTTTAAAATAAAATGTATATGTGATCAAAGCTCAATTTATCATCATTACGCCAGTCTTCAGGGTCACTAATCATAGATTTGATGTCAATGTTGGAAACAGTTGTGCTGCTTAATATTTGCTATAACCTGATGTGATACTCAAGATGAAAGATTCTTTGATTAATAAAATGTTAAAAAGAACATGTAATAATATCTCACAATATTAGGCTGCTGTTTTTTTCTGTATTTTTGATTAAATAAATGTAAGCATGATGAGAATAAGAGACTTCTTGCAAAAACAAAATTTAAAATGTAGTACCTAAACTTTTCACACAAACACACACACATATATGTGTGTGTGTGTGTGTATATATATATATATATATATATATATATATATATATATATATATATATATATATATATACATATATATATATATATATATATATATATATATATATATATATATATATATATATATATATATATATATATATATATATATATATATACATACATATATATATATATATACATATATATATATATATATATATATATATATATATATATATATATATACATATACATATATATATATATAAATACATATATATATACATATACATATATATATATAAATACATATATATATATATATATATATATATATATATACATATATATATATATATATACATATATATATATATATATACATATATATATATATATATATATATATATATATATATATATATATATATATATATATATATATATATATATATATATATATATATATATATATATATATATATATATATATGTATGTTTATTTTTATTAATAATATTTATTTTTTTAAGATGTTGCCCCTTTTTTAAATCTGAGCCCCTGCCTCTGCTCTGCACGTCCCTGCAGCACTGCTGTTGCAACCAGCAACACTACACCTACGTACTATCCTAACTAACCACTGTACTAAATACAGATAAAACTAATGCAAAAAATATACGCTAACTGGAAGCTATCTTAACTGATGCAATACTATGCAAACTATGCTTCTGACAATAATACACTAACGACTATGCTAATAAATTAACTAAACTAGGCTACACGAAATAAATCGATATAACTAAAAAAACGGCTATGCTAACTAGATGCTAATATATGATATCCTGATAATTTTCAATAGTCAAATTCCAACTCCTGACTTGCGGAACCAGATGTTCCCTTTCGAGAGGTCTCTCGTATTGCGTATGGGAAAAACTCCTTTTCTCGAGAATATGAAGCAAAAACTTTATTCATAAAGTGTCTATGTAAAACGCAGTGCGGCTGCACAGCCGATAGACCAGCGCGAGCTGCGCGCTGATTGGCTGTGCAGCGGGAACTGCATGAACCTATGGCGAGGCGGCAGAGAGAGAGCGAACCAGTAGGGGTCGCTAAAATTCCCGCCGAACAAGGTCTCTAAAATTAGCATATCTGAGGCTATATAGACCGTGTTTTGCCATAGGAAATCAGATTTAATCTCCTTCAGCGATACCTTCGCTGACCTCGAATTGAAGCCCGCCGTCGAACAAGCACTCAGCGGAACTTCTCTGCAGCCCTGAGGACGCCGGATTCCCCTTGGTCTCCGCCTTCAGCCGCCTGCCGTTCCAGCTGCGCCATCCGGCGAGTGAAGCCCCGCCGTCGAAAAGCACTCAGCGGAACTTCTCTGCAGCCCTGAGGACGTCGGATTCCCGCTTGGTCTCCGCCTTCAGCCGCCTGCCGTTCCAGCTGCGCCATCCGGCATATATCCTTTATTCTGTGTCTGTGCTATTTGTGTGTTGCCATTGCAACTATTTCTAAAAGAGCGCGGCGTTGTTGCAAATGCCTCGCCTTCCTGCGCCTCATGCCGAGCACCTCTCCTCGGCGGCGACCGCCACATCATCTGTGTGGCATGCCTCGACGCAGCGACCACGCGGAGACTGCACTCAACAGGGGCGGCTGCCCGAGTGTGACGAAATGGCTCTGCCGACCCGGGCTCGCCTCGCCAGCTTCGATGTCTCCGCTCCCACCGCGCTCCTCGGACGCGCAAGAAGAAGCGCGCGACCAGAGGCCTCCCGGCGTCGGCGACCGACGCCGAGTAACTCTCCACGTGCCTCGCTCTCGCCGGTCGAGTTCATCCAGGAGGAACAGTGCCACCTACTGTGGCCTGTTCCGTTTCATTTGGTGGACCAATAGCGGAAGAAGAGGAGGGGGACAGCCTTTCGTTGGCTGCATCTGGCAGCGAGTGGTCAGACTCTGTCTCGGAGCCCGCTTCGACGCAGACTGCCACTACCGCCAAAGCCAGCTTTGACACGGAGATGGTCCGGGTGCTCACTAAGGCCGTGGAAGACCTCGGGCTCGAGTGGTCCCACCCTACTGAAGCGCCACGGAGTAGGCTGGACGAGTGGTTCCTACAAGGTCGTCGCCTTTCCTCTCCTCCCAAGCCCGCCCCCTTCTTCCCGGAGGTACACGACGAGATGACGAAGGCTTGGAAAGCCCCCTTCTCGTCGCGCGCTAAATCCGCCTTTTCCTCAGCGCTCTCCTCGGTTGACGGCGCGAGGGAAAAAGGATACGAGGGTTTTCCTCCCCTCGAGGAAGCAGTCGCCGCGCACCTTTGTCCGCCCTCCTCCAGAGGATGGCAGGCCAAGGCTCAGCACCCTTCCAAGCCATGTCGCTCATCAGCTTTCGCCAGTCGAGCATACGCCTCCGCTGGCCAGGCTGCTTCAGCGCTCCACACCATGGCCGTCCTCCAGGTATATCAGGCCAAACTTCTCCGCTCTCTGGACGAGTCTGTTCCTGATTCTGAGGCCTTGAGGGACCTGCGCAGCGCCACCGATTTAGCCCTGCGGGCAACCAAGGCTAACGCACAGGCTATCGGTAGGACCATGGCCAGCCTGACTGTTCTGGAGCGCCACTTGTGGCTGAACCTCACCGACATGAAGGACGTGGATAAAGCCTCCTTTCTGGGCGCTCCATTACCTCCTCTGGGTTGTTCGGTCCGGCGGTCGTTGGCTTCGCCGAGCGTTTCACCGAGGCTCAGAAAGCCTCGCAGGCCATGAAACACTTTCTGCCCAAACGCTCCAACTCTTCCTCTGGCCGCCACAAAGCGCCGCCCACCCAGCCCGCTAAAGCAGCGCCGTCCTCTCGGCCACGCTCGGGATCCAGGATCCGGCAGCGCTCACGCTCTGCAAGCCGCGGCAGGCAGCCCGAGTCCCGGGGACCTCGACCCAAAGCCGCGTTGAGACCCGAGCCACCGGGCCGCCCCTAGCCGCAAAGAGGAAAAGAAGGTGGCCAGGTCCCGCCGGCTGGACCCCCACTCTCTCAGTCTCACAGTTCCCTGCAATCAGGTGACTGCCGACTCAGTTTCGCAGTCAACGAGCCTCTATCAAAAGCGCCGCCTGCACACAAACGCCGTTCTCACGGCGACCCAAATAAATCTCAAAAAGAGCTCTTTTTATGTAGGCAATGTGCCCACTGTACAGTCAGCACACCTACGTTCAAACACCCCACACAGCTCACACTGTCCTGTGCCAAAAATGTAATGCGCGCCCACTACACAGTGCACGCCGCCATACATAAACACTATCCCCACGGTGTTGCAAGCACAAAACACACGGGTTACCGGGTCCCTATCACTAAGCGGCCCGCCCCATCCAAATTCAGCCCCTGGCTTCACGGGCCCAGGCCTGGCAGGCCATCCCGGCATATCAAATTGGGTGTTGAACATAATAAAGCGAGGTTACTCGCTACAGTTCGCCAAGAGACCCCGGCTTCGCGCCGTGGTCGAGACCTCAGTGAAAGGCAGCGCGAGTCACGTGCTCCGCGCCGAGGTATCGAAACTGTTGGAGAAGGGAGCGGTGGAAACCGTGCACCCCACTCAAAGCGAGTCAGGCTTTTACAGTCGCATTTCGTTCCAAAAGGATGGCGGCCTCCGCCCATCCTAGACCTCAGACATCTGAACAAAGCGCTTATGACACGCCCGTTCAAGATGCTGACAGTGAAACAAATCCTCGCGCACATTCGCCCGGGGGACTGGTTTTTCACGGTCGATCTGAAAGATGCATACTTTCACATTCAGATAGCACCCGTCACAGGCCATTCTTGAGATTCGCCGAGGTCAGGCTTATCAATACACGGTTCTGCCATTCGGCTTATCCCTGTCACCCCGCACTTTTACGAAGTGCATGGGCGCAGCCATAGCCCCGCTGAGGCTGAAAGGCATGCGGATACTCAACTACCTCGACGACTGGCTTGTCATAGCTCAGTCAGAGGCACAGTTGATGACACACAAGTCCTGGCTCCTCAACCATCTAGAATGTTTGGGCCTCAGGATCAATATCGCCAAGAGTTCAATGTCTCCCAGCCAAACTATATCGTTTCTGGAGTGCGGTCATAGACTCAATACAGATGAGGCGCGGCTTACGCCACAGCGCCCTCTCTATTCAGAACATGGCGAAGTCTTTCAGAGCTGGTGCTTACGTGCCCCTCAAACGTTTTCAAAGAATGCTAGGTCTTATGGCCTCGGCATCAGCAGTACTCAAACTGGGTCTGTTACACATGCGCCCCTCCAACGCTGGCTAAACCCTCGCCCGGCTCACGCATGGCGATCAGGCCAGTTTCAGATCAAAGTGAACCACAGCTGTGTCAAAGCTCTGGCTCCTTGGAAGGCGACCACCTGGTATCAAACAGGTGTTATGATGGGTACAGTCACGAAACGGAAAGTGGTCTCGACAGACGCTTCCAACCTAGGTTGGGGCGCCCTACACGAGGGCATGCCAGTCTCTGGCCAGTGGGCAGTTACAGAGAAAAGGCTACACATAAACTGTCTAGAGATGAAAGCGGTCATCCTATCGCTGAAAGCTTTCCTTCCGTACATAAAGGGCCACCATGTCTTGGTCGAACGGACAACATGTCAGTGGTATCCTATATAAATCGCCAGGGCGGGCTGAAATCACGCTCCCTACATTCCATGGCGAATCACCTCCTTTTATGGGCAGAGCACTTCCTGAGCTCCCTAAGGGCGGCTCACGTGCCAGGTATTCTGAATCAGGGTCCGGATATGCTATCCAGAGGCGGTATTCCCCCCGGGGAGTGGTCTCTTCACCCGCATACGATTCAGTTGATATGGAGCATCTTCGGCAAAGCGAAAGTAGACCTTTTCGCCTCAAAAGACAATGCTCACTGCCCAATATTTTCTCCAAACACAGAGACGCGCTGGCCCATGTCTGGCCCAGTCTCCTCTGTATGCTTTTCCTCCGATCGCGATGTTGCCACAGGCCATCAAAAGATCAGAAACCAATTCCACAGTGCTCTTAATAGCCCCGTTGTGGAAGAATCAAATATGGGTCTCCGAACTGGCTCTCATGTCAGTCACAGCCCCATGGCCGATTCCGCTGAGGAAAGACCTCTCACGCAGGCCAAGGGGAAAATTTGGCATCCCCACCCAGAACTGTGGGCTCTCCATGTTTGGCCCATCAACCAATACCCGCGAACCTTTCTGAAAGAGTTCTGAATACTATTTCTGAAGCTAGAGCACCTCAACCAGGCGGCTCTATGCACTGAAATGGTCGGTATTCTCTAACTGGTGTACAGCACGGAGCCTCGACGCGCGCTCGTGCGAGGTGGCAGAAGTGCTCACCTTCCTCCAAGAGCTAATGGACGCGGTCCCTCCACGCTCAAAGTATACGTTGCCGCCATAGCAGCTTATCACGCTCAGGTCGCGGGACTATCACTGGGGAAAAGCGAGCTTATAGTGCGCTTTCTTAAAGGGGCCAGAAGGCTGAACCCGCCTCGCCCCCCCTCAGTACCTATATGGGACCTTGCCACAGTGTTGGAAGCTCTAAAGGGCTCTACCTTTGAACCGCTTCAGTCTGTGAGCCTAAAGCACCTCTCGCTGAAAACCGCTTTTCTGCTGGCACTGGCCTCAGTCAGCGAGTGGGCGATTTACACGCACTCTCCACGAGTGCTTCCTGTCTCGAGTTTGGGCCTAACGACTCCAGGGTCGTCCTCAAACCTAGACATGGTTATGTTCCTAAAGTGCTTTCTACTCCTTTAGGGCACAGGTCATTTCTCTTTTGGCCCTGCCCGCAAGACGCAAAAAGGACGCGAATTTGCTCTGCCCAGTCAGAGCGCTGAGACTTTATATAGAGCGCTCCGCCCCCTTCAGGCGATCGGAACAGCTCTTTGTGTGCTTCGGTGGCCGCACTAAAGGCTATGCCGTCACGAAGCAGAGACTGTCACACTGGATAGTGGACGCCATCTCTATGGCTTACAAGTCTAAAGACCTAACCTGCCCCCTGGGCATTAAAGCCCATTCTACTAGAGGCATGGCCTCGTCATGGGCATGGTCACGTGGCATTCCGCTACAAGATATCTGTGCGGCGGCAGGCTGGGCCTCTCCGTCCACTTTTATCAGATTTTATAAACTGGAAGTCCCCGCTTTACAAGCCGGGATTATCCCCATTTAATAGGTATAGACCCGATGTGTCCGGTCTCCCTGCTATGCATACATGATAAGCTCTCACAAGCACGAGCTTTCATAATATGTCTACACTTATATATTAAGGCCCGACTATGTCCGGTCGTAATTCTATCATATGGCCCGATGCTATCCGGCCTATATACTCTTATGTCCGCTATAGGACCCACTCTGTTGGTCTCCTGTGACTCACTGTTACCCATCTTAGTGCCTCAGGCCACTTGGGTCAGTTAAGCACGCACGGCGTTTCAAATTGGGTTCCCACGCACACGAGAGACCTCTCGAAAGGGAACGTACTCGGTTACTCACGTAACCTCGGTTCCCTGAGAGAGGGAACGAGTATTGCGTAACGCGCCGTGCTTGTGCTTCTCAGGGTATCGCTTCAGTCGATTTTTAACCTGATTTCCTATGGCAAAACACGGTCTATATAGCCTCAGATATGCTAATTTTAGAGACCTTGTTCGGCGGGAATTTTAGCGACCCCTACTGGTTCGCTCTCTCTCTGCCGCCTCGCCATAGGTTCATGCAGTTCCCGCTGCACAGCCAATCAGCGCGCAGCTCGCGCTGGTCTATCGGCTGTGCAGCCGCACTGCGTTTTACATAGACACTTTATGAATAAAGTTTTTGCTTCATATTCTCGAGAAAAGGAGTTTTTCCCATACGCAATACTCGTTCCCTCTCTCAGGGAACCGAGGTTACGTGAGTAACCGAGTACGTTTTTATACCAGGAGCTGAACCAAGGGCGTGGTGAGCTCGTGCCAGGGGCGTGGTAGTTAGCCACGTCACGATGTACCACAACGTCCAATAGGAAAATTCAACTGCAGTAGCCACCGTTCAACCTTAAGAGGGCAGCACTTTGGCGGTTTTCAACCATATTTTATAGAATTAAAACACTTTATACTCAAATGTCAAAACTCTTACTTGGATCAATGAACAGCACTAATAAAGCCCAGGTATTGCAGATCATCAACTAAAAAAAGTTGTTCTAAGGTTTAGTTACCCTTTAAGGATTGCTCTTTCGGTCCGGTGGCGCGCGTTCGTCTCGCCATCTCACGGTCAATGCCATAACAGCTGATAATAATAACATACGTTGTCTTATTTTAAATCTAGCTTTACACGCTTAAAGCAGAATACGCTTTAGTATCAGTGCTCTCTTTCCCGCCGTTTTGTTAACTAGGCTACCTCTTTAGTAAACCAGTACGTTACATAACCAGCAAACGCAGCGCTGCTTGAATCTCCTGCTTAGTTACTTGTTATTGTTGCATACAGTGTCATGCAAAAATTATTACTGTCCGTCGATGACTGGGAGGAGCAGTCGCGCGCAGTCCTACATCACCGGACTAATTTGCCTAATCTTCATGGTACTTTAGACCGCGGTGGAAACGCAGACAGTAGCAGGTAGTGATGGGACATCTGAAGCGAGGCTCCGGAGCTTGTATCGAGCAAAAAGGGGCGTTCCAGATGAAGCCCCGATTCAAGGCTTGTATCGTTTCCGTGAAAATCACGTGACGATGACAAACGAGGCCTCGGTTTCTGTTGAATACGTCATTGCTTCATTCTGAGTATCGCTTCCGTATAAAAGTTGTAATTTTATTTTATTTTTTAGGAACTTTATTGAACAAAGAGAAGAAAAAAACACTTAACCATAATTGGCATGGTATTTTTTTTTAAACAGACAAAGGGCAAGCATTAGCATAACAGAGATAGAAAAAAAAAGTACATAAAATAATAACGCAACACTAAGGGTTTTCTGCTAGATTGAGATCCTCTATCAAATTATAAAGAGTTAGCTACAGCATTATTTTTCTTCATTAAATTCAAAGATATGAAGAAATTACATAATTCCTTATGAAATATGAGAAAGTTTGGTTTTGTTTAAAAAATCTGTTTTTATGCTAAAAGAATTTCCCAAGAATAATAAATGTGTTAACTGCTAGTCATGTGATTCTTCTTTCATAAACATACCAAATATAACATTTTCTTTTGTTAAGGTACATTTTCAATTTTAGGAAATAACCAGTAATGCATATCCTCCCAAAAGGCACAAGCATAATTACAGTAGAAAATATGTTGTTTCGATCTGATCAGCACAGAATGAGCAGTTGCTAACATCAAGCCCAAATCGATATCTTAACAACTCTCTGGAAGGATATATTCCATTAATATTTTTAAAGTGCACTTCCTTTGCCTTGTGCAACAGGGTATTTAAGGTATTTTGATCTTAAAACCTTAACTTCAGCTTTAGTAAAGTATTGAAACATTTAGAGACATCTGAATTATATTGTGGAATTGCTTTGATGATAATATCATTTTGTTTCCTGTCAGTTAGTTACATTTTGAATAAAAAACCTCAAAAGAAATTATTCCAGTATTATGTAATACTGAAATGCATCACTGACCATATACCTTTCTCCCACCAATTTTATAAAATAAAGACTTATTCCTAAAAGTCACATATCTACAATTCCACAAAGGTATATTATGGGGAGTGAAGTTGTGCTTATAGATCAATTTCCAATTGAGTAAAACCTCGATGAAATGAAGATAATTTTACAGGGAGTATTTTAAGGTCATAATCACATCTGAGGAGAAAATTGATACCTCCTAATTTCATAAAAATTTGGCTGGGAATATGAAACCAGAGATTATTTTCATTTTTTTTGGATAAAATAATAGAGCTATTAGTGTCTTTATAAATTAACTTATCAAAGTTAATACATTTTTCTCCTAATCCAAATAATTGTAAAGTTTGAAACATAAATTTGTGTTCAACTGTGTCAAATGCTTTAAAAAAAAATCTAACAATACAATAAACCATCTTCGATTAAAAAATTATAGTCCAGTAAGTCAAGCACAAGTCGTATATTATTATGAATTGAGCGCCCCTTTAGAAAACCTGATTGTGTCTCTGAAATGATCTGTGAGATACCAGTTTTTAATCTGTTGGCATAAATAAGATTTTTTTGTCATTATTAAGCAGGGTTATAGGTCTGAGATTGTCTATTAATTTAGGATTTTTCCCAGGTTTATGGATGAGAGTGATAATTCCTTGCTTCATAGAAGGAGGAAGAATATGAGAGACCAATATTTCTTTTAACATATGAAAAATAATGTCTTTAATAAATGTCTATAAAAAATTACTTGTTAATCCATCCGAACCGGGTGATTTGTCTAATGATAAGCATTTCATAGCTTTTTCCACTTCCTCCATAGTGATATCTGCATCACAAACATTTTTAAAATTGTCATCTACTTTGAGAATCCAGTCTTTAATGTGATTAAAGAAAGCATCAGCATCTGTGTGTGAATGCGAGGAGGAGTAAAGTTTGAAACTGTAAATCTCCCTAGAAATATTATCAGGATCAGTACATTCTTGATTATTTATTAAAAGACTTTTAATACCATTATGTTCTTGTTTTTTTTCCTTCCAATTTACAGAAATAAGCTGAGCCCCTTTCACCCTCTTCTATCCACTTCGCTCTCAATCTTATAAATAATCCTTTGGCTTTGTCGGTATAAATATTATCCAGTGATGATTGAAGGAGAAGAAGTTTTTGTTTGTCATCAGCCGTTAAGAGGTTTTTAATACAAATACTATTTATTTCTTGAATTATTTCCAATTCTTTTTTTTCCTATTCCTGCTTAATAATTTACAATAAAATATGGATATCTGATGTACCTTATATTTTATATATTCCCATTTTTCTCTATACGTTTTAAGAGTTGACTCACCACATATGTTGTTAATTTAGTTGTAATTTTTTTTTACAAAATTGTTCATTATTTAAGAGATTTGAATTAAATTTCCAGTATCCTTTTCTCCTCTGATATGATTCACCGGGTTTAAGAGTAAGTTTAATCACGCAATGGTCAGTAAGAGGTGCGGCAGAAACTGTTGAGCTTGACTCTAGACAGGATTTAAAATCAGAGACTAACCAGAAATCTATTCTGGATTTACTTGAACCATCTGGCCTAAACCAAGTGAAGCCTTGAGTATTAGAGTTTGTATTGTGCCAAACATCTATCAATTTAAACACATTACAAAATTCAAGCGATATAGGATTATAATGATGTCTCATAAATTTTGAATGACTTCTATCAAGCCATTCGTCTAATACCATATTAAAATCACCTCCAAAGATAAATTATTCAGTAAGAAACCTCTAGCCTTGTAACCTGGTCAATAAGGATTTTGTTTTGGCTATTTTGTTTATTGCATTCCCAATCAGCACTGCACTCACAATAATTTCTTTACAATCATTTGGGTCATTCACTGTCATCACTAACCCAAAGAAATACTAAATAGTTGAACACAAAGTTGTATGTTTGTGTGAGTTGTGTGTGCATAGGTTAATACAAGCAGAGTAAAATACTTAATTTAATACACAGGCAATAGAAAAAGGGTGTGCCCACACTATGACAATTTGGTTGCTCAGGATGAATCAAGTATATGTCTCTGCAAGCTAGTAATAGGAGTTACCTCATCAGTGGGTGTGGCCATAAACAGAAAGACGGTTTCAACTGTGTCACCTGATTTGCCCACGTCACAGTGTGGGTAACGTTTAGGGGTGGGGTCGGGTGAAGGGGATAATTTTCATTGCTTGATGTATAAACACACATCAGTTTGAAAACACCCACTAATTTAGAAACCCCCACTCTTGTTCCGCAGAGTCCCCATACTGGGACATTCTAAAACGCTTAACGTGGCTTAATGTACCAAGACAGTGTTATTATCCGACCAAACTCAGGAAATATCATATTAATAAAGTATACTATGTAAAAAAAGTTCCGGGTAAAAATTGTTCCGGGAAATTTCGGTGGAAACGGGGCTATAGGCAGTAAAATATTGCCCGCGAGCTTCTACTTCTGCCTATACGGTAATTTCTCTACTACGCGACAGAGTCGTGTGGGTTATGACGCAACCGTTAGCCTATTTTTTTTTTTTTTTTTTCAAAAACAGCTTCTACGGGGCGATAGTGTAAGATACAAGGCAATGGAGCCAATTATACATTGTCGTGTTTCTTTATAAATAAACAATGGACAAATGGAGTCTTTACACGCCTCAGATGTTAAGTTATTCACTGTCAAAGTGACGCCAAAATGAATGGGAGTCAATGGGATGCTAACAGCAGGTGATGGCTTGGTTAGCAATGGCCGCCCCTATGGAAGGTACGCTTTCCGGGGGCTGGATTACCCCCTTGGGGCGAGAACTCCCAAACCAGGGCTCCTTTAACAAAATGACGTCATTTTGACCTCGCAGCCCTGGGAGCGAGAACTTTTTTTCTCGGTTCTTGCCGTGTGTTGCGGCCTTGAATGTAGGGTAGGTAAGAATGGTTAAAAAAAAAAACTTTTTTCCTAAATTGTTTAAATTTTCTTTATATATCAATACATAATTATTTACATGATTAAAATGTAGGCCTAAGTACTCTGAAAAAGAAAGTATAAAAATTGAGTGTTTGTAGACCTCTCAAGACTGTTTTAAAGACAGTTTAATTATTATGTATTGACATATGGTAAATGGTAAATGGACTGCATTTATATAGCGCTTTTAACAGACCAATGGCCATCCAAAGCGCTTAACATGTTGCCTCACATTCACCCATTCACTCACTCATTCATACACCGACGGCGGTGTCAGCCATGCAAGGCGCCATCCAGCTCGTCGGGAGCAACTGGGGTTAGGTGTCTTGCTCATGGACACCTCGACACTTGGTCAGGTGGAACCGGGGATCGAACCACCAACCTTCCGTTTTGCAGACAATCTACATGAACCACTGCGGCAGTGGCTTTAGACATATAACTAAAGTTTAAACAAATTTGGACTAAAGTGTTTTAGATAATTCTTACCTACCCTACATTTAACGCGCGCACACAGACCATTGCAAGTCCACAAGACCGAAAGTGCACATGAAGTGTGCCATTTGGGACAGGGCCATAGTGTTCGCTCCTCAAATTGCAACTGGTTAATGGTTTATTGATCCAACCCTCCCTGGAAGAATATTTATTTTCCATCTCAGTGGGAACTTCCTGGAAAAATAAAGGATAAATAAATTATTTCGAAAAGGTAAAATGCAACAATTCACAAGTTCAAAACAATGCATTGTTTGTGTAATATGATAAATGGTTTACGCTGTTTATCCTGATTGATTACAGGCTTTCAGATAAATAGGTCACTTTTAATGCAAACATGAGCGAGTTTGATTAAGTTGATAATGACGAATTATCATTAATGTAAAGGCACACTTACTTTTAAGCGAAGCAACATTAAAATCATTCCATATACCCCTGGCTGGGAATAATCTAAAAGTATACTATTAACGGGATATTCCACCAAAAATATTACAGGAACTGCATATGGAACCAAATATTTCAGGAACTATATACTGTAACACCGGAAGTAAAACCGGTTTAGATGATGTCATGAAAGTTGCGCCAGTTGTCTTTGCCTTTTAAAAAAGATAATTATTCTCTTAATTTATTTATATTACATATACTCTGCGTATTCTGGTTACTTACTTATTTGACCATCACGACCGGCTCTTTTAATGTTTAGTGTGAGTTTTGGTTTCATGTGTTCTGCTTTTGGCGCTCATATTTCACTGGAAATATAACCGTCGTCATTTAAAGTCAGTGTGTTGTCATGTGTAAATTAAGTACATACAAATACTTACGCTAACGTTTAAAATCTGAATAATGTTTTCAGAGTCTTTTGTCGCTGAGTTTGCCTGTAACGTTAAATGGAAAGTGAAATGCACACCGAGTGGAGTTCGGCTTTAGATGAAGACTTACTTCAGTAAGTACAAAACAGCTTAAAGTGGATTTGAAAGTGTTTCTAGTTGGGACGGTTCATCATCACGGTTGTTCCTGTTCTCTTGGCAGGGACCCCGTTTCTGCAGTGATTCCGACGGATGCTTCGCTATGGAGCTCACCAGCCGGGCCCTGGGCCACTGAGAGCAGCTTCCCAACAGTATTCAACCAGTATGCTGATGAGCAATATTACAGCACTTTTACACACAGTACTGAAACACAAAGCCAAACCGTACAGGTCTGAAAAAACCTCCTAATGACACATTTCACAAAAGTGATCATCTAAGTGTAGTTTGATCTATTAAATATAGTTTTCTCCACCATAGACTGAGGACTGGACAGAGGAGAGATCTACAAACACAAATGAGGACTGGGAATCAGATATGGTAAGTTTTCAGTACTTACTGCAGGTTTTCTTCATGACCATGATGTGTGTACGTTTTATACTAGTAAGCACCGAGTTTGCTCACAAATATAGTGAAATTTGATGAAGAAGTGACTTTGCTAAAGGGAATGATATGCCGAAAACATGATTTGCTTTACATTGTACACAGGGTTGCATAACAATGTTGATGTTGAAAACCAACGTTTGTGTGTGTGTGTGTGTGTGTGTGTGTGTGTGTGTGTGTGAGTGACATTAGCCTTGTACTGCTGGACGGAACAATAACAAGGTTGTTCTGTCCAACAGTACAAGGCTAATGTCACAAAAGGCATTTGTTGCACAAATGTCATACTAGTTTTCTAGCTATTGGAACCCTGCACTTTTTTTTTTTTGGAGTTTACAAATGTCTTACAGATGTTTTTGGAAAGTGTATCTATTTTGTATATTTCTAACACTTTAATTTAAATGTTTCATTACATAATAATAACACAACAAACATGAATAAGACGTTTATCCTTTTGTACAGAGGAGTACAAATAGACAATGCCATAAATAATCTTAATTAGTGACCTTGAAATAGGAAAAAAATTCTTGAATATACTTTCAAAGTATGATTAACTGTGATTTTAATTGTCCGTTTATAGTCTCAGACTTTCAGACTCCAGTGTATATATTTCTTATATATCTTTATATTTCCTTTCACTACTTTAGCGTGCTTTAGAAGACTGCAGTATTGAGTTGAATGAGCAGTATGAGGCTCTTGTGAAGCAGCATGCAGCAGAGCAGGAGGAGCACAACATCTGTGTCCACAGTCTGGAAAAGACAAGAGATGACAGAAATCATCAGTACCAGGTTTAGCATCACATCTGTAAAAAACACAATATATACAGTACAGGTTCTGATATTTACACATGGTCATTTGAATTGCAAGAAAGATGCTTAAAATCTCCCTCGATAGGTATTGGTAATACTTTGTGCAGTGCCCTTTTCAAAAATACTGGTATTACTGTACTCAAGCCTGATTTCCATTGGTATTAAAATTTAGCTTTTTTATCATTTGCACAGGGTTTTATTGAAAAAATTGAGTCTTTGCAAATTAAATTAGAGCTGAATAGTAGCAAGACCACTAGGAAAAACTTCATGGTAAAACGGCAAGAGCTTACTGCAGAGAAAGATCGTATGGAAGAGGAGAAAACAAGGTAAACTAACATTAAAATATATATGAAATTCAGCTGTGTGCTTTTGGCAGAACATACAAAATATTTCAAATGTATGTCTGTAATGTAATGTTTTTGAAGGAAGACTTTTAGGCTCAAGGCTGCATTTATTTGATCAAAAATTGTATGTATGTGTTTTAGATTGGCTCAGGAGCTGGAGGAGACAGAAAAGAAACTCAAGATGCTGATCGAGGAACAGAGTCAAGAGAAGTAAAATATTCAAAACGTAAATATTCGAAACACCCAAATTCCTCTGAATCTGTCTGTTTATCTGTCTCTTTTTTGTCCTTGTGTTTGTGCAGGCTCTCCTGGGAGCAGGAAATAGCTGACTTGAGGGTGGAAATGGAAACTCTCTGCAGACAGGCAGAGCAAGCCAGTCAGACCGTTCTTCAGGATGAGGTAAATCTTCACAGCCCATGTCTCTTCTAGAAAACTCACAGATAGTGTAATGAGTCATGTATGTTATTGTTTGACTGTGTATTGGTTCATGTGTGAGCAGATAGCTGCACTTGAGATGCAGAAAGAGCTTGCGCTTTCTCAAGTGGAGGACTGGATTGTAGACGCTGAAAAATATCTTAATTTTCTCAGGTAATGTTTGATGACGAGTATGCACAATGCAGTATGTCCACATGCATGAAGGTGATATGATTTCTTAGGGATTTGTACTTATTCTGGACAGATTGAATCCTTCCCAGCAGCACCGGCAGCAGAAGTGGGAGCACAATGTAGCAATGGTCCGAGGCAGCCTGGTTGGACTAAAGGTTAGAGGAGGAGCTAATACCAGTGGATTACAGGTTTAAGGAGTTTGCAGCTTCTCTCACTCTTTTTTTTTTCATTTTTTTTTTCATAGAATAAGTTTAATGAAAACCATCAACTCCTGCAGAGAGGTGAACAGTTGGACAGTTTGCCCTCAATCCCGCTCCCATTACTTCCAGGAGTGCCTACAGTAAGTGTCAATTTATTCATATATGCCCAAGGGCTAGAGGTGCACTACCATTCAAAAGTTTGGGTTTTTCAAGACGTTTAGTCCTTCATGTCACATGATTCTTCAGATATAATTCTGATATACTGATTCGAAACATTGAGCACCGAATCAGTATTCCGAATCAGCATTGAATTCTTATTATCATGTTGAAAACCGTTGTTGAATGCGTTTTTCCCCCCAGGATTCTTTGATGAATGGAATGTTCAAAAGAACAGCATTTATTTGAAATAGAAGTCTTGTAACTTTTAATCTTATAAAACCTTATAATTTTGATCAAACTAATTCACCCTTGCCGAATAGAAGTGTTAATTTCTTACACAAAAATCTTATTAAATTCAAACTTTTACATTTTAGATTAGTTAATTTTAGTTAAGTGGTTTTTATCATGGTTTGAACTAGGACTGGTCCGAAAACCGTTTTTTGTTTTTTCGAGCTTCCAAGCTTCGGTTCAACACAGAATATTCAAAGCTTCGGAGGTAGGGTGAACATATTCTTCTCTCTAATAAAGGCAGGAAACAAGATTTTGGCGTGAGTTTTCGTTTTTTGTTCAGAAGTGGAAAAAATTAATAAACAGTTTGAATATTCGATTTCTACACGTGGGCGGGAATTATACGCCTCTTTCTGCTGATTGGCCAGCCGAAGATCAAACTATTCTGTCATCAGTCCTTCCTCAGTTCAGCACAATAAAAAAAGTCAACTACATTTTATCTTTTTCTCATCAAACAGCCAGACTAACGAATGGCTCAACCTCAGCCTCGACACAACCCGCTCAGGACTTTTATTCTGCTGTGTTGAACTGAGGAAGAACTGATGACGGAATAATTCGATTTTCGGCTGGCCAATCAGCAGAAAGAGGCGTATAATTCCCGCCCTCGTGTAGAAATCGAACATTCAAACCGCTTATTCATTTTTCCACTTCTGAACGAAAAAACGAAAACTCACGCCGAAATCTCGGTTTTCGTTTTTTCTGAAGAAAATTAAAAAACAAGAAACAAGCTGTTTTCACATTTTTCTACTTTCAATATTAAATCAAAAAACGATTGAACGAATGATAGACGGATTAACCCGCCCTCGAATTGATGCTAATTCTAAACTGAAATGAAAATGCACAAGCACTGTAATGTGACAGTGAGGGAACATTTTCTCACATTACATTCCTAATGGGTAAAAAGGCTAATACATTTTGTTTCTATTATTCTATTTTCCACAATGTCAAATGAACGCAGCTTAACCCAAAATGCAAGCTCAGGCATTACATTTATTACACTTTTATCAAAAGCGACTGACAAATGAGGAGAGTAATAGAAGCAACTTTCATATAAGCTCATGCAGTTGTGCGCTATAGACAGAATACTCCGTTGCAGCGAACACTAAGTAGAAGCAAATATTTTAAGCATAACGAGATTGGGTTCCTATTCAACTGTCCATCCTATTAAAAACCGCTAAGATATAAGTAATTGTAAAAAAAAAAAGAAAGCCAGATTTTATTGTGTTAACATATTTAAATGCGAATGAGAACCGTTTCGAGGGGGATGGCAGGTTAACGAGAAAAAAACATCTAATATTTCGAATCCCAAAATTGAAAATCGAATACCAACCCACCGAGCGAATATTCCAAAATTAAAATATTCTGATCCAGCCCTAGTTTGAACATCACCCATCCAGTCATATTTATATTTAGAATATATATATATATATATATATATATATATATATATATATATATATATTCTTGTATCTATATATCTTTTGGTTTGCTTTAGTCAAGTTCCTAATTAAAAGTATTACATGCTCTGTAGAGTTGCTGCTAAGGACATAATACAATTTAGTTGTATTAAAAACAATAATTATATATATATATATATATATATATATAGTTTAAAACTGAAGAAAGTAATGTATATTTTTGTGTCATTTTCTTTTATCTTTGGCTTTCCGAAGTTGGAGATGATAATCAGTCCACTTCAGAATCCTGCTTCTCATCCAATTTTCAACAGTGGTCCACCAACTACCACAAATTCTCCTCCTATAGTTCATCCCCAATTCCACCCCTCGGTCTCATCACCGCAAAGAGGCACACCGCCACTTTCAGCCCCGTCTCCTCAAAACACACCATATGAACCCGTCACAATAGGTCCACAATCTGCACATGTCCCAAACATTTATGTCCCTATGACAACTCATGCACCTGCCCCTCAAATACCTATGCAAACCATCTCCCGGCCTCAAACGTCATCTTATGCTCCTGTCACACCAGCCCCACATAACCTTCCACAGACACACGGGGGCGTCTCCCTTGCGTCCTCAGTTGCTTCAGCAGGCACCTTTGTTGGATTACCAAATAATCACGGAGCCAGTTTTCATCCCCAAGCTGCAGTGCGCCTTCCCCAAACATTCATGCAAACCACATCTACACGTAACTCCTCCCCCCAGCCACTCCCCTCCAATCCTGCACCAGCAGGCAAACTGGACAAGCTTCTGGAGAGACTGGGCTCGCATTTCCCACAGTGCACAAGGTATTGTGATTATACACTGTAATATGATATGCTCTTCCCAATACATTTTTAGCAGACAATATTATTTTAGTAGTTTTTTTTGTCTTGTTGACAGTTTGTTGATTCTGATGTTGCCAAAGAGTAAGGATTGCTTTCTTAAAGTGGCCTCTCTGTTTCTGTCTGTATTAGAGATCAGTTAACACGTGTTCTACAGCAAATCAAGAGTGAGCGCGGTACTATGGCTGGCATGTCGATGGATGATGTTACTCAGCAGGTTGCGCAGAGGCTTGCTCAGAACCAGAGACCGGTGAGATGGCACACTCCTCTCACTCTTCCTTGTTGTGTTTTTGTTGTTACTTTACTCCTTTGCATTGCTTGTACAATTTTTCACTTTATCACTTTATTGTTTTAGCCACCAGGACCTATAGCACCTCCGTCTGGATCGAGAGCCTTTCCTGCTTCAGTTGGCCCGATCCAGCGTCCCATATCCCAGCCACAGCATCCCATGCGGCCTCATTTCCGTCCAATGGTTGCTCAGGTTTTCCACACAAGACCCCCACAGGTAGAATTCAACTTTAAACCCCTTTTCTTAAAGGGTTAGTTCACCCAAAAAATCAGATGGCTCAAAAAAGGCCTCCATTGGCAGCAATGACATTTCCTCTCTCAAGACTCATAAAAAGTACTAAAGACGTTGTTACTAAGTCCATCTCACTACAGTGGTTGTACAATAATTTTATGAAGCGACACTGAATACGCTGATTAATAACGCTCCAAAGTTTCATGAAGCAGTGTTTTGAAATCGGTCATCACTACATAAATCGTTATTTCGGGGGTTTGCACACAAAAACTATTCTCGTCACTTCATAAAATGATTGTAGAACCACTGTAGGGAGATGGAGAAGGTCTTATGGGTCTGGAACGGCATGAGGGTAAGTAGTAAATCACATTATTTTCATTTTTGGGTGAACTAACCCTTTAAATGACATTTAACAAAGCTGTGCCATATTTTACTGTCCCTTCATTCCTTTAAGGAGCAATGATACAAAGATAAAACCTAATATGCTTAATTCAGGATCAGCTAAAATAAGAATAAAAATAATAGGAAAAAAGTGAGACAAATTGCCCCATGTTAAATGTGGATGTTTTTGCATTTAAAATAAAAATATTAACATCAATTTTTATTATTAACAAAAAATATTATTAATCTAATTTAATTTCAAAGCCCTACTATATTTTACAGTATGGTTTACTGCATATTATTTCCTAAAATATATCCATAAACCTACTAGGAAAGATTTATTTATTATAAATATTATTATTTGAATGTATTGAAACAGCTTTCATTATTTTTGTCATTCGTCTTTTGGAACCATAAAAACAAACCTTTCTTCTCTGTCTGTCTGTCTCTCTGTCAGTCTGCTATGCGGAAGTTTTGTCTGATGTGCCAGAATCCTGTGGATACTGGAAGTCAGTACAACACAAAATGCTCCCATACAATGCACAAAGAAGTGAGTGTGTAACGTTCACAAAATACACATGTAGGCACATTATTTGCTTTGTCTATGTTCTAATAACTGTTGTCATTTCTGCTTTCATTTAGTGTGTCAGTGTTTGGCTCAAGTCCAGCAAGAATAACTCTTGTCCTTTTTGCCCATCCAAATGAGGACTGAGAAAACAATCACACTTATAGCTGAGCCAATACCTGCAAAAAATTAAGTGAATTAAGTTTTTTTATAATTCCATAATAACTATCTGGCTAATGTTAGAAAACAAATTGGTCCATTCCTGGTCAGAATTGATTATTATTATTATTATTATTATTATAAAGGCCAGTATGTTATTACACTAATTTGTTACTTTGCGTATCAATGGAAATCCTTGCTATATGAATTGTACTTTTTTCAGTATTCAGTGTTATTCCAAAGATTTAAACTTTAACCTGAAGTATAATCCTCATTATGTAAGCTTTTCTAAGGGTCATGTAACATGCACACAAACTCCAAAACAGAATAAAATGTTTCTTTCACTTCAATTTTTCCAAGTGATACATTAACTGGAAAATGTTGCTAGCATATTTTGCTGTTTTTTATTAAATCAAGGATCAACAGAGGCCTTTATGTGGAGAGTTTTATACATTAAAGAGGAAAAATTAATTGATTAATATCTTTGCGTGTAATCACTTGTAGTCACCCTTTTTTTAAAATTAAGATTTAAGATATAAAATAAATTATAACATTGTTCAAAATGAAAACTGTATTATGATAATATACATGTTTCAGAAGAGAAGAAAACACTGACTCAAAGAAATTATTTTTGTGCATTTTATTTGTTTGCATTGTTACATCAAAGATAATTTATCTTGAACATAAACATTCATCACTCAACCCTTGCACCTACAATCCTTACGTCACCAAACACTAGAAAATCTGTACTTTGATGTTGTCTGAGGATTCAAGTGTGCAAAGTCCTTGTGCATTTTTATGCCTGGATGGCCTTGGAGATGGTCTCGTACACCTGTGCAAAGCTGGCCCTCACATTCTCCATGTAGGGCTCCATGCGGACCTGGAGGTCCTGGGTGTGTGGGGTGATCTTCTCCCTGGCCTCCTCAACAGCCTTCACCAGCTGTTCCTTGTATTCCTCAGCATAGGGGGCGGCCATGGACCTCAGCTCCTCCAGGCTCTCAGTCAGCTTAGTGCGTACGGCCTCGACCATTGGCACAAGCTTGGACTTGGTCTCCTCAACGTTGCTCTGAAACATCTGCCTCATGTCATCCAACAGGGGCTGCAGCTTGGCACGCATCTGCTCAGCATTTTCACGGTTCAGGGTGGCATACTCCTGGTATAGGGGCTCCAGCTTGTCACGGTACTCATCAAAGTGCTTCTGAAGCACCTGGTACAGCTCGGCACGGTGGGGCTCCAGCTTGGTTCTGATGTCTTCGATGTCGGTCATGACGCGCTCGCGCAGCTGCTTGGTGTTCTCCTGGAACTGATTGGAGAAGGTCTCAGCGTAGGGGGTCAGAGTCTGGGAGGTGGTTTGGGCATATTCCTGAAGCTTAGTCAGGCTCTCTGAAAGTTGCATCCTGAAGAAAACGGAACATAAATTTAGAAAACTCAAACACAAACCGCTTCAGTTAAAGCTGGAGGTGAAAGCCTGGAATCTTAAATCACACTGTGCTCATTCACTAAGGCCAGAGGAGAACTGGCCTCCTGACTGAACCTGGTTTCTCCCAAGGTTTATCTCCAGTGTACTGTCATCTAATGAAGCTTTGATTCCTTGGGTTATTGCCACTTTTGCCTTTGAAGAGCCGCTTATAGCTCAATTGAACTTGTTTCATAATGACTGAGCTTTTGCAGCACTCTCATTCCCTCTCATTTTCCTGAGTTTGTGAAACTGCTTGGAAAACATTCTGTAGTGTATAAAGCACTATATAAATAACTGATTTGATTTGAAAAAAAAAAGATACAGAAGACAGACATGATAATGTTTTTCGAAAAAGCATTTGGGAGAAGTAAAAAACCAGGAACAAAAGATTAAGACATGAAAGAGCAAAGGACAAAAGAGAGATATGAAAATGTAGAGGTCATCATGATCACATGTCTCTTACTTGTATTGCTCATACTCAGTTCCGTCCAAATTGTCGAGAACTTTCTGAGCCTGATCCTTGACCTGGGTCAGGTACACCAAGGCTGCTGACTTGTAGTGCTCCAGCTGGGAGGGAGCATCAGCCTGCAGGAAATGGGCCTGGGAACCTATGGAGACACGGGAAAAGCTTCATAAACCACAGTAAAGAATATCTCAAGCTTTTTGTGAAAATACATATGATGCATAAACAATTGTCACCATTAAAACATTAAAGCATCAACAAAATCATCGACTTAAGTGTTTGAACTTTAACACTAAAGAAAAATGAGATTACGTTTAAGCAAACGTGAAGCAAGGCATGTTACTTACCCACAGCCAAGAGGAGAGTCAGTGCAAGAGCCACGAATTTCATGGTTGAGCTCTGAAAGAGAATATACATATTCTACCATCAAATGACTTCTGACAAAGGTCTATATAACAAAAAATAGAAAAGAGCAATATTATAATAATGTATTCTGAATAGTCTTGATGCAATCCCCCTCTCCTGCTTGTTTGAGCTCTTACCTGAGTGGTGCTGCTCTGAATGTTCGAGGACAGACAGCAGAGGCAAAGGTCTTATATAGGGCAGGAACAGTGTGTGTGGAGTTGGAACCTTGTCCTCTTACACATCAGAGGTTCAAAGGGTAGGTGCAATAAGAGACGTCAATGCACTGTTAGACTCACAAAACAAATAACGTAAAATATTCCATGATATTATTTCGTTCAGATAAAATCTTTTAGAAAACAATCTTCTGAAAGTAATTTTTCAGATACTGCTTTGATAAACCACTGAATCAGCTGTTTAATTGCATCAAAACAATGATTCTGAGGACAAGTATTTAATTTATTCTTCCCTAATACACAAGCATTGGGGCAGGAAACACTAAATTCAATAATGTCAATTAAAGTTATTCAGCAATTAAAGAAAGATACAGCAATATTAGATTACTTTTTATGCTTGTTGCAGAACATGGCGTTTATTAGCTTGTGATTAAGCAGTGTGTTATTGAACAGAACAAATCTATGTGATTACATCTCAGTGTCATAACAGGTTTGGCAACGTGTAGTAAACCTTGATCTCCACCTCCTGCTTCAAATCAAATTTTATCAACTGTTGTCATGGAAAAATTCCATCACCAGTTAGGGGTCATTGATCAATACGTTATCTTTGTCCTTTGATTTACTCAACTGTACACATTCTTGAGTAAAATTACCTTGATTGGCTTGAAAACTAAGGACATTTCAATTTAGTACTCATAAGTTAACCGTAAAACCTTGACTAAACTTCTTGCTACACTACACAAGTGCTGGACTTAAATTTTAAATAAGGAATTAAAAAATACACATAAAACATACTTTAATATATATTTTTATACATAATAATATATATAAAAACATTTTTAAATTTATTGTCAAAATGCATGTGTACGTCTTTGAAGAAGCCTCTTTATGAACAAATATAAACTCAGTGTAGCAATTTAACTTTGGTACATAGACTAACCACCTCCTCTAGTAACAGAGAGGGTCAAACATTTGTTCTGAGAGCACTAGTGGGGCAAAAAAGTATTTAGTCAGCCACCAATTGTGCAAGTTCTCCCACTTAAAAAAAGATGAGAGAGGCCTGTAATTTTCATCATAGGTACACTTCAACAATGAGAGACAGAATGAGAAAAAAGTCCAGAAAATCACTGTCTATTTTTTAAAGAATGTATTTGCAACTTATGGTGAAAAATAAGTATTTGGTCACCTACAAAAAAGCAAGATTTCTAGCTCCCACAGACATGGAACAACTTATTTAAGAGGTTCCTCTGTCCTCCATTCGTTACCTGTATTAATGACACCTGTTTGAACTTGTTATCAGTATAAAATCCACAACCTCAAACAGTCAGACTCCAAACTCCCATATGGCCAAGACCAAAGAGCTGTCAAAGGACACAAGAAACAAAATTGTAGACCTGCACCAGGCTGGGAAGACTGAATCTGCAATAGGTAAGCAGCTTGGTGTGAAGAAATCAACTGTGGGAGCAATTATTAGAAAATGGAAGACATACAAGACCACTGATAATCTCCCTCGATCTGGGGCTCCATGCAAGATCTCACCCCGTGGGGTCAAAATGATCACAATAACGGTGAGCAAAAATCCCAGAACCACACGGGGGGACCTAGAGAATGACCTGCAGAGAGCTGGGACCAAAGTGACAAAGGCTACCATCAGTCACGCACTACGCCGCCAGGGACTCAAACCCTGCAGTGCCAGACGTGTCTCCCTGCTTAAGCCAGTACATGTCCGGGCCTGTCTGAAGTTTGCTAGAGAGCATTTGGATGATCCAGAAGAGGATTGCGAGAATGTCATATGGTCAGATGAAACCAAAATAGAACTTTTTGGTAAAAACTCAACTTGTCGTGTTTGGAGAAGAAAGAATGCTGAGTTGCATCCAAAGAACACCATACCATACTGTGAAGCATGGGGGTGGAAACATCATGCTTTGGAGCTGTTTTTTTCTGCAAAGGGACCAGGACGACTGATCCGTGTAAAGGAAAGAATTAATTGGGCCATGTATCGTGAGATTTTTGAGTAAAAACCTCCTTCCATCAGCAAGGGCATAGAAGATGAAACGTGGCTGGGTCTTTCAGCATGACAATGATCCCAAACACACCACCCGGGCAACGAAGGAGTTGCTTCGTAAGAAGCATTTCAAGGTCCTGGAGTGGCCTAGCCAGTCTCCAGATCTCAACCCCATAGAAAATCTTTCGAGGGAGTTGAAAATCTGTGTTGCCCAGCGACAGCCCCAAAACATCACTGCTCTAGAGGAGATCTGCATGGAGGAATGGGCCAAAATACCAGCAACAGTGTGTTAACACCTTGTGGAGACTTAAAGAAAACGTTTGCCCTGTCATTTCCAACAAAGAGTATGTAACAAAGTATTGAGATTAACTTTTCTTATTGACCAAATACTTATTTTCCAGTCAATATTTACAAATAAATTATTTAAAAATTTGATTTTTTTTTCTCTCATTCTGTCTCTCATAGTTGAAGTGTACCTATGATTACAGGCCTCTCTCATCTTTTTAAGTGGGAGAACTTGGACAATTGGTGGCTGACTAAATACTTTTTTGCCCCACTGTAACATACAGAGAACGAGGATATCTAAGTGGTTTCAGTCTGTATCATCAGAACAGAGCTCAATGAGCGTGTCATCATCAGCAGTAACTTATCACTGTGAGTTCAGGCAACATGTATGAATCCCTGTCATATCAGAACCCAAAATAATGTATTTCAAGCAAGTCATTGATTGCCCTGTAGCAGCCTACCTTGTTAAAGGATTTCCAGTTACTTCTCAGGTTGAATGTCTACAGGTTGAATGAGCTTATGTTTTGCATATGCTGGAACAGATTCGAATGGTATCGAACTGTATTTGCCTCCAGCATGATACATGGTCCTTCCGTGTCTTTGCTTGTTATATAGTGCATGTTTGCTCTTACATTATTTTATTTGAGAGATCAATCACTGAATATTCAAGCAGACTCTCAAAATAACGGACTGAATTTGGATGCAGAAACTCTTAGTTGTTTTTCTGTGAATCTGAATTTGATCATGCAAGCATACTGTACAAATGCTGTTAGAAGTACGGCATGTGAAATTGAAAGAAAGTGTACATAAAAGCTTAGATCCCTGTTAATTTATTGGAATGCCTGGATCTGAAGCATGTGGCAGTTGTGCCGCAGTAATAGTGCACGCTTTGCGGACCATACAAATAGTTATAGATGTTGGTCTCTTACACTCGAACACAAAAACATTCACATACACCAGCACCAGCTACATAAGCACTTGCACAGAATACATTAATACTAACAGATTATATTTATATATATATATATACATACAGATAGACAGACAGACACACGCACGCACACACACACACACAAAATGTATATATCACTATATTGCCCACTTGCTCTACCATACTTACTCATACTCAACTCTTCACATAATATTTTACAGATCGCTTGGACACATACACAAAAACATGGATGCAAGTGAGATAAAAATTAACACTGAAAACCTTGTGCATTAGACCCTTAAGAGGAGGCGCTTTCTCACACTCAGACTCACAAACCCACACACAAGGAATGATATGGTTTGATCACTCCAGTCTTGATCTAATATATCATATGTGTGTTATTGGGAATATGAAAGGGTGAAAGAGGAAGTTTTAGATGCTTCTGTGCCAAAAAACAAACAAATAAAAAATGGGAATAAGACATAAGCAAACATTTCAAAGGCATGATTTCTCATGTGAACTGAATCATGTAGCTGTCATCATAACACCGCTGTGAGTGTGACCGAGTGCATGTATGAAGGCACAGAGAAGCTGGCAGAGTAAGTGCTACTATTAAAGGTTGTTCAGACTGTGACAATGGGATTTAGATTCCAGTCCCACCTCTAAGCAACATGTCCTAAGAAAAACTATTTCTTGTCACAAATATTTCTTATCTATTCTTCATTCTCTTACTGTTGTCTATTATGCATCTTAGATACATATACACAGTTTATACTTTTCATATAAAATTGGCCACTATCTTACTGTTCTTTTCGCAGTTTTCATTGTTTAACCCTGCCCTTCATTTCTGAACCCTGCCTCTCCAGTAATTGACCAATGTGGTGCCCTTCTTAAACCAGTGAGGCCCGCCTCTCCTGAGGCGTTTCCTCCAACAGCTGAAGCAGCAGCTCATGGAGAGTCGTCGATATGGTCCTGTACGCACCAGCGGTCAGATGCAGGAAGTCGAACATGTCTCGAGAAGAAATAGTCCCATCTGAGTGGACAAAACTACCTCCCACATCAAGTAACTGAACAGGGCCGAGTTGAGGAAGAGACACACGGAGTAAATTGTTCACCGATGCATTTTTCTCCCTCAGGGGATTAGGAAACTCTCCCCTTGGCAGCAGGCCCTGAATGACAGGAATGACAACTAATCAGCTTTGTTAATAAATGATCTGAAACTGAATTGCTGAGAGTTGATACTCTGTATACACATTCATTACAACACCACAAATCTCACATCAAGAATATATAGACATGGTGATTTAGGTAACTCACCAGAACAATAATTTTGGACTTGGGGAGGTGAGACAGAAGTAACTGTGCAATGGCCAGTATTCCTCCTGCAACTTGATCTGCATTGTGCTCATGATTATTGGTACCTACCCATAAAACCACCACCTGTGGTAAACAAAATTAGGACATTGTTACAACTGGTGAACGAACATTTCGCTTTGTGGTAAATATTGTTTAAACTATTTACAACAAACCAAAAACTCTTCCTCACCTTGGGTCTGATGTTCTCCAGTTCTCCATTCTGTAGTCTCCACAGCACATTACAGGTTGTGTCTCCACCAATCCCAAAGTTCAGAGCATGGAGAGGTGAGAAGAGTTCCCTCCACACCTGAGACCAGCACCAATAAAAGGTGCAAACCAAATGTAAACCAAAATATTTGACATTTATTTGAAAACCTATTAAATGTTGATAATTATTAATACCATGCAATAACCTACAACAGACACAAAACATATCAGGTGTACAATAAAGTGTATAAGCAAAAGAGTCTGACCTTTTTAATTTCAGAAAGGTAAAAGTGTCATTATTGCAATATGATACTATTCCAAGTATGTATAATTACCACAAAAATGAAATGAGTTTATTTTATTAGCAACTGAGAGACTACTGTAGTTACTGTACATACAGTGGGCTCCACAAATATTGGTCCCCTCGATAAATGTGCAAAATTGACTGTGAAAATTTTGTTTTTGCCATTTCTCCTCTTAGTCTTTCATTCAAAATATTTACAAAAATCTAACCTTTAATTAAAGTAAAATAGTTCAAAGGAGAAAAAATGTGTGATATGTGATATGTGAAAAGATATGTATTCCACAATTATTGGCATCCCTTCATTTAATACTTTGTGCAGCCCCCCCTTAACAGCTCTAAATGTGTAATACGTTTTATTTAGAGATCTGAGACCATTCCTCCTTAGAGGATCTCTTCAGATTTAGAGGTCCATGCTTGTGGACTTTTCTTCAGCTCATGTTTTTTATGGGGTTTGGGTCAGGGGACTGCTATGTCCAAGGCAAAACCTTCATTCTGTGGTCAGTGAACTGTTCTGTTGTTTATTTTGAGATGCGTTTCCACTGCAGGAACTTACCCCAGGAACTAGGGACTTTGGGGTGGTACTCGGTGTGTTTTGACCGCAGGGACCAGGGTCTAAATGAAGTCCCTCAAAAAGTCCCTGCTCGCAAGGTAGTGCTTTTTCAAAGTTCAGGGACTTGGGCCCTAAACATGCATATAGCATTCATTTTGATTGGTTGACTCCACACAGCATTTTATTTCAACCACCATTTATAAAAGTCTGTTGTGGTATTCTAATCAACAATGAAGTTTATGGACCAAGGTTCGGGCTTTATTAAGCTTAGATGCAGAGGATGAAATCCAGCGGGAACTGGAAATTCGTGCAGAGTCCTATGTCACCGGAGTAATCTTCATGGTACTTTAGACCAGACAGCAAAATGTTCCTAGGAAAAAAGATCCTGGGACAAATAGTTCTGGATCATTTCGGAAACAGGGCTTATGTTCTTGTCAATGTCAAACCCATCTCTAGTGTTTTTCCATAAAGTTTTATTTTTATCTCATCTGACCATAAAACCCAGTCCCATTGAAAGTTCTAGTAATGTTTGGCAAACTGCATGTGCATGAGATCGCTGTTTGATGTCACCAAAGGCTTTTTATTGCAACCTTCCCAAACAAGTTGTGGTTATAGAGGTGAGGTCTGATCATAGTTTTGGAGACTTTCACCCCAAGACCCAACTAGCAAATGCAATTTGCAATTCTACAACTATGATCCTCCTCAGTGTGTGTGAACTTATTAATTATTGCTCAGATAGTGGAAACGAGTATTCCAACAATTAAACTTTTATCTAATTGTAGGGTGACCACCTGGCGATTGCTCTGTTGTAGGGACAATGGCAGGTTTGAGCAGGATGTTCTTATCCAGTATGTGTCTAGATGAAGTCCTGACTGGTGTAGATGTATTTAATGAGTTTTGATGAGGTCCACATTGATTCCTTTTTTTCCTGCATCCAGTCATTATCCGCTGAAAAATCCCTCTCTACGAATGTGCTTGTTGGTAATTTACCCACTCCAGCTAGAACATAACGACTGCGCAAATGGTTTTTTAAACGCCAGTCGCATTTTCAGCATTACATTTATATTTGTGGTATTTGAAATGCGGAACACTTCTTACGTCTCGCAGGATGCAGGACAAAGCTCCCAATTTCAGGACTGTCACCCCATCTTATTATAGACATTTTAACAACCTTTTATCACACATTATTTCTGTATTCTTAGGCATTTTCTAAAGTGATGGATGACTATAGAAATTTGGCCTGTGTGTCACGTTATATTTAGAGCCCAGTTAAACAGGAAGTCATGACTTATCACTTAAGTGTTCCTGATCACTAAGGTGAACTTAAAAACATACCATATGAATGGGAATATACACTCTAAATAAAATAAAATAGGGGACAATATTCTCTTTTAATTTGACGGAATTTTCCGTATTTATTTTCTACGGGTGTTTTACCTATATTTTGAACTTAATTGCATTGTGTTTTAGAGTTAATGGAATTGTCCGTAAAATAACTGGTACATAAGACCTCTGTTCATCTTTGGAACACAAATGAAGATATATAACACTGCTTCCTGAAGCTTTGAAGCATTATGAATTAGTGTATCGAATCATGGTTCGCTGATTCATAATGCTCCGAAGCTTTCTGAAGCCGTGTTCTGAAATTTTCCCATCACTATACAAGTCGTTATTTTGTTTTTTAGTGCACCAAAACTATTCTCGTCGCTTCATAAGATTATTATAGAACCACTGTAGTGAGATGGACTTTGTAACTAGTTTTTATGGGTCTTGAGAGAGGAAATGACATTACTGTCAGTGGAGGCCTTTCTAAGCCATCGGATTTCAACAAAAAGATCTTCATTTGTGTTCCGAAGATGAACAAAGGTCTTACGAGTGTCGAACAACATGAGGGTGAGTAATTCATGACAGAATTTTCATTTTTGGGTGAACTAACCCTTTACTTATTTCATTGTCATGGATCTGCATTCAATTAATTTGCATCAAACAAACAATATAATTTTTTAAAGATTACTTATTAAATGAAAAGATTGAAAAAAATATTGCACAACCACCAAATAGGTGGCGACGTGCAATATGTTATGTAAATCACCATTAAAGAAAAGAAGGAGGAAGTAGAATGGCATGCTTTATCTAAGCGTCTGTTTTCATGGTGAATCATCCATTCGTCACTCTTTGAGAATGTCTTGTGTGTTCATAGTTAATATACTTTGGGTTGGCTGAACTTATTCCCGGACTCTTTTGGAACCAGCATACCTCGAGTAAGCAAGGCTTGGGTTAATCAACCGAGAGTTCAAGGTATACGTGGCGGTAATTTAACCTTGCTTTCTTGAATACCATGCTAACACTGATTTGTGTTTGTTTTTCTTTAATATCATTTTAATGTAGAGATTTAAACTTCTTTTGCACTTTTAAAAAAAAATGTTTGCACATAATGCACAAACATACCCTTTATGAAAATTAACCATGTTTTTATTATTTTAAAACCATGTTTTTGCCATATTGATTACCATTTGTATAACCACACAAATACCATATAGTTAAACTATGGATTTGAAGCAAAACCATGGTTAAATTGTGGTTACCATTGAATAACTGCAATAACCCTGTTTTTTATTTATTATTTTTGTTTGATTTATTCAATGTAAAAACATGGTTAATTTAGGTAATGGTACTATGTATGTTTTCACAGCACTCAGCTGACACGTTTGTTTGAAGGACAGTATTGGGCTGGATGTGGAATTGTGTTTTGTCAATAAAATAAAATAAATGGCAGATTAATAAAAAAAATAATCAGCCAACTAATTGATTATTAAAATAATCATTAGTTGCAGCTCTAATTTATTCAGCATTCATATTCTGTGTAAATTCATTTAAATTAAATGTTAGATTTTTGTGAATATTTTGAATGAAAGACTAAGAAGAAATTTCAAAAATAAATTTTCACAATCAGTTTTACTCATATTTACCAATTAATCATAATTATATTTCAGCTTGCAAATCACTTAATACCATTACATGTATAGTGCATTTTTAATATTTTGTATATGCACTTATTAGTATGAGAGCAGTAATAGTTTTTTCTATCTTGGATTCACTGCTTCTGCTGTTTTGATTTATATTTGGATAGAAGTGTCTTACTGAGCAAATGGAATTGCAACCGAATAGTTCTCCTTTATATGGATTGACTCATTAATGAGATAATCACCTCATACTGTTGCATAAGCTGCACCATTGAGTCCCCCACAAACAGAACATCAGGCTCCGCATCCTTGCACTCCTGCACAAACCGGTTGTGCTGCAACAACACAGAACAAATCCGAGCATGTTACACTAATCCTTAATCAGACTGAGGTGTTATGAACGAGGAAACGATTTTGCATAGCCCTGAGATGTACCAAGTATGTACATTGACTACAGAAGTCTTTCACAATAGAGCACACCTGTGACATCCAGCGTCCGTCTCCCTGCACGTCGATGACAGGCGCAGGTTCAGCAGCGGATTCTCCTCAGCGCTCATTCTCTACAACACAAACACAGGTGGTAAACCAACAATACGAATGAGCGGCCGTGCTGACGTAATGGAAATGAATGGCAATTGTTGACTAGTTCAGAATGAGTCCAAATTTCGTAACTGAAATAATATTCGCTCCAAGCAAATACAAATTGCCTACTCGAAAGGGTAGTTTCGCGCGTGCCAGGCACGCATATCAAAACGCTAGTAAAGCGGCACAAAGAGCGCGTTTTGCTTTTAGTCCCGAGGACGATGAGGAGGAGGAGGATGAAGATAATGGACCGCGGATGAAGCCAAAACACAGCAGAGGTTGTGCAGTAAAGATTAACGCTTCATAGAAGTGCTTTAGTGACTGCTACTGAAAGGGTCAGTGATGATAATCCCAGTAATGTTTAGCTGATGGTATAACGAAGAAGAATGAATCAACTGCCTGGACAAAAGGAAAACACATTCCCGGGTGCACCACGCACACACACGTCCGTCTCTATGCACACCTCCTCTTGACTAACCTGGCTAAAGTGTTTGCAAATCCCGTCTGCAGTGAGTGAGCTGCGGGTGTGTGTGCAGCAGGGCAGGGCTCCCTCAGTCACGTACAGCAGCACCGCAATCGACTGACTGACTGTCCGGGGAAGATGCAGATGAGTGTTTCTGCAGCCGCGTACCTCGACTTTGCTTATCCAGCTCTCCCTTTGAAAGTAGTGCAACCGTAACTGACTTAGTCCACACAATAATAATAATAATAATGTTTATTGTTTTAATTATGTGGGTATATAGCGCGTGGACAATTAAAGAAATCACAGTAAATGTTTGGGTTATGTAAACCGAATAGCATCCAACCAAACCGCCTCCCCACTTCCCTGCGCAACCGCCCTCGCACATTCTGGAAGGCTCACTTCCGCCTACAGCCATCGTCACGCACTTAGTTCCCATTCAACGCTGTGTCCCGCCTCATGATGAAGGCAAAATATAGGCAAGAGGTTAGGGTTGCCAACTTAAGCAAAGGAATAATAAAGAATCTTGTTTTTTTAAATAGTAAAACAAAGGGACAGTAGCCTACAAAGTCAAAATATCTTTACCACAGTGTGTCATGTATGTTTTGACGTAACACATGTAACATGTAACACATTGGGTTTGCTTAACTTAATAATGTACAATTTAATTCTAAAAATATTAATATCATACACAAAGCATCTTGTGTATGATGAGGAACAGATTTTGTTTAAGGTACGTTTTAAGTAGGCTACTTTACTTTTTTTTAATAAACTCAATTGCCATGTAGCCTAATGTGCAAATAAAGAACTTTGATGAGCTATATATATATATATATATATATATATATATATATATATATATATATATATATATATATATATATATATATATATATATATATATATATATATATATATATGGGTGATTCTTCAATTAGGGGAACTGTCCCCAGGTTATACATTCATGTTAAAAATACTATATTTTAAAATAAATAGTTTAGTTATGTCAAATAATATTTATTGCACCACCAAAAAATGTTATACACTAAAATCAGTTTGATTTCCATTTTTAAAAATGTTTTCTTCACTAATATGTGGCAACTCAGGCCTTGTCCCCAACCCAGACTTTAAAACTTATCTGCTCTGAAAATTTGATAAAATGTTATCAGTTCATTAAAAAATCACAATATATGTTTAAACAGTAACTTAAAAAGGCACATGATGCACAATTCGGGTTCATATCTGTGCAATTTGTGAATATTTTTTAACAATTTAGTATTGTCCACAACAATACTGTCATTACCGCGACAGTCTATGATTACAACAAGGATTTCTTTGAGGGTGAGATTTGTTTATGCCGTAACCATGGAAATGAAGACTAGCAGGGGAGCACATGTCAGCCATGGAAGAACAGTGACATTTGATGTCTGAAAAAGTAAGTAATTTAATCATGAATTCCTTCTGATCATGGAGTAGACTTATTCAGCGTCATTACCATAAATGCTGTAGCAGCAATATTTTTATAAATATATATATATATATATATTCACATGATTTATGTGTATTTAAAGTTCTTTTTGTACTAGCTATTGAGTGATGTTAGCAAATCCATGACCTAGCATCTTTTTTCCTGAATTTTTTTTAAAAAGTCATTACCGCAACACGTCATTACCAACACACAACTTGTTGTGATGGTAATGACAAGTGATGGTGGTAATGACATGCTCTGTGTCACTATCTATATCATATTATGTGTTTATAAATTAAGTTAAAGAAGCATAATAGTGTGATTTTACAATGAAACTTAAGGGAGATGCCTTACTTCCTAAAACTATTTTTTTATATATTTTAACCAGAATGGCTCCCAAGAAATCAACTGAAAGGTCTAGAGATTATAGAAAAAAATTGAAGGAAGATCCTGTAAAATATCAGCAGTACACTGACAATATAAGAATTTAATCTTACAGTTTGGCCAAATAAATAAACAACATCTGCACCAAACATAATTTGGCTTAGTTTTGTCCTCTGAATACAATTGAGATGTTTTTTCCCCTCCTCAAGTGTGTGCTCCAAAATCTCACTATATGGGCCATAAAAGCCTGATATCAAACATGAAATTTGTCCAGAGTCTGTTGTGTCCCAAATGACGTATTATAAATTCTACACTATATAGGCCTGCTGTATTGTGTATTCATTTGTTGAGGTTTTTTTGTCATCTGACATCGGAGTATGCCACCTGTGTACTTGAAGTGTTTTTATTTTTGGAATTTTTAAGTGGGATTCACCTTGTGTATTTTTCTCTGCCAGCAAACATAATCTCAATAATAGGCTAGACAATAGAATCCAAAGCATCAAGCTTTGTGTGTTGCCAAGCAATGCAAAAGTAAATGGTTTGGACCCCCACACGTGAGTAGAGGAATTTTTTACCATGTTTCTTAGTTCCAAACAACAACAACAAAACTTCTCAAACAAACTCCCCTGCTAACATACTTGGGTTTGGAACGCTGAACACAACTGAGCAGAGAGGCGATACGGTGAAAATGTCCCAATCCTATTAAATACAAATTTGCATAGTGCAGAAACATTTGACCGTACACAGATTGACCTCTTGACACAATTAAAAAAACACACATTTGTAAACCGCAGGTTTGTATGCAGCATTGGAGAGAGAGAGAGTGCAGTAGATTTCTACATGTTGAATGTATTTGTCTACAGTGTAGTCTTGTGATCAAGTTTTTTTCTGCCATGGAAAGGAGTTGTCTGAATGAGTATGTGTTATGAGTGTGTGCTTATTGAAAATACAATTTAAAAAAAGTTAATATAAATAGTACTTTTTGTGCATGAGAAAATGCCAGATCTATTTACAACATTCAAAACTAAGATGAAAAGGCTTGTATGTACCTAAATAATTGACGTAGACTATCATTTTAATAGTCTAACTATCATCTCACTTGAACCCAAAGGCTGAAGCTGCACTTCTTCAATAGTCCACAAGATGACAGCAGAGCCAATGCTTGTCACACCTGATTTTAGTATGCTTTTTGTGTCTGTACAGGTCCTTCTAAAAAAATAGCATATTGTGATAAAAGTTCATTATTTTCCATAATCTAATGATAAAAATTTAACTTTCATATATTTTAGATTCATTACACACCAACTGAAATATTTCAGGTCTTTTATTGTTTTAATACTGATGATTTTGGCATACAGCTCATGAAAACCCAAAATTCCTTTCTCAAAAAATTAGCATATTTCATCCGACCAATAAAAGAAAAGGGTTTTTAATACAAAAAAAGTCAACCTTCAAATAATTATGTTCAGTTATGAACGCAATACTTGGTCGGGAATCCTTTTGCAGAAATGACTGCTTCAATGCGGCGTGGCATGGAGGCAATCAGCCTGTGGCACTGCTGAGGTGTTATGGAGGCCCAGGATGCTTCGATAGCGGCCTTAAGCTCATCCAGAGTGTTGGGTCTTGCGTCTCTCAACTTTCTCTTCACAATATCCCACAGATTTTCTATGGGGTTCAGGTCAGGAGAGTTGGCAGGCCAATTGAGCACAGTAATACCATGGTCAGTAAACCGTTTACCAGTGGTTTTGGCACTGTGAGCAGGTGCCAGGTCGTGCTGAAAAACAAAATCTTCATCTCCATAAAGCTTTTCAGCAGATGGAAGCATGAAGTGCTCCAAAATCTCCTGATAGCTAGCTGCATTGACCCTGCCCTTGCTAAAACACAGTGGACCAACACCAGCAGCTGACATGGCACTCCAGACCATCACTGACTGTGGGTACTTGACACTGGACTTCAGGCATTTTGGCATTTCCTTCTCCCCAGTCTTCCTCCAGACTCTGGCACCTTGATTTCCGAATGACATGCAAAATTTGAGCGACAGTCCAGTGCTGCTTCTCTGTAGCCCAGGTCAGGTGCTTCTGCCGCTGTTTCTGGTTCAAAAGTGGCTTGACCTGGGGAATGCGGCACCTGTAGCCCATTTCCTGCACACGCATGTGCACGGTGGCTCTGGATGTTTCTACTCCAGACTCAGTCCACTGCTTCCGCAGGTCCCCCAAGGTCTGGAATCGGTCCTTCTCCACAATCTTCCTCAGGGTCCGGTCACCTCTTCTCATAGTGCAGCGTTTTTTGCCACACCTTTTCCTTCCCACAGACTTCCCACTGAGGTGCCTTGATACAGCACTCTGGGAACAGCCTATTCGTTCAGAAATTTCTTTCTGTGTCTTACCCTCTCGCTTGAGGGTGTCAATGATGGCCTTCTGGACAGCAGTCAGGTCGGCAGTCTTACCCATGATTGCGGTTTTGAGTAATGAACCAGGCTGGGAGTTTTTAAAAGCCACAGGAATCTTTTGCAGGTGTTTAGAGTTAATTTGTTGATGCAGATGATTAGGTTAATAGCTCGTTTAGAGTACCTTTTCATGATATGCTAATTTTTTGAGATAGGAATTTGGGGTTTTCATGAGCTGTGTGCCAAAATCATCAGTATTAAAACAATAAAAGACCTGAAATATTACAGTTGGTGTGCAATGAATCTAAATTATATGGCCTATGACAAGTAGAGTAAGACGAAATATCTTATTCTCGTTTAAGAAATTGCATATGAACGATGTACATTAGCGAGAGAGAAAGACAAATGAAACTAAAGCAAATCCCAGTAGAAAACAAGTGTGCTAATTAATCTTTCGATTAGATGTTGTTGCCACATGTACTGCCTTTGAGAAACACGCAGTGACATGCACTGGATATGCCTACACAAAAGAGGGCAGATTACTTGTACTTGTGGGAAATTTATGTCAAGGTAATTAGTCTGTGCACTGGGTTTTGTTTACGCCTTTTAAATGTGAAAACTCCTCCTCTTTTTACTCACGGATTTTAGTGGAAAGGAAACTGTGAGCGGTTTAGCATGGCCGCTGTGCTCAGTTGTTCCGAAGTTCAACTAAATATTTAGATGTTGAGGGTAAATACAGTAGTTGCTAGATATATAGTTAGACGAACAGTGGACTAATATCATACATAGAAGCTCTGCTCTCTTTTACTTTTCTTATGAGTCGAATCTGGATTTACCTTTTTTCCGCGCTGTGTGCGCTTGTCTTGTCAGGTGAGTTTAGTAGGCTACTTCCTGGATACAACTTTACTTTCAGAATTTTTTTTTTGATTAGCTTAATGTGATTACATTTTAAATTTGTTAAGTCACTATTTGTGGTTTTAGATTTTCTGCCTGCTTCTTTTGTCAATTTGAAACGAGTGTGGTCACTTTATACTTTAGGCAGTCTCAGAGTTACGTAAACCAGTCGGATCTTTAACAACGACTCATTTTTTAGTGTTTCCGCGGCTCCTATTACACGCTTATCAGATTTACACGGTGCTGTCGTTGGTAAAATACGATTATACGAGATTAGATTGATCCTTGGGGAGTTAATGCTGGCATTACAGCAGCTTGAAGTGGACAGCAGGTGCAATAAGAAAGATTAACGATAGGTAGAAACAAGTGGAAGAATGCAGTATTTTTTTATTTGATTTTTTTTTTTAAATCAAAATGAAATCTAAAATGGAATAGAATATCATATACTATTACATATTGAAATGTATTTACAAATAGTCTACTATATAGGTAGAACTGCTGTGAGTAGAGAGTGACCTAATGATTTATTGGCTGCAGTCTCATCTTAAGCAGAGTTAAACACCCTGATCACAGCAGGATCCGTGAAAGCTTTACCTTAATACTTAATAAATAGTTCAGGGTAGTTTGAGCAGAATATCACATGATGTGACCGAATGATACTTTAGATGTGGATTCATTATTGCCAACATGCAATACTGTAATGATTTAGATAGTGTATATTGTCAGCTGGAAGGACTGAAGATCAGCTGTTTAAAAGTTAAAACCCTCATTAGATTCAATTAAGAAATAAGAGCGTTATAACGAGAGTTATGACATGAATGTGTCTGCTACGGGCACTCATTCTACCCGTCTACCTATTTGTGTCATGTTCGTTTGAGATGACATTATAGCTCTCTCTTTCTATGTTTGGTTGAAGGTGACAGAGAATGTAGATTTTAGTGACAAGTTAGGGTAAGAGAATGTAAAGGTTGTTGGAAATAAGCTGTTTGTGTGTTAGTGTCAGTTATATTCTTCTCTTAGTAACATATTAATCCATGGTTACCAGGTGTATATCAGGTGGAGGGAATGGAGGTGTTTACATCTTCAGAGTTGGAGGCAGTCAATGGGACAAATGTACGCCTCAAATGTACATTTAAATCTACCCATCCACTCTCCGAAGGATCAGTCTCTGTATCCTGGAGCTTCCAGCCACTCGGAAAGAAAACATCAGAATCGGTGAGACTAAGTTAAAGAGTTAACTATGTAAAGGCTGATATGTTACCCCATTACCTTTCTCTCGGGTCATTTTGACCCGAATCAAAACTTTTTTTAAATTGTTCATTGGAGTGGCCCAAGACCCTATGACTTTTGTCGCACTATATATATATATATATATTAGGGCCGGGACTCGATTAAAAAAATTAATCTAATTAATTAGAGGCTTTGTAATTAATTAATCGAAATTAATCGCATTTTAATTGCATATAAATATTTGACCTAAGAACAGTGAGAAGTATTTTTTTTCACATGGATTTTTAGTATACCATTGAATAATGACTGAATACATAAGCTTAATCAACAAAATTTTGTTTATTTATTTATGTCCAGCGTTTTGCATTGAGGTGATATTTGAGGCTTGATACGCAAATTCCTTGTTGCATAGCTTCCACACAACCATGCTCTTGTTGACGCTTCCATCCTTTTCGTTTTTTAAAACGAAATGTCCCATCCAAACAAAGCAGTCTCGTCAGCTTCTTCGTTCATGTTCACTGTGGTTTGTTGTGTTCAGAAGTCAAGAACGCTAGTTGGTGTTCCAGTATAATCGGTCCGTCGAAACTCATTCTTTAAAAAACGTTCCGCGGTGCAAAAATAAATTTAAATTATCTATTTTTTGCGTAATTAATCTTAATTAACGCGTTAAAGTCACGCAATTAATTAATCTTAATTAACGTGTTAAAGTCCACCCTAATATATATATATATATATATATATATATATATATATATATATATATATATATATATATATATATATATATATATATATATATATATATATATATATATATATATATATATATATATATATATATATAAAATTCTCACAATTTCATGCATAACCCTTTTAATTCAGCTCAAAATATCTTGCATTGGGTGTCTTTGGCAACCCCTTGTGGCTTTGGGTCATTTTGACCCGTGACGGAAGGATTTGTTACACAGTTCGAGGGATGGATAAATCAGTTAAATCATAGTCAGATTTTTTTATTTCATAATTTTAAAATGTAACCATTTATTGAGCCTTTAGGCAATATCTAAAAAAAAGTTTACATATGTGTTTTGTTGTATCAAACGTGATGCATCAGGCTTTTTATGGCTCATCAAGTATGATTTAGAAAAATATGGAGCTCACATCTGAGGTGGAACAAATACCTACATTTTAGTCAAACTGAGCAAAAAGACTAAGATGAAAGTTTGATAGCTTCTATGTTCTAGCATCTAACTATTCTGTTAGTTTTTCTGTTTATTTATTTTTTTTTAAAAAGCTAGACTAATTGAGACTTGTTACAGCACTTGCATGCTGTTACCCCTTGTTTGTCTGATTGCTTCTCTCCTCATTTGTAAGTCACTTTGGATAAAAGCATCTGCTAAATGATTGTAAATGTTCTAATGTAAATCAGAGATTTTTATAATAACTGACTACTTGCATAAATTGCATATGAATATCAGTCACTCTATATCTCCCAATAATGTCTTAGTAAGGCAATTTTTAAATGCTTATTTTTATGTCAAATCTCTGCATATATATCTTTTGTTGAGGGACAAGTTTTATGAGGCGCAAAATGTTTTTCAGCAATGTTTTGATCATGTTGATAATTTAGAGTCAGTAGACTTTATAGGGTTAATATATCAGAAAATATTGTTTTCATTACTAGGTGAAATTAGGCTGTGTACAGGACATGTGCTCCTAAATCCTTGTTCTCTTCAAAAATCTTGAAGAGATTGTCGCTTGTTCCTCTCTTCACTTTAGTACCCCAGTTCTAACCTCTTTTCAGTAGGCTATATTTCTTTCTTCTTATTTAATTTTCAACATTTCTCTCACAGATTTTTCACTACCATACAGCTGCATATCCCCCAATAGAAGGCCTGTTTAAGGATCATGCTGTATGGTCTGGTGATGTAATGAAGGGTGACGCATCCATCACGCTGCAGGATGTGCAGTTCAACTTTAATGGTACCTACAGCTGCCAAGTCCGAAATCCGCCCGACGTCCAGGGCTTCTCAGGCGAGATCAGCCTCAGAGTTGTTCAAAAAGGTGAGAGTAGATGCTGTGTCTTGAAAAATGAGCTTGAAATATCATTAATTTGCCCATCCTTCCAAACACGTATAGCAGTAGAGGTGAAGGTTATATAAGCAGGATGTTGTGTTCTTTCTTTGATCCCAGCAGCTGAAGGACAGAAGTATCTAATCAACTGGGCTAGAATAGCAGACATACTTCTCTGAGAGTGTTATGATACAGACAAGAAGAGTTTAAGAGTAACAATAGTGAGTGGTATTCAGTTTGCTGACTGTCCTCTGATAACGTTTCCCACATCTGTTGAAAAAAAATTCTCATCCTCCTTCGTTTTAGTTTCAAAGTACATTAGTAGCATGATTATTTTACTTACAATTTTGTCAAAGCATCAGTATATACAATAAAAGCAGGGACAGAAAAAAAAGATGCTAGTACCGATAATAATAACAGCATCATAAAATGTACAATATAATCAAATAAAGTAGAATAAATTAAACTGTAATGAGCATAAAGAATACTCTCTCTTTTCTTCTAGTTTCATTCTCTGAAATTGGAATTCTGGCTGTAGCTGTGGGTGGATCTATTGGCATCGTTCTCCTCATCCTCATCATCTATATCATTGTGCGGGTATTCCGGAGACAGGACAATGACATGGGTGTTGAGATGGAGGACCACAGATTAAAGGACCAAGTGTTGTGAGAGAGAACACCTGACTTTTAGTGAGGAGTGATGCATGAAATATCATTTTATGCCACAGTATTCTCCCATTGTATGAAATAACACGATATCTAGATTTTTACAGAGACACATTTTTAGTAACCTTTACATACATTTTTTTTTTACATTATATTGAATTACTTTTTTAATGCATGAAAACAGAAGGGGGGAAATGTAATTTTTTTGCCTTTTAATGCATAAAGTGAAACCTTTGCATTCTTAAAAAGATATGAAATACCAGTTCAAATATGTATATAGAACCAGACTTCATGGACTGTTGCTGCCTATAGGTGTGATTGAGAATTTTCTGTCACTCTTCATTCTGTGTGTTGTCTGTTGCACTGTTTTATGGCTTATTTAGTGGCTTCTATGGCTTTTATAGTTTGTACAGTCACACATGTATTTAATATTCACAAATACATGTGTGTATGAACGCATTATATGTGGATCACACACCTGTGCAGGAAAAAAACCCTC
Organism: Gobiocypris rarus; assembly: GCA_023029165.1. Lineage (NCBI taxonomy): Eukaryota > Metazoa > Chordata > Actinopteri > Cypriniformes > Gobionidae > Gobiocypris > Gobiocypris rarus. The sequence continues at coordinate 33,065,226 of CM040916.1, read as the reverse complement.
TTCATTTAAAAGAGCAATGCGATTTTAAAAACAGTAAAACATTTTGTATATATAAATGGAATGGATGGATCAAAAAGAAACTGCATGAAAAAATGATTGAGCAAATGTTGTACTTGGACATTGATGGTTCTTTTTAATGCCCATATCATTGCCTAAACCTCAAATCTTCAGTGTTTTGGGATTCTCTGTTCATCAATGCTGCTGAGTAAGATTTTGATATTTATAACATTCCTTCCAAATGAGTAAATCCATCCATTATTCCTAGTTTAAAATGAAACCATGTAATCTCTGTTGACCACAAACAGGTTTTTTATTTTCTTGTTGGTTTTGTTACATTTTACCAAAATGTTGATAGAATTTGAAAAAAAAACAAAAAAACTGTTTTAAAAACTTTTTGTGGATGTTACGTTCTCTTTGAAATCTTGAAATTGTAAAGCCAGTTTATTTAAAGCTGTAAAAGCAACTTTCATTTTTTACACCTACTGTACTGCTAATCAATCTGGTTGTGTGCCAGTTTATGCTGGACTTCTAACTTTATCTCTCCTAGTTTTGATTGTGCTTTCAACATTTCTGGATTTTATTATGCTACATTTAAGGTAGACTGATTTAATCATGGTAAAAAAGTAAGAACAAAAACAAGGACAGAACCCTGTTAAAATTTGACAGTACTTTACCATGAAAACTACCTTTTAGCAGGCTCAATTTTTGTGATATCAATTTCAAATTGGTTATCAATTTCAAATTTGTAACACTTGGTTTGACGTGGCTTTAATTTTCTAGAAATTTTAAAGTCCAACTTATTTAGTAAAATATATATTTTGTATAAAATAAAAATGTTTACTTAGAATTGCTTTACAGTAAACTTAAACATCTATAACTTTGTCTGCTTTCATTTTTTTAAGCTGCTTTTACTTCTGCAACACTCTGCTGAGTGTCTTTAAACAAAAACCTTAGGTCTGTATTCCAAAGCTCTCTTGAATTACAAACATGAAAAGGAGGGTGAGAGTTAATAAGTTTAACCATTCCATTATAGTGTTTGGTTTCCAAAAGGAAATGCACCATACCTAACATTCTAGCTTTTTCTTTTTTCAGTTAGCAGTGGAAATGGTGATAGGTGCAAAAGCACCCTCTGGTGGATGTAAAAGTCAATAATAAAACGTTGATAACGCGAGTTGGTTTCATTCAATCAGATCCTTCTCCCTCAAATGGAGAAACTGTGCACAGGCTCCTTTTTATAAATTTTTTTTTAATGTGGCTGTAATCAGCACAAGCATGTGTGTTTGTTATTGTAGCAAAGCGTATTTAGCATATAAAGCATTTAGATTAAAAGCATGTGTTTGAGAGACAGAGAGACACAGTATATCACTACCTGTATTAAATTACATTGATCTGAGGTCAGTCATGAGCTTGTTTATTATAAACGTTTTGTGTGTGTGTGTGTGTGTGTGTGTGTGTGTGTGTGTGTGTGTGTGTGTGTGTGTGTGTGTGTGTGTGGTACTGAAATGTATGACAAGCTCCTGAGCCCTAGACTTAAGGAGTAAATTAATTTTATAGATTTTCAATTGTTTCAACCTAATAAAGAACCTGACTTCCTGTGTGTGCGTGTGTGTGTGTGTGTGTGTGTTTGCTCACTCACTGCAGTATACCAGAGTGCTGAAAGAGGCTCGTCCCCTGCCAGACTCTTTGCTGCACCAGCAGAGGACACCTCCTCCCAACCCCACCACCCCCAACACTCCCCCTCTCCTCTCCTCTCTCTCTCTCTCACTCTCACTCACACACACACACACACACACTCTCACTCTCTCACGAGGAAGAAAATGCAGCATTGGTGGGAACTGGTCCAGAAAGGCAAAAAAAAAAAACTTGCCACATTCAGTGCAGCACAGCGCTGCAGAGCAACCTCAAAACGGATCTCAGAAATGCAGACGGACACACACACCCCCACCCCCACCCCCCTGCACTGTCCCACTGTCTTCAATACCAAAGTTAACAGCATGGATAAGGTTATGTATAAGGATAGTTCATGTGACCTTCGGTATGACACACAATGCTCAAAATTCTACAAACAATACCCCATAATGACAACATGAAAGAAGTTTGTTTGAAATCTTTGCAAATTTATTAAAAAGAAAACCGATCATAAACATAGCCTTTGCTTTTTTGAGTATGATGCTACAAGCTTGGCACACCTATTTTTGGGCAGTTTCTCCCATTCTTGTTTGCAGGATCTCTCAAGCTCCATCAGGTTGGATGGCATTTTCAGACATTCATTTCAAGGACATTCAAAGAGTTGTCCCGTAGCAACTCCTTTGTTATTTTGGCTGTGTGCTTAGGCTCATTGTCCTGTTGGAAGATGAACCTTCACCCCAGTCTTCGGTCCAGAGCAGGTTTTCGTCAAGGATGTCTCTGTGCATTCCTGTATTCATTTTTGCTTCGATCCTGACAAGTCTCCCAGTTCCTGCCGCTGAAAAACATCCCAACAGCATGATGCCGCCACCACATGCTTCACTGTAGTGATGGTATTGGCCAGAGGATGAGCGGTGCCTGGTTTCCTCCAGACATGACGCTCTCCATTCAGGCCAAAGAGTTCAATCTTTGTTTCAACAGACCAGAGAATTTTGTTTCTCATGGTCTGAGAGTCCTTCAGGTGCCTTTTACTGAGGAGTGGCTTCCGTCTGGGGAGTGGCTTCCGACCTACCATATAGGTCTGATTGGTGGAGTGCTGTAGAGATGGTTGTTTTTCTGGAAGTTTCTCCTCTCTCCACAGAGAAATGCTGGAGCTCTTTTGGAGTGACCATTGGGTTCTTTGCCACCTCCCTGACTAAGGCCCTTTCCCCCTGATCGCTCAGTTTGGCCGTGCGGCCAGCTCTAGGAATAGTTCTGTGGTTCCAAACTTCTTCCATTTATGGATGATGGAGCCACTGTGCTCATCAGAATTTTTTCTGTACCCTTCCCTAGAATTGTGCCTTGATACAATCCTGTCTCTGAGGTCTACAGACAATTCCTTGGACATCGTGGCTTGGTTTGTGCTCTGTTATGCACTGTTAACTGTGGGACCTTATATATACAGGTGTGTCGAAATCATGTCCAATCAACTGAATTTACCACAGGTGGACTCAAATCAAGTTGTAGAAACCAACGTGATCTCATGAAAATACGTGAGTATTTTTACGTAAAGTGTGATTCTACTACACGTACATTTACTTACGTTTTCACACACAATAAAACGTACAATACTGACTTATTAACAGCACTAAAATGTACAATATTGACGTATTGACAGCACTAAAATGTAAATTATCTACGTATCCAAGTGTGAACGTGTAAATTACCAGCCACCGGCTCCCATGAATTAATATCAAAATCGTGGCATTAATATTGTTTATTTTATATCCAATAGTCACATCAATACATGTTTTCAGTCGCATTTATTAAATGCATTTAACTAAGTTAATCTACCTAATATAAAATAACAGAAATATAAAATACCATTTTGCTCTGTTCGTGACTTCTGCTACAAACGCATTTCGGATGACTATAATGTTAAAAATAGACTGCATTTTAAAACCTTAAGATGAATAACATTATTGCCAACCATTTTGTAGTATTTAGCTTGTTGTTTGCTGTGAGACATAAGGCGTTTTCTCCTATTCAGCAACTGGCGATCACAAGATACACCAAAACACAACATCAATTCACAAAACACAACACTTTATTCGTTCGCTGTAATCCAAATCGTTAGAATCCATATGTTTGCGTGAAACAAATCCAAATTGAGCCCTTTATCCAGTGATCTTCATCTCCATTAGCCTTCCATTAGTCTTCATCTCCTCTCAGTAGCGCGACCGTCCGTAAACATCAAATCGCGCGCTCGTTGTCAAATTCAAAAAACGCCCTCATGAAGCGTTACGACATGATTTACGGCAGTGGCATCGAACGCTCATTGGCTCTCGCCTGCTTCGTCACAGATTTTGACATGCCGTGTTTCAGTCGATTTGTATTTGAAATGGGAAACGCGCAACTTCACGGAGAGAAGCCGGAATAATATTTTCATTGATTAATAGCTTACATTCTGCTCTCTACCTCATACAAAACTATTATATACCACCAGAGAGGACTGCGCCTGCAACACAAATTCATTTAAACTACTTTTGGTACCGCTTTTGACATTTTTACAATAAATAAATTATTGTGATTACACTGGTCTTCCTGTTATGCTTTTATTTATAACAGTACGTTGTTTTAATAAATGCTAATGGGTAGGTTTAGGGGTAGGTGTAGGATTAGCCGTTCAAAATATTTGTTTAATGCTATATTGTTACCAAAATCGTCATTTTCCAACGTTTTAACTTTTATTTTCTTTATATTCTGTATTAATGTTTAGGTTTGGGGTAGTGTTAAGGGATCTTACATTAGTCAATAAAATGGTCAAAGGGAAATTATATAGATATCTTTATGATATAACAAAAAAAATGTTTTTACTAGTATAAAGTTTTGTATTCTTAAAAAAAAAAGATTTCATTATGGATTCGTAAATATTTTATGTTTTTTAGCTGTAAAAATGTAATAATACTACGTTTAAATGTTGCAAATACGTCTATATTCTACATTTTAGCACTTCTCCAAACGTTCTAAGACGTACGTTTTGTCTCTTTGAAAGTAACGTATTAATACCTACGTATTAACGATGAGACCAGGCTGTAGAAACATCTCAAGGATGATCAGTGGAAACAGGGTACACCTGAGCTCAATTTTGAGTGCCATGGCAAAGGCTGTGAAACCGTACGTGATTTATTTCTTTTAAACTTTTTGGAAAAAATGCCTTGGTTACCTTGTTTCAAGCCATTCTAGCATGGTATAGAAAGCCTGCAGGAAGACTCAGTTTGATTTGCACCAGTTCTAATTAATATTCAACGAGCTAAACTACTTGACTCTGATTGGCTAACAGCTGGCCAATGAGAGCCTGGCTATTAGCGTCCTTTACCCAGCACAAGTAGAGGAACTTTGTTCACTGTATGGAATCGCTGCAGAAGTGGCTTCTTCAGGTATTTTCCACATATATTTGACGTACAGCTATCCTTACAACTTTATATGAAAACTGTCACTGAGCTAAACTAATTCTGTGGGCGCAGTCCTAACTGAGCAAGCTCATGAATAGTAATGATCTCAGGCAACACCACGTCAGACTGACCAGCTTTTGTAAATGCCCTGATTTATCTGCTTATTTTTTTTCAATGGCTAGAGCTGACAGAGGAGGTAGCCATTCATTTTCACATTTACGACATAACACAAACCCATATGGACCTAACATATTTAAAAAAAAACAACGTGGCAGGGCACCTTTAATAAATTTGCAAAGATTTCAAACAAACTTCTTTCACGTTGTGAAAGTCCTGAGAGAATTTTCTTGCAGTGCCCCCCTGCATCAATCTGTACTACATACACCATAATGTACAACTTTGCACATTTATTAAAAAAGGAAAAACTAAAATAAGTACATATCTTAAGTATTTGTACCCTTAACTCAAGTCTTTTTTGGTATAATGCGATAAGCTTTGCACACCTGCATTTGGTGATTTTTCTGCCATTCTTCTCCTCAGATCCTCTCAAGCTCGGTTAGGTTGGATGGGAGCTGCCGGTGGACAGACATTTTCAGGTTTCCTCATGTTTGATTCGGTTAAAGTTTGGGCTCTGGCTGGGCCACTCAAGGTGAACCTTCTGCCTCATCTAAAGTTTTGATTGCTCTGGAATAGGTTTTCATTAAGGCTATCTCTAGCTCTTGCTGCATTGAGCTTTCCTTCTACCCTGACAAGTCCCCTAGTCCCTGCTGCCGAGAAAAAAAAACACAGCATGAGGCTGTGACCAATTACTTTTGGGATGGTATTGAGCAGGTGATGAGCAGTGCCTGGTTTCCTCCATACATGATGCTTGGAACTTAGGTTTATCAGACCAGAGAATCTTGTTTCTCACAGTCTGAGAGTTGTTTTAGGAGAATTTTTTTTTTTTTTTGGTGTGCAAAATTCCAAGATTTTCATATGTCTTCACTGAGGAGAGGTTGAGTCTGGCCACTCTGCCATAAAGTCCAGATCGGTGGAGTGTAGCAGTGTAACATTTTCTGTTATCTGGGCATGACGCGCGAGATGGCAACGGCCAGCTCGACCCTACTTTACCCTTCAAAACTGCTCTGTAAAATCCTATGGGTGATGTCACGGACACTACGTCCATATTTTTATACAGACTATGGTCTTAACACAATCCTACACAATCCCAGGCAGTTCAGGTTAACTCCTCTCGGATAGTAGTAACATCTACAAGCAAATTTGGAATGCTAGATGGCACATGTCAATCATGTCATTCTATATAGGGAACAGCTGATTGGTTCCTGCTGTACATGTAGCCAATGAGCTCACTGCTCAACCTTCAAATACTTGATGCACTTTCAGAAACTCTCCACCTTCCCCAGCTCCACCTGTATAGCTCTGATCCAGGTAATTAATATATGCTATTTTGTTAAAGCAGCAGCATGTCTTACTTGCTCACAGCATGGGTGTTGTGTATTGCAGTAGAACGTTCAGTTCTCTGCAGCAGAGTAGCAAACATATCAACATTGTCATATTCACCAGGCCAAGTTGTTATGATAGAACTACTTTTCTACTAAGGATGGGCAAATTGACAGAATTTTCTATTTTTTTCCATTTAAACTATCCTTTTTCAAGAAAGATTTAGTGATGACATTTGCATATTTTTACACCATTTGTACCAGCCATTGCCCGATTTGTATTGGGCCGAACTCAAGGATGTTCACAATTTAGTGCTGCAGCATCATTCAACCACTTCAAATGTCCAATAGTTGAAAAGGTTAGTATGTCTGATTTAACAGAATTCATAAAACATCCATCCATCATCTTCCGCTTATCCGGGGCCGGGTCGCGGGGGCAACAGTCTAAGCAGAGACGGCCACACTTCCCTCTCACTAGCCACTTCCTCCAGCTCTTCCGGGGGAACCCCAAGGCGTTCCCAGGCCAGCCGGGAGACATAATCCCACCAGCGTGTCCTAGGTCTTCCCCGGGGCCTCCTCCCGGTGGGACGTGCCTGGGAAGGCATCCAGGAGGCATCCGAAATAGATGCCCTAGCCACCTCAGCTGGCTCCTCTCGATGTGGAGGAGCAACGGCTCTACTCTGAGCTCCTCCCGAGTGACCGAGTTTCTCACCCTATCTCTAAGGGAGTGCCCAGCCACCCTACGAAGAAAGCTCATTTCGGCCACCTGTATCCGGGATCTTGTCCTTTCGGTCATGACCCACAGCTCATGACCATAGGTGAGTGTAGGAACGTAGATCGACCGGTAAATCGAGAGCTTTGCCTTGCAGCTCAGCTCCTTCTTTACCACGACAGACCGGTACATCGACTGCATTACTGCAGAAGCTGCACCGATCCGTCCGTCAATCTCTCGTTCCATCCTTCCCTCACTTGTGAACAAGACCCCAAGATACCTGAACTCCTCCACTTGAGGCAGGAACTCTCCACCAACCTGAAGTGGGCAATCCACCCTTTTCCGACTGAGAACCATGGCCTCGGACTTGGAGGTGCTGATTCTCATCCCAGCCGCTTCACACATTCGGCTGCAAACCGCCCCAATGCACGCTGAAGGTCCTGGTCTGAGGAAGCCAACACGACAACATCATCTGCAAAAAGCAGCGATGGAATCGTATGGTCCCCAAACCGGACACTCTCCGGCCCGTGGCTGGGCCTAGAAATTCGGTCCATAAAAATTATGAACAGAACCGGTGACAAAGGGCAGCCCTGCCGGAGTCCAACATGCATCGGGAACAGGTCTGACTTACTGCCAGCAATGCGAACCAAGCTCTTGCCCCGGTCAAACAGGGAACGAACAGCCCTAAGCAGGGGGCCGCCGACCCCATACTCCCAGAGCACCCTCCACATGCCACGAGGAACACGGTCGAATGTCTTCTCCAAATCCACAAAACACATGTGGACTGGTTGGGCAAACTCCCATGAACCCTCCAGCACCCTGAAAAGGGTATAGAGCTGGTCCAGTGTTCCACGACCGGAACAAAAACCACACTGTTCCTCCTGAATCTGAGGTTCCACTATCAGCCGAATTCTCCTCTCCAGTACCCTGGCATAGACTTTCCTGGGGAGGCTGAGAAGTGTGATCCCCCTATAGTTGAAACATACTCTCCGGTCCCCCTTCTTGAAAAGAGGGACAACTACCCCGGTCTGCCAGTCCAGAGGTACTGTCCTCAACCGCCATGCGATGTTGCAGAGGCGTGTCAGCCAAGACAGCCCCACAACATCCAGAGACTTGAGGTACTCAGGGCGGATCTCATCCATCCCCGGTGCCTTGCCACCGAGGAGCTTTTTAACCACCTCGATGACTTCAGCCCGAGTGATGGGCGAGTCCACCTCCGAGTCCCCAGCCACTGCTTCCTCAATGGAAGACATGTCGGTGGTATTGAAGAGATCCTCAAAGTATTCCTTCCACCGCCCGACGATATCCCCAGTTGAGGTCAACAGGTGCCCATCTCCACTGTAAACAGTGTCGGTAGGGCACTGCTTCCCCCTCCTGAGGCGTCGAACGGTTTGCCAGAATCTCTTCGAGGCCAACCGATAGTCTTTCTCCATGGCCTCACCGAACTCCTCCCAGGTCCAATTTTTTGCCTCCACGATTACCCGGGCTGCAGTCCGCTTGGCCTGCCGGTAACCGTCAGCTGCCTCAGGAGTCCCACAAGCCAGCCAGGCCCGATAGGACTCCTTCTTCAGCTTGATGGCTTCCCTTACTTCCATCGTCCACCACTGGGTTCAGGGATTGCCGCCTCGACAGGCACCGGAGACCTTACGGCCACAGCTTCGAACAGCCGCATCGACAATGGAGGTGGAGAACATGGTCCACTCGGACTCAATATCTCCAGACTCCTCGATCCGGTCGGTTCTGCCGGAGGTGGGAGTTGAAAATCTCTCTGACAGGGGGCTCGGCCAAACGTTCCCAACAGACCCTCACAGTACGTTTGAGTCTGCCGAGTCTGTCCAGCCTCCTCCCCCGCCATCGGATCCAACTCACCACCAGGTGGTGATCAGTTGACAACTCCGCCCCTCTCTTCACCCGAGTGTCCAAGACATATGGCTGAAGGTCTGATGACACGACCACAAAGTCGATCATCGACCTCCGGTCTAGGGTGTCCTGGTGCCACGTGCACTGATGGGCACCCTTATGCTTGAACATGGTGTTCGTTATGGACAAACCATGGCTAGCACAGAAATCCAACAACAGAACGCCACTCGGGTTCAGATCAGGGGGGCCGTTCCTCCCAATAAAGCCCCTCCAGGTGTCACATAATTCATAAAACAATAGGTGAAAAGTGCAGAGATGACCTACAACTGGCAAAATTCTGAAGTACACTACAAAAGGACACTTTACTGTCCCATGAGGCCACGGGAGAGGAGTTGTGAATGGCAGTGAAGCAATACAACTGATGCTGTAAGTCACATGACAATGACAACATGGTGAATGTAATATGTCCAGATTACATACTATATAAAATGTACTGTTTTTTTTTTTAGCAGTCACAATGTAATTACTTATTAAAAAGAAGTACATACTCAGAGAGTGTGCAATTTCGGATGTAGCAGATAAGTTTCGAGAAGAGCACTATCTGAAGTGACCGCAGAGCTAGATATGACAGGGTAGGAGTCACAAGACAAAACTCTCTACTGCATCATACTTTTTCCCTCCGGACCAGATAGATACTCCCCACTCCCTATCACTTATTCACCCTTTTCTTGTAACGGAATTAATTTCTGGCCACTTCTCCCAGTCTTTGACCCGGATACACTCCACATAGTTATGTACCTTTCTCTATTGTGTTTTTTTTTTTATTTGTTGATGAAATATGACAGGTGACAGCATGATGTTTCACAATATAACTGTTGCTTATATCAGTTGTTTAGAATAACTAAGAACAACTTCCACAGTAGGGGGCAGATTTACCAGTAAATACAAATGCATCTTGTTACACAAAAAATACACGTCTCAGTAGTTCAACTATAACCCCTTTATTGAGCCTTCGTGCTCTCGGGAAAAAAACACACAACTCCAACACTTCCGGGGACTACATAATAAGAGTTCCCTTTTCCTTTTGAAGAACGGTCATGTGCAATCTAAAACAATATTCAGCACAGAAGTATACATATGCAGGAATACATTTTTTGTGTCTTAAACTTAACACATCTTTCTCTTCACACCCATAACATTTTATAGCGTATCCCTTCTGCATATACAGTCAGTGTTGGGAAGTAACTAGTAACATGTAACAGAGTTACGTAATTTAATTACAAAATTAACTTTAAACTTTAGTAATAAACTTTACTCTGTTACATTTACTGATAAAAAATGTGTACTTAAATTAGTTACTTATGAAAATGTTAACGATTACAAAGAGGGTTACATCTGAATATGCTCTGGGTTGAATAATATAAATCTGTTGCTTTACCTATTTTTGATGTGCGCAATGTCTCCTGTCATTTTTTGTTTCATTTCCATGTCTCCCGTTTAGTAAAGTGGTGCTATATTCTACTCCTTTTGATTGGCTCTCTTGTTTGAATTTGCAGCGCACCACGTCTGTCAATTACATCATTGCCGCTGAAAGCTTTAGGCTACAACCTGTCTGACAGTTGCCACCATGGCGAATGATAAAAATGCATTCCAGTGCTGGAAATACAAAAAACTGCTGGTAGGGACTACAACGATCTGACATCACTAACCCTAGCAACCGCATAGCAACAACTCAGAGTACCCTAGCATCCACAAAGCAACACCCTAGCAACCACGCAACCATCCCAAGTACCCTAGCAACGCATAGGTTGACAACCCCCCATACCATAGCAACCACCTGAGTACCCAAGCAAACACATATCAAGACCTCAGCAACCATCCGAGTACTCTAGCAACCGCATAGCTGTTTTCTGATAGACTGTATTAACTTCAAACCCATCAAAATTTAAACTTCAAACTACTTTAAACTGAAAAAGTTCAAACTCTAAGCTTTTAAAACTTTTTAAAATTTCTAGTCCGGCTTTCTCAAGCCAACTTAAAGTTTGTCTGGACTAACTTATCTAGTTATTATTTATTTATAATTATATTTAATTGCAACAAACAGAGGAGAAAAGCATTGTTTCTGGCATCTGTAGCCCAAAAATCATTGCACATTCTTTGCTTTGTATAATATTAACATTTTGGATTATTAGACAATGTCAACTAAATAAAGTGAACCTGCAGAGTTTTGCGTTCAAATTGAACTGTAGTGTTTTGGGTTGTATCATAGACTTTAAGAACTTTAAGGCTTTTGTAGGAAGTGGAATGGAAGAGTTATAATGTTCTATGACTTTAAATAGATAATATCGCGAGAACGCGCCCTGCGATTTATATCGCGGGAGAAATCAATCTGGGCAGTTGTTGTAGTACAGAGGGGAAGATGAGATGCACTCTTTGATCGGCTGCGGCTATTCATGATGTTGCCTCTGAATTGTTCAATAAACAAGTATTGTCATCATCGGAGCTCCTTGTCAGTGTCTACCCTACAGTTGTGATAACCCAATAAAAGGAATGAAGCCAAGAACCCACGGAACAGCGCTGGGTAAGAGAACTAAAGTTAGAGGATAACTCATGCACGTTACACTTTATTTAATGTAATTGAATGAGTTATAAAAAATTCACCCCCCTCACAGTTGTCATGAAGGGCAAAAATAGCCGTTTAGAACAAAACTAGAATTTGTACCAGGCTGTAAACCAAAGACTGTAAAAAAATATGGACGTAGTGTCCGTGACGTCACCCATAGGGTTCTGCAGAGCAGTTTTGAAGTGTAAAGTAGGATCGAGCTGGCCGTTGCCATCTTAGCAACACGTCATCGCGCGTCACGCCCGGATAACAGAAAATGAGCAAAGAGGCCGGACGTGGGCGGAGCTGAGGTGACGCGATTACTAACAGACAGCGGATAAATGGCTATCCAACTGTCAATCAAAGTGGCCACACCCTTAATTATGCAGAACTTTAAGGCTTTATATAATGTAAACGAATGAGTTATAAAAAAAAATCCCCCCTCCCCCCTCACAGTCGTCATGAAGGGCAAAATTAGCCGTTTAGACCAAAACCACAATTTGTACCAGGCTGTAAACATGTTTTTTCTACTGTAAATTTGGGCATTTTAACATGGGGCTCAATGAGATTCTGCTCCCTTCTAGAGCCTTTCCCTAGTGGCCAGTCGATGAACTGCAGTTTAAGTCACTTCCATATTGGCTTCAAGAGTGACCGTGGGAGGTTGCCGCTTGGGTTGTATCAGGGTGTTATACAAACTCAGGAATAAGCACTGTTTGGCCACTCTAGAGATTAACTCTGGGTTAGTTTTTGGTTGGCCAGTTCATTGTCCAAAAGACTGTGGGTTCATAGAGTTTGGTCATTCACATTTCACAGTAAACCAAAAGAAGAACATCGTTGTCCCAACTCTTATTTGTGTTTTTGAACAGTATTCAAAGCTTCAGAAGGCGGTCTGTTGGAAGCTAGATATTTTAATAGCATTGAATATGGATATTTTTCTTACACAAACGCATCGCTTCGCTTCAGAAGGCCTTTATTAACCCCCCGGGAGCCGTGCAGAGCACTTTTATAATGGATGAATGCACTTTTTTGGGCTTAAAATTTTGGGCTACCATTTATTGCCATTATAATGCTTCGAAGAGCCAGGACAATTTTTTATATAAGTGTTTGTATTCGTCTGAAAGAAGAATGTCATATACACCTAGGATGACTTGAGGGTGAGTAAATTATAGAGTAATTTTCATTTTTGGGTGAACTATGACTTTAACTGTGTCTAAACCCAAATTAGATTTCTGACACTACTCAATTCTTTTAAATTACCGCGGGAAGGCGAGTGTTCATTCATCTAATGTATACACTGAGGTAGTAGCCTGAATTTAGCCCCGCCCACAACATTTGAGGTCAGCAATTCGGTCTGGACCATAGACTGTATAAATTCTTGAGTTGCCCTTTATTTCGATTGCTTGGAGGCGGACTACTTAATGCAAGGAATTTGTGCTCCAGGGCACAAGTGATATGTTTAGATGTACCTTATTTCAGAATGTGCAGTTGAATGGAAAGAGTGAGCGCTTGTTAAGCCTGACATCACGCGGCAGCGCTTCCGGGTCCAAACGCGCTCTCATACCACAAGAGAAACAACAAACGGTGCTAATATACACACACAAAGTGTAATACTACAAAAAATAATAATCATAACCTTTATCTCCATACCAAAATTCGAGATGGCCAGACAGTGATTCATATTTTATAAATCGTTAAAATATTAAAGTCTGTGACACTGTGAGCACTACTGTTGCGTAGTAAATAGCGCTCATAAACGGCCGTCAATGGCATTCTCAAGTGAAACGAGTTGAGGCTTGGACCCAGAAACGGCGTTCCTTACGTCACGACTTAAAGCGGCTAGCCTGGATGCCAGCCGAATTTAGGCCCGTGCACAATATTTGAGGTCGGCAATCCGGTCTGGACTCGATCCATTGAGGAATAATTATGCCTGAACAGAAAATGTTCGGACCAATCAAATTGTAAGGGCGGGATTTAAATGATGATGGACAGATGATAAACAGTAACGTAATCATCCACGTCATCAAAGGCGCTTGGGTTGAATTAGTTCCAATCCTAAACTGAGAACTGTTTCTCTCAAAAACACCAGCAAAGATCGTCTACACTCATTTTTCTTCTACTTCTTCCAGTGTGCGTGCAGTTGAGATCTGTTTTCAACAGTGCGTTAGTGATGCGTTGTTCATGAACGATTCGTTCTTTTTGAACTAATCTTAAATATGACTCGGGAACATCGAGTTGTCTCAGGGAGCGGTTTGTTCATTGTGTTGACCGTGTATGCGCTACAGGCCATCGGTTCTGTACAGGATCTTCTGCACTCAGCCGATCGGGCTGTGAGAACGAATGACTGGAACCCGGAGACTCGAGAGGTGAACTAATCAATTTTGTTTTCGGGACTGCATGCCGACACTGATGAAAGAACTAACGACTCCAACCCGAAGACAGGAGACGTTACTAATCTTTCCAGGGAACAGTGATTAAATAGTTTGGCCTTGGCTGCATTAGCTTATAATACATTTTTATTCCAAATGTGATCAATGTTTGCATAAGTACTAGATGTGTTGGGGAATTTAACATGTGACATTTTAATGATATTCTGCTGAAATAAATTAAATTACTTAAAAAAGATTTTTTATTTTGCTAAACGAGATTAAAAGATTTGAGTCCATAAAATGATCCGAACTTCCCACTACTATGCGTCGCTCAACATACGTCATTTACTCCGTTGCTCTGATTGGTTGTAGGTCTATCCAATTGAGGTGTTTCCTGGTTCGGTTGAAACAGGCCCCAATAATCACAGCTCAATGGAGCAGTATCAGCAGGCCCGTCGCAAGGGGGGTGCAAGGCCCTGTGCAAACGTGATATGCGAGGCCCAGGGGTATATTAATGGGGCCAGTTGCTGTAGTGAAGAAAAATGTGTTGTTTATGTGAATATTAAAAAAAATTAATAAATAAAATCGTATAGCCTATTCATTTTAACAGCATTGAGTTAAGTTAAACTGTAACTGAACTGTACAGTGCGCCAATTTTGAAGCTTAAATTAGCCTATATGTTCTAAATTATGAATGGGTCAAAAGCGTTTGCCAAACGACCTGAATCCACTTGAGTTAGTTTGGACTGCTCTCTCAGTAGCCGCGTTTTCATTACAGATTTGCTTTAGCGTTATTCTAGCCTAGCTACTGAATGTCGATTAAAAACTACTGAGAAACGGTGGCGCGTTTCCGTTAAACGATGTTATAAGACAAAAAAGTTTTTTCCCCCTTGTGATAAGTCATTCCAAAAGTATGCCCCGTACGCTGGTAGGTTTATATCCCAGCCACCCAAATAGCCATTGTTTTTAATGAAAGGTGACATAGGCGTGTTATTCAACCATTTATTTGAATTAAAAGAGTGAAATGTTTGAATTTGCATGGTGGTAAAGTTTTTTTTTAACCATTTCGTTATTTTGGCCTTGAATTTCGTTTGTTAGAAATATGAACCAAATTTAGAAATTCTTTTGAAATTAAAATCTTTGCGTTAATAATTAAAATAATTTTTTGAAATGAAAAGTTTGGAGCATGCAACATCTGTTCCCTGAATTAACTGACTTGTTATTGTGAGTGTAGGCCTACACAAATAAAAGTAAACAATTTATAGTTTTAAATTATGTCTTATACTTGTCTGTATGGCTAAAAATGATTGAGTATTGTGAGTTATATCCGCTGTCATAAAGAACAAATGTCAATCAGAAGCGCCTGCGTCTTCGTCTTCGTCGGCCACTTATTTAGTTAGGCTATGTTTAAATATTGGCCTATAATATTACTTTTTAAATGTCATATGTTGATTATGAAAAGTGAGCAGCATGTGCAAGCAGCATGTCAGGCATAAATTGGACATATAACCTACCTCAGAGTATACATTAGATGAATGAACACTCGCCTTCCCGCTAATATTACTAGTAATGTCATACTTTGTAGTACCTTATTTTCCGCACTATAAGGCGCACTGGATTATAAGGTGCACCTTCAATGAATGGCCTATTTTAGAACTGTTTTCATAGGGCGCACTGGATTATAAGGCGCATATAATAGAAGATACTGCAGTCAAACGTTTGCGTTATGCATCCACTAGATGGAGCTCTGTGCTAAAGGGAATGTCAACAAAACAGTCGGATAAAGTCCAACTTTATTAAGCGTTCTAACAACTCCGTTCACTCCCATGGTAACCTTGTTCAAACATTGATGTGCATATAAACAATATCTCCCAGCCTTGCTAACTTTTCTCGCAAACGTGGAGGGGAACTTTTCCTTAATTCAGTAAACACGTAGCCTTGTAAAAGGAACAGTCGGATACCACTAAATCAAATGTTAGTGCATAACTCCACATTGCTCAGTTATGTATAACACGTAAAGCTCACTTCTTCAGTTCATTCCCCGTCCACAAATCCCTCGAATTCTTCTTCTTCAGTGTCCGAATTGAACAGTTGGGCGACTACGGCATTCAACCTGCCAGGCTCCCTCTTGTCATTATCCGAAAGCACAGTACCGGTGTTTACTGACTACAGTAGCCGTAATGCTGCGGTGCGGCTTTGTAGTTTACCAGTCGTACTAAAACATTTTATTATTATTAAATTGTTTTTATTGGTTTGTCATACTGAAACATTTTGACGGAGCGCCTTGATCCATATATAAGGCGCTCCGGATTATAAGTCGTTTTTTTTTCTTTTAAGTGCGCCTTATAGTGCAGAAAATACCGTAATGTATTGTGGTGTAATAATATGTTTGGTTGTAAAATGTATTACCTGAATAAATTGAAATCGAAGCCCAGCTAACACAGAACGTTGTGAAGACGTAACTGGACTGGACCATATTCGTTTTAGCGACGTACCAGATAACGTTCCAGTGATGGAATATTTGGGTGAACTAACCCTTTAAGAAATGTCCGACAGGAGATCCAACTCTACTACAGTGCATGGAAGCATAAACATAAACAATTTATCAGAGCCAAAAATATTAATTATACAATGCCAGGTTTATTAAAAGGAAAGAAGCTACAGCATAGTTGAAATGCAGAAAAGAGAAAGAAGAATACAGAAAATAATTCTGTTAGGTGAAAATATTTTTAAAAAATGGAAATGAGATTTCCTGTGTTACTTCTCTTTCAGCAGTTTGGGAGCCTTCCACTCTGTTGTACAGGGGATATTTTTGTCCCTCCTGAAATCACAGAACATTTTATCAATATGTTAACTATTTTTTTCGCACTCCATGTAAGTGACATCGACGATTAACAGCACACACATTTATGTTAAATACATTTATGTTAAGTTAATAGACCTTTTACGCACTTCCGCATTTTTGAACGGAAATACGTCAATGCAGTGTATTAGAACTTCCTGTTGTCGTAGCGGCAGATACGAAAAATGTCAGAGTCAAAGAGTCGCAGCTTCTGTTGTGTTCCAGGGAAGGGAACAGTTTTAATATAAAAAGAGGTAGCACCAATGTCTGCAGCCGGCACTTCGCTCCCGATGATTATGTTGGTGGCTGCGTCGTTCGTCGCCTAAAGAGTGGTGTTGTCCTGAGTCTATTCCCTTGGAAAAATTTTACTAACGTTACTCCTTTGAGAAGAGAGTCAGTATATGAAAGAACCTCCAAACGTCAGTCTACACAACTATGCTGTGAAGATAGCGACATGGTGGCTAAGGGAGTAAGGATGGATCACGACTACGTGACACACCCACCTGCAGGTAGCATTGTTCATAATGTGCTTTGTAAATTAACGCTAGTCAACTATGTGTGTGCGTGCGTGTGTGTGTGTGTGTAAGTGAGTGTGTGTGTCTAAGTGAGTGTCTGTAAGTGTGTGTGAGTGTATGTGTCTGTTAGTGAGTGTGTGTGTTTGTAAGTGAGTGTGTGTGAGCGTGCAAGTGTGCTTGAGTGTCTGTGAGTGTGTGCGCGTGTGTGTTTGTAAGTGAGTGTGTGTGTGTTTGTAAGTGAGTGTGTGTGAGTCAGTGTGTCTGTGTGAGTGTGCGTGCGTGAGTGTGCGTGCGTGAGTGAGTGTGCGTGAGTGTCTGTAAGTGAGTGTGTCTGTTTGAGTGTCTGTGTGAGTGTGCGTGCGTGAGTGTGCGTGCGTGAGTGTGCGTGCGTGAGTGAGTGTGCGTGAGTGTCTGTAAGTGAGTGAGTTGTGTTGAAAGCTAGCATAAATATGTTGACTGGTTTTAATTTCTTTATCTTTACAGGTGCTTTGGATGAGGCTTTAGATTGTATCCATGACTTAGAAGCCATGTTGCAAAACACTGACCTACCACCCCCTACTCTCTTCATCCGATATTGTGCATCGAACGACCAAGTTTCCATCCGAGAGGGTTTTTAAAATTTTTGGGGAGTCGATTGCACCATCTGCCCTTAGACTGGTGTACTGGACCAAAGCAGAGGGCAGGTGAGGAAGGCTGCCAAGATCCCAGCCCTCCACGCATCATGCCATTAATAGACGAGTTCTTGATGTACTCCATGCGGGTTGCTGTTGGCATGAAGGAGCAGCTCATTGCGGACATGTTTAATGTGAGCATTGCCAGGGTCAGCAGGGTTACCATTACCTGGGCCAATTATCTTTTTATGATGCTGAGCTCACTTCCCATCTGGATAAGCAGGGAAAAGGTTAAGTCCATTATGCACCTTAAATTCCAGAGGTCCTGTCCCAATGTCAGAGTGATACTGGACTGCACAGAAATTGCCCTGGAGACAGCCACATCCCTGACTTTACAGTCAGAAATATTTTCAAAGTACAAAAACAGGACGACACTGAAAGGGCTGATTGGAGTTGCTCCCAATGGTTTGGTGACATTCGTCTCACCCCTGTACACAAGTAGCATATCAGATAAGGAGATCACCAGGATCAGTGAGTCCTTACCTTGCTGGAGCCAGGAGACGATATCATGGCGGACAAAGGGTTCCACATTCAAGACCTCCTTGCTGATGTTGGTGCTGAGCTCATCATTCCACCTTTTAAGCATTCAGCTCAATTCAGCAAGGAGGAAACAGAACAAACCCAAGCCATTGCCCGCCTCAGAATTATAGTGGAGAGAGTGATCGTTAGGGTAAAGTCTTTTCACATCTGGGACTCTCCTGTGCAGCTCACACTGATTGGCAGTGTGAATCAGATCTGGCTTAACTGCTGTGTTTTAGCAAATTATCAAGGACCTTTTTGTTTTGAAGAGTTAATTAATGTTTTGTATGTAAATAATGTATAATATGTTAATAGTAGTAATAGTAGTAATAGTTTACACATATTCTTAAACATCAAATTAAATAAAATTGTTATATTCTTAATATTTTTCTGTTGAAATGTGACTTTTATTTCACTAAAACATTAGAGGAACAATTAAAACAATTTTAGTCAAAATTATGTATTCTTTAATTTTTTGGTATGTGCAACAACAACTGATTCATAACAACTGATTCAATAATGAACATCAAACATTTACAATAGAAAATAACAGAGTTCATCAACAGTAAGACGGAAAGCAAAACTGATTGGTAAAGACAAGATTAGTGGAATTTAAGGTATGCGTTCATGTATGTGCCATAATATATATCTGATTTCTCTTTCATTTCCACTATGAATGAGTCATCACGGCAAATTCTTTCCACAGTAGATTTGATTGGGTATCTGTAACAAAGTCACACCAGGTCAGTCCTGTGATTGCCAGTTGGCCCTGAACCTGCCAGTAGTACTTATGTGAACGCCTCAGACTGGCGTGGCCTTCCTGCACCTTGAGGTGAACAACCTGAGAAGGATCTTTTTTTGTGCTGCTCTTCACCTCAACCAGGCCAAAAGGAGGCAACTCTGAAGGGTCATACACCCGACCGTCTGGACTGGCCCCGAGATGTGGTGCGTCAGGGTGAATAATGAATCCTGCTGGAAGCACATTAACTCGCATCAGTTCAGAATAGTTTGCCAGCACTTCAGGCTCCACCAGTAGACCACGTTTCATTGCAGCTGTTTGCTTTGTGGAGCCTCTGATCATCTGCATAGCTGCAGACTCCTGCTCTGCACAACACGCCCTACTACAACAAGCATCCCAAAAACGACTGGCAGTCAGCCTTGGTTGCCGTAGCTGTGTCCACGCAGGACATTTGGACCGCTGCTGAGTTTCTTTTGCTATCTCGCTGGACAGCTGCGGTGACACTTCAAGAGACTGGAGATGCATGAACTAATGTAAGGTCGGGACGAAATGCAACCTGGGAAAAGTGCTGCATCAGAGGAAGGGACGGAAATTCTGGAGCCATGTGGTGTAGGATGAGGTCACTGGACTTCTTGGGTGGACCGTGATAGGACACTGGGGATCCACGAGGGACAGACCCAAATTTAGATGGGTTCAACTCCATCCAAGAAACCCCTTCCAATACAACCGCCATGAGGGGCTGGGGCTGTACTTGGCTTAATTTACTTCCAGATGCCATCATATATGGATCTGGCAGTGGTCCTAGACAAAAGAGCAAAGAGATACACAAGATTACTGGTCACACAAAAGAAAGGTTAGACATGAGTGCTTAACTACATATACATTTTATTCATTGTATCTGCGGTAACCATAATGATGTTAGTCATAACATAAAACTTTTTTTTTTTAACTTACTCTCACAAAGCAACAATCAAACAGTTAACAAATTATTCACCTGTGTATGCCTTGTACAGTGTGGACCTCAGACCGTTCTTGCCCACTGTTCACCACCAGCTCACTAACAGGTTCAGGATGGATTCCCTTTAAAGTAAAAGACAAAAAACAGTTACAGTCTGTACTACTAGGGGTGTTTGTATAATAATTTACAGTTGTTATAGATACGTATCGGTTCCTATATCATAATGGCATGTTTATCACAAACCCCCCTGTGTTCTTGGTCTGTGCCATCTTTGCAAGCCGCTTGTGCAGGCCAAGGGGAGGGGGACAGCCTGCAGACCCAGCTGAGAATAATGTGCGGTCTGGTACAGGATGGCAACTATGTGATTGCAGAATGCTTTACCAGCCGCACAACTGCATGAGAAAGCTTTCAGGTTGGCACTTTCTGCCTCCAGTGATATCTAGACACAATAACAAATTAAAGAGTTGGTAAAAAAAAAAAAGAGCAGTGGAGAGTTGGTGAGATATCGAGAGTATTGGGTGTGCAGAACTGTGTACAGAACGCAATTATGATTACATTTCATGTAAATTCAATGTTATTTTATTTTTATATATATATATATATATATATATATATATATATATATATATATATATATATATATATATATATATATATATATATATATATAACAATTTAGTTCAACCTAAACTTGAGATTGTACTGGGTAGAATAAAATCCCAGTTGATTTTGAAATTCCAGCCGACCCATTATTAAGGTATCAAAAAGAGGACGTCTGGTCACCCTATTTAAAGTCAAGAAATGGTAAGTGAAGAAAGTGCCGCAACCGCGGCAAGAAGAGTGAACGCAAGAACGAGCAACTTTTCGAACTTTTGCCAACCGGCATTCTGTCTATAGTCAAACCTCCAGTTTGTGAGGCTCCTCGCTCTTCCTCATTGACCTGAAGCATCTACCTCTCACTACAACCTGTCCCTGGAGTATATTTGATACTATAACCCCATGCAACAAGAAAATATTACGTTTTATCTCACATCGAAATACACAACTTTACTTTGTAACGTTAAGTCACAACACGTCAGTAACATTTCACATTTACCAAGTAACGTTAACGTTACAGCTTCACCAAATTACTGGTTATGGAATCTCACATAAACACACACACGACATAATCCCTGCGATGTGTTAACTTCTACCTTATTTTACAAATTCACAACACCTAAGATTTACTTTACAGTTAACGTTAACAGAGTAATAACCGGCGATATGGCTAAAGCTATCTATAGCAATTTGCTCTTTACTTACCCTGGTAATTGTGGATAAACTCTTCGTGGAAGAATTTATATCCCTTGTCAAGCTTGTTCCCTTTAGTGGACGAATGTATCTCCACACTCTTCACCACATCAGCGCTGGTGAACTTCGGAAGAGAATTCAGGCTAGTCGAAAACACTCTAGCTGCCATTTCGCCGTCAACAAAGCTTACGCCGGAACTGGGTTTACGCTTCCTTGACGTGTTTCCGGTTCTTCTTCTTCTTCTTTAGGGTTTAATGGCAGCTTGCATCCATTAGCGTGGCACTACTGCCATCTTCCGGTTTCACTTTCCTGTAATGTCCATTACATCATATTCTTTTCATCAGACCTGTCGTTCTTAAAAAATTGAAAAAACGTCCTTTTCTTTGTTCATTCGCCCCACTTTCCAGTATTTCCTTCATTCCTGTCTCTTTTCCTAATTCTTCGATCATTTCTTTTCTTTGTTCACCGTACTGTTTGCAACTCATTAGCACATGCTCTGTAGTTTCTGCAACCTGACAATAACCACAAAAACCTGTTGGATGCTTCCTTATAATGTGTAGAGTGCTATTCAAATTACTGTGACCTATCCTTAATCTGGTCATAACTATTTCTTCTTTTCTATTTCCTCCCTTATTCTTCACATCCCCAACTTTATTTTGAATATTATACAAATGTCTCCCTTTAATTTCCCTGTTCCACTGATTTTGCCATTCTCTAATGGTTTCTTTCCATATAATACTCTTTCCTTCTGATTTTGACAGCTTAATATTCGTTTCAATACTCTCTTTTTTAACAGCTTGTTTGGCTAACTTGTCCACTCTCTCATTACCCACAATGCTGATATACGCTGGAATCCAAATCAGTTGAATCTTACAACTTTTTTCCCTTATTCTTGTGTATATTGTCAATATTGCATATAGCCTGATGACTATTTGGCTTGCCTATCATGAGACTGTACAATGCTGATAGAGAATCACTACCAATTAAAGCTTTACTTATTTTGTTTTCCTCGATCCATTCTAATGCCATCATAATAGCGTATAATTCCACTGTATATACACTCAGATCATTTGTAGTTCGTCTGCAAATCTCACCTCTTTGATTAAAAATGTAAACTGCAGAGTTTTCCCTGTTTCTGGATCCTTTGATCCATCTGAATAGATCTGCACGTGATCTTTATATTTATTGCCTGTATATCTATAAAATTCAGCTGCCAAATCTATACTATTGCTAACTGTTTTGACTTGCAGTAACTTAAAATCAACTTCCATGATTTCTAGATTCCAAACCGGGGTATCAGGCCATGTTACAGTTGTACAAATCTCCTTTTCATACACTCCCAAGTCTTTAGCTGCCTCATCTCCTATCCACCCAAAACTTAACTTTTGAGCTTTCTCCCTTTCCCAGTTATCTTGCAGTATTATTTTGATTGGATGACTATTTCCATGTCCTTTTATATTTATCCAATAATTTACAAGCAACTGTTTACGTCGTATGTTCAATGGCAATTCTCCCGCTTCAACTTGAAGAGCACAGACTGGCGATGTTTTTACTGCTCCTAAACATAATCTCAGTGCTTTCGCCTGCATTACATCAAGCCTCATTAGTACAGATTTGGCTGCTGATCCATATGCAACACTTCCATAATCCATCCTTGATCTTATTAAACTTACATATATATACTTCAGCGATTTATAATCTGCTCCCCATTCTAGTCCTGTTAAACATCTCATTATATTTATTACTTTCTTACACTTGTCCTCCACATTCCTGACATGCTCTACCCATGTTAACCTTGCATCAAAGTGTACTCCTAAAAAGGGAAATGTTTTAACTTTCTCCAAATTACTTCCATATAGTTTTAAATGAATATTGTCCTTGATTTTCTTCCCTGTAAAAAACATCACTTTAGTTTTCTCTATACAAAATTTAAAACCCCACTTTATTCCCCACTTCTCAACCTGATGGATCCCTTCTTGTACTTTTTTAACAATATGTTCTACATTCATCCGCAAACAGTGATCTTCCCATCCCTATATTTCCATATATGTCATTTATCATTACTGAAAACAATGTGGGACTTACTACACTTCCCTGAGGTGCACTTCCCGTTCTCTGCTATATATTTCACTTGATAAGTCTGCCCCTATCTTGACCTGAATTTTCCTCCCTTCCAGGAAATCCTTTACCCAGTTAAAGAGTTTCCCCCTAATTCCCATATTATGCAATTTAATCAATAATCCCTCTCTCCATAGCATATCATATGCTTTTTCTACATCAAAGAATACTGCCACTACTATCTCTTTATTTATTTGTGCTTTCCTTATGTCATCTTCCAAGCTTAATACTGCATCCATAGTATTCCTCCCTCTTCTAAATCCACTCTGACACTCAGCCACCATACCTCTTATTTCTACAGGGAGTGCAGAATTATTAGGCAAGTTGTATTTTTGAGGATTAATTTTATTATTGAACAACAACCATGTTCTCAATGAACTCAAAAAACTCATTAAAATCAAAGCTGAATATTTTTGTAGTTTATTAGGAAGTAGTTTTTAGTTTTAGCTATTTTAGAGGGATATCTGTGTGTGCAGGTGACTATTACTGTGCATAATTATTAGGCAACTTAACAAAAAACAAATTTATACCCATTTCAATTATTTATTTTTACCAGTGAAACCAATATAACATCTCAACATTCACAAATATACATTTCTGACATTCAAAAACCAAACAAAAACAAATCAGTGACCAATATAGCCACCTTTCTTTGCAAGGACCCTCAAAATCCTGCCATCCATGGATTCTGTCAGTGTTTTGATCTGTTCACCATCAACATTGCAGCAGCAACCACAGCCTCCCAGACACTGTTCAGAGAGGTGTACTGTTTTCCCTCCTTGTAAATCGCACATTTGATGATGTACCACAGGTTCTCAATGGGGTTCAGATCAGGTGAACAAGGAGGCCATATCATTAGATTTTCTTCTTTTATACCCTTTCTTGCCAGCCACGCTGTGGAGTACTTAGACGCGTGTGATGGAGCATTGTCCTGCATGAAAATCATGTTTTTCTTGAAGGATGCAGACTTCTTCCTTTACCACTGCTTGAAGAAGGTGTCTTCCAGAAACTGGCAGTAGGACTGGGAGTTGAGCTTGACTCCATCCTCAACCCGAAAAGGCCCCACAAGCTCATCTTTGATGATACCAGCCCAAACCAGTACTCCACGTCCACCTTGCTGGCGTCTGAGTCGGACTGGAGCTCTCTGCCCTTTACCAATCCAGCCACGGGCCCATCCATCTGGCCCATCAAGACTCACTCTCATTTCATCAGTCCATAAAACCTTAGAAAAATCAGTCTTGAGATATTTCTTGGCCCAGTCTTGACGTTTCAGCTTGTGTGTCTTGTTCAGTGGTGGTCGACTTTCTGCCTTTCTTACCTTGGCCATGTCTCTGAGTATTGCACACCTTGTGCTTTTGGGCACTCCAGTGATGTTGCAGCTCTGAAATATGGCCAAACTGGTGGCAAGTGGCATCTTGGCAGCTGCACGCTTGACTTTTCTCAGTTCACGGGCAGTTATTTTGCGCCTTGGTTTTTCCACACGCTTCTTGCGACCCTGTTGACTATTTTGAATGAAACACTAGATTGTTCGATGATCACGCTTCAGAAGCTTGGCTATTTTAAGACTGCTGCATCCCTCTGCAATATATCTCAGTATTTTTGACTTTTCTGAGCCTGTCAAGTCCTTCTTTTGACCCATTTTGCCAAAGGAAAGGAAGTTGCCTAATAATTATGCACACCTGATATAGGGTGTTGATGTCATTAGACCACACCCCTTCTCATTACAGAGATGCACATCACCTAACATGCTTAATTGGTAGTAGGCTTTCCAGCCTATGCAGCTTGGAGTAAGACAACATGCATAACGAGGATGATGTGGTCAAAATACTCATTTGCCTTATAATTCTGCACTCCCTGTATTATGTACATTAGTCTCTCATTTATCATTCTTTCCATTAACTTACATCCATGGGATGTTAAGGCAATAGGCCTATAGCTTGTTGGTTTACCAGAATCTTTCCCTGGTTTTCTTATAGGGACAATAATTGCTTCCTTCCAATTCTTTGGCAGTTTCCCTTCCTCTCACACTTTATTGTATAGCATCAACTTCTTCTTTCCCTCTTCGTTTAACTGTTTCAACATGCTATAGCAAATGTCATCTTTTCCTGGGGCAGTCTTCCCAGTTTTGGCCATTGCTCTATTTAACTCTCCCATATTAAATATTTCATTTTGTTTATCCTCAACATTTCTCACCTTCCTTAGTGCCTCTATATTTTCAGATTTAGTTTTCTCTATGCCTTTCTTCCCTTCTTCAGATAAATGATTAGAGCTGTGCACATTGACAAATGTATTTACTAACATTTCAACCTTTTCCTTATTCGTCACTGCAATTTAATTTCCAGTACTCAAAACTGGGTAATTCCATTATCTCCTGTCTCCACTCATCTTTTTAATCATTGTCCACACCTCTCCAATCTGAGTTGTATTCCCAATTGAGCTACAGTAATTCCTGCAATATGTTCTTTTTGCCTGTCTTACAGTTTTTCTTACTATTGCCTGATCATGCTTATATTGAATCATGTGTGTAAAATTATGAGTTCTTTTCATTATTTTAAATGCTTTATTCCTATTTCTGACTGCTTCTTTACATTCCTCATCCCACCAAGGTACTGTTTTCCTTTTAACATTACCTCCTTTACTTTTTGGAATGGACTCTATTGGTGCTGTTATTATACCTTGCTTTATTTTATTTTCAATTGTTTCTATATCCTCATTATAATCAACCTGATTCATACATTTATCACTTTCTTTCTGAAAATTTTCCCAATCAGCCTTCTCAAATATCCATCTTCCTCCTCTTCATTCTGTACTTTGAGATACAGAAATATTGACTTTACATAATACTGGATAATGATCACTTCCTACTGTTCCATCTTTATATACACTCCAATTACATATAGCTGCCATACTACTGGAAACCAGTGTAAGGTCAAGTACAGACTCCTTCCCAGTAGTAACCTCTAACCTTGTTTTACTTCCATCATTTAAACATACTAAGGTGTTCTCCTCCAATAAATCTTCTATTACTTGTCCATTAGCATCAATCTTCTCACTTCCCCACAATGCATTATGTGCATTAAAATCCCCACACCACACAATATTACTTCTATCTTGCCCCTCTATTTCCTCAAGCTTGCTTATCTCTAATTTCCTACAAGGATTTTAATAATTTATGACTACAATCTTTTTTCCTTCACCCCATGCTTCTATTACAACATATTCTTGCCCATTCCTACACCTAACACCCTGTGCGGTATCGCCTGTCTTACAAACGTAACACATCCTCCACTACTATTTTTTCTATCTTGTATAACTGATACATATCCATATATGATAAAATCCAAAATAGGCTTTAACCTTGATTCCTGGACGCAAATAATATCTGGCTTTTCTCTTCTACTTTTAACAAATTGTTTAAAATCCTGTCCATTTGAAATCAAGCTTCTTGCATTCCATTGAAGGATTAGCATTACTATTATTAACCTACACATGTTGTCTCTTAACTCGACTGTACACTGAGTTCATCCCTTACTTCTTCCCATTTCAATCCTGTCATACCCAGATGTATTGCTGCTTTAACAATAATCTGAATTCTTTTTCGTTTTAGATCTGATTTCAGCTGTAGCATTTATCACCCCTGCAATGAATTTCTCCCATTGTTCCTTCTTTTCTTGTTGGCATTCCCTTACCTCCCGTACATGTCCTCTGCTCTGTTTCCTGCTCAGTTCTCTTAACAGCCTCAACATAAGAAATGTTTTCCTTTGTTTTTATGTTTTATTTTAACTTCCTTTCTCATTACTTCGAATCCCCAAAATGCCACACTATGACTCCCTCCACAATTACAACACTTTGGCCTTCCTTACTTCCTCACCACACTTTCCATACTCATGATCACCACTGCATCTAGCACACCTTCTCTTTCCTTTACATACCTTAGCCATGTGCCCAAACTCCTGGCAGTCATAGCATCTCATTGGTTTAGGTACATATTCCCTTATGTTGTATACCATAAATCCATAATACAACTCTTTTGGTACATCCTTTGTTTCAAACTCAACCAACACAGACTCCGTTTCTATTTTTTCAATTCCTCTTGTCATTCTCACTGCATTTTTAACTGACCTATTCTGCATTTTCAAATTCTCTACCATCTCTTTCATACTTACTGTGCTTGGAATTCCATATACCACTCTCTTACTACCACCTGTTCTTTTTTCCCCCACTCTTGCTACATCTTCTTTGCTTTTTCCATCTGCCTTTCATTACAACATCC
Organism: Gobiocypris rarus; assembly: GCA_023029165.1. Lineage (NCBI taxonomy): Eukaryota > Metazoa > Chordata > Actinopteri > Cypriniformes > Gobionidae > Gobiocypris > Gobiocypris rarus. Next base: position 33,037,263 of record CM040916.1, on the reverse strand, counting down.
TATCAGTAAATTTCCATCTCCCAAAATCCTTGCATATTTCACTTCTCCTACCTGTTCTTTTATTATTTTGGTTAACTTAATCGGATCAATTCTCTTAACTCCTTCTCCCTCAAATCGTACCACTACACTAAATAGCATGCTTTTGGGATCCTTCCTTTCATCTTCTCTTTCCTCACTTCCCGTCCCATTTGAGCAAGCATCTCCTCTTTTCTTTCTTTTACGACTAACTCCCTTTTTATCCCTGCACACTCTCCCTACCTCCTCCCAATTACTTTCCCTCCTCTCATCACTGCCATACCCCTCTATTTCACTATACTCCATACCATCTACTTGCCTCCCTGCCATCCCAGCAAAATTATTAGCTTAATGTCCGACTAGAAGCTGTGAGAGAGCACAGCTACCGGACCTATACAGGCCGTCGGCCGATGCACTCCCACACCACTCCCCAATCGACTCACCACCCAACAAGTTCGCAACACCGTATTCCAGATAGAGGGGAGAAAGAAAAAAAACCCGCTCGATTACACGAGGACACGATTACACCCTTTGTGTTTCCGGTTTCTGCGTAAATGGTCTATTAGCCACCTTCCAATGACCCATTCAATTGCCAGCAAAAACTTAACAAAACTATCAACACCTCTCATTTACACATAAATATGTGATTGAAGGCCTAAACTTTTATAAACAAGAGCTTTGTTACCTGTTCTGAAAACGGTTGATGACGTGCAAACAGACTTTTTCCGAAGACACTACATTTCTATAAAGTAAATATTCAACAGAAGCGTGTAAATTACACATAAGAAAAGTGTCAGAAACAGTTGTGTGTATTATTTGTGTAACTTTAGAGACTACACAACACTCACCTGAAAGCACTGAAAACAGAAGGAGTTTTGTGGCTTGTCAGTTGTGTTGCTGTACCGTTTCCATGGCAACTCTGCGCCACTCCCTTGTTTCCTTGCTCTAACACGCACGCCTAATAAAACAAGTCAAAGTCACTCAGCAAGAATTAACACACTACATGCATAAAACTGTTAAATCATGAATTTATAACTCATTTTGAAGTTCTATGACCCGCTCAGGTGCAAAATGCCACTCCTGGCACCGCGATAGTGGGACAATTTGACACCGATCATGCATAACAATATAACAGGGCCTGGCGCAAAATGCGGCACTGGCATCTCGAAGCGGTACTTCCGGTGGCATCTCCAGCGGCCATGGACGTTCACCGCCAGATGTCAAAGTAGTGGCATCTCCAGCGGCCGTCAGTGTACCGGCTTCTCCAGCGGCCGTCAGTGTACCGGCATCTCCAGCGGCCGTCAGTGTACTGGCTTCTCCAGCGGCCATGGACGTTCACCGCCAGATGTCATTGTAGTGGCATCTCCAGCGGCCGTCAGTGTACTGGCTTCTCCAGCGGCCATGGACGTTCACCGCCAGATGTCATTGTAGTGGCATCTCCAGCGCCGCCAGTGTACCGGCATCTCCAGCGCCGCCAGTGTACCGGCATCTCCAGCGCCGCCAGTGTACCGCATCTCCAGCGGCCGTCAGTGTACCGCATCTCCAGCGCCATGGGACGTTCACCGAGATGTCAGTGCAGCGGCATCTCCAGCGGCCAGCGACTTTCTTCGACAGCACATGCCGCTGGATATATATTTTGATTGAACAGCATTTATATATATATATATATATATATATATATTTATTTATTCTTTTATTTATTTATACATTTATTTATTTCTATTTTTATTTATTTCCACATTTATTCCTTTCTACATTTATTTATTTCTATATTTATTTATGCATTTATTTCTTCCAATATTTATTCCTGCGTAGGGTAATGAGGAGGGCGGGGTTTACCTCAGACATAGCAATCGAGCTCAGAGTAGGCGAGGGTGAAGCGTTGAGGCCACAGTGACAGCTTGGGGTGTGGCCGAAATACAATAAGTACAGCCGACTGACGCCGATACCAGACCATTGCATTTTAATGTAACTTTCAAAAACAATACTGACAGCAACAGAAACAATTTGTTCTATTAAGCGGTGGTAGTCTTTAGCCTACTAAAGTCTCTTTAGCCTACCATAAACTCATGTCCAGGGGCAACTTTATTAAATGTATGAACGTCACGTTAATCCAAATATATGGCATGACGGAATCAATGAAGCGATACGTTTATTATGAAACTAAAACAGACAGCAGGGGGCAGCATGTCATTGTCTTAATGAGTGAGTTATTTGATTCCTTAAAATACACTCAATCAAAAACAATGCGGTTCAGCTGTAGATTTGTTTCTGATCATTTCTATTTAGGCCTATATGTGTTATTTAAAATAATAATAATAAAAATAAATAAATAAATGCATGACCAAGTGTTCAAAACGTTGGCAGAGAAGGGGTCATGTTCAGGGGAACAACATGATCGGCTATTTTTGAGTTTAATTCACAAACCTGCGTGACCATATAGCAGCTACATTCAGAAATGAAAATTACGAATGCATTAATATTTTGTTTTGAATTTCAGAAAAGTTTTTTGAATATTTACAGGTTTGTATCTCGTTATTTATTTATTTTCAGAATAGTAAAGTGTCTATCCAAGTATCATACTGATCAAATATCAAAGCTATCTCTATCTAATAGTCTACTTCAAAGATCAAATTAAATTACTGATTGTTAAAAAATGTCTAATATATATATATATATATATATATATATATATATATATATATATATATATATATATATATATATATATATATATATATATATATATTTAATGTAGCTGCTATATGGTCACGCAGGTTTGTGCATAAAACTCAAAAATAGCCGATCATGTTGTTCCCCCGAACATGACCCCTTCTCTGCCAACGTTTTGAACACTTGGTCATGCATTTATTTATTTATTTTTATTATTATTATTTTAAATAGCATATATAGGCCTAAATAGAAATGATCAGAAACAAATCTACAGCTGAACCGCATTGTTTTGATTCAGTGGCACAAGGTGCCACTGTGGCCTCAACGCTTCACCCTCGCCTACTCTGAGCTCGATTGCTATGTCTGAGGTAAATGTTGAAAGAAATAAATGCATAAATAAATAAAATAGAAAAATAAATGTAGAAAGGAATAAATGTGGAAATAAATAAAAATATAAATAAATAAATGTATAAATAAATAAAAGAATAAATAAATATATATGGAATTAAATACATAAATATGAAAATAAATGTATAATTATTCATTTTAGTTTTTTTGCTTTTCTATGTATATTTATTTATATATTTATTTATTTTTGCTTTTTTACATTTCTTTTTATATTTATTTATTTATAATATTGGCAGCCCTGACATTCCATAGTAATGAAGTTTCTGGTACTGCATTAAATCAGAGAAAGCTGAAATTGTTCTGTGTATGTGTATACATATATATCAAAAAACTGTTAATATCACCTTCATGTTTCATTGACGATAAAATAATGCCTTCATAGAAAAAGCTGTTTATTAATTATTAATTTGAAATGTTATTAAATGTGAATATAAACTGTTATTCAGTTAATACAGAAGCTAGTTTCTGATGTGCTGCACAATTTTAGTATTAAATCAGATAAGCTGCAAAGATGAAATTGCGGCATCTCCAACAGCCAGCTGTCACTGCAGCGGCATCTCGTATAGCGGCATCTTCAACAGCCAATATAGGCTAGGCTACTTTCTCCGGCTTGAAATGTTGAAATGCAATTGTACACTGACGGCCGCTGGAGATGCCGGTACACTGACGGCCGCTGGAGATGCCACTACTTTGACATCTGGTGGTGAACGTCCATGGCCGCTGGAGATGCCACCGGAAGTGCCGCTTCGAGATGCCAGTGCCGCATTTTGCGCTTGCTCTTTCTCTACTTTTATAGTTTTTTTTATCCAGTGCCGCCGCTCCCATCACGCGCTGCGCGTAGGGCACCAAGTCCTGGAACGTTAGCCAAGATTCTAAAAAAACGAACTTTACCACGACGTCCTCACAACGTTGTCATAAAGTAATGTCACGCTGACCAAATGACTAATGCCGCATTCCAGGCAACCCGTGTTTTTTCAACCTTCTACCCGTGAAAGTGCACTGGCACGGCTGTTAAACCTGTGACTTGCTGCCGGTGAACTCGTAATAGATCCATGTACTCCCAGTTACGAGTTCTGACGTCACATAGCCCGCGAAACAACAATGGCAGCCCCTACAGATGCGGAGTTTATGGAAGTCATACATTAAAAATCAAATCGTTTATTAAAATAAGGTATTGTAACGCTATTTATCTGTAAATGTTATGCGTTATCAGCAGCTTTTCTAGCATTAGCTAGTTTTCAGTCCATTGAGTGCGAGAATACATTAATACCAAATAAATTTCCAAGTATACAAATAATGTAAAATAAAGGGTGTAACAGCTTCTCTTGCTTTATGCGCCGTTTTTTCTCCCCCTTTCCCCTCAAACAAGCAAGGAGTAAGCACCTTTGGCGTTTTAAATGATTGTAAATTAGCATAAGCCCCGTACGGGCAATGCTTTGTTTACATCTCTCTTCCGCAATTCCTTGCGCTCAGGCTCAAGGCGTGACTTTGCCTGGAACACTACAAAGTCGTAAGTCGTGGTCTGAAGTCCTAATTTACGAAAACCTGCCTGGAAAGCAGCATTACTGACGACGTCAGCACAACTGTGTTTGCTGGGAGGTAGCTCGTACACAAACATGTAGGGGTCCGTTCTTCGTACGTTTGATAACTCAGTTAGCTGGATTTGATTGTTGACGATTTCGCATGATCTCGGATTGTTTGGTTCTTCGACGCTCATCCTGGACTTGCTGTCATAGCAACAGGTCCGTAAGCTTAAACCTGCTCGGGAGCAGCTTATTTCATGTAAACAGGATTAGATTGCATCGTGAGGTGATACTTAAAATCTGTCCCAGCCACTGCTACTTTAATACAAGAATTCCTTACTGAACTAGCTAGGGGCAATAATAATTTTAAATAATAATAATATAAAAGTTTATTTTAAATAATTGTATAATGTTTTGTAAAAGGTGCGTATATAGACACAGTCACTTGATTGAGAGATTTATTTGTGATGGAATAATTACTTTATAATTACTTTATAAGTTATTCTGAGCCGTGCATTAATTTGTGAATTTTTTCTTTTCTTTTTTTTTCTTTTTTCCAGGTGGCTTTTTTAATTATATGATGTCATTACGTTGTCTTGACCCCAGCCAAGAGGGATTAATTTGTAAATGGGGCATCGCTCATGCCCTAGAAAAAGAGTGCGATTGGAATAACGTATTTCTTAACATGTTTTGCATTAAACTAAAGTAACGAGAGGAACGCTGCCAAGTGTAATGAAGTAAAAGTACAGTTTTTCATTAGAAATTTACTCGAGTTAAAGTTACCACATTTTAATCTACTCTTAAAAGTAGAAATTTTCCAAAAAGTAAATGTAACAAAGTAAATGTACTTTGTTACTAACCACCTCTGCTGAACAGTTTCTGACATTTTCAGTGCATGTCTGCTGTCTGCAAGGTAATCGACAGTAAAAGAAATGGACACAGCGTTGCCTGTCTACACTAATTGTTTACTCCGCGACCGATAGTTGCGTGGTTATGACGCAATCGTTAGCCTATTTTTTACAAAAACAGCTTCTACGGGGCGATAGTGTAAAATACAAGGTAGTGGAGCCTTTTATGCATTGTCGTGTTTCTTTAGAAATAAACAAAGGACAAATGGAGTCTTTAAACGCCTCAGATATAAAGTTATTCGCTGTCAAAGTGATGCCAAAATGAATGGGAGTCAATGGAATGCTAACAGCAGGTGATGGCTTGGTTAGCAGTGGCTGCCCCTTTGGAAGGTACGCTTTCTGGGGGCTGTATTACCCGCTTGGGTAATCGGCTCTGCCCTCTTCTTGAAAGGGGGCTGAGAGCAGCAGATCAATTGCATTTAAAGGGACACACAAAAAAAACGCATGTTTTTTTTTATCCTCAAAAAGTGACAATTTTAACATGCTAAAAAATTACCTGTGGGGTATTTTGAGCTATAACTTAACATGGAGACATCAGAGACTTATGCTGTGTCCCAATTTGTCCTACTTATACTACGACCTAAAAGTATGTACTCTTTTTGTGAAGAAAAAGTATACTTTTGAGTGTGTAGCAGAAGAGTATGCAAGCTTTGGGACATACTACTTCGTCATCTATAATGGACTCTGTTGCTTAATCACGTACCTCCCGTTTCCGTTTAAACTGCCCTGTCAATCATCGTCACAGTTAAAATCCTCCACATTCAGTTTCATTTCCTACCGTATCGGAGAGAAATGTAGTAGCACGTCGATTTGCCGTGTGTGGGTCGTTAATGAAGAGACTCTCCTCATGTGTTTGCAGTTAAACATAATGATGTATTTAAAAGTTAATGGCCAAACATATCATTACAAAAGTTCACAGTGCTGCTGCAGGTGAAATATAAATTGGATAACATTGAATAAATATATTTTTGTCAGATTAAATACTGATAATTGATCACTCAAACCCTTTTATCTAAACCTCTGAGTCGGATTCACACATCCATCATGTTTTTAGTTTTTTAACACCTTTTTAATCCACGTTTGTAGTTATAATCGAATCCTCGTCCAACAATGGGTTGTGGGCAATATCAGCCATTAGAGTGTGCGTCGATTTGTACTTCGAATTCTGACCGGAAATAGTAGACCATCCGGGTATCTTTGGAATACTCTTTTCAACATATACTACGATTTGGGACATACTAATTTTATTTTAGAATACTATTTAGTATGGATAGTATGCAAATTGGGACGCAGGGTTACTTTACATCTTGTAAAAAGGGGCATTATATGACCCCTTTAAAAACGATTTAATCCAAGAATTAGAAAAGGATGGCAATATCTTAGTTCAGTGCAAAATATGTTGCCAACTATTAAAACGCTATTGACATCAAAGAATTTAATGTCGACCTGAGAAAGCATCTCCTATGATGAATAATAACCTTTAAACGGCACCTAGTGGACAAATCTCTCTATTAGTTTCCCCCGTTTTGACTTGCAAAATGGAGCTATTTAACTACACAACAATTGAACAATTGATTAAACAATAATTTAGGTGGAATATAACTGTATTTTAAAAAAACAAAAAAAACAATGCCATGCATGTTATGAGAGCTACACTGCATGTGTCTGTTTAGGTTGTGAGTGTGAAACTATATGATCTAGAATTGTGTTTTCTCTTAAAGGGGTCATGAACTGGCTTTTTAAATTTTTTTATACTGTTGTCTGAGGTCAACTAATGACGTTTGTGTGGTTTTTACATTAAAAAACATCATAATAAATTAGTAATAGGCTATTTTCTACACTGGTTTTGAGGCTTTCTCCTGAACGCTGGGTTTCAATGGGCGTGCTGCACTGGAGACTTGGAAGTAAACGCCCACGGCTGGGATTGGATAAGATTTGCATATTTAATGAGCTTCAGCTCCCCTGTCAGTTCAGTTCACATTAGGGAGGGATCGTTTTAAAGCGGCAACCGGAATGATCATCTCGATCACAGGGCTCTTAAAAGTCTTTATCAAACAATCACAATGATTTATTTCTCATCCAACCGAGATTGATTGGAATATTATTTATGTATTACATGGCCCGCCCGATCAGTCGATAAGCACGAACCGTACGCACACACACGCACACGTGTGTGCACGCCCAGATAAAGAAAGGAATATTATTTCACTATTTCAGATCCATCGGCCTGCCGATTGGCTTACGTTTTGGTAGCCGGTCTGGAAAACACATAGCCCCAGGACTACTATTACATATAAAAAAGACGTTTTACTCGCATAAGTTTGTTGCACCATTCCTGTCGAATCCAATATAGAAGGCACAACACTGTGTCTGCAAATCTAGCACCTGAGACTTGTTTACAAACGATTCCACAGTGAAATGAAGCGAACACACATACATGTCTTCCCCACATGAGCTGGAAATCTTTAAAAAATAAAATAAGTATCACACATTCCTAATATTAGTGTCCGAAGGAAGCTTATGCAGCGACTGAGTTCTTCCACAATATCTAGCTGTCTTCTTCGACTTGTTTATTGCTGCTTAGCCGATGAGTAGGTGGGCGGGGTTACTGAATTACACATGCTTATTCTGTAGAGGCGGTGTTTCGTCGCGCAATGACGTCAGTATGAAGCACACGATCGTGTTCTGGGCCTGGTGTCTATAAACGCTTTTCTTTGACTAACAAGAATGTTTTCAGCTCTGAAACTTACAGGATATTCTTATATTACCATGACTTTTCATATGTCAAAAGCTCAAGGGAAAGTTGATTTCTCAATTCATCAACCCTTTAAATATTATACTAAATATAACTTAATCTCAGTTTTTTAGAGGTTAAATGTTTGAAAATGATTAGCATTTTTAAACATTTAGAAATTTGGAAAAGTAATCAAAAAGTAATCAAATGTAATCAGTTACATTACTGTAATAAAGTAATTGAAATAGTTACTCTACTTATTACATTTTAAATAGGGGAACTTGTTATCTGTTACATTTATAACATAACCTTCCCAACACTATACATAACACAGGCTACAATAGAATAAACAGGCTAGATAACTTGGAGCCACACACATGCCCAAGTACTGAAAGTCTTGGAACAATTGCCCTGATCCAAGAAAACCTGACACTGCTGATGCAGCCTATTATCAATACCAGAGGGGGTGGGGTTGAGAAATGCAGAGTCATAGGAAACTCAATTCTGCTAATCTATCATGGATGTGAAGAGAGAGTGAGACATTGACACATTTTCAAAGTCACAGTCACTTTGCAGGCACACACACACACACATGCATGTGCAGCCTTCTCATAATCATTTGTTTTTCTTCCACATTATGAGAAAGTGACGCATGTCAGTCTAGTTAATAGGGGTCAAGCAAACTCTCGTCCCTTTGTCATTAAGTGATGTGTATCCCAGCAGTTGTGGTGCCAGAGGACCCCTCTTTCTGGAGCCGTCCTCCCTGTTGCCTCTCTAAAAACTGCAATGCAGAAGAGAGTCTAGACCCCAAATATCACCGCCTAACAGCCTGAACCCACATTTACAGCTAGGAGAGAGAGGAGAGGGGGTGGGGGGCAGGAAGGGAGGGACAGGCAGTCAGCCAAGGAGGGGAAAAGTTGAGCGTGAGCCAGATTTTAGCTGATTTTTCATAGAGGAGGAGGAGGAGGTTGTGGGGTGGTGGTTGGGGTGCTTCTGTTTAACAGACTAGCTGCAGTTGTCCTCAGACCTCCAGTGCTTCAATGCTCTTCAGTTCTCTTTTACCGGCTGGACTGCATGTGTGTCTCTCACAAGGTGCGACGGTGATAGTGTGTGAATGTGTGGGTGTCAGAGGGTGTTTGTGTGCGTGTCTGAGCAGTATTGGGACCAAAGCACTGCGGATTTGTGTGCAGCATATTCTGTGGACTGATGCCCTCTGCTTCTCCGAACAGGACATACAGATTTACCTGCTTAACAGAGGTAAGGTGCGGACACACACACACAAGCTCACACACATGCACACACGTGCTGACTCAACTGAAGACAAACACACAGCTCAAGTCATTTGCACAAATTTTGGTTGGTTTTTCATAGCTTTCATAGCTATGAAGATATGTGTATAGTTTCTGAGGATACACAAATACATATATATATATATATATATATATATATATATATATATATATATATATATATATATATATATATATATATATATATATATATATATAATGTATTTATTAATTACATCTATATTATATGTAATCTATAACAGTAATAAATAAATAGACAATATGAATTAGTTTTTTTAATTAATATTATTTATAATGTTGTTACTGTTTTGTGTTTTATTAGAATACTTGTAAGTATGTAGACACTTTTACCCAAACCAACTTACAGTAAATTGCTTCAAAACTTCCTTGATTTAACTGGATTCTGTCAGATAATCTCTCTTGGTCATAACAGATAGGGTTATAATTAATACAACTCTTTTATCCAGGAATTTGTGGAATGTTTGTATGTATGTATTGAGTCTTGCTGTCCTTTTTTACGTCCATTTTTCACAGGTCAGAGGGCAACCAAACAACCAAAAAACTGAGCCAGAAGGAGTTCTAGAAACTTCAACTTCACAGCTGGGTAGAATATTGAGCTTCCAGATCTCTGAGACCTGGACAGGCCTTTGACAGGGGGAGTCCTTACATTTGATGTTAGGAACTTTGGGCACAGATTGATCAAGTACGCAACTGCTGAGAAGGGTACGGGTGTCTTTGCCACCCAGGCATCTTGAGGAACAAAGACTTCTGGGAAACTGACGAAACTCGACGTGAACTGCCGAGGAAGGCTTGTGGACGTGACAAAAAGAAGGTAGAAGAAAGGGAAGTGCAGGATGGAAACACAGAGCAGAGGGAATCTGAGAGGGAGAGGAAGCGTACCCTCGGAAAGAAGTGCTTCATGTCTTCTGCTCACACTTATCACTGGTAAGACTCTTCTCTCCTTCTACTGAAAACATGCTATTGGCAACTATTATGTTTAGTTATGATTTTTGATTAAAAATACAACATGCTACATGGGATAATCTACACCTAGGTGTGCATTACACAATTGTAATGCATGATGTAGACATATACAGTACTGAGAACAGAACATCATACTCTCACTGACAAGAGTAGGAATTCATACTGAAAACAGTGAGCTTGCAAACTCTATGCAGCTCACTAATATCCTAACCGACAGACACAGATCCATCCCCAAATGTTGCATTGCAGGGAAGCAGTTGAATAAAGCGTTTGAATGGTATGAAAAGTCAGCATTAGATTAGCGGCTCAAATTTCTGACACAATTTTGCCCCATGGGGTCGGAACTATGCGCGGATTAAATTGTTGTCAGATTCACCCTGATACTCAACCTCATGTTGTTTCAAATCTGATTCAATACTTTCATTCTCATCATGTTAGAATGTTAACACCACTTTATTTCCCTAAGCAAATGAGTACTTTAACATTAAAGTCTGGCCTTCGTAAGGCTTGCTGCATTTGAATTTAAATATAAAACGGCATGGCTCTCAGGAATATTTCTTGATTTTAGGTAGCAAGTTCGAAATTTGTTTGTCAGTGAAGGAGATCCATCCGAAGGCTGTGTATACGGGGTGTCCCGTGCTGATCGAAGATACTTTGGACCACCAGAATAACAGAATAATGCATGATAAGACTTACAATAACTTTTTTTCATGACTGGTAAAGGAGAGTATCACAGATTTTAACTGCTGCTGAGTTAATCACAGAATTTAAAGGAGCTGTGATAAAAGACAAGGGACTGAAGAAGACCACCTTACATAGGGTCTAGAATCACCCACGTCTGAAAATCATGACTGTTTGAGGCAAAAGTCTCTTAATTTGCTTAAGTCTCTTTCAACCATTATTCATCATGGTTTCAAAGTATGGGCTATGTTATCAACATTCTTTTAGTAGCTGTATATTTTACTGTAAATCAAAATTTTCTTATCTATGCCTCCTCAGGTATTGTGAAAGATACATTACTGAGAATCATTAAGTCTCATCAGACTTTTTGCTCATCAATTTTTGTGCAATAAAATATTTATCTGAAGCAGCAGGCTATACGTTTCTGTAACGGAAGCACAATGTCTCTTACAGAGAACATGATGACAAGCATGTTGACTGAATGAACATTGAGCACACAGTGTTTCCAAGAGCACTCGTGTCCTGGTTTAAAATATCTTTCATGAAAGGGTATAGTTGATTAGAAGGACCTATTCACTGGTCATGTAACCTCTCCTGTAGAATTACACAGCTGTGTAAACTCAGCACTCTCACACCGGCTCGTGTTCACTTTTTCACATAATGTGCCAAGCTCATTTCTGGACACTAGACGTCAGAGAAGCCCAGGTGTCTATCTAAGGTCACCACAGTCTGAAACAGAACATACAGTATGTAAAAATAATATATATACACTATACATGTAGCCTATGTTATATAAATAGATTTTCAATATCCAGACACACAGTTTCAGTGACTGTTAATCTGCAAAATTGCATTCACAAACTGATTAATAAATGATCCTTACAAGAAAGCATGCAGTTAATTCACTAATTAAACTGTGCCTCTTATACATTTCATTTAAAGAGTAATAGTAAACACCAAGAAGAGAAAAGTTTAAGTGACTAAAAGATGACTAAAAACTGCTATGCACATGAAACAGTGTCTCTCTCTATAGAACCAAATCTGAGATGTGAAAGCTGTTATATGAACCTTGCTAAACCATGCACTGAAATATTGAAAGTCCATAATCAGCTGTGTTCTGAATGGTATAAAACGCCTTACAGAACTGTCCAATCTCCTTGTTATGTAAAGGACAAGACGTAAGGTAAGGGGGTTATCTGCATTCAGTAGATGTTTGACTACTTTATATGCGTTAAATATTATATTTGCTTTATTCATATTTTTTATTCATATCAGTATTCATTTTACTATTATTACTATTGCTGTTTTTTATATTTATATAATATTTTTATTAAATATATTTAATTGTGTAAAGATTATGAGACGCTTTCTAACCTCATGCAAACCCATGATTTTTGGCATAGTAGCACAATGCTCTAATATTTGAGACTAAATTGAGAGGTTTAACAAATCATATTTATTACTACACTATACAGTCTCAGGATGTTTTATGCATGATTTATTTATTTGAACATCTCTGGGTGCAGAGATGATGACTGAGCAACATAATGTATATTATCCAAAGGCTGGTGGCACATCATGCAGTATATACAGAAGGAAAAATAATGTGGTGTGGCATATTGTTAAACATCTAGGGCTGGTAACTAGAAGGTTGCTGGGGTGAAACCTCCTGTGCATGATCCCATGAGAAGAAAACAAATTTTATGAAAGAATTTCTTTGGGTGAGAAAAAATGCTTGTAAATGTGTTTATACTGCATTTGCATCAGTGCATGTGTCAGTTTTTCATTATAATATCTTACTGACTAAACATTTGCTTTTCTCTCTTGTCTTTTTTTAGTGACACTGTGGCAAAACAACTAGGAACATTTCATTTCAATTTCCGTCTTTGTCTGCTTTTTCTTCCTGTTTGAGGTGTGTTGTATGTTAATGCTCTGGAGATGAATACTGGTAAGATCCCGTTTTTGGAAGCAGTGAATGGCAGCACAGTCCTTCTGCCCTGCACCTATGCCAGCTGTATTGGGATCCTTAACCTCTACTTCAAATGGGAGTTCAATGATAATGGCACCATGCGGAAGGTAACAGATAGTTAATTGTGAGAAAGATAGGCTAATGTACTGTTAATAAGCCTACTCTATTCCATTGTTGTTTTGGGTGAAATTGTTGTTCACCCAAAAATGAAAATTAGCCCATGATTTACTCACCCTCAAGTCATCCTAGGTGTATATGACATTCTTCTTTCAGACGAATACAATCAGTTATATTAAAAAAGTCCTGGCTCTTCCAAGCATTATAATGGCATTGACTTGATGGGTCGCTTTTAAAGTCCATAAAAGTGCATCTATCCATCATATAACTGCTCCAAACGGCTTTGGGGGGTTAATAAAGGCCTCTGACGCGTTTGTGTAAGAACAATATCCATATAAAATTTTATAGACTAAAATAACTAGCTTCCAGTGGTCAGCGTTATGCAAGTGGACAAAAACGACCTATAAAGTCATTGCCATTATAATGCTTGGAAGAGCCAGGAAATGTTTAATTTAACTGATTGTATTCGTCTGAAAGAAGAATGTTATACACATAGGTTGATTTGAGGATGAGTAGGCCTAGGTTTTAATCATGGGCTAATTTTCATTTTTGGGTGAACTATCCCTTTAATGTACAGCATAAAATCAGGCACACTTGCAAGTAATAGGCAAAGAATAGATGAGAATGGAATCAAACATTTTGCCACACAAGCATAACGATAATGTTTAATAGCCTATTAGGCTTAGACTACTAAACAACAAATTTTGAGTTTAAAAGTCTGAGACCCCATTTAAAATATAATCTAATTTTAAACTTGAAAGTAAAGTGTTAGGATTAAAAATATATCATAAAATAAGTCAGTTTGTAACACTGATCACGAGAACTCCTTTGTACAGGTCGTATGTTCGCGCTTTCCAGCGCTCTGACATGAGTGACGTTCATACAAACGCAACTGGCGCCATCTTGCGTCTCAGTTATTGATTGGCGTGAAAACGATCTTGGAGGACTTCAGTAGGCTATTAATATTACTGTTGATATTGTTGCAGTGTTCGTCCTGTTGCGACCGCTTGCTAATGATTTTTTTTTTTCTTAGCGGGAGCTTTAAGATAATGTACATGGTAAAATAAATCAATAATTCATGTCAATGTATTTATTTATTTATTTATTTGGTAAGCAGCCGTGTAATATAAGATGGAATAGGATGAATACAGTAAACCCCAAATCACCTTCTTGGGGTTTATTTTAGCGACAATGACCTGCTCAGTGTGCATTATTTAGACCTAACGTGCATAGGCCTACAATACATAATCTCAATGTAGCAACAGGGCACTTTTCACGCTGTATCCAACTTCTTTTTACTTCTAACAACCATTCAAAATATCCTGCTAATTTTGCTGATGTAGCCAAAGTCTAACATTGAAATATAAATAGAATGCCTCACTTCATCTCAAGCTTTTGTATGCCTTCAAGGACATTTGAGGTGGAAGGGGGGCAGTTTTTGAAATCACTCCATTGACTTGATGTTGTTTCTCTGCAGCAAATGATGTGCCGCATATTGCTAGTGTCCTTTCAATAAACAAAGATGGCAACAAAGATTAAATATGTATACAGATATATAGGCCTCTGAGTCTTCAAAGCATCTGTGCATTTTCTAGATCTAGATCTAACAAAGTTAAGGTTATTGTAAAACAATGACAATTTAGCATATTAATTTGCTGACAGTGTTTGAGCAGTGTAAAAGTTTACATTTGCTCATTTTAACATTTATAACTAAAAAAGTTCTATTTTCCAATCAGATGGTTGATTCTGTGATTCCAACGGATCACATGGAGCCAAATAAGGTGAACATCTTCCGTGAAAGGGTAGAGTTTGTTGGCACCAGTAAAGGCAACAACATCTCCATCCTGCTTTGGAACATAACATTCGAGGACGCAGGTGTCTACACCTGCTTTGGCAAAAACCCCAAAGAGAAGGGCAGGAATCACAGCGCCTTTTTCACTCTATATGTTGTAGAGGAACGTAAGTGTAGCAGGGTGGGGAGACAGGGAGTTACAGAGAGAATAATATATGAACATTACATTTCAAGGTCATTATTAAAATAACTTTGCTGCTTTTCTCATTCTCTTTTATTCTCTTGCCACCCCTCTCTCAGTAAGGCAGGTCGATAACACACTCACCATTATCATTGCCTCCTGTGTTGGTGGATTCATCGCTTTTTTAATGGCCTTCATGCTGATAAAGAACTTCACTCTGTTCGTTCTCGCAAAGATTGAGGAAAAAAAGTGAGTTCACACAGCCTTTAGTATACATAAGAAAGACTATGAGTACATGTTTCATTTCAAGTATAACATTTACCAGATTTTGATTATGTCATTGAAATTGTTTGCCAAATAAGCAAAAAGTGAACACTCAAAAAATAGAAAACACTACTGCCTCTCAATATTGTAAATAAAAAAGGTAAATTAATCACGAATTACAAAATAATTTACATAATATAAAAATATAAATCAATCTATCAATCAATGTTTATTTATAGAGCACATTTGTTACTATTGTTAATCATTATTATTACTGGTAGTATTCTGTATAAAATATGACCTAAGCATGATCTCCCTCTAATTCTGCTTATTTCTTCCTGTCTTTTTCAGTAAGGAGTGCCTTGTCACCTCCTCAGGGATCGATAACACAGAGAACGGTCTGTCGGGCTCCAAATCTACACCAAAGAAAGCATGACAGCGTGTATCCAAACACAGTCACACATGCACGTGAAAACATGGATCAGCCATCATGCTGTGCCTCTCTATTCATTCACATCTGTGTTTACAAATGCTATACTTCTGTTTTTATCACAAAGAGCAATGGTAGTATTAAAATAATTTTAAAGATTTTCATTCATAACACACCAATGAATGATATTCACATGGCTAATTTTAAACATTTAGTTGACTCATAAACACAGATGAGAATGAAAAGAGGGGCATTATGTATTTCTGCATATATTGACATTTATATATGCATTTAAATATGCACCACATGCAGCTACATGCACTTTAGTTCATTGACCCATAACAAATCTGTGGGCTATATTAATTCTTATGATAGAAAAAAATATTTTCTTCAAACAATGCTTAAGACAGGGATAAATGTATCTGTGCAATTTAGTTAATTGAACTGGACTGTAAAACTGTGAAGTGAGGGTAAGTAAACCATGAAGGTCTACAGATTTTTATTGTGATTCCTTGTGTAAATACAAATTCAGTCTTGTTTGTCAAATGGACACCAACTTAAAAATATCTGTTGAAGAAAGATCAATTATGCAACAATTTTAGGGAAATTTGTTGAGGACACTAGTGATTTGTTTTGTTTCACTGACAGAGATTCTCAGAGAGGGTTTAAAAACTGCATGTTTTAATGCAGTACTTCTGAATAGAACAAATAAAGAAATAAATCAGCAGAACTCTAATTATAAGCATGAAATGAGAAAATAGGCCTTAATTTTGCAGTTTTGAGTCCAGTTCTAAATAAAACTCATTACCGTTTTTGCTTGAAAATGAAACACAGGTGCCTGTTAATGCTTCTCTCGCCACCTTTTGGCGAGGATGACTGAATTAATGCAGAACATTATGATGCAAAAAAAGAAAAAGAAGAAAAAAAGAGAAATAGGAAACGCTGCAAAATTGCAAAAGCCACCAAATAGTTAGTAAATACAAGCTAATGAATGATACTTGACAATCCGTAGAAATCAATATCCCCTTAGAGAAAACCCTGAATGAAACACTGAAAATGCTGCTTCAGATAATTTTCAATGCATTATAGCATGTCTTAAATGGCCAGAAGTTTTAGAGATACATGGCTGACTATAACAGTAGAAACATATGTAATGCTTTTTTATTGAAATATTGAAACAAATTGTTACATACTGAACAGAATTAGCCTCAGCTTTGAAACTGAAAATCGCTTGGTCAATTTCCATGCTAAACAAAATATAATTACCCAAAAGGAAAAAAATATAAATATAACCTGCCAATGCAAACAGACATACTGTGACCTGTACACCATGCAACTCACCCGATGACGTCATGAAAATGCAATATTTAAAGGCAATAAACTCATACAGTCTCATAAACTCATAAATTATCATACAGTCATGCAAAACAACAACTAAATGATAGTATATATGATGTAAATATAGATTTAAGTACAGAGACTGGACATAGCTCTCACAGGTTTTCAGAAGTTCAGCTAATAAGCATTTCAAACTTTCACTTGAAGGATTCAGGGAATTCAGTGGAGACCAGAAAAGGGACTGGCAAGTCTGGTGAGGTGAGGTCTGTTCATTTGATAGCAGTGAAATTATTAAGAATAATAAAGCTGCAGTCTGTAACATTTTTTGGTTTATGATCCTAAATCAATTTGAGAATGTACATACCTGCCGGTGTTCAAAATGATCTCCTTACCTTAGCCCAATTTACAACAGTAAGACCTTCCATCATATAAAAGATGTTACCTCTTTTGGTTAATCAAAAGTTGGTAATAAAAAGTAAAGGATAAGGAAACAAATCTACTGAGAGCTATCCCTAATATTCATTATTCATTAATACTTGAAAGAATTTTACAGATCTTTGGATTCTGCAATTATTGAAGGATTTTACTGTGAATCCTGGATGATGTTGGTCATAAAATTATAAAAGTCTTCCTTGATCAAAGCAACTTGTTTTCAGTGCCAAAAGGAGTTAACTTCAGATAAACAGTTAGTCAGAGGTTGTAACTCTTTAATTTCTTGTCGATTTATTATAACTATAGGGCGGAAAGAAATCTGGTACATTTATACAGAATTTGGACCTGGAAAAAAACAAAGCAATGTATACTGTATATCCAGTAGCTCTCCTCTCATACCACTCTGTAACAACAAACCATGTCTATGGAAATAGCAGGTTTGCTAGTATTTTAGTATTTTTAAAATGTATGTATTTTAAATTATAGTGGTGTTACTGAAATGATTGTAATTTTGTTTAGGTCACTTGAATGTAACCATAAAAACATAGTTGAGTCAGGGCTCAGCTTTCAACTTTTCAAGTTGTGATCATGTCAGTGCACTGGCTGCAATGACACTTGAATCAGTTGTGCATTGACTGTGTCATTTCAATTTTGATCCTCAGTTTTTGTTTTGTTTTTGTTGTTCTTTAATCTTCTGATGGAACAGGTCAGTAAAGCAATACACATTTAGAGGGCTCTTTAGTATCATTTAATAGGAAAAATATTGAGAAGGTACATCCATACATTTTCAAAGCACTTGTACTACCTCTTATTCAGAAATATTTTCACCATATTGTGCTAAACTAGTATTTAATATTTCTGCATTTAGTCATTTTAAGATTTTGGAACAGTCAGTGTTTTCTCAGGTCATTAAGTGAAAGAGTTTGTTATTCTGCTTGATATTATAAGCTTTAAGATTGTAGGGCTTTTAATTAATATCATCCCACTCTGTCTTTTCTTTCCTTTATTAATGCACCATTTAATTAACAACATATCAGTTTTGGTTAGATTAGCTATTATTTGTGAGTTACACATTTGTAAGTGATTTTGCTGAAGTGACGTTGTATCTGTTAATTGTCATGTTTTTTGTATTGGAGTTTAAATCAAGTTTCTGTCCGATACCTCTCAAACACCCATTTTATGTAGCCAAAAACAATTTCTTGATGTTCAGTGTCAGTTCACTCAAACTGTGATTTTAAAACAGATTCTGTAAAGATTTCTGCAGCTCACCATGTGGAAAATCAGAATGAGGAAATTCCAGAGACAAAGCAATATAGAGAATGTGCAAGAAACCAGATTTTATTTAAAGTTATATTGTGAACGTACAACTTCTGTACGTTTTTATTACAGTAATTAGTTGCAAGCTATACAAATGTTATTAAAGCATCGGAGTGCCACTTCAACTTTTTTTGAAAAGGTGGATCAGAAACATTCAGATGCTTTATGAACACTAAGCTAAACCAGGCTGTTAAAACACAAATGTAAGACCAATGGGAATAGAGGCCTCAGAAGTCGGCAATTGGAAAATGTGCAATCCCGATACTCAATTTCAATTTAACACAGACAGTAGAAATTGTTTGACATCAGTCCCTCCCAAATTGAATGTAAAACAGCATGCTATATCATAGATGCTCCACTGAGAGCATAATCCAGAATTCTTGATCCCATTGTTTCCTCAAGCCAGTGTGCAGGCCTGTTATTCCCCACGGGGCTGGACAGTCATGCATACATTTCTTTATTATAAGCTACACAAAATGTTTTGCATAAAATAAATGTGACTGATTGGAAAATGCACCAAGCTTTATTATTTATTTTTTGCTTTCTACATGCTTTTGGTTAGAGGAAAAAAAATATTTACAGTACTTTGATAGCTTTACAGTGAACATTCTGCAGACTAACTGGAAAATTGCCGTATGTGCTACTTCCAGTGAACAAGTGTGGCTAAAAAAAGCATGATGTTTTGACATAATACTTATGTCAAATTGAACATCAAATGAATTATAAAATTGAATGATGCCTATATTCACAAACATTGTGATTTACTGAATTACACTCAAGGTGATTGTCTTTACTCCTTTGTGTCATGAATGCATGAAGTGATTCATCCATGATTCACCTCCTTGGATGTCTCTAAAATCTGACCCTTGATCTTGAATTAAATTTTAAATTTCTTATATATTAATTTGCACAATCATGTGAGTCATATCTCCATTATAGTATAGATCCAGTCAAGAAGTTGACTAACATCAGTGTAAACTCCAGGTTTTCCCTCCCGTGCACAGCCCACACCCCAGCTCACTATGCCCAGTAACTGCCAACGAGATGAAAGGTACACGAGCGGACCCCCACTGTCCCCCTGAAAAGAGTCAATACTTTAAAATGACAATTCCATTTAAAGTAAATATGTATATGTGTGTGTGTCTGTGTGTGTGTGTCTGTGTGTGTGTGTCTGTGTGTCTGTGTGTGTCTGTGTGTGTGTCTGTGTCTGTGTCTGTGTGTGTGTGTGTGTGTGTGTGTGTGTGTGTGTGTGTGTGTGTGTGTGTGTGTGTCTGTGTGTGTGTCTGTGTGTGTGTCTGTGTGTGTGTCTGTGTGTGTGTCTGTGTGTGTGTGTGTGTGTGTCTGTGTGTCTGTCTGTGTCTGTGTCTGTGTGTGTGTCTGTGTGTGTGTCTGTGTGTGTGTCTGTGTGTGTGTCTGTGTCTGTGTGTGTGTCTGTGTGTGTGTGTTTTTTCATTTTGTTACCTGACACGCATCTCTATTTCCCTCGAGAAAACCAGCACAAAGCATTCTGGGAGTAATGGCAGAACCATAAACAGAGGGCTTTGAACACTCTGACCTGTCAATCAACGGCACTGAAGCTTTCTGCAGCACTGAGGGCATCGCACCTGTGGAAAATGAGAACGAGAAAACGCCATAGACAAAATATATACGGAGTGTGGAAGAAACAGCAAGAGGTGGACTGCTGATTTAAAATAGCTACTAGGTCACAGCCTTAGAGTTACAAGTTATCCGTTAAGTGATAAACCCCTTTCATCTTACCTTTTTCCTTTAGCAATCCCCACCCAGTCACCACAAGCATCTCCTTCACAGACAGCTGGTGTGGGGGTAAACAAACTGGCAAGATCGATTCTAAGGGTAGACAGTGAACAAGCTTTAGCCAATGACATTTATTTGGGCCCATTTTCCTATGATAGACATCACAAACCACTCTGACTTTACCAACCACTGACAATGCTGCATTGGATGCTAGAGTAATGAGACAGTGAAGCTTCTCAAAGGAATCAAGTTCCAAAAACTACTGTAAGAGATCCTTTCATAATTGTTTTCTTCATAAAATGTAGCAAATAGTTACCATACTACATTATATGATGTGATCACTATGAACATGGAGCAACAGGTTTAGAATGAGTAGGCTTAAATAAAGGTTTTAACTATCCAGTGAATTTAGCAGTGATATTCAAATGGAAGACCGAGTGGCAAGTTAATGCGTGGCACTTTATACATTTTTTTTTTCATACATTAAGCATTATCATTGAGCATATTAAGAGGATTTCATAAACAATGTTATAATGATATTCAGGCTAGAGATGACAAAGACAAAAAAAATAAACTTTGAATTTACTAGTTAACTTTGTTTTGAGCTCATGATGAGAGTTCTGATTATACATTTGTTTTTAGTTGAGCAAAAATATAAAAATGGTCAATTTTTCTTAAGAGGTAAACCCTGCACCCTCAGTATGTTTACTCAGCCCCAAGGCATTCTGTGCGCCATACACCTAGATATCTAGATGTAATAGATGTAAAGAAGATAGCTATTTGAAATGTACGTTTTGTTTTCCATTAAAGTATAATTATTTTGTCACCATTCAGATCAATAATAATAAGAGCAACAGAATGGAAGTGCTTTACCCCCAATTTTGACAGGCAAGGTGAGTTTTAGCATGGCGATGTCAAAGTCATTATTCAAGCGGCTGTAGTCCTTGTGGATAACAATCATCTCTACAGTGACACCCCTGGATGCGGTCACTTGGTTCTGACCCAACACCACAGTCCATCGACTCAGCTCTCGTGTCCGGCTGAGTTGTGTGTGTGTGTGTGTGTGTGAGAGAGAGAGAAACAGCAAGACAAAATTACATGCAAGTGGACCAACAGACCCATAAGTCATACATTTAAATGAATACTTTTATAATAAAAAAAAATAATTTTATTTAAAATAAACTAGGTTTACCTAGTTAAGACATTTTGCCAGTCAACAAAGTGATTTAAATGAAAAACTAATTTAACCAAAAGTCAAAATGCTGACTGAAATTCTGTCCTAGGACACGTTCCATTTGTGAATGACTCACCTTGCGAAACAGTGAGCAGCTGAAATAATCCAGAGCGTGGACAGTAACGCTCCTCCACACACGTGCTGGTGGTTCCATTGAAGACTAACCTGCCATGGCCAGTGTCTAATTGCAGTGTCCTCCCCACCAACAATACGGTCCTCTCCCACCACCTCTCCACAGTCTGCACAGCAGAGACATTTATAACAATCAGACATGCTTGCACAAACAATAGTTATATGCTCACTAATGCCTGAATTTGAAAATTGATATTCAAATTTGAATTAAATGAAGTACAATTAAACATTTGAAGTAAAAAGTTGGTCAAAAGGAAAGTTGGTCAAAAGCTTTGAATGTTAGATGTCTTGTTTCAAAGGACCATCTGACAAGGCAAAAAGAAAAAAAAAATGGTGGAGAAGGGAAAAAAGTCAAGATGGTTTTGAAAAATTTGGCTTCAAGTCAAAAAAATTTGGAAAATTTCTATAGTGTGAAGTTAATTTTTTTTATTAAATCAAGTTGTGAAAAACTCTCTACAGTCTTACCTGAGCAGGACACAGACACCACTGAGCCAGATAAACATTTATCACTGAAAAAGAGAGCAGTATTTCTATGTAAATGACATATGCACATTAAATTGATCACAATTGACTTTACGTATCTTACCTGACTGAGAGGAAATTCTGGATGCCAGATTTTGAGTAATTGCTGACTCTAGCAAATGCATTTTGAGGGTTAAAGAGCAGACTCTTCACTGGCACTCGAGTACTTCGTGGACTCCTGAAACGTTTATTTTTTAATATAGTGTTTATCCAGGAAGTCTTTCCTGCACTAAATTACGAAGGCACTGCTTTATACTGAACTTAAACGGAAGATGATCAGATTTCTTAGTTCTGTCATGACGACTCAGAGCTTGGTATGGTAATGAATGTGACAATGTTAATTTGTTTGTTCTTGGTGGAATAGATCTGCTGCTGCTGAAGAAAAACATACATGAGCCACGAAGCAGCAGATCTATACAGGTGGAGCTGGGGAAGGTAGAGGGTTTCTGAAAGAGCGCTACAAACTGCTACAGCAAATGATAGGAAAGTATTTTAATGTTGAGCATCGAGCACATTGGCTTCTGATGATACAGCAGGAACCAATCAGTTGTGCCCTATAGAGAATGTTGTAATTGCAAGCACATAAGGTTAAGTGCTTATCAACCTGTACCATGTAGAGGTTCATGACAGAACTTTGTATTTAAGCACTTACATTTGTGACCCTGGCCCACAAAAGCAGTCATAAGGGTCATTTTTTAATTGAGATATATTTGAATAAATAAGTTTTCAATTGTTGTATGATTTGTTAGGATAGGACAATATTTGGCAGAGATACAACTATTTGAAAATCTGAAATATGAGGGCGCAAAAAAACAAACAGAAAATCACCTTTAAAGTTGTCCAGATTAAGTCCTTAGCAATGCATATTACTACTAATAATAGATTTTTAAAATATATATTTACGGTAGGAAATTTACAACATATATGTAACTAATTAATATCCTAATGATCTTTGGCATAAAAGAAAATCTATAATTTTGACCCATACAATGCTTGTTGGCTATTGCAACAAATATTGCAACAAATATACCCATGTGACTTATGGCTGGTGGTTTCGTGGTCCAGGGTCATATTTGGTTTTACAGCTTAATTTACTACTGAACATTAGTTATCAACCACTGTGCCATGTCTGTGCTCTGCTTACACTGTATAGCCCAGTTGTTGACAGGTTAAGCGTGTGTGCTTTGTCCTCCAGTTATCAGCACACACTGTTCTCCATTCACGCTGATTAATGAACACCTGCAGGACCAGTCTGTCCCCCATCAGCCTCACTACATGGATAAATATAGATGAATCACATGTTCTCCTATACATTCATATCTAAAGCAAACTGTAAAAATCTCTCAAAAGTTGTGTAAAAATAAAGGTTCTTTATCCATGGCTGAAGACACAATCTTCACACCAAGAAAGCAATGGTTCTTTTAATAATTATGTCTGAAAGTTTCCTTTGGGAACCAAAAAATGATTGTTCTATAGGCATCAATGCAAAAACCCACTTTTGGAACATTTATTTGTGCGTGTGCGTGTGTGTGTGCATGATCACCTGGATACGTTTCATTGGTCCGCAGTTTGGATATACATGCGATTTCGTCCTCACCGTCTGCGCAGTCAGCCTTGCCATTACATGCCTTCTCTATTGAAATGAACCTCAGTGAGCCAGAGCAGAAGAAAAACTTGGTATTCAGCGTCCTAATGGCTGGAAGGTGTACAGATAAAGAAACAAACAGAGAGAATTTGTTATTTGCAAGGTAGTTCTATATTTCAGTAAAAGTGATTTAAAAAATTGTCATATAGCATTAGGCACAAAAGATAACAGATAAAGCAGAATGGTGTGGCAATAGATTCTTACTAAAGTACAATCCCACTATCAAGGTTGCCAGTATTACTAGCACACAACACACGGTTATGATGGTCAGTCTGAAGCGTGCTCTGCTTTCCTCTGTCCTCAGTGTGGTTAATGCTCGCCTTCTTTTCAGCCTCAGGGCCATGAGAAACTGGGAGAAAGGCTGATAAAAAGAAATCTATCCAATCAATGGTGTTTACTTGCCCTGGTATTTAATTTTTAGCTGTGTATGAGACTTCACTAACACTAACAATTTTCTATGGCTAAATACATTACAAAAAAGTTATTATTTGTGCTTAAACTGGTGTTTGTTTCCTACAGTTCTAATTAGTGAATCTCACAAGGTTTCCTAACTGACTCCCAGCTCAAAAAAACACCTGCAGTGTTTAGTGACTTCTAGTTATCACCTTAACTCAGCTGGTCTGCATTAACTAATGAGTTGGATGGGACTGTGGTTGAATTCAGAACAGCATATAAGCATGCTCCTACTATTTCTTCCATACAAATATGCTAGCTAGCATACTGTATAGTAAAAGAAATAGAAAAAGTAGTATGCTTGTATGCTATTCCGAATTTAAAACCAGGTTTAAATGTACTTCTCTTAAAATCCCTTATATTGAGGTCAGATAGCTTAATTAAGAGAATTAGAGAATTAGTCTGTGTCATTTAAATCCAGCACTATAGAGAAGATTTTTTTTCTTGAATGGCAGGCTCTGGTTTTTATTGCTCATTTGTTTTTCATCTAAAAGACACACCTTGCTAAATGAAAGTTGTGACGTATACACGATACAGAGGTGTTTAAATACGGCAGATACACACCTATATTGATGCGTATTTGTCATTTTTGTATTAGAAATGGATTTATAAATGTAATCATATTTTGCTTGTGACTGTGCAATTGAGCGTGTGCGTGTGTAATGTGTCCATTATTCTCTTGTTCCAATTTTTATGTGATTATTCATATCTTTGTACTGTCAGTCAATATATATTCGATACTCACTGCCTTCATTCTGAAGTTGTGTGGGTTACTGTGTGAAATTTGAAATATGTGTAAAGATTTTGTGACGGAGAATGACAATCTGATGCCATCAATTATAGTTTCTTGTTTCCCAATTTTTGTTGCGCTTTAATTTATAATAAAAGCTGATGTAAAAAAAAAAAAAAAAAGTGTTCTCTGCGTGTGTATCTACACAGTGTTTCTATGGACATGTTGGTTGTTAAGAACTGTAGAAGGGCTGCCTGTAAAACCAGTTAAACAGGAGAGAGAGAGAGCGAGAGGAAGACATGAGTTACTCCAGGGTGAGTTCGTCCTGCTCTGATGTAATAGTTGTACTAATAGTTGTACTGTGTCACTAGGCAGGTGCATGACAGAGTTTGAATATATAGCTGAAGTACAGGTGGAGACTACCTTTGAACGGATACTCACATGGAGCACAGACAGGTATGAATACTTTAATACAAAATATTTCCAAAACAAACATAGATGCCTAGAACAAACATTTAAATATTTTCCCTTGTATTTTGTAGTGATAAGTTCTTTCTGTGGTTTTGTTATTTTGTTAATATATTATTATAAATGTTGAGTGACCAGAACTAAAAATGCATTAGTATGTGTTCTTATTGCTTTAATGTTTTTCTCTTAAAGTGATTAGCTTGTGTACAGTTGTCTTGGTAGTTGTCCTAATTGACAGCTAGATTATTTGACTTGTATCCTAGTCACCTGTACTAATTATTAACACAGTATATACATTCTAACTTGATTTGTTTAGAGGTTTTAATAGAATTTGTAACATAATCGGTTACAGAAAAGTTATATTCTATGGGGATGATAAAAATGAATCATATGCGACTAGGTGAATGATTCACTGTGTGCGTTACAAAAAACATGTTCCAACTGGGTGCTGTAATAGAGAGAATAAGATCTGCAAAATGCCTTAAACAGGAAGGGCAGATTCTGAACCTCATATCAATCCTGGTAACAACTGTTTAAAATGTCTTTTATTGAACAATTCTTACAGATTGGTTTGTGAATTTAATTGAAATACAGAGAACAGATATACAATAAATTATTTCAATCATCTGGATTTGGTCAGATTCTCAAAAAAAAAAGAACTTTCACTGTTGTTAATAGCACTCAAATCATCCTTGTTCACATTACTTAAAAAACTCATGTAACAACATGAACTTAAATTTACTGAGTTGTTTCTACTAAAAATTAATATTGTCGGCTTTACTTAATAAATGTTTGTTCAGTCAACTTAACATTGCTGAGTGAAATGAACAAACTGGACTGTGGGTCTGTAGTTTCCAGCATGCTTTGCAAGGGACTGCATTAGAAGAGTAAATTTAGGGATTAAAGTGTTATTTTATGTTTTTCAGTAAATGGAAATATGTTTTTAGTTTAGGTTAGTGTTTAATGTTCCGTTATGTTGGACATTTAGAGGAGTTTCTGTAATCTTGTGGTTACCATGCAAAAGAGTGGTGCCTGTGTTTAGGCTGTGGGCACTCATGTATTTACATATTCATTGTATGTATTCCTGCCCTCAATTAAATTGAGTTTGTCCAATTAGTTATTTTTGTATCTTATTTCTAAAAATATGCTTGTTATTTAATAGCTTTCCACTTACACTTATAGAGCAAACAGTTAATTTAATAAGGTAAATCTAATCAATAAATGTGTTAAATAATAAACTTTTATCAATTTAACACAACATTATTAAGTAAACTGCACATATAAATATTATGTAATAATGACAAATTAAAATATTTTGTATTTACTCAAAGAAATATTGTCAATTTTACTTTAATTTTCTTTTGATTATATAACTAAATTGTTATTTGTAAAAATTACTCAATGTAGTTGCGTGGAACCACTTGACGCTGCTTTTTTAAGTAAATTCAACAGGTAAATTTAAAAAAATGTTTTGCCTGTTGCTGTAACTTACAACAAACTTGACTGACTTTTTTTTTCACTCCAGTATTTTACTTGCTTCATAAAAGTTTAAATCAAAAAATACATAAATAGATTTATGATGCTTTTTTAAACCATTTTCTGCTGGGTTCAGTTCACTATGCATGTGACAAAAATAGGCTCAATCACTGTTGAATCTCTGTGTACTCAGGCCTATGTGCTGCATGCTTATGCAGGTGTAAATACCGTAACCTGTTAATATTGGAGCTGAAATAAATATACACTGCTTCCGTGTGTAATGTACAACAGGTCTCACATGAAACCATTTTATGTTACATGGCCAATATATATATGTGTGTGTGTGTGTGTGTGTGTGTGTGTGTGTGTGTGTGTGTGTGTGTGTGTGTGTGTGTGTGTGTAAGGCATTGCTTAACTGATATAATCCTATAGGGCCTAGCTATTAACTATACACAACTGTCTAAATTGCCATAAAAATCAGTGGGGTCAATTCACCAAAACTCATTTTCATTCACAAGTAAACTGTAGGCCTATTAGTGGACTAACGTAAGGAATGGTGAATGAGGGTTTAGGGGGCGATTTCGGATTCAGCCAAGATATGGCAGACACAGACTCCGATGACGTCATCCAATCAAATTCTCTTGACTTGACAGTCCCTCTTTCTCACACTCAACTTTTTCCAGCACGTCAAAGCTCAAAAGTCAAAATATTATCCAATTAAATTGTTATTTGAATGACTACAAATACTGACTTTGTAGGATTTTGTTCATCCTACAAAGATGGTACTCATTTGTAAAACTAGTCAATGAAAAACCACAGCCAATTAGAGCAGCGTGTGGGCGGGCTTAGGCGGTAAGCGCAAGTCTTGACGGCACTCGATCGCAAGGAAAGAGAATTCACAAATATTACACTATTTAATTTTTTGTACAAAATACATACTGAGTTACTAAAACAATCTTTGTCACAGAATACACTTGTTTTTTTTCACAGTTTGAACGTTCTTGCTTCCATTCCAAGGTCAGGCGTGAATTACGCGCTGTTGCTTTTAGTAGGCCTACGGCCACAACGTGAGCAGTAAAGGATATTCAAAGTCACATCACACGCTTTTGACATTAATATACCTGAGATTATCATTGCCATACTTTGTGTTGTTGTGCAATGTCGTCATACCCTGATATAGGCTACCAAATTGACGCCCCTTTATTTTGATGGTCCCTCACTTTCTGTTGACTAAGTAACGTTGCACCTACATGTCTAACTCTCATTAGCGTATTAGTAGAGTATTAGTAGACTGATAGGGTTAGGGTTAGAATAAGCTGACATGTTACTAATAGTTAGTAAAATGTCTGTTGGGGGACCACTAAATAGCAGATATAAAGCAGACAGTCGACATAGGCTACTCTAATGAGAGTTAGTTGACATGTAGTTGCAAAGTTATATATAGTCAACAGAATGTTCAAAACTGACCATCAAAATAAAGTGTTGCCAAAAAATACTCAGTGTAGTAGCCTATACCAGAAATCACTTTATTTTACTGTGTAGTGCTGCATCTGCTGAAAGCACAACCTAAGCGAGCCTGCTGTTTTGCAGGTGTGTTACGGATTCATTTAGGCAATGTGAAACAGGCCTAAGATAGGTCGGGTTTCATTATGAAAAACAGAATAACAAATTCAAGACAAACAATGCTTAAATGAGTATAATAATGCAATTAAATAGCTAAGAGGCCTGACTGAGTCTAAATTGCTCTGTCAACTCCATGCAACGATGCTGTCTTAATGTCAATATGTGTGTGTAGGCTACAGTATGTACACAAGTCTGTGAACGGGGACATTTAAACACTCATTTGAATATGGAGCAAGAGGTTCATTGCATGGTCATTCATTAGGTCAGGCAAGAACAAAAAAAGTTTGGTTTATCAGTATGTTTATGTTTCACATGGTAATGGTAATTCCCCAGTTCAAATTTGCATCTGAAAAATCTGCATTACACATTCAAATAATGAGGATTACAATTTTTGAATAATGTACTAAAATTGATTATAATTTGGTCATTTGAACATATGTCCCTGGTGAAATATGTTACTGTTAAATAGAAAAGCAATCCCACTGCATAAAGCAGTGCCTTGAATATGAGACTTATTATGTAAACAATATATTTTAACTCTGATTCGCTGTAAAGTTGTTTGCAGTGAATTTAATTGAATGACATGCAGATGAGAGCAAACAGTGTTTAGAGCTAAAGGCTCCCTTGTAAATATGTTGCCTTTATTTAATGAATACAGACTGAGGCTCCACCCTCATATGACTCTGTGGTGAATCAGAATACGCCTCCACCTTTATATCCGAGTCTTCAGACATTGGCAGCCAACCAAATCCAGCCGGACTACATACCACAGCCAATAATTCAGACAGCTGCTCCTTGTGTAGTAGAGACAAGTAATACTTAATAACACACACTAACTATACACACATAGATTTTTAAATGGTCATTAAAAATAAATTATGCAATAAATAATTTTAGATTGTCAATAACCATTTTTTTGTTTCGCTTTTTGTAGTCCCGTCACAGAGAAGGCAAGTTCTCGGGATGAGCAAAAGATGTTGCTATGGAGGGTCTAGTGGTACTGCTGTTGTTGTAGTGTTGGTTGTAATTGCCGTTTGGATAGGAGGTAAGCATATATTTTAATGTATGTAGTCATATACACAGTTGTGCTATTCCTTCTGAAACATCAAATACTGTAAATACTAAGTTGAGTGTATTGTTGTTTTTCCTCTAAAAGCTTTTAAACACTTACAAAACATGGACTACATTTGAATTTGGTGCAACATCCATGAAGAGTCTTTTCAAGTCTTTTAAACTAATTTTTTCAACTTCTGCACAGTCCGTTATGGGTCATCATTGTGGGCTCTCTCCGATAGCACAAAGGAGATAGAAAAATGCCCCCCTTCTTCAGTTGATTGTGATGGGAAGAGAGACTGCTCTCAAGGCAGTGATGAATCTCGCTGTGGTCAGTGTCAGTGGCTTTTTAAATCTCTTTTCATTCGGAAATCATATACTGATTTGCCTTTAATCTTTCTATAGTGCGGTTCGGTACAGCAAATGAATTGCAGGTCATGACCTCTAAGTCCAGGCTCTTCCTTCCGGTCTGCACAAAAGGCTGGAATAAAGACATAGCTGACCAAACCTGCAAACAGCTTGGCTTCAGACAGTAAGTATACATAAATATTTTGTGTGTGTGTGTGTGTGTGTGTGTGTGTGTGTGTGTGTGTGTGTGTGTGTGTGTGTGTGTGTGTGTGTGTGTGTGTGTGTGTGTGTGTGTGTGTGTGTGGACTGGTAATCCCTACGGTATGGGGACAAAATGTCCCCACAAAGATGGCAATATCCAAAATCCTTGTCCTTGTGGGGACATTTTTTGGTCCCCATGAGGAAAACAGGTCATAAATCACACTAAGTAATGTTTTTTGAAAATGTAAAAATGCAGCATGTCTCCTGTGATGGGTAGGTTTAGGGGCAGGGGCAGTGTAGGGGGATAGAAAATATGGTTTGTACGGTATAAAATGCATTACGCCTATGGAATGTCCCCATAAAACATGGAAACACAACATGTGTGTGTGTGTGTGTGTGTGTGTGTGTGTGTGTGTGTGTGTGTGTGTGTGTGTGTGTGTGTGTGTGTGTGTGTGTGTGTGTGTGTGTGTGTGTGTGTGTGTGTGTGTGTGTGTGTGTGTGTGTGTGTGTGTGTGTGTGTGTGTGTGTGTGTGTGTGTGTGTGTGTGTGTGTGTGTGTGTGTGTGTGTGTGGACTGGTAATCCCCTACGGTATGGGGACAAAATGTCCCCACAAAGATGGCAATATCCAAATTATTGTCCTTGTGGGGACATTTTTTTGGTCCCCATGAGGAAAACATCTTATAAATCACACTAAGTGATGTTTTTTGAAAAAGTAAAAATGCAGCATGTCTCCTGTGATGGGTAGGTTTAGGGGCAGGGGCAGTGTAGGGGGATAGAAAATACGGTTTGTACAGTATAAAATGCATTACGCCTATGGAATGTCCCCATAAAACATGGAAACACAACATGTGTGTGTGTGTGTGTGTGTGTGTGTGTGTGTGTGTTCTGAAATAAGACCAGCACACATTACACAGCATTGACAATTTAGAAAGGTTTTCTACAATGTCAGTTCAGATTCAGTTATATAATTTTTTTATTTTCATTTATTACATTTAATCTGGTTTTCAAATAGGCATAGAAGCTAGTGTGGCATCAAATCACAAGCAAACAAACATTAGACAATATTAAGGGTCTATGTATGAATCTGTATTCATGTGTGTTTCCGTTCATGTGCTCCACAGGAGTTATGAAGATGGTGTTTTGCTAACCAACTCATCCTCCTTTCAAAGTGTGACCAGTCAGTTTACAAACACCATCCAGGGGAGTGTTAATAAAAGGTAAAAATATGTGTATAATCAATAAAATAAAAATAAAAAATCTAATAAAAAAAACACAGAACTAGTATAGCCTACAGAGAACAAAAACACTCTAAAGAGAGAGAGAGAGAGAGAGAGAGAGAGAGAGAGAGAGAGAGAGAGAGAGAGAGAGAGAGAGAGAGAGAGAGAGAGAGAGAGAGAGAGAGAGAGAGAGTTAGAGAGAGAAAATGAGAAAGAGGGAGATTGTTATGGCAATCATTGGATGTATGGCTAATTCTATGCTAATGTTAAAGTTTATGTCCTTACATAACTCTAAATAAAAACTGATTTGGATTTGCCCTTGGATAGATTTACAGTCAATAGGAAACATTTGCTTTCGTCTTTTTAAAATATTGCCTAATAAATTATATATTGACATATTAATTATTAAGGCCCTAAGCAATAGCCATCATTTCACCGTATCATTTTACATTTTTTAAATTAATATATCTAGCACACAGTCTGAATTAAACCTTCTCCATCTGCAATCAAAGATTTTTATCAGAGATTTATTTTTACAAAACATCTCTATCACTAAATTTTCGTTTATAACATTTAACCTGTTTTTTTATGAAAATAGCCAAACAAATTTGTCTTCATGTGAGTTTCAGTTTATGTGCTCCACAGGCCATAAATAGATTTTAAATCGATTAATAAAAATAAAAAGCACTGTGGATATGGCAATGGATAATAAAAGTATAGAATGTATAATTGGGTGTATTTAGATGCAGAAAGGTGTAAAGAAATCCAGCGAAACAGAAAATACTCTTGGTCTCAGTCTCAATTGTGTGTGTAACAATATTGTTTTAATTGTAGTACATCCTGTCCTGGTCAGCAGGTCGTGTCCCTGCACTGCAGCAGTGAGTACCCGACACTGTTGTTACATGTTATTGTCACATGATAATGCTATCTAAGTATAAACACTCTCTTCCTTTCCCTCTTGTTCTTTCTCTTTTCAGAATGTGGAAAGCCACCGGTATCCACAAGGATCATAGGGGGAAGTGTGGCTGCTGAGGGTCAGTGGCCGTGGCAGGCCAGCCTGCACTTTCAAGGGTCTCATACATGTGGAGGAACTCTGGTGGCTCCAGACTTCATCGTTACTGCTGCTCACTGCTTTCCCAAGTCAGTATGCATTACCTTAGATGGATGGATAGAAGATTTGATGACTAGTCTAAATGTTGGAAACAAAATTGTAACCTGTAATTATAATTAAAATTAATGAATACACTAGCAACTGATATCCAAAAAGCATGGTTGGATGAACAGATGAATGAATTAGCTTTCCCCCCCTTTTCTTAGAGAAACCCCCAGCTATCAGGTGCCTAGTAACTGGAAAGTGTATATTGGTTTGGTGTCCCAGCTCCGGCTTCCCAGCCCGTATTATGTAAACCAAATCATTTTACATGAGAACTATGACCCAACAACAAATAACAACGACATTGCTTTGCTAAAACTCAATAAACCTGCCAGTGAGTTTGTACACACACACAAAGTTACAAATACTTTATTACTCAAGTAGGTTACATTACATGATGTAAAATACATACATATATTTGTGTGCAAGCCATTGCTTAACTGATATAATCCTATAGCTATTAACTATACACAACTGTCTAAATTGCCATAAAAATAAGTCAAGAGGCATTTATGACCACTGATGTGTTTTGTTTTAAAGTTAATATACAGCCTGTCTGCCTGCCAGTGTTTGGCCAGACATTTTCTCCCTCCCAGAAATGCTGGACTACTGGTTTTGGAGTTATCCGGCAAGGGGCTGGTATGTATGTGTAATTGTGTATGTATTTTGTTGTCTGGGTTTGCATGTAGGCTATTAATGATGCTGGCCTCTCTCCATGTGTGTGTTTGCAGATAGTAGTTCCACTTATTTGATGGCGGTCACAGTAGACCTGATAGACTCATCTGTGTGTAACTCACCTAATGTTTATGGCGGAAGAATCACAGAGAATATGCAGTGTGCAGGAGATCTTAAGGGAGGGAGAGACTCCTGCCAGGTTAGTTGCGGTCTTCGCTTGCAAATACTGCCACCTTTTGGTACAAAATGGTTTAAACTTTGCACTATAATGCTTCAGTTAATGTGCTAGGGCGTTTAATTTAGTAGGGACCCACCAAAATCCAGAGACTACTGAATTGTCCCTCCCAATATTTTTTTTATTAACTTTAGCTTAATTTTGTTAAATGGAATGCAAACTGAAAGATACTTAAAAAACACTGAAATAAGATTGTTCGTTTTATCTGCCAAACGCAGAGATATACTCTGATAAAGTTAAAGGGACAGTTCACCCAAAACATTTAATTGTCATCATTTACTCACCCAGTTGTTCCAGACCCATGAATTTATTTCTTCGGCTGAATACAAAAAATATATATTTAGAAGAATGGTGGTAACTAAACAATTAATTAATGGGACATAGTTTTCATACTATGCAAGTCAGTGGGGTCCATCAGCTGTTTGATTACCGAAAGAAATGAATACGGGTTTGGAACAACTTAAATTTTCATTTTTGGGTAAACTATCCTTTTAAGTCCGTTAAACTGCCTCCTTATCATCATTATACTTTAAACTTCTAACATTACAGAATTGATTAATTGAAGTCAAAATAAGGTAAAACCCTTGATGTCAATCCCTGAATAATGTTTTTTTCTAGTTATAAATGTTTCGATATTTTATCATTATTTATTTTACCAAGTACAGAAAGCTAAATTGTAATGTTGTTGGCTGCATAATCACAATTATGTTATGAGTGCATTCCTATGTCAATAAATAAAGGCTTTAGATGACATGAAATTGCAATTTAGTCTAATCAATATGCCATCAATAATGATGTTTAATTTTTTTTTTTTTTACTTTAAATCTCTCTCTCTCTCTCTCTCTCTCTCTAGGGTGACAGTGGGGGTCCATTGGTGTGTAAAGCTGATGAACAATGGTATCTCACAGGCGTAACAAGTTGGGGAGATGGCTGTGGAAAGCAGAATCGTCCAGGAATCTACAGTAATGTAGGGCGACTATTAATGTGGATATATGGCAAGATGCAGGTGAAAACACAATACTTTTGCATATTTATGTGCACACACATACACATTAATTTTAAATATAATATTACATGTAATTACGATACTGACACAAAACAGTTTTACATACTTTATTTCTTTTTTCTTTTCTGTTTCCTGTTACAGAAAGAGCCATGACCTTCTGCGACCATGAAGAACAAATACTGCTGATAACAGATTTGACAACATTTTGCACAAAATTAATTTTATTTACTGAAATATATTTTCTCATTATTGAAGGTGACAGTACAGTACGGGTGACATATAGGATATACTGTATTTCTGTAACATTTTAAATGATAATTTAACTATTTAAATTAAGAAGATCCAAAGAGCTTTTATTCCTTTTGTAAATAAGAAGTCTTTTATTCTGGAGATATGAATGTTCTTGACTACATAGTTTTAGGAACAAAATACCAGAACATTTAAGCAAAGTTCACGCTGGATGCATTGTATATTGTGTATGTAGTAAGGAGGTCATCAATTGTTTCCTAACAATAAATGCTACACGAAAAGAGTTTCAAAAGCATTTACTGGCTTTTTAATTGTACAAACAGTAGAGCATATTGTACGGAAGTGTCCTTCATTCTGAGAGTAAAACAGCAGGCTGTGATGGCTTTATTTGAGCTTTTTAGCCAACCTTTGCTGAAAACTAAAACAGTACTACTGTCCATGAAGACAAATTCTTTCCTCTCTGAAAAGGTGAAAGTTGGCAGGATCTTTTAACACAGTCATAATCATTAACTTTACAAAGAAAACCTGACTTAGTCCTTTTTTATATTCTGATACTTATCTTCCAGTTTATTAAGAGAGTAAACTCACTTGCTGTATGTGGACAGAAGAGCAGCGACTTGAAGAGTCACTATTTTCCATTTGCACTTATTTAAAAACATAATATAACTCCTGAAGCAATCTGTTGGTTTTATGAATTACTCCCACTAAAAACTAAAGTGATTAGTTATGTATTTGTTCTACACTTTTTTATTTGTTCTTTTGAAATATACAGATTAATTTTTAACTACCCACTGAAATAGAACTAACAGATAAACGAACTGTTTGGAGTCCTTCTGAAATCTCAATGTAATTTATCAACATCATTTTCAATATATATTAAAAAATGTGTGAAAATCACGCAGTGTAAAACTTTTTTTTTATTTATGATTTTATTTATTTTAGATTATTTGGCCTTCAGAGATTGAATCTGTCTCTCATGGTCTGCTTGATTCTCAATGAGCTTCTAGGGACCTTGTCAGCTTCTTGCAAGGGCACATTCATCACTGCTCAATGGTTAGATATTAAGAAATGGCCTAAAGGCTTGTGTTTATGTGCATGTTTTGCGGTTTACTGGATAAGACAGGTCAGAGCAAAGGGTTTGAAGGTTGTTACTTGTGTAGCACACACACATACCCTCTCTCACTTTCTCATAACTGTTACTGATTTGTCAATCACTCCACCAGTTACAATTCCACCATCTGAGATTTTAAGGAGCTCCCTGCAAACACCCAAAGTCCTCTCTCACTCATATACGCATATATCACAGCTGTGGAATTATCAACTCTGAAACTAGGAGATCCTGCATCACCGCTGACGATGGGAGTGGGTAAGTTTAAGATGGGATGGGATTTAATTTTACACTATTTTGATAATCAGTACTTATCAAAACTACACTAGTTATATATCACACAACTTTGCTCAGTCATGTCGGTCCAAACCTGTTTGACTCTCTTTCTTTATAATACAAACCACACCGTTTTGGTTGATGACAGAATTTTTCATTTTTGGGTTAACTATCCGTTTACAATATTTAGACATTTGAGAATGTAAGAATAATATTTAGCTTAGGTTTAAAGTTAACATGCACCCTTTGTGTGTTCTCCCTTAAGAAAATACGGAGTATTCAGATGCTGATTTCACCTATGGTAAGAACACCTGATGGTTACTGATACTACTACTAAAATACTAAACAGAACTGGAATATTCATAACACGTTTTAAAGTTAGACAAATTAAATTGGCAAATTAGAAAGTCTTATCTGTAGGGAACAGTCCTGTTCACATGAGCAAGTAAAAAAAAAAGAATGTTAGCTGAAATTTTTGTCATTTTACAACTTTTCATTCAAAGCTTTGTTTAGGTTCACTTTTGTGGATATCTTGTTTGTAACTATCTATTTGTGCACTTATGCCAGATTATGAGTTAATCAGAAGAGG
Organism: Gobiocypris rarus; assembly: GCA_023029165.1. NCBI lineage: Eukaryota > Metazoa > Chordata > Actinopteri > Cypriniformes > Gobionidae > Gobiocypris > Gobiocypris rarus. Next base: position 33,000,038 of record CM040916.1, on the reverse strand, counting down.
TGGGCTGATCTTTGCAGCTGTTTTGTTCTGTTTGGGCATGGCAATCATATTCAGTGAGTATATCTATGCAATCTACAGCATGTCCTCTTTACATACGTTATAATAAAGATCAGTGTTGGGGAAAGTTACTTTGAAAAGTAATGCATCACGTTACTTTTGCGTTACTTTTTCTCACCTGGACTAGGCTTAGTTTTTTGTTTTTGTTTTTTATGGCAAAAAATGTAAGCAAATGAGCAAATGTAAAGACCTCTTTATACCAAAATTGAAATAATAAGCCTCAGGCTGAGGTAAAAAAACTACAGGTCCTTCTTAAACAATTAGCATATTGTGATAAAAGTTCATTATTTTAATGTAATGATAAAATTTCATGTATTTTAGATTCATTGCACACCAACTGAAATATTTTAGGTATTTTATTGTTTTAATACTGATGATTTTGGCATACAGCTCATGAAAACCCATAATTCCTATCTCAAAAAATTAGCATATTTCATCCGACCAATAAAAGAAAAGTGTTTTTAATACAAAAAAAGTCAACCTTCAAATAATTATGTTCAGTTATGAACGCAATACTTGGTCGGGTATCCTTTTGCAGAAATGTCTGCTTCAATGCGGCGTGGCATGGAGGCAATCAGCCTGTGGCACTGCTGAGGTGTTATGGAGGCCCAGGATGCTTCGATAGCGGCCTTAAGCTCATCCAGAGTGTTGGGTCTTGCGTCTCTCAACTTGGTTTTGGCACTCTGCAGGTGCCAGGTCGTGCAGAAAAACGAAATCTTCATCTCCATAAAGCATTTCAGCAGATGGAAGCATGAAGTGCTCCAAAATCTCCTGATAGCTAGCTGCATTAACCCTGCCCTTGATAAAACACAGTGGACCAACACCAGCAGCTGACATGGCACCCCAGACCATCACTGACTGTGGGTACTTGACACTGGACTTCAGGCATTTACTTCTCCCCAGTCTTTCTCCAGACTCTGGCACCTTGATTTCTGAATGACATGCAAAATTTGCTTTCATCCGAAAAAAGTACTTTGGACCACTGAGCAACAGTCCAGTGCTGACCTGGGGAATGCAGCACCTGTAGCCCATTTCCTGCACACGCCTGTGCATGGTGGCTCTGGATGTTTCTACTCCAGACTCAGTCCACTGCTTCCGCAGGTCCCCCAAGGTCAGGAATCGGTCCTTCTCCACAATCTTCCTCAGGGTCCGGTCACCTCTTCTCGTTGTGCAGCGTTTTTTGCCACACTTTTTCCTTCCCACAGACTTCCTACTGAGGTGCCTTGATACAGCACTCTGGGAACAGCCTATTCGTTCAGACATTTCTTTCTGTGTCTTACCCTCTCGCTTGAGGGTGTCAATGATGGCCTTCTGGACAGCAGTCAGGTCGGCAGTCTTACCCATGATTGTGGTTTTGTGTAATGAACCAGGCTGGGAGTTTTTAAAAGCCTCAGGAATCTTCTGCAGGTGTTTAGAGTTAATTAGTTGATTCAGATGATTAGGTTAATAGCTCATTTAGAGAACCTTTTCATGATATGCAATTTTTTTTTAGATTTTTGGGTTTTCATGAGCTGTATGCCAAAATCATCAGTATTAAAACAATAAAAGACCTGAAATATTTCAGTTGGTGTGCAATGAATCTAAAATATATGAAATTTTAATTTTATCATCACATTATGGAAAATAACGAACTTTTATCACAATATGCAAATTTTTTGAGAAGGACCTGTAATTCACACGCTCTGCTGCGCTGCCATTTTGGATAATGGAAGAATAGGACGCAGGAGAAAAAAAGTTTTACCAATAAAAATTAAAAAAAATCTAGTAATTTTTGCTCATGGTTTCACTGAATAAATTGTTCAATAAAGGTAGATTGAATGCATAAAAATATTCGTTTTATTTAACATTTACTTTTTGGAGATTTGCATATTTTGAATTTGACTAATTTTATTCTTTTCGAGGAATACTCAGTCTTTATGCAAGTGAAATGAATAAATGCTCGAATTCAGTCTGAACTACAATAACTATCATGTTCACACACAACGCCTCTGTACTTACTCTGGATTTCATGGGGACAGGAGAGCTGTCAGTCAAATAAATGTAAAAAAGTAACTTGCGTTACTTTTTTGAACAAGTAACTCAGATATTTTGTTGTAAAGTAATGCGTTACTTTACTAGTTACTTGAAAAAGTAATCTTATTACGTAACTCAAGTTACTTGTAATGCGTTACCCCCAACACTGATAAAGATTACCATCAAACATACCATCCTTGTATAGTAAAATGTCATCTTTTTTGGCAGGCAAAAAACTCAACTGTGGAAACAAGACATCTGCTAAGTAAGGCACACACACACATGCACGCACACACACTCACATCATCATTAATGTTGGGTTTTCATGTTTTATAGGGGCATTCCATAGATATAATGTTTTTATATAATGTACAAACAGTATATTCTATCCCCTAACTATAAATGTATACCTATCACTGCCTTTTTTAATTTTCATCACTTTATAAGATGTTTTCCAAAAAATGGGACCAAAAATGTCCCCACAAAGACAAGAATATCATATATTGTCATCTTTGCACGTATTCTGTCAACGCAGGGTTTACCTGAACCACACACACACACACACACACACACACACACACACACACACACACACACACACACACACACACACACACACACACACACACACACACACACACACACACACACACACACACACACACACACACACACACACACACACACACACACACACACACACACACACACACATATCTATTTGTATGCTTGAGGACAATGATGATCTTTGACCTCTCCTTCATAAACTTTTACTGTGAGCATGGACATGCATTATTGTGTTATACTTTTAGCAACCATATTCTTAGCAAGCATTGCGCAATGTATTATAAAATAAATGCCCGGACTTTGTGACAAGAAAGCATTTTTAAAAGATTTTAAAAGGACATTGTCTTTTATTACTTCCTTACACATTTATCTCAGAAGCTCTGAAAAACAGATCACAACATATGTGTAAAAGTAGACTATATTATAATATACTTGATGTGCAAATAATGTTGATGGACAAGATTTCCATTTATTCAATAAGCAAAATCACAGTTCTACCAATCTCTTTTCTTTTTTTCTCCAGGTGATGGGACGTCAATATATTCACCAAGGATGAGCATTTCATTCTTTTTTCTTTTCTTTTTTTTGATGAATATTGTTTCCATTGACAAGATGTACACAATCACAATAAAATTTTAAAAATGACTTACAAATTGTCCAATCTGTGTAAATCACGTTATAATTTTTTACACATAACTTAACATTAAATTAAATTAAATAATCTGGTTTAATAGTGAGTATATGTCAAAAATATTCATAACGGAGTGTGCAATTTGACATTGAGTATTTATTCACATGGTTTAAGATACTGCGTCACAACGTTATTTTTAGAATTGTATATGATCACAATCATCTGCAACAACATCAATCACTCTGTATTTGAAAGGATGCTGCTTCGCCTTTAGGTCGGGCCTGTGTCCGCGTGCGCGCGCTCGAGCTCGGCTCTTGTAATTGGCTCAGCGCTGTGCTGTTGTCCATGCGCCACTGGGCGAGTCTCGGCTGTCTCAGTAGCCCTCTTTTATCCTCAAAAAAGGAGAGCGAAAGAGGGCAGACTCAGAGTTGGGTTCGGGCGGATGGACCGCCATTATTGGGAGCATTGGACAACCACTCTCACCCACACGCACATATATATCTTAACATTTAAAGAAATGCGTGGCCCAGATTGCTCGAGATTTGGCTACGAAAAACTGGATGTTGTGTCTCAGTGTTAAGGCATCGCTGCATGCTGTCTGCACACGATGAAATTTGCATTTTATGGCCACAACAAAGGGCATTATAATTGACCAAAACCAACGTGTTTAGGCCTGAGGAAGACATTAAAACAAGATTATTTATTTTTTTTCCACACGGAAACGACTGGCCTCCAAGAAAGGACATTTCTTTGTTTGGATATGTTTAGCCGTCGGTGGATTTTCACAGCCGTTTCTATACTAACGCGAGATCAGTAAGTTGCGTCTGACAAAAATATCTCTTGGAAACTAGAAGTCTGCCAAGCCACAATCAGAGAGCCTTCAAGGAATTTAATGTCCTCAGCTTTTTACGTGGTCTTTTGTGTTCCTTCCTTTCTGGTTTCTAACAACATTGACCGAGCCGGTTGTAAGCCCTCTCTCGCTGGCCTGGAAGAGGGATTGAGAAGGGAAAGGGAGGACTGAGAAAGGCACTGGTATGTAGGCTATGCATTCTCCCTGGTAGGCTATTTCATTAAAATCAATATTAGCGAGCAAAGACTACTGTATCACCTGCTACTTGCGTTTAGGAAGCCTACAAATCGATTCTTGAAAATAATGAGTAGAGTTCGTAGTTCCGAAGGGAAACCGTATGGTTGAATAAAAGTGATTGCCGTCTGTTGTGCAAGCAGCGACTCGGTTGCATTGAAAACGGATTTATTTTGCACTCTTGTAATCTCATAATGTTATAAGTTGGCAGACTATTTCCTCACGTGATGTGCACCTTGTTAGTTGCTATGTAACGCTTGACAGAATCGCAGAGCATTTAATTGTAGAAAACACCAACGGATAGTAACGTAGGTGAGTCGCGGTAATTTATTATAACGGCATACATAGCGTACGTAAGGGAACATGTCACAGACAGAGTGTAATTTCTGTAGCGGGTACCACACAAGACAGCTGAGCTGCTCATAGGGAGGTAGTTCTGAACCATGACGCATTACGTAGCTGGTATTTCTTGCCTAGGCTATGCTGGGCCTACACTCAAATAAATAAATAAAGCCTTTTTAAGATTTACGCGTTTCAATTAATAGTACAATTCCATCAAATTGAATTAAGTAATTCATACATATTATGAGATAAAACATTTTAAATGAGTAAAAAAATAGTTCTAGATTTATTTGAACATTTTGTATAGGCCTAAGTCTTAAACTTAATGTAAAAATGTTCATGTGTTTTTTAATGTATGAATACAAATCACAATATTAATAGAACAAATCTTAATTTAAAATTATGATTTTTTAAAATTAATTTATTCATAATTTAACATCAGATGTGTATTTTGCTTGTAGAGTTCCATTGTGTCTTTTGTGTCTTTTATTTATTTTTTCATAAACATACAGCCACATACAGTTTGATGTATGTTCAAGCCATATATTTTGGGATACAAATTCAGGCTGGGAAATCTCACACTCATCCACGCCATCCCATACTATTTTGAAACCACGGACAACCCTATTTTGTATGGCCATCACATAAAAAAGGTCTAAATCCTTAGACTGGAGCCATGTAAAATAATGGAAGGTTCTCTCTTGAAATGCTCGTTCACCTCCATCACTCTTAATTTTCCCTGATATATGTCTGTCTCTCCCTTGTGTGTGTGTGTGTGTGTGTGTGTGTGTATTTAGCTATTTTTCTTGTACCTGTCATTCGTCATCAGCAGGTCTTCTGTTATGAACAGAGCTGTCTCCAGTTCTGTACTTTGCACATAATTTAAACTTATTTCAGTTAATTTCTGAGTATTACATCTTGTTGTTTTTGTTGTTGTTTGGGTCATTCTTGGGATTTGGTGCCTTTTGTGTCCCCAGTAAAGATCATGGTCTTACTGCCCTAAAATATAATAAAGATTTAACAAAAGTATACTTTATACAAATAAACTATATTGCCAAAATTATTTGGACACCCCTCCAAATCAATGAATTCAGGTGTTCCAATCACTTACATGGCCATAGGTGTATAAAATCAAGCACTTAAAAATGCAGACAGCTTCTACAAACATTGTGAAAGAATGGGTCGCTCTCAGGAGCTCAGTGAATTTAAGTGTGGTACCATGATAGGTTGCCCCCTGTGCAATAAGTCCGTTTGTGAAATTTCCTCACTACTAAATATTCCACGGTCAAATGTTAGTGGTATTATAACAAAGTGGGAAGCAATTAGTAACAACAGCAACTCAGCCACGATGTGGAAGACGACGTAAAATCACAGAGCGGGGTCAGCGCTTCAAACTTTGTGTGGCCTTCAGATTAGCTCAAGAACAGTAGAGAGCTTCATGGAATGGGTTCCCTGTGGGTGCAATGCAAAGCGTTGAAGGCAGTGGTGTAAAGCACGCCACCACTGGACTCTAGAGCAGTGGAGTCGTGTTCTCTAGAGTGTCAAAACTTGTAATTTAACTGCGAAATTACTACTGTAACTTAACAATTGATAACAACAATGTCTTTACAATATTTTGAGTGACAATAGTAATGCGGTGCTACTGCTAACAAAACTACTGTAGTTTTGTGTTTGTTAACTTAGCTAAGCATTAAACTGCTAAGCTAAAGCTAAGTTAATGAACACACAGCCTAGATAAAACTTATTTGCACCTGAACAGGTCAGTCATTTTGCTACATTACACTGGTTCTTCTGGATCTGGAGACCTTTCCCTCTTTGCTCCACCAGGCCACTCCCTTTGCATCCTTGACTCCTCGCATGATTACTCTTTTTGAAACTGTTTGGCGGAGCTCATGTGAGCAGAATTGTAGCATTGCCAGTCCAAACTAACCGATTCATGATAATTTTAAACAAAAACTAAACTTTTTAGTTTAAAGGAACTCTCCACCGTTTTTAGAAATAGGGCTTATTCAACTTCTTTTCTACATTTAGATATGTGGGCAAATGCATTTTTGTCTCAGTGCATGCATTGTTTTAGTTTGGCAGGGTCGCCGCTAGCTTAGCTTAGCATAATGAATGAAATCCCCAAACTTCCGCCAACATACCGGCTTATGTTATGCATGTGTTGCATGATATCTCTGCGCCCAAGTAGCTGTGCTTCCCCATAATATAGTCCCAAATTAATATCTGCCTAGGAAATCGCCTAGTCTTAATCTGTATCGCTGTTTGTACTCGTTCTGAATACGCAGGCCACAAGAAGAAATTAGGTGGGGTTTTTTTTTAATCACTTTTACTCAGGACATGCTAGCTGACAACATAGGATTCCATTCATTATGCTAAGCTAGCGGCGACCCTGCCAAACTAAAACAATGCATTAACTGAGACAAAAATGCATTTGCCCACATATCTAAATGTAGGAAAGAAGTTGAATAAGCCCTATTTCTAAAAACGGTGGACTGTTCCTTAAAAAAAAAGGTCTTGCAAAAAGGGCACTAATGTAATTAGTTGTATTATTATTATTATAGAGTAATCATATTATTTAAACAAGTTGTTTTTAATAATGATCAAACTCCAAAAGTTACAAGGTCCTTGATAACAGTTCACCCCAAAATGTAAGTTCTTTAAGAACTTTTATGAATCTTTCTTTTGTGAAACGCACTAGATGAATTTGAGAATATTTTGCTCAGTATTCAGTGTAATTTAAGTGGATGAGTACTGGAGCTCCAAGCTACAAAATGACAAAAAAGCATCATGAAAGTAGCCCAACAACTAAAATTTTGGTCAGTTTTTTTAAACAAAGCTATGGCTTCAGAAGACATGGACTATAGACATAGCCCATTATATCGGCCACTTCAGGTGCTTTTATGGTGTTTTTGTGTCCTTTCTGAAGCTTGAAAGCCCCAGTCCCCATTCACTGTAATTACATGGAAAAAAAATAAATCAACTACATTATTTAAAATGTCCTCTTTGCATTCCATGGATAAAATACCATATGGGTTTGGAATGACATACAAGTGAGGAAATCACATTTTTGAGGTGTGCTATCGTAATAAAAATGAAACGAATAAATGAAATGATTAAATACTGTTGATATTCTATTCACTACCATATAATATCATTGGTTTATATGCGTGATATTAGATCATGCTCTTTAATTACTTTGGAGTCATACATTTTTTAAGGCTAACTGCTTGCCCTTAACTGGTTCAGCAAACTTTACCCCTAATTGCTGGACTTCAGTGGAAAGGAAAAATTAGCTTTTGCTTTTTTGTTTTATTTTTTTACAGTTATTTCAGATTTTGTTGTTTAAATATTTTACAAACCAATCCACATATATAACCATAACTAGATCCATATCCAAACCAGAAAATCAAAGACATTTAGAATGAACACCCTAGCAACCACATAGGAACTAGGGATGCTAAATATATCAATTGGTAGGTTTTCCATATACGTTTTGTCCATAAAAATGGGTTATTCACTACTGTAGAGTGACTTGCCTGGCTGACGGTTTCCGAGCACAGCACACAGACACGACTAATCGATAATCAAAAATTCATTGTTGATTATTTTCATTATTGGTAAAAATCAATTAGCTGTCACAGCCCTAAGTATAGGAATATTTATTAGTAATAAAAGTGTTAGATTATTTTGTGTATTATGTGTCTTTTCAAGCACAAGGAGTCACAAAAGAGGAATCAATTTTGTGCTTCGTTTGTGCGTACAGAAAACATACAGAAACATATGCAAATGCTAAACTTTCACTCTCTATGATGGTTGAACTTTGCAACTATCCTTGAATTGCATGCCGGCCGATTGCCGAACCGCTGGGCCTGGTCCGTATGTATCACGGATCAACTATGATCCATTACATAATGTTAAATTATGTTGAAGATAATAGTGATTTAAGGTACTTTGGTAACACTTTACAATAAGGTTGTATTAGTTAATGCATTAGTTAACATTAACTAACGATGAACTGCACTTATAAAGCATTTATTTATCTTTGTTAATGTTAATTTCAACATTTACTAATGCATGAATAAAATCTTGTTGACATTAGTTAATGCACTGTGAACTAACATGAACAGCTGTATTTTTATTAACTAATGTTAACAAAGATGAACTAATGCTAAACAGAGGTGTTGTTCATGGTTAGTTTATGTTAATTAATGCATTAACTAATGTTAACTAATACAACCTTATTGTAAAGTGTTACCGGTACTTTCAATTCACGGCTTCCTCTGTCTATCCCTTGACTGATAAAAGATACTGAAAAAGAAACCGGGGTAAAGATATTGGGTCCAACATTCCTGGTGTGTTGAGAGGATGTGACATTTTTGGCATTGATACAATCTAACCCGACTCTGAAAATGTCCAGATTTTAACATATTATGCACACTGATTTTAGGTGATGTTTTGGGAATTGTGAAATCCAGAACATCATATACCTCATGAAGCCATGTGTAAAGTAGATTGTGGACTATGATTGTTGAATGATTTTGGAGTGAGCTATGTTACATAACTAGTATTTGATTTCACATAATGTTGTTTAGGTTTGCTAGAAATGAATCAATATAAGAATTAATCTGATGAACATAATCAGATATTGATTTGTATTAATCAGAAATTTGCATTTTATTTTGATTAGAATTGGGTTGTTGATTTTTGGTTAGCATATTAGCATTATTGAAGAAACTATTATACCTTTTTAAAAACATGTAATTGATGTAGATTGTAAGGCATTTTAAGGGTTTTATTGTTTAATGTAGGGTTATGCTGTGCTAATCGACTATCATTTTAATATCTGTAAGAATTATTAAAGAAGTTTTATATTTTCTTAATTTTCCTTTTAGGCAAGCAAAGCACATAATTTTGCTGATAATTGGTTTGTTCTTTATCTCTCCCTTTCTCATTTAGGTTAGCCTCTATTCCAGCTTTTGCCTTCTTCACTTCCTCTTTTTATCACTTATTAGTCCCCTCTATTATGGCCAAAAAAAGCAAGCAGCTTTCTTGACCTGAAAGGATGATTGAAACATCAGAACTAAAGCCTCAATTGTAAATCAAATACAGGGCCCTGATTTCAACATTTTATGGACACGTTTTAAAGAGTCTGCCTCTGTCAACCTTTGGGGCATGGCAAGATGAATGCCTGTGTACGATGATGATGGCTAAAAAGCAAGAATCCCGTATGCCTATCTACAACCTTGTTGTTGTTGGCCTATCGGGAACTGAGAAGGAGAAAGGCCAATGTGGAGTTGGCAAATCTTGCCTTTGTAACCGCTTTGTCCGCCCTAGTGCGGACGACTTCCATCTTGATCACACTTCTGTACTAAGTACCAGTGACTTCGGTGGCCGGGTTGTCAACAATGACCATTTCCTGTTCTGGGGAGAGGTGGGGAGAGTTTTGGAAGATGGTGCCGACTGCAGGATGCATGTGGTTGAGCAGACAGAATTCATTGATGACCAGACGTTCCAGCCCCATCGCAGCACAGCCTTACAACCCTACATCAAAAGAGCTGCCTCCACCAAACTGGCTTCTGCTGAAAAACTCATGTACTTCTGCACTGATCAGTTGGGACTGGAGCAAGATTTCGAACAGAAGCAAATGCCTGAAGGCAAGTTGCAGGTGGATGGCTTTCTGCTTTGTGTTGATGTCAGTCGTGGTATGAACCGCAACTTTGATGATCAAATGAAATTTGTCACCAACTTGTACAATCACTTAAGCAAGACTAAAAAACCTATTGTGCTAGTTCTCACTAAGTGTGATGAGGGTGTGGAGCGATACATCAAGGATTCTCATACCTTTGCCATTACAAAAAAGAACTTGCAAGTTGTTGAGACTTCAGCACGGTCCAATGTCAATGTTGACTTGGCTTTCCTCACCTTGATGCAGCTCATTGATAAGGGAAGAGGTAAGCCCAAGATCATACCTTACTTTGAGGCATTGAAACACCAGAGTCAACTGATTGCCTCTGCAAAAGACCGCTATGAGTGGTTGGTGAACCACATTGTGAAGAATCACAATGAAACTTGGCCCAACATCAGCCGACGAATGCAGACTTCACCTGAATACAAGGAGTATGTATTTTTAGAAGGTACGGGTAAGGCTAAGAAGCTATTTCAACAACATATTCACCGGCTAAAACAGGAGCACATTGAAAAGCGTCGTAAAGCATACTTGAGCGCTCTTCCACTCGCCTTAAGTAGCTTAGTGTCCGAGTTGGATGAAATTGAGCATTTGAGCTGGTCTGGGGTCCAAAAGGTCCTTGAGTCTAAAAAAGATTTTGATCATTGGTTTGTGGTACTGGACGATGCGCCATGGGAGGACACGCCACATCTTGATAACATGGAGGATGAGCGCATCCCCTTTGATGTGCTAGACACCACGGCTGCTGAAATAATCTTTGATGCACACCTTGAACACTTGCGCAATGAATGCAAGCGTGCCCAGATGCGTCATGAATTCAAAGCAAAATTATCATCTTCACCTTTCGTTACCCCTGGCAAACCCTGGGAGGAGGCCCGTAGCTTTATCATGAACGAAGACTTCTACCAGTGGCTTGAGGAGCCAGAATATTTGGACATTTATAACCGGCACCAGAAAGCAATCATAGACAGGGCAAAAGAAGATTTTCAGGAGCTTTTACTAGAATACTCTGAACTCTTCTATGAACTTGAACTTGATGCCAAACCTAGTAAAGAGAAGATGGGAGCAATTCAAGAAGTATTAGGTGAAGAACAACGCTTCAAGGCACTTCAGAAATTGCAAGCTGAAAGGGATGCTTTAGTGCTGAAACACATCCATTTTGTGTATCATCCTACAAAGGAAACATGCCCGAACTGCCCACACTGCGTTGACAATAAAATTGAGCAAATACTAGCTTCGTGCTTCCCAACACAATACCCTTTCTTTGGAAAGCCCCTTTTGATTGATGGAAAGGTAGATAGGATCAATCTTGTTATACTGGGCAAAGATGGTCTTGCTAGAGAATTAGCTAATGAGATTCGGGCATTGTGTACCAATGATGATCATTATGTGCTTGAAGGTAGAATGTATGAGCTTGTCCTTCGGCCAATTGAGGGCAATGTTAGACTTCCTGTTAATTCGTTTCATACATCCACATTTACTCCCCATGGATGCCTGTGTTTATACAATTCAAAAGAGTCCTTGTCATATGTTGTAGAAAGTATTGAAAAGTTGCGAGAGTCCACACTTGGCAGAAGGGACAACCATATGACTCAGCTTCCCCTCTCACTCTTATTAGTAACCAAAAGAGGTGTTGGAGGACTGGGTGACATTGGAGGTGAGACTGCTCAAGCGTTAATCTCACAGGGTCAGCAGGTAGCCATAAAACTGCATTGTAACTACCTGGAACCTGCCTCCCCAGGCACTGGCTATGGGAGAAATGTGAGTGATAAGCAGATCAACCAGGTCTTAAAGGTTCTACTTGAAACAAGAAGGACTTCTACAATTCGTACCTGTTCTCCACCTGCACCTCCACTGCCTCCATGTATTCGAGACTTACAGCAGGACCAGAGCCCAGAGGCTGAATTGCGTATTGTCATGTGCCTAATGTGTGGAGACTCCTATGACATTGATCAACTTCTTGCACCATTCCTGCTTCCTCAGCATTGCAAGCCGACTTCTCCCCAAACAAGTGGCACTTCCGTGCTGCTAGAACAAACAATTGGTGGACACAAGCACACAATTGAGTTGTCTCTACTGTCATACCACGCTTCTTTTGCCACTCGTAAGAGTCGGCTGGTGCATGGCTACATCGCTTTATACTCTGCTAGCCGCAAGGCTTCCTTTGAAACCCTGTGTGCCTTTTTGTGTGAGGTTCAGGACATCATCCCAGTTCAGCTGCTTGCACTGGGAGAAACCCGGACTGAGCTTTTGGACTCTGAGTCTGCTCACGAGTTGTTAGTCCAAGGTGAAGAACTGGCACATGAACTTGAGGGACGGTTTTGCAGTATTGTCTGTGGCCCTGGTGGAGTTGTTGGAGGACTTCACAAACTAGACCTGTTGGAACAATTTTTCACAGAGGTATTAGAAAAGAAAACCATTGTTGAGGCCAGTCACATGTATGAAAATGTTGCAGAGGCCAGTAGCACAAATGAGAATGTGTATTCACCACACTGTGGCTCCCCAAGCCCTGTCACAATGCTGTTAGATTCTGAGGAAGACATGGAAGCTTCCCCGCCTTACCATGATGGTACACTCACCTCTCATGGTGGATTCAAACTGCCTGACCTGGACTCAGGTGACACATTCTCTGTGATCTCTGACCTTAGCACCTTTGAGAACAAGCTAAATAATAAAGTTCCTCCACAAGTGAGACCCAAGCCTAGTGTCACATTTGACCTTAGAAAAACAAATTTCAACCCGTATGTAGATGCAGTCAGCCATCGGCGCTCCCTTACATCCAATGTGACATGGCCTCTAGGAGGAGATTATGATCCTTCAGACTATGCTGAGCCAATGGATGCTGTCTCTAAGCCACGTCCCAGCTATGAGGACAGCATATACTCTGTGCCACATGACAGCACACAGGGAAAAATTATTACCATCCGCAATTCCAATCGGATCCATTCTAATGGAGGAGGCAATGGTTCAGACAGTGAAGGTGATGGCAGCTCGTTGGAGAGACGTCGCAAGTTTTCAGCAGCAAGGGTGAAGCCACGGCTCTACCGTGATCGTTCCAAGCGTCTGGGGAAGTTCAGCAGTTTCCGCACTAGTTTTTCCATTGGTAGCGATGATGAGATTGGCACACTCACAAGGTCAAAAGACGATGATGTTTCAGCACTGAAGACAGACATACTCAATGAAGAAGGAGAAGATCCCAAAAAGAGGAACATACTGAAAAGTCTTCGCCGACCAGGCAAAGTAAGATTTATTTATTTATTTTACATGGCTTTTTAAAGTATTCTGATTTTTTTAAAATATTGTAATATTTAATATGTTGTTAAGGCTTAATTAAAGGAGTCAAAACAATGCTAATTGTATAACTGTCAAATATTCTGTATTTGTCTTGCTGTTTGTAGAAAACAAGACCAAAGCCTCGTCATTCTATCTCTAAGCCTTTGGAGAGTAACTACTTTGGGGTGCCTCTGGTGAATGTGGTTTCCCTTGAACGACCTATTCCGGTTTTCATTGACAAGTGTATTCGTTATATTGAAGCCACAGGTACATTTGCTGCTGCTGTTTCACCAACCTACTCACCTCATAAGAGTTGTGCTTAGGGAACCATATAAGCTTATCATTATCGCAGTGTCCAGTTAAAATTAGATGCTTAATGGGCTGTAGCTGTCATAAATCACACCACAGCATAAGTATTGCACATACTTCACTTTTTTTTCTGATGGGTTTCAGTTATGGTCTAATAATAAAGATTTCAGAACCATATTAATGTGAATTTAAGAACTTTTTAATTAACACTTATTTAAAAATGAACTCACTTAAAGTAGAATAACTAGTACTTAAAAATGTCTTAAAATGCTTAATAGTCATAGGAAGATCACTTACCTCAAAATGATGTTAATCTCTCGCTCTCGTTCTATCAGGTTTGACAACAGAGGGTATCTACAGGGTAAGTGGAAATAAGGCGGAGATAGAGAGCGTGCAGAGACAGTTTGAACAGGGTAAGTTTAGAAGGATTTCAAATACTTCAAAATTGTTGTGGGTATAGTTTTGTTAGTTGATTTCTGTAGTTTTAAGGAATGTGTGGATACATATAGTGTATATGAGTCATGTTAACAGCATGTAAAAGCTTGTAATAAATGCATTTTTTTTGTTATAGTCCCCACAAAAAGTATTGATGGATAAGTTCTACTGCTCTTGTTATTCCTTTCTTTCTATACCTCACTCCATCACTTTGTTCATTTGTCATAGACCACAATCTGGACCTTGTGGAGAAGGACTTCACTGTGAACACAGTTGCTGGGGCAATGAAAAGTTTCTTCTCTGAGCTGCCTGAGCCTCTGGTTCCTTATAGCTCACAGGAAGAGCTGGTGGAAGCTTTCAGTAAGATCTCACTTAGCATTCTTTAAATGCATTTGTGAAGAGTATAATGTAAATTCATCCACTTGAATTCTAAACTATTAAGATGTTGCATGTAAGGGTAGCAAAATTGGGTGTTATGTCATCCACAACACAGTGCCTGTCTAAGCCTGTGGAATAATCAAGGTTTTTTTGTGTGTGTGCACATAGAAATTAATGATCGAGAACAGAGGCTTCACACAATGAAGGATGTGTTAAGACGATTTCCCAGGGAGAATTTTGATGTCTTCAAATATGTAATGAGCCATCTAAACAAGTAAGTGTCAAACCACCTGCAGTTACAAACTATTAGAGATCAGTTAAAGTGGAGAGACTCTAAACCCTGTTTCTTTCTCTCAGGGTTAGTCAGTGGAACAGAGTCAACTTAATGACCAGTGAGAATCTCTCGATCTGTTTCTGGCCGACACTAATGCGGCCAGACTTCACCTCTATGGATGCCCTGACAGCCACACGCACCTACCAGACAATCATCGAGACGTTCATCCATCAGTGTGCTTTCTTCTTTTACAACCAGCCACCCGCTGAGTCACCCACTGGCCCCTTCGGACTCCCTGGACCACTGGTGCCCTCTGGATTGCCCCCATCTCCCACAGCCAACCCTTCTTATTGCCCTCCAACACCACATTTTACCCCCCTTTTGCAATCCCCGCCACATTCTCCCCCTCAGAGCCCTCACACAGCCCCTGTAGAACCACAAACGCTGTGAGAAAATGTGGCCTGTTATTTAGTGAACTATATACACACACACACACACACACACACACACACACACACACACACACACACACTTCAGTGCATGCTTACACATCTGCATACACACTCTGCACACACATCTAAATGCCTCTAAAACATGTAGCTTGTTTAGGTCAGTGTTGTATGTGGAAAAAATTGTGCTGAGCTCTCAGTACTTGCATCAGGGATGCTCAGTCCTGCTCCTTGAAATCCTCTCTCATGCAGAGTTTAGTTCCAATCTGCTCTAATATATGTTTGTAATTTTTAATGTACCCTAAAACCTTGATCATCTGCGTCAGGTGTGTTTGATTTGGCTTGTATCTAAACTCTTTATAGAACTGATCTACAGTTATTAACTCATACCACACACCAGATGAAGGTCTGTGCGCTTATGAACTCTTGAAAATACTTTTTATTAGTGTGTAACCAACAAAGACTTTAATTACTATGTCAGCACTGCCCTTCATGTAGTTTATTACAGAAGGGGGATGATGTTATTTTCCTGAGAGTGAATATAGATATTCTAATCTAGAAGGATATGAACCATTTTGAAGGACTTTAAAATTTTCCTGTTTTTCCTTCCTCTCAGTGGAAAGCTTACATTCATTTTACAACAGTACATGCTCTCTTTCTATTCTTTCTCCTTACGTCTCTATATGGATCTGTGGTTATAGAGGACACCTATAGTCATGAAGCACTTGTTGTTTAGCCTTTTATCTTAAAAACATTTTTGTGAGAATGGAATTAACTTTTTCTCTTTCTCTGTCTTTTATTTCAAGAAGAATGAAATCACTTTAGCTGCAACCATATTCACCACTTTGCCTGGCTGATGTGTACCACTCTATCATTATTGGTTTTTACCCCATGCTTCTATTTTTAGTTATAAGAATGTTAAACGTACAATGGATTTTGGAGGACATATTTATTTCTTGCTTTCAAGACTTCTTCTAGTCTTTCAGGTGTCAGAACTTCTGAAAGCAAGGTGACCCAGAAGGAGGTTTGTCCTGTGGATCTTTGCTCATAAATTCACCTAATGGGAGTGTACATGCCCTTTCTTTGAAGGATTTAAATAGCAGAGATATCACATGGTTTTGGGGAATGCACTTCCAGTTTGAGCTGGTGAGGGGCTCAAGATCACTGAGACTGCAGATTTACTCTGACCCTTAAACATTAGACACTGAGTCAGCAACTCAAAACCCTCACACCTTAATTTTGGACTCGAGTAAAAAAAACGAAACAAAAAACACATTGAAAGCCTTTTATTGATATGCCTCTGAATGGTTTAAGAACTCCATAGTTTTTACTTAATCTAAAGCACTTTTTTTTTTTTTGTCTTTTTATATAGACCTGTTTTGTGAACTGTGACACTGGATAATGATTGGTTAAAATTTTTGCCACCATGTTTAAAAGATCAATGGACTTTTTCAAGGTGAATGTGGAGTGGCCACGCAGATTAGGCCTAATCCTGGACTGAAGTTCACCCTTGATGATTCTACATTCATTAGTATGTCTTTTGTCCGCTATTGTTTTTGGACCTCCTGTACAGCCTGAATTTTGACTAACATGGACCTTAAATCACCTATTTTTTCATTGTCTTCTCCATTTAACTCAATTGGAATGACACAATTTGCCTCTTCTGCTTCTACCATCTCATGTTCTGTCTAAACCCTTCTGGACAAATCCATGATGTATAAAGAGACAATAATTCATCAATTATAGATTGTATGTATATTGCCATATTACCTTATTTTTTTCTCTTAAACCACAAAGCTTCTGATGTGAAGGAAATTATTCCTGAACATATTCTGCTTGAAATGCCACTTCCTGTTTCTATCCAGCCAAGGTAGAAAAGCTGAAGTACCAAAGTAGTGCAATATGGCTGATGAGGGTTCAACACCAGTTGTACATATTTTAATGGTGGGGTTGGGGACGAGCATGTCCGATTCAACTAAAATACTTGACAAACAGCCCTTATAGCAAATCTTGGATGATTTGAAAATGCTTTCATTCATAATCCTCTTCGTTCTGTGTATCTGCTGCTTTTCTACCAGGCTGATCAAAAAGAATCCCAACTTTACTTGAAGTGTACTATTTTCCTTTCTTATGGAGATTTCCAGTGAACTGCTTGAAATCTCTAGAATTAGCAGCTAGTCCAGGTGTATGTGTTATACTTGTAAGAGTGCAATTTCTCTTCAAGCTAATGTGATTAGTCAAGAAAATGATGGGTAACTGTGATGGTTATCATAATGGTTCAAGAATTGAGGCTCTTCAAGAGTGCCATGAAATTTTATATTAAGTAGATGTGTTTGTAGAAGTAGAGCTTCTTTGGTTTTGTTTTACTTCTGTTTTTGATTTTCTCCTAAAAGTCTGAATATGAGAACTGTATTATTCTCTGTCTGCTGTTGCATTGTGTTGAAGCCAGAATATGGAATACTGGCAAAACCCTGATTAGTTGTGAAGCTGCAGCATTAGGAGTCATACAAACAATCAAAGTGCGCAAAGTTGCGCCTCACAATACCTGACCTGCTGAATTTACTTACCTTGAATAAATGAACTTGCCCTTGAAACTGCTGAGTGAGCTTTAGTTAAAAATCTGGGATACATGTGACAGTAGTGGAAATTCTGATCTGCCATTTACTGATCATACCAACTCGTATGAAATAATTCCTCAGACTTGTAATTAGGGGCCGTGCACCAAAGGTTTGTAGGCACACATTGTGTGGTTTTCCAAGAAACCTACTTTTTCTAACTCCTAAACCTTTGCTCTGATTTTCACGAAAATCAAACCAGATCATCCTCAGACCATGGTGACAAAATTCGTCAAACTGTTCTCGAATAACGCACAAATTAATTTGACAGTGCATGCCAAAATGAACGTGAGGTTATATCTTTTTAAATGCTTTAGCATATTCTGACCAAACTTGTCAGACAGGTGTGTGTTATGATAACTTTGACCTGAGAGTAACTGCACCGTGCCACCAGGGTTGAGGAGATGTGAAGTTGAGTCAAATGACATTACAAAATAGACACCAAATTTGCCATAGTCTCAGAACTTCCTGCCCACCATTTTGATTTTCTTTAAAAACCTACTTTTAAAACTCCTAGACCGGTAGTCCAATTTTCACCAAATTTGAGTCGGATCATCTTCAGACCATGCCAGCAAAAAGTTATGGTTTTCCTGTCGACAGATAAAACTCTTTTTGTTCCCCACATCAACGAATTTGATGGCATAATGTCAAACTGCATCTGAGGCTGCATCTCTACAAAGCTTTGACATATTGACACCAAACTTTGTGTTATTGTCACCTCACACTGACCACACCTCATCAATTTGGTAACGGCGCCACCTATTGGTAAAAGATAAAGCATTAAATCATATTACTATTGATTGTATTGTTTTGTTTTTGTTTTTGTTTTTTTAACCATTCTAACTCAAATGTCCTTAAATACTCATTGTTGCAGGTGTTCTTCATTCTCCCAGGCTTAGTGGCATGACTTAGCGTGCCTTCTTTGTGCTTGGCCCCTTAATTGCTGTTTGCAGCTATATTTTTAACATGAATTTATAAGAATGATTGAGCCTCTATAGAATATTTTACATAATTTTAAGTTCACTAATGTTAGTGTAATCGGAAATAGTCTAACCCAGATCAGCTTTATTGAATGCAAGTTATGTAAAGGGTCAGTTCATAATAATTCAACAACCTTTGCTCTTTGTAAATGAATGTTCTGCTACCCTCTTGTGGCTGTAAGTTGATCAGCAGGTATGTTCAATAAATATATGAGCGCAGTTTCATAATTGAAAATTTAAATGAAAGAGAAAATCTGTTCATAGCTACTGATTTTTTGAATGTGGGCTAGTTTGTGAGAGAAGTGTCTAGACTCTTGACAAACAGCACACGTCTACCAGCCCATTTCATCCTATTCTTGGTGCCTTTAGTTTTTATTAATTAGCAGTTTTTTTTCTGCTCTCATGTTGGAGAGAAACACAGCCTTTTATGTTATGCTTTTTTTTAAAAAATGGGGGGAGGCATGTGAGAAATTTAACAGACAGTGTGACTATATCATGGGGCTCGCATAGTATTGTTTTTAAAACTCAAATGAAGGACTTTCCAGAATTACTGTAGTGGTGGCCTGGTTGTGTGTTAAAAGTGAAAAACACACTGCCTTTTCGTTGACCGTAATTGAAAAAGTTTCTTTCATATATGAAGAAAAGAAAAAAAATCTTGGTGCTTAGTCTCTTGCTTCTTATTTAAGCTTTTTTTTTAAATGGTGTTAGGCTAGTTTAGGTAGCATGCGTGACCGAAGGTCTATACAGGGAGTTTCTTTTTTTTCTTTTTCTTTTTTTTGCTGGTTTCAATATTTCAAAATATGAGTCTGATTCAAAATACGTATTTAAGTAAGTTGAAAAAAAAAGGATCCTGTGATGAAAGGGTCATGGCAGGAGGGCTTTAAATAAATTACAACAAACAATAAATCAATTTTGTTACATGTATGATGTATGACTATTTTTGTTTTTTGTCATTGTGTTGCTCGATACTGATGGACTTGGTACATGTATAATTGTAGATTAATTATGCCATACTGGTTATGTTCAAAAGTTTGGGGTCAGTAAGATTTTTTTAATGTTTTTGAATCTATTTGAACAAAAATACAGTAAAACAGTAATATTGTGAAATATTATTACAATTTAAGAATAACCAAATAAGGGGTCCAAGCACCAATGACGCATGTGAATGATTAGCGATCCAATGCACATGCATGTTTTGATGAGTCCATCTTGGATCATCAGTGATAGTTCAGGTTTGATTAACCGCCACACATACACACGGACAACTGAAGAAATCACTCCCTCTTACCGTACTGTTAGATTAAAAGAAGTGGGAGAGAAAAAAACATTGTAAAAATGTTAACTGTTGTAAGGCATGTAATCATAGCATTGGTTTTTTTTGTGTGGACATTTAATATTTAAAGTGAGATGAATCGCATGTCATAGGATTTAATTGAATGTGAAGATGATATTTTGCTGCTAAAAACCTTATTTATTGGAAAGCTTTATTTTATTCACACCAGTGAATAAAACAGTAAATAAGTGTTTTTATAATTTTTTATGAAATTATATATATTATCGTGAATAAAGACAAATAAAATAGAAAAAAATGTAAGATTCTAGTGGACAACAATATCAGTCTTCATCTTTCAGTTGAAACGGCTGATCGTCTAGAAAGCCTCATGAGCATCATTAATTCTCTAAACTAATCATATTTCCTCAGAATGGATTGTTCTCTATATGTATAGTTTGGAGAAGTTTGCACTTTGAGCAAACAAGATATAGCCTACTCTAGGCATAATAGCCATTGTGGGCCTGTGCCATATCAGATACATATGTCTGAATATCTGACCAACAGCCTAAACCCAGCTTCTTAGTTTCTAAAAGTAGGTTTCTTAGATGATTCCTCATTTAGGGGCACATTTTACTTCTCTAATCAATGTTAATCTATTTGTTTCTGAAAATATTCTCATATATTTACGGTTTGGTAATGACAGCTAATAAATCTATCCTCAGAATCGAAGCACTGCCGATTCGAGACACCTCCTCTGTTAGTTTTCTTCTTCACTCTTGAGTCTATAGCAGCCCATAGTCCCACATCTTTATCATTTACATTTACATTTAGCCAAAGCGACTTACAAATAGTAAGAGTAATAGAAGCAACCAAGACCAGTCAAGGGCAACAATATGCAAGCGCTGTAACAAGTCTCACGGAATCGAACACAAAACACATAGGAAAGTTTTTTTTGTTTTTTTTCATACCATTGTATATTTTACATTTTGAAACCTACTGTAATATTTAACAAGAGGTTATGAAAACACATATCTGATTATCTCCCCATGTCCTAGTAATACATATTTAATATTTATAATCATCACATATTAGGCTATATATAGTGTCTTAAGAAGTGGCAAGTCTAATATAGGCAACTATTTGTAGTTAATAACATTTGGCACCTTTAGAATTTCATAACATATTATCCCACAACATTTGGTGGGACATTGTTGCACAGATTTGGAGATATATCAGCCTCATAATGGTTAATTTACTAAAAGATATATATATATATATATATATATATATATATATATATATATATATATATATATATATATATATATATATATATATATATATATATATATATATATATATAATAATAAATAATTTTATGTCGCAATCTTGCAACTGCTCCACTAGTTTACAATGAAGAAGCCATATTCTAAACGTTTTTCCCACTTCAAATGTTAGTTTATTGCACTAAAAACTCAAAGTTCCTGAATCTGAGCACATTCTGAACCTCAGTCAGGAGAACTCAGATTGTGCTGAACTAATTTGATTGATTTCTGTTTAGCAATGTTTTCTCATTTAAATAACTGGCATTTTAAATTGGTTATATAAACTGTAATATGATACAAAAACTTTCATTGCATTCATTTGATAAAATTTTATTTTCTATGAAAAACAAATCAAGAGCATTAAGGCTGATACCTGTGTGCAAACAGGCGGTGATGTCATTGACAGCTGTCACAGGACATGTAGGTTCTTTAATTACAGTAATTCTGCAGCTCAAAGATGCTGCAGGGTTTGTGGCAGCACTGCTCCACAATGCCTCTCTTCCTTATCAGCTCGGCATGATCTTTAAATGCAAAGTCAGCCACCTCAGTTTCCTGGGCAGATTTAGGAGGAAGGAAACCTGGGGAAAATACAACAATAGGGAAAATCCTGACATGAGTCTATAGCTTAATATAAGTTGTACAACTGAGCCAATTCTTATTTTGAAGTCTTTGTAGTTCCCCATTCATTTGGATAGAGAAAAAATAAAGCCTATCAGATCAGACCTTTATTCATTGAAATGCATGCACAATGAGTTAACATCATTTTGAATTGCCGCCAAAATATGCCTAGCCTTGATGAGATACTGTGAAGTGTATTTTACACACAAGTGTTTTTTTTTTACACATTATACATATTTTATACATATTCACTACCATCCAAAAGTTAAGGGTCAGTACTCTACTTTAAAGAAATGAAAACTTCTATTCAGAAGCATGTTTGTGTTAAATTGAGAAATAGTGACAGTAAAGACTATAATGTTACAAGGAATCCTGATAACAATAATGAATGTTTCTTGAGCACCAAATCAGCATAATAGAATGATTTCTATTCGTAATAGAAGGATCATGTGACACTGAAGACTGGACTTATGATGCTTAATATTCAGCTTTGCCAACACAGGAATAAATCACATTTTAAATATAATAAAATAGAAAACAGTTATTTTAATGTGATGATATTTCAATATATATATATATATATATATATATATATATATATATATATATATATATATATATATATATATATATATATATATATATATATATATATATATATATATATATATATATATATATATATATATATATATATATATATATATATATATATATATATATATATATATATATATATATATATTATTATTATTTTTTTAAATCTGTATTTTTGATCAAATAAATTCAGCCTTCTTTCAAAGCATTAAAAAAATTGTACCAACCCCAAACCTTTGAACCGTCATTATTTGTCTTCCAGTCTTTCACAGTGATTATTATTTTAGACATCACCCTCTGATATGAACAACAGTAGACAATTTTCATGTTCTTTTTCACCTTTCTGCAGCTTTAATCAATATTATTTCTGTCTTATTCATGTTGTGTATTTGCATTTAAAAGGTACATAAAATAGACTATGGTCATGAAATACACTTGAGGTATGGACCCTACATGGATTTGTCCATAGTTTCCGTTTGCCAATCTGGGCTAATTCAGATAGTGCGGACATGAAACCCACAGACAAACCCATGTAGGGCCTATACCATCATGCCTACATTGGCCCCACCGTGCAATATTAGACGAGACACAGCACACAATTAAAAGTATAAGTCTTTGCAGTATCCAGAGTATTTTTTCTTTCTTATCATCTTATTATTCTTATCAAGAGTAGTGAACAGCACTACTTTTCTAAGCTCCTTTACTAGAAACGTAGTCATTCTTACCCAGAAGAGGGTCAACGTCTCTCTTGGGGTTGTAGAAGAAGCCTGTTGGACCACAGACCAGGTAGAGGGCATCGACCAGATGAGATCCACACAGGTGTTGCGGGGCCCCTGCGTTAGCGTTCACACTGGAGACAGCCAACAGGAACAACAGAGCACCAGCCTGGAGCAACACTGCCATGGTCAAACTGACAGAAAAACAGACAGATGCTCTTTTACTGATAAAACATATGTACATCAACATGCACACAGTTGCATCAACAGTACACCAGTTATAATAGCATTTTCTGTTGCTTTCCCATGCTGCTGTTCACTTACCTGTTCTTGAAGCAGAAGACAAGGAATGGTAGAGATGTTAGAGGAGCGATCGCTTGGGACGAATAGCGTGTCCTTCTCACTTTTATACATGGCAGGTTCTGCAGTCTTTGCCTAAATCAGCGGAAAACGAGTCCTGTGCGAAAACACACTTTAACACTTTTAAGGGACTGTCCAATTACACATGCCACATTAGCTGTGTTTGCCCAACCAATTCACATGATCTCCTGAGTGGTATTACGCTCATGAAAGACAAACACACTCTGGCGCTCACGCAGGTCTAGTAGCCCGTGCTGTCAATCTCAAGTGGGTATTGGTTAATTGTTAATACGTGTTGAGGAAAGAGGTTCACACAGAATGGCTTCTGTGGTGACAGCTGGTGGCTTTTCTTTGTAAAGACCATTTGTGAAACAGCAGAATATCTCCAGGCATCTCGTTCTCGAGAAAATGGGATCAGATGTCTCATTAGTCATTAGTAATGTTTGTGATGTCCTCACTGTGACGTTTTCTAGCAATGAAGATGTGTGATCAATCAATATAGTGGCCTGTGTTTTTGATTGATTTTATAGCAAACCACCACAAAATTTCATGTTTTACACAGTTAAAGGACATTCCACACAAGTTAAAAGTGTTTTCAGCCATCTACAGTACATGTGTCTGCCTTTCTTTTTTTGGTAATATGTCAGCATCTTTAGAATATAATACATTTTAGCATATTTTACATATTTAGCAGCAAATGAGAAAGTGAAGCTAGTTTAGTGTTAATTTAACATTAGTGCTGAACTTTTGGCCCTTTTTAGGGTTTCTTGAAATAAAGCATTTATTATAGTATAGTGATGGTCATCATGTAGTGAGTGTGTCAAAGCTATTTGGATCCAAGCTAACAGAGAGTTTTATGTGGGTGCTTTTTATTTTACATTACAAGTATGTATTCTACAAAATGTTTCCAGAATGCAGCCCACTCAAAATCACCTTAGTGTTATGGCTATAAGCAAACACCAATGTCCATTTAAAGAAATGTATTTATTTACTTTTTTTTTTTTTACAATGTTTGAAGTGCTTACATCTGAAAACATGCAAATGTTAACATATATGAAATATATACTAAAACACATCTCTGATACAATATAAAACAAGAAGTCCCTATCAAATAAATGTATAAAACTGAACCAGCAAAATATTTAACTGTGAAACATAATGTATATTATATCTATCAAACATTATAGTTTGTTTTTTTGATTATTGCTTTTACATAGGCAGTGAGTTATTACATGACATGTTATTACCTCTTGAAATGGAGCCTATGTTAAGTCCATCTCTCTAAATTACCAAACCCTTGGTTAGCCTTCATCATAAGATATCATTTATATATTCAAAATACAGCACTTCTATCTTAACTCTGTTTTAATGATGTTGCCTCAGGGAAACAAACCCATTTTCTTCACTTTGCAATCACATAATGCATAAAAGAAAGCAAAAGATGGCTTTGATGGATTTTGTTTGGCACATTGTACACTTGTAGTCATTCCAAAATTATTTTTGAATGCATGATGCAAAGACTTGCATGTTTGAGTAAACTTCACTTTAAAACATTCAGTTATTTAAATTATTTGTATAGAGAGAGGAATTGCTTAAATGTCTTTGTTACCAAGAGGCAACATTGGCAGAAGTTAGTTGTTAGTATTGACATTAGTAACATCTTAATTATTAATTTCGATTAATTATTTAATTTTTGCAACATAACCTACAAAGGACACCCCAGAATATGTTGCAACATTGCTTTCACAATGCATATATTATGGGCTTAACATTTCATCAACTTCATAAATAATAACTTGAAGTTATAAAAAACATTCATCCAATTTCAATAAATGTAAGGCATAGCAAAACATGCATCTCAGTTCTGCAGTTAGTAAATTAG
The DNA here is from genome assembly GCA_023029165.1 of Gobiocypris rarus. Lineage (NCBI taxonomy): Eukaryota > Metazoa > Chordata > Actinopteri > Cypriniformes > Gobionidae > Gobiocypris > Gobiocypris rarus. Next base: position 32,974,171 of record CM040916.1, on the reverse strand, counting down.
TAAATTATCAGTGTTATATTCAAGCACTATAATATTACCTTCACATTTAGTTTACATGTAAACTTGTGTTTTTGCTATGTGATTTGACTGACTTTTAAGTGCCCCTATTATGCTATTTTAAAGTTTCCTAATGTAGTCTCCAACAACAGGTTTACATGCATCAAAGGTCAAAAAACACTCATAATATACATTGCACATCACCACAATGTTCAATGATTCTCAAACAACTTAATGGATGAATCAGTCTCTCTAAATCCCTCCTTTCAGTTTTAGGTAATAGTGCAGCTCACAGATGATTTACAGTAGTATTTCAGTAGACAGTAATAACGTGAGTTAGCCAGATACCTACACAATATGAAACACAAACACATGTCTTCTCGACATGATGCTATCAAGTATCAGCTGCAGTGTTCAAGGTTTTCCTGGTCTCTGCGCGGCATTCGCACACAATAAGTGGATGGGCAATATGCTAATGTTTCATTGTGACATCACAACGAAATGGCTTAGGACTCGTTTGAAAAACGGTTTGTTAAATTGACTCTTACATTTCAGAGACAATCGTTTTATATACGGTGCACTTTCATATTTAAAACTCTGCAGGATGTTTTCATTCATAGAACTGTTACACACTACATAAAAGGTCATTTTCAAATAATTAAAAATCCATAATAGGGGCTCTTTAACAGTTTGTGTCAGCAGTAGCCTACAGCTTTTGAAAATGGATTTACCTGATGATTATAGCTGCTTACATACATGTACACTATTAGTGTAATATGTTAGATCTCCCGGTGTCTTACATCTTTCACACAGCTGCAGCTTACTCCATCATCCAGCAGAACAGAAGAGACATCTACAGACAAAACACACATTCATACGAGCTGCTTAGAAACAGGTGCTTTATCTTTTTCTACTTTCTGATAAAGAGAACATAACATGGATTGAGTGTGTTCATTCTCCCCACATCTCATAAACAAATGTTGTTAACAGCTGAATTTCATTGGATTCACATTTATTTATTTTAATAAACCAACATCATTTAAGGGATAAATTAAATGGCAGATTAGTTTAATTTAGGATTAAGAAAACAACACATTCTTTTCTAACTCTTACGGTGGTTCATGGTGTGTTGCTTTGTGATGAATCTACAGAATTGTGAGTTAATAAACAAGCTGTCAATCATCATTGGAGGAGTTGACCATTTTATTAAAACCAGGACACTACAGCAGGTAACTGTGACTTAAAGGGCTCCTATTATGCAAAATTCACTTTTAAAATGATGAACATAAATGCGTGTTGGCAGTGTGTGTACACAACCACCCTATAATGGTAAATATCCACCCACTCCTTAATTTTTAATCCCCATTAATCATAAGCAGTGTCTCAGAACAAGCCATTTGCAGATTTCTGGCAAAGTGAAGTCACATTTCACAGGCCCCGCCCACGAGTGTTGCTGGATACTGCTGTATTAGCATAGACCCCGCCCTCAGAGAGCTGTACAAAGTCCGCCATGTTTATCTCAGAGCCTTCAAAAGCAGCATTCAAATAAGATATGTGTTCTTAATAAAGCTACCAAAGTTAATTCAGTCAATAGCAGTGAGTGATTTTCTGTTTATCGTTTGTTGTTTGATTAATAATAACAGTATATATAGCAGTAGGTGCTGTATATTACACTGCTTTCACTTTAGTAACGTTACACAGATCTAATATAAACACACGATTTCTGTGCTTGCTGCATACGTGTACAGACACAACCAACTGTTTTCATTTGAACTTCGTTTCAGAAACTGGGTTTCTGAGAGAAACTTGTGTGCATTTGGTGTTCACGAGCTGTAAATCCTCCGCCCTCTGCTGTGGGGAGCAGCAGCTCATTTGCATTTAAAGGAGACTGTGTGTCGCCCTGAAGTCACACTCACCCTTTAGTTCTGAGATTTCTTTCTCTGCATTTCCATCGACGGTTTGGGCTTGTTTTCTGTCCACCATGTCAGTCCGCACTTGTCCTAGAGTCCTGAGGAGACACATGGTGTCAAACCCGGCTTCCCCTCCTTCTGACAGCAGCTCTAATACCTGTGTACACACATTACAAACAAATGTATTAGTCTTCACTCACTGACACTAGCATGTGAAGTGACATGTGAAGGTAACCCATACTCAGAATTTGTCAATTTAACCCATCCAAGGTGCACACACATTAGGAGTAGTGAACAGATACACACACTGCAAACTGTGAACACACACACACCCAGAGCAGTGGACAGCGATTTTGCTATGGAACTCGGGGAGCGATTGGGGGTTAGGCCCTTGCTCAAGGGCACCTCGGTAATTTCCTGCCGGTATTGAGAATCGAAAAACCACTTATTTCAGGTTAACAGTCTGACTCTCTAACTATTAGGCCACTGCATTAGTGCAGTTTCATAAAAACCTGACAAAGAACTAAAACAGATGCATAAAACTGAAACATTCAAATGCACACATGCACAAACCTGCAAACATTTGTAGCTCTTAAGCTCACTCAAGTTTTCCTCCAAGAACAGCAGGTAGATGCTGAGGTCATCATAGCGCCGGGTTGTAGGCTGCAAATCCAGCACATGTCCGAAAGCAGGCAGAAGGTGGTATGGACGGAGGAATTGAGTGCGATGGTGCTGACGAGCAGGTTGGAAGGCAGCATAAACAACGGCCGGTACTAACAGTAAATACACTGCCAGATTCATGCAACTTAGGAGACGAAAAACACCCACTGCCACCAGCTTACACTGAACTGCATCTGGCACCACACTATCATTTACTAATATACCTGGAGACACACACACAAACACAATTCAGACAACAAATATCGTAAAATGATTAGACAGACACGCACTCATATTTGTATATTAATTCCTGAAGTGTATCACATGTGATAAAATGCATAAAAGCACACTATCTAGGACACACCTCTGCGCAGGTTACAGGAGAACTGATCACTGTGTGAAACCCAAAGGATGTAGTAGGTCAGATAAAAGCAAGCCAGTAGTAAAGTGAGGAATGTTAAAACCCGACAAAGCAGATATTTTGCAGCCAAAGCCCATGATGAACGTTTTGTCTTTAAGTACTGCTCTACCAGAGGGTACTTAAAACAAGCTTCAGTCAATTCAAGACCACTGAGAGTGAGAAAGAGAGAGAGAAGAAGAAGAGAAAGAGAGAGTAAAGATCATTAGAATCAGAATATTATGGGTATTTATAGTTTATAGTATATATGATTGAGGAAGGAAATGAAATAGAAAGGAAGTTTAAATTGAAAAGAAGTCAGTTGTTCACAAGCATACATACAAGAAAACTAACAAAAAATAATAAAAGGTAAGATGATTGATGAATTTAATTGATGCATCAAAATACTTTTTGTCACTGATTTTGAACATACATTAAATGTATAGGGTTAGTAAGATTTTTATATATTTTAGTAAAAATATTTATAATGCTAAACGACTTCTATTTCAAATAAATGATCTTTTGATCTTTCTATAAATCCAAAAAGCCAGGAAAAAAACATCCCCCATGAGGGTTCCCACGATTTTTAAACTTCCGATGCCACTGTTGATAATGAAGAAGAAAGAAGAAGAAGAAGAAGAAAGAAGAAGAAGAAAGAAGAAGAAGAAGAAGAAGAAAGAAGAAGAAGAAGAAAGAAGAAGAAGAAAGAAGAAGAAGAAGAAGAGAAGAAAGAAGAAGAAAGAAGAAGAAGAAGAAGAAGAAAGAAGAAGAAAGAAGAAGAAAGAAGAAGAAGAAGAAAGAAGAAGAAAGAAAGAAGAAGAAGAGAAGAAGAAGAAAGAAGAAGAAGAAAGAAGAAGAAGAAAGAAGAAGAAGAAAGAAGAAGAAGAAAGAAGAAGAAGAAAGAAGAAGAAGAAAGAAGAAGAAGAAAGAAGAAGAAGAAAGAAGAAGAAGAAGAAGAAGAAGAAGAGAAGAAAGAAGAAGAAGAAGAAGAAGAAGAAAGAAGAAAGAAGAAGAAGAAAGAAGAAGAAGAAAGAAGAAGAAGAAAGAAGAAGAAGAAAGAAGAAAGAAGAAAGAAGAAGAAGAAAGAAGAAAGAAGAAAGAAGAAAGAAGAAGAAGAAAGAAGAAAGAAGAAAGAAGAAAGAAGAAAGAAGAAAGAAGAAAGAAGAAAGAAGAAAGAAGAAAGAAGAAAGAAGAAAGAAGAAGGAAGAAGAAGAAGGAAGAAGAAGAAGAAGAAGAAGAAGAGAAAGAAGAAGAAGAAGAAGAAAGAAGAGAAGAGAGAAGAAGAAAGAAGAAGAAGAAGAAGAAGAAGAAGAAGAGAAGAAGAGAAAGAAGAAGAAGAAGAAGAGAAGAAGAAGAAGAGAAGAAGAAGAGAGAGAAGAGAAAGAAGAAGAAGAGAAGAAGAAGAAAGAAGAAGAGAAGAAGAGAGAAGAAGAAAGAAGAAGAGAAGAAGAAGAGAAGAAGAAGGAAGAAGAGAAGAAGAAGAGAAGGAAGAGGAAGAAGAAGAGAAGAAGAAGAGAGAGAAGAAAGAAAGAAGAAGAGAGAAGAGAGAAGAAGAAGAAGAAGAAGAAGAAGAAGAAGAAGAAGAAGAAGAAGAAGAAGAAGAAGAAGAAGAAGAAGAAGAAGAAGAAGAAGAAGAAGAAGAAGAAGAAGAAGAAGAAGAAGAAGAAGAAGAAGAAGAAGAAGAAGAAGAAGAAGAAGAAGAAGAAGAAGAAGAAGAAGAAGAAAAGAAGAAGAAGAAGAAGAAGAAGAAGAAGAAGAAGAAGAAGAAGAAGAAGAAGAAGAAGAAGAAGAAGAAGAAGAAGAAGAAGAAGAAGAAGAAGAAGAAGAAGAAGAAGAAGAAGAAGAAGAAGAAGAAGAAGAAGAAGAAGAAGAAGAAGAAGAAGAAGAAGAAGAAGAAGAAGAAGAAGAAGAAGAAGAAGAAGAAGAAGAAGAAGAAGAATAAAGAAGAAGAAGAAGAAGAAGAAAGAAGAAGAAGAAGAAGAAGAAGAAGAAGAAGAAGAAGAAGAAGAAGAAGAAGAAGAAGAAGAAGAAGAAGAAGAAGAAGAAGAAGAAGAAGGGTTGTTGAGCACCAAATCAGCATATTAGAATGATTTCTGATGGATCATGTGACACTGAACCACGGCCAGACGAAATCTCTAAATGATCCAAGTTGACAGAGTGTGCTAAAGATATAAAATATTGAATGACCAGTAATTTTCTTCAGTTAAATTTGGATAAGACTTTGTTTATTTGTATTACTTACTGGACCAACAACCTGTACACAGAATCTATTAGAATACAATATGCATCTATAAGGATGTGCTGTTACTTCATCATCTACAGTTAAATACCTGGGTGTTATATTAGACAGCAATTTGAACTATGACAGTCTTTCGATAATTATATTTTATGTAACAAAAACAGTATGTTAGTTCATGCATTAGACTGGATTACTGTAATGGCAGTTGTCCTGCATCCTCAATAAGCAAGCTATAGTTAGTCCAAAATGCAGCTGCTAGAGTTCTTACCAGGCCAAGAAAATATGATCATATAACACCAATTTTATCATCTCTACATTAGTTCCCTATTAAGTTCCGTATCAATTACAAAGTATTGCTACTAAACTTCAAGGGGTTAAATGGTTTAGCCCTTGTGTATTTAACCAAACTTCTATCACACTACAATCCATCATGCTCTTCAAGGTCACAAAACTCTGGACTTTTAGTATTATCTAGGATATTTAAGTCCATAAAAGGAGTGAAAGAGTTTTCGCATTTGGCTCCTAAACTCTGAAATAGCTTTCCTGGTAATGACTGGGGCTAAAGACACATCTCTTTAGCCAAGCATTCACATAATGCACCTCATAACCTTGTACTCCAGTTATATCAGATCAAATGCACATAATTTCAGTTTGGATCCAGCCTTTTACTAAGACTTCAAATGCTCCAACACCTGTGAAGCGATGACGGCAACCCCTGCGAGGACTTGATTAAGCGAACTCTGGATTAACATGCACAAATGCTACATTTTCTATATATTGTAATCATTATATTCACAACTTGTAATAATTACTTCAATGAGCTCATTATTTCTGGCTAATTATGTTAGCTAACTGTGTGATTTGTACATGCACATTTTACATGGACAGTCACCTACGATAACTATAAACTGTAATGTAGACACATGCTTTGAAACGCGAAATGTGAAAAGCGATATATACGCTAAACATGAATTGAGTTGAGAAGCTGCTGAAAATTCAGCTTTGCCATCACGTTAATAAATTGCATTTAAAAAAATATTCAAATAAAAGGTTTTAGAGAACCCTGGGAGAATCAAAAAATTTATGTGTCAACTGGAAATGTAAACTTCAGGTTGTCATTATAGCTGGAGTTGAAAATGTTCAATGCACTACACCTGTGTGGGTCTTCTGCAATGTCTTTGTCTTGTTTGAATGTGAGGCTCTTGGCCAGGCGTATGGCACGGTTGTAGCAACGGTCAAGTTCCTCCATGATAAAACTGAGGTCAGAGGATAAGGAAGGGGCAGCCGTGAAACGCCAGAAAAGAGCAGGAATATACATGAGGACGGCGACCAGCAGAAGGATATAAGGAAAGAACTGAAGAGACAGAGAATAAAGATGAACACAAGCAACAATGAACCTCTTTTGACATGTCATTGTTGCTCATGACCAAGTGCACTGAATATACAGTAGACCTACCTTATGTAGATGAAGGGGGGCGCTATCAGCCCCATTGTCTGTAGGGTGATGCTCTACGGCGGCCCAGCAGAAGGAGTCCACATAGGAAGCCTGTCTCAATGTGAAGTTAGTGGGTGGAAAACATGTGATCTGAGTACCTAAGAGAGGGGGAATTACACAAGAACATGTAATTTTCTTACCTGAAGAGGACAACAGAGCTATGTGATGGACATTTGATTTATCTCATCTAAAAAATAAAAAAAACACTCAAATATGCTCCTTAAACACACAAATATACATATGATAGTGTTATGAGCAAACAATATTGCAGATTAAACATGGTATTTAAGTAAGTGCATTATGTTGATCTGCTTTGTGATGATTGTGTGTAGGCTATGTATACTACTATAAATCTCTTTCAAAACATCCATCTTATGTTCATCACAATAGGAGCAAGTAAATGGTGTTTACTTGTCATTTTCAGAACACAAAAGAATATATTTTCAATAATGTTGGTAACCAAACAATATTAGAAGCCAATGACTTCCATTGTATGGACCAAAAAAGGGAGACATTTCTCAATATAATTTTGTGCGCCCGCATGCACAGACTAAATTATCATTCGCAAACATGTCATTTGTGTGGAAGTATTTTGACACCTGTGAGCAGGACGTGAAGATTGCAATCTGTAATGTCTGTAAAGGACAAGTTTCGCGGAGGAAACAGCGAAGACATTCGACTGGAAATGCAGAGCTACCTGCACAGCAGCAAACAGCCGTTACTGTACTGGCGCACAAATAAGAGCCGCTTTCCTGCGCTCGCTGAAGTTGCCCGCGTAGCCTACCTGTCTGCGCCCTGCACAAGCGACAGTGAACGTTTGTCCAGCTCAACTTCTCACGTGTTGGATGAGAAATTAAACAGACTAACATATGACAAAGCTGAAATGCTTCTTTTTGTAAAGAAGAACTTGGATGCAGTTTTGAAAAGCTAGAAGTAATTACTTCTAGCTTTTCAAAACTGCATTCAAGTTCTTCTTTACAAAAAGAAGCATTTCAGCTTTGTCATAAGTTAGTCTGTTTAATAGTCTGCTTAAGCTAAACCTCAGTTCGGTATAAGATGAACATTTTTATTTTAAGATAGACCGTACAACCACAATGAAAACCATGAAATCTTTTATGGCTACGAGAATTGCACAAAAAAAAAAAAAAAATCCTTTAGAAGTAATTATTTGGATCAGAATTCTAAAGTGAAAAGCAAGATAACTCTCTAGAAATGATTATAGTCATTGGAAGCTTTTGAGGTTTTTGATAGTAATGCTTCCGACAGATTTGGTAAAACTTGAGTAATTACTATTGAGTTACAATGATATTCACTTTAGAATACTGATCCAAATAATAAGTAATTACTTTAGAATTATGTAGTAACACTTCAGTCATTACTATCCAAAACTTTACTAAAATTCCAAAAGCTTACAATGACTTCAGCCATTACTAGAGAGTTCTAGTGTTTTTCACTTTAAAATACTGATCCAAATAATTAAGTCATTCCTTCTGAAAGATTTGGTAATACTTGAGTCATTAATAATGGGTTACTATGACCTTCACTTTAGATCAGAATTATATATTATGCATTATTCATATTTACTATGAATCTGTATAAAGTAGTTATAAGTAGTCATCTTGGAGGTATGAAAAAAATGTGTTATTGATTAACTAGTGATCTGCCACATTCAACTGAGCACTGTTACTTTATTTTTAGGTAAGAGTAGTTATTAGGCCTACTAGACTGTTAATAGTGCTGGTTTGGTGTGCAAAGTCTGGTTTGGTTGTGATTGAAGAAGTGTGGAACTCCCATCTCTATTTTACTAAGACAGAGATAACACCCTCAATAACAGTCAGTGGCTGAAATAAAATAAATAGCAACAATGTGCGTGGAAAACACGGCAATAATTATTAAAATTATTTAAAACTAATTAGTACATTTATGTTGCAAAATACGATGTTAATTGTTCAACGCATGCTTATGAATCGCTTATTTGTCTCGTGTTTGGTTTTGATCACGCGCACAACGCTCTTGACGCATATCCAGCAGTGACGCGCCCATTCTGGATTTACACACAAAACCGATTACCGCAAGTGGCTCTTATCTTTGTTTAGGTAATCGACAATAAGTTGTGTAAAATACGTCCTTCGTTGTTTTTTTGGAAAATGTTTTGATAATATTTCATACAGCGTCGTTAGCCTCGATTTATAAAGTGTCTTTCAACAATTGGCAGCCTTTCTGTAGCTACAAATCTGTACAAAGACCCAAGAGATGGGCTTCATGTTTTTGAGTTTGGAACTGTAAATCTCCACAAGTTTAAACCACTCTATCTCTATTACTTATTTTCGAAGTAACCCTTGTTGACGTTTTCCCAAATTTCGGCAACGTTAGCTGTGATAAAATGTTTTTACTGACCCACGGAGACTTCTTGTGCAAAGGCGAGTGAGATGAGTAACAAAGGAAGCCCAACCGCGATAAAACTGACCAGTTTGTCTGTGGCCAGTTCCAGCCGAACGCCTTTATACTTAGATTCACTCTGCTCCTTCAATAAAAAATCAGAAAACACATATTCAGTCGCAACGCGCGCTATAGCCATTGTTAAGATGAAACGTGCAGGCTTATTTTGTCAAGTGCACCGCTAGTTCCGGTGGGCAGGGTTACGCGCACGCTTCACCGACCAATAACAACAATCAGAGGGAACAAGAAACCTTAAAATAGTTCACTGGATTGAGTCGGTCGTTCTACTAGAATTATTATATCTTCTGTAAGATTTAAAAAGCGCATTACACACTTTGACATGACATACCATTTTATAGTGATTTTATGAGAAAAGAAAACCTGACAAATGTTATAAATCTTAAAAAAGAGAAAGAAAACCGACCTTATAAAACTAGTTAAATAAAGTTATAATAGCAATAATAAAAGAGGAATATACTTTCAGTATAATAATATTACGTTCTGCTTACAGTTATTGTTTTAATTTTCAAATGAACTTTTTTGTGGCAAATTGTATATCGTATTGCCAAAGCATAATATGAGCAGATAAAATAAAATAAAATAAAAATTAACAAAGGTGAATGAATTGTGTGTTGCTAGTTCTTGCTACAGTTCTGGTTAATTTGTTATGCAAGCTGCATTTGAACTCTTTTCTTTTGTCAAGAGGTCCCTATTTTCACCCAAAACCACTGCATGTAAATGGCCAAAAGGGCAAAGAATTTAATAAAACTGCATGGAAATTGTTTATTTGATAATGCAGTTATTTAGAAAATCTTGTGAAAATAAAGATAAAAATAATGCATGTCATGATGGTTACTTTAAGAGAAATTTAGCCTGTAAGGAGTAATCTCACAGCTACAGGAAGTGACAGGAAGTTTTTAGTTGAAATTAAACAGAGGAAAATTCCTTTTTTTTTTGTCTGCTGTCTGTCCAGGAGTGCACATGACACTAGAACCATAAAGAAAATATGAATTAGCAGTGGAAGTTGGGAATTTTTTCTTGACTTTGCTGCAAGACAGGGAGGTGCTGGTTAGGTAAACCTCAGACCGTGAAGATACGTCAGATGGTGGCTCCATGCGGCATTCACAAGACAGTCGCATGGCTTCCCACAAGTCTCTTACTGTCAGTGACATTGACCCTGCCACCCCATTTACATGGCTTGTGCATTATTGAATACAGACAAACAAAGGAACTTGGGGGTATTCAGTATATCTTATTAAAAGAGAGATGCAGTTCATTTACCATTCATCCTTGAGAAGCATTCTCAAAATGCATGTAGCATTTTTTCAGTCCTCCAGTGTTTATAGTTTTGGAAGCATAAACTGTTCAATAACGTGGTTCATGGTGTATGATATGGAGGAAATTTGTGTCACTGCATTGCTCATAGTTCACACACAGCACTTTTAGTTCGGGTTTTTTAATCACTTTTACCTGGTAATTAGAACTTTTAGGTACATTTTCCTTCTTTCTTTGCAAGGATCATCATGTCTTTTCAAAATAAGTCTCTGCTTATCTTAGCACCGCTGTTGTCCACACAACTTTATGCTAATTTTACATTTTTCAAACAGACATAAAAAATGGATTTCAGTGAAAGCTCAACTTTATTGACTTGATTAGAGTGAAGAAACAAGTTCCAAAAAAATGACAAAAAAAGGATAGTGAGATAGAAACTGCAGGCATTTTCTGAAGAAAGATGATACAGGAAATATTTTGATTTAAATGCTGTTTTTATTTTTGCATGTAGCCATCTTTGGCAGTTTGTATCTCATCTCATGTTATTTTCAGTCGTGAAACAGGTCGAAGAAGCTGTGGTCGTCTGGGGCCTCCTCAAATGCCACGCCCTCACAATAGGCAGGGGGCACAAAGGCTTGTGGGTCATCAACTTCTGTTTCAACACCGAAGAAACTGAAGCAGAATATAGCTCAGTTAATTGATTTGTATGGAAAACTGCAGGATACAATCAAATGTATCATCCTCAAAAGATTTTAAACAAAGTCTCTGCTTTACCTGAAAAGAAGGTCCTTCTTCTCACCATAGTAGGATGCAGAGACCGGCAAACAGCCACAGGAAGTGGTTGACAGAGAGTAGTGAGCTGAAAAGAAAACCAGAACCCGTCAAGAAATAAACATGGTTTTCATTTTGAAAAGCAACAGAATAACAAAAAAAGAAAAATGTAAGAACCATGAAGTTCGGACAACTGTCCATTCCAGACCCGGACTCTGAGTCCCTGTTCTGTGATTGAGGGGCTGCCCATGTAAATCTCAGACTCATGAGTGGCATCAGGTGGAATCTCAATCAGGTGCTTGCGGAACTGCAGAGTCTCCTTCTTGCAGCTCTCGTTTTTACTGTCTATCTCATAAAGTATACCCTGTGTGGAAATAGTGCTTTAACATCACAACTATAAAGTTTGTTCTTTATTTAAACTTTATGATTATAAAGTGCTTTATAATCACAACAATCACAAGCTGAAAGAGGAAGAGGAATAGAGAGAGAGAGAGAGTATTGCTGACTTTAGCCTACCTCGTCAAAATGTATGAGCACATCCATATACGAAGTTTTGTTCGCGTGAGTAGTGTCTTCCACAAAACGAAATTTATTCGCTTTGGAGTCATGACTGAACTCTCCAGATGCAAGGTCATGACCCCCTGTTGAAACCTGAATGTGTGTTTTGCATGTCAAATAAAAGAGAACAGTAAACATGTTAAGTCATTCAGTACAAAAAATACTATTTAATTATTAAATACTTAATAATTCAGAGGTTTCAAAATGTCTCAAGGTCTTTGGCCCGGTCTTTATTTATAAACTAAACACAAGGTTTTTAGATGCAAATAAAATTCATCCTTTTTGCAAAGGCCTATATATGTGCTCCACCTTGTGTATTGCTGAATTAGACTGAATGAGAATGTATCATAAATAGAGAAAGAATTAGGGCTTGTGCTTGTATTCAAGATGACGCAGCATTTTTAAAAAAGCTTTATTTTTAACGGTTCTCTCATTGCTGAGCCAAATTATACTGCCTATACAAATAGCCTGCTATAATTATGAAACATACTTTGAAATTGTGTACACTTACCACTTTCATTGTTCCACTGGTCAAAGGTGGTAAATCTGAAAAAGAAATAAAAAAAAATTATGTTTCTGCCTCATCATCTGCAGCTTCTGAGTATCAAAATTATAATTTTAGGCTGGAAAAACAGTAATATTACAAAAACTGATTATTCTTTAACCGCGAAGACAAGAAATGAATAAAGCTCTTACGACATGGCTGACGAGGAGAAGAAGCCCATGCAACAGCACAGATGCACGAGAACACCACACAGAGCAGCTTGACTGTATGCATCTTTGCTCTCTAACTTTCTTCAGACACTTCCACCCTCATTCAGACTGTGCTTTTTATATATAACCCCTGCACCCCATATAAATGCCCCCCTCCCTTCTGGACATCCAGCAATGGAGTAAACAAAAGATATTTCGAAATCGCCTTCTGCTGCAAGTGCAAATGAGAACGCTGGACAAAATTGGCACAAATGACCATTTACAAGACAAATAGGGTAAAAAAGAAAAGCTTAATTTAAACAAACAATCCCCCCCGCCCGCCTCTGATCGGCACTCAGGGGTGCTGGCTCATGCTGGTGGACCACGAGTCCAGAGACAGTTGGTTTTGGTTCATGTAAGGTGATGATTGTGCTGTCTCAATCAAGCAAAAACAAAGCAGGTGTGAAAACAAAAGCCCATCTGGTACTTCCTTGTCATTCATTTCTACTATCAGCGGTCTACATTTGCATCTGATTTTTACATTTAAAAAACTTACCACAAAGATATTTCAAATCAAAACACTCACGCACATTCACACATGAAGTAAATATGTAAAATAAATCTGGAAGAAGGTGTGCAAGAAAGGTAACACTTTATAATGACTTTCATAAACAAACATTAGTTCATATATATGTACATAGCTAGACATATTAAATAACAAGCTTGTTAATGATGACCAGTGAACTTATTAAACATTTCATAAGTTGTAATACATACAAATGTCATTTAAACGTTCAATATGATCAAGCATGGTTTAAGAATCATTAATAAATCATTAACAAACATTATATAATGCTTGATAATATCCAACTTTTTAAACAATACATAATGATTACCAGATCATTACAAATGTTGTGGAAAAATTGGCTTAATTAGTAATTTGAAGCACTTTACTCACTATTCATTTGAACATATTCATTAACTCATAATCACAGTCTGTGGAGGTCATATATTTGGTTGTGGTGTGTATGCAAACAATTTTACAAATAAGTCTGTTTTTGCACCTAATCTAAAGTTGAAACTATAATTATTTGTAAATATTTATAAACGCTTGTTAATCATTTAGTACATTTATGGGCAGTTATCTCTATGGCAAAAAGTGCCCCACATGACCTATTTGTTCATGTTTTTGCAGTACCCAATTCAAAGTTGAAACTATTTATCATTTGTACATGTTTATAAATGTTTACAAGTAGTCATTTAGTACCTTTATGGGCATTGGACTTTTAGCTATACTTCAACAACATTTGTGTAAAGTTATAAAGATATGACAAAACCACATTATTTTTGTAATTAAAATGTGGGTGCAAAACATTTGTATTGCTTCAATGCTATACTATATCTTTAAACAGGAAATTCATTGAATCTTACACCAACAGGAGAAAATACTTCTTCATTTATCAAAACAATGTAATATAAAAACTACCCACCTACCCATACCCACAAACCTGTTCCTGTCACACCTCAATAGCAGCAAGAGTTTTTTGCAATAGAACATGAACATAACAATTTTTTTTGACATAAGTTAGACACCTCATATAAAGTGGGTCCAGTTATTGTTATATTGTTCATTTTTCAGTTGAACATCAGGATCACTCATAGCTACCAAACACCTTTTTGCATTTGTACAGTTGTTAATGTAAAAAAGTGCATTAGATAAAGTATGAACTGAAGTTTAATGACATTTGTAAGCATTTAAATTTACATTTAATAAAGGTTTGTTAATCATTATTTAATGTTTGATAAGTTAATAAGTAAACATAACTAAGCTAATATTTCTAGATATTTGAATATATATCCGTTAAGCATTATATAATGTTTGTTAATGGTTTAAGGAAAGTTATTATAAAGTGTTACCAAAATGGAAACATTCTGGTCAGCTGAATTTTCACCATGTAATTTTACATAATGTGGTAGTCACACAAGATAAAGACAAGCTTCAGATGTTAAATTCAGCTGTTGTTGAATCTTCACACCTGAGAAATGCATATCTACTCAACTGCATATCTAGAAACTTAAAAGAGTTTTGAATACAATACAAATACAAATATTGATTCTGTTTTCTTGTAAAGAGGACACAAGAAATCCCCCTATAAATGTTTGTAGGCCACTTTCACTATCGCTGTTTTACGGCAGGGATTGTCAGGAATTGGTTCTGAAATGTGCCTTTATATGGTAAAGATCCAGTGTGGAAAATTGTTCTTAGATCAGTTTTAAAGAAATGCTTCGCGTACTGATGCATGTTGTGAAATCTGGATCTTTCAAAAAAATACATTAGGCATATGCTTTTGTTACTAAGAATGCAAGAGTCAGGTACAGTTCTGATTCTTCCTGTGCGGGTGTTTGGTACAAACATTGTTTGTGTGTGTGTAACTGTAAATCATGTACGTTACTTAAACCTAAAAACCAAAGACTTCAAGCAAAATAAACTTTTCATAATGATTTTAAGATGAAAGCATAATGATTTCCAAAAGAGGAGGTGACCATCTATGTGTGGAAGCCCAGATGTTCACCTTTGCGAGCTCTGTTCTGCTGGAGTCAATGCGGGATACATGGTGAAATTTAGTTTATTTGCTTTCCCTGCTTGATGCAGTCTTGTTTTCTAGGCAAAAGGGAACATCAAACCAGAAGGAAAATCAAAATCACATCACGTTACATTACCATTGCGTTTGCAACATTTTCCACATATCAATATTTCTTTATTATAATATAACTTTATCCATAGAAACAATGTTTTAAAATCATTATATTTTTAATAACTGCACAAATCAGTTCAACAGCCAATTTGTCTTTGGAAGCATCTGAGGTACTTCAATTTAACCTGACAATTGGAAATTTTTGTTTTCAGGGATGTTTTTCCTGTAACAGTCAGAAAAAAGGTACAAAACCGAAAAGGTACTAATAAGCACCTTTAAGGTATTAATATGTACCTTTAAGGTACTAATACACACTCTTAAAGTACTGATATGTACCTTTTAAGGGTAAGTAAGGTACAAAGATGTACCTTTTCACTTTTGTACCTTAGGGTACAGCCCCAGTGACAGCACTGTACCTTTTTTTCTGAGAGTGCTATAGGATAAATAGGATAAATATGTGCATGTAAAGTGAATGAATGTAAAAGGTCTAGCAGGAGGTCTGCTGGCCCATGTTGAATCAGCCCAACAATATAAAAGAGGAGGCCTTCTAATAGTTTAATATCAGCTATAGCTTTAGGTTCTCATTGCCATCTTGTGGATCAATTGAAAGTAACAGCCCCTTTTCCCCTGACCGACTTCTGAATGTGTGCAGACTGGAGACTGGAGTGCATATCTGATCACATTTGATAGCCATTAAACTCATTTAGTTCACTTGACTAAAAAAACCTAATGGTCATTTGGTTAAGGATTGGGTAGCTCATATAATTATTACAGCACTGCATCCAATGTCCTGACGACCCAGCTCGACAAAAATGCAACATCCGAAGAAATGAGGGTAAGGGAAAGAGAAGCTGAGAAAAAGAAATAGCGAGAGAGAGAGAGAAGTGATACCATAGGTTTTAGCTGAGAAATGTAACAAAACTGATGTGTCATAAGGAAAACTAATTTAGCTCAATTACAGTATTGGATGAGTCAGGACTGAGAATGACAGCATGACAGAAATAGAGAAAAAATAAATGAGGAATACCTTCTGAAATCAATATCAGGAGGGAGGTTGATATCAAAAGTGTGTTTATGTCTCATGTTGTTTATACTGTAACAGCCTATGCAAAAGTATGGTGTTCACCTGCATTAAATACACTTAAAATAGTAAATATGTGAGTATAACGTGTGTATGTTCTGAATGACCTATTCATGCATGAACAGTGATTTGAGTCATAAGTGCCCATAGACATCGTGACCCCCAGTGAAATAGGTGGGTGTTATAGTTGAGAATTACCCCTTCCCACGAGTCACCACTGTCAAACAAGAAATGACGAGATGTACATCACCGCTTTGCTCCGCCTCTACACTTGTGGTTGTTTCTGCAATATAATTCTCTGTTTCTGCCCCCTCACAGAGGATCACTCAAGGGATTACCAGGAAGAAACATGACAGGGTTTGCAAGACTTCCTTATTCCTTATTAGGCAAAGAAAACTACAAGTACTATAGTACTACTACACTTTGGAATTCAGAAGTCTAAAACCATATTAAAACCTTGGATATAAACAGGATTGTTTTTGTGGATTTCTTTAAAAAAAAATAAACAAAGAAACGCAATGATGTAAAAGAAATATTTCTGACTCTGCATTGTTTCTAGGCCACTAATCAAATAAGTAAATTTCAAAGCATGCTGGATTAAATGATCATCAGGTTTTACTCAAAGCTCATGAAGCTTCAGTGCTGTGGCCAATAAAGCAAAAGGGGGACAAATAAAAAAACTAAGACATTCTGAAAATCATGTATATTTTCAATTAGAATTTTTGGAAACATTTTCCAGTAATGTCTGTTGAAACTCATGATGTTAATAACTGCACATAATGTAATAAGTATTACATTATTATTATAATACAGTTTTCATAATGTAATAATTTTTTCCCAAAATGTAATAAAATCTTGAGCTCATAATGTAATAACAATTATGAGAAAATTATTATAAACTCACCAAAAACATGTCATATTTTCATTATTTTAATTGGCACGGCCACCAGAGTCCTCAGACTACATTACCCATAACCCACTGCCCGGACTAATCAACCATTATTGTTTACAGCTGTGTATCATTAGCTCATTACCTCATTACCACATTGCCTCAGTCCTGCAAAGTTCAGCTCCAACCCTGATAAAACTCACCTGCCTGTAGCTTCCTTGTAACCCTTCAAACCTTGATTAACTTATTCAGGTGTGTTTGATTAGGGTTGAAGCAAAAACACTGCAGGACTGTGGCTCTCCAGGACCAGAATTCGCCACCCCTGCTGACCCATGCCTGGTTATCACAGTCATTCATTGCAAAGTCTTGATTAGTGTAACACTGCTATTCTCTGGTTTCATGTATCTTGTTTGTTTTTGTTTTTTTTACCCGGTTTACTCTGTTTTTGCCTGTGCCCCTGTGCCCCAGTTATTGTTTGGACTGGGGTGTTTATGACCTTTTTTCCTGTTTTTGACTACAATGTTGGATTACCCTTTCAATAAAAGCTGCATTTGGAATAATACTTATTACATTATGTGCAGTAATTACATTATGAGTTGCTACAAGGTCTCATTTGTTAACATCGGTTACTGCATTAACATTAACTAACAATTTTTATATTTATAAACCTAGTGACCTAACCAATGTTAACAATATAGTAGTAAATGGTGAGATTAACATTAGCTAAGATTAATAAAGAAAGGAATGTAGTTAAGTAATGTTAACAAATGAAACTGATTATTTGCTGATTATTTAATGAAAAAAAATATGAAAATATATTTTAAATTAAGTAGGTAAAATATAATTATCTCTTTAGTTAATTGAAGATATGTACTGTATATTTATGTGCTCGTACTGTCTATATGCACTGTATATGTATGTACTCTATATGTACTGTATATGTATGTACTCTATATGCACTGTATATGTATGTACTCTATATGTACTGTATATGTATGTACTCTATATGTACTGTATATGTATGTACTCTATATGTACTGTATATGTATGTACTCTATATGCACTGTATATGTATGTACTCTATATGTACTGTATATGTATGTACTCTATATGTACTGTATATGTATGTACTCTATATGTACTGTATATGTATGTACTCTATATGTACTGTATATGTATGTACTCTATATGCACTGTATATGTATGTACTCTATATGTACTGTATATGTATGTACTCTATATGTACTGTATATGTATGTACTCTATATGTACTGTATATGTATGTACTCTATATGCACTGTATATGTATGTACTCTATATGTACTGTATATGTATGTACTCTATATGTACTGTATATGTATGTACTCTATATGCACTGTATATGTATGTACTCTATATGTACTGTATATGTATGTACTCTATATGTACTGTATATGTATGTACTCTATATGCACTGTATATGTATGTACTCTGTATGCACTGTATGTACTTTCCAGTCTGTCTCAGACACTTAATCACTTGAGAGAGAGCGAGAGAGAGAAATGACAGTATGAGAAAGAGAGAGAGAGAGAGAGAGAGAGAGAGAGAGAGAGAGAGAGAGAGAGAGAGAGCAAGATGGAGAAAGGAAGTGTTGCTCAACTCAAAACTAATGCTAATGGAGAAAAACATGAAGTGAGAAGCACATGTGGTGCAACTGCGGTTTTGCATCACCAAATAAACCTCTGCATTTCTACTCACTGTAATCTATACATGACACCTTACATAACAACTGTGGTCAGAATGTGTGGCATCTTCTGTTAAAACGATGGTCATATGATTACCTAAACATCCAATGACACCATGATGCATGTCTAACACTGTGTCTTCACAGAAAATGACAAAAATGAAATGGCTGTGTGTCGTTAGAATGGATATTCCCTCAAAAAAGAGAGAAAACGAAAAAAATGTTTTGTAGTATTTGGATATCCCAGTTTAGGTAGAATGAAAATAAGTAACTTCAACAAGCACTGGGAATGTACAAGAACAATCCAGAGGATTTTCATTTAAAACTGCCGTTTTTTATTGTTAAATAGTTCAATTCAGTTGTTGCTCAAAACAAATTGTGAGCCATATGCTAAGACTGAATTGCATGTTTACCTACTGTTTTCTGACTTGCATGCAGGCCAAAAATGTTTTGGAGAACTGTAAAAAAAAAAAAAAAAACATTATTAGTGACCCTCTTCTGATTTCCATCAGCAGCCGAAAATTATTACTAATTTCCTCAACAATCTAACAATGTCATTCATTTTTCAAGTGTGTGTGCTATAGATGTACAGAAAATTTACAAAATAAGTTATATCATTTCTAAAAAGTTATTTGTTAATTATTTAATGAACTAAGAAAAGACACAAAATAGTTCATTTATGTGCAACTATCGATAATTGTACAGGCGATGTAATGGTGCAATGCATGCGAAACTATGATTTTTTTTTATACAGATGTTTCAAATTTACAGATACTGTGGTCTCTTATTTAAGAAGGTACTTTTTGTGAAAGTATGCCCCAACTGGTCATGGGGCAAAACAGAAATTTCATTCTCATGTAGAAAACAGCTGTTGAGTAAGGCAGATACAGAGACTAGATCGTGTAAGGAAGCGTGGGATCTTCCCCACAGGGACTGCCATGTGAGTTTCCATGAAACAGACTTAATCTGTTGTAAAATGTAAAATAGAACTTTATGCAACAACACCTTACACATTTATTCATGTTTT
Organism: Gobiocypris rarus; assembly: GCA_023029165.1. Lineage (NCBI taxonomy): Eukaryota > Metazoa > Chordata > Actinopteri > Cypriniformes > Gobionidae > Gobiocypris > Gobiocypris rarus. Next base: position 32,954,324 of record CM040916.1, on the reverse strand, counting down.
TTTTTTTTTTTTTTTTTACCTCAGCTAAACTATTTTCTGCTACATGTTTGAAATCACTTCCTGATGCGAAATGTACAAGTCCATTTTGAGAGGGTATCAGTGTAATTTGTTTTGAATATATACACTTAATGAAAATTCAACATCTTTAAACTGATGTTTTGAAAATGCATTTCTTAATAAATTATATTCTATCAATTGCATCTATACATCATAATTTAGGGTCATACTTTATATAAATCACGCCATCAGCCATGCCCTCAGCACCAGATTCCCACACACACACACACACACACACACACACACACACACACACACACACACACACACACACACACACACACACACACACGATTACTGATAGGCACCACCTGCACCCAGTCAGCACCTTCACTAGCACCATAAAGCTCACACTCTCCAGATCACCTGTGGATTACTTACCTTTGTGTCAAACGGTCACGTTCACCTCTTCAGAGATCCATCTCTTCATTATCCTGTCTTCAGTCCTTCAGCCACCGCTCTCCGAAACCTGCAATACAGATAAGACAAATTTTCATCCTTTTTCACATTACGATCTGCTAACCAGATACTCACCTGCTTTCTGTGTTGTTTAATAAATACTGTTTACATTATTTTGTTCCAAGACAGTATAGGTGTCATTACTATGTAGCCTACTTACATTAAAAAAAGTAAGGTACAATGCACTTATTGTGTTCATGTTGTATTGAAAATCACTATTACTGCTTCTGAGGTGGGATTCTTATATATATCACTATCTGAGCACCATAATCCTGCGGGGACAGTAGAACCTAAAAAAAAAACCTAACCTAGATTATGGATTATGTTATTAGATGTTAAATGTCAACTGCTATCATCTTGTTCAATATGACAACGTTTACACAAGCTTTGGATGACTAGCATATTACACTTACATCCCCACAAATACAATGCTTAATCTAAATAAGGACATAACAGACTTAACATAACATAAGACTGTAGTAAACCCCACACTAACAGAACACTTTTGCATTAAAAAAGAGGGATATGTGTATACATACATGCATACATTGGCAAAATATAAATTTTTGAGGTTTGCTTACAATATAGCAGCTAAATGAAAATACTACATACTGTACTTCTTGGAACTGTTCGAATATGCGAGCTGAAAAAAGAAGAACAAACACTGGCATTCCCAAAAAAATGCAGACGAATAATGAAACCGAAACTATTAGCGATTATAAAGATCTCCAGATATCTCTGGTGCATCATCTCAAATCACTGAGGACGATTGAACAATCAAGTGCTATATTCAAATATTCAAACCGAGGTAAGAGACAATATTTTAACTCTCATTACCAAAATAGAAACTACAGATTCATTTTAAATGTTAAAATGATAATAGCCTAAGCAATTTAATGTAAATTGTTATTAATTTAAATAAGAGGTTTGAATTCAATTGATATTGATCACTATTGATTCTTGTTAATCATCTGTAATGGGTAGGCTACAGCTAGTAAACGCGTTTGACAGCATCTCTAATGCTTTTTTGTTTGTTTTATTATTATTATTATTATTATTATTATTATTACTATAATGATACGGTCTATTTAGCCTACGTGATTCAAAGTGTCTTAACTGTAGGCATACTATCAAGTTTGTTTTGCCAGACAGTATGCTGCGGTTGATTTCTGATGTGAAATATGATCAATAATATCTCGAAATTAAACTGTGATAACCCCGTTTTATGTCTCATGATGTAGCCTATATAATAAACGAGGTATCACTACTTTGAATGAGCTGACAGTTTCACTCTCTATTCTCCCAGATGTTTCGGCGATGTCAGACTTCTTTTTGCATCCTCTTCCTCGCGTGTATGGTGTCTATAAATAAATCTTCCCCTCTTGGACCCAGAGGAGCGCTGTCTTTCTCCCATTCACTGCGCCTCACGCGCACTGTTCGCGCCCGCGTCCAACAGCTGCTGTCCCAATACGTAAGAGAATTGCATATCTTCTGTATACTAACCAACATTCAGATTTGTATTGTTGTTTTTTTTATTATTATTCAGTTTGTATCTAAAGTTCCACATAATGTGATTTCACGACAGAAACGACAAGTGTTTGGTGGCGAGCTCTTTGAATACGGAGACCTGAAGCTGAGTTCACTACCTTCCGTGACTGTCAGTTATCAGACCTGGCTACACATGCAGGTGTGCACGCGTATCTTTATCACGTAGTATTTAAGTTATTATACTGCACGAGGGTACGCTTTAACAGTATTTATTTGGTTCAGGACACTGAGCGTTTGCGTTTGGCCTCTCACTACCTCCAAACTTTCTGGACTCACCTGGAAGGTCAACGGCAGCAGTTTGAGAGAGAAAGAGATTCGACGAAAGAAAGACGAGAGCAGAGAAGAGACAAACGAGGAAGGCCGCAGCCCACCTTGTCCCAAAGTTTTATGGGTCTGCAAATCGATCTGCGGGACCTAATGAGACAAGTCAACACTCAGGTAGGCTTCAAGTGCAGACTTGTTAGTTACGCAACAACGGCCCAGTCAATAGTTCATTTAAGGATCATAGACACAACTCATCATGCTCCGTTAAAGTTGCAAAAACATAGGGGCTCTTTCCAAAGTATCTACGAAAATCCCAAGGGGATTTTTTATAGGGTAGCCTATATGGAAAATATTTGTGATACATTTAAATCTAAGAATAGTAATATCGACTTTGGCATTTAGCCTGTTGTAGTCACAGGGCCTATTTGTTTGCTCAGCCTCATGATCTCTATGCGTGATCATTTTCTAACTGGCTGACCATATAAAGTCGACTTCTTTATTCTAGGTTTCTTTGAGACTTCTAAATAATCTCACATTCTAATATTACATAATATTGCAATACATTTGCAATTTTATGAATCCAGGGTTTCAACCACATGTTTAAAGTTCAGATATGAAAAAAAGTAATTATAGCGTAACCAATAAAATGTATCTTTTTTTGGATGAAAACAACAGGCTTACAGATTAACTGGTTTCTCTCTCTGTCTGCAGTTGAAGAGCATCACACAGGTGTCTGCATCCACAGAATCTCCACTTCTCCATCTCCTACACTCCACTTCATCTTCCAGTCCAATTCCCAGCATGCATCATTCGACAGACAGCACCAGGAAGCTCCAGAGCCCAAGACCCTCTGATAACCCTCAGAGCTCCACACACTCCACTGTACTATCGCCTCGAGCCTCGTACTCCGCCGACAGAGGATTGACTTCAATGACGGAGAAGCAACCTACCCGGGCATCAACTCTGGAGACCAAGCAGACCACAACCGCAGGGGCGTCCCTTTGGATTCAGCATCTGAGAGGGTATGTGATGCTGAAAGATCTGGAACTGTACTTGAGCAGACTGGCACGAGATTACACTTTGCTCCAAGCTAAATACTGACATGCATAAGCAAATCAAGAAAAAGCTTAAAAATAAGAAAAAACAAGTATTGGAAAAACACCGGATTCAATTTTAAAGCACAAGCAAGGAAATACCAAATTGAATACACTAAAAATTTATGTCCTTTAACAACCATTTCAGAGTTTCTGTTTACCTTGTTGATTAACTGCTGTTTTATTTATGAGTATTTTATTACTATTGAAAATGTATTTATTTACTGTTTGTTTACATGTGACTAGACAGATACTTATCTTGATGTGTGAAAATGTATTTTATTTTATCTACATTTCAGTATTTTATATTTAATGAGTATTTCCATGTATGGGATAAGTCAGGGGAGTGAGCAGATGAATAGGCAGCTAGTGTAGGTTATCGTGAGATTGCCTAAGCAGTATTATTAGACCAGCAAGTATTTTTAGATTTTACAATTATTGTGTTTATTGTATTAACACAATATCAGCATCATTTAAACAAACAGTACATGTTTTGTTTATATTTGACAATTTAACTGAAAGAAAAAAGGTTAGTCAGCCATTCTAGAAAATCAAAATTCCCCAAACACCCCACTTCCCTCCTTCACTGATAATCAGCAAATCAGAGGTCAGAATGAGATGAACATTACATCCCCTTTGTCATTCCCCTGTACTTTCCACCTTGTCTTATTTATTAAGTTATTTATTTTATTTATGTGAAATGTGTGCCAATACCTTTTTCATACAATATTTATTGTTCATAAATAAGTGAAATGTTTCTGTACATTCATGTGGACTGAATAAAATGACTGAGAAGCACTTTTAGTGTATGTGTATTTATTTTTTTTCTCTCCCATACAATGTATAGTATGTGAAGTCATACTGAACACTAGACTAAGACATGTTTTGACTGATCTCTGTTTCAAGACACTGGCTGACATTTTTTGGCATCTGGCTAAAATGTTAGAGAGAGATAATAGAGCAAACCAAACATAACATATTAACCATAAGCCATTGCATTAAATAATTTTTTTAATGATTTAACAATAATTGAGTTATAAAATGTTTCCACTGATAGGTAGTGGTGTTATTTATAAAGGTGTGCTTTTTTTAATGTAGTTATTGTGAATTCTCAAAAACACTTTGCAGTGTATATGTACAGTAAAGTTTGAATTACTATCATAATTGAAATAGCAAATTCATTTGATTGGTTAGATATGAGAAATTATATGACGTCATTAATTAATCCACAAAATCGTAATTAAATGTTATCTAAATTCAGTATTCAAAAAAGTGATTACAAATGTCACTTAATATACACTTGCTAATATGTGATTTTGTAGTGAGACTGAAATTAATCATAAAAAGTGTAGTCTGGCTCTGTGTAGTGATTGGCTAAAGCACTCCTGTGAAATGATCTGTCCACTGCTGGTCAGCTGTCATTGGCTGTTCATGAGATTCGTGGGGTGGTCTAGAAAAGAAATAGCAGTTAATTGCAAACAGCATGTTAAACAAATCAAATGGCTTTACTAAATAAAACATTTGATGTTCACTTCTCTGAACTCTCCTCCTGAATTCGTATCACCTTTCTTTTTCTTTTTTTTAAACTCTTAAACTTTGTCTCCTATACCCTTTTAACTAAAACCATTTCATTCTTTAGCCTTACGTTTTCTCATAAGTGTGTGTGTTTAAGTCTCACCACAGACAGGTGTCCATTCTTGGTCTTGACCACTCGCAGGTCCGATCCATTGGTGAAGTCTATAACTCCCTCTTTTCCCTTTGCTATGGCAAACCTGATACTGGAGAGTAAAGGATAATCAATTTGAAAGGTGTAAGTGTGCATATGCATATACTCGCTATAAACTATGTTCAAATGAAATAAAACAATGACTAAGATAAAAATGTATACACTACTGCTCAAAAGTTTTAGCCCTGTTAATGTTTTTTTTAAGCTCGACAAGGCTGCATTTATTTGATAAAAAATGCATTAATGGTTTGCATTTTTTGGTTTGGGGGGGAGTGCAGGGGTGAAGTGTGAACCATTTGGCAGGTTCCCAGGGCATGCTTCCTCATGAGATTTTTTTACTAAATTATTTGCTTGCTTGTTTGCTTGCAACATGTTCTTTTGTGGTATCATTCACACATGCATTGATAACAGCTGCTAAAAAGTAATAACTTAGTTAAAGCTGCAGTCTGTAAGTTTTTTCTCTGTGTCGCTATCTCTGTTTGAAACCTGCAATTGCAGTTATTTGCGGAGTTATCATCTGTACGTGGTGCGGCTCTTCAGAGCAGATTAATCTTTTTTGTTTTGTTTTTGTGCCTGTCATTCATTGACCGCACCAGTGTGGATACTGTACTTCAGAATCACAGATTCTACTCTTGGAGTATAACCTAAATAAGAATTTTCACCAGAAAATGACATCTGAACAAGTAAGTAACATGTCTGCCACTTTTGGGAACAAAACATTATAATAAATCGCACTACCAACAGTGATTAAATCTAACAATCGCTCATATAACATCAAACCATGCAAATTATTATTATTGTTATACTTTGTTCTTAAATTGTTAATGTTAACATCATTGCGTGACTAAGTGTATTTAGTGTTTAATTGCTTTACCTGTAGATTTCAATTTCTGTACAGTCTAATCTTTTGCTTTTGATTATGGGTGAATCTCCAGTTGTTACTGATGATGTAATTTGGGTCTTTCTCGGCTCACGCAAATCTTATCACTTTTGGAGTGAGCTGGTGAACCCGTGCAGAGTATAATGATTCATGCGGCATTCACGCAAATCAGGCTTCAGTTATATTGCGCAGATAGTTGGTCCGTTCAGTTCGTACAGGAACTTATAAAAGCTCTGAACGCGCATATAATTAATGTATATAATTAGTAAATAGCCTGACACCCACCCCCCAAACTACGCCCCTGGCTCCAACCCTGATCACAAACAACTGAACAAGCTAATCAAGGTCTTCAGGGTTACTAGAGAGGTATAGGCAGGTGAGTTTGATCAAGGTTGACGCTACTCTACAGGAAAGTGGACCTTGAGGGCCAGAGTTGAGAAACCCTGCTCTAAATTCAGCTTTTGCAAAGCTGAATTTTCAACATCATCAGTGTCACATGATCCTTCAGAAATCATTCTAATATGCTAATTTGCTGCTCAAGAAACATTTATTATTATTATTACTACCAGTATTATTATATATTTACAAATAAATTAAATAGTATTATATTGTCAGTATTGAAAGCTGCTTAATATTTTTGTGGAAACCATGAAATTAAAACAAATTAAATCTAAACAACATTCATTTAAAATCTTTGTAACACATTCTTAACTGTGACTTTGCTGAATAAAGTAAATAAATTTATTTCAAAAAAAGAAAATCTTACTGACCCTAAAATTTGAATGATAGTGTATAAAAAAATCATCAGCACAAGGCTTGTTGATTCAGATTCTTGCTATGCTAGGGAGTAATGCAGTTTTTAACAAGTCAAGTAAATTTCACATTGACAGTAATCTGTGTGTCTCTGTTGGATGGTGCGCTTGCCTCCCTACAGCGCATTGCAAGCACTGCCAAACAATTTCAACTATGAAAGGATTCGCCAATGTGCAGACACACATACACACCTTTCGTGGCTGATGTTGACATTGTGTATCTTGTCTGCCATGATGGCCAGCTTGGTGACAGTCTCAATCACATGATCACATTGCAGCACCAAGTCACCCTAGAGGACAAAAGGCCAAACGTCAAAGTGAAACAACAGCGGTCCAAGACAACCAAGACAATCACAGAGCATGACAGGACTTCTCTCACCTTCTGCTTACTGTCAGTGGTGGGAATATGCAAAACAAAGAATCCATCACTGAGGGAACTGATAGAGATACCTACAAAATAAAACAAAGCAATATTGTATAGTGTTGAAAAGTGTTACTAGGTTAATGGTGAGCTGGTCGATTGACACCGGTGAGAAATTATGGGTTGAGTACTCGGGAAGAGTATGATTACCCAAGAATTAGATACGGTGAAAAACAGGAGTATGCAACTTTAATAAGCCTAGTTGTCGTACAGTATTGTTAGGCAACAATAGAAAGAGCTGTATTACAGTAACATTACCCAGCAATGTGCCGTATTCGATACGTTGTTTGATTTTTGCTTCCTGGACCAGCACAGCAGATGAAGCGGTCAACAGCAGCTGACGCACACGTGCACGGAAACCATGCCGATCGTACTTGGTGACCGCTATACCATACTGAAAAAGAAGAGGAGAATATACGATAAGATCCTCAACCCCTCCAATATCAACAACAAGAAAAAACATAAGTATTAGATTCATTTTATTTGAAATATTCATTTGATCATATTGACTTGCTCCTTTTAATAAATACTGATTATTATTTTGTCAGTTTAGTAGGAGCTCTTTATACACTTTTGTTCACATTGTCTAATGTTCTGGAGTCTGTGTGCGCCCTCTACAGGGGAAACAACTGAATAAAGCCACAGGTGTTCAATGGGAGTTAAAGTCTTTAAAACGTCTTCCTCTTATTTGGTCTTTTTAAGTTGTCCTCTTTTCATTTATAATTAAAAATTTCTTTGGAGTTTATATTGTATCTTGCATCAGTTTATTTAAAGTATTTAAACATCCTAAATGAATATACTAATTTCTGTCACACCACAGCCTGTCCAGCAGAGGGAGACGGAGAGCACAAGATCTTCCATGTCTTCCTAATTCACTGCTTATTGGTTCTATTAAACCACCTGTTCTTAGCTCATTACATTGTTAACAGGTGTATATTTAAGACCTGCATTTGTTTGTACCTTTGCTCAGTCTTGAAGTTTTCTTGCCTTGCCCATGCTTTTGCATTTGCCCAGTTGGTTTACTCTGAAAGACTTTTTGCTCAGACCTTTTGGCCAGCTGTTCTGGTAACCTTTGTTTCATGTTTTTTTTTTGACTATTTTGCCTACATCGTCCAGTGTGGATTTGTATCTGGCTCAACCCAGCTCTGATGCTGGTTCCTTTGTGTTTTCTCAAGAGTGCTTAAGTGAAGACTCTCTGTTTTCCCTTCTAAATCTGCCTCTTGCGATTTTCTGCCAATTGGGTCCACACTGCCCCAATAGAGCAGTGGTTAGAACATTGGGTTCCCCAGTGACACACTCTGGGTTCGAATCCGGATGTGACAAATTCAACATATTCATCATGGACTTAAATCAATATAATGGAACCCAGGTACCAAACAAAGAAGCATCTAAAACATTCCCCAGAAGGTGAACTTCACTATACTTCAAGTCACTGCATAGTACATTTATATGAAAAACACACAAACATTTTACATTATTCCCCACACAAAAGCATAAAAACACATTTACCTTCACCTTGTTGTCATTACCAAGAGTTTGCAACACTTTGAGATTGATATCTTCAGTCTCTGTAGTAATAAAAAATGTCACTGAGTTTCTGTATTTGTTTGTGTGTATGTGTGTTTTTTGTCATAGATGTTTTTTTTCATGTGTGTAAATATTACCTAGCCTGGTGGCTACAAAGAGTTTGGGAACACTTCGAGGGTAGCAGTCCTTCTGACCACTAAAGATCGCACTGGCTACAACCTTCTGTTCCAACTGTAGACAGCGAGAAAAGAGTTATGTTTATCCATGTATGTGTGTTTTTGCTCTTGTATCAAGGGGTGTACCTGCTTCTTCCACTCTGGCTGGATTCTCCTGCAGTAGTCATTGACCAGGTTGCGCATGCATATTCTGTGAAGGTGCTCTGATGCCTGCAGGGAAAGCAAAGTTTTACATACACCACCGTTCAAAAGTTTGGGGTCGGTATGACCTCTTATGCTCACCAAGATGGCACTTATCCAGTAAAAACAATTTTTTTGGAAAAACTATTGTGACATATTACTACAATTTAAAATAACTTTTATATTTTATATTTAAAATGTAATTTATTCATGTGATGGTAAAGCTGAATTTTCAGGATCATTACTCCAGTCTTCAGTGTTACATGGTCCTTCAGATATCATTAAGTATGATCTGATTTGCTGCTCAAAATTATTTCCTATTATTATTAATGTTGGTAAGAGATGTACAGCTACTGCGATCATACATTTTTCAAAATTCATTGATGATTAGAAAGTTGATGAAAATAAAAACTTTAATAACATTATAAATATCTTTACTGTCACTTTTTATCTATTTATTACACCATTCCTGAATAAAAACTTGAAGGCTGTACATTCTCAAAACACAGATTTCTTCAATCTTCAACTGCTCTGATAATCAAACAAAGCTCAATGGTTCAAATTATTATTATATCATACCTCCATTAGTGAGGGCGGTGGTCTTGGCCAGCTCTTGTCAAGAACACTTTTTGGCAGATTCCTTTTCACTTTCATCAAGAAGGAGAATCGCACATGATCCAGGAAGTACTCATTGTCAGGGCAACGAGGCTCATTGCGCAGGATGAAGCCTTTGACCAACCTGTGGAGGGCAAAGACAGAAACAAGAAAACATTGTGATAGATTAAGGAGGAATAAAATGAATGACACGATCAATGCAAGTCATTCATTCACATAATATAAATACTCTCATACTTGCGTATAGTGTCGGCTGCTTGTCTACGATGCCTGGCTTTCCTGCGGCCTTTGACCCCTCTCCACCATGACTGGATAACAATTACTGCAAGATGAAAGAGACTAAAAGATTGGCTGTTGCCTTCCCTTGCTATCCCTGTCTGTCTGTGCTCAGTCTATTTGTCAAGGTTACCTGCATGTCGGATCCGGTGGTACTTGGCTCGCTCCCTGTAGCCCCGCCAAGATGTCTGCAGAGTGACGGCTAAAAACAATTTAATATTTTTATTGTAAAATGTTTCATTACATAATTTATAAATATAAAAAATAATAAAACTTATCAAAAGAGATGTTTAAAGCAACTGATCTCATCTTTACAAATTACAGTGAAGGAACATCATTATCATCGCAGTCTTACCGATGGTTTGTTTCTGAGCCTGAAGGGCATCCTCAGTCACAAACAGAGTCCTCGGGAAGCGGATAAAGATTTTGGACCTAAACCGAAAGCAAACTAAGATCAAATTTTGAATATCAATTGTTATCACCCCAGCTGCCCCAATAGAAAGAAAGAGCTCCTTCCCCTATGGAGTTTTTTGTTGTTGTCAATATTTACACGGTAGCGTGTATGTATTTTTCTTTTCTTGTCTCTCACCTGCCCAGTTTGTATTCTTCAGGTTTGTAGTTGAGGTGTTTAACCAGAGTGGCAACCCCCTCTGGGAGTTTCCCACTCCAGTTTGGCCAGGTGTCTGGACACAGAGACTTATACCTGTGCAAGAAACAAAGTATAAAACAAAGTAAAGTAAAGGAACCCAGCCATTTGGTTGTATGAACATCAGTGTGTCTGAGAGACTGACCTCTCTAAAAACGCCTCATAGTTTCGTCTGTAGGCAAATCCAGCTCTCCTTACTCTCAGATTCTCCATCAAACCCAAATACTTCACCTGATGCCTGACCAAAACCTCATCAAATCTACCTGAAGAAACAGGGGATAACAGATGAAGGAAGGAAAACAGCACACACAATGGCAATGATATCAAAACAGGGAAATATAAGCATATTAATTGGTGTGGGTGATTTATTGGTCTATCAGTACATATATTGGTCTATTATTCATATATATGGTCTTACTTGGCTGTTTTGCGTCATTGGGTTTTATACAGCGGACATACGATGGTTCCTTAGACATGAGAATCTCCATCAGTTTAGCCAAACTGAGCTTGAACTGTGTGGCAGCCTGAGCAGAGACAAGGTTTAATTTCTTATTAATTTTACGCACAGTATGTTTCTCGCTCGATGTGTGAGCGTTTGTGTTCATCTAACCGATTCTGGTCTTCTCTGATCCATCAACTCATCTGCATGGAAACACTGACTCACAATGTGATTTCCCGATTGACACAGCACCTGTAATGAGATACAGTGGGTTTAAATACACATATTTTCAGTCATAACATCACCCCAGTGTAAAACACCTTACCTCCTTCAGGTGTCTGTATAGCAGGTCATTATTCTTGTCCAGAAACCCTGAAAAAAGAAGGGGGGAAATTACAATCATGGTACCAGAAAAAATAACTGTGGATGAATAGATGGATGAATGGATGTTCTCTCTTCACCGTTGACGTTGTAGTTGACCTCTCCAGCATAATGAACCAGTCTAAATTCCTCCCGCCCAATTGCCTTGCGGACCTTCCCATTGGCCATTTTATGACTAGAACATGGAACAGACCAATCAGATACCAGACAAAATCCCATTAACATCTTAAACGTCATCATGCTGCTCTAACAATGGAAACACAGAGAATGCTAGTGGTCCTACGTGACAAAATGAGCATGGCCTCCCAGTGTGTCCTCCAGTTTCTCCAGGAAGGTGATGTCACTGGCATCTCCTCGTCTTAAGCACTCTTCATCCTGATTACAATTCATTAGATTCAAATTAGTTAATTTCAGCTCAACTTGGATGTACAGAAAAAGTAAATATATGAAAGGTAAACCTATAGACAGACCAGAATGGCGATGATGCCTTTATGCTTCTCCTCGACCAGATCACAGATGATTTTGTTGTTGAAATATTCCACTTGCTCCCACTACCCAGAACACAAGGAATGTCATATTTACCCAAATATAAAGTGAAAGCAGTCTGAGAAAAGCTGCACTTATTTTATCAAAATACAGTAAAAATATTGTACATTTAAAATATCTGTTTTCTATTTCACTATATTTAAAAATGTATTCCTGTTATGGAAAAGCTAAATGTTCAGCATCATTACTCCAGGCTTCAGTGTCACATGATCCTCCAGAAATCATTAGAATATGATGATTTTCTACTCTGCAAACATTTCCTAATATTTCTTAATATCAATTTTGAAAACCAATGTCCTGCTTAATATTTTTGGAGTCCTTTTTCATGACTTTAAAATATAAATCAATTTGTAACATTATAAATTCTTTCACTGTCATTTTTGATCAATTTAATATATACTTGGAGAAGAAAAGCATACATTTCTTTACAAAATGTATGTATGTTTTTTTTTGTATCAGGTTTACAGAAATATAACATTCTATTCATTTAGAGAAATTAATTAGACATTTGAAAGGATTGATAATAATAATATACAAATGAATAGAACATAAATCTAAACAAAGGAGTTTGCTGCCCATAACAGAAGACTCCCATGTGCTTGCTTAATTAATAAAAGTTAGTTATTAATAGAAATTTTAGAAATATTTTCTCACAAATACTCACCACGACCCCCTCTGCCTCGTATTCCTCCTGTTCACTTTTCAGTGTGAGCTCAATAAACAGCTGCTGCAGTTTTTCATTGCAGTAATTGATGCAGAACTGCTCAAAACTACAGACAGAGAAAAAGAAAAGAATCTCCTGATTAATTCTTCCTTTCTTTCACTCTTATTCATATTTTCTTTAATATGAAATGTTTTGAATGATGCATATAATTATTTAAAATGGTCTATTTCTATGTTATTTTAATTATTCAGCAAAGTTCTGAAAGTCAAAAAGTGAGAAAGACACCTGTTGTGTTGAAAGACCTCAAATCCATATATGTCCAGCAAACCAATAATAGAAGAACATTTACTGGAGTAGTAGATTTCATCCTGTAAACATCAAAAACATAATTATCATCGAAATCACTCCACTAGAGGGCACATCAAAATAAAAAAAAGCACACTAAGCTCCAATTCATACAATACATGCAAAATGACATCCAGACAAATAAGCCCATTAAAGTAAACCAAGGGCACAGTCCTCATCAACAGAAAAGAGGGACACACCTTAAAGGCCAGTGATTGGTTTAACTTCTGGACAAGCCAGGTAAAGGCACGACCATATATGGCTTTAGCCATTGAGTCCCGAGCAGAAAGTGCCTGTTCTAAACTCAAGGGACTAATCATCTGAAATCAAACACACACACAAACAACAGTGTACACACTGCATCTACTAATGGACCGAATGCACTTGGAGATTAGGAAAGAATTATGTTGAAAGCTGAGAGACACAAGACATAGAGATATTGTGATATTACCTCCTCCCCTTTGGCAACAATTTTCTTGTGAGTAAGAGCTTCTTTCAGGACTGACCCGTCCACACCCAGCAGCTGTCGAGAGAAAAAAACAAGGCACATTTGTAGGACATTTGTTTTTGTGGGACATCAAGCACATACGCTTGAGCAAACCTGAGTAGGAGAGACCCGGGACAACTGTCACACTAAACAACAGTGTGATGATTAAATTTTCAATCAAATTCAATCGAATTTTTTGGGGATATAAAAATAATTTTTGGATTTATAATATTGCCTTTGAATTCAAACTAAGACCTATTTAATCTCGAGGATTTAGACAGATGCTTTCACTGAAGCTGGTAGCTGCCATACAAAATTTCATCATGGGCCCTAAACACTCTGGCGCAATGCGAGTGCAACGCAAGTGTTTTTTGCTAGTTTTTTTTTACCCCGACGCAGTTATCATTTCCACATCCTGCATTACGTTGCTTAAATAGCAAATGCATTAACGCCCTGGCGCCGGGGAAACCGGCTTTTAAAGGGAGTGGGAGATGAGATTGTTTATTGCATGTTACGCCAAAAACCCACCTATTACGCTTTTAGACCATGACAATTTTTCTCTGTCGTTAAACTAGCAAAAGTAGATTTGGACACGCCCTAAGTGCACCTGTGTCATGCACTTCAGACCATGCGCTGAGATTGTTAAAATCCATGCCTGTGACATCTGGAGGAATACTACATAGTGGCGTAGCATCTGGGCATGCAGGGTATGCACGTGCAAATGGGCCCGGGTGGATTGGGGACCTTTTAATTAAAATTAGGGAATTAATTTATAATTTGTGGCCACGATAAATATATTTTTTGTATGCATGTCATGTGCAGTAATTTCCTGTTCTTCCGTCATTTCTTGTGTGCATGTTATTTTTTGCACCCCGCGGTTGCTGTAGAACTACGCCGTCATTTTTGAATGATGCTGTACTATGTGCACACGCTGCTGCATTGCAGCGTCACATTAAAAATAAGAAAATATCATGTGAGAGGTTAGTAGAGAGATACAACAAAGACTTGTCTACAGCCCTCATTTTCAAAACTAACGGTAATAAAAAAATATATATTTGCGGAGCACCATGTCGCAGAACAGACTAGGGACAGGCAATTATTTCAATTGAGAATGCACAAAGCTGTGATTTAAACACCAAGGACATTTAGGGTGAATTTGCCTAAAGAAAGGCCTGGAGAATGCAGCTAAAATTAGTGCGTACTTTTGTGTTTTTACATTTAGGGCCAAGATGGTTTGCGCTTGCATGCAGTAATTTAGAATTGACATTAGCTGACATTAGTTCCGTTATGGTTGTGAAAAGTTGTTTTGTTATGGAATTGTTTGGTATGGTATTTTTTCTGATACGCTACAGTGACTGTACTATAAATGTCTCTTTGATGGGGCGGGGGCTAGGGGGGCCCGGGACTGGGCCCGGGACTGACTTTCTACACCATTGATACTACTTATAAACTTGTATGACTGAATAGAAAAATAGGATGAATATTTGATGAATATTATTTGATCAAAGTTTTTGACTCACCAATATTGCATTTTTTTTATTATTATATTATAGGTCAGGATTTTGCACTAAAACATATTATTATTAGAACTTTGAAGCATACTCTTATTTCAAATACAGTGGTTTTATTTATTTTTTTAAGTTTTCAATTACCTCCAACAAAGGTACGTGATAATCTGGTCTTTCTCATAACATTTAGCGATACTTTATGTTCATTCTATTAATGGTACAGTAGTTTTGGCACATATAAACATTCCTTTTGCAGTAATATGTGAGTTATAATTGGTAAAAAGTTTCAATTGCAGGTCTCCCCTAATTAAACTGACATCTGTATCTGAAATGGAGACCTAAAGCACATTTAAGGTTTGAAAAGTATACATCCTAACAACCTAAGGACACACTGTTCTTCACACAATAGCACACAACAAACCTGAGACAAGCGACTAATGAGACTGGTATCTAATTCCCCAGAAACAGGTATAAAGTTCAGACATTTATATTGAGATATCACTTGAGACAGAACATAAACTCACTTCCAGCACGAGTACTCACCTGGGACAGATATTGCAGTTGCGGTTCAGTGGTAACGTGTGTTTCTCCCTCCTCATCCTCACCAAACTGTGTGTTACCCAGATGTAAAACACAGGCCACAATCTCCATCAGCTCCTACAGAGGAGAGGGACTTTGTGAGTGTGTTTCCTGACTGTGACAGAATATCTTTAATGTCCAAAAATGTGTGTGTGTGTGTGTGTGTGTGTGTGTGTGTGTGTGTGTGTGTGTGTGTGTGTGTGTGTGTGTGTGTGTGTGTGTGTGTGTGTGTGTGTGTGTGTGTGTGTTTGTGTGTTCTGTTCACCTGTATCTCCTCTTCATGAAAGCCAATGATGGTGAGAGCATTTCTCACAATTTTCCAACCATTCTTATCATTGATAGAGCTCACCCGTGGACAGTTACCCTGACAGAGAGAGAGAGATCGTATCTGTTACATACAAAAAACATGCAAACATGGGCCTGACAATGGTAGGCAAATCTGCTCTCTTTCATGGACATATATACACACATTTAACATAAACACACCTTAACTAGGTAATGATAATGTTGTGGGTTGGTTTTCTCCAAACCAAGTCTCTTCAAAAGAGGGTCCTCTCCACCCTCCAGCAGCTGATAGAAGATGTGGAAGTTCCTCTCACCATGGTTCTGATGGGCCACACGGGATTTCTCCAACAGGTAGTTCAGAATGTGACCTCCGATTGGAGCACCCTGAACAGAGACAGAAACATATAACCTATTATAATGGTGTAAAAAGGAGGAATAACTTTGTTTTGTGTATAAGCCTTTGACAATAATCTGAAAATGCCCAAATATCTGCTGAAATATGAAATATATTGGTCTTTCACTTCTGTGAACATAGCCAAAGTGTAATCAAAGTTGTTTCAAAACACATGCGTCCAAAATAAGATTTGGGATGGATTTCACCAAAGGGTTGTAATGTAAATATGGGTTTCATTTACCTTGTAGTCAAACTGAATGTCCATGTATTTCCCAAAACGACTCGAGTTGTCATTCCGGAGAGTTTTAGCATTCCCAAAAGCCTGTTGTGACAGAGTGAGACTGACATTTAGCATGCTGTGTACAGACTACAGAGGATCCTTACAGTGTTTGTGTGTTTACCTCCAGTACTGGGTTGGACTGCAACAGTCTCTCTCTGATAGTGTGTGTGTTGTTGCGAGTGGGACAGATGTGTGTGTAGTACTGAAGTATTTTTTTGGAGGCCTCAGTCTTTCCAGCGCCACTCTCTCCAGAAATGAGAATACACTGATCTCTTCTCTCAGTCCGCAGTGCACGGTATGAATTATCCGCCAGGGCAAAACTGAAGTCACAGACACAGACTGTTTAATCACAGATAGCATAATAAAACCATTTAAAGTTAGGAATTATGTGTTTCAAAGACATGAACTGTTCCTCATGTGTGTAAAAACTTAATATGTAGGGTGAATTTAGGGTGATTGGGACTTTTTCTCCAAGTCATCTTAATGGCAAAAAACTGTCCCAATCACCCTGAATTCACCCAATACGTTTAAATGATCCAAAACACCATAAAATAGTTTGACGAGCAGAGTTTTCTTTATTTTATTGACATTTTCTATGGAAACAGCAAATATACGTTGAACATATAGCAATGAACTCTCTTTTTTTAAAATAGCCAGTTAGTTACAGAATGACACAGCCATAAACTCTGATTTGCTACTTGCTTGAATCTGAGTGGACAATATTCTGTGTAGTGCAGGATGAGTCTTTTTTGTGAATATTTTTTGTCCATTTTTCTGAATGAGAAGATAAATTCTAAATGCATGTATAAGCTAAAAGTTTTTTTTTAGGAGTACATTAGCCTTGGCTAACAGACATGGACTAAAAAACAAATTTGATCTTCTGAAATTTCTAATAACTGGCAATCTCTAAATCTATCAAACAGCTTGAAATATCATGGGTGTGGGGAAGGATTTCACGTGGGTGTGTGTGCGTGTGAATGTGTGTGTAAGTGGAAAGTTGTATGCACAGTCCAGTCTCCGGAATCTCCAGGAAAGTGAGTCATACTAAGAGAATTGGCGGAATGTTCTCAGGGATTCTCATGGCCATGACACACAAACACACACACACTTAGCACTCACATGTGAGGTGAGATCTCATAGAAATTGACTCCTCTGTGGCGCTCCATATTCTGTTTGGAGTAAATCTCCAACTCTCTGTAAGGATTCACTGACACCAGCACTGACCCAATATAAGTCTTAAAGAGAGAGAGAGAGAGAGAGAGAGAGAGAGAGAGAGAGAGAGAGAGAGAGAGACAAAGAAGCAGAAAGAGAAAAAGAAAGGAAAGAAAGCAGAAAACCACATAGTTAATGTAAACTACTGTTCAAATGTTCAGTAAGATTTTTAAAATGTTTTATTAAAGAAGTCTCTTTTGCTCACCAAGGCTACATTTATTTGATCAAATACAAGTTACAAAATAACTGTTTTCTTTTTTAATTTTCTAATTTAAAATGTAATTTATTCCTGTGGTGGCAAAGTTTAATTTTCAGCATCATTACTCCAGTCTTCAGTGTCACATGATCCTTCAGAAATCATTCTAACATGCTGATTTGGTGCTCAAGAAACAGTTCTTATAATCGTTGTTGAGAAAACTGTTTTTTTTTTTTGTGGAAACCATCGCAGCCATTTTTTCAGGATTTTTTGATGAATAGAAAATCATTTATTTAAAAAAGATGTCATTGCTTAATAAATAAATAATTTAAAAATATTTGCTGATCATAAACTTTTAAGCATTATATATTTACACTATACTATGTACATGGTCATATTTAGCATATCCTGTGTAAGTGTAGTTAAGCTGGTGCTTGTGTATGTCTTACATAAATTAGTCCTTCTCTGTACCGTCGGCGCAGGTTTTCAATGAAAGCAGCTTCACTGTTGTGGTTCTCCAAGAGCAGGAAGTCTTGGACACCGACCCGATCTCTTGCAGAAAGAGTGCTCTCCATCACTAACCTTACACCCCCTTCTACATCAACCACCTATATATATATATAGAGAGAGAGAGAGAGAAAGTTAGATTGAAAGTGAAAAAACACAAAGAGAACACTGATGCAAACACTTTCACACAGCAGAGCCACAGAGAAGGAACTGAGAGTGTGTAGTTATAACCAGGTCCACTTGGAATCTGCGGCCACAGAAATTCTGAAGAAAGTTTCACAGATTTCCGCAGGATTGAAACACGTTATTTACAAAATTGTACTCATCCCCACCCCTTATGTTTTTATTAAATCCTTTGTGTAATTGGTTGACCATTTCAACTAAGAATCTAGTACTTGAATCTAGTATACAACACATTCTACCATATTTTAATCAATATCACAGAATTCTGCAGATTTCCTCCAAAATCCTTGCAAAAATGCAAACAAAAGAGTGTGGAGATTCCCTATGGACCTGTTTATTATAATCAAATACACAGCAAATGTCAGAATAAGCACAAATCAACAAAAGACAAATCACACACATTCATGCAAATACAAATTCACTAAGAAAGGGTGCCATGAAACTATTTGGCACTGGTTCCTTACACACAAACACAGTTTTCTGTTTTTCAGAGTTACTGCTGGTGAATCCAGTGGAAAATCTGACAAGACTTTAAGTGTTTGAGGAAGTGTGTCTTTGGAGTGAGGAAAGAGAGTGCTTGTGTGTGTGTTTGCGAGAGAGGCAGGAAGGTCACCTGTGGAAGCACATGCTAGAACAATAATCTGCTGGGAGTGTGAGTGGATGTTCACTTTCCTTGGCTCTGCTCCACTGTTGTTCCACAGATTCTTTTCCAATGAATTGGCGATAAGGGTCGCCTAAAATGCCTAACAAGATTTTAATGACTCACCAGATGCCCCCTCCTCAAACACCTGCACTTTCAAATCTTTCCTTTTGCCATTCTTAATCCATTGTTCTCATAGTCTTGTGTGTTTGTGTTTTGTGTTCTAATGTACACTACACACTAGGATGCAGACATACTACACACACAAAAACAAGCTCCAGCAGATAATGATATCCGTCCCTAAAATGAATTCCTTTCCTCATGTTTTCTGTGTTCCATTAGTGCTGTTTAATTTGGCCAAGCGTTTTTATACCAAACAAGTCTATGTGTTTCTAAACTAAAAAAACAACCCCTTTACAACACAAAAACAACTTCTGTTCATTCAAGGTTTCTGAACAATTTTTGTGATTGTTTGTTCTTCCTCTTTTGTCAAACTGTACTACCTTTATTTTCTACTGTATTTATGATGTAATGGACTTGGAACATGGAAGTGTAATCATATTTTTTAATCATGATTTGTTTTTTTAAAGTTAATGATCTTTGTTAAATCAGTTTCTGATCTTGAACGTTGTTAACAATACTTGTTTGAGACTGAAGATTTATTAGCTCAACAGATGCCAAGTTTGCAATGGCTTTGTGTAAGACTTGTTTAAGACTGTTTAGTACAGAGTTTTTAATTTATTTATATACTTATTTTAAGGTGAAGTGTGTTATTTTGTTAGGTTTAGAGCTGACAAAACCGAACCTCGTTTTGATCAGGTTCAACTCATAACTTTCTCTGTTAACTCAAGTTTGAGATTAATGCTGCATTCACATGCTATCGAAATGTCCTACTTCCCACTTTTTAAATCGTGATTACGAGCTTATCGCATTCAAATTATGAACGTTATGTTTACATTGCATCATCCACTGTCGTTTAGCTTTTTTTATATAGAAATAAAAAACATTTAATTCAGTTGGAAAAACGGTCGCTTTTTAATTGTAAACTATTGTAAACGTCTGCTCTGCACTGTGTGCGACTCTGTCTGAGCTACAGGAATCACATGACGAGAGTAAGTTGAGATGGTTGACGGGACCATGGTGGAAGATTAGTGCGCAACAGAGCCTGATAGAGTGTCTGTTAAATGTCTTAATATCTAGAATGTGTGCAGCACTGCCGCTTCCTATACACAGAGTATGTGCGATCGTGAATCAAAAGCGAAAGTAAACGCAAGCTCCGTGATTCGCGCAAATTAGGTGACATGCAATAGCCAATATCAAATTTATCTTTTGCTGGGATGTGTAGTTAACCACCTCTTACCTCTGGTCTCTGTTTTGCTCTCTGTTTGCACTTTGAATATTGAGAGAGTAATTTCATTATGGTTCTACTTATTGTTTGCATTTAATAAGACTAAGAAAAAAACATTATTTATTTTTGTTGTATATGCTGTTTTTATTTCTATGTTCAATTTGTGGAAAGGAGTTAAATTAGGTTGTCGCACACAGCCTCAAGTCAGAGGTTCTGGAAGCTCATGATTCATGTACAGTAAGGTTTGAAGAGAGTCATGTGAAATCATACAGGAGAGAAGCCAGTCAGTTGAGTTTGTTTGTTACAGTCCTTGCATATTGTTGTCTTTCAATGCATATCATAATTCATCCTCAGAAAGTAGAACTGAAATGACATTCATTACAAGATGATAGGCAATTTTGTCTCAATATTTGTTTATTAATTGCTTTCATTTGGAGCGAGAGATACAGGGGGAGTAGCCTTATGTCGTCTGTGGTAAGGTTCGTATAGTATCAGGAAGGAAGAAGACGGGGTCGGCATGACTGGGACTAGCACTCTTTATTAAACAGTTTCAAACAGAAAACAACACACGCTCGGTGGCGCAAATACTCAAAACCCCACAATATGGATCGCTCCAGTTCACTTCTTCTCAACAGTAGTCTCTCTTGGTCTCTCAGCAGCACGAGCGATGTCCCAGTCCAACCCTCTCTTCTCTCTCTCTCCCAGCAGCGGCTGCTAAATGCTCTCTCCACGCCAATTATTGCAATCAGAGACAGGTGTGCTTGACCTACTTACTCACCGCTCGGCTCCTCTCTCTCTCTCCCGCTGCAGACCTTGTTCCCCACGCACTTGTCCATGACCCAAGAGGAAGCCCAGATATCTTACTTCCACCCGCCCAATTGCACAATTCTTCGGGTTGGCTGTGAATCCAGCTCTTCTCAGCGACCTGAGGACAGCACGCAAATGCTGCATATGACGCTGCCCCACTGAGAATTCTGCCCATCAGGCACTAGAAGGTCGCTGGGGCCCCAAACAACCCGAAAGGAAGGGTAACAAATTGGTGTAATCCAAATGGCGTGGTGAAAGCCGTTTTTTCTTTGGAAACTGGAGACAAGGGGATCTGCCAGTAACCCTTTGTCAAGTCCAGTGTCGAGTAAAAACGAGCAGTACCCAGCCGATCAAGCAATTCGTCAACCCTCGGCATGGGATAAGCATCAAACTTAGACACCGCATTGACTTTTCGATAGTCCACACAGAATCGGACTGAGCCGTCAGGTTTAAGTACTAAAACTATTGGGCTCGCCCAATCACTGCTGGACTCTTCTATTACTCCTATCTCTAGCATTGCTTCTAATTCTACCTGAACCACTTTCTTCTTTATGTTCTGGCAACCGATATGGCCTGCTGCGTACAACTACGCACGGGTCGGTCTCAACGTGGTGCTGAATGAGGTCCGTCCGGCCAGGTAGGGGCGAGAACACGTCGGCAAAATCTGCCTGCAATTGTTTCAGGTCTATGAGCTGGGAGGACAAGAGATGGTCTCCCCCTGAGGCCAAGGCATGAGATTGTGTCTTTTGGAGCGCCTCTGGCCCAAGATCCTCCTCTCCACTCACCACCGTCGCCAGCATCACAGCCTCTGCCTCAACCCATTTCTTTAATAGGTTGAGGTGATATATTTGACGTGCCCCGTCCCTATCTGACTGTACTACCTCATAGTTGAGATCGCCGACTCACCGTGTGACCTCAAAGGGCCCTTGTCACTTTGCGAGTAATTTTTGAACTAGAGGTTGGGAGTAACACAAGGACTTTATCTCCCAGTGCAAATTGACGCAGTCTAGCCCCTCTGTTGTACAGCTGTCTCTGTTTGTCCTGAGCCTGTAACAAATTCTCCATGGACAGCCGCCCCAGGGTGTTGAGTTTTGTTCTCAGGTCCAAGATAAACTGAATTTCGTTCTTGCTGGCGGATGGTCCGTCCTCCCAAGCATCTCTAATGACATCCAAAACCCTGCAAGGCTGGCAGCCATAGAGAAGCTCAAAGGGGGAAAACCCCGTGGAGGCTTGGGGGACCTCGCGGACATCGAACAAGAGAGGTTATCCCAACCACTTATCCCAATTTTTGGCGTCCTCGTGAACAAACTTACGAATCATTGTTTTCAATGTGCGATTAAATCTTTCCACCAGTCCGTCCGTTTGTGGGTGATAGATGCTGGTGCGAATAGATTTAATGCCCAATAACTCGTACAGTTCGTGGATCGTCCGTGACATGAACGCTGTGCCTTGATCGGTGAGAATCTCTTTCGAGATTCCCACTCGGGAGATTAAAAAAAACAGTGCACTCGCGACACTTTTCGCTGAAATGTTGGGTAGTGGCACTGCTTCTGGATATCGCGTTGCGTAATCCACCAGGACTAACGCAAAGCGATGTCCCCAAGCTGACCATTCTAATGGCCTGATGAGATCCATACCAATTTGCTCGAAGGGGACCTGCATAAGGGGAAGAGGGCACAATGGTGCTTTTGGGTTGGCCGGTGGATTCACCAATTGACATTCACGACAAGACGCACACCACCTGCGTCCATTCTTGTGAATGCCCGGCCAGAAAAACCAGGCCATGAGACGGTTTAGTGTCGCCGTTTGTCCCAGGTGCCCGGCCATAGGATTCAAATGAGCTGCCTGAAAAACATTTCCTGACGGCTTTTAGGAACTAACAATTGAGTTGTATCCTGTTTTGTCTGGGCATCTTGGGTCACCCGACACAACTTGTCTTTTATGAGAGCAAAATATGGGTAGGTGAGCGGCTGGTCCGCATGAAGGAGGTGGCCGTCGATGGAGCAAACCTGATTAAACACGTTTTTGAGCGTGTCATCCTGGGACTGCTCCAAGGAAAAGACATCGCGCCCTGAAAAAATAGGATTTCCCAGAGCGCTCTGTTCCCCCAAAACAGCAACCACAGGTCTCAAATCCACCTCCCCCGCCTGAGCGACTGCCCCCTTCCTGCACATAAATGTCCCAATAATTTATTAAAGTTTGGCCAATTGGTCCCCAAAATCAGCGGATGCCGGAGGTGCTGGTTAACTGCCACCTCCACCCTATGCATTTGACCGCGGAATTGAATATCCACGGGCACCAACGGATACTCCACCACTTCCCCGTGCACACACCATACCTTAACCACGCGGCTGTTACCCCATGCCTCCGGTTTTGATGTATGGAGGTCTGGTTACAACCTGAATCCACCAAAGCCTGATACCTACCCCCCTTGATACTCACGGGTATTTGGTACAGGCCAGCTTGATCGGGGCAGCGTGCGGCGCATCGGGGACCCTGACCAGCGTCCCCACCTCCATCACCAGACACTGATCAATAAAGTGTCTAGGGTCCCCACAACGCCAACACGCCAGCCCAGGCTTCCCCGCCGCCCTAGTGGCTGGAAGTTGGCCATGAATTGGCGTGGAGAGATCGCGGGGCGGGCCGCCAGCGGTACGGGGTCTGGAGCTCCTCCCCCTCCCCTTGAAGCTGACTGGGTGGCTGCGGGTGGCTCTCCTGAACCACCCATCCTTCATCTTGGGGCCGGTCCGGGAAGCATCCAACCGCGAGACTTAGGCATGGGAACAGGTTTTGAGAGAGAAGGGGAGGGGGAAGGAGGAGAGAGAGAGAGAGAGAGAGAGAGAGAGAGAGAGGGAGAGAAGCCGATGGTAAGGGCTCGCAGACCCCTCGGCACCATTTCGTCCTCCGCCAGTTGGATGGCATGGTCCAGCGACGTCGGGCGGTGGCACTGGACCCTACTGGGCAGTCTTCTTTGGCAGCCTCGCCACGAACTGCTCCAGTGCCACACGGTCGATGATCTCCTCGACGTCGCTCCCGTCGGCCATCAGCCACTTGCGACAGGAGTCCCGGAGCTGGTGCGCGAACACGATGGGTCAGCCGGAAATTTCAAAAAGAAAACAACACGCACTCGGTGGCGCTAATACTCAAAATCCCACGATATGGATCGCTCCAGTTCACTTCTTCTCAACAGTAGTCTCTCTTGGTCTCTCAGCAGCACGAGCGAAGTCCCAGTCCAACCCTCTCTTCCCTCTCTCTCCCGGCAGCGGCTTATAAATGCTCTCTCCACGCCAATTACTGCAATCAGAGACAGATGTTCGTCATCTGTGCTTGACCTACTTACTCACCGCTCGGCTCCCCTCTCTCTCTCCCGCTGCAGACCCCGCAGAATATGAGCCTGATACCGCTCCATTGGGCTTTGATTATTAGGGGGCGTTTAAACCGAACCAGGAAAGAAAATGCCTCTGCACACAATTGGATAGACCTACAACCAATCAGAGCAACGGAGTAAGTGACGTATGTTTAGCGACGCATAGTTGTCAACAGAACTCAACTGCACGCACGCTGGAAGAAGATGAGTGTAAACGATCTTTGACGGTGTTGTAAAAAAATGTAAGGATACACAGAGTACTTATTAACACGATCATCATTTTTAAGAGAAATAGTAAAGGTGAATGCATTTAAAAAACAAGTTCTCGCTCTTTGGTGACGTGGATGATTACGCTACTGTTGATCATCTGTCAATCATCGTATAAAGCCCGCCCTGACAATTGGATTGGTTCAAACAGCTCTGTTTCAAGCATAGTTGCTCCACAACTGATCAAGTCCAGACCGAACTCTGGAGCAGGTTAGCTGTGTAGTTAGGATGGCGATGAACACAGCTAAAAATTAATCCACCTTCGTGAGCCCCAAAAAAAAACAGACTTTGCTTAAACTAAACTCAAACTTTCCTGGGTAGCAACTGAAACCAGCTTCAAGCAACAGGCCTTGGGAAAGACAGTACAGACAATAGGAAATAAACATGTAAAGACCGTAGTTAAGATTTCTGTTCATTCAATTAGTATTGACCAATTAAGATTATATAGTATACATCAGTTTCCTTTCTCAAATATAACCCTAAAGACTCAATGAATCAGCGGCATAAGTCCAGTATTTCATTTTTTCTGAAGCACTTTTAGCAGCCTGGTAAGTTACAACAGTTTCATGGAAGACTAATAAAAGAAAAAGGCATGCAGAATTAGTCAACTGAATACCATTGAAAGACATGGACCAAACGAAAGTTATGTTGAAATCAATAAAAAATACAGATTCCAAGCTGCTGGAGTTTAAGACTGCATGGCTAAAAAGGGCTCAATGTTGCTAAGACAAAAGTGAGAATAGCTCAAAGAGCTCAAGGGTACAGGCTCTCAGATTTCACCTGCATGAAGGATTTCTTAAGGAACTACAGGACTTCTTAAAAAAAAAAAAACAGCATGGATATCACAACAGACTTTAACTAGGCAGATACCACAAACTATAGCTGGAGGAATGTATTGAGCAAGTCTGCTAAAAGATGCAGAGTTGATGGGTGGCAATGATTATTAGAGAAAGCAACTTTTTAATTGAGCAATAATAAAGAACCAATTGAAGATGGCAACACACAGCTGAGCAGCAGATATAAACTAATGACCACAAACAAAGTGTATACTACATGCGGTTGTTTCTGTGTTTGTACTGTTATGAGGTCCAGTTGAGGTCTCTAGCATAGTTGTAGAAAGAAGGGAGTGGGAGGTCTGCAAGGGTGGGCCAAGCTCACAATCACTGGCCTCCTTGTGGAGCTGGGCCTGTTTACACCTGTTAATAATATCCATCCCGGTCAGCCGAGACACATTACTGTTTACACCTAGGGCAGCATGAGCCAGTGCAAACCCTCTTTTGCCGTTAAAAAACTACCGTCAGGATTTACCAAAGACACACACTCAAAAGATAGTGCAGAAAAGGTGTGGACAGGGTTATTTTTGCGGCTGACCTTATTGCATATGCATTTGTAGGAGTTTCCCTTTCAGGCACAAAATTCATGGGAGGAAAGTATTTAAATGAATCATGCGAGGTGAATCATGCAAAAAACATTTAAATAGGTTTTATAAACGATCCTTAGAAAAAAGCATTACTGGTGTGCAGTGTTGGGGGTAACTCATAACAAGTAACTTTTTCAAGTAACTAGTAATGTAACACACTACTTTTAAAATTAATGCATTAATTTTAATCCATTAATTTTAAAAGTAGTGTGTTACATTACTAGTCACTTGAAAAAGTTACTTGTTATGAGTTACCCTAAAAAGTAAGGCAATTAGCAACGCATAACTTTCCCCAACACTGCTGGTGTGCAACTTGAGACAAAACATTTTAGATACCTTTTACAACTGCAATTGCCCAAAACAGAAGAAATGCCTGATGCAAAAGAGATGTCAAGTTGATTAAGTTGCTTTTGCGACCTGTACATTTGTCACACATTCAGGGTTTTTCCTACATTGAACATTTTTTGGGCGGCCGCCAAAACGAATTTTTGTCCCGCCAAAGCCTTATTTGATCAGTTATTGTGGTGACTGATGTAGTAGATGAGATGACTGCTGCGCGCTTGCGTTAAATGAGTGACAGAGAGAACGAGAAGAGCGCTCCTCCCCCGCTTGCACTCTCTCTGTCTTCAAAATAAGCATTCTTAGCTTTCAAATATTTCACATATTATGTTAATCAAAATCAAAAGGTCGGAAAGACCTGAATCCATGTGCACGTGGCGCTATCAGACGATGTTTTCCTTTAATTACCGCTGGGTGTGAATTGCGCTCAAAAATGTTGACTCTTCCTCTGACCAGCTGACATAAACCATACTTTCAATAAACGGGAAACAAAATCCTATCCAGTTATGAAGTGTTTTCTGTGTGTTGACAAATCGTTTGCGATGTTCTAACAGACGGGATTCGCACACAACGCGTCTCCGTCTACTAATTTCCGATTAGCGACCTAATGACTCCTTTGAACCGAATCATTTTAATGACTGGTTAGAACAATTGATCTGTCCAACACTGAACTCACGAATCAGTTTAAACATTTACTCTGAGAACACAAATGTGCTTACCCAATTTAGCAAGAGTGGGTGTAAGAGTTAGTTTTAATTATCCACAGTCTTTCAGCTTATTTATGTTCACAATGTGTAGTAAAGTATATATATATATATACTACTTTTTAATATTGATATGATTATATACCAAAACAATTATCTATAGTGTAAAAATGAGGAACAAAAACAAACATCAAGGTATCAAATTAAGATAAGCAAAAATTACAAACTTTCTTTGAATTTATTTAAAATGTTTTGTCAGTATTGCGCTTGCAGATCACCTGGGTAGGGTACTTTTTTACTGTGCATGTGTGTATGGATGACCATGTCTGTCAGCCACCACCGAAGACCATTTTTGACCCAGGAAAAACCCTGACATTGTCTATCCAACATAGAGTTCTGATTTAGTTTGAGGGCTCTATATCGTATTTCAAAAGCAGAAGTCTGTGGAAACCATTCCTACAGCTGAGAATGTGGGTACTGTACTCCCTGAGGGAGGTGTACTACAGCTTTGCTGTATAATCTGGCAGTGAGCCGTTTCTCTGGGCTTTCTCTGAGTTTATATGTCGCCAGCTCTTCCATATAAGGGCCGTTTTGTGCTCTGCAGCCCATTTGAGTGATTGGCTAGGACAATAAGACTGGCTAGGACAATAAGATAGGTAGACTAGCCTCTTAGGAAAGATATGTGTCACCATAGTTAGCATGACATGCTGTGCATAAAGGAGTGGCAAAAAAACTTCTGCACTCACTCAAACAATCAGAAAAATATTTTATATAAAAAACACCAAGTGGGGCATTGGTTTTCACCCTTATGAACTAAAACATCACTGTTTGAACACAGGAATACAGACATATACGACACACCCACATAGACAGATGTAATTAACAAGAAGTCTTACCCTGCGGCGGTACTTCATGCTTCTTCCTCTTTCACACTCTTTCTCTCTCTCTTTAAGGGAATCCCTCACTCCTGGTGTTTTTACACTAATAATCTTCAGGGTGTGTCTCGCAAATCTGTATGTGCATCTTATCACATGCAGGTAGTTCCTCTTGGTTCAGCATTTGACACACTCCAAAATCTACCCAGTCATATACTGAAGCACACGCACATCCATATTCAAACATGCTCTACGCTTGCACACTAATATAGCTCTCCTCTCTCTCTCTCTCTCTCTCTCTCTCGCTCTCTAACTAAAACAAATGTACTCGTTCTCTTCTCTGTTGCTCTAGAAGTCCATGAAGGGAAAACTTTGATGACAGTCTCCCACACCCAAAGCCCCACCCACAGATGATTAGTCAAAAGACCACTTCACAAACAAAATACTTCTCTCTCTCTCTCTCTCTCTCTCTCTCTCTCTCTCTCTCTCTCTCTCTCTCTCTCTCTCTCTCTCTCTCTCTCTCTCTCTCTCTCTCTCTCTCTTTCCTGTTATCAGACTTTCTTGCATGACTTTGTAAATTAATCCCAGTCAGACTCTCCCTCACTTTTTCCTATTTTCAATAGATCTCTTAGTTTATATTTCCACCATCTGCCATCCTTCTCTTTTTTTCCTTTGCACACAGAAAAAAAAAGCAGGGCTGAGTCATCCCTCACTAGGGAAGGAAAGAGAAAAGGGGTTGCCCGTTTAACTTTTGCACAAACTAACTTGAAGTAAATTAACAGTGAGATTCAGGAAATATAGTCCAACATCTTCTGATTGCTGACACGACACACACGACTATAGCCTATTAAAATGGCCAGACAAACGTCACATAATCAACCTCTAAAGAATTTTTTTCTCTTCCCTCCCTTTCGATATTTTCCCTCTTCAGTCCCTCCCTCTTTTTCCTCACACGCTCAGGCACATTTGTAACAAATGATCACTGAATAGCTGTCAGATGCATGGAGATCATTCGTCAGCGACAGACTATTTGTCTCTCTTTTTTTGTGCCTTTTTTTGTTTTCTCTCTCTCTCTTAAAATTACAAACAGATGAAGCACAGTAACACTGCAAACACAACTAAGAGAAAACTAAGAGAAAAAAGAGAAAAAAGTCGATTTAAGAGTAATCAAAGAACATTTTAAGCAAGGAACAGAAATTGCTTTACTCCATGCTGTTCTATTCTAAGCAACATGCAAAGACCGATAATTCTTTTGGAACTATTTTAATGGACGCTATGCATACCTACAAAACCTTAGTGCTACATGAGCTTCTGGTTTAGTATTCTTCCATTGCAAACTGGTATTAGCAAACTCTTTCAAATCACAACTAATTACATTATAATATAGTACATAGTAACCAAAACATTTTACTATACACTCAGCTAAAGGATTATCAGGAACACCATACTAATACTGTTTTTGACCCCCTTTCGCCTTCAGAACTGCCTTAATTCTACGTGGCATTGATTCAACAAGGTGCTGAAAGCATTCTTTAGAAATGTTGGCCCATTTTGATAGGATAGCATCTTGCAGTTGATGGAGATTTGTGGGATGCACATCCAGGGCACGAAGCTCCTGTTCCACCACATCCCAAAAATGCTCTATTGTGTTGAGATCTGGTGACTGTGGGAGCCATTTTAGTACAGTGAACTCAATGTCATGTTCAAGAAACCAATTTGAAATGATTCGAGCTTTGTGACATGGTGCATTATCCTGCTGGAAGTAGCCATTAGAGGATGGGTATCTGGTGATCATAAAGGGATGGACATGGTCAGAAACAATGCGCAGGTAGGCCGTGGCATTTAAACGATGCCCAATTGGCACTAAGGGCCCTAAAGTGTGCCAAGAAAAAGTCCCCCACACCATTACACCACCACCACCACCAGCCTGCACAGTGGTAACAAGGCATGATAGATCCATGTTCTCATTCTGTTTACACCAAATTCTGACTCTACCATCTGATTGTCTCAACAGAAATCGAGACTCATCAGACCAGGCAACATTTTTCCAGTCTTCAACTGTCCAATTTTGGCGAGCTTGTGCAAATTCTAGCCTCTTTTTCCTATTTGTAGTGGAGATGAGTGTTATCTCCATCCGCCTCAAGGTTGTGCGTGTTGTGGCTTCACAAATGCTTTGCTGTATACCTCGGTTCTATCGAGTGGTTATTTCAGTCAAAGTTGCTCTTCTATCAGCTTGAATCAGTCGGCCCATTCTCCACTGACATCTAGCATCAACAAGGCATTTTTGCCCACAGGACTGCCGCATACTGGATGTTTTTCCCTTTTCACACCATTCTTTGTAAACCCTAGAAAAGGTTGTGCGTGAAAATCCCAGTAACTGAGCAGATTGTGCAATACTCAGACCGGCCCACCTGGCACCAACAACCATGCCACGCTCAAAATTGCTTAAATCACCTTTCTTTCCCATTCTGACATTCAGTTTGGAGTTCAGGAGATTGTCTTGACCAGGACCACACCCCTAAATGCATTGAAGCAACTGCCATGTGATTGGTTGATTAGATAATTGCAGAAATTGAAGATAATTAATAAGAAATTGAACAGGTGTTTCTAATAATCCTTTAGGTGAGTGTATATATAAAGAATGTGTTACTTTAATTTTATGCTTAATTTTCTAAAAAAATCCATGCATTGTTCTGCACTGGAAGTTGCAATGGCCACTGTGGCTAAATGTGAAAGAATATCTCGATGAAAATATAAACAAGGCTGAAGCACTCTCAAACGCAAGCAGAAGCGTGATGTAATAATATACTGGCGAAACAGATTGGGCAGATTTGCACATTTGTGCTCGCGCTCTGGAGAGCGCCGTCTATTTACAACGTGTGTTTGCAGCGGTGAGTATTACAGCCAGACTCCTGAACGTGATCCGAGTTTTTATTCAGTGCTGAGTTAATGCAGGCTCGCAAAACTCGAGGCTATACAGGCGATAAAATCCATTAAATGAATATAAAAGCTGGATTCTCTCTGCACGAGACATCCATAATAGAGGTTATATTTTAGTGAATTTCTCTGACAAAATACACAGTTTTGTCTGGATATTCTTATGAAAATATTCCTTTTTATTACTGCCATTATTATACATATTTTTACATTACATATGGTCCTAAAAACACATACTATGCAAATTAGATATAGTGTATAGATGCATTTCATAGAATGGGAATTGCATTTATAGCCATGTTTATATTAATACTTAGTCAGTTTATTGATTTGTTTGGTTAACTTTGGATAAATATTTTATTTTAATACTGTGCACGAAATTAAGATTCGAGATATGGTTAATGTCAGTGTTCAATAAATTATAAATGTTGTGCATCCACTTATTATCAGTGTGACATTTTAACATGCAAATGAAGGCGAAAACTTCAAGATTCCAGCCCTAAAAAGCGGCTGGACATATCGGCCATCGGCTGCCCCTGACCTCTAAAAATCGGCATCGGCATCGGCATCGGCATCGGCTATAGAAAAACCCATATCGATCGATCTCTACTTTCAAGAGCAAGCATTTTGTGAATCCCTTGTTGAACTCCTGAGATTTGAGAAGCAGTCATCAGTAAAATGACGTTTGAGGGCTGGTCAAGTTGTTCGAGGGCGGACAACATACAACATAGGTGGGCATTAAGCAAATGTCTGTTGTAGTGGCCAGTGACCGCAGTAGGATTCGAAATACAAACGACTTGTATAGGCCGTTCAGTGTCGATTCTTTCTTTTGGGAGACAATAACTTTATTTATTGAGCACTTTCGAATTTACAATTTCGCAATTTCAAATTTTAAATCTTTATATTTACAAACAGCTATATAACATACTACATGAAAGGGAATACTCAAAAAACTAAATAAGGTTCAGTTATCTCTCTGTTCTCCTTTTGTCTGTATTTTGAGAATCATTTCAGACTTGCTGACTATCTGCATTTAGCAAACCATCATACAACTGTTAATACTTGGCTTGTGTGGAGGAGGCCTGATGTACAATCTCATTCATTATGTTTATAGGGCTTGTGGAAAGAAGGAGGAAGACAGGAAGATCAGATTTTAATCAATCCAGGATGCCACTTATAATACAGATACTAATTTGAATCTCCTATTCAAATTTAAACGCAAAACTACTCATGGATATCAATGAGCTGATCATGCATATTGCCATCTGAAGAGCTGAATTAATTATTCATAGCATCAGACATAGAAAACATGGAGCAGTGATGGACATGGTAACCATGGAAGCAGACAACAAACACACATAAACACGCCCCCACACACATCTTGTACATAATTAATCTGGTGATGAACACATGATAAAGACAAACTCATGCCAACCCCCTTCAGGCTCATGAAATGCCCTTTAAAACGCTCACATGAACAAACAGTTTGTGTGTGTTGTAGGTTCACTTCAGAGCTGCTATCTTGTTTTTGCTTCAGCATGGTTTGGCCTTTTCCTTCTCTACATAAACAATTGTGTCTTTCATTTAAAAGCAAACATACGAGAACACATGCACAAACATCCTGTACTGACCACCTGAACCATCATCACATCACTGATCACTTGAAAAACAGACCTTGACACACAGACACACATAAAACTCACACACAGTATCTTCACACTTTTAACTGAAAGCATCTCTGAGCGGACATCATCTTTGTATGTTCATAGAATGAATACATTTTAGATTTGCTATACAGATGACAGAAATACAGACTAAACAAAATAAAAGCAATGGTTGTGATCTGTCTTTATTTTAACTGACCACAAGACCACACAGAAGAAATACTGTAATGGAAATCGTCAATTTAAGTAGATTTTATTTCCCAAGGAATTGTATTTTTTTGGATGTTCTTAAAGGGACATGTCATGACTGTATTTAATAATTGCCAGTAAACTATTTTTGTCCCCTTACAATTTAAAGATACATGAAACATGATACATAGTTCACCTAAAAAGGAAAATCCTGTCATCATTATAAACAAGAGATTTCGAAGGATGTTTAAAGGGTAACTAAACCCTAGAACAACTTTTTTTAGTTGATGAGCTGCAAGACTGGGGCTTTATTAGTGCTGTTCATTGATTCAAGTAAGAGTTTTGACAATTGAGTATAAAGTGTTTTAATTCTATAAAATATGGTGTAAAACCGCCAAAGTGCTGCCCTCTTAAGGTTGAACGGTGGCTACTGCAGTTGAATTTTCCTATTGGATGTTGTGGTACATCGTGAAGTAGGATAGTTCCTCCAACGGCTCACTACCACGCCCTTGGCTCAGCTCCTGGTATAAAAACATCTTGTTCCGTCAAAACCACTGTAGCGAGTCAGGAGTTGGAATTTGAGTATTGAAAATTTTCAGGATATTGTATATTAGAATCTAGTTAGCATAGCCGTTTATATCGTTATATAGATTATTTAGTGTAACCTAGTTTAGTTAATTTATTAGCATAGTCGTTAGTGTATTATTGTTAGAAGCATAGTTCGCATAGTATTGCATCAGTTAAGATAGCTTCAAGTTAGCGTAATTTTTTTAGCATTAGTTTTATCTGTATTTAGTACAGTGGTTAGTTAGGATAGTACGTAGGTGTAGTGTTGCTGGTTGCAACAGCAGTGCTGGACTGCATAGCTTTCCAGCAGACGTGGAAATTGGCGTCAGTGGTTGCGTGCACTTGGCCTGGATGACCGCGAGTATACTATCCATAATGCTAATGTTTTACCACTCAGACACTGCTCTCTTGCGCTGCGGTTTCGCTAGTATCGTCGGCATCGGGAGTTAACGCATTTGAGCCAGCGGCTCGAATCGCTACGAATCTGGCCCTGTGTTTACAGACAATTCACCCTCCTCCACTTCAGGTGAAGACTGCGGAGAAAAGTCCTCTACTTCAAATGACCGCTCTGTTGCAAAAAATCTTTTTGAGTCTGACAGCTGCGGGGTCTCAGGTGCACGTCCCCCACTCAGCCCCGCCCTCAGTTCACCCCCTCTGTCTCCGCTGGGCTCTGCCCACTTTTCCAGCATTTTTCAAACATTGCCAGTGGGTGGAGTTAGGCTGTGAACAGGGGTTTAGTTACCCTTTAAACCAAACAATGAAAGTCAATGGGGTCCATAAGAACAGTGTTTTGTATGAACAAAAAAACCCCACTGAGACATCTCTGAAATCCACAGAAGACAGGCCTATAGGTTTGGAACAAAAGTAAATGATGACAGAATTTTCAATTTCAGGTGAACTAAACTGTTGAGCTGTTGAATTTTGATCAAGTCTTTGTACCAAGCCTGCCGCACTCGTGTTGAAACCTGTAGCCAAAACGTCTCTATTGCCCCCAGGTGGCTGGTCCCAGTATAGCTCATAACCCCTGCCCCTCTATGTATTCTAATGGACGTGAGACAGTCTAAACAATCAAATTACATTTCAAGTGTTTGTTTTTTAAATAAGTTTGGTTTTAGTTAGTTATTTGATGCTATAAAAATGAGAGGTGTGACATCATGGTTGACAGTTGAGATTGACAGCTTCTCTGAGGAAAGTTGTCACTGAGGCACCAATGGACTTTTTGGGGTATTTTCAGGAGGAGAATTGAGCTTTAGGTTTAATTTCTACTTTTCTATAACTGTTTGTTTACACTGACATACTTCTTCTGTATCTGTGAGAGTGCGAGAGGGCGGGCTTTTGATATTGATTTTGCTATCTACTGCGCAGACTATCTCCCAAATCTTCGCAAGATGTCAGTGCCATATTCGGACATTGGTGGCTTCACTTTTCCTCAGTGGAAAGTAGTGAAGAAATGTCGTCCGTATTTTTGACGGTCTATGCTTCGTACAGTTTCTAACAACTTCAATCCCAGAAACATCTTCGAAAATTCCTTCCTCTAAATAATGTAATTTATCAAATCACTATGGTAGATCATGCTTGCAAGCAGAATTTCTCTGAAGCAAGAGAGCAATATTTAATTTCTTCTTCTACTTGACCCATCATGCATGGATAAGTATGCTTAAAGGAACACTCCACTGTTTTTAGAAATAGGGCTTATTCAACATCTTTCCTACATTTAGATATGTGTGCAAATGCATTTTTGTCTCAGTGCATGCATTGTTTTAGTTTGGCAGGGTCGCCGCTAGCTTAGCTTAACATAATGAATGGAATCCTATGTTGCCAGTTAGCATGTTCCAAGTAAAAGTGATTTAAAAAACCCCCCACCTAATTACTTCTTGTGGCCTGCGTATTCACGAGTACAAACAGCGATGCTGACTTTTAAGACTAGGCAATTTCCTAGGCAGATATTGACTTGGGATTTATGGGGAAGCACAGGCGAAGCCCTGCTACTTGGTCGCAGAGATATCACGCAACACATGCACAACATATGCCGGTATGTTGACGGAAGATTGGGGATTTCATGTGTTGTAAGTTATTAGGTGTTTTTTTTTTTTTTTTTGGATCACTTTAGGGCTGTAATTTCCCAGTCGATTAGTCGATTATTAGTCGATACGTTCTGGCTTGCCAAAATTCTGATTGGTCGATTTTTTGTCGCATTCATTTCATTCATTTTGACGCGTTCATTTGATCAGTTATGCAGCGTTCATTTCATCAGGTGGAAAGCACTAACTGCTAACGGGGGTGTTTTCAGAGCACCCTGTTTCACAGGTTACAGTCTGTCTTCAGAACACCCCCTATTGTTTTCACTTCTTTTGGATTAGCCCAACCCACTGGAGAAGAGATACAGATTGAAGTAGGCTACTTTGCTGTATATTATTTATGCTTAATATCTATGCAAAACCGAAACTAGAATTTGCGCGGCCGCACAGAGCGCGCATTTACGGATGAACTGTCATTCACGGTGTGTGTGCACTGGCACATTTTCAGTTCATGCATATAGAAGCTTAACTTTCATATGAAGTCATTGAAACCACTTGTTTTGCTCCGCTCCGTTATTAATGCCTGAGCGGCCGTGTGCATTACTTCTGGTTATATAGAATTGGTGATTTAAAAGCCCAGTCGGTGATACCGGTGATTAACCGGTGGGAAAATATCCTCACCGTCACATCCTATTGACAACATGGTAGGCTACTATATTTTCGGAAAGATGATGCATGTGATGCAACGCTGTCAGAGCCGACAGACTTGTGTGTCAGACTCATTTCAGTGCAACAAAATCAGGTAAAAAACGATTAAATTTACTGCAAATAGCCTACTAGTTTATTTATAAATAATTTAGGCAGACAAAAAGGCTACCAAGTACTCTGCCCTACAAAGCAAAAAGGCAGTAACTACGCAGAGTGCAGAGCTGAGAAAAATGACTTTAAAGTTATCCTGTCATCCAGCCTAAGTAGTTGTAGGTAGATAATTGGACATGTGGCTGTTTTGTTACTTTATATTAGCTTGTTCTTTGTACATATCAATCCTCATATTTAATTTGATATTTTACCCCTATTTTGCAGTTACTGTATTTTTGCTTTGTATTACTTAACAAAAACGGGGCACCATACCAAGGAAAAAGGCAGTAACTACAGATTCTCCAAAAACAATTTTGCCACAACTTGGGCTCTGGGTGTGTTAGCTACACTGTATTTGAAATAATTGGAACTATTTGCTTTCCTGAATATGGATATACCAAACCCAAACTAATTTGACCATTTTAGGTCAATATTTTCCCACCGGAAGCTGTTCTGGTGCTGAAACGGCTGCTTAAAGTCTCTCATTGCTAAGCTGTATCAAGCAAGGGAAAATATCTAATTGTGATTATTCTGGTTAAAATTGCGATTTAAAATGCAAAAAAAAATATATATATATATATACAAATGAAAAGTTTGTGTAAATAACATTTTGTGTTTATATATTAACATGACTAATAATAATTAGGATTATTATTATTGCTAAAAATATTTAACAAAATAAGAAATTACTATTACAATTACATTTTCATTATTACAAATTTAAAATGAAGTATTTCAGAATAAATAAAAAACAATATAATTAACAATAATAATAATAATAATAATAATAATAATAATAATAATAAGTTTACAACAAAAAAAAACTGCTGGGTTACCTGTTATTATGCAGACAGTCTATGACCAAAAATCATTAGAAAGGTCTAAGGAGTTATTGTAAAATATAAATGTCTATGTCATTAATATGTAATATGAGCCTCCTGCATCCACTGCCTGGAGAAAACCCTCCTGTAAACTGAAGAAAAACAAAGATTTTCCTATAAATTTATTTAGAGAGAAGTATTATTTTTCTTATTTGTTACCCAAAAGTTTCATTCATAATGGAATTCAGAGGGCGCCCTCGAGCAGAAACGGCACATACGCCTCAGAGAAGTAATCGTTTTGAGGAAATCCCTAATGTGAAGCTAGCGCTGTAACGTTAGGCTGTTAAAGATAGAAACACTTTGATTAAACATGACGACAGTAAACACGACTGCGCCAAGATATGGTGTATTTGAGTTCTTCAAGCCGTCCCGGGTATTTTCATAATAATAAAGTATATTATAATGCAGAGCTGATTGACATAGACTCTATCACTGTATATAATACTTTAAAATTAAGAAGGGTAAAATCGCAAATGTTAAAATCGTCCCGTGAGGATGCCGCGAAATCAGCTGTGTGTGTTCACCATGGAAACAGTAACTACACAGCGCAGCAACACGGTTATATTTTGCTAGGTAAAACATAACAAGAATACAGTAATGGATGTTACTGTATTTATGCTTTGTTTCACTAGGGCTTTTTGCAGTTACTGTACAAACGACTACCATTTTTCTCCAAAACGACACACATTTGAGATAACATGTTTTGTCACATAACAAAGGATGCCTTGAATGTCACGAAAATGATAATAACTCATTTTTGACCAAAAATGCAGTTACTGCCTTTTTGTTTTGTAGGGCAGTACTGTGCACAGTGCGCAGCTAATTAATTTGACGTTTTTTTTTTCCTAACGTCATTTTTAGTCGATTTTAGTCGAAAATTTCAGGACTTTAGTCGACCAAGATTTTCTTTGGTTGATTACAGCCCTAGATCACTTTTACTCAGGACATGCTAGCTGGCAACATAGGATTCCATTCATTATGCTAAGCTAGCGGCGACCCTGCCAAACTAAAACAAAAATGCATTTGCCCACATATCTAAATGTAGGAAAGAAGTTGAATAAGCCCTATTTCTAAAAACGGTGGAGTGTTCCTTTCATGTTTACAAATGGTCCCTGCTTGACTGTTTCATTGAGCCAGCCAGTTACATATCATTCCAATCTGTCCCAACGTGAGACTCCTATTATTTGGGAATGAAGACATGACCCCTGGTAATATCACAGGCAAGGAGCAGTGCAATGCAGAAATACTCTGTTGCAAGAGTTGCACTACATTCCATTAAACAGCACTCCGCATTTTGATGGAGAAACCCGCTTTCTCTGACAATAAAGAAGGAGATAAGCTAAATAAGCTAATGAGCATATGCATAATTTGTGGGTGGGACATGTCCCTACAACTTTTTGCCAGAGTCTATATTGTCCCCACCAGTTTTTGAAACATTTCGCAACACGGATGTTCCTAATAGAAAGAAACATCTCCAATATTCATATTACATTTCAAAGTGCACACAATTATTTTACTTTAGTGTTATATTTGACTTGATAGGGTTCTGGTGTTGTTATAAGAAAAATACTGTAGCTGCCTGCTGGTGTCACCAATATGGCACTGGAGTGAACTTGCTCAACAAACTATGCAATTAATTGCATCACACTTAGATTTAAAACAGTGGGAATCAGTTCTAGGGTAATTTTTGCTTAGGCTGACATACAAGATGAAAACTCCCATTCAGAGATGCTTTAGGCAGTTACCAGGACACAAATCATAAAATGACTGAAAAAGCGTCACATGCAATTGCCATACCTACCGTTTCCATTGTCACGATAGTCAACGCTATATGAATAATTTGGGGTGTTAATTTGAAAATCATTACACCAGCTATGATGTAAAAAAGAAATGTAAGAGAAGTAGATTGAAACTGAGACAAGGACACATATGTGTAATGTAATCACTGACGCTTAGTTTAGGCTGCAAACACATAATAATGCAACAGAGG
Organism: Gobiocypris rarus; assembly: GCA_023029165.1. Classification (NCBI taxonomy): domain Eukaryota; kingdom Metazoa; phylum Chordata; class Actinopteri; order Cypriniformes; family Gobionidae; genus Gobiocypris; species Gobiocypris rarus. The sequence goes on along the minus strand of CM040916.1, from coordinate 32,914,766 downwards.
TCAGACTTTGAAACACACCAAGATCTAACATTTCTATTAAAGACAGCTTTGTAACAGTTCACTAGAGGTAATGAAGAACATCATTGCTTTAAGTAATGCAAATTGTGTGTAAATGAACATGTAAATGATCATATTTTATAGATCACAGCACGCTTTTAGTATTTGGTTTATCTGAAAGGGGCAGGGTACTGAGAATAGTCTATATGTCTGTGGACTTTTAGACAATTCTAGAGGAAACTCTTAAACACAATTGACATTATCACTAGCATTTTAACAGCTAAAACATTTTAACAGTGGACATGACGAGATTTCTGTCACTTCAGTCACTTTTTCTGATTTCCATCACAATGTCACTTATCACCACATTTCAAATGATATATTGTGTTTTGTATATTCTGTGATAAAATTACATTTCAAACTTTTTTGTAATGAAACCAATGACTCCATGGTGTTGTGTTAAATGTAAGCTAAATAAATGATAAAAAGTTTGCAAGAGAGTTTAAATGTAACATTCACATTACAAAAAGAAAAAACGGATGAAACATTTTTAAAATAATCCCTAGGACATAAACATGCCTAAAGGAGAATAAACACGTTAAACTTCACACACAATTTAAATTATTTATTTTTATTATTATTATTATTATGGGCTACTTCTCAGTTTGGTGAAACAACCTAACCTAATACATTCGAGGTGTAATTACTCTTTAGTCCTGGTTACTTTTGCCACAAAACAATTAGAAAAAGCTAACGGGCCTCATGGAGCGCGAGACACTTTAAGGGACGTTAAACTGACAGCCGTCAAACTACAGGATTTTCTTAAAACTGTAGAATTTTTCAAATTCAGGAAGCCCGCAAAACAGAAGTCTTGTCGATGAGCTGTAAAGATAACTAAATACATTTAGGAGACATTTGTCTTACCTGTAAGATTTCCGATCTGGTTTCTTTAGCACAGCAGCCTCAAGTCTAGTAAAGGTCACGCTCGCGCTTTGCAGAGAGGAGGGAACGCGTGCAACCGTCCGCTTCGCTTCAGTGCTGCTTCACGGGCATCACATGTCACTCTAGACAGGTGTAGAAAGCACAGCCCACCCGTGGCTCGAGCACATAATTGTAGAACCAAAGAACAAATCACCTAGTTAATGAGCAATGTAAATATTCTACGAACACGTCTAATGACACCGTAGGCGGGAGCCGTTGTGAAATTCCTGTCCCGCAGATATGCGGTTAAAACAATGGGAAAACGCCGAGGGTTGCGCACACACCCCACAAAATTGTTTTCTCAGATGGTTTTCCATGCAAGGTCCAGCCCCTCTGGCGCCCCAGAACATCGCAAGGACCCAAAAGTTCCGTTAAAGTCCAGAAAGCAATTTATAAACAAAAAATTACACTGCACTGATTACTACAGTAAATAATAAGCTATATATCAAGCTCAAATGAGGACGCAAAATATGAATTTGGGATGTAGGCTATCATACGTATGGAGAATGAGTCTGGCGCCCCCTGCTGTCTGTGGCTGAATTATGCAGAACAGTGTGCGCGTGTGTGTGTGTGTGTGTGTGTGTGTGTGTGTGTGTGTGTGTGTGTGTGTGTGTGTGTGTGTGTGTGTGTGTGTGTGTGTGTGTGTGTGGGGCTCACTAAAACTGTTGCTCACTAAAACTATTGAAAAACTGAATGACAGTTTATGGTCATATTTACATCATATTAATAATAATCATACTAAGACATAAAATCGTATAAATAATAATTTTTTTCACAACCTGGCATACAGCTACGTGATGAGGCTCATATCATTCAACACCTGATGTCCACTGCGACACATTGACATTAAACTTAAAAAAAAAAAATACAATACAATTCTAAACGATCTTTAAATTAACTTCTGTTAATACCAAGCACCAATAAGTGATCAGGCATCAGCTAATCGGATTATGAAAGCTTAAAATGTTATTGGTTTACACACACACATGCACACTGCAACCAACAAAAATACTAAAATTCACATCTGCTTAAACTGTGGCCATGGTTAAAATATTAGTATTTGTATTTTGCGTGGTGTCCACTGTAGTTGATGTAAAAAATCTAATAAAAAAATCGGGGTTTTATCATAATGGTTCAGGACTCCTCTCTCCATCAAGCACTACAATGAATAATATGTTGGCCTGGACATTTGCTGACACAGAAAGATTGTTGACTTGCTGCTTGGCTTGTAAGGTTATGTATGCATCATTGTGATAAATTGGTATAGCATACTGTGCAAACTTTTTCTCAGCTAATAATTCTTCATTCATATAGCAGATTTTTTGGAGGATAAAATAACACCAACAACACAGATGAGAAAACACATACCGTGACATCCATCTCCCCCTCCAAAACAGTTTGCCTTACCCCTGCAATGGGCATTGTGCAAGTGACAAACTATTAAAAAACTAATGGAAACACTGTAAAAAGAAATATGTACCTTCAAGTTTGCGTGACCAGCCTCACAACTGTCGAGCCTGTTTTACGAGACAAAACACAGACATCCTAAGCATACGTTTATTTACAACATTTTTCACCTCTTCCCTGCACTGCTCATATGGTCTTTCACACTTCCATCTTCTAAGCAGCAGGCCGTCATTTACCCAGACTACAATATTAGCCATATTTTAGTCTTTATTGGAAATATATTAAATACACATTTCTTTCAAAATAATAATAATGAAAAACTTTCATTAATACATTGAGTGAGATTAAATGGTAGTTAACCCTTGAGGAGCATTGCACAATTTTTAAGTAACCAGATGGGATTTTCTAAAAACTTTCTGTGCTCTTTGTATGTCAAAGTAAAATTGAAGGTAAACTCAAATGTGAAGATACTAATAAAATAAAACACCTAATTAAATACAGTTGTGCTCAAAAGTTTATACACCCCTTGCAGAATCTGTGAAAATGTGAATAATTTTAACAAAATAAGAGGAATGCTGCGGAAAACTGAAGAATTTGCAGGAGCCTGGAGGATTTTTCTGAATAACATTGGGTTGTTTAACTCCTCAGGACAAAAAGTGACTCGTGAACAACCATCAGAAAGCAACAACAAAAAAAGTGTAAAAAATATGAAAAATATTAGCCTGACGTGGTCATACTAGTCAGAATATGAGTCTGATACTGCTCCATTGGGCTTTGATTATGGGGGGTGTTTCAACCGAACCAGCAAAGACCTCAATTGGATAGACCTACAACCAATCAGAGCAACGGAACGATGCGTAATACAGGTCCTTCTGAAAACATTCGCATATTGTGATAAAAGTTAATTATTTTCCATAATGTAATGATACAAATTAAACTTTCATATATTTTAGATTCATTGCACACCAACTGAAATATTTCAGGTCTTTTATTGTTTTAATACTGATGATTTTGGCATAGAGCTCATGAAAACCCAAAATCTAAAAAAATAGCATATTTCATCCGACCAATAAAAGAAAAGTGTTTTTAATACAAAAAAAGTCAACCTTCAAATAATTATGTTCAGTTATGCATTCAATACTTGGTCAGGAATCCTTTTGCAGAAATGACTGCTTCAATGCGGCGTGGCATGGAGGCAATCAGCCTGTGGCACTGCTGAGGTGTTATGGAGGCCCAGGATGCTTCGATAGCGGCCTTCCAGAGTGCTCAAGCTCATCCAGAGTGTTGGGTCTTGCGTCTCTCAACTTTCTCTTCACAAAATCCCACAGATTCTCTATGGGGTTCAGGTCAGGAGAGTTGGCAGGCCAATTGAGCACAGTAATACCATGGTCAGTAAACCATTTACCAGTGGTTTTGGCACTGTGAGCAGGTGCCAGGTCGTGCTGAAAAACGAAATCTTCATCTCCGTAAAGCTTTTCAGCAGATGGAAGCATGAAGTGCTCCAAAATCTCCTGATAGCTAGCTGCGTTGACCCTGCCCTTGATAAAACACAGTGGACCAACACCAGCAGCTGACATGGCACCCCAGACCATCACTGACTGTGGGTACTTGACACTGGACTTCAGGCATTTTGGCATTTCCTTCTCCCCAGTCTTCCTCCAGACTCTGGCACCTTGATTTCCGAATAACATGCAAAATTTGAGCGACAGTCCAGTCCTGCTTCTCTGTAGCCCAGGTCAAGCGCTTCTGCCGCTGTTTATGGTTCAAAAGTGGCTTGACCTGGGGAATGCAGCACCTGTAGCCCATTTCCTGCACACACCTGTGCACGGTGGCTCTGGATGTTTCTACTCCAGACTCAGTCCACTGCTTCCGCAGGTCCCCCAAGGTCTGGAATCGGTCCTTCTCCACAATCTTCCTCAGGGTCCGGTCACCTCTTCTCTTTGTGCAGCGTTTTTTTGCCACACTTTTTCCTTCCCACAGACTTCCCACTGAGGTGCCTTGATACAGCACTCTGGGAACAGCCTATTTGTTCAGACATTTCTTTCTGTGTCTTACCCTCTCGCTTGAGGGTGTCAATGATGGCCTTCTGGACAGCAGTCAGGTTGGCAGTCTTACCCATGATTGCGGTTTTGAGTAATGAACCAGGCTGGGAGTTTTTAAAAGCCTCAGGAATCTTTTGAAGGTGTTTAGAGTTAATTAGTTGATGCAGATGATTAGGTTAATAGCTCATTTAGAGAACCTTTTCATGATATGCTAATTTTTGAGATAGGAATTTTGGGTTTTCATGAGCTGTCAAATGTCAACAGAACTCAACTCCACTGTTGCCAAGTCCGTGTTTTTCCCGCGGGTTGTTCTCCATGTCCGCGGGTTGAAGCGACCCCAATTATGTGATATATAGACCCAGGAATGCGAATTTTAGCAGGCAACCTTGCTAAAATAACATATTTTGCCAACCAAACGCCATTTAAAAGTTCTCCGTTTAGGATAAAAGCAAATTCAACCTAAGTGCCTTTGATGACATTACATTTCTATTTATCATCTGTCCATCATCGTCTAAAGGCTGTTCGGACCAATGAAATTTCTGCTCGGGCATAATTACTCCTCAATGGATCGAGTCCAGACCGAATTGCCTGAGCAAATGTTGTGGGAGGGGCTAAATTCGGCTGGCATCCAGGCTAGTAAAATATCTTCTGAACAGTACTAAATAAAAAAACAACATCCATTTTTCATGATCCCTCTTATTTTTAAAAAAATATTCATATTTTCACAGATTCTGCAAGGGGTATACCAACACATTTACAGGTGCTGGTCATATAATTTGAATATCATCAAAAAGTTGATTTATTTCCCTAAATCCATTCAAAAAGTGAAACTTGTATATTATATACATTCATTACACACAGACTAATATATTTCAAAAGTTTATTTCTTTTCATTTTGATGATTATAACTGACAACTAAGGAAAATCCCAAATTCATTATCACAGAAAATTAGAATATTGTGAAAAGGTTTAATATTGAAGACACCTGGTACCAGACTCTAATCAGCTAATTAACTCAAAACACCTGCAAAGGCCTTTAAATGGTCTCTCAGTCTAATTCTGTAGGCTACACAATCATGGGGAAGACTGCTGACTTGACAGTTGTCCAAAAGACGAACATTGACACCTTGTACAAGGAGGGCAAGACACAAAAGGTCATTGCAAAAGAGGCTGGCTGTTCACAGAGCTCTGTGACCAAGCACATTAATAGAGAGGCAAAGAGAAGGAAAGGATGTGGTAAAAAAAAGTGTACAAGCAATAGGGATAACCGCACCCTGGAGAGGATTGTGAAACAAAACCCATTCGAAAATGATGGGGAGATTCACAAAGAGTGGACTGCAGCTGGAGTCAGTGCTTCAAGAACCCCTACGCACAGATGTATGCAAGACATGGGTCTCAGCTGTTGCATTCCTTGTGTCAAGACACTCTTGAACAACAGACAGCGTCAGAAAGCGTGTCGCCAGGGGCTAAATACAAAAAGGACAAAAGTGGTCCAAAGTTGTTCTCTGATGAAAGTAAATATTGCATTCCCTTTGGAAATCAGGGTCCCGGAGTCTGAAGGAAGAGAAGAGAGGCACACAATCCACACAATCCATGTTGCTTGAGGTCCAGTGTAAAGTTTCTTTAGTGAGGAATGGTTTGGGGTGCCATGTCCTCTACTGGTGTTGGTCCACTGTGTTTTCTGAGGTCTAATGTCAACGCAGCCGTATACCAGGAAGTTTTAGAGCACTTCATGCTTCCTGCTGATGACCAACTTTATGGAGATGCAGATTTCATTTTCCAACAGGACTTGGCACCTGTACACAGTGCGAAAGCAACCAGTACCTGGTTCAAGAACCATAGTATCCCTGTTCTTAATTGGCCAGCAAACTCTCCTGACCTTAACCCCATAGAAAATCATTGGTATTGTGGAGAGGAAGATGCGATATGCCAGACCCAACAATGCAGAAGAGCTGAAGGCCACTATCAGAGCAACCTGGGCTCTCCTAACACCTGAGCAGTGCCACAGACTGATAGACTCCATGCCACGCCACATTGCTGCAGTAATTCGGGCAAAAGGAGCCCCAACTATTGAGTATTGAGTGCTATACATGCTCTATACACGGACTTCTAAAAATCTGTTCTTTGTATTGGTCTTAAGTAATATTCAAATATTCTGAGACACTGAATTTGGGATTTTCCTTAGTTGTCAGTTATAATCAATGATCATCAAAATCTTCATTCTTGGTTGGAAAGGTGACCACACAAATACCCAATAAAAAAATTCCAAAAACTGGATGATATACATCACGTAATCAAAACATCACAACACTTACCATATTAAACGTTTCTTAATGGTTCAAAAATACTTTAAAATAAAAAAAAAAGTGTAAAAAAAAGAAAAGAAAAGTGTATTCAGATGGCAACAGGTGGCTCAGTGTTATAAATATGTTCTCAGCTTTTTAGTGTATAATCAGAACCTAACTGGGTATATTAGTTTTACCTCTGTCTCATTTATCCTCACCACACCTTAATTAAATGCAGTAAATCTTGCCTCACTCTCCTCTAATCAATACATGAGCTGTGTGTGTGTGTGGGTCTGTATTCTGCTACAACAGCACTGCAGAAGTGAGTGTGTGGGGTGTGAAAAAGATGATTACTGATTAACTTCAAAGGTGTTTTGGTCTGAATGAAGTCTATAAAAGCAAACACACACACACACTTATAGTCACTCACAGAGCGTCACATTAAATGATAACAGAGGAAATTAAAAATTGTGAAAACAAAAACTGTGAATTGCACATTTGTTTTACATAAAACAAGCAGATAGACTGTTTGCTAAGTATACAATGGACAGGCTTAATGAACTACTTTCCTCTCACCTGTATTATCAGTTTACGTCATAATTCTGTCCACATGAGCACACATTTATAAAACCCACAAACTAAATGTCATAAACTATAAATGAAACAAAACATGTTTTACGACTTACTGAATGATAAAATATATCTAAATTAAACCATTCTAGATTGCAGAATCTGGGAAGTAAAAAAAAAAAAAATCCAAACATTAAATGAAATGTATTTATTGTTATTACGGTGTTATTTCTCTTTAAATAGTTGTGGCTTGTACAGCTACCTCACCGACTTTAAATGTAAACCTCCTGGTGTACATGTATTAAACTATCACTGAGATATAACCCAGGTTATTTGTACATTAAGTATCATATATAAATAAAGAGAAAACAGTGTGGCTCACAATTGTTGTAATACACCACCTTCTTGTTTATAAATGAGGGTGAATGGTCACCATCCCATCTAGCCCATCAGTGTTCAGAGCTCATTTGAGGTAAACATGGAGAGAGGTGCCTGCACATCGTCACCGGTGCATTGAGAATGAACAGTTGGCAGCCTCTCATTCAGTATTTACACGTATTATGACAGTCGCCTATTTCCGCTGCAGCAAGAAGAGGACACATTGCCACCTCTAGCCAGAAGAGGTGGATGAGTCAGTGGGGTACGATGTGGCGATGAACTACAAAAAATATTTTCTGTTACTAGGACATCTTACAAGTCAAACACATCTGTGGACATAGCTGTTGTTTGAGTATCGGTGATCATCAAATCCAATGGAGCAAAGTAGATTCCAAATGGCATCAGGTGTTAATGAAGCATCATCATACAGAGGACACCTGGAGAAAACGGATATCTTATTTTAAAATAAGTCATAAAAGCTGTAACCAAAAAGGTAAGAGTCAATTTATCATGCACTTAGTGTGTGAATGATATTGTCAACTCTCCGTTGAGAGTTTTCACACACACACACACACACACAAATCTCATTGTGCTTTGCTTAATTATGTTAAATGAAATGTTCTGAAACAGATGAGCATTAAAGTTATTAACAGGTTTAGCTCATAAGTCATATCTCATACGCAAATGTTAATTCAAACGTGTCTGTACTAAATAAATAAAACACTGAGAAACTAAAGTAAATGAAAACCTTTACATGAGGGTTTTCTTCTTCTTCTTCAGATATGAAATATGTGGTTTGAGGGCAAGACTTTTGGCCCAAATCATTTATTACTAAATGTGACCCTGGACCACAAAACCAGTCATAAGTAGCACAAGTATATTTATGGCAATAGCCAACAATACATTGTATGGGTCAAAATTATCGATTTTTATTTTATTTTTTATGTTAAAAATCATTAGCATATTAAGTAAAGATCATGTTCCATAAAGATACTTTATAACATTTGGAAAAATGTAAAGGCGATTTTCTCAATAAAAAGATCTGTTTTTATTTATTTTTTTGTGAACCCTTGAATTCCACATTTTCAAATAGTTGCATCTCGGCCCAATATTCATTAAATATCCATATGACTGGTTTTGTGGTCCAGTGTCACAAATGTTGATCCTAAAATGAAGGGAATGCCAAAGGGAAAGATGTGGGTATAAAACCTTCAGTGGTGAACGAGGCTCACTGGTAAACTTTAAAACTTTTAAGTTTTAAGTGAGAAAAGGTTTAAGTGAGAATCTATTAAAATGATAGTGCTATCAAATAGTCGATCTCAATAAGCCGAAGAACTTACTGAAGGCTTCACAAATTAAACATGCCTTTCTGTCTTTCTTACCTGAAAACAGAATCACAGAGTACTGGTGCTTACAATCAGTAATGCAGGAGACAGTTTCTGCTTTTCCGCCTGAAGAATGTATTTGGCCCTTCAAGGATCTGATGTTGTGTCTCCCCTGGAAACATGAACCACAATTGTACCTCACAGGCAACAAACCTTACCACGGATCCACTCGGGGGTCATCAGGTGTGGGAGGTGGTTCTGATTGTGCTTGTGACTGGACCTCTTTCCCTAATTACCATCCTGGGCAACTTCTTGGTGGTCATCTCCATCCGAGTCAACAGTCAGCTACAGACCATCAGTAACTACTTTCTTCTGAGTCTGGCGGTGGCAGACTTGATCTTGGGTACGGTGTCAATGAACCTATATACTGCATACATAATCATGGGCCGTTGGACATTCGGACATTTAGCTTGCGATCTGTGGTTGACCCTTGACTATGTTGTGAGCAACGCCTCAGTAATGAACCTGTTGATCATAAGCTTTGACCGATATTTCTCAGTCACACGACCACTGACTTATCGAACAAAGCGAACTCCAAAGACAGCTGTGGTATTGATCGCTGTCGCATGGGTGGTATCTTTCGTGCTATGGGGGCCCGCTATCTTGTTTTGGCCTCATGTGGTGGGGCGACCATCCGGGGCTGAAGCTCAGACCTGTTCCATCCCGTTCTTGAAGGTACCTCCGCTAACATATGGTACGGCCATCGCTGCATTCTACCTACCCGTCAGCATCATGATCATTCTGTACTGGCAAATTTACTGGGAAATCGAGAACAGAGCGAAAGGACTTGCTGGTTTAGTTGGGTCTCTGAAAAGCACCACAGGTGTTTTGGACGGGTTGGACAAACAATCAATGCACCAAACCAGTACCAAGAGCAACTTGAGTCGCACAAAGGAAGACAATTCCAGAAAGGGACAAGGCTTTGCCAAAGGAATGTCAGTTGAGTCTTTCAATACAACGAGACACAAAACCGCAACAATTTTGCAGAAGTCAGTTCATGAGAGTTGCAACAGCAGCTGGAACATTGAAGATGAGGATGATAGCTCCTTGTCGTCTTCCACAGATGAGGAACATGAGCAGAACATCAAGGCAAAAGCTCCTTCATCCAATCCAGCCGCAATTAAGCTGAATGACCTGCAAAGTAGATCAGAGGATTCCAAGGGTGTCCAAGAACAATTCAACTCATTGGCTGAGCATCCCACCAGAGAGCCCCACTTAAAAACACCCAGAAAGTCAGAGCACAGCATTTGCCACCAGCTCAGAGCAAAGCATCGCATCAGTGCGATCATTAAAGAAAAAAAAGCGGCCCGGACGCTAAGCGCAATCTTGTTGGCGTTCATCCTCACGTGGACACCATACAACATCATGGTTTTAGCTTCCATGTCATACTGCGTTCCTGAAAAGCTCTGGCAGCTGGGATACTGGCTCTGCTACGTAAACAGCACCGTCAACCCCATGTGTTATGCCCTCTGTAACGAGACCTTCCGGGTCACCTTCAAGGCTCTGCTACTTTGTCGGCGTGGAGATAAACAAAAGTGGGACACAAACAGCTGGAATCGTCATGCCTCTGTGAGGCAGAATATGTCTTGTAGTAAAGTGTAATTTTTCACTTTACCATTTGTCATTCTACAGTATGGGTGCTTTTAATTGATCAAAGATCCAGATTTAGTGCTTCAATTGGCAGACAATTGTTTTCTAGGGTATAACACAGGGTTTGTGTTAACTCTGAATAGGCCTGAATCAACTTTTATATTTGTATAACTAAATTTGTGTGCGCCTCTGCTTATGCAAAAAATTCTGCTAGAATTTAAATCTTGTCAGACACTAATAAGAAGTTATTACTTAAGCCTTGTGGTCATAGCTCTTTGGCTACATCAAAAGCTGTAAAATGTACGTTGTTCACATCCAACAAAAGAAAAAATATCATTTGTGTGTCATTTGGAATTGCATTATATATAGATGGAATAAAGAAAAATATCCAACAGCCACTGAGAAAGTATTATAAATGTTTAGCATAGTATTTCTCAATCAGGGGCCCTAACGATGACTTATCGCTTTAAAAAAGAAAAAGAAAAAAAGAAAGACTGACCAAGCTATAAAATAAACAAATTCTACCTAATCAAATTGAACTATATTTATTTGACTTACATATTTTTATCAGTGGAATCAAAAAGTTGGTTAATATACTGATTGTAAATGTGCAGGCACTGAACAAGTGAGCAAAAAGTCATGAACCGAATACTCTAAACACAACATGTATGGTTTGTGACAGTTTTATTTTTCTAGGGGGAAAAAAAAGAAAAAAAGGAAGAAAAGTGTACCATACACCAAAAACAAAATGAATGAATCCCCTAAAAGCAACCTAACAAAAAACAAACAAACAAACAAACAATAAATGGCCACTTTCCCTCTAGATAAACTGCAGTTTTTAGAAAGATTCAGGTAAACTGTTATATTTGTTATATTTAATAATAGTTAGTTGGCTGATACCATAAAGCTAAATGATCAATTTTCCCATAATCCTTTATTATGCCTGTACCTTGAGAGTACAACAGAGTGAGTTTAAGCGAAATGTTATGTTATGTATAAACAACCATGTAAGGTAAACATGCAGTAACTAAACTGAGAATGGATAATAAAACAACGATAAGATCCTGTACATGTTATTATGAATGAACAATAATTAATGTAGCAGCATCTGATATAAGCCTAAACCTTTATGGAGGTCTGCAGATATTTTGAAACTGAAGACTTACAGAGTACACAGAACTCATCTCAGGTCAATTCATTTCTTCATTCAGTATACATTTACAAAGACCAAGGTTGAAAGAGCCAGCTGCATGCACTGCTTTAGATTTATTCTTTAAACAAAGGAAGTTTTGGCTGGATTGCGAAATGGCAATAGAAGACAGGAAAATAGGGGAACATTTGAAGCAGGTTGTATATCTACCTCAGCTTGCTCTAGGAAGTCGAACTAAGCTCTGGCAAATACCATTCTTGCACATCTGTGTTGTATTGAATTAAGCACTGGGTCACTTGAACAACCTTGTTTGCAAAACACCTCTATTCTTCACTACAATTCAATATATAATTCAATCCTTTTAACTAGTTAAAGGTACAGTTCAACCAATAAATTCTGCCATCATTTACTCACCCTCATGCCATTCCAAATCTGAATTATGACTTAATTTCTTCTGGGGAACAAAAAAAAGAAGATATTTTGAAGAATGCTGGGAAATGTTTTTTTTTGGTCAACATTTCTCGAAATATGTTCTACAGAAGAAAGTCAAACAGTTGTAAGAGTAAATGAAAAAAAATATTTTTTTGCCTTTAAAGGGACTATTTTATCCAGTTTTCTTAAAAAAATAAAAAATAAAAAGTAAACTAAAATGACATCTGATGCCATTATCCCGACATCATATTAAAGGAATGAAAGTAGCCTCTCAGTTAAACAACAGTGAAATCAATTTACCAGATAACTAAGACTGTGACGCTCAAAGTCATTATGGCATCTCTATTCCAAAATGGTGGTTTGTGGGTATAAATTATTGAAAAAAAACACAACATAGACACCCAGAAGCAGATCTTTCAGTTTTTGAATGCCAGAAGAACGTTTCCTCACTATCCTACACATCCTAGCAATTGGCAATTTAATTTGTAATATATGTATGGCTGTAATCAATGAAATGTAATCACATTAAACATGACAATTATGGCATTTAAGGTTTTTGTCCTTGTATTTCCTTACACTAGATAAACCTTTCACTTATTTATGGAATTACCTGGAAAGGGATATAACATTCTTGGTAGAATATCTCAAATATTACACATTGACAAACTGATCTCAGTGTGGTCTGGACGTTCTTTTAAACAGGACTTTTACTTTATTAGCCCTCTCTTCCTCATTGCGTTACCCGACATCTTAAATAAACATAATTCACTAAACTTTAACCGGTTTCTGAACACCTAAAGGGCACCTTAAAAAAGCAACAACAACAAAAGAAAAACTACAATATAAAAATATAATTTAAAATCACTACCTTTACCTGCACCATTAATCCAATAGTTAGTAAAGAGCTCACACTGACTGCTAGACTCTGTGCTTCAGTGGCATATGCAGACACGGCATCAAACAAAAATCCCCACGCAACTCCCATCATAATTATGAACCATTTCTATTGTTTAAAATCTTAAATACAACACACCTTTATATGCTATACAAATATATAAATATACAAAAACGTTGTTTCTTTTCTATTTCGCTTATTATGAACAAGCATGGGCATGCTGATTGGTTTCAACTATTCCTCTCCATGATAAGCACAGTGTCAGTACAGAGTATTTTAGATATGGCGGAGTACGCAATATTTATTTTGGCTGATATAAGCTGCATTTTATATTACTTGTTTCCTGTTAAACAGTGTGCAAAAACAGGTGGAAATATCAGGTCTAATATGAGCAGGAACTCCAAAACAGAGTCATAATATTCTCATAATGACTTCATCCAGGTATGTACTGCTGGACGGGTGAGGAGAATTTTTGTTTGGTATGGAAGTATTGTGTTAGTTGTGTGGGGCCAATAGTTGAAAACAAAGAGCAGGGGTAGTTTGAAACTTGGAACTGTGTAACAGTCATACTGAGATCAAACCTGCTGAGATGTGAATGAGGAATAAGGGGACACTTTTTCTCATTCCCTCTCTCTTTCTCTCCCGATAATTGCACCTGCGGACCTGGGCGTCCCTTTTCTGTTACACTACAACTTCTGTTCGACCCCTTTTGTTTGCTTAAATCAAACAAATCTGGGAAGGAACTATGAGATCGAGGATCTGTCTTTCCACAAGCACCATCACAAGGGTGGTGCATTCTGATTCTGGTATATGGAGGCTTTCTCTTTCAGGAGGGCCAAACACAGATGACAACTCCAACTTCCTGTAAAGCATAAAATGATCTTTATCAAAACACAAATGTGTGATTTAACACTTTGCAAGTCTGTTCTATGTGCCTTAATGAGCCTATACTAATGATCAAAAATGAGTGGTCGTTAAAGGAACACTCCACCATTTTTAGAAATAGGGCTTATTCGACTTCTTTCCTACATTTAGATATGTGGGCAAATGCATTTTTGTCTCAGTTAATGCATTGTTTTAGTTTGGCAGGGTCGCCGCTAACTTAGCTTAGTATAAAGAATGGAATCCAATGTTGCCCCACCTAATTACTTCTTGTGGCCTGCATATTCACAACGAGTACAAATAGCGATACAGATTAAGACTAGGCGATTTCCTAGGCAGATATTGATTAGGGACTATATACCGGCATATGTTGTGCATGTGTTGCGTGATATCTCTGCACCCAAGTAGCAGTGCTTCGCCTGTGCGTCCCCATAATATAGTCCCATGTCATAATATAGTCTTAATCTGTATCGCCATTTGTACTCGTTGTGAATATGCAGGCCACAAGAAGTAATTAGGTGGTTTTTTTTTTTTGGTTCACTTTTACTCGGAACATGCTAGCTGGCAACATTATGCTATTCATTATTCATTATGCTAAGCTAAGCTAGCGGTGACCCTGCCAAACAAAAACAATGCATGCACTGAGACAAAAATGCATTTGCCCACATATCTAAATGTAGGAAAGAAGTTGAATAAGCCCTATTTCTAAAAACAGTGCAGTGTTCCTTTAATGTTTTCTAAAGTTCCATCATTACCAATGAAGCTCAATGGAAATTGCGATAGTTGGCTAAGAATGCTTATGGGAAACGTAGCCCTGGGTGTGTGTCCATGGCTTTCACATGTCACTTTCAACTATTTGAAACAGAAATCTTTTGATCAATTTAATGACTCCTTGGTAAATAAAAGGTACTAATTTCATCCAAAATATGTGTGTATGAGACATTACTGCATGTTGTTTTACCTTCAGGAGGTTCAGACATGGGGGGCGAGAGGCAGTACATGTGATACCCTCGGTCACAGTCATCACAGAACAACAGCTGGTCCTGTGGAAAAGCATATGAAACTAATCACTGAGGATCCAAATAGGGATGCATAATGAATGGAGGGACGAAACCATTTCTACACAAGATTAATTTTCCTTAAAGGAACACGCCAACTTTTTGGAACTAAAATCCAGCGATAAGTCCATACATATCATTCTAATCTCCCTGTCTGATACACCCACTGCTAGCCTAGTTTAGCTCAAAGACGTGAGGTAAATGGCTCCATCTAGCCTACTGCTCAATAAGTGACGAAATAAGGCCAACACATTTTTTTGTCCTATTTACATGTTGTGATGTGTATAGTTACATTGTGTACTAAGGATGGAAAATGAAAAGTTTTATTTTTTAAAGACAGATATGGCTAGAAACTACACTCTCATCCCTTCATAATAATCAAGGAACTTTGCTGCTGTACCATGGCTGCAGCAGGCGCAATGATATTACGCAGCGCCTGAAAATAGTCCCCAGCATGATGTAACTATACAGATCACAACATGCAAATAGGAAAATGTTGGTGTTATTTTGTCACTTATTGAGCAGTAGGCTAGATGGAGCCGTTTACCTCCAGTCTTTAGTCACGGAGATAAAAATGGTATGCATGGACTTATGAAATAAAAAGTGTTTTAAGTTTTTCCAGGTAGGTCTAACAGTATTCAGGTACAGAAATCAACTAAGATCCGTTACACTCCTACTACATATTGGTAAACAAACTCACATCATTTTCTGATGTTCCACACATGTTACAGCACTTGCATTCAATGCACTGCCAGCGATAGGTTTTCACAGCAGCCATCATCACTGGAGTGAACTGCAGACATGAAGGGTGACCTGACAACGGAGAACAATAATAATAATTGAAAAAATTAATTTAAAAAAAAAGCAAGCAGGAGAAAGTGCGTGTGTTTGTTTTACCAGAACGACCACAGTCTGAGCAGGACACAAGCTCTTCAGATTGGCCAGTTTTCTGGTTCAGGTTGGAATCTCCCAAACAGAAATCACAGTAGTTGTTCGGCAGTGCCAAACCATCAGGCCCCTTCTTTGTAGCTGTCCGAGAGAGAAAGAGAACAGCGAATACCCAACTTTAATTAAAAAAAACAACAATCATAGCATTTATTTAAAGTTATATAATCCAATATTGTATAAAAAATATTCCATGGCACTCCAAGTAATACAAAAGTTAAATAGCCTCTGTTTATTTGGCTACCAGAGTCTGTGCAACAACAACAAGCATGATCAATTGCTTACTCTTCGGTTCGTCCTGTTGGGGTGGAGTTGGTTCGCGAATGTCCATCTCCTCTTTCTCCTCCCCCTCCTCTTCGGCCAAGTGAGAGTGGGCGTAATGATAACTGAGACCAGGCCTGTTCTTATAGCGCTTCC
Organism: Gobiocypris rarus; assembly: GCA_023029165.1. Classification (NCBI taxonomy): domain Eukaryota; kingdom Metazoa; phylum Chordata; class Actinopteri; order Cypriniformes; family Gobionidae; genus Gobiocypris; species Gobiocypris rarus. The sequence goes on along the minus strand of CM040916.1, from coordinate 32,898,352 downwards.
CGCAGACTACACACACACAGAGCAGAATGACAGTTTTAAGTAGATGCAATGGTTATATGCACCAAAATATCATCTGTACTTCAGTACATGGGTCATGACTGCTTCACACTAAAAGCTCTCTCACATGCATGCACTATAGTCTCATACCCAACATGCTTGCTACTAAACAGTTGAGAGATCATTCCACCGCTCCTGGCTCTCCTGATCTTCATTAATTCTCATTTTTCAACACCATGGCAAATGTTAATATGTTTATTCATAAGATCACCCAGTATGTTTCACTTAAACACAGGGTTCCTACACATTTTCCATTTCAAAGTTCAATAACTTTCCATTCTCAAATTAAAAAACCTCCCTGTAGATTTTTCTGATCATATTGAAAATAAATGATTCATACAGCATTACATTTGGTATATAGTAGTCATATGTAAATACTCTTAAAAAAAAAGTAAGACATTTCTTCTATTGGTTTTCTTGAAGAGATAACATGCTTACACGAGAAGAAACTTAAAACGCTTTATAACCTGCATATATTTACTGACACATCAGTTTGATACTGTAATCATGGTTTGATGTTGAATGATCACCAAAAAGCAAAGTACAGTGTGATCTTTAATTGTTTACTACTTTATCTGTTGCTGGTTTGAGTGACACACACATTTGATTAAAGTTTAAAAGAGATTCACTTATGGTAAAGGCAGATCTTTGCTAAATAAAAAAAGTGCACCTTGAATTGATTCCAGTGTGTTCGACAATCACTAAACTTTTTTTCCATGAAAACACTGCTTGTATAATAAAAATTAAAAAAATTAAAAACCTCTTAATTTTACATTTTAGAAAAATGAATAAGGTCAGTATCTGGAAACACAATTTTTTTCCATACTTATCCAGACCTAGAAATGACTCCAATCAAATTCCATACTTTTTCAAAATGTGTAGGAACCCTGTAAACAAAAGTGATCATCAAAAAAAATCATCCTGTAATTTATTTGGCCACGTCGTTCCAAAACAGTATGATCTCCTTGCATACAACCAGTTCGCTTTTTTCCATACAAAGGAAGCAAATAGTTACCAACCACGATTGGTCCCCATTCAATTTCATTGTATGGACATAAGGAGCTTGGTCATTCGGTTAAGCCAGGTTCACACTGTACGATTTTGGCCATGATTTGGCCATCGGAGTCAGATTTTGTGAATCCTAATAGATTCCTCTGATTCTAGGCTAAAATCCTTAGTCTTTGTTGCAAAGATATGTTTGCCGACAACCGATTAAGGACTTTTGTGATCAAATTTTATCTCCAATTATATTCTGGCAAATGACTGTCAAATCAAAAATCAATAGGAGCACCGAACCTGCAAACCACCACATGCTCCACGCATACGCATATTCTCAACATTATGCCATGTTCAAAATTATAATGTTTTTCTAGCCACCATTTTAATCCTGCATGCAGCTCACAGTCCCTGAATGAGTCACAGATTTTTGATGTAAAACACAGTGTGGCATGGCTTACAGCTGGAATCATGTTTGTACAGTCTGACAAGCAACAATCATAAAGGGCTATTATAAACTGTACAGTGTGCACCCCGGCTTTAAACAACATCCTTACTGTTCAACACTAGCAAGTTATTTGGTCTGAACGACATGACGGAGAGTGCACAATGACAATTTTCACTTTTGAGTGAACTATCCCTTTAAACTGTAAGCATCACACATTTAGAGAAATAGGCTTGAACAGTGCTTTAGCAACTTAAACAGAGGCTCTATTTGATCTAATCAGAAAAGGAATGAGAAAAACAGCGAGTGACCTCAAGGTGAAGACAAGGATGGGTATTACAAGCAGCAAAGTAAAGAACTAAGAAACAGAGACAACACAGAACAGGTAATGAAGAATAAAGAGGGTAGATAAAAAGAAGCCATTTACATGTCAAATAATTTCTAGTGATATTTTTGTGTGACAAAAATAGCCAATTTATTTAAACATTTCTCTGGGTCCCACAACTATTTTGGGAAAAAAGGAGATCAGAGAATTTTTTTTTTTCAAAAATCTGAATGAGCTAAGAATATAATTGTGCAAAGCACTAAAGCCTAATGCAGAGGGTTCAGTAAAATTTTTTTTTTGAAAGAATACTTTTATTCAGCAAGAATGCACTAAACTGATCAAATGTCAGAGGCTTTTACATTATTACAAAATATTTCTATTTAAAATAAATTCTATATTATTATCAACATTAAAAATGTTTCTTAAGCACTAAAGCAGCATATTACAATGATTTCTGAAGGATCATGTGACACTGAAGAGTGAAGACTGCAGTAATGATGCAGAAAATTCAGCTTTGCCATCACAGGGATAAATGTCATTTTAAAATATATATAAAAATAGAAAACACTTATTGGTTGATTTCACAATTGTACTGTCTTACTGCATTTTTGGTCAAATAAATGCAGTCTTGGTCAGCATAAGACTCAAAAAAACAAAAACAATCTTTTGAACAGTAGTATAATATTGTATCGGCAGGTCCCTGCTGATGGTAATTCACAAGATGCATGCAAGTAAATTGTTAGTAACAGAGAATTGCTGTAAGTATAAAGTGCTTTTCAAACAGTTTACAATAAGAACAGCTCAGACTGGGAAGTTATAATAAGTCATGCTGCTGCGGACAACCCGCTTGAACATGTCTGAACATTTCACATGGCCCGGAGGCAGTACAGCTTGTTTAGGGGGGAAGAAATTAATTCTGTGGAAAATGTCTTTCTGTAAAGCTGCTGTCACACTTAATGCTGTTCAGGCAGTTTTTCTTTAAAAAAAAAAAAGTTACCTGTAGCCATCAATAAGCACTAATTTCAAATAAAGGTTAAGTACATTCTTGTCAGGCACAAATCATGTTTGCAATGCACACAAAATAAAGAGAAAGAGGAAAACCAAGACATGATCAGATGGGGAAGGAGAAGGGGAAAAAAAGAAAGAATCAGGAAAAGGAGAATTTGACAGAGACCAAGAGAGAGAGAGAGAGAAAGAGCAATATACCTCTTTCAGAAGATTTTGAAATATGCTTTTGTTTGAAAGTGTCTGAAAGAGAAAAAAAAGAAAGAAAAAGGAGAGAGAGAAGAGACAGAAAGACTCACAGACTGACAATAAGAATCAGGAAATTAGGAGAAATAAACTCAAAACATTTGCATCACAGTATCATGACACATTTAAGAGACACAAATGCAGAGACTAGAGACCTAAAACTATGAAAGAACAACACAAAACCTGAAATCAATTGGTCATCAAGTTTAAATTGTCCTCCGGTTAACAAGATTAAGATAACTCATTTAATCAGGCTAGATATAGGATTGGTAAACAAAAGCATACAGGATAGTACGCTTAAGTACAAAATTTGCATAATTTCTTTTACTTTTGGCTTTCATGAATAGACAAGAAAGAGCTGATTGAGAAATTATTCTCACGTTTAGTGTGTCAGATACAGTACAGCTCAGCCTTTTTATAGCAAAGAGAAGTGGATCTCCAGATGAGATCACCGAGAGGTCAGAGGACTGAGTCATGTGGTTCTCCTGAATGCCATATATGACTCACTGTCACATGCGTACGGTCTGTCCCGATCTTCCAAAGCTGCTGCTGCTTCCAACTTCTTCCGAGCGCTGCTGACACCACGACCCTGTGTAACCATTATCATCATCATAACTATAACCTTTTACTGATGTTTTGCTTAACTATGTGTACATAGATATTTACAAGCATGCATCTTTAAAAGATCAAGATCTCACCTTTCCCTTGCCTTTTCCTCTTCTCTTTGGAGTATCTTCCTCATAATCTTCATCGTCCAGATCATCTAGAAAATCATCTGGCTCCAAAATTCTCTATACACAAAATGGTTAAAAAAATAAAAATCTGACGGAATATTCAAGCAAGATGAGATTTCAACAACAGTGCGACACCTCAAACCAAAATCATCAGCTGTTCTCAGTACCTTTCGGACCCTGCTGCTGGGGTTTAGTGCCCCGGTGGAGAACTCTGTAGAGCTGGGCTCCTCCTCCCCTGTGCGGAGCTCCAATGTGGACCTTTTTTCAAGTGGTTCTCCTTTTAGAAGGGCCTCTAAGCTGCTGCCATCACTGGAGAACACGTCCTTCTTAAGTCCCAGATCCAGCTCTGAAACATACACACGCACATTCACATCCATAGGCAACTTCACAGAGATGGATAGAAATGTCATCAAAACAAACAGAAATTTTAATTACATGAAAGTGAAACACACAAATACCTAAATCTATGAATGGCCTACAAACAGGGAATTACATAAACAACCACACGCACACACATGAAGAGAGTGGCTACATACCAGTCTTTAGAGATGGGAAGGCTAGACGAGGGTCTTCTGGAGGGTGAGCTCTTCTTTTCTTTCTCCAGCGGCGTGCTGGATAAGTGTACAACTGACCTGGGGCAACACCTTTGGTGAGTGCGAGAAAAAAGATACATGCATTCAATCAGTCATGTCTTATGTTTAAAGCGTGCCTCCTCTCTCTCTCCGTTGACTTAAAACAGAGCCTCTAATGTGTGCAGTGAGTTTTGTGTGGGGTAATTGAAATTAATGTGGAAAAGTCATGTGAGAGGAGGCAATGGCTCCATCTCGCCATTGCTTGGATATGATCTGTTATAATTGGGTATGAATTAGAATTGTGTAAGGTATTTTTTATGTAATGTTATTCTAACCAGAAAAGTTAAGCGTAACGGACATAAATGTACATGTACATATATACACACACTATATTGCCAAAAGTTTTGGGACGCCTGCCTTTACCAGCACATGAACTTTAATGACGTCCCATTCTTAATCCGTGGGGTTTAATATGGAGTTGCCCCTTTTTTTGCAGCTATAAAAGCTTCAACTCTTCTGTGAAGGCTTTCCACATGGTTTAGAAGTGTGTTCCTCCACACCAAACTCGCTCATCCATGTCTCTATGGACCTTGCTTTTTGCACGGGTGCGCAGTCATGTTAGAACAGTAAGGGGATATCCCCAAACTGTTCCCACAAAATTGTAGGATTGAAAATAATCAAAGATATTTGTATTTGAAGTTGAACAAAGACATTTGCTGTACTGTTGCCGACCCCATCTTGGCCTTATCAAAGGGCCATTTGGAATTCCTGAAGACAAAGGAGACTGGGGGCCTTTAGGCCAAATTTGTGGCAGACCTTTAGTTCAGTGGGGGTTTGATTGGTCAGTTTGAACATCTCATGTATCATTTAAAAGAGATTCTGTCTATTATGTAATTGACATTATACATTTACCTGACTGTTAATAAATTGTTACATTTTTGATTTATTCTGACTTACTCTATAATTCTCTAGTAGATTATGGCAACGAAGGGTTAAACGGAATATTTAAATGTGTGACTAACTATAATATATAAATGACCAAACAACCAATTAGCATTCTATCCTAAATTTGAGATGATAAAATGGAGTCAGATTAAAGAATATTAGAATTAAATCCATTCTGCCCAGCTGAGGACACGGAACGCACAGCGACCTTCAACCGCAAATCGTTACCTCCAATGGGACGATTTTCCAGCGGTCTTACAATATGCTGAAGCATGAAGAGTTTCTTTCACTGGAACTAAAGGGCCAAGCCCAACCCCTGAAAAACAACCCCATACCATAAAGTCCCCTCCACCAAACTTTACACTTGGCACAATGCAGTCAGGCAGAAGTAGAAAGGTAGAAGTACCGTTCTACTGGCAACCGCCAAACCCAGACTCATCCATCAGATTGCCACACAGATAATTGTGATTGGTCACTCCAGAGAACATGTCTCCACTCCAGTAGTGGCAGGCTTTATCCGACACTTTGCACTGCACTTGCTGATACAAGGCTTGGATGCAGCTACTCAGCCATGGAAAGCCATTCCATGAAGCTCTCTACTGTTCTTGAGCTAATCTGAAGGCCACACGAAGTTTGGAGATCTGTAGCTATTGACTCTGCAGAAAGTTGCCAACTTCTGCGCACTGTGGGCATCAGTATCCGCTGACCCTGCTCTGTGATTTTACTTGGTTGAGTTGCTGTAGTGACCAATTACTTCCACTTTTTTTATAATACTACTAACAGTTGACCGTGGAATATTTAGTAGTGAGGAAATTTCATGAATGGATTTATTGCACAAAACCACGCTTGAATTCACTGAGCTCCTGAGAGCGACCCATTCTTTCACAAATGTTTGTAGAAGCAGTCTGCATGTCTAGGTGCTTGATTTTATGCACCTTTGAAATACCTGAATTCGATGATTTGGAGGGGTGCCCCAATACTAATACTAATAATAATGGCTTTTGGCAATAGTATGGTATAGTATGGTTTCTGATGGTTGTTCACGAGTCACTTGTTTGTCCTGAGCAGTTAAACTGCCAAATGTTCTTCAGAAAAATCCTCCAGGTCCTGCAAATTCTTCAGTTTTACAGCATCTTTTGCATATTTGAATCCTCTCCAGCAGTGACTGATATTGAGATCCCTCTTTTCATGCTTATGACAATTGAGGGACTCAAACACAACTATTATAAAAGGCTCAAACATTCACTAATGCTCCAGAAGGAAACAATGCATTAGAGCCAGGGGGTGAAAACTTATTGAATTTGAAGATCAAGGTAAATTGTACTTAATTTGTCTTACGGGAAACATGTTAGTATCTTCTGTTGCTTCTGAAAAGCAGTACTAAATGAATCAAATTGATATTTATACAAAATAAGAACAATTTGGACGACATCATCCTGTTCAAAAGTTTTCAGCATCAAAATCAGGACTGGCTTTTTTATTTTTTTATACTGTTGTCTGAGGTCAACTAATGACATTTGTGTGGTTTTTACATTCAAAAACATCATAATGAATAAGTAATAGGCTATTTTCTACACTGGTTTTGAGGCTTTCTCCTGAACGCTGGGTTTCGATGGGCGTGCTGCACTGGAGACTTGGAAGTAAACGCCCACGGCTGGGATTGGATAAGATTTGCATATTTAATGAGCTTCATATTTAAAACTTCCTGTCAGTTCAGTTCACATTAGGGAGGGATCGTTTTGAAAGCGGCAACCGGAATGATTCTCTCGATCACATAAATAATCAAAAGTCTTTATCAAACAAACACAAAGATTTATTTATCATCCACCCGAGATTGATTGGAATATTATTTCTGTATTTCATGGCCCGCCCGACCGGTCAAAAAGCACGAACCACACGCACACACACACACACACACACATCAAGAAAGGAATATTATTTCACTATTAGAGATTCATAGGCCTGCCGATCATTACATATAAAAAAGACGTTTTGCTCACATGAGTTTGTTGCACCATTCCTGTCGAATCCAATATAGAAGGCACAACACTGTGTCTGCAAATCTAGCACCTGAGACTTGATTACAGACGATTCCTCAGTAAAATGAAGAACACGTACATGTCTTCCCCACGTGAGCTGGAACTTCATTAAAAATAAAGTTCAACCACTCATTCCTAATAGTAACATCCGAAGGAAGCTTACGCAGCGACTGTTCTTCCACAACCTTGCACAGAGCAATATATTACTTTGCTCACCATGATCACTGCTCTGTAAACCTGTGGCGCCTCGACTCTGTGGGCGGGGCTTCAGAAGCACGCATACATATTCATCAGTTGAGTTGTGTTTCTTCTTCCCATGACGTCATTGGATTCCAGCTCTCGTTTTCTGGGCCTGGTGTCTATAGAAGCTTTTCTTTGACTAACAAGGACGTTTTCAGTTCTGAAACTTACAGAATGTTCTTATATCATGATGAACTTTGATATATCAAAGGTTCAAGGGAAAGTTGGTTTCTCAATTCATCACCCCTTTAAAAAAAACTTCCTATGAAAGTTAAGCTTCCAAAGACATGGACTGAAAATGCACCAGACTGATCACGCGCTGTGAATGTATGCGGCCGCGATTACCTCAGCTCAGCTCATGTGATGAATGTAATCGGACTCCTGCTGCGTTTGTGCCATGAAAAAAAAACCTTTAAAGGTGTACTTCAGTGCTGTGAAGATGAATCTATTTAAACTGGGTCATTAGTGTAGTAGAAATGTGAAATTATTTTTGAATTTGGTGCCTTCTAGACTGAGAAAACACAGAAAATGTATTTTTGTCTCATGGGGATGTAAGACAACAATTCCCAGAATGCACTTGCTTCACTGCCCTACTCTAGGCATAGCTACAGGATTACTGGATCACTTGCCCACCGCATTCATTTTCATAAAATCAGTTCAGTTAGAGACACTACATTTAAAAACTGAACGTGTCTGTTCAATATATTGTGAGTGGGCCGACTCCGTTTACGTGAATCTCCGCAGCTCCCGAGCCGAGTGCGATGTTAAAAACATGCGGAAATAGTGCCCACTGCTGGCTGTAGTCTTTAGCCTCTGGACAAAAACTCCTCCTCCTCCGATGATTTTTTCCAGAAATAAAACACATAATTCTCTCACCTCAGAGTCATATGAGGGGGGAAAGTACGATAATTTGAATATACTCCTGGGTTTCTACAGATACAAAGCTTAATGTTAATCACTGAAATTTGGTCAGTGAAAAGTGTAATCTTTTCTTTGTACTTTTGTCAGTTAAATAAAAGGTTAAAGATAATTCATTCAGATTCTGGATTTTATTTCATCTCTAAATAATATATTACAATAAATTATATATACATGTATATACACACACACACACACACACACACATATATACAGTACAAAATACAGTAAAAAAAACAACCCTTCTGTTCTGTAAACTGACCACTGTGACTGAGTGTGTCCCACCTGGTCCTCTGTGTCGTTTCTCCATCCAGAAGTAGCAGTTGCTTTGGGCGACACCTGTCTGAGAGTCGAGGAAAGGCATCCTCACACTCCTCTCTGCGCACAGACGGGCATTATAGTTGTGACACTGCTCCATAGCGTCCCTGTAATACTGCTCACCCAGCCTACAGACAAAGCAAAAGAGACAAGTAATGCAACTGCTTGAATCAAAACTAAGTTTAACCAGAGGTGATTTCTGAAACTCACATAGAGTCTAGAGAAGCCATCTTCTGTCGGGCATAAGCGACAGCCTGTCAGCAACACACACCCTAAAACTGCCACCCTAAAACCAGCTCAACCCTGTTCAGTGTTTGCATGCAGCAGGAGGTCTTGCAGGCATGCAGCCCAGTCATTGTAACTCTCTCACTCCAGCTACTTAGCAGGTGCCGCTGCAGCCCATCACCCCGGCAACCGCTAAGAGAGCACAGGCTAGCTAAAGCCTGTGAGATTAGAGCACAGATGGGCGTTGATGTCACAGAGGATGAAACAAAAGCTTAAAGCTTTGCTGTGTTAGAACCAAGAGCTCTGAGGGGTTTAGAGCCCAGACAACAAAACAGCCCTGGGATGACTGTCTGCCTCCAAGACACCAAAAACACAGAGCTGCAGCTTCAAAAGGCACTTGCTCAAAGGGGATTCACATTTCACAAACCAGCAACTCGGACAACGTTAATACTTGCTATTAAGATCCACCTTACAGACAGCACAATCATAAACAGCCATAAATGCTGTGAAAGTATATGCATGTGCTGGAGTTGCACAATTAATGGTTAATAGATCAATCTCGATTGAAGCACCCATATTCCTAAATATCAGCGATTCACCATTAAACCTTTGACAAGTACGATCACAACAAACATTCGCACTGCCGCTGAGCCAGAGAGCAGTTGCCATGTAATAGATATGAAATGGCTTCACAAATATTCAAATGTTCACATAAGCACTGGGATAAAGGTTTATAGTTCAGATACAAACACTGATGTCTACAGTAGCGATCAAAATAGAGCAAATCACGTTTTGAAAGTAACTTGACAGATTGTATTAGTTGCATCGATAGACCTGTAGGTGGCCACAACTGACTTTTATAAAACTTATTTGTCAGTGAATCAAAAAGGTTCCTTCAAAAAAAAAAAAAAAAACAGTAATGAAACAAGTCTTGCTGAGTCATTGGATGCACAGCAGAGTTGTTATTGTTAACTAAAACTAGACCAAAAATATAGTTTTAGTTAACTGCAATAATCCAAAAGAAAAAAAAATGTTGATAAAAAAATATATATATATATATATATATATATATATACTTAAACCAACACAAAAATAAGAAATGTTGCCTTGGCATAAGTTGAAGTACTAAAATTACACAACCACATAACAGAAGGACTAAAATTAAAATGAAACCTGAAATTACTCATTCAAAATATTAAGAAATACCATAATAGTAGAATATGAATAGTAAAATAACTGTGCCTGATAGTGTTTGATACTGCAAAATTAACTAGTGGACAAATTGTGTAGGGCGTGCAAGTTATTGGTTGGTGTTCGACTTGTTCTAATCACAGACCATGAATGAAACTGCTTTAAAGTTTGAAGGCTTTGATGGATCTGAACAACTTTTTTGAGGCAAGTAACAATTGTTTTTTGTGTTTTGATGTGCAAATCAAATGATGCAGATTCAGCTACAGTGTCATAAACTTATCAGTCAGAAACAAGTTTAGGCCTGAATAAGGAACTGTGTCTACAGGAGATCCCAGGGCTGTCAAACTCAGGTTTGAGGTTAATAATTCAAGTTTAATTCAATTCAAGCTTATTGTACAGCGCTTTTCACAAATACATATTGTTTCAAAGCAGCTTTGCAGAAAGTGCTTGTGTTTTAATGTTACAAATTAGGAAATATTTTAAATAAGGTTAAATAAACAGTACACGATAATATTTGATAGTTTTGTATGTCGAGCCAAAGCTCTGAAGTCTTAGCAATAATCCACATCACCTGAAATCATTGCAAATAACTCCCTCACCATTCCACTGCCCTTCATCCAAAAGCTCCTTACCGGGCAGCTCATTTCTGTGATTTGAATGACTCTAAACCTCGCACCAAGAGCACTTCCTGGTTTTAGGACGTTAGATGTGGCAAACTCAGACAAAGAACTATTATTATATAATAATAAAAATATATAGTTAGAGCATATGGGTATCCCTTTGGTTGTAAATGAAAATGCTTTTCAGTCAGAGTAAACTACTTGGTTATTACCATAAGTATTATATGAAATGGTCATTTAAATGTAACCGGTTTCAAAATAAGTGACATTAATCAGTCAGTCTTTCATTTTAAGGTCCATACATGACAGAACTGAAATCCAACAGCACTGACAAACAAACTGAAACAATCATTTGAGCGCCTTAACATGGTCCCCGCGAAACGTTATGGCACCACCGACATAAGCACACTCATTAGAGGAACAGAGAAAGCTTCCTACATGCGTTGCTCCCTGATCAGGCTGAAAGACGGAAGCTAAATGAGGCATTCACACCAGCGGGACACAGCAGCTGCTAGTACAGCTAACTTAACCAGAGCTCGGGTAACCTTGTCAAACAAGTGGATCTAGCTCTCTTTCAGCAAATAATGCAAATGCCCGTCACGTTGTATTCTTACTTTACAGTTAGATATCAAAGTTCCACATGAAAATATCAAATGTAGTCAAAAAAGTATGAAAAATACTCACAGCTTGACAACATTCTCCACCACCGCAGCCATATTGGCTCTACTGGGCTCGCAGCGGGTGTTCTGCGCTTGCGCAGAATGAAGGACCTAAGCGGAAGGTCACGGGCGTTCAGGAGGCGGGAGCGTGAACTGAAGGCAGATATGAATGCTCTTTTCATGTTCATATATATATATATATACTATAGACAGTACTGTACAAGTGATCTGTCTATTACTATATTATCCAAAAAATGTATGACGATTGCTTAAATCAAACAAAATATCGGTTCTTTCAAAACCCTTAATTACGACTTTATTAGCACAAATGGAGACGGGATACTGTACTAGTTGCAATTTGAAGAGTCAAAAGGAAACGTATATTAAAAGTCGAGGTTCATTGAACTCGTGCGCTATAATAAAAGTTTTTTAAGCTTGTTTGAGAAAGAGAATGAAATTTAAATCATAATTCCCTTTACAAACAATCGAGCCATTGAGTTGAAATCGCAAGTGGTGCTGCTCGCTGCCAGAGTTGCCAGGTATGCAACAGTTCATTCAACCCACTGCAAAAAGTCAAGTAGCCAAATTCCGCAGGAAAACCGCAGACTCGACATCCTAGCTCACTGTAGAGTCAAATTATATCCAACTCCTCCTCTCTGGACAGCGGCTGGAGCTTGACAGTCCAGCTCAACCTCTGTAGACCTAATAGATGGTATGTCATATATTGTTTCATTTTACTGACCAAATTCTTATTCACTGTCTTATTCTTATTCACTGAAAACAGCACCCAGGATATTGTAAAAATAAATAAATAAATACACAAAAGAAAGAAATTCATGGGAGAAGGATAAAGGCAAAAGTAAAAGATGAAATTATGGGAAAAGAAAATATTATTTTTGAGGTTAAATGTTAATTTTACATACGTGTACACAAGCATCGCTATTCTTAAACATGCTACTATTATTGTTATTACTATTTGTTAATTATTTGAAAATGACAATATATTTCATATAGTAAGAAATACACGTATACAAAGGCGAAATTAACTTTAATGAGTAAAAACCAGACCCGTTAAATATTATTCCAACACTTAGTGTTGTAGTGTTCACGAATGGACACTAGGTGGCACTACTGATCAATCTGACGATACCATTGCTGCAGCCAAAACATTAATAGGCCTACAAATAAAATCCTACATTAAATCTGTTCATCATATAAAGCGATGTATCTTCAGAAAATTTGGACTAAATCGCTCAATTCATATGGAAGCGTCTTCAAAAACCATAAGTTGTGTATCTGTCTATGAGTACAGGAAGCTCTCAGATCTCATAAAAAATAGCCATTCGTGTTTCGAAAATGAAGGAAAGTATTACGGGTGTGGAACGACATGAGGGTGAGTACATAATGACAGAATTTTCATTTCTGAGTGAACTAACACAGGACACAAAATTATCGTTGACAAATCATTCCAGTTTTAAATTTCAAGCCAGCAGTGTGTTCCTGTCCCAGCAGGCTGGGTAGTTTAAGGAGCATTGGTAAGGAGGTGCATAATTTCTGCTGTCAGTGAAATGTAACCCAGCAGCAGTAACCCAACACTGAAAATAACCCAACAAAATGATCCAACACGCAGAACGGAATTAAAATTTTTTTTAAAAAATAAATAAACCAGCCCATATTTAGGTAGGCTATAAAACAACAAAAAACATTTGCCTCTCCAAACCTCTTCATATGTTCCCTCCTTTATTCGTCTTGCTCAATAACAACTGACAGGTTGTGAATAGTAGCCACACACAGAGCAAAGCCTTTGACACTTTCACAAAGGCTGCAATGAAGTAACAGAGCACATGGTGAATACTTTTCAGTATCCTCCCTTCCTCAGAGCACTTTCAGAATTCCATGGACATGTTTTTATGTGTATGTGAGTGTTTGCAGAAGCTTCTTGTGTGGTTCTTATCTGTTAGTATGGGAGTGAGGACAGAGAAAGGAATACACAACAGCCAGTCCACGATAAAAGGCTGTAATTCCCTCCTACTAGGCTATAGATGGCGAGATCACACAAAGATGCACATACACACACCCTGTACATTGAAAACTATGGAGTGAAAACAGTATCAAAACTTCCCACAAAGGCATGCAAGAGATCCACACTTGCACACACCAATCCACAACACATGCGAGTGACATACACACAAGGCAATCCACAAATGCTCTATCTGTAACTGTAACTCTACGCACATCCAATAATATACGTTTGCATTGTGTTGTGCTTTAAGAATGTCCATGAATATATGCTTTTGTATTTGTGGGATCTTTTACGATAGACGCCTTAATTCACAAATGTGCATAAGCCTATCTGTCCCCAACATTACCTGATGCGATGTGATGTCTTCATCCAGAGGGCTCTTACCTGCCTGCAAGCTGAAACTTCCAAAGGGCTGCATTCATTTCTCAGGATGTCTTCTAAATTATTGAGACAACTGAACTCTATTTCACTAAATATTATATTATAAATATAAATAGAGTAAAATCAAGCCTGTTTTTTATTTATGTTGTTAGCACAGGAATCAAGGCTTTGTTGGGACAGCATTCTTACAATGCATGATGAAAAGTAATTACACATTTTAAGATAACTAATGTGTTCACTCACAGAATCAGACACTGCTGCTTTTTACATAACACATTTCCCGTTATGAATTATGGTACCGCTTTGTTTGTTGGGTCGGATTGCTTTCTCACCTCAACCAAACCACTCCAGAGGTTGCTCTCAATCGGGCCGAGACCACCTCGTTCAGGCAGATCCGAGCCATGTTCACATATGCCTAAATGGACCAAATTAAGAGAGAAAATTTACCAGGTTTCAAAATAAATGTTCCAAACGAGCCAGGTGTGAAAATACCCTTAAACTGAAGCTTGTGGAACAGAGCTATAATCAGCAGAATTGGTTCTAGAGCAGGGATGGGCAACTTCAGCCCTGGAGGGCTACTGTCCTGTGGAGTTTGGCTCCAACCCTGATTAAAAAAAAACTCACCTGCCTGTATAGCTTTCTGTTAATCCTGAAATCACTGATTAACCTGTTGAGGTGTGTTTGATTTTGGAGCTAAACTCTACTGAACAGTGGCCCTCCAGGACCTTTGTTCAGACTGCAGGTAAAAGTCTAAAGCCAATTTTATTTTTTTATTTTTTTTGCTCATGTGACTCAGATCTGTTATTCTCATGACCGTTTGAACAACACAAAGCACACATCTGATATTTTCAATTCTTTTCAGCTCAGATGTTGTTTTGCATTGTGACCTCAGTCTAAATAGTCAAATAGTCATCATTCACAGAATTCATGCGACTTTTACGTACCTCTAGAGCAACATTCGTCACAATTCTGCACTCACAGGAGTTACTTTTTTAAGATTTTACATACCCAAAGTTATCAAGACAGTTGTGAAAGGTATAGTCAGTGGAGGACAGTGATGTGTCAGAACTCATAAGCATTATAGTGACAGCTCTATATACAAGCAAAAGAATAGGCTAGGCTCATATCATAAATGTTTAAAAACTCTAACGTAGCCCATCCATGTTCTGGAGATCTATCAGCAGTTTCTGCTGTCACAAGAAAACAGCGATTAAGTCAGATAATTTTAATTAATAAAAGGACAGGTCTATCAAAAATGAACATTTTGTCATCATGCCATTAAAGAACTGCTGTTGTCTATACAATGAAAGTCAATAGGTCCAAAAGAACATTGGACTGAACATTCTGAAATCCCCTGCCGCTTCAATATACCTGTAAATATCTTAATCAGATTCATAATCAAAGCCTTAATTAATATTTATCCTCTTATTTCTAATGATTAATTCCAGTTGATTTTACTCAATAGAACTCCTGATTGTTTGTTCTTCTTTTATGTTTTCTAAAGTTTGTATTTGGTCTTTGAGCGGCGTCTGGCCTATGTGTAACACAGCCCTTAACATGCTGGGAGTGCAGTAACAGTGTTTGTTTACTTAGCCCGGCTTCCATAGATTAAATATGAATTTGTCTTTCATTTTTATTATATTTGATTCATTTTATATTTCCTTTTACTGAGCCAATCAGAATCATACACCTTGCAATAATGACGTGATTAGAACTCGAAAACTGTTGGGACAATTGTATGTACGGTACGACGAGACCGATAGAGAGGAAGCGCGGCCTACGAACTCCTTGTGAGACTTGAAGCTGGCTTCCGCTGATGAAACTGCTAACTATTCTTTAGTAAAAAAAAAAAATTTAATTAATTGCACTCCTGACTCTTTGTCTTCATTCTTTACTACTGGTCTGTGGGTCTAAGCTGTTAAACCCCTAACAGGACCATATTGAGTTTCATTTCCTGGAGAAAAGGCAATGAAATGTCTTATATATTTTTATATAATAAATGAATGAATTAATAAATTAATTATGGATTGTGATTATGATCTCCTCTCTAATTCCAAATATATCTGCTGTTCTGCAATTCTTCACTCCCTCTTTTCCTTCATCCGGGCCCTTGTTCACCTTCCCTCAACCTTTTTCCTTATACTCCCTTCCTCCTACTCTCTCCAACTGCCCCCCTTTTCATAGCTGGTGTTCCCATGGTATTGTGATCGTAAGGTCAGGGAGTTGATCTGCTCTGTGTTAATAAAGCCAGTTGGAAAGATTCCCAGGGCCTGTGCGGAAAATAGAGGGGCTACTGCAAATAAGCAGAGTACACAAACACACACTCTCAAACTCTTAATGTGCCTGGAACACACACATACACAAAACCACAAGGCTGGCTCCCAGCCACAAGGTAGGTACAAAATTGCAAATTCAAAACATTGCTTGTATTCAAAACAGATTCAAGTAATACAGGCATGCATGCTGAGACATGTGATGAAAAAAATAAAGAGTCTCATGGGTAAGTGCAGTGATACCAGAGTCATTCATGCACTGACCTGCAATTCTGCTAATTCTTTCACCCATAATATTCTCAGCTGAAGAG
Organism: Gobiocypris rarus; assembly: GCA_023029165.1. Lineage (NCBI taxonomy): Eukaryota > Metazoa > Chordata > Actinopteri > Cypriniformes > Gobionidae > Gobiocypris > Gobiocypris rarus. The sequence goes on along the minus strand of CM040916.1, from coordinate 32,881,829 downwards.
TTCTGTTGCAATAATATAGGACAGGGTAAGTCAGTACAAATCACATAAAATCCACATAAAGCATGCATTGTACTTACCTATATGGAAAGAGAGAGAAAAAAGCCAGACTTGAATTAGAAATCAGCATTTATTCACCATTATGTTTCTGTCTCTATGTCTTTTCCCTTAAGTCTATTGTAGTGTGTACAGCAGCAGCAGCAAACATCCACTTAACATACAGTACAGAATCTGACAAAGCCCAATACAAATCAAGACATGGGCAAAAATGTCCTCTGGTGCAAATCTGAATAGGTGTTATAGAGGCATAGTTAAGATGTGTAGCCAGAGTTATTAATGATTAACTTGTATTGACAAGGCAGCAATGCTACAATATAGAGATAACAGATTTGCAGCTGTTTCCCCTTAAGCCTAAAAATCTTATATTTATGCAATTTTGAAAAGTCTGTTTGCCATGAACTAAAAATAGCATTAATATTAGTCAATATGAATGATCATAGTTTTTTTGCTGTGGTGGAGAAGGGTATTTTAGAGATACTTATTAAGGCATGTGTGTTTTTTTAGCAATGCATCATTCTGCCTATATTTAAATGTACATCTACCCATCTATTGCTTGTTAAATAGTCTGACCTTTAAAATAGTATTGTACTTATTTTTTTATTGTTGTAATTGTGCTTCATTGATGCAAAATCATAAGATCCTCAGCAACTTTGATCACCCTTAATTACATACAACTGCATGTGAGTTATACATGTGGTCTAAAACCCACATTTATGTAATCAATACAAATGACAAATGTGAAGATATTTTTGTGAGGTCACTTTCAAATCATTTAAAGTGGCTATAAAAACTACTTAATTCACAAATTTCTGGTTAATGTAGTGGTAATGAAGTTTTAGAAAATCCAAAATAAATAGCCTGCTAAAGAGTAATGATCAGTAATAAAATCTATTAATTCTATGTCTAACATTCAGGTCCCTGTCCAGTATGTCTTAAGCTTACAAAAATAAATACTTGGCTGAATGGAAAGGTACACCATAGGATTTAATTTCTCTTTAGATCAGATGTGTCATCAATGAAGTTAAGTGCACAGAACTTTGAAGAGATTCAGGAATTCACAATTTAAGTATAAAATTGTAAGACAATTCACTAGTAACAAAAATAAATAAGGAACCAAGAATCCTTAAGAAGCAACCTCTAAATACTCTGATATTCAAGTGATGCTGATGACACTGGATGCAGTGCAACGTGACAAATTTCTGACAGAAAACTGATGCCCTACTCTATCTCTGATGTACTCCAAGTGCTTGCGCTACTTCTACTACTTCTTGGCAAATGGATTTGCAATGGTCAGTGTGGACAGCGTATAGCTGTTGCAGCGTGACATGACAACGGTTGCGTCTGAAACAATTGCTGCTTAGCATTTCAGATGAGAATTTTAAATTTAAATAGATTTTTTGTTGTTCCAAATCTTAAATAGATTTTGTTTTTAAAGGTACACCAAGTACATTTTTTTGTTAAAAAATTATATCATAAGCGATTATGGTATTGTATGCCTATAATAAGTCTTTATATTTGGAAAATTCTGAAAACCGCCACTGCCCAGTACCTGTGTGACTTGTCATATACATTAACAGAGAAGTAGCTCCAGCTACAATGTTTTTACACAAAATACATGGTTTTATTTATTAACCTCTAGTCTGAGCATCAAAAGTTACATAGTGTACCTTTAAATATGAGAACTGATGAGTTAAAATGAATACAGTAGGTTTTCTTAGATCTATTACAGTGCAACGGTAACATCACATAAGCTAATTGCAATACGACAGTGCGATTCTGTTTAGTATTTGCTCTTTTGTTGACGGTTTGTTTGATGCACTTTGTGGTAAGTTAGAAGAAAGTAGAGTTATCTTAATTTATAATCTGACAAGAAAATAATACTACAGTATAAATCTATGAACGGAAAGCATAGAGCATTATTAAGGCCTGTGGGGTGGGTTACATGGGGGATACCAAGGTAACACAAGCCCTTCTTTAGGCCCCATCGCGCTCGCTCAATCAGAGAAAGGAAAAACTACTGCTGCCTGAAAAGTGGGGATCGCAGAAACCTCAACAACAACCAAACACAGTAAATTAAAAAAAAGTATTTTATGAAAAGGAAAACATTCCATGTTCCTACTCAGTGAAAAACCAGCCTTCAGGTTTCTGTCCCTGAACAATGAAGACTACTCCCAACAAAAAGAGAACGTTAAAATCTGAGGGTGTAGACACACAGGCCTCCTGGCGTGTGTGTCCAGATCATTAGGGAGGAGTTGCGCATTTTTACCCGATTACACAAATTGCAACAACACAGAGGGGGGAGATGATGTCATCGCTGCTCTGAAAGAGGAAAATGTCAGTTTTCTTTTCCTTTAGTGAAGTACAGGAGGCCTGTAGTATGTTGCTCATACTGTTCATTCAATGCAGGTAATTTGAGATGTGTATGTTAAAATGCTTTCAGATGTTTCAAAATGTATGTAAGAGTAGATCTAAAACCAGAATTGGTGCATTGCTTGTAGTCCAGAAATAACAGATGAAATAAAACAATCCATTTGAAAACAGAAATCCAATGATGAAATATTTTCAAATTCGATTGGGTCAAATCCTGTATTTTCCAAAGATTATATAGTAAGCAAAAAGGTCAAAGTCTCCAGCAAATACCATTGTACAGTAAGTAAATGAGTTCTCTCAGATGGCAAAATGTTTTGATACATGAAGAAAAATGTGATTAGCTCATTTAAGTACTGTCAAGCTTCGACCCACATGTCTTTGTTCACTTTCAGGTATATATCTCTTGTCGTCCACTGGGTGTAAGTCGCCCGCTGAACGTCCCTGATCTCTGGTTATCCATGATCTGAAGCACATCCTCTAGGATGGATGGCCCCAAGTCCAGATGGAGGGAAAGCATAGAACCGGCGTTGGACAAATAAGGCCTTTCTTCCCCATCTCCATCCTTCACAAATTTCTCATCTTCCTCGGTATCTGGACTCGGTCCAAATGTGTGCAAATTAAGTGGACAGCGGTTTGGAGATGCAGGAAGCGATGTATGTCGTGACACATTCCTCTCTTCCAGGTGCAGTCTGGGAGGTTTAGGAGGTGGCGCGAGAGACGGAGATGTTGGGGGCGATTGGGTTGTTGTCAGGGCTGTTGAGACCTCAGTGGTCACCATTGCTGCTGAAGTCACAGCCGGGAGGGTGAGCGCCTGCACCCCTCCAATGATAGGAAGTGACAGGGCGTTTTTCAGCAGAGGGGAGCTCTCACTGGCTGGTGGGTGACTGCTCACACTCGCTGTGCGACTTAGTTGGAATGACCCTTGATGACATTGCTGCCCTGGTAACAGGTGAAATTTACCTTGTAGGAAAGAAAGGTCACCGAAAAGATCATCGGCGCCTCCCCCACTGCCAATGTGGATGGTGTGTCTGAAGTCTCCTAGCGGAGGGCTGATCATGTCGGATGACAGAAGGTCACGCAGCTTTTCCTTCTTTCCTTTACGACTTCGTCGTTTAAGGTATATGGGAGCCTTGGCAGACATGTCTGACCCACTGCGTCCTCCAGCACAACAGAGAGACAGACCTTGCAGCAGGGTGAACGGATGAGAGGAAAGGTGAGGAGAATAAATGGACTGTACACGTGAAGAAGAGACAAAAATCACAATGCACTTAGCATTCAAAATCAATCCAACTGGAAAAGTCAGGAATCTTTTTTGATTCTCTCTCATGAAAAATTTTTCATTGGTTCAGTGTCTCTTCATATATAAAGCCCAGAATTCACATTTGCAGGCCACATGTAGAAAGACAGTATCAGGACAACAATTCGGACATCTTTATAGTCACTGCTAGTCCAGTCCAGTCCAGTCTGCCTGCAGTTTTGGAGAGAAAGAGAAAGAGTATTTATCACATACACTGTAGCAGCACTGATTTAATCAATGATTATTTTCACAAGAATAAATTACATTTTGAAATATCTTAAAATAGAAAAGTGTTATTTTAAATTGTAATAATATTTCACAATATAACTGATTTTACTGCATTTTTTACTGCACATAAATGCAGATTTGGTGAACATGAGATATTTTTTTCTAAAACATTTTACTATATGAAAAATATTTATTTTTGTAAAAACACACCATTTTGCCTGTAAATACGGGACGATTCTGTATTTCAAGGGACGAGTTGCAACACTAATGCCATCGCTTGTTTCTGCCTCTTTTTGTTTGCTTGTTTTTATTTACAACTGAACTGAGACAACCTTAAGAGTAAAATACAACAACTATATCACATTACAAAAAGATGAAACCCATCCGTTCCTTAGGTCAAAGTTAAAGATGGGATTTACTTAGAGAAGGGAAAATGCTACAAAATTTAATAAGAAGTGAGAGATGATAAACTATAATTTGGAAAAGAGTCAGAGCAAATAATCAGGGGTTGTTGTTAGTCTTGGCATGCTTGACTTGCACTCATAGGACTGTATCGTGTCTCCATGTGTTTGCTGATAGTGGACTCAAAACTTTTGAGTGCATGTGTTAGTGTGTTTCTTTGTGTGCTGAAAGGTTTAACAGACCGTAAGACCTGCAGTGTGTGACAATACATCAGAGGCTCTAGAGCATTACTCGTAACGCATACCTTTAGCATTAAATCATACTTCTGGAGTTGAATCAGTTAACTATATCCTGGTGTGTGTGTGTGTGCGTGTATATTTCCTTCAGCCTTGACTTTTATCAAGGTTAGTTTAACTGGCACACACTCAGACCAAAAACAAAGGCCAGTGTTTCCATCTCAAGTGTGGGAAAAGCCACCTCGCTGTTGCATAAGTGACTCAGCTAAAGTCAGAGTGGCTCTGAAATGTTCTGGGGGAATAAAATACAGTGCGTTCACACGTCATTTCCCTCAGATGATACTGATCTTAGATGTGTCAATTTGGTGTTGTGTGTCTTGCCAAACAGATTTAATCAACACAGTGCTGTGTGTGGGTCATTCAAGCATGTGGTTATTCCAGTTTGATCGTGTGATGTGTGTAAAGTACATTTTTTGTACGATTTTAAACATTCTATTGACAAGTAATGTTTTTAAAAGGTAATCTCTATTTTTATACAAAATCATGGTAACGGCTGACATTTTCAGATCGCTCCTATTGACAAATGTAGCAAAACATAAAATTAAGTGATAAAAACTAGGAAACTTGGCACTGCGAGAGTTTATCAAAGGTTTATCATATAGTTAAGTTCTCTTCATCATGAAAGTATTACTCAATCGCATGTCTCGTTATGGCTTAAAAATACATAAAAGAAGATATTTTCTCAATCTGTGTGTATATATACATACATACATACTATATACATACATATATATACACAAATATACATTCATACAATGGAAGTCAATTGTAACTTTTTGGGGGGTTCAAAATGTTCTTCAAAATATCTTTTGTGTTTTACAGGAGGAAAAAAAAGTCACAGGTTTGGAATGACATGCAACAAGTCATTTCAATAATGCATTGTCCTAACATCTAAAAATATACACAGAAGGTATACAGACCTAATGCTATCTATTATTTACACATTTCTGTTTAAAATGTGCTATACAACAAGGGGAACTTGGAAACAAAGAGGTGAAGGCAGGCCTGTCTTTTTCATGAGATGGACACTTTCTAAACAAATCAAGTGAGAGGCTGTTTTCTTTTTCAAACAGCAGTAAAATTTGGCGTCAGCTAATTATTGTTCAAGATATTTTTATAACATGCACATGAAAGACCAAAAGAAAGCATGTGAATTTTGAGTGTACATGGCAAATGTGCACATGATTGTGCACTCACTAAACTGAGCAAGATCGTGATGAACCATAGATAAATAGAGTCAGAGAGCAACCAACTGATGAGAGATTCATTAACTTTTTCCTCGCCAGTGTTTAAAAAAAAAGTTGCAAGCCACCGCCAGGGTTTTTGACCATTTTCACCAAAATGTAATAGCACATAGAATATTTTGTTTTATGAATATCTGAGCATGCAATATGTCAAAAGAAAGAGCTGACCCTCTTCTTTTAAACAAAAAAACCCCGACATTTTGAATAAAAAGCTGAGAAAATCAAGTTTTTGTGAAAGACTACATCCAGATCAGATTCAGAGCGATGATCAAACACAGATGGAGGAGGTTGAGTCCATCAACACCCCTAATGCTTGCACAGTCCTGTAGCTCGCCCTGGGTCCACATCTCATTCAGTAACATTAGATCGTTTTTGATTCATATGATGTTTAATGTTGACAATCCCATTATTTTGCATATGCATCTGTTTACATGCGATCGCCTGCTTTACTCCGTCTTACTCAAGTGTGTTTTGATCTGGAGATTCAGTACTCATTCAGAAGATGTGCAATAGCGCTCCCTAGCGCCTAAGTGAAAAATTGAAAATTCCGTGTTTGGCTTTGAAGCGTTTTTTCACAAATAACGGAAAATTCTGTGTTTGGCGGGGAAAAAGTTAAATGACATTGCAACCTGCACATTTTGTATCATTACAAGTGCCAAGTAACTTTTTAGGTGAAATCATTTACAAGTTATTTATTTGTATATGAATATGAAAAAAAAAAATTTATAATAAGAAATAAGTGTTGTTAGGATAGTCTTACATTTCAGATTAAAATTAGAAAGAATGAGACCATCAGACCAACCAGCACTTAAAACGCACAAGCAACGAATTTCATTTAAAAAACTGGATGAATTTAGAGTTAAACTACAAGTGAGCGTAAGATCTATCAACAGCATCACCTTTATAATAACAGAGTGAATACTGCTTTAAGCAAAAGTGGGTCAACATTAGCAAGACTGCTCTTTGAATAACAACTTTGGATCTCAGAAAGGCTCTAATCAAACCATAACTGAATAACTGAATTTTCCAGAGAAGGAATCAGGCGAGTCCTGTTCAGACTCGCAGAGGAGTGTCAGGAAGTGCCAATGGTTTTTCTTTTATGGTATTCCGATATCTCTGTGTTTATAACAGTCCAATCATAGATATTAAACAATTCAGTGGAACTCTGAGTCTGGAGAATATGATGTATACTATAATTTAATTCAATTAAAGTCATAAAAAAAAAAAACATTTTATAATGTGGAAATGAACTATGCCCCTCCTCTGAAGGCCTGAGGTTATTTATTAGTTTCAGAGCAGAAGTGAACAATGTTGCTAGAAAGTGTAAATGGAGCGCTGTGCTCAGACAAGCCCTTCCACAGACCGCTCTGTTTGTTAGACAATGCAGAGAACACACTGACACAAAAACACAACAGCTTTTGGCTTTTTTAACAGAGATATTGTCGGACCCGACAGTAAACTATCAAAACATGAACCTCATGATCTTTGAACACATTTTTATTATCAAACAGAAACACTGAAATTACTTAATCAAACTTGGTCTAAAAATCAGCACAACGGGCCATTTTTCTTTATGCTGTGAATTAACAAAACAACAAAGAATACATTAAAAAAATGTGACATTCCGATTATTCAAAACATTAATCAAACCAATTGCAGTAAATGGCGGTTAGGTAAACTTATAAAATTTGCATTTATAACAGATTTGACTATAACATTCTCAGGACAACCACATACTCTATCCAATATATTATTGGACAAACATCATATGAATTGGAACGTAACAGCCCAAAATCGAGAATACACCATAGAAGACTATCTGACAACATTCACCAACAAATAAAAAACAAATAAAGTAACTGATGGTGAACAGACTGAGCGAACACAGCTCAGCCATTGAGAAGGGCCACCAGAGCACCTCTCACAAGGGCCCTTCAAGACTAGCTTAAAAATGTGTAATGCTGAAGCTGTTCTGTTTGAATGAAGTCAATGGAGGAGAATACACTGAATACACTGCTCCTGTGTGGAAACTTGTCATATAATAAATTGACTACCTGCCTGTCTGTGTTATAAACGCATGTGAAATAACATTCATTTTGGAATGAGCTATAATTGGAATCTGATATCCAAATAGCTGTTTTATAAAAGTTAAGTCATTAACTTTTTTTTAATTCATTTTATGGAACTACACATTTACTTCTATGGGATCCTCAAACTCAAACTCTTAAAGGGATTTAGTAATGTCACGGCCAGTACAGTATATGATTAGCTTTTACAGTATGTTTCCCTTACTGAGGTACCTTTCCTCACAGAAAAATATGAAATAACTAAAACCAAAAATGTTCACAAAATAAATAAATGAAAATAAACAAAAAACTTTCTGAAATTTTCAAACATGTCATAGAAACAAAGCTCGTCTCGAATAACTTCATTTAATAGGGCTACTTCTTTCAATTCAAAATACAAATCTTGAGTTTAAAAACAATTCAATTTCAGAAACTGAATTTAAAAGGCAGCTCTCTGTTGTGGAGGCAGTGCCAGTCTGTCTGTCATTCATTACCTCTGTTCAAAGCTGTCAAAACTATGCAACTTAGGCTACTCCGGGCACGTTTTAAAGTCATTACACTCTTTTAAAGATCACATTTAGTTGCTATTGTCATGTACCAGAAAAATCTAACTCCGTACATATCACATGGCAGCAGCCCAATGTCATCATGGCAGTGTGCGCGCACCAGCCCGCGCTCCTTTGGCTATCACACACACACACCACATTACATTTAACACTGGCGGACACAATAGATATTTTCCTATGCTCGAGAGAATTTATCGAACATGTCATCGTGTACTAAAGTTATCATTTGTAGGCTAGCACAAACAAACACTGGTGTGAAGAAACAGGCAACTATGCGTAACTTATCCGTGAAAACGCTTTCATACGATTACTTCACATTTTGCGTTCAAGCTTTATTTATTTTTTTACTCCACATGCAAATACTATATTTTGCCTACCGTTTAGAGTCCCGTGTGATCAACTCCTTTCCAAAACGCATCAATGCGCAGGTCTTTCAGGTCAAATTAATCAATACCAATTCTGCTCGGTCATATATACTTCTTCCAGCGCGAAAACCTGCAGAAGTGACAGAAGTACAAAAATAACCCCTACACTTGATACCGCATACCTATACAGAGAGTATTTGCTGATCCGATAGAAATAGAGCCGCGCTATAGAGCGCTGTAAGCCCACCTCACATCACTGCTGAAGCAGAGCGCACAGGACTGGACTCAATGGATCGGGATCTCTGTTGATATCTACAATTGTGCTATCCAGGTCGTTATTTGGCATTAACCGCTGAGTTGTCCCGCTTCTTCCGTGTTTGCTGAAGATTCCAGCAGGACAGCGCAGCGGAGTGAGAGTGTAGCGCATCACGCACGCACGCACACGCACGCCGTTGTCAGCACACGTTGCGGTGGTGAGTCATAATTTGAAGGTATCACACCCTTCACACTTCTCTAAACCATATAAAAACAAACGTCTTTCTCTATAAACCACAAATCCCTTAGTATTAGTCGCTCAAAAGCACACCTTCAATAGACTGAAACAGAGCTGCATTTCCTCACAGACAAATGTAAAATAACTAAAATAAAATAAAAAAATTACGTTTTTTTGTCAATAGGCACTCAAACTACCATCATCATTTTGTCTTCATATCTGTCTGATTGTAAGGCATATAAACATTCAACCTTCAAGACATTTTAAACCTTTTTGAAACACAAAGTTTGTCTTTTTGACATATTCAAGTTTAAATTACATGGGATAATATGAATTTCTTAAAAAAAACAAAAAAACATACATTCGAATTAGTTCAAGGTCCTCGGTTCCCCCTCGGTTGAAGGTTGAAATAGCCTCCGGTAGAAATGAGAAATCACATTCAGGGGCACTGCGGTACAATCGAATAGGGCAATTTCACTTTTCCGATTGCAGGTCAAGCCCCCTGCTCAATCCCCCCGCCCCGTGCACGCCACTGCATGCATATAGGACCATAAAATGTTCGTTCTGAATGCAATGATACATTGTCATCACACATCATCAGTGCGTTTCATGCTATGCAGAGTCAGACAGACGTCAGTCACTGAGCACCGCAACCAAAACACCACCTTTTACAGTTCCTCCTGAACGAAAACAACAAGCTTATGCTTTACATCATAACTACTGTAATTTAGATGGAAGAGATAGAAACCATGATGTTATATGCAAAACGGTTCATAACTGGAATTTATGCGTTTCAATGGAAACACTATCAACGCCGACTTGAATCTGCAGAAGTCAGGTGCAGTTCAAAGCGTGAGCATATCACCCATGTTCTTCAGTCTTTTATTGGTTTTTAAATCTTTACATGCATGGTTTAGCACCCCAATACCTCTCTGACCTGTTGATTGACTCTTAGTGGTCTCTAAAACCAGACTAAAGTCTAGGGGCGATCGGGCATTTTCTGTAGCCACTCCAAGACTTTGGAACAGCTTACCTTCAAATCAGAACTGCACACGCACATTATCGATTTTTAAATCAAAGTTGTCTTATAATCTACTATTTAAATCTGTCTTGTTATATGCTTTGTTGTTTACTTGAGGCTTTATTATTGTCTTTGTCTGAATTTTATTCTAATTGTTTAATATTTTTTTTGTACAGCACATTGGTCAAGACTGGTCAAGTTTGTAATTGTACTTTATAAATAAATTGAAATAAAAATTATGACTGCTGATATAATGCATTTTAATGAATAGAGAGAAAATAAATAATTCAATTATAAAATAATGTATTATATTGTTGTTTATTGAAAAAATAAAATTAAAATAATGATGTGTTCTTTTGATGGTTTCCATGTTTCAACAAAAAAATTAGACTTCAGAATTGTAATTATTTATTCCAGCTGCATGTGTATGCCTGTGATAACACTTTTTAACGAATGAAGGTAAACAAAATGTAAAGATTTGAATAAATAAATGTATTCTTTCAATGGCTGCAACAATTTCAACAATTAATTCACAATAAAATGTTTATATGCCCAATTAAATTGTTTTCTTAAATGTGGTTTTATGCTCACTGTAGGGACCAGTATTCTGCAGCTGAATCTTTTTTCCACTTAGTAAAGCACATTCACAAACATTGCAATCTTACTGTACATTTACTAATGATTTCACCAAATATAGAACACTATTCACAAGATGAATGCGCTAATCCACATGAACAAACTGTAATGGACAGTCATAAAACTCTGAGCGCTGGCCACTAACATCGTTGCCATTAAAGGTACACTATGTAGGATTTTTGCAGTCAAATATCCAAAAACCACCAGGCCAGTGTTATATATTTTGTTCAGTTGAGTACTTACAATATCCCAAATGTTTCCAACTATTTGTACTAATTGTGAGAAAATCGCTATTTTTAACAATGAACCGGGACGTGTGAGCATAGCGTCTGAGGGAGTCGCCTGTCAATTGCGTCATATCTGCGTTACCCTCGTTTCCGGTTTGATTTTGCAGAAAAGCTTTACTCTCACTGCAGTGTGAACAAGTGTCACAGCAGCCGCCGATCGAATGCACAGAGTAACGTCATAACATCATTGTAAACACACTTAAATGTATCTAATATAATAAACAGAGCTGCGTTACCTCATAATCATGATCGGAAAAGCGGAGATTGAGCCGGCAACTGTGTCCCGTCATAATAAAAGTCCCGCTACTCGCGAGCAGTGTGTTTGTTGAACAATCTCTCCAGCGGCCTTACTCAGCTCCCTCAGCACTCGCCCCTGCTCTGCTTCATATACAGTAAAGTTAATAATCGCATCCATGAACATGATTTCTGCCCGAATCCAATCCCGATTCTTTTCCACCGGCTGTGAGGTGAAGACAACATGTCCCAAGATTCTGCGCTCAAACTTAACGTCATCAAACTACGCCTTTGTTTTGAACAGGCGTCCTCTAGCGGACGGAAGTCACATAGTGCACCTTTAAATGACAGGCTGAGGTGCTTCACGTGATGCAAGTTAGTGTTATGCTTTTTCCAATGTAAGAGCAACAGACCCTCTCATCTTCCAATAATAAGTCAATCTTTGAAGTATAGCTACAGATTTTTTAGTCCGTATATTGTGACATAGGCCCACATCCGAGTGTAACAGACGATTGAAGTTCTATTTATATATTTACATATTTTTTCATCCTCCACTTTGAAAAACACGGTCATTCTAGCCCTCCATGTTGTTTTGTTGTAAGCACATAGGCATTACGGTAATAGTGTATAAAAATAAAAATAAAAAATTAAATCTTACAGTGATATTTCACAATCATTCAGCCAGTATAATAAATGAGTAGATAAAAAAATACATCACAAACACCATAAATAAACAAAATGCACATATATATATAAAAAAAACCTGGTAATGTAAAATTACATTAACACCTGTTATATAAATTCATATAGTAATAAAAATAAAACTCCCTGTTTTCACAGACTTCAGATTGATAGTAGGCCTTCTCAGAGTGTCACTCACACATTGTCAGGGATTTCTGATGTTGCATTATAAAATAAAAGCCCCCAAAAAACTCATAGCCTATATTGTGTTTTTTTTTTTCTATGTATTTAGACATCTCTAAAAAGGAAACTCCCTGTTTCCACAGACATCTTTCACTTCAGATTGATAGTAGACCTTCTCACAGTGTCACTCACACAATGACAGGCCTGTCTGATGTTGAATTACAAAATAAAAGCCATACAAAATGTTTCTTTTTAGTTTCCTTTTTAGAGGCATCTTAATTCAAGGAAAAAAGTAGTAGTATATAAGACTTTGGCATTTATTATCAGACTGCTGATACTGGGTGAGCGACACTCTGAGAAGGTCTACTACCAATCTGAAGTGAAAGTGGTCTGTGGAAACAGGGAGTTTGCACTGAAATTATAGGAAAAAAACTGGTTATATGCAAGTTATTGGAGGGCACTTATTTTGTAATTTAACATCAGACAGTTCTGACATTGGGTGAGTGACCCTGAGGGTGGCCAATCTGAAGTGAAAGAGGTCTGTGGAAACAGGGAGTTTCCTTTTCAGACCTTTCTAAATTCAAAGAAAAACAGGAAGTGTATGTTTTTGGTGTAGTTTTTGGAGGGCTTTTATTGCAACATCAGAAAGCCCTGACAATGGGTGTGACACTCTAAGAAGGTCTACCATAAATCTGAAGTGAAAGTGGTCTGTAGAAAAAAGGTTTTCTTTTCAAAACTATATGAATTTACGAGTAGGTTATATATTAGTTTATGAAATGCTTTTATTTTGTTATTCCATATTATACAGTTATTTTAATATTTTATTATACATTTATACAATATATATTACTCAACATTTCAAGTAATTTTCACGTATCAGGCCTTATTTTTTATATTTGTTTGATTTTATATTTATGGTGTTTAAAATTCATGTATTTTAAATAAAGGCTTATTTATTCATTATTGACAAACAAACTCATGGGTGAAATGAACACGAAAGATTAGCGTAAGATCGCTTATATTCTTAAATACGTTTTTACGCACTCTTTCCATAATGCCTAGTACAGGAGGCAAACAATGTGAGGCTAATGACTGTTTTTTAAAATGGATGATCAGCAGTGCCTAGAGGATCTTAGCTGGGCTCCAACACTATAAAAAATAAAGGTGCCAAAAGGGTATTTTTACTTCATTGCCATAGAACCATCATGGGTTCCCCCAAAAACCTTTCAGTGAACAGCTTTTTTCTTAGTGTGAAGAGCATAATCTAATCTAAAGACCCCTTTTCCACTAGACTAGAGTTTTGTGGAATGAAAAAAAAAAGGTTCCATGGATGGGTTCTTCATGGAATCATAGATGCCAATAAAGAAGAGTGTACTGTTAACACCGTTCTTGCATATTGCATTCCAGCTCTTAATGTGCTCCAAAGTTCATCATGCAGTGACAATGACAGGATGTCCCAAGGAAATTTACCTCATGCAGATTGCAGCGACAAGAGACAACTAAAGCCTTGTCACAGCCAATTAAATTTATTTTACGAGGTCCTGTATCGACCTCACTCGTACAAATTTGTATGTTTGTCTAAACCCCAGGGACAGGTAGGTTTAGGGGCGGGGTTTGAGGGAGGTCATTTGTATCATCGTAAGAATTTGTATGATTGTATGAATTTGTTGCCAAATTCGTAGGATTTATCAAAAATCATTCAAATTCTTACGAATTAGCCACCTTGTTAAATATGTACGAATTGCCGTGAGATCGGGTTGACTAAAGCATATTCTGGATCTATGAAATGCCCTATACTTCTGATTAACAGTATTACATATTGGACAAAAGCTGCTTAGGTTAAGAGTTTCTTAGGTTAAGAGTTAAGACACTGTCAGGAGCTTGAACAGACAGCCTTCCTTATCTTCCTTATCTCCCCATTTTTCTTTCACAGCTCTCTGTGTTTCATTTTTGCTTTATGCGGGAATTTGCCTAATGTGGGTTCAGAGACTCCAGACCAACTAAATGCAAGTCTTTTTATGGTTTAAATTCCATTTGTAATTATAGTAAAAACTATGATAATTTCTTTAATAATCAGACCTTGACATTTTAATTCTGCCAGTTCTCATATTTAGATGGTATTATTACATTATCACATTCAAAGGATTAACTTACCAGTCTCTCGTTTTTCTCTTTTCATTCAATACTAATTAAAGCATCGTTTGATGGTTCTGTTTAACATATGGAGACCAGAGTGAAGCTAAATCATCTTTCATTGGTCACTTCCTCCCAGTCTGAGATTCACTGCTCTGAACTCTTCTCTTCACATTTTTGTCTCTGTCTCTCTGCTTATATGCCCTCACGACCTTTTCTGCATTTATGAACCACAAGCCCTCAGCATCACATATTGCCTGCAGAACTGGGGTCATAATATGTATGCGTGCATGTGTGTAGCTTTGATTGGGAAGCGGGGCCAACTATTATCCATCTTTTTTGTTCTTTAAATCCACTCCAGATGTGATGTGCATTTTATAGAGCAGACCTGATTCTTGAACGCATACTTAGGAGCATACACACCGCAGTAACACAAGAGGCTTTCTAAAGCTGAAAAAGTAATCAGTGAATTATAGCATACATCAGGATTGAAGGGAATTGGGAGTGGGTCTAATTGGTTAATTTTACTAGAATGCATAATATCTACCCCCCTGAAGCAAACAGAGTTATTTGCAAACTCAGCAGTCAAAAGTTTAACAGTCTTTGGTTCACGTGTACAGAAACCCTCACAGGCCAAGCATTTGTTTTTGTTTTCTGTCTTGCTTTCCTTTTTTTCTATCTCTCACCATTTCTGTGGTTAGCTGCAAATCATGTTATTGGCATCTGTTGAACTTCATTCTATAACCACGCAGATGTCCCATGAGCTTTTTGGCATTGTAATTGACCATGCTTAGAGTCAGTTTAGTGTCATGGTAAATTTGATGCCACCTTCTCTAAGTGTTAACTAACACTGACAGATAACACTGAACATTCACGCCTTAATTTCCCCTATTTCAGTTTGAGTAAGTCCCTGAGTAAAAACAAACATGCTCAACAATGCAGCATTATATATATGTGTGTGTATATATATATATATATATATATATATATATATATATATATATATATATATATATATATATATATATATATATATATATATAAAGCCCATTTATATATATATATATATATATATATATATATATATATATATATATATATATATATATATATATATATATATATATATAAATAAATGGGCTTCTGATTATTGATACTAAAAAGACTAACAACTGTTAACTGTTAAATGTTGAGATAATATGAAAATAAATGTCTGATCATTACTAAATACATGCATACATAAATATGCATATGCATTGATTACGCTAATGATCAAACTCATGCAAGCTTTTCCCAGTGGAGCTGAGTGCGCTCGGTCACGCGCACTGCAGTATGCTGACTCCACACTCTCTTCCCTTAAACACGCACAGCCGCAATTCACTCAACAGCTTTAAAATGAAATATTACCATTGGTTTATCTGCACTGAAATCGCGTTTTATCTGCAGTTCTGAATGACAGGAAAGAAAAACGCAACAGAATTTCCACTCTGTGAATGTTATCGAGAAGTTTCTCACAACTAGTATGCTACTGAACATACACGCCTTAATTTCCTCGAAAAACAGTTAAAATTAACCATAATGATCGAAGAGATGATCTGCAACACAGCCACAATTCAGTTTTGTTTGACTCAAATTCTAGAACATGGAGCTACAAGCTACAATAACACCACAGAGCAGTGACGAACAGTTTAAAAATAACAACAATATACGTTAGTTATAATAGGCCTACGTACAACCACTGATCTATATAGAGAACATGTATATAGACCAGTCCGTAAAACCACACTGTTAGCCTGTTAATTCGTATATAGGCTACATTTCACCCATTGAAATTCAAATAGAACAAACACGCTTTTTGTGAATAATAGGCTAACGTTACTGGATTCATGTTACTTACAATAATTCTGTTGATATCCAGTGTCAAATTCTCTGATTCTGCAACGATGTTCTTTACATCTTATGCCAGTCCGTTGGGGGCTCAAGGACAATTTGGTAACGTTAACAGTTTGAAGCGTTGGTGACAATTAAGTGGGGGTCCAGCCCCTCGCGCTGTGCTCAGGCAGTTTTAACGGTCGCTGGGTAACGCGCCATTGTGAATGAACACAAAGCGGGGGCCCGGGCGGGCTGGAGGTGAGGCCGCCGTAGCGCTTTTAAATCGGTCTTAACATATTGGTGCAGCGTTGCCAAGCGATTCTCAACACTTGATAGATGGTACTCATCAGGCCTGAAATTTTAAATCATAATAAGCACAGGAGGTGGGAGGACCATTAGTCTGTTTATTGCAAACTAAACGGGCTTGCTTAATGAGCATCTGAACTTGGGATGGGTATAGCAGAGTATAAAGGGACCACAGAGTCCTACAGGGGTAGGCTATTTCCTGCAGGCTTTGTTGGACGACTGTAGGCAGTTGAAAGCTTGGTTGAGTATCAAGGACAGATTCAGAACAACTTGTTCTCTCATGGCGCAGAAGTGGTCAAGATAATGAACATCCAATAATTTGTTAGAGTGCATTCATTATTATATCAGCTCATTATTGAAGAAAATAAGATGAAAGTCAGCTCTAAAAGCACAAGAATCTCAAAGTCAGAAACCATTGTGTTTAGCTGTTGGAGGAACTGAAGGAGAGATTTGCATTTGCGGCAAGCTGATTCTTGTTAAGATGGTAAACTTCATATGGATGGGTTAAGGTCAAAGTTCATGACCTGCAAATGACTTAGCTTGGGGAGCAGACAGAGAAAGATGACTGCTTTGTGCTTAGACATGTATGGGAACTAAAAATATTCAAAAAGACAAGACTAAGCAGTTACAACCAAATAATGTCTTTGACTGTCAGAAGCTTTTGAAAGTCTAATGTTTTTGGTTTACATAGGGGAGAACGGAGGTAACACTTTTTTAAGCATCAGTAACTGAGTGGTTGTTTGTGCTGGAACTCTCAAACTTTGATACACCGTAGCCTGTCTACTACAAATAAAACTCAATTGGATGTACTTGGATCTACTACACATCACAGGTTATGTGAGTTACTGTCAAATACAAAGTGTTTTGTTGTTACAACCTTGTAACACTCATAATTGCAACAACTTTAGATTATGCAAAAAAATAGACTTTAACTTTAAGACAAAAAACAACAGCTGCATGATTGTTTGCTATGTTGCCGTCCATCTGCTTTTATGTAAATTCTCGGATAACAAAAACGCTGGATGGAAACACCAAGATGAGCATAAGTTCTAAAAATGTCCACAAAAAACCCTGTATATGCTGAATTGAAACGGATATAGTTTTTATCTGATTAAGAAGACATGCGCATAAACTAAGATGGAAAAAACATCTACCAAATAAAAAAAAGTTGTGTAACTTTGCCTCAAAAAAGGATGTGATTGACAACTGGACTCATTGGAATCATCATAGGGGGTTGTTTGTAACATTTTTGACAGTTTACAACTATCCCCACCCCAAACAGCCATAAGCTAACTGTTTTAGCACATGGGTTTGAAGTTAGCATGAATGCAAAGCATCAAATGAAACTAAAGAAACATCTGGTTATGTAATTGTAAATCAAATAATTGTATCTCCAATTATTGTTGGCCAAAATATACAATGTTTATCACAGTCACATGCCACTTCTCCTGTGAACTCAAAGGGTGATGGGAGTGTATGATATTGTTGACATCACCACAGATCTTTTCTGACTTTTCAAACTGAGTGTTACAACTGACCCCGTGCTACAAACACTCCCCGGTCTCCCCTGCACGAATATTAATTTTATATTTAACCATCTATAGAATTTATAGAAAAAGAATGCCACACTTTTTTTTCTTTTCAAATCATGTTTTTATTCCTAATATTAGATATAGATACACAAGTCAACAAACAAGTCTTTTTCTTGTTTAGATCAGTAATGAAAAATGCTCCACAGCACACTTGCCCCCAAGTGGCGGGGTTTGGTATTACAGACGAGAAACTCAGCAGGAATAGGCTGCAGTTTTACACGAGGTGCAGTTGCAACAGTAGTATTAATAATAGTAATATTATTAATGACTTTTATAATAATAATAACAATAATAACAACAATAGATAATAGTAGTGATATTAACAACTCAGGTTTAAAATCAAGAATAAAATTAACATTCTTTAATAAATGGTATTTTTAATGGGTTTGGTGGAATATTTTTGAAGACGCATTAAAATGCTGTAAAATATACTAATGGGGTCTGCTTATAAAAACCCAGATTTCATCAAATCTAATGTTCAGACCACTCACTTTTTTTGAGAGAACTTCTCCCCATTGAATTCATCATGTATTGCAATATAATTACATTTCATTTTCCGTACAATTTTCCTCCCCAGTCCATTGAAATTTACACTAAATTATCCGGATTCGCTTATGTGCCACAATGTAACTGACCATCTAAGTACACTGGGTTAAAACCAACCATACTGGAAAGTGTAAAATGTGAGAGGAGAAAAACATTTTCAGATTAGGCAACTATGATAAAAAAAAAAAAAGAATAGGGAAAAAAAAAAAATTCCAGAGCACAAATATGAGAGACTGTAATCCAATGCAACACATTGACTTATTTCAGGAAGAAATGTATCACATAGCCCCAAACAGTATGTGTAGGCTCAGACTAAATGAATCGTCCTACAGCTCAATGGAGGCATTCTGTGTGAACAAAAGCACTGGTCTACAACTAGATCATTCTACCGCAGCATTTTTATCTTTTAGGATAGAGAACATCAGACCGATCCAGAGAATGTTTCACAAAGGGTGACTCCAAGCTCCTAATTTCTCATTCAATGTCAAAGTCACAATTTATGTCACTGAACAGAGCGGAGAACGAGTTTTAGTGACATTGTCCAATCACTGAACACTGGAAAAAGGCTGTTTTTGAGGGTTCAATAGAGAGTCTGCATCATTTTCCTTCACATCAATTGTCACAGCAAAAAAACAAACAAAAAAAAGTTCAGCTTTCAGTTTACTGCGTCTTCGTGCGGACCCCTTAAATGCATCTTCAAAGGAAATGTAGAGATAACTGACAAAAGTGTGGACATGGCTCAATACTCCACACACCTCAGAGGAAGGGGCTTCAACGCATGACATCAAAAAAAATAAAAATAAAAAATCACGCTAATATTAACACACCAAGGCAAGCTTTCACACAATCATATGAGGCTGAAAAATCTTTATCCTACAAAAATACTGCTTTCATGCCACAGTGGGTTCACTTGTTACACCAGGACATCATGCGTTTAACTGCAAAAGTATATCTGAAATCATGTCAGCTAGATTGGCCATTGATTCTGCCTCTGTGTACGCACTTACGGGACAGGAGAGAGTTGTCTCTTGTTGACCGCAAGTATAAAACCTACAATTATATAAGTATGCGGTAAAAATTTCACATTCCTCCAAGGAAGATAATTTATAGTAACTCGTGACGTACAAATAAAGGGAAGAGATCGTCTCAATCACCATGCGTGGGGAGGGGGTGGGGGGGTCTGTTGATTTGGTCCACATTAAGAATACCTCAGTAATTTTGTTTCTCATTCAGAGTTGAAGCACATTCACAACCGATATACCTGAAAGCAACCTCTTCAGAGCACACACACGCTCACGCACACCTAAAAATACAGCATCAACCTCAAGAGCATCACTGACACAAATCCCAATAATAGAGGTTCGTCCCTGTAAAGTATTTAAAGTGAGGGTTAGGAGAGAGAAAAGCATGTGTGCGTGTCTGTCGGTGTGTGAATGGTAAAACTGACGCCTGAGAATACATTCCGTTAGGAAACTTGGTCAACTACATATTCAAATCAAAGAAAAAAAAACAAAAAAATATATATATATGCCGTTCTCAAATTCTTTGTTTAATGTGAGTTTAATGTTGGCTTGTGCAAGTGATTCTTGTGTTGTGTCTGTTTGCTTTTGAGCAATTGTAAAACCAAAGTCCAAACCACAGCATCACACCCCAATTTCAATCTTCACAACAAACACTTTTCTGGTCTAAGATAAGAACAAGACAATGAGGTTAAAGGAACTTGATGAGCTAAAGAAACAAGCCACAGAATAAGAACACATACTTAAAGTATTTCTTAATGGAAATAAAAGAGAGGGAGCAGAAAGATAAAAATAAAAAATAAAACCATCATAAATAGTGTTTTTGTTCCTTTAAGCCGAAAAAACAATACTCTTAAAAAAACCACTCAGCACAGTCATATCAAGAAAAAATAAAAAGGAAAGGAAAAAGACCAGCATGAACTCCCACCTCTGACTCATGGGCTTCTTTCTGCTTTGTCCTCTCTGAACATGAGATCATACAAACTATACTTACATTTTCTTTAAATATTTTACTTTAAATTGACTCAAAAACGGAACAGCAAATAAACAAAGTTAATAATAGCAATAACAATAAAATCTTTCGCTATAAGTATAATAATACCAAAGAAAAACGAAAAAAGGACTGCAGTCCTTCACAAAGAAAGTGAGAGGTCAAAATTAAGACAGGAAATGGAAATCATGAAGGGAAAAAGACAAAATAGCACTCTTGGTCATTACAGTATGGAAATGCCG
The DNA here is from genome assembly GCA_023029165.1 of Gobiocypris rarus. Classification (NCBI taxonomy): domain Eukaryota; kingdom Metazoa; phylum Chordata; class Actinopteri; order Cypriniformes; family Gobionidae; genus Gobiocypris; species Gobiocypris rarus. The sequence continues at coordinate 32,860,702 of CM040916.1, read as the reverse complement.
TCTAACTTAAAGATAAAGATATTTTTAGGGAAAAGGTTCAAAGGAAATAATTTGAATTGAAAGCTATGAGCTAAACTTTCAGGATGGCTCTCGGTCAGCGACGCCACTCCCTGGAATCAGAGCTCGCCGTCCGGACAAAAGTGGCGTTCCATCTAGGAGGCGAGATTGAATAAGATCCAAAGAAGTGTGAAATAAGATGAATAAAAAGAATTTTAAAAAAACACGAGCGGAAGAAAAATAAAGGTCAAAAACAAAAAACCTATCACAAAGTGACATGCGAGTTTTCTTTGCCTTTTCTAACTTTATCAGTTTCTTTTGAGTGTTGACAAACTTCCATCTTTCGTTTGGCTCACTGTGGAGATCTGTGGCATATTTTGGTGCTTATTTCTTCTTCCCAAAGAAACTGAAGCGCTTCTCGCCGCCTCTCTCTTTGCCGTCTTTGTTGCGCATGGTCACGCCTCCTGCCTCGCCTGAGCTGGGAGACATCGGCGGCATGGTCATCGCTCGACTCAGACCTCGTGTGCCACCAGGCGAACGCTCGGCGGGCAACAGGGATGACTGGATTGCTCGAATCCATGAACTCATCTCAGCCTGAGGGAGAGAACGATTGTGTCATAATATGAGTACGACAGGAAGTTATCTTTCTAAAACTTAATATAATATGAGAGTATGACCTAAAAACATTCTCTTTTCATCCTTTGCAAAAACGTACCTCATCCTTCGCTTGGAACAAGAACTCTTTTCCATCCCCAAGCCTTTAAAAAAATAAAAAGATCTTCATACATGTTTCATAATTACTGAGAAAATCTACTTATCTCTCCCCTCATCTCTTTCTCACCTAAGTTTAAATACATTTTTCCTCTTCTTGTAGTCATGGGCTACCTCACAGACAGCTTCGTTGAGGCTGATGGGAACTTCTCCATGGTAGGGGATTCCATTAGAGGCACTCTTGTTGTCCTTATAGAAGCCCATACTTCCTTTACGTAAAACACAATATACATTCTGCCACGATCTACAAATGCACAGAGAAAAAAAAAGACACCATTTACATGATTAACCCTGATTAGATTCCCCTGATTATTATTTCATCATTTATTTGCTTGCTGTGTCACCTGGTGGCTGCTTTTTTGTTGTGCGATTCCATTTCCTGTTTCCTGCAAAGGATGCCCTCCATAGCTTCTGTGGCCCCATCTGCTCCTCCTCGCCCTGGCAGTGTTGCTGAAGGGTCTTGCCGTGATGCTGAGTCCAGACCGCTGTCACGGCCTGGACCGTTAACTGATTCCGATTCTGAGCCCTGGTTGACCGAAACAGGCCACAGTTAGTAGTTGTTACAATAATGCACTGTTAATATTAAATCAAATAGTGATTAGGTCACTATTGTACTGGTCAATACTATTTTATTCATTAAAGGCTCAATGTAACTTGTTCACAGTTACATGCTATAATAATAGGGAACAAACATACTCTAAACTGTCCATTAAAAATATTACACTCACACTACCAATTGAAAGTTAGGGTTTGTAAGATTTTTTTAATGCTCACCAAGACTGCATTTTATTTGATCACAAATACATTCAAATATCACTGTTGTGAAATTTTACAATTTAAAATAAAAGTTTTCTTCTTCTTCTTCTTCTTATTGTTAAAATTAATATATATATATATATACATATACATATATACATATATATTAGGGCTGTCAAAAAATTAATCGTGATTAATCACATCCAAAATAAAAGTTTGTGTTTACATAATTTGTGTTTGTGTATTGTGTTTAATGATTATGTATATTAGAATACACACATACATGTATATCTTTTTTGACAGCCCTAATATATATATATATATTAAAGTGCCCCTATTTTGCTATTTTAAAGTTTCCTAATTTAGTTTTGGAGGTCTCCAACGACTTTACATGCATCAAATCTCAAAAATGTTTTAATTTTCTCATTGCACATCACCACAATCAATGATTCTCAAATCAATGGCTGAATCAGTCTATCTGAATTCCTCCTTTCCATGAGCCTACTCGGCTCTGATTGGTCAGATAGTTTAGTCTGTTGTGATTGGTCTACTGCATACAGCGCGTATTTAGGGAACAATTAATCCACTAATTCTTTCCACTAACGTACTCCCATTACCATAACTGAACTCCAGCTCCGTGTGGAGGCTTCCTAAAACTCAGTGATTGTAGACACTGAAAAGACAGTAACGATGACATCGATCTTACACCAATCCCAGCGTGAGTGCGAATCAGCAATGAAACAGCGAAGAACTGGTTATTCAACCTGAACCTTAAGCAGGACATTTCTCAGTGATGCTTCTCAGTTTGAGGTACATTATGAGATGTTTCAACTGTAATTCCTAACAAGTGTATGTCCATCAACCAACCCATGTTATGTGTGTGTGTGTTTATAATATTTTTTGTGGGAACTGTATCAATAACAGCAGATATGTTAGCCGAGCCCTAACATGAATGGCTGATGTAACAAAGTTTGCAAAACAAATCTCACTCCATCCTTTATCTTTACTCAAAGTAGTAAGAACGACAGACAATCTGCATTAATCAACAGTTTTAGGTAATAGCGCAGCCCACAGATGATTTACAGTAGTATTTCAGTAGACAGTAATAACGTGAGTTAGCCAGATACCTACACAATATGAAACACAATAAACACAGCGTCTTCTCGACATGATGCTATCCATTATCCACAGGAATCAGCTGCAGTGTTTATGGTGGTTCTGGCATTTGTGTGCGTAATAAGTGGATGGGAAATATGCTAATGTTTTGTTTTGACGTCACAACGAAATGGCTTGCGATTAGTTTGAAAAAAACACATTTAATTGACACAGTCGACTCTTACTTTTGAGAGACAATATATAGTGGACTTTCAGATAAAACTTTGCAGGATGTTTTCATTCACTTAAAGCTATGTTACATAGATACATGAAAGGTCATTTTCAAAAATCCATAATAGGGGCACTTTAATCTTTTGTAACAACGTACCTTAACTTTTGAATAATTGTATTGTGTCCTTGCTGAATAAAAGTAATATTTCTTTAAAAAATCTTACTGACCCTTCATAACACATGTCCTCTCTCATGATTTTCATAAATCTCATAAATTAACTTAAAACTAATTTGGATAAACTTTTTTGTTTTGTTTTTATGACTAACTAAAACAAATATTCCTGGATGATACTTTATCATCCTAATGAACATATTAATCACAATTTTCAAATTCAGTAAGCACAATATGTACATGCACACAAAGGAAAGCAAAGGCACACTCAAAGACATAAGGGGACAAAAAAAACAACAACAAAAAACACACACACAACAACACCTGCATGTTCCACCAAAGACAAACAGGGGGCAGTATGGAAAAGCTGGCAGGGTATGTGGGCGTAATAATGAAATAACACTGCCACAAAGACACTGGGACAAATCTGACTAAAACAGTCGGTTACTCAAACTAATTTTATATAGTAAATACAAAATGTTAGAAAAAATAGTTGCCTTGGAATAAAGTAAAATCCGATGAAACTGAAGGAAATAAAGAAACAATGTCTCATGTGAGTTGGATTAGTAGGGATTTGGGAATTAGTTGTCAGTTGTTGTGAAGCACCCAAACACTAGCCCCCGGTTTCACAGACAAGGCTTAAGCCTAGTCCCAGACTAAAATACATGTTTGAGGTGAAAACAATTTGCACTGACATATCTTAAATGCCATTGTTTGTCTCAAGATTCACACCAGTGATGTTTTTTTTCCCAAGGTACCTTCGGAAACCCTGTCTGTGAAACCAGGCCAAGACCTACTGCAAGTTAACCTCCCCTGACAGCAAACAGTAAAACAACAGCACAACAACAACAACGCTGCCTTTTAACATCATGAAATAGAAAGTTGTATGTTATAAAGTGCATCGCAAACACTGATGTTGAAGCTCAGGCCTACGCAAGACAAAAATATCAAAAGTTCAAAATGACAGTGGCCAAATACATACATAAAAAAGCACAAGACTGTTCCACTGAAAGCAATAGAAAGCAGCAAAGCTATGACTTTGCCCTCTAGCAGGTGTGGTATAGCTGCCATCATGCTGCAAGGCTGCTGGGTTGTTAAGCGCAAGCAGCGATGCTACACTACGGCTACAGGCTGGCGCTACGGGGTTAGTACTCACACGCTCCTGTGCCTTGTGAGGTTTAGGCACAGGCTTAGAAACTGGGTTAGACTGAGGTTTACTCTCTGGTTTAGGTTCGGCTTTCTTGAGTTCAGATACAGAGACCGATATTGACTGCAGATAAGAGACGTCACAAGAATGTGTGTTAACATGTGAGTGTGTTAGAATCAGCAGTTGTTTGTGTTGAAATATTGTTCTAACAATTAAAAGGACATCCACACAGTGTGACCATGAAAACGTATTGAAAGTTTTGTTAGACGCTCATTCTCCCACACTCAAAGAGACTCAAGAGTTAACAGCAGAACATTGATATCAACATGAATAACTGAGAGGAACAAGGAAAAAGACAATGAACACACAAAAAGACAGCACAACTGAGACTGAGACTCTTGACATGAGTTCTAAAGCTGTGTCTGTATATGATGTAAACGTGTATGAAAGTGAATGCATAACTGGATTGATATGAATAGAGAATTCAATGCAAGCACAGTGTGGACCATATCTTACCTGTGAAGTTTCCTGGTCACTGTAGACACCATTGACAGATACTGACTGGTTCAATGTAGTCTGGTCCAGACTCGTCCTTAAAGAGAAGCCAACATACAAGTTTTAACTATGGTCCAAAAGAATCTTAAAAAGTAGCTGAAATAATGTGGTTTAATGTTTATTTGTCCTTAAAAAAAACAAAAGACTAATAAATAAATACGCTACCATTCAAAATGGTTGGTGATGGGGTTGGTAACATTTCTTAATGTTTTTAAAATAAGTCACTAAAGCTCACCAAGGCTTTTTTTTTGATTGGTTACAAGGTAAAAAAAAAGTAACAAACAGAAAAGGTAGGTAAAAGTGAATGGGAAAAAATGACCACCCCTCTAGCTGAGTAGAATGGTACAGTCTATTTCTCACCTTGCAGCAGAATCATTTATCTCAGACGGTACTACTTCCTCCACAGGGGGAGGTGTGGGTGGTCGTCGGGCCCTCTCTTCCTCTTCCCTTCTTCTTTGAATTTCCTGTTCCTCCAACTGACAGAGAATAACATGACAAAATGAGAACATTTAAAGAAAGATGCAATTAATGGAGAGATTTCAAATCCTGCACTTTGATAGGTGTAGGCGTAGTTAACAAACCGTGGTGAGCTTCTCTAGCTGCGTGAAACGATCTTCCCAGCCTGCTGCCAGTTTTTCAAAGGCTTCGTGGCGTTTGATAAGACTCTCAACCTCGTCTACATTAGAGCCCAATTCTGCTGCCCTGACCAGCGGTTCCTGTCCAGCCAGCCACGATTCGGCCATAGATGCATCCCTACCGAACTGTAACACCTCCAGAACTGACATACACACAGAAGGAATATCAGAGTATGAGATATCACATGAATGCAAAGATGTCATATGGTCAAACAATATCATAATTAGAATAAAACAACTTATACACATATACATCAAAACTGCCACCTTAGATGTAAATCCCTTTAGCATGCTACAAGCCACAGAAACAAGCTTCCTCCCACATACTCACCGATCTGTAAGTGGTCCATTTTCTCTTGCCACTTCTGATTAATTTCAGAGCGTTTGGCCTGAAGCTGATCCAATTTCTCTTGAATCTAGAAAATCACAGACATCCAATTACCTCACAGTGTTTGAGTGGTTGCATGTGGGTTTCCTTGGCTAACAGTGATTAATATGAAAATGTGCATGTTCATTTGTTTGTATGTGGTGTGGACAAACCTCATCTGAAGCATAGTGGTTGTTATTGATGAGGGTCCGTCCCATTTCACTGCAAGCAGTGAAGCTGTCTGCTCTAGTGTCTATCTCAGACTTAATGTCCTGATGGTTGGCAATAACCAGACCAGCTGAGGAGACGTCCCTACAACACAGAGCATATATGACTCTCATCAGTTCTGTACTTACTCGTGTGTGTATTTCCTTTTTAAACAGATTCCTAACAACTGTACATGTGCAAATGTGATTCATTTTTATATTATTGAGTGTACTTAATGTATGAATTTTTGGTAACACTTTATTTTGGTGTCCTTGTTACATGTTATATGTAGTTACTGCAGTACTAACTATAAATTATGCATAATTACATGCAATTATCCCTAAATCAAATCCCAATACTAACTCTAAGCCTATAGTAAGTACATGTAAGAAATTCTTCTTGAGCACCAAATCAGCATATTAGGATGATTTCTGAAGGATCACGTGACACCAAAGGCCGGAGTAATGATGCTGAAAATTCAGCTTTGCCATATTATGTTTTAAAATATATTAAAATAGAAAACAATTATTTTAAATTTGTAACAATATTTATTTGTGGTGTACTGAACTGTTTGAACAAATAAATGAAGCATTGGTGACCATAAGAGTCATACTTCACAATGTGTATTGTTTGCATGTACCTCGGACTGTCATGTGACTGGATCTGTAAGTTGATTCCCTCCATCCACAGCATGAGGTCTCTGACCATGTTTAAGAATCTGAACTTCTCCACTGTGTCCAGCAGGAGCAGCCGTCTGGCTTGAGTGGCAGATTGAAGCCCCTCCCAGGCCTCTGTGACAGCACGCTCATGGCGATGGATATCATCAGCTTTCTCTCCGGCGTACGCTTTCTGCAGACGTGCAGCATCGTCCTGCACCTGTGAGACCTGCATTGAAAGGACAAAGAATGACGTTTAACCTTTAATCAAACCATCAGAAAATGAACAACCCCAAATCAGAAAAAGTTAAAAAACAAAAAAGAAAGTAGTGATTTCTAAATTTACTTTGACTTGTATTTCATTGCAGAAAATATGAACACAAAATATTTCATGTTTTGTCTGGTCAACTTCATGTCTTTTGTAAATATGCATCCTTTCCTGTCATTCAGACCAGCAACACATTTAAAAAAAAGTTGGGACAGGAGCAATTTAGGGCTAGTAATGAGGTAAAATGGTTAAATAATGATGTGATTTGAAACAGGTCATGTCAACAGGTGAACGTAATTATGATTTGGTACAAAAGCAGCATCCAAGAAAGGTCTAATCCTTTAGGAGCAAAGATGGGCCGAGGATCGCCAGTTTGCCAACGAGAGAAAATTATTGAAATGTTTAAAAACAATGTTCTTCAAATAAAGATAGGAAGAAATTTGGATATTTCACATTCAAAAGTGCATAACATAATTAAAAGATTCAAGGAATCTGGAGGAATTTCAGTGCGTAAAGGACAAGGGCGCAAGCCTAAGCTGAACAACCATGATTTCCGATCCCTCAGGCGGCACTGCATCAAGAATCGTCATTCGTCTATAAGCGATATCACCACATGGGCTCAGGACTACTTTGGCAAACCTTTGTCAAGTACCACAATACATAGTTACATCCACAAATGCCGGTTAAAACTGTACTGTGCCAAAAGGAAGCCCTATGTTAACAGTGTCCGGAAGTGCCGTCGACTTCTCTGGGCTCGGAGGAATCTGGGATGGACCATCACACAGTGGAAACGTGTACTGTGGTCAGATGAATCTGTATTTCAGGTATTTCTTGGAAGCAATGGATGCTGTGTGCTCCCAACCAAAGAAGAAAAGGATCATCCAGACTGTTACCAGCAACAAGTCCAAAAGCCAGGGTCTGTCATGGTATGGGGTTGTGTCACTGCCCTTGGCAAAGGTAACTTGCACTTCTGTGAAGGCACCATTAATGCTGAAAAGTACATAGAGATTTTGGAGCATAATATGCTGCCTTCATGAAGACATCTTTTCCAGGGACGTCCATGCATATTTCAACAAGACAATGCAAAACCACATTCTGCACATTACAAAGTCCTGGCTGCGGAGGAAGAGGGTAAGGGTACTTGACTGGCCTGCCTGCAGTCCCGATCTGTCTCCAATAGAGAATGTGTGGCGCATTTTGAAGCGCAAAATGTGACAACGAAGACCCCGTACTGTTGCCCACCTTAAGACTTGTTTGCAGGAAGAATGGGACAAAATTACACCTGAAACACTTCATCACTTGGTGTCTTCAGTCCCTAAACGTCTTTTAAGTGTTGTGAAAAGGAATGGCAACATTACAAAGTGGTAAATGCTTTACTGTCCCAACTGTTTTTTAAATGTGTTGCAGGTCTGAATGACAGGAAAGGATGCATATTTACAAATGACATGAAGTTGACCAGACAAAGTTTTTTGTTCATATTGTCTGCAATGAAATACAAGTCAAAGTAAATTTAGAAATCACTTCTTTTTTTGTGTGTGTTTTCCATACTGTCCCAACTTTTTCTGATTTGGGGTTGTACAACATATATGGGAAAAGGTTAATGGAAGGCTCTCACCTGTCCACTAAGTGCTTGCACATCATGCTCATAGGCAGTATGCTGTCTAAGCAAGTGCTGGACAGTGTTCAGGTCCCGCCCGAGTTCGGCTCCAGCTAGTGTCTCCTTCTTCTCCCTTATGAGCCCAAGAGCTTCCCGGGCATCCTGATGGAAGCGGTGCAGCTCGTACGAGGCGGCCAGCATCTGTGTGCGTGTGTCGATGAGCTCCAGCAGGTCGGCCCAGGCCTCATTGAGCCCGTCCTTCCACTCAGCTACGCTGGCGTTTTCTGGATGACCTGACTCGATAAGTTCATCTGCCTGACCATTCACTGCATCCACACGCTCCTGGCCAATTGTGCTGGTGTCTCGCGCAAATTCACGGAACTTGTCTCGCAACATCTGAAGGGTCGAGGGAGAACACCAAAATTATAGATGATAAACCCAATGTATCTTTAAAGAAACTTTAAAAGTTATATCTACATTAATCCGGACACAATTTAAAAAGGCATTTTCATTTCAAAACACGCTACATCAACTAAATGGATTTCATACCGTCACATGTTCATAGTCTTGTCCAAGTTCATGAGACCCGGCGACGACCTCTCTCTCAGCGATCCACTGCTCTAAATCATCCACCTCTCTCTTCAGCTGGGTCAGTCTCAGTCGCTCCTGCAGTTTGCCCCTCCTCTCTTCAGCCAGATCCTTCAACCCTGCATACAGTTTATCCACCTGGGCCTGCCTCAGAGTGATTCTTTCACTATAAGAGGAGAAAGAAAATAGATTATACCAATACTTCACTTCAAACATTTTATCTGACAGTCCACCAATCCTATTACGCTCCCCACCTCTCTGGGTGTTCGCTGTTCACCATGAGTCTGCTGCTATTGGCCAGCTGGTGGATGGTCTGAGCGTAGTCCTCTAGAGCCTGCTCCAGAATCTGGTGTTTCTTCACCATCACCAGAGCACTCTGCTCATCCTACAACAGCCATAAAAATGTTAAACACTGCATACAGACACATCAATAACAGATAACAACACAGCACTTTGGCAAAGTACTTAAACGCACCAGAATTATAGAATGACTGAACTACTATATGAGAATTTTGAGGGGACTAAAAATCAAAATCAAACTCCCTCACATTTTAGCATCTGCAAAAAAAGTTTGCTGGGCTCTTAATGGCTGCTTTTCCATCACTAATTGAAAAAAAAAATATTACACTCTTAGTTTTATAAAAAATGATAAAAATAGATAGGCATAATTTATTTTCTTAAGAACTCATGTCAGGTATTTATTTTAAGGAGCCCTTGATGCAGTATAATTATACATTTAAGTACTAAGTAATATTAATTAACAAAAGCTTTCAGATCAAAGTCGTTTTTAAGACCACGAGAAACAAATGTAGTCAAGTGTGTCCAAACCTTTGACTGGTAGAGTACATGCACATAAAATCCCAAATGATACTCTAAAAACCTCACCAATTATTTGTTTTATTTGTGTGAAATATTAACATTTAAAATAACTTTTCTATTATAATTCAGTTTAAAATGTAATTTATTCCAATGATGGCAAAGCTGAATTTTTAAGCAGTCAGTAGCTACTCCAATCTCCAGAGTCATGATCCTTCAGAAATCATCATAATATGCCGATGTGTACATTTTCTTATTATCGATGTAAAAACAGTGCTGCTTTAATATTTTTGTGAAAAATATGATGAATTTTTTTCAGGACTCAAAAAAGAACAGCATTTATTTGTAATATAAATGTCTTTACTGACACTTTTGATCATTTTAATATGTCCTTGCTGAATAAAAGTATTAATTTCTTTCAAAGAAATAAAATCTGACCCCAAACTTTTGAACCGAAGTGTATGATCATACTTCCATGTGCAAATTTCTTTCAAGCATCTTTACATTTCTGTTATAAACACCTACAAAGTTCAGTGTCACTGACCTTCGCCTTCTCCTCTGACATCATGTGAAGCTCTTGTTCTCCCATCCAGGCCTCAGCCTCCGCAGCATCTGTGTAAAACTGCTGTGCTCGGTTAGCTTCTGCTAGCCTCGCGTTTCTCTTCTCTGTCTCAGAAATCATAAGGGCCCACAATTCCCTCAGCTCTGCCAGACGTTCATCAAGAGCAGCTTTCCTCTCCCTGTCCATCTCTGACTCCTTCCCAGGAGACATGTTTCTACCATGAGCCTGTATGTCATCGATACGGGGCTGATGACCCTGAATCTCCTTCTGCAGAGTCTGGGGGATAATGGAAAGTCAGTTAGACAGCGAAAAAGAAAGTGGAAAAGACAAAATGATCAGCAGTAAAAACTTTTTTATAGCTTCAAAAACATTAATTGAGCAATCGATTACCTGATTCTTTTTGATGAGCAGCTGAACACTGGGCAGATCTTTACCGTGGTCTGTGGAAGTGGCAAGGGGCATCCTTTCCTTCACCCATAACTACATACAAAAACATAAAAAAGTACTTTTAAAACTTTTCATAAATTGTGTATGTATAAGAGTACACCAAAAAAAATTATAAATTGTGTTTGGGACTTACGCTACTGTTCAAATGTTGGGTTAGTTCACCCAAAAATGAAAATTCTGTCATTAATTACTCACCCTCATGTTGTTCCAAACCTGTAAGACTTTCGTTCATCTTCGGGAAATCAGAGCTTTCTGTCTCTCTGTCGACAGTTACGCAACCGACACTTTGATGCATCAAAAGTTCAAATAAAGTTCATAAAGAGACAGTAAAATGAATTCATATGAATTGAGTGGTTCAGTCCCAATTTTCTGAAGAGACTTTGCTTTTACAATCTCATTATGAACTTTTTGAAGCAACAAAGTGTCATTTGCGTTGCTGTTAATGAAGAGTACAGAAATCGCTCCGACTTCATCAAAGAGATATTTGTGTTCTGAAGATGAACAAGTCTTACATGTTTGGAACGTAATAAGGGTGAGTACATGATGACAGAATTTTGAACAATAGGGTACTTTAAAAAGAATTTCACTCAGAAATTGCTAGTAAATCTCACAATTACAAAGAAATGTCAAGTAACACACTGAATTAAATGTGAATTTTTCAAGTAGAAAGATTGAAATAGTATTTTTTAAATGTACTCAATATTATTTACAACATAAATGTTTTTTTTTTTTTTTTTTTTTTTACAGTGTAGCTGTTCTTGCTTGTGACTCACAATTTCATCCTCAAGGTCTCTGTTGAACTGATGAGCCTCCTTTGAAGCAAGAAGATGATGCCTCCGCTGTTTTAGAGGGTCCTGCAGCTGAGAAAAGCTATCTGTTACCCTTCTCTGTTGACCATCCACCTCCACAGTTCCAGAATCCTCTTGGACCAAAGCCAGAGCCTGTGATTGCAGAGACTGGACCTCTTTCTCACGCACCTCCATCTGATGCTCCAGCATCTGAAACACACACACAAATACAGGGTCACATAAGGGGGTCATTAGGTTGAAAACGTGTCTACTCCACAGAACAAAACATATTTCACATTTTTGGTACTGTTTCCAGAGAGAATGACTGCACATCCAAATGTTCTGTCCCACGGACTACAGAACAGTTTCATTTCACACTAAAATGATCTGTGAGTACCTGGAGTTGCTGGATCTTTTTTTAGATTTGTGCTCTTTCTTGGCTTTGGATTTACCTGGTGTTTCTTGAGCAGGATGTTGACACTTGTGAGATCTTTTCCAAAGTCATCGCTCTGGAGTTGAGAGGAGATGTTCTGGAGCCAGGAGTCCAGCGCTGAACAGCTCTGCGTGAAAAGCTCAGCTCGGTTAGCGTCGAACAGGCATTGAGCTTTGGCTTGAGTGGTGCTCTCCAACTCCTCCCATTGCTTCTGCAGGCCGCTCAGAGTCTCTGATACTGTCTGCTCCAGCTCAGGCTTCTCCTTCACTAACACCTGACCCTCCTGTGAGAACAAGACAGAGATACAGGTAGTCAGTGAAGATGTTTTGACTGCAGCTTATGAGTTTACATTCCATGATTTTCTTTATTTAATTTGGCCCTGATGAAGCTATTTGTTAAATGAGTTTCCATAATATTTCCACACAAAAATCAATTTCTAGCAAACAATATATTTTAGAGCTGAGAATTTCCATGACTTTTAAGAATTTTGTATGATTTTTCATTACGTTTCCATTCCTGGAAATTAAAATTTCAAAAATTGTATTGGTAGTCAGAGGTATATATGATATCTAATTGCACTGGGAGATGATGGGAATATGCCTTGTCAATCTTGTCCAGCCAGTCTTTATTGGAAGCCAGCTCAGCCATGAAGGCCTGGTGCTTCTGCCACTTGCTGTGAAGGTTTCTGGCCTCATCATAGGACATGTCCTGAGCAGTCAACATCTTCTCATTTATCCATAAAGTCAGCTACAGAGAAGAGGATGGAAAAGTACACTTATTAAAAACACACAAAGGCCTGAATGTGGCACCGCTCGATTCATCCTGTATGCTGTGCTGAGTACAGTGTACTGGTGTAGTTTATATAACCGTGTTATCTTTCTCAATTAACTTTGTATTATAATAATTGCTCTGTATTTTGTATTATTACCTCTTGCCCGTCCTGAAGGAAGTGCTGAAGCTCTCTGTTATCCTTCAGTTTAGACAGTAACTCATTTGCAGCTTGTTTGTTTTTCTGGTGTCTGAAGGAAATCAAGAAAGAACATGAGATGAAAAACATGATGTTATCTGGACTGGATTTAATGGGTTTGCTGGGGGCTGGGCATGTACTTAACGCACATCATTGCCAGGATCCAGATAAGAATATGGCGGAAATATATTTCCAATATAGCACAGTATGCTTAAGCTTTTTAAGTATAACTTGGCATTATTAAAGTATTTATTGTAGTATGTACTCAACAGTTCAAATATATATATATATTTTTTTATGTCTCTTATGCTCACCAAGGATGCATTTATTTGATTTAAAAAAATGCAGTGAAAACTAAAATATTTTGTATTATTACAATTTAAAACAACTGTTTTTCTATTGAAATATATATTTTAAAATATTATTTATTCTTGTGATGGCAAAGCTGAATTTTTAGTATCATTACTCTAGTCTTCAGTCACATGATAAATTCATAAATTTTTTTAATATGCTGAATTGCTGCTCAAGAAACATTTCTTATTCTCAATGTGAATGGAAAAACCATTGTGCTGCTTAATATTTTTGTGGAATTTTTTTATATACTCAAAAACTCAGTATTCTTTGATGAATAAAGTTAAAAAGTACAGCATTTATTAGAAATAGAAATCTTTTGTATCATTATAAGTTTATTTACTGTCACTTTTGATCAATTAATGTCTCCTTGCTGAATAATATGGAGGACCAAACCTGCATAAATTAAAAATAGATAAATGAATGAATGAATAAGTAAATAAATAAATATACAAATATGTAAATTAATAAACAGATAAATAGACAAATAAATGTGATAATAGGAAAATAAATAACAAAATAAACAACTTGATAAAATAAATGATTAATTTTTAATCAAATAAAATGTTGTATATTTCCCTTAATTTATTATCTGCTTTTATACATTAAAAAAAATATTTTTATAATTTATAATTATTTATAATTAATTTTATATATATATATTATATATATTTATATTTATATATTTATTTTACATTTATTTATCTGTGCATTCATTTATTTTTACATTTATTTATTCCCACATGTATTTATTTTTTACATTTATTTATTTATCAGTTCATTTATTTTTACTTTTCCGTGTGCAACATGGAAATGAGGAGGGCGGTCCTTGAGTAGCTTCAGCGCATCATTGGTTGAGAGCTCAAGCGAGAGTTTCAAAGCACATTGCTTCCAGATGGTTCTTTCACAGACACCAAACAACATATCAATGTTTCCAGCAGTTTGACCCATTGAGAGATAAGTTTCAGGGGTACTTATCGGAAGTACGATAGACGTCACTACAACCGTAGTGCCATTTGAATCGCACAGATTTTGAACTTGACAGGATGTAGCTTTTGCATGTACACTATGGCGGATTTTTTACAAACAGATAACATTAGAGAGTTGCGCAATTTAGTGAAAGAAGTAGAAAAAAAAGCATCAAATGACTGTTGTTTATATTAGATGTACTAATCAATGTTTTAGGGGGCTATATCCCGATATGAATGTGGAAATACAGACTGAATTGTAAGGCACTCTGCAAAATATTTCCCAGCACATTCAAAATCATAGAGTCACATGGCACTAAGGTGGGATGTGACATCCATCGTACTTACTTCCAATAAGTACCATTGAAACTTATCTCTCAATGGGTCAAACTACTGGAAACGTTGTTTGGTGTCTTTGACTGTGTAAGAACTGTGCGGCCGCCATTAACTTTGAAAACTCTACTCTATTGCTTAGCTGGTCTGACGATTATGAGCTCTCAACCTATGATGCGCTGAAGCTACACATGGACCGCCCTCCTCATTTCCATGTTGCACAAGGAAAAGTAAAAATGAATGAATGAATCAATAAATAAATGTAAAAATAAATACATGTGGGAATAAATAAATGTAAAAATAAATGAAAGCATAAATATTAAAATACATAAATATTACAATTAATTAACAAATAAATAAAAGTTACAAATATTTTTATAAAATGTATAAAAGCCTAAAATATTTTTAAGGGAAAAATACAACATTTTATTTGATTAAAAATGTATCATATTTATTTTATCAAGTCGTATATTTTATTTATTTTCCTATTACAACATTTATTTATCTATGTATCTGCTTATTTACATATTTGTATATTTCTTCATTTATTTACTTATTCATTTATTTATTTTTAATTTATGCAGGTTTGGTCCTCCATAGAATAAGTGTTAATTCCTTAAAACAATCTTTGATCATTGTTGTACTATTACAATGATTCAATGACTTAAAAATACTCGTAACATGATCATTTTGTTCACACTGATCTTCTAATCATGTCTTCTCATTTGTTCCATTTCTGCTCACCTCTCCTGAATGGAGTCGGTCTTCTCTTGGATCTTGTCTGCATAGGTGTTGCCATCAGATACGAGTCTCCGTCCAGACTCGACCACACCATTGATCTTTTCTTCACTGGCCTCCATGGTAGTAAGGAAATCCTCATGTTTCTTGATGGCTTCCACAGCGCCTTGCAGGCTGGAGGGCATCTCTGTGTGTGACAGAACATATTCCTGCAGGCAAAGAGAAATGAGACTGGGTTATTAGCTCTCCTTAAGGTTTAACCCACCAATCAGGAGTCATTTGCAGATTATTCAACTTAAATTGTGTCCTTCCCCAAAAATTTTAATGATATGGAATGTTTTAAATGTACAGCATTTAGTTGTACAATTCCAAGAAAAATACAAGCAGTATAGCATACACACACCTGACTATTGAGGAAGCCCTCTGCCTGTTTTGCATCTCGTAACAAGGTTTGGAAATCGAAGGCCTGGGCAAGGACACAGTGGCGGCTCTCCCACATTCTCCTCAACTCATGCCAGCCAGTGTCCAACGCTTGCAGTCGCTGGGCTAAGAACATGTACTGGGCATCAGTCTGTCCCTGAGTTACCTAGACACACAAAATCCCAAATTAAGTCAAATTCAATTTGCATTATCTTTACAACAACAATTTTCAGGCATTTGTCAAATTTTTGGTCAAAAGTTAGGGGTCAGTAAGATTTTTTTCGTTTAAGAAAAATAAATAAATAATTTATTACATTAATTGTATTCATCAATGATGCATTAAATTGTTCAACATTGATAGTAAAGACACTTATAGTGAAATTTTACACAAACTGACCTCAGCTCCAGTAGCTCTCATCTTCTCATAATCTTCCCTGTAATTATCAACTTCATTCTTTATGGCCTCATGTTGTCCCAACAGACGCTCTGCTTCAGCCAAAGAGGTGGGCGTGTCCTCGGATGCCACGGTGGTCTGTGTACGAGACAGCCAGGCCTGGAAATCGTCGAGATCTCGGAGGAAGCCCTGAAGCTTTGAGGCTTCGCCCAAAGACTCCTCACGACGCTTCATGGTGGCTCGAAGCTCCTCCCACACCTCCTGGATTTCAGCCAGTCGACCCTTGATCTCCTCCTCCTGCTCAGGATGCTCAGACGCCAACTTCTCGGCCTCAGAACGCAGGTCATCCAACTTACCCTGTGGCAGAGAAGTAAGAAAAAGTATAAAATCTACAATTTCTTTACGGCTGTTTTAGACATAATGATGTGGTGGTGGTGGTGTTTTTTTACCTGTATGGCCTCCAGGTCTCTCTCCATTCCAGTGAGCTTCCGCTGCAGGGCCATGACTCCAGCCAGGTCGTTTCCAAGGCTCTGTGTGGACTCAATGACCTTGGTCTTCTCCTTCATCCAGCTCTTGATCTCATTACATTCTAGATGATAGTTCTGGATATTCAGTGCAGATTCTAGAGCTTGTTTACGCTGGTTGGCCAGACTCTGGAAATCAGACCACCTTCAGGGGAGAATGAGGAAGGAGAAGCGTGAGGACATTTCTGATTACCTGATTATATAACTGTGAACCTTTTCTGTGTGTATGTTAGAGCAGCACTATTCTGGAAAAATTTGAGAATCACATTTTTTTTTGTGTAAAATGGATATTGTGATTCTCCCAAGATTCTGAAGAAAAAAAAAACATCAGACAACTAAACAAAATAACATGCAAACTAGAGGTTCTTGCAAAATTGTCATTGCTTTAGTGTATTTAAAACAAATAAATTTTAACAAAAAACTGTCTCATTCATCAAGACATGTTTCATTATTGGATGTTGGATTTCAAGATTTGAAATCTTGAAATCTTTTGAATGAATGAATGATTCAATGACAAACTCTTTTTTTAAACACGATCTGCTCTTTGTGTTGGTGTTTGTACCTGTTATTGAGTTGGTTTTGTGTCTGATCAATCTGCTCTTTGCTGCGGTTGTCTGATCCAAGCAGCTGTTGGGCCACTTGATTGACATCAGTAATGCGAGCGCCCAGTGTGTTCATCTCTGGCTCCAGAGTTTCAAACCTTCAGTCAAAACAAGACAAACCATATTACACCAATATATTCCATCTCAATAAATTCACACAAGCATCATTGTATCTGGTCTAACCTCTGCTGGACCACCTCCAGGTCCTCTAGTTTGGTGGGAATTTCCATGTTGTGCAGCCACTGTTCTTTCTCTCCAACCCACAGCTGGCAGGCACTAGCTTCACTAAACATGCGATACAACGCAAGTGCTCCATCTAAGGCCTGTCGCCATGACGAAGACAAACCTTCTAACTCTTCATAGCGCTGCTCTATTGCTGGGAGACGGCCCTCCACCTGTTCAAGAACGAGAGAGGC
This sequence comes from Gobiocypris rarus, assembly GCA_023029165.1. NCBI lineage: Eukaryota > Metazoa > Chordata > Actinopteri > Cypriniformes > Gobionidae > Gobiocypris > Gobiocypris rarus. The sequence continues at coordinate 32,842,901 of CM040916.1, read as the reverse complement.
TTTTAAATAAATAATATGAGTAACAAACACTACTGTTCAAAAGTTTGGGTTCAGCCATTTTTTTTTTTAAGTTTGTAAAAGAAGTCTCTTATACTCACCAAGGCTGCATTTATTTGATAAAAAATACAGTAAAAACAGTAAAACTGTCAAATAGGATTACAGTTTAAAATATTTATTTTTAAATATATTTTATAGTTATTCCTGTGATGTCAAAGCAGAATTTTCAGCATCATTACTCCAGGCAGTCACATGATCCTTTAGAAATCATTCTAATATGCTAATTAGGCACTTAAACAGTTCTTAATAATATTAATGTTGGAAACAATGCTTAATATTTTGTGGAAACCATGATATTTTTTTTTTTGATGAATCAAAAGTTGAAAAGGACAGAATTTTGTAACATTATAAATTTCATTCATGTTATTTGATCAACTGAATGCACTCTTGCTGAATAAAAGTAATTATTTAATTTAAAAAACTTTTACTGACCCCAAACTTTTTAACTTGAATGTATTAATAGGGGTGTCAATCGATTCAAATACGTAAATTGTGGTTAATATTGGTTCTCAATCTTTAGTTAATGCATCATTTCTTTCCAATGTGTGTGTGTTGTGTGTACCTGTGGGGACTGTGCATACGCTGCAGGCAGTGTTGAGGCCTGTTCATGTAGTGAGTCGATGAGTGATCTGTGACTTTGAATTTCCTCTTCCACCTCTCTCTGCTTTCTGGCCAGAGTTTGTGTAGAAAACTCATCGTGGCCCAGATCTTGACTAGACACCTACAAACAGAGAATAACAAAAGATTCAGTCTGACAAGATTCAGTCTAACTCAGCAGCAAGGCTACACTATGACGACTTCCTTTGAAATAGAACTGGACAAAAAAGAAATTTGTAATACAGTTAAACATATATTTGTGTTTGTTTTACCTGTCTAAGTGTTTCCATTATCCAGGCCTCCATGTCATTGGCATCTGTTTGAAACTGATGGAAAGCTACAGCCTCTTTTAGCCTCTCCTCACGCAACTGTGAGGCCTGTGGAGAGAAAGAGAAAGTGTGAAATGTGGAATAAGATTATGATGCTGTGCAAAGACACACATTCCACTTTAAAGTTTGAGCCATTCTCTGGTTCTGTACCTCCTCGAGGTGTGACCACTGTGCTGTCACGTCCTTGATCCGCTCTGTCACCTCAGGTGCTCCAGAGTGGCCTTCCTTCACCAGGGCTTCTCCACCAGCAATGCTATTCCTCAGAGGGCCATACCGGGCTGCCATCTCGTCCCTGAAGGCCTCATGTTTAGACAGGAAGTGAAGAGCAGAGCTCAGGTCTTTTCCATTATCTCCACCGGACAAGATCTGCTCCTGCTCTCGGATCCAGGCAGCCTCCTCACCCAGCTCCCACAGGAACTGCCACAGCCTACGCGAGTCATCTAGTCGAACTCGTCGATCCGCTGCCAGCTGGCCCAATTCTCCATATGCTCGGCCCAGAAGGTCCACCTTCTCTTCAACCAGTGCAGGGTCACACGGCTTATAATCTAAAGAGAGAGGAGAACCGATAATGTTTTAATTTTAAGCTCAAGACCAGCACATGATTGTTTATGTATGGGGCGTATACTCACTCTGTTCATTTGAAGTGAATCTCTTTGCAGCAGCCTGCACAGCTTTGACTCTCTCCGCCTGTGCAGATATATCAGCTTCTACTAGTGTGTGTTTCTGCAGCAAGTCCTCAACATCATGAAGGTGTTTTCCACTGTCCTGGGATTGCAGGCGACTCTAAACACACATAAATAAAAACACATTGTTTAGAAGACAATAAAATATTATAACATACTAATTATTATTTAATTATTATTAAAGGGGTCATGAATTGAGAAATCAACTTTTCATTCAGCCTTTGGTATATAAAAGTTAATCGTGATATAAGAATATTCTGTGAGTTTCAGATCTGAAAACTTCCTTGTTAGTCAAAGAAAAGCTTTTATTGACAGCTGCCTCAACAAACGCTTGATCGATCTGCCGAGCTGTGACATCAGTGTGTGGTAAAATGCCACCTCAACTGAAGTAGTACGCCTGATTCTGTAGCCCCGCCCACCGACTAGTGCAAGAAATGTAACATAAATAACATGGGTCTTCGTAGAGATAAACGGATCGCGCTACCGAGCAATAAACATGCCGAAGATAGCACGATATTGCGCTGTGCCTGGTTGTGGAAGAACACACTCGCTGCATAGGCTTCCTTCGATTCTAATATTATGAATGCATGGTTGAACTTTATTTTTAATGAAGATCCAGCTCTCGTGGGGAAGACATTGCGCGTTTGTTTCTTCAATTCACCACGCATTCGTTTGTAAACAAGAGACTGGATATGCAGACAGGATGAGATTACATGAATGAATGAAGCAACACACTTGTGCGTAAAAATTTTTTTTTTTTTATATGTGATAGTATTGCATTGTTACAGATCGTTTGATTATGTGGACGTGTCTAACTGAACATAACTTAGCACGCTGTCACAGGCTGGATAATCCTTTATTTGAGGTGTTGTTGGTTCATTGTGCTGCGATTCGGGATGAGACTAGAACATGTATGGTCATGGGCACGCAAAGCGCAACGTCCTGGGGCTATGTGTTTTCCTGACGTGCTGTGTATGTGTGTACGAGATGCACAGTTTGTGGTTATATCCACCAATCGGGCAACCAAGTAAAAAAAAATAAAAAAAATAATTGCAGGTGGATGAGAGAGAAATCATTGTGTTTGTTTGATAAAGACATTTCATTCCGGTTGCCGTTTCCCCACACGCTTTTAAAACAATTCCTCATGTGTACTCACAGGGGAGAAGGAGCTCATAATAATATGCAAAGCTTATCCAATCATAGGAGTGGGTGTTTACGTCCAAGCCTTCAGTGCAGGACACCCATAAAAACCATCAGAGAGGCTCAAAACCAGGGTAGAAAATAGCCTATTACTTATTCATTATGATGTTTTTGAATGTAAAAACCATGCGAACATCATTAGTTGACCTCAGACAACAGTATAACATTTTTTTAAAAGCCAGATCATGACACCTTTGAAGATATAACATTATTATTATTATTATTATTATTATAATCATCAATAATAATAACACTTTTTTTTTTACAGTTGCACTCTGCATTCTAAACAATGGTGGGATAACATGAAAATAATCCCAAATTATTTTACAATAGCAACTCAACTCATTAGCAAGTATATGTATTCAAATAATATTTTGCAAATATTTATTGTATATTATTTTTTTACAAAAAATAGCGCGTTAACGACGTTAATTAGTTGTTTGTTGTTAATTACGTCAATTTTTTAAACGCATTTCACGCAAATTATTCAGGTCAGGAAAGTCCAGGAGCACCTCACTGCATTTTTAAATCAAGCTGAAACATCTGTCAATAGGCCCACTTTGCTCACCCTGCTCCATCTCGCTTCTAGCTCCCAACCACTTATTTATATATATATATATATATACACACACACACACACACACACACACACACACACACACACACACACACACACACACACACAATTAGATATCTTTACATCTTATGTTGGGGTTCAAATAACTTAAAAATTGAAGAAAAAACAACAACACTATTTTGAATGTAGAAATGGAAAATAAATGTATAATGTTGGTCTGAATGAGTCCAAACCTTCATGTCTTCCATCCAGTCCATGATGTAGCTCATCTCCTGTAGGAGGCGCTGCAGGTCTCTGTGTGATATCAGCCTCTCTCGCCGTGCCGCAAGTAGTTCCTTCAGATACTCCCACAGTCTGAGCACGTTATCCCTCCGTGCCAGTACACGCCGCACTTCATGATATCCCTCAGCTTCCAGTTCTCGAGCGACAGCTTCTACAGCTGCTACTCGCTCACCATACGCCTGGATGTCAGTCTCGATGGCCTCATGTTTGCGAGTGGCTGCCTCCACAGCGCCCAGGTCAACACCAAAATTGTCCTAAAGGTGGAGACAATGTTTTATATTAGTCATCATCTCACATTAAACCATTTTCTTCTAGGTATGTAATATTTTCTTCCAAGTTTATCTTCTTCACCTGTGACACTAGCCGCTGGTTTTCGCTAAGCCAGGTTTCTCTCATGGCTGCTTTGCGGTCAAAGCGTGCGGCCAACATCTCCAGCTTCTCCTGACGAATCAGCTCGTTTCTCAGTGCCAACTCTCTCTCGTGTTCTGCTTTCTCCAGCCTCTCCCACGCCTTCTCAGACAAACATAACCATCCATGAGCATTACTCAAAACTCAAACTAGAGTTGTTTAGATTCACATATATACAGTAACATTTGATGTGTATATACCTTGTTGATGTCAGAGATAAGTTTTCCCTCTCTTGGCATGTAGACTTTCTGATTGTTTGCTCTCATTTTACTCTGAATAGTGAAGAGCAAAACTTCCAAATTTCCCTTTTCAGTGAACCTGTCAAAACACATACAAGAATAAAGGGATGCATCTAGAAGGTATTCTAAGTATGAAACGTTTAAAGTCAACATAATACCATATTACAGCATACACATACCAACAGATTAAATGTGAGTTTGCAAAAACAAACACATATATTAAGACATTGGTAAACATTATCCAACAGCGCAAATTATGTATTGCAATATATTTTTTTTACTGCTTTCCAGTACAAATATTTAAACATTCTAAAATCAAGATAATATTTTAAGTCTTTTAAAACTTTTCTGAACAAAAAATATCAAAATTAAGTTTCTGCTTAAAACAAGAAAGAATATCTGCCAATTGGGTGAGGAAAATAAACAATTCAAATGGGGGATATTTCTTGTTTTATTCGATCTCAGCTTAATTTTGATCAACAATCTTAATTTACATTTCTTCAGAAAACAAAAATTAATCATTTTAATATTTTTGCTTCATGATAAGTAAATGCTTCATGATTTAAAGGTGCAGTGTGTAACATTTGACAGGAACTATTGACAGAAATGCAACATTATATGCATAACTATATTTCCAGTGGTTTATAAAGACCATACATAATGAACTCTCATGTTTTGCCTGAGGGTATTTGCCTGATGTTTGTTTCTACAACACCTTACAGTGAAGTCACCATTTTGGGCTGCCATGTTTCTACAAAGGCCCTAAACGGACAAACTGCTCTACAGAAGGCTATCTACTCTCTGCTGTCTCAGGCGAAAACATCTTTGCCCTGTCAGCCACCATAGCTTATCTATGTGCAATTCACAACCTCACCGCTAGATCCCGCTAAAACCATAGGCGGCATCTAGCGGTGAGGTTGTGAATTGCAACCGCCTACCACTCACCCCTCCCTTTTGAAGGTATTTTGAAGAATGTCAGTAACCAAACATTTGATGGGCCCTATTGAAAACTGATATTGATATTCTTCAAAATATCTTATTTTGTGTTCAGCAGAAAAAAGAAATTCATACAGGAACAACTTGAGGGTGATAAAATTATGACAGAATAAAAATTTTGGGGAGAACTATTCATGTAGGAATGTTTAGATAATTGTACTGGAAAACGATACAAAATAAATACAAAATTAATAAAATTATGTTTAAAACAAAAAATATCTGCCAGTGGGGTAAGAAAAATTAACTTAATGTTTTTTTCTTCCCCCATTGGCAGAAATCAGACTTAATATCTTCAGTCATTTTGCTTCTAGCAAATGAATGTTTTAATATTTGAACTGGATAACAAGACAAACATTCCAAAATAGAAAATCATTTTCCTCATGAATAGCCTGCAAAGCCTAGCTGATGTCAGTGGAAAAGTAGTTTCAAAGCAAGAGCAAGTTAATCAATTTTCACTGAAGATCAGTGAATCAAGGTCAAACTTGACTTCATGTTGTGTTAATACCACTCTTATACAGCATTTTTTACTTGATCACTCACTTAGGTGGTTTCTCCACAGTGCGGTAGGTATTGAAGGCCTGAAGCTGGTTCTGAACCGCACTGAGCGAGTTAGCGAGTTGACGGTCATTAAGGGTAACGATGGTTTGTTCAATCCACTGCAGCAGCTCTGAAGCCAGAGTCTCGTATTTCTCTATCAGCTGATCCGCCTCGATAGCATAGTCCAGCACCTACAGAAACAGTCGAATACACCCCTATTCACTTTACAGACTAATGACCAACACTTACAGAAAGAGAAACACTTCAGGAAATGGCTATGTAAACATAAGGGTAGACTGTAATTCTCTCTCGCTCTCATGTACCTTGCCGATCCTCTTGCCCTCTACAGCGAGTGCCTTCATCTTGCTGAAGTAATGGTAGTATGTGGCCACATATGTGATGATGGACTTCTCATCAGGCTGATCAACATTCACATCTAGAGAGCAAGAGAAATACAGAAATACATGAGCTAGTTAATAATGGATAATACACTATTTTGTTCATTTGGCAGATTGTCTATTGATTTGGTCAGTCTGGACACCTTTCACTCAAAGGTTCTGTGTGTATCTCAGGGTGTTTTGTTTTTGTAGAGTGTCTGAGGGTAGATGTGTCTACTATCTGGTTAAAAATGATGCACGTATTTGCTATTTATGCACATATATGAATCTCACCCTCTGGATCCAGTAGCTTGGTTAGACCCAGCTCCTTCTCAGCCACATTAAAGGCATTCTGCAGGTTATAGTGGGCATTAGAACGCTTAAGATTATCAAAGTCAATCAAGTCTGACCTAAGAATGAGAAAGAAAGAAAGAAAGAAAGAAAGAAAGAAGAAAATCAACAGGAATGTTATTTTGAGGTTTGTCAAGAGGACATTTCAGATTTCACACTGTAAGAACACTGCAGTACACTTCTCCAACAAAAGAGGGAAGCACTCCAACACTGCAGAGAGTAATGGGATCTTCTCTCCTTATTTAGGTCAACTAAATTCAACTTTTCTTTTTTTTGCAGAAATTGCAGAAAGAACAAAACTGCTGGGCGACAATTGAGAGGAAGAGAGCAAAAATGAGGGGCTGGTGGGACTGATGAGGATGTGAGAAGCAAGAGATCCTAGGTGGCCCAATTAGTTTATAATGAAATGATTTCACAGGAAGACAAAAGAGAAATATCTCACCTCAAATCATACAATACAGTACAACATACAATAAATACAGCTGGGACCAAAAATCTATTAATTTAGACACACTTTTACAAAACAAAATCAGAATGCTGTTGGTGGTGAAGCCCCTGCAGGCCTCTCTATATGTGTGGAAACATGCTGAAGAATGAAGGGCTGTGAAGTGCATGAGCACATGTTACTATGTGGAAATTGCAATCATACCAAAGCTTGTAATGTGTTTGAGAACAAAGGCCTTGTACCAGTGTACTTCTATGTCAGTTTGTGTGTTTGTGTGTTCAGATCGATACCTGTGTTTGTGCACTATGGCATTGAACGCTAGACCATCTCTCCAGCTGGTGGTGAAGTTGTGGACATTGACATTCGGGTACCTGAAAGGAGAGTAGGTTTCATTAGTACAGAACCAGAACTAGTGTTTGTTCAAAGCATTAAGCAAACAGAAGCATCATACAGCCAATTCATTTTCTTCCTCGCTTACCCTGCAGTCTTCATCTGACACCACAGAAGCAGAGCATCTTTGGCGGATTTCTTCTCCTTGTTGTCCTCCGTCTCAACGCTGATATCTTGGATCTGTTTAAATGAGAGAGACGTAAAACATTTTAATGTGTAAACTGCTTATCTTTACCTCTAGGTTTAGATTTTAAGTTTGGAGGTTTGGGTGAGTCTTTAATCATTTTTTAGTACACACCTGTCAACAGCCGTTTGTTTGTTTATGTTCTACATGTTGTTGTTTTGTATACATCAAGTTAACAAATACAGTTACCATTACCTGAATTTTTGGGAGTAAATTCAGTTGTAGAATGCAGTTGTCATATAAAAAACCAAACAGAAGAGCAGTGACAGTTGTATTTAGCGCTGTGTGTTCATGGCCTTTAAGTAATTGAACACAAACCAACCATAAAAATAAATAAATAAATTACAGTTTTGCTTTTACTGGTCTTATTTATACACTACAGTTTCTTATGCTGACCAAGGCTGGATTTATTTGATCAAAAGTACAGTAAAACAGTAATACTGAGATATTATTACAATTTAAAATGTAATGTATTCCTGTGATGGTAAAGCTGAATTTTTAGCATCATTACTCAAGTCTTCGGTGTCACATGATCCTTTGAAATCCTTCTAATATGATCTGATTTGATCTTATTACCATCGATGTTTAAAACAGCTGTGATTTTTTAAAAATTGTAGAAATATCAACAATAGATAATAATAGAAATTGTAACAATATCAAGGTCTTTACTGTCACTTTTGATCAATATAATGCATCTTTGCTGAATCAAAGTAATAATTTATTTTAGAAAGTCATCTTGATCCATTCCAGACTATATACATACGATAAAGTATAATCTGCTTTAATACATTTGGCAAAAAAAGGAAAAGGAAATAATTCTCAATCTATTATCATTTCAGCCACATAATAAAACAAATCAGCAACATCTTCACAAACTAATCAGAAGCAGTGATGAAACACAGTAAGCAGTCTGGGTTACTGGGCTTTGATAAATGAGCTTGTTTCAATAGAAGAAATTTTGAGCTGAATAAAAAAAAAGGACAGGCCAATCAAAAAAGGGCAATGAAATGGGAGACAAAAATGTCTACGTTAATTATACTTCATTATAAATAGATGACAGACTGATAAAGCCATTTGAAGGACAAACAAAAAGAACAGAATTGGGTTAAAAGAAGACAAAAGACCACAATAATGACAGATGGTCACACACTCCTAAAACCTTTTTTTGCCCAACATGCACATCTATGAGTCAAAGTCAGGACTATATTTAATATTGTGAGCTTCCCTACACAACTACCATCGATTCAGTTAAAAACAGGTGTTGCCATTTTAACAGTTACAGGTGTGTGTCTAAGCCTGTGAGGGGATACAGCATCTTTCACCTAAGTATAGTCAACACCACACCATCCTACCTGGAAGCGGAGGATTATAGTCCAGATGAGTCCAAGTGTGAGGCGGTGGTTTCCGTCGACTATGTCGTGAGAACCCATATTCTCTAGATGAACCTTTTGTTCCTTTAGGAATTGCAGAGCCTTATCAACGTTCTCCAGACAGTGGATGCGCATACGGCCCTTGGTGGGCTTTGGCTGAGAGAGAAAACAAGAAATTAAATGACTGAAATGAAAGTGTATAAATAATCACAGCAATGCAGTTTACGAAACTGACGTATGTATGCATACCTGTATGTATGTATGGATGTATGTATGGATGGATGCATGTATGTATATACAGTGGTGGCCAAAATTATTAGAACACATTACAGACCCAAAAATATTGATCCTTTTTTTGCCTCCAAAACATGATTTCATTTAATAATGTTCATGAAACATGAAGATGAATTGCTCTGAGCACAACAAAAATCAGATGATGTGAGTCATACTGTGTTCTAATCATTTTGGCCATGGATGGGATATGGATGGATGGATGGGATACTGACCAGTTGTTCACTAGAGAGAACTTCCAGCAGTCGGATGAGCATGCGTCCATCGCGGAGATCAGTATAGAGGTCGCCGATTCTGCAGGTCACACGGCCCAGGTGAGAGTTCACCCATTTAGTGAAAGTCTTCTTCTGCACCGCTTCTCTCTCATCTGGAAGAGAGAGAGAAAAAGAGGTTTGGAGGTCAAACAACACAAACCAGTAACATTTACTAAACACTACACTAAAGCCCCATGCACACACAACAATTTGGACACAGATGAACATTCATAAACCACAAACAATGCCAATGCATTAAAACAATTATCCCAAAAATACACATGCTAAAAAAACACATCATGCTAAAAAAAACATTAGGTTCCTTATTTAAAAGGCAGAAAAACAAGATTCCATAAATTGTACTGCAACAAGCCATGTCAGGACCTGCATTTTACAACTGTGCATAAAATGAACATTCAAGAATGATGTGCAGCGACCGAGGACTGACTGTAACTCTAAACTCTATTAAAGCAACTCAATTACTGCAGCACACTGACAGCTTGACTGATGGCTGCTCACATTAATCAGAGTAGACCTCACTCACAGCTAGCCAATTATGTGACGGAAGGGGTGGGACTCAACACCACTGAGCACTGTGACAAGATAAAGCATCCTATTTTTTTTATAATGTTTGTCTACCCATCTGAATCAAAAAATTGTAGCGAGAGATAGATGGAAAAAGACCAGAAACAGGAATACTTGATATGACAGACAGATAAGTGTCCACTAAGAGTGCAGTATTAGTGTCACAGGAACTTGTGTGAAAGCATATGGGGCTGGTCAGTAAGAGGCTCAACCCACTGCTGTCATCTGAATGACCTTTACAGAGGAACAACAAGCTGTTTATCACAAACACCACTACAACTACACGCTTCCCGTCACTACCACCAATATTCAGAAAGACCGAGCAAGAGGTGCATGTTGTGTCGTATGCGCTAATACAACAAGATAATTCCTGTAACAAGCTTAAATGAAGCATGGTAATTTAATTGCTGATAAGAAAAATGTCATGAGCACAAAACGCCTCAGCCATTAAACAAACATGCTCCCTGTAAACGCTGAAGATGAGCACACAAAATAATGCAAGAGCACAAAAGCAGCGAGAGGCAACACAAGGTCAGCCTCAGAGCCATCTGGTCACAGATCTTCTCTCACGCATATACACACACACACACACAGACTTCCATTTGGGCTGAGCTTGTTATTTCACAGGGAATTGGATCACACGGTAACACAGAAACACCTGTACATGTACAACTGAAAACCACACAGCGATTGACTTCTCTACTGCTAAAAAAGTAGTTGAATAGTAAAGGACAAGCGTGTGTTTCCGTAGAGGCCTGATCATGTTTAGAAACCCATTACTGATCTGTCTCTCATCCCTGATTAAATTCTCATGTCTTTTTATCTTAACAGCCTCTTTCCCCCTTGAAATTTCATCAATGAAACTATCTTTTCCATAGTTTCCTTCATAAATGGCTTATATCTCCAACAGTGACACAATCACGTACACACAGAGCCTACAAACCTTGGATAAGATGAGCTTACAGTACAAAAAAAACATACGGTAAAAAAGGGCCGACATGTGAATCTCACGAAAACAGATGGATTGACAAATTAGTTGAGAGGAAGCTGAGAGTATAATCTAGCTATACTCCGGCCCAGTGGTTCTGAACTGGTGGGACGGGGGAAAACAAGCTATGAACTATGAAGACATATAATTGTGCACAGTTGAAGAGTCAAAATCAAGAGACTTTAAGAATACAGGATACATTTTGTGGTTGACATCAAAGGCTGTGCGTTGAAATAAACTCTGTGGTATTTTATTGTAGATCCGTTGGTCACAGACAGGCAAATTAGACAGATGCCAACATGGACATGCTGTGTGACATGCCCTCATCCTCAACCATCATGAACAAAACACAACCCAGACTATTACATACAGGTTACATTTGGTACTGATTTGGGCTGCCCCTTGATGTCCACGGTCTTGGAGCAAAACCAACTAAAGCAAATATATAAAACAATCAGGGGGGCTTGAGCCCCTGCCCCTTTGAAAGTGAAAGTGCTCTTTTCGATCGCACCACAGTGCCCCCACAAATGCAATTTAAAATTTCTACCGGAGGCGATTTAACCAAAACCCGCACAAAAAAAACCGGACGGACATTCTGTTATACATGAATAACACATTGTGATTTTGACTTGCTGCTTCTTCCTGAATACTTTCAAAGATGTTATATTCTAATATCTTTTATTCCTAATTCTGGCAATGATTAACTGTTAAATGAGTATTCTAAATTGACTAATATGCTGCTGAAATATATATTATAAAATTGACAGGTGATTTTAATAAAATGTAGTTTGATTACATCTTCTCAGTTTAAAAGATCAAGACAATTATCAAAGTTTTATAAAATTTTGATTAATTTCCCAAAAAACGATGAAAGGTTTACATGATATGTTACATATACATATATATTATTTTTATACATATATATACAATTTTATTTTTACCTCCCGAAATTTCTAGTGTCTACCCAAAAAAACAATGGTAGGAGACACAATGATATATAGATATATAAACCCATAGTCAGACAGATGATATCCAAAGAATTTAGAATAGAGAGCAAGGCTTGGTCCTTTTGCTTCCACTGATATGATCAAACGCTCATATAAACTCCACACACCAGCTGAGGAAACCTGTTCTGCTGGTCACCGGCACTAAGAGGAGGGACACATAATGACAGAAAACGCTCCACTTTACTGGTTTAGGTGCAGTGACCTGAACTAGCCTGAGAAGGGCCTGACTTTGATTATATATTCCTAGATAATTTCACCCTCTGGCTAGGTTGTTGCAACATCTTCTATTACTGTGCATAAACATGAAGCTCATATTGCAGAATATTTGGAGCTTTTTCTTGTTAGGAATTGCTGGCCACTCATCAGTGGATGAAACGTTTTTTACACCTGGATGTGCGGTTTTAAATACATATGAAAATATATTCAAATGTGAAAAATTTGTGCAATCAAATATTTGAAGGGAATTTCAGGATATAACTGCTGGGATATAAGTCACACACCCACACATTACATGAGGTGTTCAAGGGCATTGTGCTTTGAGAGGATAAATATTTAGCTTTTACCAGATAAAAGGAATTTGTGTGTTGACCAAACAGGCCCAAAATTGCAGTGAAGGGTCAGTGTGTGTGTGTGTGTGTGTGTGTGTGTGTGTGTGTGTGTGTGTGTGTGTGTTATCAGAGTTGTGGAGTTCTGGTACTTCAGCCTTGATCTGTTTAGAAATTAGGAGACCTTGAGCATTCCACACCAAGGAGGAGGGGAACACACACACACGCGCAAGTGCCAAACACACAGGAAGCAGAAGGGAGTCCGAGGACTCTGACCTGCTTTACAATGCAAATAGGAATGAGAAGATGCAGTCATTTGACCATAAAGATAGACGGGTAATATGTACAGATAATCAGTAAATACCTGCCTTCTATTCAAAACGATTTAAACACACCCATCTGTCTGATGACCCCTTCCACATCGGCAGTTCACATAGTTACAGCATACACATATGACCTACATTACACAATGAACAAGGAAGAGGTAACAAGACGTGATCTGAGAGTCCATGGCTGTTCTCAATACACTGCATCCTTCCGGGATGAACTGTTTCATACTACTACTTTTCTTAGAAGTTTCTCAGTCCACAAGGTTTTGAAGAGGCTTTCGGGACTGTATCAGAGTTCAGGGTCATGTGTGACTGATGGTCTGTGCCCCGCGTTTCACTTCATATTTCCGATTGAGACCATTTAAACTTTTTTAGACTTTAAGGGATAGCTGATGTCACAATAAAATATAAAAGATATTAAAAAGGTTGTTGACTCTTGATATATTAGGTACATTTTTTCATATTTGTGTATTCATATTATAATTTGTTTTTATGGTGTTTTCAGGGTAAACGTTTCTTGTAAATGTCAACAGCTGATCTTCACTGCTGACTAATCCATCAATTACAGATTAACCTGAAAACACACACACACACACACACACACACACACACACAACAAGGTTTTCTAAAGCTGCATCTTCATGAGCCTCCAGTGAACAAATGGAAAAGCACAAATGAGCTGATTGGCAGACAGGAAACCCACTGACCAATAGAGTCACTACACACAAACTCTGCATACATCTAACCAAGCCTTCAGAACAGACACACAGAGTCACGAAAAAGGGCGTTTACAACACCCACAAAGAGATCTAACGAGTGCCAAAAATAACTTTAATGTACACGAGATGTATAAGCATGTGTGTGAATGTGAATGATATATGTGTGAGTTGTCGGCATGTGATCATTACCACATCTCAACACAGCATATTGAGGTGCTTCATGTTTGAACCTCTTTTAACCAGATCACAGAACACATTCACAACATCACTTGTGTACAGATAACATATCTCTGTTCTCATTATTGCATTGATGTTACTGGTGCTGACGTCAATCTCAGACAAACCTTTCTAACACAAGAACATTAACAAGTCTGTACTTCGATTTCATCACTAACAAACAATAAGCTCATATTCATTAACTTGCATGGCATTATTCCCAGTATAGGGAAAGTTACCATGGAAACATAAAGGTCGCTTCAATATGAAAACAAAAGTATGTGGACATTAACAGTGTCCTTTGAAGGTTATTGTCTAGCTAGTTACCAATTTTGTACATGAGAAGGAGTGAATGAGTGAGCGAGCTAAACAAAAAACGTTAAGGATTTTTGTTTACCTTAATAAATAAGGTGAATATAAAAAAATGGATATAAACTTGTTTACTTTGCCTTATTCAAGAGCTGAAAACATTTGTTATTTTGACCAGTTGTCATTTTCTGCAAATAAATGCTTTAAATGACAATATTTTTATGTGAAATTTAGAAAAACTGTCAGTATTTTGTAGGATAAATCATGTTACTTTGACTCAAACAAACACATGCATCCACTCTCTTTGGCCAGAAGCACAAACTGAAATGCACTGAAATGGCATGGAATGTGCACAGAAATCTAACAGTTTCCATGATCTATTTTGGATATGCTTCTGTGAGGGACGTTTTCTGTCCTGGGGGACACCTAAAATATACTACTTAACTCTACATGTATTTGTGTGAATCTATAACATGTGTGCAAATTCCACAGTAGGCAGCTAGTCGTGTTGTGACAGGGCTGCTTTCCTGAGGTGATGTTCACGAGAAACAGAGCGTGAGACGGCACAGCCAGATGCTTGTTGACATGATGGAGTCAAAACTTAACAGAAACCTCTGATGGGGTGTTAAAGTGTCAAACGTGAATACTGGACAAGATCGCAGATTGATGCTATAATCTTCCTCTTGCAATCTTCCTCTTTCATCATCGCATGGAAATGTCCTTATATTATGTTGCTGGCTGTTTCTCCACTTGTGATACTTCTGTCTTGTGATCCAAATCTTGTGGTAACTGACATTTGTTTTGAGCATGTCTATGTTTTGCAAATATTAGCGCAAACCGTTCTGTACTACACTAGTATAAGCAGTTCAGGTATGTCTGAAAGCTGATGTGTGTGCGCGAGTGTGGAGTTTTCCCCGCAATGGCTAGTGCAATGTTGACAGCACACTGACAGAGGTATTAAACTGTGTACACAACACATTTATCTGCAAACACACACAAATGCACATGTCTACACCCTTCTCTTCTGGGTAATACTGTCGAGAAAACAATATCAGAGATCTCCCAAGATCACTGTGCAAACAATTACAGGAATGCATTAGCTGTGATGTTCTGAAGATAAAATCTTTAAGCTGAGATATCTGTGTGTTTTCATGCTGAGATGTCATCTCACATTGTATTTGCACTGGAAAAAACCATCTCACGGCCGTCTACACGAAGAAGTGTCAAAGCTACACACCATCTCAGAGTGTTCACTAATGTTCTCCTGTGATCCACATCTGATGCACTGAGGTAGCCGACTTCTGTTTGTTTGTTTTACACCTGATTTTCTAGCTTGAGGCTAAACTTAATTTATTATAAGCAATAAAAAATAAAATAAAACCATAAAAAACGATTTTCAACAGAAATCCATTGGTATAACACTAGCAGTCTATGAAGATGAAGAATTTTAATGAAATTTTCTACTTCATCTTTCACTGCTTTTTAAAAGTGTGGGGTCAGTAAATAAAAAATAAAAAAAAGTATATTATGCTCATCAATGCTGTATTTGTTTGATCAAAAATACAATAAAAACAGTAATACTCGCAAGTAAAATATTATTAAAATTGAATAATTGTTTCCTGTTTTAAAATATCCTAAAATGTAAATTATTCCTGTTACGTCAAAGCTGAATTTTCAGCGGGTATTACTACAGTCTCCACAGTGTCACATGATCTTTAAGAAGTCAAGAGCAAGAGAATTTAAAATAAGACTGATAAAACATGAATGGAATCAACCACGAATTAAATAATCACAGGAATTCAGAGAAATTCAGTCACATTAGATGTACAATAACAGACACACACACACACGCACGCACGTGCGCACACACGCGCGCGCACGCGCACACACACACACACACAAAAACACTTGCTGGGTGTAACAACCAAAAACTTGTTACACACACATCTGGTAGCAGTGGTGTAATTGCTGCTGTCTAGCTGCTGTTTGGGCGTGCTGCAAGGAGCTGTATATTCTATCCTTTCATCTCTCTCTCTCTCTCCTGTCATTATTTTTAACCCCTACATCGTCCGGGCCTTTTCCTTCTGCTTGTGTTCCTGCCCACATTTCCATCTATGATCACTAATAATCACTACAGTAGCAATTTGCTGTTGTCATGGTTACAGATTACCTAGCAGACAAGAGCTGCCCTACCCTTCGTCACTGGAGGAATGTGAGTAACTGAGTCCTGTGACAGTTTGACAGCCCATGCCTGAACAATAAAGAAGCGTCTGCACTGCAATGTGTGATGCAAACCAGTTTCAAAAGGAAAGTTCACTCAAAATGAAAGTTCAGTCTCAATTTACTCACCCTTTTGTGAGCATAAAGGCCCATGGATACTGTAGGCTGTCACTGTATGGAACAGAGCAACTTAGAAGTTCTTCAAAACATCATCTTCTGTGTTACACGGAAGAAAGTCATACAGGTTTGGAACAACGTGCGTTAAGTAGATGATGACACAGCTGTCTTTTTTGGATGAACTATTCATTTAAATTTAAAATCACAGAGGTGTGTCCTATAATCACCTGGACACGTGTGTTGATGAGACCGAAACATCTTCGTGCAGTGACTACTTCCTTGAAACAGTAAGTTTCGTCTGTCACAGTTCTTCACATGTTCATGTGTGTGCAGAAAACTCACTGTGGGTCAGTTGAAATAAAAAAAATAAAAATTTACTTAACTTATAAAACATTGATGACCTTTTTATTTGACAAACACAAATTTTTCTTAACTGAACTACAACATTCAAAGCGTATTGCAAAATGCTTGTGTGTGTGTGTGTATCAATTACCACACCAAAGAACAGACCTGTTTATACAGCAGCCTGTTGTTACAGCAAAGAAAAAACAAGTACCCATTACCACACACACACACACACACACACAAAGAATGAAAGAATGAATGAAGACACGCACCTCTAATGGCTATAACTAAGCAGGATTTTCCACCAGTGAAGACATCTTAAATAGAAACCTGCCATCTTCATGTTTCCCCCCTGACATCAACCTGTCTGCAATGTTAATTCGATGTTATGTTCTAAATGTTGAATTCCAGGCTCTTAAAGGAATTCAGCTTGTATCTAGGCACACAGACGGGAAAATATCTTGAACAAACGCACGCACACATAGAGGGGTGAAAATGATGGGCCAAAGCTCGACAATAAAGACTGCCCGATGGCCTGGGGTCAGTGTAACCATCGCTTCGGCCAGTGCTGCATCACAAAAGTTTATAATTTGCATGTGTTTTTAAGCCTTGCGAATTTAAATATTCAAGCACAAGAAGACATGAAAGAACTCAATTTAGTAGTGTGAGTGAGAAAGTTGTGTGTGCAGTGCAATCAATCACACATCCAAAGCGGATGCCCAGAAAGCCACTTTCCAGAATGCTGAATTGAGCTTCTTATTCATTATGATGTTTTTGAATGTAAAAACCACACAAATGTTACAAGTTGACCTCAGACAACAGTATAAAAAACTAAAAAAGCCAGTTCATGACCCCTTTATTCAAACAACAAAGGACAAAGAAGAATCACTGCTCTTGACTGAATAACTTCTGTAACTTTAATAAGGATTAATCTATATTTAAATTTAACAGTGAAGACAATGCAATGCTATTTTACATTTCCGCTACCTGAAAATTACTGTTAGATTTACCTGAAAAAAAAAAAAACGTATTTTATTACTGACAGTTTGTCTCTAACAATATTTGAAATGTATACAAGTAAGGCTAGTAAGGCTTCTGGTGATAACTAGGCCTATTTTATTTATTTATTACTTTTTTGGTGGTGGGGCCGGTGAAAATTTTGGCGGGGCAAGTAAAAATTTGAACCACTTAGCGTTGAGGTATTTGAGATGTCTGGAGAATGTAAGTGACAGCTTGTTTGAGTCTGTGTCTGGTTAAGACACTCAAAATGATATTTTTCCCCAAATTTTGCTACATCAGTGCTCATCCTCCATGCTAAACAGTCATCGTGGAGCACTCTAGCAATTGTATTTCCATGACAATGTCTCAGGTGTTTTCCCATACAGTGGAAGTCAATGGAAACAAACGATTGGTTATCAACATTTTCCAAAATATTTTTATGTTCCAAAGAATAAAGGAACTCCTAGAGATTTGGTAGAGCATGAGGAGTAGTAATAAATTATGACAGGATTTTCATTTTTGGGTGAACTATACCTTTAAGAGCGCTTTTACTGTGTTTAGTTTGTATATATTAGTTGTTAGGAGATGTGTTTAGGGCATGACTCTCTTATATCTGTTCAGCAATTATATTATTTCAGTCTAAGTTCTCTTAAAACTTTTTTAATTAAATATTTTGGTACACATGTGCTATATTGAGGAGATTACAAAAAGCACACAAAAGCAAATTCGACTCACTATAAAACATTTTTCAGAAGTCAACAGAAAACAAGTGCAATGGACCTCAAATTGGTCAACAAAAGATACCTAACCCACCATCTACATATCTTAATGAATGCAACCAATGCTGCTATGACACCTGAAACTAAAAGGTTTTTTTCCCTTCTACAAAAACAACTCTAAAAACGGATTTCACCATAACACTGAGTCTGAATTGTCTGTTTATGTAAAAATGACAGTTTAACACAAACTTCAGAAAGAGGAAGTCAAGATACATGACCACGCACAGGGGCACACAATTCTGGAGTCATACTACACTGTTTATTCTCTGTGTTTTAGAGTATCAGGGTTGAGTGGTATGAAATTTATGTTGCATCTGTTGCGCCAAACTAAACATGCATGAACTAGCCCCAAAAAATCTCTGTAGCATGTTGTTGAAGAGCCACTAGATGTGCTGCGGGCAAAAACACTTCACCTAAGTGCAGATGTACCGGTTTGTGCCAAACTTTATGTCAGAGTGCTTTAATATATAGTTAAATTATTACCCTATTTGACATGCATTGTTTAAAAATATCTGCTCAACACTTCTCATGTGCTTCAGAAGAGCAGTAGGGGACCAAACAATTTTTTATAATTTGTTTTTAAAAAGTACACTTTCTGGTTAAATCTAACCTATTTTTCCTAACGAAAACTGCTTTTTGCTTCATTTTGATAGTAGTCTTGGTGAGCTTTAGGATCTTTCTGCTTTGAACATTAATGCATTGACATTTTTCACATATTTAAGATCATGTGTCTTGCCAAACCACATTACACATTACACACACTTCCTGCAAATTAAAACACCGCCTCTAAACCTAAGTAAATGTTTTTATAGGGCTTTGTAAAAGTGTTCTTAACTTAAGTTGCTGTTAAAGTTTCTTTACACAATAAAAGAAGCCTTTATTGGCCTTATCAAGTATTGTTTATTGCTATTGGATGAGGAGAGCATTTGTATTTAGTATGTAAACAAAAGCCATTCAAGTCCATATATAAATGTATAATTGCTCAACATACACTGCCATTTATATGCGCACACAGCGGAGTAAGGACATCTGGTTTGCAGAAGACTGGAAGAAGGGAGGATTTTTCCCTTGAACACTGTGACTTTCCCAAGAGCAGAACAGTAAACAAGTACAAAGAATAAAATAAGACGACAGTAACATCGACAGTGATAACACAGACAGTGTGAGAGTCTGCAGACACTTCAATCAAAAATGTATTTTCTATCATCATTTACTCACCCTCATGTGGTTCCAAATCTGCGTGACTTACTTTCTTCCACAGAACATAACAGATAATATTTCGATGAATGTTTTTTAAACTATTTTTGTCCATACAATGGAAGTCAATGAAGTATAAAACAACACTGAACACTACTTAAGCTGGGAACACACTATACGACAGTGTGCACAGTCTCTAAAGATTCTAGTCTTAGATTTTGAGAACCAGCTTGCCAGTCGTCCTCACATATATTATGTTTAATATTTGCGACTGAAGCTGGCGACTGTTTTGTTGTGGTGCTGCATTCCCTGTCAAACATCATTCATCCTTGTTTTTCTAATTTAGTCAAATACATCTTTTTGATTGTTTCTTTTGTTTTATTTAATAAACTGTTTTTAGGCTATTCATTATGTTCTGCAGACGAAACATGCTTTGCATTCTGTAAAAATTCTGAATAAGCAGTGATTTTTTTTCTCATTTCCGAAATAAAAGGCCTATTAAGTATTATTTTATTTCGATCTGGAGTCTAATAAAAGTTCAACAGAAAAAAAATTAATGGATGCTTGTGTGGCCCTATAACTGCAATTGTTCCTGAATATTAATTTGAACAGTAGTAGTCTAATAAAAATATAAAATATGACATTTGTAAACACAATTTTATATAGGCTATACACTTATCTGATATATTTGAGTAAATATTATGAGAAAATATAGTGCCTTGAATATCTCTGCAGCTCTTCTGTCAAAGTCATGCTATTGGAGTTTCAGTGTATACAGTGCTGTTAAACAGTATATTGAGAGCATTGTACATTTACTGTAGACTGATAAAATGAAAAAATATAAAAATACTTTGGTTTCTAAATAAATAAAGCAGTATTTTATTTAGCTCTAACCGGTACTCTTGAACAAGAATAAAAAAAATAGACCAGCATTTTTGCTCAGAATGAACCAATTCTTTTTTAAATCACTGATTTGAGACAATTGACTAATTTAATTACATAATTGCTTGAGTGTAGGTCTAAAAAAAAAAAAAAAGCACTAGAAATCTTGTATTAAACAATATTATTCAGGAGAGACGTGAAACCAATGAAATGTGTCTACTTGTGGCATTAACAGCAAACATTGATATTCCGTAGCATACATTCAATGTTTAAAACACCATAAGAACTTCTACCCTGACCATGACCCTAGAATTCGGCTTAAATTCCATTTTCTTCAACAGTTGTCCTCACGAAAATGATTTCTAAAAAATTAGATAAGAACACGAACAATGATTAGCAACACCCAGCATAACAGTATGTTATGTTTAACATTTCATAAATAAAACCACCAGTGTTTTCGGCAAGGTTTATCCTGTTTCTTTCTGCATAAATTACAATGCAAATAGCCAAAGTCTGCTGTCAGTCTGTTGACATCCATGTTTGTTTCTATAAACGATCTATCACAGTTGAGTTCGACAGAATGTCATGTCGTGACTCACCAAACGTTAAAGGGTTAGTTCACCCAAATGAAAATTCTGTCATAAATGACCCACCCTAATGTTGTTCCAAACCCGTAAGACCTCCATTCATCTCCGGAACACAGTTTAAGATATTTTAGATTTAGTCTGAGAGCTTTCTGTCCCCACTCTACAGTCCGTGTCCAGAAAGGTAGGAAGAAAGGTATGAAAAACATCATCAAAGTAGTCCATATGTGACATCAGTGGGTTAGTTAGACTCTTTTGAAGCATCGAAAATACATTTTGTTCCAAAAATAACAAAAACTACGACTTTATTCAGCATCGTCTTCTCTTCTGTGTTTGTTTGAATCCCGCTGCTGACGTAAGACGCTGCTGCTGTGTTATCTGGCTTTCATGTAGTCTGAGGGAGACGCACGCTTTGCGTCTTACGTCAGCAGCGTCACTGTGGACTCGTGAACGCGGATTCAAACAAACACGGAAAAGAATACAATGCTGAATAAAGTCGTAGCTTTTGTTATTTTTGGACCAAAATGTATTGTCGATGGTTCAAAAGAGTCTAACTAACCCACTGATGTCACATATGGACTACTTTGATGATGTTTTTCATACCTTTCTTCCTACCTTTCTGGACATGGACTGTTAGAGTGGGGACAAAAAGCTCTCAGACTAAATCTAAAATATCTTAAACTGTGTTCCGGAGATGAATGGAGGTCTTACGGGTTTGGAACAACATTAGGGTGGGTCATTTATGACAGAATTTTCATTTTTGGGTGAACTAACCCTTTAGTGTGTTGTGTAGTGGACTGACTCGTTAGTTTTGGGCACTTCTCTGACTGTCAAAGACTAAATGAGTTCAGTCTTAGAATGTTTCAGATGATCCTTAAAGGGGTACTTCAGCGCTGGGAAGATGAATCTGTATTTAAACTCGGTCATTAATGTAGTAGAAATATGATATTATTTTTGAATTTGGTGCCTTCTAGACTGAGAAAACACTTCCCAGAAAGCAATTCCCAAAATGCACTTCGCTGCACGAGGCTGCTCTAGGCACGGCTTACTGGTTCACTTGCCCACCGCGTTCATTTTCATAAAATCAGTTCAGTTAGAGACGCTACAATTAAAAACTGAACGTGTCTGTTCAATGTGAGTGAGTCGATTGAATGTCACGGCCATCACGGCACAAACGCAGCAGGATCAGATTACATTCATCACATGAGATGAGGTAAGCGCGGGATTCGCGGCTGCGGCTGCATTCACAGCACGTGTTCAGTCTGGCGCATTTTCAGTTCATGTCTTTGGAAGCTTAACTTTCATATAAATTAATTTGAAAAGTTGAAACACTCACTTTGCTCTCCACCGCTCCGTTTACATGAATCTCCGCAGCTTCCCGAGCAGAGTGCTGTGAGTGCAATGTTGACAACATGCGGAAACAGCGCCTCCTGCTGGCTGTAGTCTTCAGCCTCTGGACAAAAACTCCTCAGATGACACAAAATGACGATATGCGTCATCGGAGGAATTTTTCCAGAAATAAAATACATAATTCTCTCGTCTCAGGGTCATATGAGGGGGGAAAGTACGATAATTTGAATATACTCCCGGGTTTCTACTGACACAAAGCTTAATGCTAATCGCTGAAGTAACCCTTTAAGAGTGTCCCCAGCTTTTCTTTTATCATATGTATAAAGAATATCTTCATATTTCGGCCTATTATAAAAGATGATTGTAAATATTGGCAATTCAAATTTTGTGGTGAACTGTCACTTTAGCTACTTCTGAGTGGAGAGAAATAAAATGTAATTGTTCATTTACATGCAAGAGCAGACAAAGAGATCACAGCCGATGATATTCATAAAAATCTCATTTGAAGTATATTATCTCAATCTGATGAAGTGAACGTGGAAGTATGTATGTTGGTGTTTCTGTTATAATTCTACTTTCTACCCTTTCACATACACACGACATAAAATATCAATCATCTATAAAGCTTAACAAAATCACTCTTATCTCAGGAGGCTGTTAACCTTCTAAACTGGGCTATTAGTCACCTGGTGTTTATAATGGGTCTTCTTTGTTCACTTTCAACAACTTTTGTTCTGATTTCTTCGAGGGGAGGGACTATGGATGGGTAAATGCAAGGATTTTTTCCTGATCTTTCGATCTAATGGACAAAATAAGCTAGCGCAATATACATATGAATGTAATAAGAGATGACGGAAAAACATACGGAGAGAATCACCTTTCGTTTGTGCTCTGACTGCCGCAAGACCACGTAAAACGCAGTGAGCGCGTGTTAGAATTCAGGAATGGTGAGAGAGCTTGGTACGTTTTTCTGTCTTCAAACCAAACTTGGGTTTAAATTCTGTTTGGCTAGAGTGCTTCCTATAATGTTTAAACATTAGTTCAGTAGATGGAGAGTAGGTGGTCAAACACATTCTACCACATAAGCGTTTACACAACGAAAGCAATCCGGTCCTACGTAATTAGTTAAAAGTTGACTTAAAACG
Organism: Gobiocypris rarus; assembly: GCA_023029165.1. Taxonomy (NCBI): domain Eukaryota; kingdom Metazoa; phylum Chordata; class Actinopteri; order Cypriniformes; family Gobionidae; genus Gobiocypris; species Gobiocypris rarus. The sequence goes on along the minus strand of CM040916.1, from coordinate 32,819,018 downwards.
TTTTGTATTAGGGACACAACCAAACCGACAGCAAAGAACTAGCACTGATGAAAGCCGACTGTGTTGTCACCTCGCATCACCAAAAAAATTGCACTTGAGCACACCGAAAGATCTTGACCACACCGAAAGACCCTCCAACCGTTAGTATGAGCAAGAGATGGAGAGGAGGAGCGCTGAAGTAAAACCCTGCCCTCTATTCAATATTCCCTTTCACTTGGAAATACGTCACAGCACTGAAATAAAAATCAGTTGTAAATTGTGATCATATGTCTACTATATGATGTGATTATATGTCTACTATATCACTTGTAGTTATCAAGGCAGCCTTACATTCTCTGCCTGGGATTTTAGTAAATATGTGTTCGTGACTGTGTGTGAAGAATTTTTGTGCATTTCTATGTAATGATTTTGAGAGAGAGGTGGGGAAGAGTACATTTACCTCTTCAGGGTGACTGACACTGGGGTAAAAAAACTTTTAAACCCAAGCACACTCACAAACACACAGTTTATCAGCAGAATTTCACTGAGATTTAAGTTTTTTATTTATTTATTTATTTTTTATCCATGCTGGTATTCTTCAGCTCATACTCCTAAAGCTCCGGGTCAACATTTCCGCCTGTTTGTGTTGCTTAGAGCTCTGTTGGGACGCACAAGCACCGCTAATTATGTAGACTTTGGGAAACATTCACTGTCATTATTTGGGTAAAGATTTTCTGCAATGTTCTGAAGTGGGAAACTAACCCAAACTCTCTCATTCGCACTTGACTCTTAATTTCACATGATTATGCTTAAATTAAAAATATGTAGGGGAAAGAAAAGGTGCACAACAATATGTAAAGGCCCAAATTACACGTTTTATTTTAACAGTCATTAAAATAAATCCTTATATATGTATATATAAAATGTGTATAGAATTAAACATCAGGTTTTGCATAAACATTTTAAAATATTATTTATAAAATTTAAATATTTATTTATATGCAGAATATTTATTTAAAGTATATGCATCTATAGCCCATAAAAAAGAGGTTTTACACTGATTCACTCTGCATGTCAAAACCTTCACTAGCGTTCTGTCAGCTTATTCAATGTGTACATGCCTGTTTGCATTTTGACGTCAAAACTGTAGAAAACTGACAGTTTCAAAACTTATGTATGTAAATAGGGCTTTCTTGTTTTGACTGGATTTCATAAGCTGACTTAATCACTATCAGCAATACATTGTGGATGCAAACACACTATCATTCCACATTACAAAAAGAGGGGGAATAAAAAGAAGAATGGGTGTAATTGAGAACTGGATTGCTGATTTATCCAAACTGTTTTGCAATGACAGTGACACATTATGTTCTTTTGAAACAGTGACACAACCTTGTAAAAAATGACTCAAATCCCATCCTATTCATTGCATCACACAAACACCTGCAGGCACGCATACACTATTACCTCGTTGCAGGGATTTATTAAAATAAAAATAATTAGAACCACAACAGAGGAACTGCTTTTGCATCAAACACATACAATAAGGAGAACCGTTTTGGCTGAGCATGAAGACCATGTCTGAGCAAGCCCCCCGATATGATGCACATGCACTTCTGTAAAATGCTTAAAAAAAAAAAAACCCTACGGGTAACCTGACCGGATTTACCAGTGTGTGAGATTGAGTACGTGAGAAGAGGGGAGGATCATAGGCGGCTTGAGCAGAAAAGATACATGAGACGCTGTATATGTCTGTGTCTCAGTGAATGTGTGTCAAAATGCTGCTGAAGGTATGCACCAGATTTCAGACAGGTGCAATGACGCAACCACAGTAATCACTAACACGTACTGTACATACAAGCAGTTCTATCTCTTACTTTAAAATCTCCATGTCCTTTTAAGTGTCTTTACATCATGCATTAAGCATAACATTGATGTTTGACATCCATCAGCTTGCATGGTCTAAACCAGGATTTCTAACCAGAGGGCCGGGGCCCACTAAGGGGCTTCAGCAAACATCTATAGGGGGCCTCAAGGGGACTAAAATGATAAATAATTTTAAATAAAACAAAACAAGCATAAAAATGTGCCAAAAGAACTACAAATCACGATACATTTTATGAAAAAAATAAAAAAATAAAATCTGAAATATTTTATCTTTATTCACTAATTCACAAACAACAGTCCCATCAAACAAACCACTCGGCATAATCATTATAAATAGTCATTTAAAAACACATGACTGGACTACTAGAAACTTTGCTTCCAGAATTCAGGATTAACTTTAGTCATTTGCTTACAGGGACTCTTGAGGTGTGTGTTAATTTTCAAGGCCTGTTTTGCAGATGTCATTCTTCCTATACAACAGATAATAGGCCTGAAAAGTACAATGCTTGAGTCATTATCTCTCTGTTAACTGAGAAACACTCCCCATGACCTCAAGCGCACACACAAACACACAGCAGATCAGATCTCGCGTCGTGTGGGGGGATTAGAAGAGCTCACACATGCTATGTGGCGCCTGTCTAAAAAGTGTGCTTTTAAAGAGAATTTTTTTTTATAATCAAACGAACGAATGATAAGCCAACACATACATATATAAAACAACAAACCCCACAAACAATAAGAACGTTCTCCCAAAGGAACTATATTAATACATGCAATAATAGTTTCTATCCTCTCTTTTTCAGTCCTATTATCCTCTGCACTCCCCTTCTTATCCTCTTCCCTTCCCGTCTGTTCCTATCCACTCCTTTCCAACCCTGTTATCCTCTCCTCTCCCCTCTTATCCTCCCTCTCCTACACCTTTCTGTTCTGCTCTTTCCTCTCGCTCCCATTTTAACACAGTGTAATTTGGATCTGGGGCAAAAGCCCTGCGGTACCTGAAATAAGGCCACTCTCTAGGAGACCAGCACAGGTCTCTGTGTGTCTCTCTCACACACACACACAGGCATAAAAATAAATCATTGTAGGCCATTGTATCTATTTTCTCATCTGCACCATCTTTGGTGCAGAGAGAGAGATAAGTTGTTCATTACAACAACTACAGAGGATAGATTTATGGTGGACATGTACTGCAAAAAAGGACAATTTTGTCATCATTTGCAATGCTGTCAATGTCGAATTGTTATTACATTAAATGGCATATGTTTGTTTGAGAACTTACATAACCAGCTTTAAACTTTAAAAATATCAAATGTGCCATTTAAGTGATTTCCCAACTTTTCTTATAATGCTGTTTTAACAGCAAATAACAATCCTAATGTATGGATCAATACATCCCAAAGATCAAAACAGTTTAGAATAATGTTAAACTATTTATGCATAAGCTAATTAATATTCATGAGTTAACCCTTCACCAGATTTCACAACCACCACATATGTGCACCACCTAACTTTTAAAAAATAAGTGAAGCCCATGATGTCAAGGGAAATTAGTCTTCCAGTTAGATCTCGATGTGGTCACATAAACTTTTGATTGTGCATTCAAGGTTGTTGACTGTCTCAGGGATTCATAACGTTTAAGTAGCTCAAAAGACTTTGACATGGTTTTAAGGTTAGCCAGAAGGCTATATAAGCTACACTTTCACAGATGCATCTGAAAAAAAAGAGAATATGTGGTATGAGCCAAGAACAAACAGTCTTACCTTGCAGCTGTTTGAAACGGCCCTCCAGGATGTTGGAATATTGCACCTGGTTTACAAAGGCAGCTGGCGAGAGACACGACTCAGGTTCGCGGTGATCAAAATCCATGTCTTTACTCTTTCACTGTAACGCTCGATCACTTTGACTGTGAACTGTTCCTCGGACCCTCACTCTCAACTTTCATCCAAAACAATCGATCACTCCACAAGAGTAAAGCCAGAAGTCATAAGCATGGCACATAAAAACGTAAGGTTGAAAAATGAAGAGAGAAAACGGACCAAGAAAAATGTTAAACTTTCCTCAAAAGTCCAAAAAAAAAAAAAGTTTAGAAACAAAAGCTCTCCAGGTGTGTGTATGCACCAGAGCGTTTCAGTACATGCTAATCCGCGCCATACTGCTTCATCCGTTTGAAGAAAAAAAACCCTCTTCCTTTAATTGACTCTTTCTTTTTTCTCTGCCAAGAAAAGGAACCCACATGTAGTTGAAGTGAGAAAAAAAAAGTATAGTAAGAACAAAATATTCTTCTTTCACCACGTTCTCTGTTCTTCTCTTCTTCAAATGCACTTTTCTCTCAGTGCAAAACTCTTCTAGCTTCCTCTCGCACACACACCTTGTTTGAGTAAGCCTGCAGAACTAGCTGCGCTCAGCTTCCTAAGTAAACAAAGCCTCCTACTCTCTCTCTCTCTCTCTCTCTCTCTCTCTCTCTCTCTCTCTCTCTCTCTCGGTTTCTGAGCTTTGGCATTTGCATAAGGTGTGTCTGGGAGGAGCAAATCCCAGGCTGAGCGAGCGAGAAAGAAAGACAGACAGAGGGAGGGAGGGAGGGTGAGTATGGAGGTGTGGACTGAACCATTTCTGAAGGTGGATTGGGGGTGGAGAAGTAGTCAAGAGACTGATGGTTTCAAAGGAGAGATAGGCGTGTGGGACCAACCTCAGGAGGTTATCAGATAGTCTGCACAAACCATTGAAGAAAAAGAGTTTGCATTAATTTTATGCCTGCCTGGATTTTATGTTGTGTAACATTAAGTTTTAGTGATTTTTGTGGGTGTTAATGGATTGCAAGACCTTTATCTTCAATTAATCATGTCAAAAAGTCCCTCTCTCGTCTTCTCAAGCACGTGCACAGATAAAATAAGACGTTAAGGCAGGAAGGAAGTACTTGAGAAAGACTCAAGAAGCGAGCACTGTCTTTTTTCCTGTGCAAGTGTGTGCACCACCTCACACCCATGAGCAGGCGGTTGGCGGTGACATAAAACTCATTTCATGCCAAGAAATGGGTCAGAAAAAAGAATCTATTTTATAAGAGTAAAAAATACTCCGTTCATACATTTATCAAAAACCTTGTTCAGGGAATTTCCACCCTTCACAAACAGAACTGCTCATACACACACATACATACACACACATACACACACAAATTTCTTGTGTGTGCAGATTTTACAAGAGGAAGTGGTGTAATGAAGACCAGTCCAGTGGCAGGTTGTGCTGATTAGCAGCAGTGTCACCAGCAGTGACCATCAAAGAGCAGAGGTCACAGGTCAAACCATGGCCAGAAGCACTAGGCCATCATTCAACCAGCATGTCACTAGAAGAGAACATTTTATCACAGCAAACTCTAAACCAACACAAAATGTGAGGAACAGGAGGATAAAACAAGGATTTGATCATTTTCAATGCCAAAGTACCATATATATTGTAAGTCTTTTTGACATCAAGTATTGTGATTGTGGTATAAGTTTTACCTTCTTTTTTATGACACTAGTAGTTAAAATATTTAAAGCAAATGTTTTATTTTTAAGAATCGTATCTCTATCTATGGCTGGCATTTAGCTATAATGCATTTGTTTTAATAATACTTGATGTATATCTGTGTTTATATAATGTAAGAAAATACATGGAGTGTGAGAGGCACAGAGGAGGACACAAATGTCTGAGAACAGCTAAAGTTAACTGTGTATGGGTGTGAGAGACATGAGCGCTGGGCCTCTGAGACCCCTCCTCTGCTGTCCTTCAAGAGACATTCAAGCTCAGTATTCTTAGTTTCCCTTCCCCTGTCAGCACTTTTAGGAATTCATGTTTTGCCTGGTGTTTACTGAGATTGATATGGTGGTTTTTCACATGCTGGATGTTTGATGCATAAAGACAACAGAGTGAATTAAACTCCTCTCAATTATATAGACCAGCAGATGCTTCTATGAATTCTATTAAAGGGTTAGTTTAGATGAAAACGAAGATGAACAAAGGTCTTACAGGTGTCGAACAACATGAGGGTGAGTAATTAATGACAGAATTTTCATTTATGGGTGAACTAACCCTTTAAGCATCATGTTACTCAGTAATTTTCCAGCCATTAAATACTTGATATATGAAACATTTTACCTTTGAGGATTTCCCCAGATATCCCTAAAGGGAGGTTGTGTCAGATTTAGCTAACTCCTGGGGACAATTTTCTCAGTCCCACTACTATGCTTTGAGCGCAACTTTTAAAAGCATACAAAATCGATTCATTATGTGCCTCAAAAGTGTGAAAGAGCATGACAACATCCGGCTTCAATACATCCATTGACAGCAGAAAGAAAACAAGAGATACAACAGGTCATAAATATGACATCAGAAAACCCCTGGAGATGAGAGAGAATGAGGGGGCGTCACAGGGTGAAAAATGTGGATATCAAGTCACTGCTTGTCAAAACATGGTATCTTTCTGCACATTAACACACACCATCTACTGTGTTACGCACTGCCATTCGTCAGTATGACATTTTTAACCATGTAAAGCCATTCTACAAGCATACACTTCAAACGGTTTTATATAATAACTATAGTATCATGCATACAGTTCTCCAAGATCATTGTAAGAACATGTAGAATGTGTTTGTGTTCAAGCTGGTTCAAGTGGGGTTTTTTTACATGTTGCCTTATGCCACCCCCTACTGGACACACATGATGCAACCTGTTGAAAACTAGCTGATAAAGAAGCATGCAAACAAACAGGAAGCCTCGACTTACATTAACATAAAAACTTAAACTGACCTGCGAGAGCTTTGATGCGGGAACGTTCGAACAGACGTGCAGAACTGTTCTCATTATCCCACTCTGTTTCGGCTGCGATGTCCCAGCGGTTGTTGATGTCATTGTATTGCTGCTGGATCTCGACGCTGTCGAAATCAGTCGGTGAGATGGTGCTCATGGTCACAGCTGGAAACTCGACAGCTGCCCTGGAAATCGAAGTACAACAAAGTACAAGTAAGACTATGACAAATAAACTCTTTATTAGAGATCTCAGTAAATGTGACAAAGGAAAGCTGGAGGATATCAATCACATAAACATCACAGATGCTGCACATTTGGCAGCAAAAAAAATATAAAGCCTTGTGTTGGAAAAGGTGGGTCAAAACATTATAACATTCAATCGAATATATATCTATAACAACAAATGCTGTATACTGAGCTACATGTTCAAATATGTCTGAAAGCAGATTGAAAAAAAAAAGGCTAGCAGAAGAAATTATCTCTCAGTAAGAGAATGTAAGCGGAGGAAGGTAGTCTAACCTGGTCCGGCACTGGGCCTACCTGCAATCTGCATTTATATACAGGGAGTGCAGAATTATTAGGCAAATGAGTATTTTGACCACAACATCCTCGTTATGCATGTTGTCTTACTCCAAGCTGTATAGGCTGGAAAGACTACTACCAATTAAGCATATTAGGTGATGTGCATCTCTGTAATGAGAAGGGGTGTGGTCTAATGACATCAACACCCTATATCAGGTGTGCATAATTATTAGGCAACTTCCTTTCCAGGCTCAGAAAAGTCAAAAATAGTGAGATATATTGCAGAGGGATGCAGCAGTCTTAAAATAGCCAAGCTTCTGAAGCGTGATCATCGAACAATCAAGCGTTTCATTCAAAATAGTCAACAGGGCCGCAAGAAGCGTGTGGAAAAACCAAGGCGCAAAATAACTGCCCGTGAACTGAGAAAAGTCAAGCGTGCAGCTGCCAAGATGCCACTTGCCACCAGTTTGGCCATATTTCAGAGCTGCAACATCACTGGAGTGCCCAAAAGCACAAGGTGTGCAATACTCAGAGACATGGCCAAGGTAAGAAAGGCAGAAAGTCGACCACCACTGAACAAGACACACAAGCTGAAATGTCAAGACTGGGCCAAGAAATATCTCAAGACTGATTTTTGTAAGGTTTTATGGACTGATGAAATGAGAGTGAGTCTTGATGGGCCAGATGGATGGGCCCGTGGCTGGATTGGTAAAGGGCAGAGAGCTCCAGTCTGACTCAGACGCCAGCAAGGTGGAGGTGGAGTACTGGTTTGGACTGGTATCATCAAAGATGAGCTTGTGGGGCCTTTTCGGGTTGAGGATGGAGTCAAGCTCAACTCCCAGTCCTACTGCCAGTTTCTGGAAGACACCTTCTTCAAGCAGTGGTACAGGAAGAAGTCTGCATCCTTCAAGAAAAACATGATTTTCATGCAGGACAATGCTCCATCACACGCGTCCAAGTACTCCACAGGTACTCCACAGCGTGGCTGGCAAGAAAGGGTATAAAAGAAGAAAATATAATGATATGGCCTCCTTGTTCACCTGATCTGAACCCCATTGAGAACCTGTGGTCCATCATCAAATGTGGGAGGGAAAACAGTACACCTCTCTGAACAGTGTCTGGGAGGCTGTGGTTGCTGCTGCACGCAATGTTGATGGTGAACAGATCAAAACACTGACAGAATCCATGGATGGCAGGCTTTTGAGTGTCCTTGCAAAGAAAGGTGGCTAAATTGGTCACTGATATGTTTTTGTTTGGTTTTTGAATGTCAGAAATGTATATTTGTGAATGTTGAGATGCTATATTGGTTTCACTGGTAAAAATAAATAATTGAAATGGGTATAAATTAGTTTTTTGTTAAGTTGCCTAATAATTGTGCACAGTAATAGTCACCTGCACACACAGATATCCCCCTAAAATAGCTAAAACTAAAAACTACTTCCTAATAAACTACAAAAATATTCAGCTTTGATATTAATGAGTTTTTTGTGTTCATTGAGAACATGGTTGTTGTTCAATAATAAAATTAATCCTCAAAAATACAACTTGCCTAATAATTCTGCACTCCCTGTGTATGTATGCATGTATGTATGTATGTATGTATGTATGTATGTATGTATGTATGTATATATATATATATATATATATATATATATATATATATATATATATATATATATATATGTATGTATGTATGTATGTATGTATGTATGTATGTATGTTATGTATATATGTGTATATATATATATATATATATATATATATATATATATATATATATATATATATATATATATATATATATATATATATATATATATATATATATATATATATATATATATATATGTATGTATGTATGTATGTATGTATGTATGTATGTATGTATGTATGTATGTATGTATATATATATATATATATATATATATATATATATATATATATATGTATATATATATATATATATATATATATATATATATATATATATATATATATATATATATATATATATATATATATATATATATATATATATATATATATATATATATATATATAAATAAACAATTTAAAATACAGTTTCATGGCCAGCAAGAAATATATTTTATGGTCTGTAAATGTTCTTAATTTACCCATTTTTGGCAGATATGGCTAAAGTTAATTTTGGACCCAGCACCTTTGTGCTGCTGAAATGTAATGAATAGAACAAAATATGGTAAGGTAATAAACTTTTTTTCCATCAAGGGAAAAAGCACAAAACAATCATCAGTGCAGGAAGAAATTAACATGAAGATAAGCTAAGATTAATTCAAAACCTAAACAAAAATACAGATTAAATGAAATCCCTCATGCCCTCCTCCAGGCTGAGCAATCCCTCGTCTAATCCTACCATAAAGATTAGTTCTTAGAATCCAGAGATTCTGGAAGGAAAAAGAGAATTGCCTGTAGGACAAAGTTTATCCCATAAATGTTTCAGGCCATTACAAACCTCCAGGGCCAGAAGATCAGGAAAAATGTGCATCCCTCATACACTGTTCTTTCTTTCTGTTTTGCACTGAAACATACATCTGTACTTAAGGACACTGGACTCTCTGGACGATAGACAGTATGTATATACAATGACGTAGCCTGACCACTTCCAAACCCTTTCATGGGGGAAAATAAACAAACACACATGAAAAGGGGACCAATAACTTTTAAGATTAATATTTTCTGTCTGGCCCACTATGATATCTGTTTCAACAAATTTAGAGCATCATGTAACTTCAAATGATGCTCCTAACCTAGTGGGCATTTTAAGGAAGCAAAGGTACAAACAAATTATTGATTCAAAATTGTAAGGCAGCGCTGTATGTCTCCTTTTCAGAGAATATACCATAATGCAGTTAAGCACAGTAAAAAAGAAAAAAACGGAAAAAAGGATGACAACGTGTGAATAATAATTTTATAAATGGATTTTTTTATTTGTCATTTTACGCTATTGTATTTTAAGCATTGTAACACTAACTAATTAAGATTGGAGTCTGTTTCAATCTGTGTGCCATTTGCAGGATGTTTTTGGTATGTCTCCTATGTAGAACATTTCCAAATCAGTCCATTAAGAGGTTTCGTTACAGCTACCTTAGAAGGCAGCTGCCTATATTGGTTGCAAACAGCAAGGCAGCTCAATAGGTTTTGGAATAGAGCCAGCATGTGCATCCTTTCATGGTAATGTGCCTCAGATGCAGTGATTTATAAGGTCTTTGTTTATGGCTGTATAGTGATAGGTGTGGTGCCCTGAATCAGTGTGAGCAAGCGCGTGTCTATGTGTCCATTCACTCCCAGCAGGGTCCAGCTTTAATCCACCCTGAGCATCACTTCACCGACAGCTCCATCAGTCATAAGGGGAAAAAGAAGGGTGGGGGACGACTCTAGAGGATACTAAAGGCCTTCCAGCGACACACAAACAAAGGAACCCCAGGTGCTCATGATGGTGTAATTCAGATTCATTGATGACCTTATGAGAGATCAGATTTACGGTTGTTTATATCATGTGAAATTATAGACCTGGTTTCATGTATATACAGAGGGGCAAAAAAGTATTTAGTCAGCCATGTTCATGTTCAGGCTGTCTGAAGTTTGCTAGAGAGCATTTGGATGATCCAGAAGAGGACTGGGAGAATGTCATATGGTCAGATGAAACCAAAAAATAACTTTTTGGTAAAAACTCAACTTGTCGTGTTTGGAGGAGAAAGAATGCTGAGTTGCATCCAAAGAACAACATACCTACTGTGAAACCTAGCCAGTCTCCAATCTCAACCCCATAGAAAATCTTTGGAGGGAGTTGAAAATCTGTGTTGCCCAGCGACAGCCCCAGACATCACTGCTCTAGAGGAGATCTGCATGGAGGAATGGGCCAAACTACCAGCAACAGTGAGTAAAAACCTTACAAACAGAAAAAACCTATAACAAAGTATTGAGATGAACTTTTGTTATTGACCAAATACTTATTTTCCACCATAATTTGCAGGTAAATTCTTTAAAAATCAGACATTGTTATTTTCTGGATTATCATAGTTGAAGTGTACCTATGATGAAAATTACAGGCCACTCTCATCTTTTTAAGTGGGAGAACTTGCATAATTGGTGGCTGACTAAATACTTTTTTGCCCCAATGTATTTGGTGCAATCAGGGCCGTCGCTAGTGGGGTGAAAGCTGGTGATGATTATAGGGGCCCCCACTGCCCAAGGGGCCCCACAAAATCAAGAAGTTATACTATAAAGGCCCCTGTTCTGTGAATAATTATAATATTTTTATTAGATGTATGCCTGAGATTTTAATGAAAACCACAAAACCATGCAAATAGGTTAAAGAAGTTTTTCAAATATCTGCTCCTCTCCTCTCCATACAAATGGTTCAGTCCGGTTTAGTATTTATTAATTAAATCAGTCAGTGACGAACATTAGATCATTTGACCCAATCAAATTGTAAGTCATACCCCAGCTCGTGAACAGAACCAATCGGAGTTGAGGCGGCAGCTGAAGTTAAAGATGAACTTGTTGAAAGAACAGGAGACTGACAGACAGGCTGAAAATGTCAGGGAAAAGAAAATATAAATCAGGGTACCAGAAACGCCTTGAAAAGAACGAGAGGGAGGCCAGGAGAGTTGCTGTATCCCAGCCGATCAAGACGTTCTTTAAGACAGGTTAGTAACTTAGTGAATTGTTATTTCGCTGTCAGATTTACTTTCGTAGGAAAACTACCGCCTGCCGCCTACTGTCATTACCGGCACCGCGGCAAGCACCGCCGTCAAATTGATTAAATGATTACGTGGTCAAAATCCCCGTCTGTTTATTTTTTCTATAAAGGCTGACTTATCGGAAGAGTGTTTGAGAAACCTGTCTGCACTAATAACTGCACACTTCATCTTTAACAATACTGACAATATGTGGGTGTCACTCAAGATTGTCTTTATATGAACATATACACAGTGAAAATATACACATTGAGTCAATCAAACTCAAGGGTTAAACGAGTAAAACATTTTGCATCGTTATTTAATCTTTGAAGACTAAAAACAGGTATATTTCTGATACAGCAGACAGAATGAATGTGTGTGAGCAGTAGTTTGTGCGCATGAGGCACACAGAGAGATAAACCCGTATTTTGGAGGGATCTCAACCCAAACAAAGAGAGAAGGAAGGAGGGCTGTTTCAAATCCCATTAGCGTGTAGAATAAGGAAGTGCTGAAAATAGAGACTGGACATAGAGGAGTTATCCTGGATTACTTCCACACACTCCTCTAGCGCCTCAGTTACTGATACACACACACACACACACACACACACACACACACACACACACACACACACACACACACACACAGTCAAATATCTATCAGGCATGTTACTAAAATCAGCATTTTGATTTGCTCAGCTTGCAGCAGCAGTTTCATAGCACCAGTGACAGATGCTTAATTTGAGTGCATTTCAAAGATCCAGGCAGGGTTTCATACATTTCAGGTTGACTTAATTTACACTTAATTTAACAAATTGTGGAGCAATTTTAACATTTTTTTGTCTTAAGAGTGAAACCTTGTCTTACAAAGTCTTTGATGACCATTTGTATTTCAGATTTTTCCTTTATCAAAAATTATATGCTAATTCACAAGTTTATACAACCTTATTTTTTCAGACAATACAGTTTTGGTTATTATATAGGCCTTTACAATATATAATAAAAACTACACTTCCTGTTCTCTCCGTTTTCCTTCTGTAGCTCTATTCATCAAAGCATTCATCCCCATTTAAAAAAATGGACATTTAAGCAATAGCTAAATCAAAAACGAACAGTCCAATCTCATCATATTGACCCAAAACTGTACCTTTCTAGACTGCCAAGATCCAAAAAGAACAAAAAGCACCATACAACAGACTTATGTTGGTCATTAAAATGAGCCGCGCCTGTACTGTATCCGTAAGGATGGAAATGGTTGGCCAGTCAACCATTCGTTTGTACCTCTAATGAACATATTCTGTGAATCTGTGCATACCTAAACACACACACACGGAATCAGGTGCAGCCTTTCCAGACACAAAGCAGGTCCCTCCTTCCAAATCTCTTTAACCCGCTCTAGTGTACATCTCCCAAAAGCTGCCTGAAGGGTGCTGAGGAGTGTTAAAATCTGAGAAGACTGTTATAATCCCAATCTGGTAGGGTGGGGTGGGGTGGGGTGGGTACTGTAACTCAGGAGATCAGACACACCTATCCCACTATCTGTGGTGTAGGGCTGTGACGGTGGCAGTTTTTTACCACTGCGATGGTCTAGTTCTGTGACGTTGAACGTCACCCGCACCACCGCGGTGGTAGAGGGCCACCGCAGTGGTGGCTTAGTAGCACCGGAAGCACATATGACGAGTGAAGCACAATGCTTTATTTACAAAATAAATGGACCCACTTTATATTAGGTGTCCTTAACTACTATGTACTAACATTTTAATTAATAATTTGATACATTGCACTTATTGTGTACATACATGTTTTTACATTGTACTTACATTTAAAAAAATACCTGCATGTAATTACATCTGTAATTAATTTCTGTAGTTACATTTGTAATTACACAGTTGACACTTCCCTTACACCTAACCCTACCCTTAAACTCACCCATCCCACCACACCTGTCCCTAACCCTACCCGTATCCCACCTCAATATCAGCAAACAATATTTGCAACACAATATGAACACAGTAAGTACATTGTACTTATTTTTTTTAAGTAAGTACATAGTAGTTAAGGCCACCTAATATAAAGTGGGGCCAAATAAATAATAGTTATGCAATGAAATGTTACCTCGCAGCCATGGAAACAACATTCATGCTGAACGAGAGAGGTAGACTTTTCTTGAGACGTTAATTAAGATTTGGCTAAATAAATAAGAGTACATGTCAGAATAAAATGAAGTAAGCCTATTGTAACGCCTATTTAAAATGCAAAGCTTAAATTTGGCTCACCTCACAAAGTCTACCTCTCTCGTTCGGCATGAATGTTATGTTTCCGTGGCTGCGAGATAACATTTAATTGCGATCCCATTATTTATTTTGTAAATAAAGCGTTGCGCTTCACTCGTGCCATATGTGCTTCCGGTGCTAGGCTACTCTCAGCCACCGCGGCGGCGCTCTACCACCGCGGTGGTGCGGTTGTCACGTTAACCAGCACAGAACTAGACCACCGCAGTGGTAAAAAAACTGCCACCGTCACAGCCCTAATGTGGTGTAAAGAAAAGAAGAATAGAGTAGAAGGGGACATGTTGGTTTGTATTAAATGTTAAAGGAGAGAACGAGAAAGATAAATAAATAAATGCATAAATAAATAAAAACTAACAATGTCTTTAAAAACATGCCTCATGCATTTTACACATCAATGACACACCAGTGAGCTTGAGAACACACAAACACACAGTGAGCCACCCATAGCAATCAAAACCAGACACAAATACAGCTACAAAAATATAATAAATAATAAACAAAATCTTCAATTATCAATATATCAGGGTCTGTCCATGCTGTCCATAGCATATGACCATCAGCAACTCAATTTTAAAGTGGCAAAAAATGAATTTTACTGTTACATTCTTATAAATCAAGCATTTCAGATATTAAAAACAGGTCACATAACTGCTGGCTACTGTAATTGTTGAATGTTAAGTACTTCATAGAGTGCAGTGCACACACATCAAACACATGTGCAAAAAGGGAAAGGAAGTACAAAATAATTGCGGTTAAACAGCAAATACAGGTTTTAAATTAAAAATTGAATCCTATATGCAACAAAAGGAATGATATATTTTATATAAACAGCATTTTTAATGGGATTGCTGAAAAAATAGAGAAATATTGATTTATTGTGCATTGATTTATTATGTTCAGAGGAGAAAAGGTGTGAATGCCTAAAAGCATACACTTGTTTATTATATACTTAATTTTGCTAATTGTTTGGTGAAGAGCATTTGGCAAGATTTATTAAAGAGTACTCCCATGACAATAGCTGAAAGCTCTAGTATGCCAAGGCATCCATACATCAATATTCTGACATTAGCCCACAGCAAAAATCTGGAATATGACATCGCTGTGAGTACAAAACATACCTATTATATTTCTGAAATTTGCCACCAGTAGCCAGCTTCCTATTCTCTGGCATTCCAGCTCAGATTCTTTTCATAGCTGCGCTGTCAGGCCAAATTTTTCATAAATCATTACTATATTTCACTCTTTACATCTGTTTGTGGGTTTTGTACATTTTTAACCAATGAAAAGTATTAAAAAGAGCTTGTGACTAAACCTTGTAACTCGATTGGATCCTCAAACTGTCGGTCAAACCTCATAACTATCGTCAAGCTCATCTTTGCTTGTTTGCAGTGCGAGGGTAAATGAAGAACTAGTTATTTGAATAAGTATTTGAATTACTCAAGAAAAACTATGAAGGCTAAAACATGACCAGTCACAGGTGAAGCAAATATTGTTGATCATCATCTAATAACAAGGCCACATATTAGGCTCTGGGAAAATCAGAAGGTAAGCAAACATGGGCAGGAATAAAGATCTGAGTGACTTTGAACCAGCTGCCTTGTCATAACAATTTGGCCCTTGTAAGAGTACTTCTAAAATGGCAGCCCTTGTGGGTTGCTCCCAGTCAGCAGTGGTGAGAATTTACCAACAGTGGTTTGAAGAGGGACAAACCACAAACCAGCGAAAGTGTTGGGCGCCCAAGGCTCACTGATGCATGAGGACAACGACGGCTATCAAAAGCACCTTCAAAGGGCATGCGGGTATCTGAACTGGACCTTGAAGCAGTGGACGAAGGTCGCCGTTTTCTTTTACATAATGTGGACGGCCATATACATGTGTACCTGGGGAAGTGATGGTCCCAGTGAAACTGTGAGATGATGACAAGCTGGTGAAGGGAGTGTGAGGCTCTGGGCAATGTGAACAGCCATTCATGTGGACATACAATTGACATGTGCTACTTGCCTATACATTGTTGTAGAACAGGTACACCACTTCATGACAATGGTGTTCCCTTGTGGAAGTGGCCTCTTTCAGCAGGATCATGCACCCTGCTACACTGCACACATTGTTCCAGGAATGGTTAACGGAACATGATGAAGAGTTCAAGGTGTTGCCTTGGCCTCCAGATCCAATCGAGCATCTGTGGGATGTTCTGGAACAACAAGTTCTATCCATGGCAACACCTTCAGGGGTCATGTAGAGTCCATACCTCAGTTTTAGCAGCACGTGTCAGCATATTAGCATAAAGTTTTGGCTCATTGTGGTGTATTTGAGGAATGGAGAAGAGTGTCTTAGTATTGTCTATGACTCAACAAAATTCAATTCCAATAAGGTAAAAAAAACTTTTATTCTCAGTCTTGTTGCAAAACATTTAATTGTGAATAAAAATTGTGAAAAAAACAACAACAAAAAACAGGCTAAAGTACAATTACACAAGGAACATTTGCCTATGCTTTAAAAATACCAAAGCAAAAGCAACTAGCCTAACTAATATAAATCTTGAGCATTAAAAGACAAGTACACTCTAAGTAATTTAAAAATAACGAATTAAAAAAATAAACGGTGTTTAAAGGATTAGTTCACTTTTAAATAAACTTTTGCTGATAATTTACTTACCCCAACCGAGTCAGTGTAATCCTTTAATAATTATCAGGTATTCAGGTACAGAACGTGTAAATCAAATTTAAAATAACACCGCACTTTATGACTAAAATAAACATTACAAATATAGTTACAAAAGTTATTCAGTCAGGAACAGAGAGTGATTTTTGTCTTTGTCTTTTGATTAACGTTATTATAGAGACGGCAGCTGGAATATTAGGCTGTTGTCACTTTAAGAGCTGCACGGATCCAATATAAATGTAATGCGTTTTCTTTGTCAACTGTTTCTTTGTCAACGGTTATGTCTTCCTTCAAGACATAACTGACTGTGCTTACGAGGATATTTTGACATTGTGTGTTAAGGCCTTAACACATGCAATTATTACTTTTTTCAGTTTAATGCATTAACAATATTTAACACGATTAACGTAGCATTCGTTTTTTTCTGTCATCCTTTGGCTAGTGTTGCATTATATGACCACGCTCTTTTTCATGCAAATGCTTTTAAACCATTCAAGCCCAACAAGTAGAAGAGGCTGTCTGTGAATGTCCTGTCTATGTGACACACACTACGCACAGAAATACACGTAATAATAATGTTACATTTATATAGTGCTTTTCTAGGCCAGTATCAGTACCAGTATTGTGCACACAGACAGCGCACCAGAATCGAGGTCTTTCGCACTTAAACAAACAATAACTCACAATTACTCTAAAATGTCAGTTTTGTCGAGTATCCTCATAAGAGCAGTCTTAAAGGTGCTCTAAGCAATCCTGAGTGGAGGATTGCAAACAAAACAAAGGCTAGCTAGACCCTCCCTCCTCATCCTCCTCCCCTCCGTGCTTCCTGAAACAGTCATGAACAGTCATGAACCTTTTCGTTGCAAGTTGTTCATCAGAATGTTGTCTCTTTGGTCGTCTGTCGGCCATATGAAAATCATATAATTCAAACTTCCCTCTTTATGCTTCGCTCTTCTACACACCCCCTTCATGTGCACTAACCCCAAACCTCCACCCCCGAATCGTTCTTGTCGGTTATTGGATGGAGCACTGTTTATTATGTTTTTGTTGCCGTTTGTGGAGCTTGTGCTGACTTCAGAGACCGCTTTTTTTACAGCGTGTTCAGGGGACAGGCAGCTAGCGGATAGTGAGGAGATGTTTGCTGTATGTGACAAAAACATTTTGGGCCTAAAAAACGCGTGACATCGCTTATAGCACCTTTAAATGTTGAAAACATTGTTTTTTCATGCAGTGGTCAATTTTGAGATTTTGGGCCAGTTTGCTCCCTTAACATGTAAGCTTTCATGTCAAAATAAGTCAACATTACACATTAAGGTGGTTATCTCATTATATTTTGTCAACTTGTGCCTTTTAAAGGTTAAAAGTTAAAAGCCACTTACACACCTTTCTTGTTTATTCTTCGCACAAAATAAGATATCCAGAATCCCCTCTGTAAAAGCCCTTTCATCTAATATGTCAACAAATAGAACCAAGAATTGTAAACCTGGTCCTTTCCAATTTCTAGATTTTGTTTTTGGAAATGTATGCAAATTAGCGTATATTTAAGTATATAAGGCCTCATTTGCATATATGTATATAAAAAAAAAACTTACATTTTCTAATATGCCAGTAATAAACTGGAGAAGTTTCACAGTGATATATTCTAATTAAAAATAAAGAAATAAATAATTTGCTATTCGCCTGTATAGGGTCTCGCCTTAAAGGAACATAAAGAGTTTTAAGAAAATGGGACGCGTGTCAAATCCAGGTCATGTGCAGCAGCGGCAGGTCTTAAAATGACAGCAGCCACTAATGCAGTCTTTCATTAATGTTAATCAGAGAACAAAGGTAAAATTACTCACTGCTCTTAACTAAAGAGCTTTTGTAGCTTTAATAAGGATTAATCTAGATTTTCATTTATAATTTATGCTGTGCAGACTGTTTGATAACTATTCAATTTCTGTTTACTTCCTATACCTGTTAGACCGGTAAGAAAGGGCACAGGTAAATACAACATTTATTATGGGGTTTTGTGAGGATTGATTTAAGTTCACTTAAATTAAAAGTTGTTATAAATGTTAAAAATTAAAAAACAATTATAGCAATATAATTAAATTATACTGTAATGTTGAATGGCGAATATTAATATTTAAAATGGGGGAGGGGGGGATAATTTTCATTGAGACATCAGTAGCAGAATGCCAAAAGATGCCATTAAAGTATTTAAAATATACAGTCTGTGTTTTCTCTACATTAATTTGGATATTAACTGTGAAATTAATACATTATAAAATATATTAAAAACGTATAAAATTAAATTTTGATTCCTGTGCGCTTGTTGCTATGAATGTGTGCACAGCACGTCAATGGTTTAAAAATCACACTTTCTGTGTGCGTGCTCAGAAATCAACGCGCGGGTCTAGTGCTTGAGTCATATTAAAATGCACACAAAGGAATCAATGAGAGGAATTTAATTTTGTAATTTTATAACAAGTACCGGATTCCTTATCTTAAGTATTCGATTCCCAACCCTAAACAAGACTGACACAAACTCTCAAGGAGAGACACACACACACTTGGCTATTTCTAATTGGATGTTTGATTCCTGCTACTAATGACAAGACGACAAAAGAAAGAGAGGAAATCAATAAAGTTTGAGGGGCAAATGTGTATGTGTGTATGTGTGTGTGTGTCTGCTTCTCAAGTGCAGAGTATGCCTGCAGGGTTTAGAATGCATGAGACACACACACACACGCCTTTGTCAGGGCCTCTATCCTTCAGATGGGTAAGAAAGGCATTCACACTCAGGACAATATAACGGTGAGGCTAATACTGTATATTAGTGGAATTATGGGACCTATTTATCTGGACTGTCTACCAAGAGTTATATTTTCAAATTTAAGAGCCTTGTAGAACATGAATGGCAGCATTAGAGGCATGCAATAGTAGAAATAAAGAGATTTAAAAGCACACACAAATATTTCAGAGTCCAACTGCTT
Organism: Gobiocypris rarus; assembly: GCA_023029165.1. Lineage (NCBI taxonomy): Eukaryota > Metazoa > Chordata > Actinopteri > Cypriniformes > Gobionidae > Gobiocypris > Gobiocypris rarus. Next base: position 32,799,192 of record CM040916.1, on the reverse strand, counting down.
TAATGAGTTGAATTAAAAACAGAAGGAAATACTGCTGTTTATCAGTTTTCAATTCCGTTACAAAACCATGGCTGTTTTTAAGGTTAGTTTATTTTCTTCCCATTCATCCATTTCTGATTTATCATTTTTGCTTTGGCTGCCCACTTAAATTACATTTAAATTAGATTACTCCCGAGTTTGACTGATTCATTGAGTCAGGTGTCATGCAATAGTGAATCAGATGTTCGTTGTTGTGAGCAGAGGCAATAAAAAGCTTCTGAATAGAGCTGCAGAAAACTCTTGCTCATCTCAAGAGATATAATTAACCAACGCCTCCTCACCAGCTGAAAACGGATGAAGTTTTCTTGTCTGTTGCAAATGGCTCATGGCTCCTAGATTTTTTTTTTAGTCTGGAGCCTTTTGCAGATGCAATGATTTCTTGTGTTATATCATAACAGCTTTTAACACAATATTTAAATTACACTTTATATTGTACTCATATTTAATATCCTAAACTTTTAAATCATTTTTTTCACACACAACTGGACTTAGGAGCACCAACATCAACACACATTACAGCCTTTTTTTTCCAGTGGAAAATCATTTCTTCACAGCCTTACCCTCATTACTCTGTGTCTTTCCTTTCTCTGTGTCTCAGCTGGCTGATCTGTTTTGGGCAGCACCCTTTTAATAAAAGAGATCAAATAAGAGACCATATGCCTCCTGGGAATTTGTGTGTGTGTGTGTGTGTGTGTGTGTGTGTGTGTGTGTGTGTGTGTGTGTGTGTGTGTGTGTGTGTGTGTGTGTGTGTGTGTGTGTGTGTGTGTGTGTGTGTGTGTGTGCGCTCTGTTGTGGTCCTCTTGATGGTCTTCCATATTGGCACCCCACTGCCACAGAAATATCTCTATTTTACTTCTATTTTATCACCGTTTACATCTCACTCGTAATTGATTAGGGTACAGCTTGAGTACGTGATACTTATGCTGACTGGATGTATGTGATAGTAGAGAATAAAAAAAACAATTTGTTTCACTCCTACACACATGCACCACCTTACCCTCCTCCACCCACTCACACTCCAGCACACCAGCTTCACATGCATACACACAATATGGAAGCATCCACTATGATGAAAGAAACATTTCTAGTTTCAGAACACTTTCTAAACTGGCCTTTAATTCACACACACTATGCAAGTGCATATTATGCAGTCCCTGTTATGTAATTCTTGTCTTGTCAATACTCTAATTTGTGATCTAAGTTCATCAATAATACTGATCAGCAGAGATGCCCCGGTTGACCAGCCATAAAACTGTTTTTAGTTTTATTATGGGCTATTTTTTATGGTTTTATTATCTCTATTTCCAACTTGCACACAAACGGCACTGCAATAATTTTACAAAATGTAATTCGTGTGGAAATATTACGAAGTCTGTAAACAGGACGTTGACACAGGCCAGAGACAGGACACGATGAAGACGGATGCAAAGAGGAGAACCGAGAGCATGCTCACTAGGGCTGCAACCAACAATCTTTTTTATAACCGATTTGTTTTTTCTGATTAAGCTCCATTTTTTAAAAATGAACAAAACACACTATTCCACACCCTGCCCAATGCAGTCCTTCAAACAAACAAGTGCTTTGTTTGGTTTTCCACTGTGTAAAAGTTTTTTTCGTATCACCTCCGGCGAGGTTCTGAGCGAGCTGAGGTCATCATTGAGCGCGCCAGACGGAGTATCCTGAATAACCCTGCCATTTTTAAATAGTTTGGCCAGAGATTGCTTGATATACCCATTACTATTATGGCAACTCGGAAGAATACGCCCTGGTCAAACAAGGAGGTCCAGACTTTCCTTTGTTTGGTTAGCAGGTGTGTGTCACATAGAAGATTACGTCACGGCAGTTTCCTGGGATGTCGCTATGATGAGGTACTACTTTGGAGGTACTATCTGCAATGGAAAACAGAGTGAAAAGCAAGCCGAGCCAAGACGAGGCGAGTCGAGCTGGTACTGCCTTGCCGATATAGCGTGTTGATATGTGCCTACTATAACTCACGTGTGCAAGGAGTGCTATAGCGATAAGATCATATCAGCAGTGTGGTCATTCTTGAAGTGAAAACAAGCAAATACATTGCATGTATGGTGATTTGCTGCCTTGAATTTGTGAATGTGCATACAGAAGGATGTGACCGTCAATGCAGGGTTGCCAGTTTGCCAGGTTTTTACAACAATACTAGCCCAAAACGAGGACAATCGCGTCTCCCCACTCTCTAGCACGCGCAGGAGCCTCCACAGCAGCAGAAGCTCCTCCAGGTTTTATTGTCCGCCCGGTAGAATGTTATATTATATATGTAGTGGGGGCGCTGTTGTTACAGTAATACAATTAAAAGTAGAATACACAAATAAAATGAAGTTACTTCTTTTTCTGAATAAATAAATCAGTAATGATGTCATAAGCATGCCACTTGTAAATTAAATACTTTTAAATACAGTTTATTAATCTGTAATAATTTTATGAAATGGATGATGAAAAATAATCTAAGGAGCTCTAAAATGATTTTTTTATTTGAAGCTAAAGACAGCATCAACTGATGTCATGCCACTCCCACTTCATGTGAACAAATCCAAAAATAAAATATTTAGGTTACAACTGCATCTGTCTGGGGTGAAAAAATTGGTGACTTTATTATTGTTATTTTCAGAGCTTTTAATATACTCTTATTTTAAAAATAACTTTATTAACATTTATTTATCTTTAACAAGTATCCTTTTAGTAAGGAGACCTCAGAAATCTGAAAAAAAGGTTTTGCTCAAAATTTTGTTGTTTCCAAACAAAAAGAAAAAATAAACGTATATCGGTATTGATATCGCCATCGGCCAAAAGGAGTTCGGCTGTATCGGATATCAGCAAAAAAACAGTATCATGCATCCCTAAGTGTTAACAAAGCACATCATTTGTTGCAAAGAAAGCCATAAAGCCATTCTAGGGGGAAAAAAGTTTAGAAACACAAGAATCAGCATATGAATCTCAACAATCTCAATGCTGAAATGCATGCTGGGAGTCATGAGTTATATACTAATAGGGTTGGAGCTAAACTCTGCAGGACAGCGGCTCTCTATGACAGAACTTGCCTACCCCCTGACTTAGAGGTACAAAAATGTACCCTTAAGGGAACTAGGAGTGTGAATCGTTACTGGTCTAACGATTCAATTCAATATCATGATGCATTATGATTCATTGCATTCTCAATTTTCACTATTACTGCATATGGCTACTAGCCTGGATGCCAGCCGAACTTAGCCCCGCCCACAACATTTGAGGTCGGGAAATTCTGGTCTGGACTTGATCCATTGTGTACTATGTACCTATGACTGTAACTATGTCCGGAAACTGTTCGGACCAATCAAATTGTCAGGGTGGACTTTATACAATGATGGACAGATGATCAACAGTAATGTAATCATGCACGTCACCAAAGAGCACTTGGGATAAATTCGTTCTAATCCTAAACAGAGAACTTGTTCGTAAATGTTTTCACCTTTACTATTTCTCTCAAAAATGATGATCGTGTTGATAAGTACTCTGTGTATCCTTCAATTCTTTTTACAACACCGACAAATGACATTTACACTCATCTTCTTCTACTTCCAGCGTGCAGTAGAGATCTGTTGACAACAGTGCGTTAGTGATGTGTCGTTCATGAACGATTCGTTCTTTTTGAACTCATCTTAAATATGACTCGGGAACAATGAGTTGTCTCAGAGAGCGATTTGTTCATTTTGTGTTGACCGTGCATGCGCTCAGGCCATCGGTTCTGTACAGGATCTTCTGCACTCATATGGGGCTGAGAGTTGGTGAACGAATGACTCGAACCCAAAGACTCGAGAGGTGAACTAATCCATTCTGTTTTCGTGACTGCATGCATTGCATATGGGGGCTGTCCTGGCCCGGATCAGACACTGATGACGGAATAACGACTCAAACCAAGACAGGAGAGGTGTACTAATCTTTAGGGAACAGATGTAAATAAATGTGAAGTGACAAAAGAAAGAACGACTGGGATTAGGAGGTGAGGTGAACTAACAGACTGCATAGCCTGAAGACCCAGCTAAGCAAATAATTAATCATTTCTTAAAGTTTCGCCTTGGCTGCATTAGCTTATCATTTTTTATTCCAAATGTGATCAACATTTGCATAAGTACTAGAGGTGTTGGGGAATTTAACATGTGACATTTTAATTATATTCTGCTGAAACGAACAAAATGACTTGAAAAAAGATTCAAAGATTCGAGTTCGTAAAATGATCCGAACTTCCTACTACTACTATGCGTCACTCAACATATGTCACTTGCTCCGTTGCTCTGATTGGTTGTAGGTCTATCCAATTGAGTGCAGAGGCATTTTCTTTCCAGGTTCAGTTTAAATACGCCCCATAATCACAGCCCAATGGACCGGTATCAGACTACATAACATGGCTAATACAGAGTATGACGATGTCAGGCTACACAGCTACGTTTTCGTAAATTAATACAAGCCATCAGATATACTCCCTTTTTATTTTATCTGCTCCAAGAAAGTACGCTTCCTGAATATAGCAAACAAACACAATCCACTGAACACAGCAGACGACAGGAGCATTTATAAATTATAAAAACTAGTAAATAGGCTACTAAAAGCACATAAAACTGTCAAGTAGTGTACTTAAGTTACAATAACGCACACACAATCACAAACAAGGCTACACAATCATGATGCAACTATTACTTTCAATAACCCTAAAAGGTACTACCTCAGTGTTGGCCACTTGTACCTTAAAAGGTACAATTTTGTACCTTTTTTTTTTTAGAGTGCAGCTTGAATAATTAGCTTATACTCATTGTTAGCTTACTCCCATAGCAGCTTACTCTGTTTCAACTCAGAGGGCAGACCTGAGGGCAGCCCTGATGCTAGTCCTGTTGCTCACTGTTCGCGTTTCTCAAAAAATAGGAAGAAAATGATAAATTTTGAATTGGGGGGTGGGGTTTATATGAATGTATCTCTGAAGTGAGCTTACTGTTGATGGCATTTCAATGGCATTTTATTTTAAGTAGTATTTATAGGTGCAGCGCTGCTTTGTGTACAGAGGTAACCAAACAAACCGCTGCTATTCCAGAAGTGCCACCTGAATTTTTCATTCAGTCCATCTGCTGTTTTTGGTTTGTGCAGGTGTGTCTTATGTTGCATAATTTCACAAATCTAAAGTCAGACCATTCTGTTCTTGCTTTAAATTAAATTATACAATCTAATTTCAAATTTTAAAAACCCAGCTCATTATAGCACCTTTTTTTTGGATCGATTGAAATGCAGTTGTTGCCTCTAATCTTAAATGGGTACAGATATGTTTTGCTAAATGCCAGTTTGCCTGTTATAGAGCAAATAAACAAGAAATAAATTGACTTAAAATAAATAAATAAAAATGTGAAGCTCAAAAAGTAATCCATACGGCTCCAAGGGGTTAATTAAGGCCTTCTGAAGCTAATCGATGGGTTTGTGTAAGACAGATTTCCATATTTAAATCTTTATAAAGTAAAATATCTAGCTTCCAGCAGACCACCTTCTGTATTCAACTAACGTAAAGGGGCGTAACTGGCCTAACTATGACGTCAGATGTAGCATAAGCATTTTGAACTGCGAGAGCTGTTACACTTTCTGCGCAAGTTGAATACGGAAGGGCGGTCTGCCGGAAGCTAGATATTTTACTTTATAAAGTTTTAAATATGGATATTTGTCTTGCACAAACCAATCGATTCAATTTATTAACCCCAAGGAACCATGTGGATTAATTTTATAATGGAAGGACGTACTTTTTTGAGCTTTACATTTTTGGCTGCCATTCACTCCCATTAAAAAGCTTGGAAGAGCCAGGAAATCTGATAGTATTTGTCTGAAAGAAGAATGTCATATACACCTAGGATGGCTTGAGGGGGAGTTTTTTTTTCAAATTACTTTGCAATTCATTATAAAAGATGTTATCTGCGCCAGACATAGATTGAGACTTGCTGCTGCATGTCACACCATAACTCTCACAGCAGGCACACGTCATGCGCCATCAGCATGAGAACGTTGTGACAACATGATCATGCAAATGGTCCTCACGAATGTTTCAGCCTTTCCAATGTAAATATACAAGCATTGGAACACACATAAGGGAATTCGCTACTTGCGCACTCTGTGGGAAGTTTAAACAACTGAATGCCGTGTCTCAGGCAGCGTGTGAAGTTGAACTCTCTTTAATGCCTTCCTGTGCGATTTAATAGACAAATTCACTCAAAATTATATAAAAAATGCCCATCTCTGCGAATATCCTACACTGTAAAAAAAGAAAATTGGGGGGAAAATTGTGACAATTGATCATTACATATTGGCCTAATAAGTTACTTCCAAATAATTATCCCCATGCAAAAATATGCATTGTACTAATTATAACTTAAGGTCTTCACTCAAAATTTAAATTGTTTATTCACCGAACATATTTAATTGTGCTCAGCCAATCTATGAAGTCAAAGTGTAAAAATCCATGTTGGTCCTACATCTGAGAAACTGTATAAGCATGCGCAAAATGCCATTCGTGTGGGGATTTCAAATGCGGATGCGGGCGCGGGAGCGCCAGCAGAGCCAAACCAGCCGTGCTGAAGAACGATCACAAGAGAATAGAGATATTCATCATCACAAGATGTTGGTGAGTATTGAGCACTGAAATTATTCTCCAGAGTGTTGCTTTATGACCCGGTATGAAGTTTAAAAGACATTTTGTAGAATCACGAGTTCACGCTCAATCGGTTCACTCGCATTATATCGAACAGACACGTTCAGTTTTTAATTGTAGTGTCTCTAACTGAACTGATTTTCTGAAAATGAACGCGGTGTAGTAGCCGACTAGCCGTGCCTAGAGTAGGGCAGAGAAGCAGTGCGTTCTGGGAATTGTTGTCTTTCGTCCCCATGAGAAAAAAAAAAAAAAATTCTGTGTTTTCTCAGTCTAGAAGGCACCAAATTAAAAAATAATTTCACATTTCTACTACATTAATGACCCAGTTTAAATACAGATTCATCTTCCCAGCGCTGAAGTACCCCTTTAAAGACTCGGGACTTGACTTGAGACACGATGACTTGAATGACTTGAGTGTTAATCACGTCATGTTTTCAGTTTAAATATAAAATATACAAATTATTTTAAAAAATAAAGTTGACCCAGCTGGAGCGCAGGCTGAGAATAGCGCTGTCATGACTGGATCACGCCACTATCATCAGTCATGCCCTCTCTTACCTTACACACAACACCACGCCCGCTTAGATCAGATATCACATCAACATGTCAGCCGGAGGGGTACAGAGGGTCATCGCTTTCGGCTTCAACAATTATCCGCAAGATGGCAAAAGACGAACAGCGCGTTGCAAGGCATGCAACATTCTTACCCATTTGGTACCAATTAGTTATTGGAATTTGATGTTTTTTTTGTTTGAAATAAACAATAAATTATCTCAACCCTCTACAATGCGAGTAAATGTTCACTCTGGGCAACTAAATAATATCTACCATTAGCCATTGGCTAATGAATTCCAGAATAAGTTTAGCACAGATATATTTTCACTCTGAATGAGCGTGTTAAAGTTTCTCAGCTCATTTGATGACGTACCGTAAACTCTAGTGTGAAGGCACCCACCTCGCCTTCGCTTTGCTGAGCGCGTTTCACAGCGTGCGCGCTTCTTACATACCACACAGAATTGACGAATATCTTTGTTGTATTTTCCTGAACAAGCAGAAGATATGCCGTTTTTTTTCCGGTAGTGGGCGGGACTAATGGGCAAACGGCAATCTCATTGGCTGGGGCTCATCTTTTCCTGTCCCTGTTTTGATTTCAGCAAATCAGTTCGAGCGAATTCTGTCAACGTGATTAATATTCATGAACCCAGCAGCTCATCAATCCAACTTCAATCAAACTTATATTACTATTATATTATATTATATTATATTATAATATATATTAAAAAAAAAAAATATATATATATATATATATATATAAAATTCTTTTTTTTACAGAAACATCAACAGTATCTTAAGAACAACCACCAGTCCAAAGTTCAGTTAAATTACAAATATGCATTCATACATGATGGTTACCAACAATTTTAGTTTTAATTACTAAAGTTCTATCATTAAATAATGCTGGACTAAACAAGCATGACATAATATCATAACATAGTCTAATGCTTGACTGACTGATGTTAAGAGTGTATGTTCAAATATTTAAAGACATTGATAAATTTGGTGTATATATATATATATATATATATAAATTAGTATAAAGTATAATATAATAAAGTATATTAGTCTGATGACTAAACAAAAAAATTTACTAGCCCATGGCGATTGTGTTGCCAAGGTGTGAGTAGAGGGTTGTATCTACTACTTTCTTTGTATTTTCCTTATAGCATGGTCATATTTATCTAAGCATTTTTTGGCATCTTTGTATAGTCTCACCTAACAGATACATGTTTTTTTTATTACAATTCTAACTTGCGACAGTCAAAAACGTATGAGGTCAAATTCATTTTATACAGTGGTTCATAAAGTTTAGCCTATATGCAGCCATTGAGTACTATAGCCATCTAGTGGATTCTGCAGGTAAAATTACAATAATAAGGTGACTTGACTTGACCTACTACAGGACTTGACTTGACATAGCCAGTGACTTGACTTGACTTGCCCAAGAAAAAAAATACTTGGGACTTACTTGAGACTTGCATATGTGTGACTTGGTCCCATCTCTGACAATAGGTAATAAGTAAATGAACTCATTTGTGTGATATGTGCGCCATGCAACCGTTGAACACGGTGCTGTTAGATTGGCGTTGGCCTCTTTCAGGGCTTAAGTTACTGCCTTTTAATATCAAACAAGTCAAGCTCGTGATTTTCTTAATCGTCCATTCATTCGTCTCATCCTCATTATATAATGAAGTAACTTCTGTTCTGTCACCTGCCAGATGTGATGCAGGGGAACTTGGTCATTAATGTTATTTTTATTTCCAGGCCTTTAGCCTATGCAGTGCCGCTTTTTCTTCACCCCATCAAGACAGCCTGTTATGCAGAAGATTTCTTGTATGTATTCAGAGTTTTTCCTTATTGAAAATAATGTATTTTCACCAAATATCCTGTGTTGGAATTGACTTGTTAATAAAGTAATGTGATAAAATGTCAACCCTGTTGTCTGTGAAAATTAAACAATTGTTACTACAATTTAAAATATTTAACTGGCCAAATTGAATTTCTGTTAATTCAATTGTATTAAATCACAGAAATTCAATTTGGCCAATTGAAAAATTTAGATGTGACCAGTCACTAGAACATTTTAAATTGGAGGAGCAGGAATTTTTTACAGTGTTGGTAAAATACATTTTTCCATTGGCTCAACTATTATTTCTAATTGAGCCCATATTAACAGAATGTTGCCACAATTGATAAAATTCAATTAACAGAAATTCAATTTGGCCAATTGAAAAATTTAGATGTGATCGGTCACTAGAAAATTTTCATTTGGAGAGGCCTACATTTTTTTGCAGTGTAGTAAACACTTGGTTATGTCTTAAGTGAACACAAACACAAAATGCATCATCCGTGCATGCACATGTCAGCATCCGAATAATCCTGCATTTTTATTGTTAATCAAACAACAAAGGACAAAGAAAAAAAATCACTTACTGCTCTTGAACTTTAAAAAGGATATGAAGATTAAGCAGTGTTATTTATTTGATTATCCTACTTTATTGAATTTCGGACCCTGAACACTATTTAACCAACCTGTTTATTTAATTTGTATCTTTGTTGTATTGTATTTATTTGTTCTATTGTTTGTAATTTGATTTCTTGTTCTTATTGTATTACTGACAAGTATTGTATTAAATACAAGTATTGTATTTATTTGTCTTTAAAAGATGTAGGCTATTAAATTGGTATTAATTAAAAGTGAAATCTGTAAGTTTTACCCTGAACCCTGAAATTGCAGTTATTTGTGGAGTTATCATCTTTAGGTGGGTTGTGCATCGGCATGGCTTCACAGTGCGGAAGAATCTAATGTTTTGAGGTGCACCAGTTTTCAACGATGATTGTCGTTTTGAACTTTCTGGATTAGCCGCCATCAAAATGACAAGTTTAATTACATTCCAGCTGCTGAAGAGGCCACAAACAATCAGCCACCTGCAGCATCCACACACTCGCGATATAGCCTAATAGCCCGGATTCCTTTATGTACACAGACATGACGTAACGACGCAAAGACGAACAGCGGAAGCTCGTATTTTCTTGCAGAAAGCAACCAGTACCAAACACATTATTACAAGCTTACCGTTGAGAATCGGGCTAAGGTAAGAAGATTGTTTTGAACAGCGGCTGGTTATGTACTTGCTCAAATTGATTTTGGATCATTTTTAACCAAAAGAGTTATGGACTGCAGCTTTAAGCTAGTACAGGGCAATTCAATTGGCATGAATGTACTGTAGTTTGGGCTGAAATGTGGAACATTTATATTGAATATTATATTGTAGTCATTTTGCATTATACATTGCATTATATTTATTAGGTGGGTAGTGGAATATAGAGAGCCAGCATAACACTAAACACATCACATAAATGCACATTCAGATGAAAAATAAGATTAATCTGCCTCATAAACACACACACACACACTCCCCCCGTTAGGACGAGAGCATTAACATACATTAACAGCACACTAGACACAGACAAATTCCTTCTGCTGCCTGAGCAGGTAAATCAAAAGCAGATGAGATGGTTTCATCATCCTGTTGATGTCTGTGCCAACCTCTGAACTGAGAATTATGATCTAGATCTCATACAATATTAGCAACATTTCTGCACCCTCTAAACATTAGTGGTCCTTTTCAGAGCAACGTAAAATAGAAAAGAGTTTGAACTGAGAAAGTCATGACAGATTGTTAGTCTATACCTCTGGCACTACAACAACCTTGAGCAGCCAAAAAATTTTGTAATAGGGTTGCCCCTACCTAAATTGAACCTCTGTGTTAAAAACCTAGATTCTTACACACTAAGCTACCATGATCCAATAGGTTTCACAAAGACATCTTTATTATAAAAGGAAGTGGTATGTATATTTAAACCCATGGCCATGGTCATAATGAGAATATGATTATTTCAGACTTTGTTCAAGAGTAAACAACCACTCAACAACTTTAAGAGACAAGAGATTTTATGCCTGTTTATAGGGATGCCCCAGTTGACCAGTCATAAATCTGAACCGGACGATTTTTGCTCCTAACGTGCGACCGGCAACCGGATGTTTTTTTATTTTTCAGGAAGTTCGCCTGCGTGCAATGACTACATTATCATTCGCGAAAACATTTAATTTGTGTGGAAGTAATTTACATTTAATTTACATTTATTTCCCTTCACTACCTCTTCCACCATCTTTCCTCTTTAGTTCACCCAAAAGGCTGGTGAGTAATTGGAGGATGTGCACTAGCTGCATGTCACACCAGTCTCGGATCTCTCATGGAGGAATGACGGAGCATAAAAGGAGGAGCGACGACAGTGAAGGTCGAGAGAGGACCAGGCCTGGACTTTACTTTAATTTTGCTTATTTGATTAAAGTTGTTAAATGTTTGCCGGTTCCTGCCTCCTTCTTCCTTATTACGAACTTTGCTACTTTTATTAATGCAAATTCCCATTGTGAACTTATGCTTACATTTGAAAGAAGTTTCTGTCTTGGTCTGAGTATTTAAATTAATGTTGCAGTAAAGTTTGGGGGTGATTCTGTAGTCAGATCAGCCTGTAATGCTATGCATTATGTATCCTATTTCCTTGAGGTCAGTGCATCTCTTACTCTTTACTTCAGATTTAAGCAACTCTTGACATTAGTTCAAGTGTACTTAGACTGTGAAGGCTAAAAAGGATTTTCTGTTTAGGACAACAATGATGATAGACCAACCTAAATAGGGTGAGCCTTACCTCTGTTTAAGGTAATGTTTTTCCTTCCCACAGACTTCCCACTCTGGGAACAGCCTATTCAGAAATGTCTTTCTGTGTCTTACCCTCTCGCTTGAGGGTGTCAATGATGGCCTTCTGGACAGCAGTCAGGTCGGCAGTCTTACCCATGATTGCGGTTTTGAGTAATGAACCAGGCTGGGAGTTTTTAAAAGCCTCAGGAATCTTTTGCAGGTGTTTAGAGTTAATTAGTTGATTCAGATGATTAGGTTAATAGCTTGTTTAGAGAACCTTTTAATGATATGCTAATTTTTTTAGCTGTATGCCAAAATCATCAGTATTAAAACAAAAGACCTGAAATATTTCAGTTGGTGTGCAATGAATCTAAAATATATGAAAGTTTAATTTTTATCATTACATTATGGAAAATAATGAACTTTTATCACAATATGCTAATTTTTTAGAAGGACCTGTAGTTGCTTTGAAGAAAAGTAGCATCTGCATCATGTTTAAATGCTACTGTTCATATGGTAACACATCAAAATAATGCCTGCCAATGTTAATGACTAGCATTCTTTGAGTAAATTACATTTATTTTGCTTGAGGTATGAATTCTCAGCTATATTTATAAGCATGCAAATCATAAAGTCAGACTGCCTGCATTTCAATTATTCTTGCTTACTAAAAACAAACTGTTCACAAGAGACCCATTCCTTTAATTAACACTAAACCTTGGTCCAGTTTAGTGCTGAAATGGAAGATCACTGTTAAAGGTGTATTCAGTAAGTTTTGTTTACATTTCACTTATATGTCCCAATGGTCTTTTAACTTTATTCTGACAGTTGTCTGCATACAGTGGACGGTGGACTGTGATATAGGCATTTCATGGTGCAGGAAGAGTATAAATAAATCATGAGAGTATAAATTATTTTAATTGTATTTGTCATAAGTACTATAACTGGGTAAAATCACTTGAATGTTCAAACTGGCAAGCCTTTAAGCACATAGGATTGACAAACTTTCGTGTGGTCTGCATGTTTTGGCTGTGTTTGAGTCCGCCTCCGTGTTGCTTCCATGCCACTGATGGATGGGACGGAGTCACGTGACTACATGCGCAGTAGGTTAAGGGGAAAGTATTAACAGGATTAAAAACCGAAATAACTGACATGGGAAAATTACATTGGTAAGAGGTTCTGAACTTTGATTTATTTTTGATTAATCGTCCAGCCCTACTAAAAATAATGAATGAGTACATTTGAGAGTATATACTTTAAAATGTAACAAAACATATAGTCCTTTCCATGTGGTCAACATATAAACTATAAATTGATTGAATTCACAGAAAAGGTACAATATTGAAGTATATATATCATTATATGAGATGAGAAACCAACACCGACTACCGCAGCAAGCCTAGCTCAGTTAGGACGAAAGCACCCTAAATCTGCACAATTAGGCATCAAAGTACTAACATTATGAATTTCCGTACAGCTGCTTATAAAGCATGTTTTAAAAAACCCTATACACAAACAATATATATACACACATACACACACACACACTCACCTAAAGGATTATAGGAACACCATACTAATACTGTGTTTGACCCACTTTCGCCTTCAGAACTGCCTTAATTCTACGCTGCATTGATTCAACAAGGTGCTGAAAGCATTCTTTAGAAATGTTGGCCCATATTGATAGGATAGCATCTTGCAGTTGATGGAGATTTGTGGGATGCACATCCAGGGCACGAAGCTCCTGTTCCACCACATCCCAAAGATGCTCTATTGGGTTGAGATCTGGTGACTGTGGGGGCCATTTTAGTACAGTGAACTCATTGTCATGTTCAAGAAACCAATTTGAAATTATTCCAGCTTTGTGACATGGTGCATTATCCTGCTGGAAGTAGCCATCAGAGGATGGGTACATGGTGGTTATAAAGGGATGGACATGGTTAGAAACAATTCTCAGTAAGGCCATGGCATTTAAATGATGCCCAATTGGCACTAAGGGGCCTAAAGTGTGCCAAGAAAACATCCCCCACACCATTACACCACCGCCACCACCAGCCTGCACAGTGTAATAAGGCATGATGGATCCATGTTCTCATTCTGTTTACGCCAAATTCTGACTCTACCATCTGAATGTCTCAACAGAAATTGAAACTAATCAGACCAGGCAACATTTTTCCAGTCTTCAACTGTCCAATTTTGGTGAGCTCGTGCAAATGGTAGCCTCTTTTTCCTATTTGTAGTGGAGATGAGTGGTACCTGGTGGGGTCTTCTGCTGTTGTAGCCCATCCGCCTCAAGATTGTGCATGTTGTGGCTTCACAGATGCTTTGCTGCATACCTCGGTTGTAACGAGTGGTTATTTCAGTCAAAGTTGCTCTTCTATCAGCTTGAATCAGTCGGCCCATTCTCCTCTGACCTCTAGCATCAACAAGGCATTTTCGCCCACAGGACTGCCGCATACTGGATGTTTTTCCCATTTCACACCATTCTTTGTAAACCCTAAAAATGGTTGTGCATTAAAATCTCAGTAACTGAGCAGATTGTGAAATACTCAGACCTGCCCGTCCGGCACCAACAACCATGCCATGCAAAATTGCTTAAATCACCTTTCTTTCCCATTCTGACATTCAGTTTGGAGTTCAAGAGATTGTCTTGACCAGGACCACACCCCTAAATGCATTGAAGCAACTGCCATGTGATTGGTTGATTAGATAATTGCATTAATGAGAAATTGAACAGGTGTCCCTAATAATTTATTTAATAACCTAAGTGAGTGTATATATATATCATTTGCTACCACGTTCCCATTAGTGAACACCTAAACTTCTAATGGGCATGTCTTTGTCAACGGAGTCTCGCAACAATGGAGCCACGATTTTCACATGGTTTTGAAAATCCAGTGTTTATTTGATCCTGGTAAGCGTCACAGTTGTAAATGAGGACATTCTTCTTCCATAAGGGAGTTTGGCATCAGGGCATTTGTTTCCAGGCGGACCATTAAAGAACGAATTGTACATCTCGGGGACATTCTGTAGAATTCAATCAATCAGATGACGACTTTAAAATGCCTGAAGTGTTTCCAGATAAGTGTGCCATATGCATCAGACGTTCAGCCAACGATCCGTGGGCGTGATGTCTGAGGCTGAGACTTTTGTCAACCTGTCAGATCCACCTAGTTAGTTGCACTGCATAGGGAGACCGAAACATCATATTTACTGCACTTATCGAACATGTAAACGAAAAATGTATCTTGTATATGTAAAACTGCTAACAGATTTAAAATACTTGCAATTGCAAGATAAATCAGGTTGTGCGGCAGATATCAGTTAAAGACATTTCCTCCGAGCAAAGGGAGATACTAAAAGATGTGTGGGCAGCTGTTCAGCTGATTGAACACTGGATAAAATCCTCCCCTTTACCCTACTATGACAGGTACCCAACACCATATCAATAATAACATATGCTTCATGAAAGCTATAACCACAAACGCTGAAGGCTAGCTGGGATTCTGGACCTGATTTTAACTTGTTGCATGTTGGCTGAGAATCCAGCTAACCAGAAGTTTCACAGTCGCATTAACTCTAAATGCTGATACAGATCATATTATCACCAAGCCCATCTCAGCTCTCCGTGCCCTAGTGTGGCAATGGGTAGGAATGTAGGGGCGTTAGTGGAAACAAAAGCACCGGCAGTGGTAATGATGACTTGGCTTACAGAAACACAGCACCCTGTGCGTTGGAACAATAGTGGTCTCACTCACAGAAACATACAGACAGGGAGTATGGGGGTATGGATATTTAGACCATCAGCACTCTAGGGGGTCAATGTCGCATTCCTCTCATCTTTGCCACTACACTGATGCATCCACCTATTTATCTCTTCATCCATTCATCAACCTGGCAAACACAGCCACTTCCAGCCAATGATTCATCTACATCTGAACAGATCTGTCTGTCCATCTGCCAGCTAGTACGAATCAAACTATCTTTCTTTCAATCTGTCCATTCATCCACGCCAATATATGGGGTTCAAGATCTCAGCAGTTTTTCTAGGGGAAGCACAAATAAATCAAAGAATTCAAAAGGTACTGCATAACAGGAATGACACATTTGCACAATTCCAAATATTTGTACTGTTAAAATATTGAGAACAGGAGGAGTTGACAACATGTCTCAAGATTTGGAATGAGAAGCACTAAAACTATTGATCTTCTTTCACTCCTAACACCAAAATAAATGCTAAACAAGCATTTCTAATGTAATACATATTTTTTATTTTATATCACCATCACTAATATAATTGAATATAATAATTTAGCATTGCATTACAATATTACTATATTCAAATTTCCTAAAAATGAAAAGTGGACCAAAAGAGATCAGTCCAGGTACAAATTGGAGTTCATAACTAAGTTCTGTTCACTATTTTCACTAGTTTATTTCTGGCTCAAATGAAACATGTCTGAGTTCAGTTCTTTTAAAGTCCCTGTAAAGTCAAAATTAAACATGTGTTCTGAGTTGCTCACACCACAGATAAATGTGTTATTTACCACCTAGCCAAATTTGAATCATAAAAAAATCCGCTAAGTACATAAAATATCTTATCGAAAACTTGAAAAAATAAGCAGCGTTCTTTGCTATCAGACGCTGGGGGTGTGTCCGTTGATCGGTGTCGAAACCACACCCACTCGCGGGAAAGCTGCCGTAAACACACAAGACAACAGCAACACTCAAGTACAGCTCACGAGTCACGACGGGACCAGATGTCGGCGGGACGGGAGGATGAAGGTCAGGGCGGGAGATAGTCGGTTCGGCCCAATTCTGCAGCGGATTATCAGTGAATCCCAGTTGTTGCAGATGAAAGTTTGTAAAACTATCTGGTGTAAAGACACTGCAGAGGCAGGTGTTGGTGGTGATCGTCAGCACTCCAAGGTAGCTGTTCACAAAATTAATCCACCTCTTCTTGAGATCGTCTTTTTTTGTTTTGTAGGCTGTTTTGTAAGTTGTAGGCTGTAGTAACTAACAGTACTGACAGTAACTCGCAATCTAGCGGGTGAACTGATGCGAAATTGCGACTGTGCTCTAGTTATGGGGGAGGGGCCACATGCCAAGCGGCTCCAGTGCGTCATCGAGCCTCCATTTTAACCCCGCCCAAAAAATCCGGAAAACAGCAATGGTGAAAAACTTCTTAACGGTCTAACTTCTGAATTCAGTAACACACAGTTCACAGTCTTTGTAATGTGTTTCAACAATACATTTCTAACATTTCTAATTTGTTTAGAAACAAATCTCAAAATTGCCTTTACAGGGACTTTAAAGAACTTCCTGTTGGCAGCAGATTATGGGCAACCTGAGAACTCCTGTTTCCATTTGCTTTTATTTATTTATTTGTATATTTCCCTTGATATAGTCAGAGCAAAAATATGAAATGTTTAAGCGATAGTTCACACAAAAATAAAATTCTGTCATCATTTGATGTTCCAAACCTGTATTACTTTCTTCAGTGAAATATATAAGATGATATTTTGAGAAATGTTTAGGGGGTGTGCAATATATGATAATATTGTGATTGTGGTTTTAACATTGTGCGACCTGACATTATGGAGTACGTCCCTCACTTTTAAAAAAAAAACACACAGTGTACACGCATACACTACGTGATGTAGTGTTAGGTTAGATTTGCTGATAGGTTCGATTTGCTTGCACATTTAGAGTGCATGCTTTCATTGCGTGATTTACTCTATTTAAAATGCATTTAGGCCGTGTGTCCAAAGCGTTTTTAGCCAGCTGAAACGCTAGACGCTCTGCTGATGCCTTGCTGTGAACGCTTGAGAGCGTTTTAGCAGCGCAGCATTTTTTTTTTTTCTCAGTTGAGACTCTTTGATTGTTACAATACAGAATATCCACGGAAGTGTTACTAGTATCTCATTTCACACATAGTTTGTTTCTGTATTGATTATTTATAAAAATGCAGATTTAATCTAAAGTATTTGCTCTGGCTCGTTTTAAATTATTTTGTTCCATTCAGTGGTGGTTCCACATTAAATTCATCCCTGAGCGAGACCCCCTTCGAAAAAAAAAAAAAAATTCTGCACAGTGAAAGACAAAAATTATATTTCTCATTTGCACAAATCCTTCATTAGAACGTTTGCATACAGCTTTGGTGGACAAAGCCTTAAAACGCCCCCAATATTTAAGATAAAGGGCCAAAAATACCTGTCTTTTCACAAGTTCACACATAAAATATATATAGAGTAAATTTAAATGCATTTTTGGGGAGTGGGGGTCTGTGGGGAGGGCATTGAGCTCAGGATTTGGCCTGAACCCAGAGTACTTCTGTGTATGTAAGTGGTTAGAACTAAAAGTGTGGAGAAGGGGTGGAGGAGGGATGCTGATAAACTGTCAACAAACAGAGGTAAGACTGCTGCATATACCTCTTATTGTTGATTGACTGAGTGCTCTCCACTTGTGTCAATTATCTGAACATGCTCCTCCCAGACCTTGTTAATAAAACATCATTTAGTGCACTTTTTTTTCTACAAATATAAGCATGATTACAAAAGTGATACTGATTTTATACAACTTTATATAAAGTGACGTATTTTAGACACAACAGTCTGTTTTTGCTCTATTTTGCCGACTAAAATAGTTCCTTAGTGTGTTTTCTGAGCAACACACGGCAGTGTTTCATTACTGAATGAACAAAACGTTTGAATGAATGATTCAATGACCGAATTTCCCGAACTCAAATGTTGTGAGCGGTGCTAAATTCGGCTGGCATCCAAGCTACTATTGTCTTATTCTAACTGAATTTATTGATTAAATGTAAGAATTTATTTGTTTATCAAAATAAGCTTTTTACATATATTATGTAATTTAATCGCTTTTTTTAAATGGTAGAAAAGCCCATAAAATGGTAAAAATGCATTTAAACTTATTGAAAAGATTTAAGTCACTGCTGCGAACTGACCACCAAACAGAATATAAAGAATATCAAGTCAGCTGTCCATGGCAGTCCTAAACCTGCCAAGATACCAATACAATAAACACACTCAGCAAAATATCATCATTGATAAAATCCCAAAAATATTGAGATATAATTGTGTTAATATCACACACCCCTAATGTCTATAAAAATTGAAGTCATTGGCAACCAAAACTGTTGGTATACCAACATTTTATATATATATATATATATATATATATATATATATATATATATATATATATATATATATATATATATATATATCTTATTTTGAGTTAGTTTTGCAGAAGTCACACAGGATTGAAACTACATAATGGTGAGTAAATTGACATTTCATTTTTGAGTAAGCTCTTTCTCAAATGTTATATCCTTAGCAGCCCTGGTCATTTCAATAACATCTAACAGGCAGTGAAAGACATTGTGAGTATATCTAATGATAAGCTAATAATTAATGAGATGCTGAAATAGGTCATCGTTGTGTGTGTGTGTGTGTGTGTGTGTGTGTGTGTGTGTGTGTGTGTGTGTGTGTGTGTGTGTGTGTGTGTGTGTGTGTGTGTGTGTGTGTGTGTGTGTGTGTGTGTGTGTGTGTGTGTGTGTGTGTGTGTGTGAGTGAGTGAGTGAGGAGTGAGGAGTGAGTGAGTGAGTGAGTGAGTGAGGAGTGAGTGAGTGAGGAGTGAGTGAGTGAGTGAGTGAGTGAGAGAGAGAGAGAGAGAGAGAGAGAGAGAGAGAGAGAGAGAGAGAGAGAGAGAGAGAGAGAGAGAGATAAAAGTTCAGGACCACTTGAAGACTATCCTTGAACATCACATGAAGACAAAAACAACAATAATCCTTGCCTTTTATCAAAAGCTAAAAGGCCTACTGAAAGCGATTACAATAGGACCATATTTCAACATTTCCCTAATTTACTGTTTAGATATAGATAGTACATCTCGTACTCAACCAGTTAAGCATGGAAGAAAGAACAGAGGGAACTTCAACAACATTCAGCTGTACTAGCTGCCGTTCAATTTGAGGAATAGGTTGTGTCATGTTACCTGAAAAATGACTCAGTCAGTCCAGTACTGGGAGACAAAAAAAATTTCAAATGTGCTAAAACAAAGGGCTCAAAACAACAGGGATACTATGTTGAGACTAGTAATAACCATCCAGACGAGACGAGAGCCTGTCCATTTGAATGAGAGACTGACGGTCAACAGCAGCACGAGCGCTGACCGCAGATCCGGCTGTAATCCCCCTCCATCCTCCGCAGCATGCTGCGTTAATGTCATCAAATCCCGTGTTCTCGCCCTATCACTCCATTTATACAGCATGCAATAGCAATGTTTGCCATGTCCTATTTAATTCAATCATTAAACCTATAATCTGTCAAAGATATACGTCCAAAGCAATGACATTAGAGGTTGTTGTGCAGAACACTTAAGTGCATTCGGTTTGGAAACTACCTGTCCTCTCCTTCCATGATAATTGGACAATATCGTAGAGATTATTTTCCAGTGTTAGATTCAGACAGCGCAACAGCTAGCGAGGCCATGCATCCCCCTCCGCCGCCTATGACAAATCAAAATAACACAACAGATAGTGTGCAGGAAGCCCAAGATGCGAGCTCCATCACATTGCGTTGCACTGCATTTAAAACGCCATATAGCCTCCGCTCGCAGATATAACCCTCACATTAGTGTGTTGAACCGTAATGTTTGGGTGGAAAGCTCACATGATAGTCTGGGTAGGAGTGAATGTGCGCGGTGGACGCACAGACACACGCCGAAACAAAAGGCGACCAGCATGGTCATTCACACTCACTCACACACGGCACCAGTGTGAGATAACTGAGCGTTACATTACCTCACAATTTTGACAACCGTATAATATGTGGTGGCCATTACTAAATCGTGATGGCAAAAGCTTCATATTAATGAACAGATAGGCAGACTTACCGATGGCGTGGCTGTATTTTCAAATCCAACGAATCTCAACGTTTCTCTTGGGCGAAGACAAAGCGGAATGGTTTCGTCCAGATCACATAGGTGTTTCTTTTTTCCTCCCGGTTAAAAGCCAGATCACTCGATCGTTTTTTTCTCCATTTAAATCCGTATCTTTGTGTGAGTGTGGGTATTATTTTTTCAGCCCGAGCAGCGCGGACGGTTATGAAACATAAAGCGAATCCCTCGCGTGACGGTAAACTCAGGTAACCACGCCGATTTCAAACCGTTATTTCAGTTCTCTTCGAATTGTTTTTGAATTCCTTCGTAATTGTCATGCAGCCTTGGTGTCACGCTCGTCTTTCTTTAGTCCGACTGATAGACGAAAGAATGAATGATCAAGGGGGGGTTGCGGGGGCCCAGTAGCATCATCGCGCTCATACATAAAGCGCGAGCGAGCGCCTACACACGAGAGACAGCAGCGCGAGTGGGACACATCTGATTAGTATGTTTAACGCATTTCGCGCCCACGGATGCACAAGGAGCGAATTAATTTTGCCGTGCTTTTTCTCTCGTAAATACAGCGTTCGCGAAGCCTATGGATGTTTTTTAAACAACAATTGTGCCGGTGAAGACAGCCTACACTACTTGTCTGTCTATCTGCGGATGGATATTTGCCACCATTACGCAAATTAGATATAGAAAGAGAGTGACATAAGCAAACTTGTGTGACAAACTGTAATTTGGGCTCATATACGACCGAATTGATTATTAAATAGTATTATAATAATATTAATTATTATTAATATTTTTAAATTACAGTTTGTCACACAAGTTTGCTTACTATAAAAACTATCACTCTAAAAACTATTACTATGGTTTACTCAATTTTTTTGGTGAAACATTTTTACACTAACAAAATTGAGTACATTTTAAAGCAGTGAAATCAAGTATATACACCGTATGAACTGAGTAAATGTAAGTAAAATTAAGTAGATCTGAGTAACTGCATTTGGAACACTAACAAATATAATTGAGTAGAAAAAAATGGGTAAAAAAACATTTAAACAACAATATGAGTTATATTAACTGTATATATATATTTTGAGTAATATTTTATAGTATGACTTTAATTTCCTCTAAACCTTCATAAAAAAAACTCCATACAAACATTTATACATGACAGTGGCCTTTATTGTAGATGAGTAAGTTAACGTTACAGCAATACTTCATGTATTACTATTTTGACATGTGTACAATATTTTAGACTTTTACAACATTTAAACTCACGTAACAAACATTTTAGAAGTAAAATTTAAACATTTAAAAGTAATTCAAGTGTAATTAACCGGTCTGTTATCCATTTCCACCGAATCAGCGTTGGTCCTTGAGCCTCAGATGCACTCACGTTCTGCGGGTGGACTTTGAACTTCAGACCGCCGTCCTGCGTTTCACCCGTAGGCCGAAAAATGCTGCAACGCGCCTGACTCCATAACCTGCCAATAAACAAACAGTGCACAACTGTGAGACTATTTTATTATTCAAAATTAATTAACGTTATATTCTTTATCTTTAGGAATAAAGTCGTGTGTTTTGAGTAAGGCACCAGGCGTTTCAAAGACAGCCGCCACACTCGTTTAGATGACACACCTTGCCTCCCTGTATGTTGTTTTGCATTAAATACAATTATTTTAAGCACAGTAATGAGTTTATAGAAAAAATAAAACACACAAACCTGAATTTCACAGAGGAAATGCACCAATTCTGCGACACTGAGGAACTGCGAGACTGAAGAGAATTCAAACAGCCCGCCTCCCTCAACCGTCGAGCTGTGGTCACGTCAGGGGCGGGGAGGGGTGCACTGTTTTTATCGAGTAAATTTACTCAGTTTATTCAGTGTGTGTTGAATATTAATAATCTTGATTTGAATTAAGTAATATTTGTGGTTCTTGAAACCGATCAACTTAATTCTCCATTCTCAAATATTTTTTATAGAAGTTTCACAAATATATTAAGTATATTTAAAATAAATAATTGGTTAATCAAATACTAAATTGTTTTAGTGAAAAAAACTTAAATATAACTGTGCAACTGTGCATTACCTGTTGGATTTTTAGTCAATTATTTTGGTATTTTCAACTCAAACCATCAAGTAAATGATGTTCAGAGATTTTATTAAGTTAATAAAGTTAATTATTACAGTGAAATTTACTAAGCCATTGAATTATTTTTTAGAGTTATATGCTTTAAATCGGTTGCCCAGCTAACAATTTTTGGTTAGGGTTAGGGTAACCATTTATTTTTTAGTTAGCCAGGAAAGTTTTCTTAACCAAAATTTGGTTAGTAGAACGTTATTCTCTAACATTACTTAAACATCCCCCTAACGTTATACTCTTGACACTCACTGACCTGACCTGAGCCTTGAGATCCCTTTGCTTACCATGGTTTACATTTAACATAGAATACTGTGTAAAAAAATATTAATTTGAAAGCTCTATGGGTTTACTGTCAAGTCTGTTTAACGATATGGATGCTTCAGCAACAGTAATATTGTAATTTGTGTATGGAGTACAAATTACATTACGCAGCATCAAAATGGGACTTCAGCCATTGCTAAATATCGCAAGAAGAATTCAATCTGTTGCGTTTGGTTAACATGTACAAGAAAAGCATCCATTGAAAAACATCCAACAGCACTTTTTGTCCACAAAAGTTAAAGGGTTAGTTTACCCAAAAATGAAAATTCTGTCATTAATGACTCACCCCCATGTCTTTCCACACCTGTAAGACCTCTGTTCATCTCCGGAACACAGTTTAAGCTATTTTAGATTTAGTCTGAGAGCCTTCTGTCCTTCCATTGAAAATGTATACGGTATACAGTCCATGTCCAGAAAGGTATGAAAACCATTCGGTCTATGTGACATCAGTGGGTTAGTTAGACTCTTTTTAAGCATCGACAATTCATTTTGGTCCAAAAATAACAAAAACTACGACTTTATTCAACATTGTCTTCTCTTCCGGGTCTGTTTTCAATCCGGGTTCACGAGTCCACAGTGACATTTTTTCAGCGTAATATCATTGCGCCTGCTGCAGCCATGGTACTGCAGCAAAGTTCCTTGACTATTATGCAGGAATGAGAGTGTAGTTTCTAGCCATATTGCTCTAGAAAATCGCAACTTTTCATTTTCCATCGATCTTCGTACACGATGTAACTATACACATCACAGCATGTAAATAAGAAAAAATTTGTTGGCCTTATTTTGTCACTTACTGAGCAGTATAGGCTAGAAAAAATGGAGCCATTTACCTCCAGTTTTATTTTTAGGTTATTTAAAAAAAAAAGAAGTATCCTGCAACGTCCTGGGGATGTTATTTTATGGTTGCAAAATGATAACCTAAAAATAACCATTAGGGAACTTTCTGATTAAGTAATTTTTAGGTTATTGCAAAATGATAACCTAAAAATGACCATTAGGGCACAATCTGTCGGCCTGTAAGTACTTTTTACCAAATAGGAATCAAATGATAACGTTAGGGGAACGTACTGTGTTTGCTGTGGGTGTTTAAAAATGAGGAAGCAAAGTAACATAAGTTGCTTTTACACTTTTTAAGGTCACATTTTGTAATATTTGCATTGTTTTATTTTTGTAATACCAGTTTTTTCATGATGTTTTTTTTTGCCTCCCTTGCCTCCTCAGGAGAAACGCCCTGGCTTAAAGGGGTGATGAATTGAGAAACCAACTTTCCCTTGAGCCTTTGATATATCAAAGTTCATCATGATATAAGAACATTCTGTAAGTTTCAGAGCTGAAAACTTCCTTGTTAGTCAAAGAAAAGCTTTTATAGACACCAGGCCCAGAAAATGAGAGCTGGAATCCAATGACGTCATGGGAAGAAATGCAACTCAACTGATGAATATGTATGCGTGCTTCTGAAGCCCCGCCCACAGAGTCGAGGCACCACAGGTTTACAGAGCAGTGATTATGGCGAGAAAAGTAATATATTGCTCTGTCGCTGCATAAGCTTCCTTCGGATGATACTATTAGGAATGAGTGGTTGAACTTTATTTTTAATGAAGTTCCAGCTCACGTGGGGAAGACATGCACGTGTGTTCTTCATTTTACTGAGGAATCGTTTGTAAACAAGTCTCAGGTGCTAGATTTGCAGACACAGTGTTGTGCCTTCTATATTGGATTCGACAGGAATGGTGCAACAAACTTATGTGAGCAAAACGTCTTTTTTATATGTAATGGTCGAAAGGCCTATGAATCTCAAATTATATTCCTTTCTTGATCTGAGCATGCGTGTGTGTGTGTGTGTGTGTGTGTGTGTGTGTGTGTGTGTGTGCGGTTTGTGCTTATCGACCGATCGGGCGGGCCATGTAATACAGAAATAATATTCCAATCAATCTCGGGTGGATGAGAAATAAATCTTTGTACTCATTAAATATGCAAATCTTATCCAATCCTAGCCGTGGGCGTTTACTTCCAAGTCTCCAGTGCGGCCCATCGAAACCCAGCGTTCAGCCTCAAAACCAGTGTAGAAAATAGCCTATTACTTATTCATTATGATGTTTTTGAATGTAAAAACCACACAAACGTCACTAGTTGACCTCAGACAACAGTATAAAAAAAATTAAAAAGCCAGTTCAGTTCATGACCCCTTTAAACATTGGTCCACAGATAACACCGTCTACCCAAACAAGGCTAGATCACAGGGACACTTGGCAACTTTGCTAAAATGTACAGGGCCCAGGACACAAAAAGGCCTGTACATGTAATTTACGACTTGTACTTCTTACACCATGTCTGAACCAGACGTGGCGTGTCTGATTTAGCCATTGACATTATATATATATATATATTTTTTTTTTATTAATATGACTCATTTAATCTTTCATCAAAAACATTTATGTTCCCTATACACTCTCCTGCAACTCATCTCTTCTCTTATGATGTGTGCACCGGTGCAAGGGTGGGACAATAATCCCTTCTTTTCAGCAACCTGTCACTCTCACGACATCGCACCAATAAGCAAACGACAATCAATCCTACAATCCAATCAATTCCTAACAGACGGAATTCCGTCCTTCAGTTTTTTTCATTCGTGAAGCCATTTCACTCGGATATGCATCACAATAGGGAAGGATAGTTAATCACAATCGTGTCATGCGGACTTTAACAACAATGGACTATAGGGCCTCCGCTTTTTGCCTGTGGTACCGAGAACAGTATCCCCTGTTTGTTTTTTTTATTGGGAAAGGGACACCTCTGACTGATTAGTACCATGAAATAATAGAAGTTCAGAGGCCCCTTGCTCTTGTTTGTGACATAGAGATGGGGCCCTCAATTACTTAGGCTAGCACAGATGCATGAAAAAATCAGGGGCTCTTGTGTTTTTCCAGATGGGTGATTTACACTGGGGGATGGGGTCTTCGATCCATTTGGGTGTGGGTCAGACTGCTTGGGGCCTCTGGGCATGTGCCCCACATGCTGGTCGGTAATCACAAACCCAGAACATAATGCATCAGGACATGCGTGCGCTACATCAATTACATGCCAGATCTGATGGCGAGCGGTTACACCTAGACTTGAATGAAACATTGCAGATGATAAAGAGGATCTTAGGAAAAACACTGTAGGAAAAACAAGTCAACAAAAGTCTGAACTGATCCTGATGGAGATTGCTGAACATTAGTCTATAATGCTCCCACATAAAAATATTCCTGCCAATGAATGCAGCATATAAAGAACTTTGTCAAATGACATTTACATAACAGCAGATAGGTATTCAAACATAATATTTGATAACTGAACATGCTCGTGCCATTATCTTGTTCCATTGGGTCTCATGTTATTCACTTATAAATTTGCATACATGTACTAGAGATCCTTTTAGCCGTTGCCCATTATCTGAGTTCTCTGTTGCAGAAGTAGACTATTGCTCAGTCTGAACAGACATGAACTTCTAGATCCACACACTATCTTAACAATAATAATAAACTAGAAGATGAAAACTGATTAGCCTATAGATCACCCTTCTTCCTGATTTAGGAGTTGAATATTCTTTTTTATGCAGTGCAAAAATGTATCTCTCTCTCTCTCTCTTTTACTAATGTCTGTCTGACTCTCTCTCTCTCTCTAAACCTCCACCCCTCCACCTACAATGGTCAACATCCCTACCTGGTCCCCTCTTTTGAAAGAGCACACAATAATGTGGGAGACAAAGGAAAAGAGCTGAGTGGGCAGTGCTTCGTATCTGTGCACTGGGGCCCTCTGTAGCTGGGACAGACTGGCTGAAGCTCTGCTTACATAGAACTGCTTTCTGCTCACTACAGCACATTCAGTCTCTCACCCTGTCTCTCACTCAGTTTTCTCTTTTAATGTCTGTCTGTCTACAGTTTCTCTGTTTTTCTATTAAATCTGTGTTACTCTCTGCCTCAAACAGACATGGCAGTGTGGGTGTAGAGAGGTAAAGGTACTGGGACAGGTTGTGGGGTTGTCAAAATGTATATAGGGGAACGAGGGGCACAACCTAACTTGGGGTTAGTTGTAACGCGAATGGTTTAAACTAAAGCTTTCCACTCATGACAGGACGACGAAACTTATGCCATATCAACATTATTTAGAGAAAAAATTGTGCAAAAATTTAAAAAATCTTTGGAAGATATCACTGAACATTTTTTACCATAGCAAAAGTAAATTTCTTACTCAAGTTTATTTTTCATCTCTGTTTTTTTGTGTTTATTTAAAACTAGACAAATGTTATATTATTTGAATCCATTATCTGTTATTTAACAGCTGATATCGTTCTTTAATGTTGATCTAACCAGCCAAAGACACAAGCCACGGTTTAAATCCCAGTTGTGCAGATGGGGTGCGTTGTAACACTGTGTTAAAATGAGCTCCTAATAGAAATATGCTATTATATTCTATACTTTGATTAATTATTTTGAGAAACCATGAGAAAAGGTTGAATAAAGACTGAGAGTCAATGTTCAGAAATTATTCATTAAAAATATTTTTTTAACTATGCTGTATAGCTGTATTTAGCGATGTGTTTGTTGTCAAACTAAAAAAAGGCCATTATTTTATTTTAAAAAGTTAATAACTTTTTTTTATAATAGTTTGTTTTGAATATTTTTTTGATTATATCAGGTGACATTTTAAGCTGTCATTTGATCATGTTACAATGTACCCCACCTATGGGGAAGCCGACAACTTTCTGCAGAGTCAATACTGACCACCGAACTTCATGTGGCTAGATTAGCTCAAGACCAGTGCATAGAGAGCTTCATGGAATGGGTTTCCATGGCAGAGTAGCTGCATCCTTAAGCCTTACATTACCAAGTGCAATGCAAAGCGTCGGATGCAGTGGTGTAAAGCCTGCCACCACTGGACTCCAGAGCAGAGATGTGTTCTCTGGAGTGACCAATCACAATCATTTGTCTGGCAATCCAATGGATGAGTCTGGGTTTGGCGGTTGCCAAATATTTGTCTGACTGCATTGTGCCAAGTGTGGTATGGGGTTGTGTGTGTGTGTGTGTATATATATATATATATATATATATATATATATATATATATAATGGGTTAGAAGCAGGAAAAATGGCAAGCATAAGGATTTGAATGAGTCTGACAAGGGCCAAATTGAGATGGCTAGAACACGGAGTCAGAGCATCTCCAAAACTGCAGCTCTTGTGGAGTGTTCCTGGTCTGCAGTGGTCTATCAAAAGTGATCCAAGGAAGGAACAGGGGTGAACCGGTACCAGGGTCATGGGAGGACACTTTTTGCATACGACGTCTCGCTGAGTAAATCAACTGAGAATGGCTCTAATTTACATGTATTTCTTTCACCTGAATCTCCCCCCATCTTACTTCACCTCCCCATGCCGTGACTATCGGAAACATACACAAAATCTATATGATCTAAAAGTGAACAAATACTTCACAGTATATAGGCCCTACGTGTTTGATATCATTGGAAATTTCTTAGTGCGACTGGTACAAATATCGCATCTCCACAGAAGCAAAAAAGGATATATTAAAGGTTTTAAGAGTTTAAAGAGATCTTGGCTATGGTGGGTGTGGCTTTCGTTATTTTGTCAATACAGGTCTGAGACAGTGATTGCATGTAAATTCCCTTTGTTAACATATGTTTCCATTTGAAAGAAGTGACTGTCTGGTCTGAGTACTTAAGGTGATAGCAGAAAGTTAGGGGCGCAATATTGTAAATCAGATTCGCTTGTAACGTTGTGTGTCCAGCCAACGTTACGTATGGAAAGTCAGGAACGCATCTCTCACTCTTTACTTCAGAGTATTAGGTGTTATGTATTGTAAGACCGCTGAAATCGCTCCAATGGCGGCAGCGAAGGGCGGGCGAAGGTATCTGCGCGTTCGATGTTCTCAGCTGGGCAAAATGGATCTAATTCCAATTCCTCTTTATCTGACTCCATTTTATTATAATTTAGAATTTAGATTAGAATGCCAATTTGGTTATTTGGTCATTCATATTTAATAGTTAGCTACACATTTAATCATTCCGTTTAACCCTTTGTGGAAAGTACCCATTCATGATCTCATATAGATCGTTAATAATTCCAGAGTAAGTCAGAATAAATCAAAATGTAACAATTTATTAAACAGTCAGGTATAATTCCAATTACATAATCAATTCTAAGATTCTTAACACATCGAATACTCTTAAGTAAAGAGATGCGTTCCTGACTTTCCATAGGTTACGTAACGTTGGCTGGACACAACGTTACGGGCGAATCTGAATACAAAATTGCGCCTTGACTCTTCTGCTACGCTGCCTTTAGTATTCAGACCTGACAATAACTTCTTTCAAATGGTAACATATGTTAACAAAGGGAATTTACATTTAATCACTCTCTCAGACCTGTATTGACAAGACCAAATGGTTGAAAGCCACACCTCCAATACTATATATGCAACATCTCTTTAAACTCTTAAAACCATTGTTATCTTCTTGAATATTTCTGTGGGGATGAGATATTTGTACCAGTCGCACTAAGACATTTCCAATGATATCAAACACATATATATTGTTTAGTATTTGTTCATTTTAGATCATATAGATTTTTGGGTATATTTTCAATGGTCACAGCCATTAGGAAGTAGGATGGGGGGAGAGATAAATACATGTAAATTAGAGCCATTCTTAAGTTGATTCACTCAGTGTGATGTCGTCTGCAAAAAGTGTCCATTGTCCTCAACCAGACAAACCGGCAGCACTTTTTAAAGCCTTTCAGTCCGCCTCTTGGTCCATTGGGTCAAACTCAAGTGGATCCCATGGGATCATAATTAGACGTTGGTTGATATCTTTTGAAATGTAAGTTGTCTTTGCAATGTAAGCAGCTGTAGGGACCTTCTTAGGGCTCTGTGTTCACCGGCTGGACACCCAGTCTCATCAGGTGTATGTAGTTTGAGTTCAGCAGGTGGATTAGTATCTTTCAGGTGTTCTACCTGTGGTAGAAGTTCAGCACATCCTGTGGGCATCGATTCATAGAGTCAGTCTCGGACCTTGTGACCTGTTCAGTTAACGTGTCACTCCTTCATGGAGAACTTTCTGCTTCTGTAGCACCTTTCCGATGATAATCTGAACCTCCTTGTCCAATCCTCTCACCTCCAACGGTGCGGTTATCTGGCTCCTTTGTAGTTACACGCCATTTGGTGCATGACACCTGAAAAGCATCTTAATGACCTCTTAATGACTGAACACTGGTGAACTTGAAGTCATAAGGAACACATAATGCAGCAAAAAACGAAACATAAAAGTAGGTTCATGTCAGATAGTGCGATTGGTACATCTTCTCTCAAGTGTTTTTTCAAGGTCATAAATGGTAGGGTGGTCTCAGTTTATCATCTAATTCTTCACTATCACTGTGGAGGTAGTG
Source organism: Gobiocypris rarus (assembly GCA_023029165.1). NCBI lineage: Eukaryota > Metazoa > Chordata > Actinopteri > Cypriniformes > Gobionidae > Gobiocypris > Gobiocypris rarus. Next base: position 32,768,384 of record CM040916.1, on the reverse strand, counting down.
CAATCTAAGTATTCTTGGTCTGAATCACTCAAGGAAAAGCAGCAAAAAGTCAGTATATATTTAAATATATGATATGCATCAATAAACCATATAAGAATAACAACAATTCAATCACAATTATGAAGGTGTATACCGGTATATAATAACCACTGTGTTTGTTCAGGAATCTCCCAATGTTATTAATGCAGATCTAAACATGATTAGTCATACAAAAATGGGGATTGTGTATCCCTGGTAACAGAGTGTGTGTGTGTGAGTGTGTGTGTTTGTGCTTTTGTGTGTGTGTGTGTGTGTGTGTGTGTGTGTGTGTGTGTGTGAGAGAGTGTGTGTGTGAGAGAGTAGCCATGCATATGTGCAATGCATTGTTTTCCCATGAGTTAGTGGATGGTTGTAAATAAAGTCATCATGGGATCTCTATGTTCTGTGTGTGTAAAGCTATCTGGATCTGTTAGTGTGAAAAAATGGGCAATAGATCTTTAGTGAAGTAACACTTTTAGACTCTATGCCATCTTTATCGTCTATGATGTGTAATGTTCAGCCTGAATAGATTTGGTCTATTCCAGGTGATGTTGTCGTGAGTGTAGGGTGTGTTCTATGTTCATGTTTGGGAGATGGGTGGAATCTAATCAATATCAATCTGTGTTGCATAATTTAGTACCAGTGCTACACTGGGAGGTCGTAGTCATATTGTGAGATGTGAATGACCCCATCATATTTATATTCGCACCCATCTCTCAAATCTCAAGTTCTGACAATTTTCCGTTGCCCTGGCTCTGATGCAGGGGGAGGGGGACTTTTGGTCGTCCATCCTCCAAGGAATTGCAATTGTCAACCTGAGATAGAAACAAATTTAGAGAGAAACAAATTTGGACAGAAAACAATTTAGAGAGAAACACAGTTAATTTCTGCTGTTGTTTCAGTTTTTTAACACTTAAAGCTGCTCTTGCAGTCAAGCCTTCACAATCTGCTGTGTTTGAGCATTATAAACTCCAGTTCTGCTGGAGAATTTTTCTGTGTTTTAGCATTATAAACTCCAGTTCTGCTGGAGAATTTTTCAGGATTAATCAGAAACTTCTAGTTGCTCTCATTACAGTTAGTTTGAGTGAAGGATGAATTGGTTTTCTATTATCCGTGCCACACTTCTAGTTTTTCTAGTTCTGTAGGCATAAGATAATATCACAACTCCTCCATTTTGGCACTGGGAATTGAACCAATGAAAAGTATTAGAACTTGCTCAAATTAGAAATTGCAAAGGTCAGAGTTATTGAGTCCTGTTGTGATGGAAACATTTTCATGGTTAGTGCAATTGTAATTCACACTGTAGCCAGACGGCAATTCTATGCTCCTGTACATGGTTTTACTGCAGCTATATGGGAAATAGCAGAGTTTCCACTCAGAAGACAAACAAATACAACATAGACAGACACACATGCAACTTGAAATTGCTATACAATTCCAGTATTGCGATTATTCCAATTTACACAAGATACGTGGCCTAGAATGCATAGCATCTCTACAACCTTTACCTAAGTGTTTAATGCAACATTTACAGTAAAGCAATCATGTGTTTTAAAGAATAAACTTAACTAGCCTATGTGCATCTAGTAGCACAAACAACTATAATGTGTGTTCTATGCGCACGTGTTTAGTACAATTACAAATTTGAAAATACAGACAGGATCATTGCAATTTGGATGTTTTAATTATTAAACTCACTGCTATTGACCACTTTAAAGAGATCAATAGCTGAAGATCTTGCATGAACACTGCCGTTGAGGATATTCATGTCAAATCTTTTACATGTGTTATACTCAGCAATCAAGATTCCGATAACACTGAGCCTCGCACCAGCCGGGTTTACGATCTCTTGCCACAACTCGTCAGTCTTGGTCATTAAGGCAGAGGTGACACACTGATATTCTGGACGTCTGTTACCACTGTGATCATTCCAGAATATTTTTATTCAGTTCTCTTGGATCTGACTTCGCTTAATTAATGCAAAATTGTTTCCAATCAGAGGCCATGACCATTATCAATGAATTAAGCGACCAACTTGTTATAACTCTAATGATAACTTTCTATAATCATGCCGTGGTTTTCCACGCTTTAATTAGAACAACGTTACAATAATTAGGAATTGAGGTTGCCCTATTTAGATTGGTCTAACAATTTATTATTGTTCTAAACGGAATAGACTCGTTTGATCTATCAACCCCTTACAGTTCAAGTATACGTACCTTACGCCAATTTGTTAGTCGGAGCTCTAAAACATCAGTCTGGTGTGTTTCACCAAAAACCGCATCTTAGTCCGTGTAACTAACCTGAGCGTAGTTTTGTGGTGTCATGGACACAACATGATCTACTGAGTTATTAACACAACATACATCATAGTAAGTTTAAATGTATAAAACAAATCATTCGGAAATCATGGATTTTGAATTATTTTTCTGGTAGCAAAACTTTACAAACAGCACAAGTGTGGGAGTTCTGTTTACAGATTTCTCCAGTTTTGTGTCACCTTCCTCCACATAATGTCCTGCTTGGCAATTGTAATACAATGTATATTATATTTTTATTTATAATATAATTATATTAAAAAGAATATCAAATAATTAATGTTATTTCTGGTCCATGTTACCTTGTTATTTGAGCTGGCTCAATTAATGAAAAGGTTTTTACTGATTTCTAATACTTTACAAATATGAATAAACGTTTGATTATTCTACTTAACTCTTTACATTTATTGAAATCGTTCATTAGGTTCTCAGAGTCGCACAGGGTCCTCGCACTTTCCATTATGCGGGCCCACGATCACATAACTTGTCAGTCTTGGTAATTAATGCCAAATGTTAGGCGGAGCTCTGCAATCTCAGTCGGTGTGCCTCAAAGCTCCACCCAAAACCGGACTGCAGTCCGTTACTAACCTGACACAGATATGCGGAAACAATGGATTCACATAATGCACTAAAATCAATACTTTTGGAGTAAATCAGAACGAAGTCAAACGCAACAACATATTTGTCAAAGTGTATTAAAGACCGTGATTGTGGTTTTGTCCTGCAGTCACAGCCAACTGGCTTGTTCATTGCATGCACAACAACAGTCAGGATTAAGGCCAATGAGAGGACTCTGTTGTCGTTAACATCCAATGAACTAGCAGCACATGCTGGGTGCAGTCCAATCCCTGCTCAAATTCTGTTTTTGAGAGTGAAGTTTCGTATTGTATTTTCGTGTCAATACATTTGAATATGAAAAGGCTGTGGTTCAGGGATGATGTGGCACATTCATTGTATCTCTTTTTAGATTTCAAATGCCTAGTTGCTTGATTTAGTCTATTTAAAGACTAATCTGCACGATGGCACAGTTGCAATTTTAACTGATTTACAAAATGTGATAGATTTAGCTTGAGTTACTTCTTTGGCTAAACGCTCCCATGCAACGTGGAGAGAAAGTGTTCTCCGAGTGAGCGTGATATGCCCCGTGGGCTCAGCTGAGCCACTCAGAAACATTAAATCGTGCGTTTTCTTGACAAAAATAGTAACAAACATCACTATCATTCTGTTTATCAGTTTTAGATTTTAATCTTACCGCCTCTTGATTATTTTTTGTCGAGTATTTTCGATTTTGTAGCAGTAACAGCAATTGGTCAAACAAAAAGTTTTCTTAACTTTAACACATTGCATTGCATCACCCTGTTTCTCCCATTTTGCTTTTCATAAACAAATGCATTATCAAATCGCATGTTTTTTAATTGTTTCTGAACTTAGATTTTTCATTCTATTGTCTGATCGCTCTCATCGCTTGCACATAGTTAATGAGACAATGGAGACTCATTTAGCTGATTTTATCACATTAGGCTCTAATTTATAGTTCTTCGTCGAGGCTCAGAAAATAGATCGTTTTAGTTTAGTTTCAATCTCTTGTTGCGCGAATGCCGACAAGGAGATCTTTAACAATTAATAGCAAGAGTTTTCATTTCTTATCTGCGCTGTTGTTAACCATGTCTGATGTGGTTATGTCTATTGAATCAATTCACAAACTCCGGATTTACACGGTCAAACATTCGGGTTTTCCCAAAACATTTCTAAACAAGACAGAATGAATTTGACTTACCACAACAGCTGAAGAAAGAGAAGCTCAAACCTCTTGATGATTTTAGAATGCAATACTTCGCTGAAAAACATGCTGCTCGTTGTTTGAGCACTGCAGCATCACGTCGCCGGGTCACCAAGCTGTAAGACCGCTGAAATCGCTCCTATGGCGGCAGCGAAGGGCGGGCGAAGGTATCTGCGCGTTCGATGTTCTCAGCTGGGCAAAATGGATCTAATTCCAATTCCTCTTTATCTGACTCCATTTTATTATAATTTAGAATTTAGATTAGAATGCCAATTTGGTCATTCATATTTAATAGTTAGCTACACATTTAATCATTCCGTTTAACCCTTTGTGGAAAGTGCCCATTCATGATCTCATATAGATCGTTAATAATTCCAGAGTAAGTCAGAATAAATCAAAATGTAACAATTTATTAAACAGTCAGGTATAATTCCAATTACATAATCAATTCAAAGATTCTCAACACATCGAATACTCTTAAGTAAAGAGATGCGTTCCTGACTTTCCATAGGTTACGTAACGTTGGCTGGACACAACGTTACGGGCGGGCGAATCTGAATACAAAATTGCGCCTTGACTCTTCTGCTAGCTGCCTTTAGTATTCAGACCTGACAATAACTTCTTTCAAATGGTAACATATGTTAACAAAGGAATTTACATTTAATCACTCTCTCAGACCTGTATTGACAAGACCAAATGGTTGAAAGCCACACCTCCAATACTATATATGCAACATCTCTTTAAACTCTTAAAACCATTGTTATCTTCTTGAATATTTCTGTGGGGATAAGATATTTGTACCAGTCGCACTAAGACATTTCCAATGATATCAAACACATATATATTGTTTAGTATTTGTTCATTTTTAGATCATATAGATTTTTGGGTATATTTTCAATGGTCACAGCCATTAGGAAGTAGGATGGGGGGAGAGATAAATACATGTAAATTAGAGCCATTCTTAAGTTGATTCACTCAGTGTGATGTCGTCTGCAAAAAGTGTCCATTGTCCTCAACCAGACAAACCGGCAGCACTTTTTAAAGCCTTTCAGTATTGAGGATATTTGAATTGATTATGTAATTGGAATTATACATGTACCTGACTGTTTAATAAATTGTTACATTTTGATTTGTTCTGACTTACTCTGGAATTATTAACGATCACTAGGAGGTCATGAATGGGTACTTTCCACAAAGGGTTAAACGGAATAATTAAATGTGTGGCTAACAATTAAATATAAACGACCAATTAACGAAATTGGCATTCTAATATCTAAATTCTAACTTATGATAAAATGGAGTCAGATAAAGAGGAATTGGAATTAAATCCATTTTGCCCAGCTGAGAACACCGATCGCGCAAATACATTCACTGCTCTTCGCTACCGCCACTGGAGCGAATTCAGCGTTGTTACAGTGGCCAAGGCTCATTGATGCACGCGGTGAGTGAAGGCTGGTCTGTGTGGTCCGTTCAAACTGACGAGCTACTGTAGCTCAAATTGCTCAAGAAGTTAATGCTGGTTCTGATAGAAAGGTGTCAGAATACACAGTGCATCACAGTTTGTTGTGTATGGGGCTACTAGCCATCGCCGAAAGTGGCAACAGTGGGCATGTGAGCATCAGAACTGGATCACGAAGCAATGGAAGACACCTACCTGGTCTGATGAATCACGTTTTCTTTTATATCACATGGATGGCCGGGTTGGGATCCCCTTTTTGAACATGTTTGTTTATTTATGTTAATAAACGCCTCCTCGAGGCCTGATGCCACACCCACTGTGTCGGTCGTTTGCTCCTCCTGCCACAATATATATAAAATAGAAGGAAACGAGTAATATTGTGAACTGTTTATTTGGATATATTTTAAAATGCAATTTATTCCTGTGTTGGCAGGGATCAAATAAATGCAGCCCTGGCGAGCAGAGACTTCTTTCAATAACGAAGAAAAAAAAAACGTAAAATGGTTGTGTGTGTGTGTTCGGTGTGTCCTGGTAAACCCTACATTATTGGGACAAAATGTCCCAACAAAGATGGCAATATCTGAAATCCTTGACCTTTTGGGGACATTTTTTTAGTCCCCATGAGGAAAACAGCTTATACATCATACAGAATGGTTATTTGAAAATGTAAAAATGCAGAAAGTAGGTATAGGGTAGGGCTAGTGTAGGGGGATAGAATATACAGTATGTACAGTCTACATGTCCCCATAAAACATGAAAGCCCAACAAGTGTGTTTGTAACAAAAACTACTCACAAGGATGACTCATACAGCATGCTAAAGTCACAATTGCACCCAAGAGAAACAATATTATTAAATGCAAATAAACTATCATATCTCTCCTTTTCCTTTTTTCTCTCTTTCTTCTCCACCGTATCTTTCTCTCTCTCTCTCTCTCTCTCTCTCTCTCTCTCTCTCTCTCTCTCTCTCTCTCTCTCTCTCTCTCTCTCTCTCTCTCTCTCTCTCTCTCTCTCTCTCTCTCTCTCTCTCTCTCTCTCTCTCTCTCTCTCTCTCTCTCTCTCTCTCTCTCTCTCTCTCTCTCTCTGACCTACTAAAAGATATTTATATTCTTCTCACAACCTCCTCAAGTCATCTCACTGGGACAAGCAAACTATTTCTGCTCTCTCTCTCTCTCTTTCTCATTCTCACACCAACAAGTTCTACCTATCCTCCAGAAAAAAAGCTTTTGAAGGTCACCTAGCTGTTCCAGTTTAGACCACAAAAATTGTTGGCATAAAAATAGGACATGGAATGGATGTAGGAGATATATAGGCAGAGTGAACTAAAAGGGGAACAGGATGAAACCAAAGAGAATGCACTGCAATTTAGGTGATAACATTTGAAGTAGATTGACTTATATTACTAAAGAAGCCAGGCTACCCTCGACTCTAAAAACAGCTCTAGCAGTAGTTCCTCAGAATTCCTCAGAAACATACAAACAGAAATAACTGCATGAATAAAACAGCAGGGCGATCCTGCCTATGATATATCTGTTTATTCACACACTTTGATCTTTGTGTTTACCGAAGTGCCTTAGTGTATATTGTGAGTATATCTTTTTTGATGGCTATCCAAATGATTGAATAAATAAAGAAGGAACGAGAAGGGTGTGACAAAATTGGCAAAAGAACTGAAAGGAAAATAGAGCGAGAAAGAATGGGAAATTGGATGGGAAGAGTGAGAAGAAGACAAATAGGTTATTATTCTAGTATGCTTATCTCCGGCACCTTCCCAGAATGCATTGTGTTGAGTGGACAGTGTCAAATGATATAGCCCCTTACAAGATGCTACAGATGGCTGCACAAGTGTGTGTGTGGAGCCAGTTTTGCCTACGTTGTGAGAACCAAATGTCCTCAGATAGTAAACCCCTGAACATTACATAATCTTTAGATTGTGCTATCACTCACCAGAACACTAATCTAGCACAGATATCTGACAGTGGATAAAACGACACAAAGAATTAAAACTAATGAACAGAGGAGAGGAGGAAGCGATGAGGAAAAAGGACACATATTCTCATGCTGTGTGTACAGGGTAGCATTATTCCCTATACACAGTCAGTTTAGACAAAGTTACATATAATAACCCAGATATCCCAAAAAAGTTCTGCCCTTAAACTTTAGCTAAGAACTATTTTAATCAATCATCAACCTAAAATAGCCGTCTGAAACCAGGACGCACAGATACAACCCCTCTCTCACTCATATACTCAAGTTCATTACAGCATCCCATTCTGAATGTTGTAGTATACAGGTAGTGACATTGATGCGGTTTTCATTAATATTATGAGCCTGGAGACATGCGCTGCATGCTTCACTCGCTGCATAGCTGTGACTTTGATACAAACTCTGACCTCATTAGAAAGATAGAGTGGCAGAGGGATAAAGAGAAAGAGAATTAAACAACATAGAGAAAGAGAGAAAGTGAAACAGTTTGAGGCTGTGCTTGAGATGAATCAGGTCAACTGAGATTCAGCAAGATGAGGCGTGAGGTTTGTTCAGTTACATCTTGCAGTTACATGTTTTGATTCTGAACATGCAGATTCATGCATTTCAGAATCAAAACAACTGGGATCTGCAAGTGACTACACTTATCCCAAAAAACATTTCATATATTCCAAACGACTGAAAACAATGTCAATTAATTCAACTCTACCATCCATGTCTGAAGGTGTGTTTAATTACTAAGAGCATTTAAGTCACTTGAGTGTGTGTGTCCTATATTTTAGGCACCTCTGGGTTTGGTACCGAGGGACTTGCTGACCTATTCATGAGCGCCTCTCTAATTATGCTAATTAAGACTTAACAGGGCTGAGCCCTGCAAAGACAAGCATTGTCTCATGAGGATGAGCAGTATAGTCACAATAATATGAATGTAATATTATTAATAATAACACATATATTTATATTTGAACACATATAATACCACGCAACAGACTGTGCAGGTTACATAACCAAGTTGTCTTTTTTTTGTTAAAATATCACTTGCCCATGCACCTCTCTCTCTCAAGTGAAATAAGAACAGGCTATCAGAACATGAGATGTTTCCTGTTGCTATGCAACCGGTATATGGGATGGTGGGTTATTCTGTGCTGTGTATGACACTACATAACCATTCAAACGCAGATCCATCTGCATCACTGGAACATCCTTAAATAAATGCGAGACAGACTGTAGAAGGATTGTCATTCATTGGTGCAGCTCCCTGAATGATGTTGCAAATAGAACTGTAATTAGAGAAGAATAAAAATTGTGCATAAAATTAGGTTTGTGGAAGTTGTTTATATTGATTATGAACTCAGAAAGCACCACCATGAGCAAGTATTCTTATTCTTAATGCAAATGGTAGTAGTTTATGTTATTTTTATTATAAAATTCAGACTATATATATATTTTATATATATATATAACAGTTAGTTCCGTTCCTCAAATTTGATAAAATCAGTCAGTACATTAATGGTGAAATTTCCCCCTGTGAATCTTTGTACAGGTTGCATTGTTGTGCCACTTAGTGACTTTGAGATATTGAATCGTCCAGAAACCAAGTAGCCTATTTCCTTACTATATGCAAAAATCAGTAGCCATATGTTGAGTGCGCATCCAATGGGTATTTTTTAAATAACTTTTTATTTGCACAAACAACAGAGCATTATTAAACAGTTCAGAGAATGTGATTTTATAAACAATATTATATAAAATAATTAAAATAAAAGTTAAAACGTTTTTTTTTTCGTGAAATTAAGGGGATCAAAGTAGGCTATATCTTAAAGGCCCGCTCACACCAGCAGATGATATTGTTCTGTTTAAGTGCGTATTTAATAAAATATTTAACGGTTTTATCATTATCTTCGTCCATGGTGTGAATGGGCCGGTTTGGGCTAGTTTTTTTATTTTATATATATATATATATATATATATATATATATATATATATATATATAGAACAATTTAAGTTTGGGTTTTTGTAAATGAAGTAAAATATAATTTACATACATCTCCATTTTAAAGTAATTCAGAAAAGTGTGTGTGTGTGTGTGTGTGTGTGTGTGTGTGTGTGTGTGTGTGGCCGGCCTGGTAAACCCTGCATTATGGGGACAAAATGTCCCCAAAGATGGCAATATCCGAAATCCTTGTCCTTGGGGGACATTTTTTGGTCCCCATGAGGAAAACAGGTTATAAATCACACTAAGTGATGTTTTTTGAAAATGTAAAAATGCAGAATGTTTCCTGTGATGGGTAGGCTTAGGGGCAGGGGCAGTGTAGGGGGATAGAATGTACAGTTTGAACGGTATAAAAACCATTATGCCTATGGAATGTCCCCATAAAACATGAACACACAACATGACTGTGTGTGTGTGTGCACACGCGTGAGAAAGAGAGAGAGAGAGAGAGAGAGAGAGAGAGAGAGAGAGAGAGAGAGAGAGAGAGAGAGAGAGAGAGAGAGAGAGAGAGAGAGAGCGAGAGAGAGAGAGAGAGAGAGAGAGAGAGAGAGAGGTTCAATAACTGATGTGTGTGATGCACAAAGTATATAGATTTTCCTACTAATGGCTGAATTTGTTGGATAACAACTCTTTGGCTGCAACCGAGATTGCACTTCCTTGCTATAGTAGGCAAAAACCTATAGGCCTATGTGGCAAAAGAATGTCCGAATTCACAGTACTCATAAAAGAGTGGGCAAAAAGTACCCAGATGACAGAATATTTCCAGCAAAATTCTTAAGTGTGCATACAATGGATACTTTACTATCCCGTGAGGCCACGGTAGAGAATTTGTGAAAGACAGTGACGTAAAGGCAACTGATGCATGGTTGGTCACATGATAATGACAACATGGTGGATGTAGTACATCCGTATTACATTCATACTACACACATTCATAGAAGATATTTTTCTAGCGGTGGCAAAGTAATGATTTATTTAAAATAAGTACCCTACTCAGTAGCGAGAGAGAAGAGGTCACATGAAAATGCCAACATGGTAGGCTACGTCCAGAGTGCACTCATATTCTAGAACATGCGTTATCAAATGTAATAGATACATTGTATGTGCAGTGAGTCATTAAATAATTCACTCTAACAATTAATTCAAATACATTCACACACATTTTAAACAACTTTAGATCTGAGCATGGTGATAGCATAATGTCTGTGTTTTGGATCCTGACAGCAACCAGTAAAATAATCTGACAGACACACAGGATAATTCAGAAACTGACAGCAGTCCCATTGAATAACACCTACTACCAACTACAAGATATAGAGCTACAGTTAGATGAACAGATTGTCAAACTGGTGCTCTTCTATATACCAGTGAGTCATAGGCCTACACTGTGAGACAAAGAGAAAGTATTTCTGAGCTGAAGAATGACTCACAACAATAGATTTAATCACATGCTACACTCGGGGTAGGGGAAGAAAAAAAGAGAAAGATACAGGTGACACATGCGATGTGAAAGCTGATGAATGAAAGGATAAATAAGAAAGGTAACTATTAAATTAAATTTGAATAGGCCTATGTCGTTTCAGTCAAACTGTTACTAATATCACCTAATTTTCACCTATTTCTTTTAAATAGCATCCCAGTGCAGCACTCAGACAGTTTGGTGCACCGTGTACCATGGCGATGGCTCCCCCGAGCGGTTAAACTGATTTAGAGCAGTTGATTAACATAATGACCTTGTGTAGGCCTACTGAACCTTCCTCTGACTCAAATACTTGGCAATTTTCGTCAAGTGACTGGAACTCCGCAATGTAGCTGCGGATCTGTGGCATTTTATATCCCACATCATTACTGTGTCCTTGAGCAAAGCAAGCACCAAACCCCAGTTGTTTCCACAAAACCCATCTCTGCAATTAGTGTAGTGTGAGTCACTTTACATTAAGATCATCTGGCTACATTTGACATCTAAATACAAATTCGAAGAATGATAGAGAGCAGCGATCAAACAGACACATGCATATCGCTAGTTCTTAGAGGACAAAGTGTCTTGATCCTTCTATTTAACATGCAAATCGAATGACATGAACGTGTCCTAACATTCAGTGTCACAGGACCTTTGGAGACAGTGCTACAGTCTTCCTATCATAGTCCAAAAGGTAAATATGTTTATTAATTATTACATTCCGGACATAGCACTATACTTGTGATTTTAAAACAAAATCTGCAATTTGTGACATGAGTGGTATTTAAATGTTTGAAGACTGTTCGGTGAAAGAGGGGATTTAACATATGGTTGCCTACATGTGTACAATGAAGGAAGAACTAGGCAATTACAGAAATCCTACAATCTGAAATGAATAGGTCTAAAGAAACATATTTAATGTTCACTTAATTACATGTTATATATTATGATAGTGATAGGATATGCGTTTTTGATATGATGTGTAAATATGTAAAATAAAAAAATAAAAACATTCTAAGACTTTTAAAGCTTATTAAGTTGTTGAGCACTAAGCAGTATAATTCTGAACGCACCCTTTTCACATTTCTGGGTTTCTCAGAAGCAGATTTCGTCATAGTTGGGTAAACTTCTATGGTGGTGAATGAGAGACTACATTAAATATATTTTGCATGTTCCCATTTGCTATAAATAGCAAAAGAAAAACAGTGTTTTCACAACTTTTCCGGAAAAAATAGAGAGAAAGATTTACCGTTAATCCCACAGCCGCTGTATTAGAAACACCCTCACAGCAGCGTTAACTAGTTTCTTGTAATTTTATGCAAATGTAATATTATATAAATTATAGTGTTATAAATATCCATACATTTAAAAAAATGAAAATATTATTTAAAAAATTGCCGGATTTACGATGCAGATGACTCGTCATCACAGTCTGTGAATAGGGTCAATTCATATAGAATACCCATTCTTAATATGTGTAAAAAATGTTGATATATGTTGAAAAATGTCTTAATATGCCAAAACAAAAAAGATTAAGACACCAGTGGACTGTCGCTTTAGTGCACGTTATTCAATATATGACTAAAAGGAATAAATATCACACCACAAAGCCCAAGTTTGCAGATACAGATATTACATATGTCATATCTGGATTCACATCTGCAGCCATCCGTTTTGAGCATTTGCTGAAAAAAGATACTACTATCATTTTTATCCAAATCATTTCTTTAAAAATCCCTGCAAAATTCACTTCAAACTTTTATTGGCGTGTTTAGATGGATATCTGAGATAACATTTAAATAAAAAAGTTAAAGCTTGACTTAAAAGACCTAGAAAGCAAAATCTTCTAATCACTTATCAATGTCAAACTATAGTTTGGTTAGATAAAATAGAACAGAAGAGAAAAGTCATCATTCTTTATAACTAAACTAAATTCCTCCACAGTACAATCAAATATGAATGAACAACACATTTTAAATTGTGGATGCTTTACAGAGTAATTGTGGGAGTTATTTTTATGTTCCACACAGGCTACACAAAGACAAAATGGCTCCCAGATACGTCTGTGCGCTGATCATCTACACAGGTTGGTGGCGTCACATTACAATAAATTCATAATCACAGCAAAATCATTCAAATGAATCCCCTCTCCTTCTTACTGATCTATTCAGTATTCACATTCTTTACCTAGGGGCGATCAGTGTGACTGGACTGCTGGCATCTTGGGTGATGGGGTGCGAATTTTATATCCTTGAAAAATATGTGACAGTCTAGTAATAATTCTACATATTGACAGGTTTTCTATTCTTGTCTAGGATTGAACGAACTGAGATTAAACTGAAGTCTTCCATAAATCTATTCACAATCAGATCAGATGCAGCTCAAACAGAGATGACAACATTAGCGGGTGCATTAGCTGTGACTGAAAGTGTGCCAAACACGCAGAAGGCACAAATAATCACAAACTTTCCTGCAACATCTATGGTATCAAGAGCATCATCTGCCGTTGCTTCAGCCGAACTCTCTCTGCAAACAACAGCTGAGACAGCAGCAGTAAGTGCAGCTGGGTCAGTGGAAACTACAGCTGGGGGAACAATCCTCTTGTCTGAGACTTTAGAGAAATTTAAGACACCCATTTTACCTGTAACAAAAAAGGCAACAACTTTAGAAACAGCTGAATCAACTTCATGTGAAACAGTCACCGCAAGTACACAAATAAATGAAAGTACCAATGTGGAAACATCGACAACAGCTCAAAAAACACCCGAACCTGAGAGAATACCTGTTAGTGATTTTAAACAAACCCATAAAAGTGAAACAGATGTGGCAATATTTGGGAAACCAACAGAAGTGGGCATCACAGAATCAGGGACAACCAGTTTTGCTCAAACTACAACTACAGATAATATCAAGTGTGCAAGTCCAATACCAGAACCAAATACAGAAAGAGCACCAAAATTCTTTACCAGTAAATTGAAAACTTCAAAAATTACATCTGAAAATAAGGCAACAACATTTATAGATTTAACTGAAGGAAAACCAGCACCAAGCACATTCATAAAAAGACTAAAAACAACAGAGCCATCTAAAGTTGAAGCAAGTGAAACAACCACAGTCGGACCACAAGAATCTACTCAAGCTATAAAAACTTCACATGGTCCTACAACAATAAATGGGACTACTGGTATACATCTTATAACTAAGATTCAAACTGCTACTGGAACCAAAGTAAAAATGGTGGGGAAACGATTAAGTACAGCAGGTGCAGGTACAGGCATAACAATGAAAGGCAAACATGGCCAGGTGAAGACACCCCTGACCCATGATAAAACTTTGTATGCTGCCATCATTATGGGTTGCATCCTAGTTATATGTGCCATTGTAGCTCTTATTGTGTTTATAATGGATTTTATAGGGGGCTAAGATACTATACAAATGTCGGTTAATCATTTCATTCATAAAAATTAAGCATATATTTCTTTTGAAATGTAAACAACTAATTTAATAAATAACTAATTAAATCATATGAATTAAAAATATGATTGTTTATTTTTCCAGCATAAGGTCTCAAACTACATTCAAAAATTCTAAACAAAAAATTCTGTCATCATTTACTCACCCTCATTTCATTAGACCTGTATGACTTTTTTTTTTTTTTCTTTTGTGGGACACACAAAAAATATTTTCAAGAATGTTTTAACTGTTTTTTCAGAACATCTTTGTGAATGTGTGGCCTGATAAACCCTATGGCATGTGGGAAAAATGTCCCCACAAAGAGTGCAATATCCGAAATCCCTGTCTTTGTGGGGACATCCTTTTGGTCCCCATGAGGAAAACATCTAAATCACACTAAGTGATGTTATGTTAAAATCTGAAAATGCAGAATGTAGGGGTGAGGGTGAGAAAATGAGTAAATTCATTTTAAAAACAAATATCCATTCGTGTTTGTTTTTAACGGTGTGCTTCTAATATTTATATTTTATACAATTTCTTTATGTCTAAACAACATATACAGCACAAGCAAAAGCCACAATAAATTGACACAATATTTAGATGCTCAAAAACTAACTGCCAAGATTCTCCGCCCTCAAAATGTCCACTGATTGGCAGAATGCCTAGTATCTAATTTGTCATAGTATCTGATTGGTCACCTGTATTAGATACTAGATAGCAGAGTTTGTTTAGTAGCAAGCTGGGGTGTATTCCAGAAAGCAGTGACATGCCCGGGTATGTTTATGTGTAAGTAAGGGGATAACCTCAACTTTTGGTTCCAAAAACGGAGGTAACTTTATTTCAGGGTATGTAAGTAGCCATAGCAACTTACTCTCTGAACATAACCTGCTCCGGAGCAGCTTCCAGGGTTAGAGGTATTCAGTAGCCTGGATGCCAGCCGAAATTAGCCCTGCCCACAACATTTGAGGTCGGGAAGTTCAGATCAATCAAATTGTCAGGACGGGCTTGTCTGTTTTTCTGGAGCAGCAATGGAGTTGTGCAAGTGTTTTTGTTTGTTCGCCGCATTTTGGTGACGATTGTTTTATAAACAAGGCCCAGTTCGACGCCAGATTTATTGATCGTCTAATGCTGAAAGATGGAGTGGTCCCAACGATAACGGTTCATGGTCGTGCGTTGGAAGCAGGCGGTGAGTAAAACTGCTTCAAATGTCTTTGTGTTGTTGGCTATCGTCGCGTAAGTGCACCTCAAGTAAACAACATGAACTATAACGTTAGTCAATTTATCAGTGGAAGGTGTAAATTGTAAAACCACCCCAAACAACAATACACAAAGAGTGGGAAATAAATGAATTATTTCATATTAAACCTAGGGGACGTTCACACAAAGCGTGCGCTTCTACATTCAAATGCGCTACTCTTCCAATGTGTTTCTATGGACATTAAACACACACTATTCTGTAGGGCTGTTTCGAATGCCATTTTTTGAGCTTCGAAGCTTAGGTGGCAATCAATATCGAATATTCGAAGCTTCGGTGGGTGGGGCTAAATATATAATAATAGTGTCGGTTTGCATTTGTATCATCTTTCACGACTTCACGTTTCACTCTTCGGCATCGTAAATGTGTTGCGGCAGACCCAGTGGAGTGCAGTGTTGCATTTGGTGCAATATGATCAGGTGGCACACTTTCTTTAAATATTAATAAACATTTAATAATCTTTTAAATAGAACAGTTTCCGGTACGCATTACACGGGCAGGTTTATGCTCCGAAAACGGACAGTGCACAAGTGATACAAAACACAAAGTCTGTTGAGAGCAAGAACTTTAATAAGGTATTAATAACGAACATTTCTTTAAAACAAATGAATCCCAAAACAGAAATTAAATTAGTAACACACAGTGATTTCAACGAACTGTAATAAATAAAGAACACGGTAGCATGCTTATAAACAGTTGAATAAGAATAAATGAATTGTTTTTAAAATGACACAAAATGTAATATCTATTACAATTAGTTTTATTCTATATAAGGGATTTATTTTGTCTTATTCTGACTTTGTTAATTTAAACCTTTAAAATGTGCGATGCTTTTATTGAAAGCATGTTGCAGTGTTTTTTTATTTATTATTATTAGCCTGCAGTTCGTTGAACTACATTAATTTATTATTCGTAAATGTAATAATTACTGACACAGTTATGGGTTGGCTATTTAAATTCAAATTAATTGTAATAAATTTTATTCACTCCCTTATATTGAATAAACTGTAATGGGTTAATTAAATAGAACAAGGTAATGTTAGCCTAGCTAGACAGCTCACATTTCAATGACAAAAATATTTAGGCTCTTTCAAACACTTAGTCTATATAAATCGCAACCCAGTGGTTGGAAACTATTGTGAAACTATAGATGAGTTTGTCCACATTTTCTGGTAAAAGGGAACTTCGGGTCTTGTTGACGATGTAGCCAGCTTTTGAGAAAATGCGCTCTGATGGAGTTGAAGTGGCCGGAACGCAAAGAAGGTGTTTGGCTGCAAATGCCAGTTTAGGGTAGCGGTCACTGTTTTGCTTCCACCATGCCAGTGGGCCCGACTGTAATTTAGTAGCATCTCTCAAATACTGCTCCATCTCTGTCTTTGCGCTGTCTCCGCGTTCTTCTTCCTCTTCGTCATCAGCCTGCATCAGCATTGAAATCTCCTGCTTTTTTTTTTTTTTGGCGGGTGGTGGTGGCGCATCCGTCTCCTCTTTTCCATGGCTTGCTGACAGCTATTCTCTCTTGCGAATGATCTGTTACTGATGCAGATGTTCAGCTAGTCTGACAACCTAAACAAATAGCATTTTCTATATAGTAGTAATAAAAATATAAATTTAAAGTGCTCCCAAACAGCTGAGGTCTTGGGCATTTTGTACCTATTGAGTATGAGATTAAATAAATCACTACGTTCGCCAATGGGTGGTTCAAGCATGAGTGAGAATGAGTCCGCGACTGAAGTCACGTGTTGAAAAAAAGATAGAATATTCGAATCTCAAAACTGAAAATCGAATGCCACCTCCCCGAACGAATATTCGAATATTCGATTATTCTAGTACAGCCCTACTATTCTGACGTGCAAAACAGTTCCGCTTAATCGCAGTAGTCCATAAACAACAATAATAAAGAAGTCCATAACAAATCATGTCCTCATAAACCATGAGTAAACACACACAAATATTGTAAAACTCGGGCATGACAAGCTGCTAAGCAAATACAATTACATTAGCCTACATACCACATAGAGACATCTTGCTGTAGTCGCTTTTGCTGCTGCTAGTGTTCAATTTCAGCCTCCGGATCAGATTCAATCTTGAGCATTATATGTATGGTTGAATCTTGGTTTATAGCCATGATTTATTTAGGATAATGTTTTCTCTTTCACTTTTAAGAATGTCACAACAGCTTTTAGAACTAGGGTTGCCACCCGTCCCATAAAATACGGAATCGTCCCGTATTTACAAGCAAAATGACTAAATGATATTGATATTGCTTTGATACGGGACGCGATTTGTCCCGTATTTTACATAGGTCCACACGTAGTTAAATATACAAATACGGATTTTGTAGTGTGTAGAATCCTGATAGCAAATATAAAGTTATCCATTTGGTAATAAGTAGTACAGGAACTCATTTGTGCGTGATTGCTTTAGCGGCTTTAGTTTGACGTTTAAAAAAATATTTAGATAAAAACGGGACAAATAATTACATGATAATATAGTCATAATTTAAGTAAATTAATACAAAAAATAAACATTTTTGAAATTCAAAAAAGTGATTACTGGTTCAGAATTACTGCTTAAAGGGACAGTTCAGCCAAAAATGAAAATTCTGTCATAATTTACTCGCCCTCATGATGTTTCAAACCTGTATGAGTTTCTTTGTTCTACTGAACACAAGTGAAGATATTTTGAAGAAAGTTTGTACCCATGCTGCTTTAGGGGCACCATTGACTTCCATAGTAGGAGTCTTCCTATGTGTTCAACATAACAAAGAAATGTCCACATGTTTGGAACAACTTGAGGGTGAGTAAATGATGACAGAATTTTCAATTCAGAGTTCTTTAGAAATAAATAAAAATCAAATGTAATATAATATAAAACCTGCTCTGTTGCAAGTTCACATACTTGATCTCATGTTTTCTTATGTTTTATTATTGAGCCTTTTCATGACGTATTCTTTATTTCTATCGTTTATACAATATTTTTTGGGGGGGGCGGGGGTGTCCCCTATTTTGGCACACTGAAGGTGTCAACCCTATTCAGAACGTCACAGCTCTGCCCACAATACGCCTCCAGCCGCTCGGTTTTATTCAGAAAATCTCGGTACAGTGTATCTTTCTTTTATAAATATAATAAATCTAAAGACTTTTCGGAGATATGAAGGATGCAATACTACTCTGTATGTACTCAGGATTGACATGCGATTAACTGAAACTGAGTTTACACGAAAAAATTAAAAAACGATTGCACAACAACCAAATAGGTGGCGATGTATGTTAGGTAAATCGCAAAAGACAGAAATAAAATGAAACAAAAGTTAGAAGTTAGTAGTATGGCGCACTTGTCCGTTTTCATGGTGAATCATCGATTGGTCGCTCTGTTGAGAGAATGTCTTGTGTGTTCATGGTTAATATACTCTGGGTTGGCTGAACTTACTCCCGGACTCGTTTTTGGAACCAGCATACTTCGAGTAAGCAAGGTTTGGGTAAATCAACCGAGAGTTCATTTTATATGGCACAGGCACGGTAAGTTAACCTTGCTTTCTGGAATACCCTGGGCTGTTTGGTTCTTAACCCAAACAATTCACGGCTGGCATTATTGTTTGAAATGTAAAAAGCCTGTTAAGTGCAACGGAATGCAACAGATCGTCATAGTCACTGATGAGAGTAGATCACCTGTACGTAGAATCAGACATCCTATAAGATATGCGTAGAGCTCACATGGCCATGTTGGCGTTTACAGCACAGTAACCTCACGACCTTATTTCTCGTATTGACATCCACAAATGAACCAATCGATGTTTGCACAGCTTCGGGAATTCTTTGAGGAATTGACCAATGAGAAAAATACCGGTTATACGTCACTGGCCAATCTCGTGAAAGACTAATGCCGCGATATTTACCAATCAGGTTCTCGGTGGGTGTTATAAGACGCCTGTCATCGAAACTTTTACAGTATTTATTTTTTACCCCTAGAAATACATAATTCTCTATGACCGCCACAATTGCATTAACAATAGTCTTCAGCGCATGATATAAGACGTTTGTGGCCTGTTGCCACTGCTGTCACAGTACTTTTTTTTTCTTGTAAATATACAGTAAATATGTACTACACTCACTCATTGTGGCTTTTATACAATGTAAAAAAAAATCACAGAATAAATCAGGAAATATATTTTATAGCATACTATAATAAAAGCTATCAGCACAGCAATATTTATATACTTTGTGGTTAAATTTGTCCATATAAGGGATTTCCTGAAGCCAGTTTGGACTTTCTGTCAGAGAGCGCCCTCCTGCGTCCAGTGTGAACGAAACATATCTCCCGTTAAAGAGTGTGTGAGTGCACGTTATTAAAGTGCGGGGGACAATGATAATTAATGACACACGTGTACACCAGCAATACACTCGTACGGAAAAATTCCACAAGTTCCATAGCTTGTCAGAGCGGGGTGCGAACCCGGGTCGTGTGTCTCTTCTGGCAACGGTACCACGACAAACATGCGCCGGCCTCATAAAACACAAAAACCCAGCACGTGTGTGTGTGTTCTGCAGAAGAAGAAAACAATTAATGTAAGTTTGGAACAACATGAGGGCGAATAAATGATGCCAGACATTTTAGTTAAGTTAAAGTATCCGTTTGTGTTTGTTTTTACCAAGGTGCTTAAAATATGAATATTTTCTACAATGTCTTTGTGTAAACATGACCAGCAGGATCAACAACATTAACAGCTCAATATATTTGGTTCTTGATCCAAACAATTCACGGTTGCATTCTTTAAAAAAACAAACAAAAAAAACAATGTAAACAGTCAACGGACGTACGTGCAACATTGCGTCACAGGAGATCACGTGCACTATGCGTGAGACACGTATGGCCTCGTTGGCGCAGTAGGCAGCGCGTCAGTCTCATAATCTGAAGGTCGTGAGTTCGAGCCTCACACGGGGCAAAATTTTTTAATCATTGCATTGCGAGTATATCGTCGCGTACAAGAAATAGTGGTTAAGGCGCACATTTTTTGTTGCCGCGTCTGGAATATAGGGTGGGCTGCAAATGCTGTAAACGCCGTGTACAGGTACTCTGAAAGTGACAGACTAACTGGAAATGCATTATAAAGCTTTATATGACAGCGAGAAAACGTTAGTGCTTTACACAAGTGAAAAAGTTAAGGTTTATGAAAGAGCGCACAGTCAACTGCCTAGTGTTTTTTGCCACTAGGCGGAGGAAGAACACTAGACGTTAAAAATTAATAGTATGGTGGTTATACTAACATCTGAATATTGCTTAATTAAAAATTTTGAAATCACAAAAAAAAAACAGGTGCTTTGAATTTTATTTTTAAACAAGTTACACCAATACATTTTAGATTTCAGTTTGGCACTCTCTCTGTGTTCACAGGTTCATTTAACAAATCTAGCTATTGCTGGTAAATTAAAGCATCTTGGAAAGCTACTTTCTGATAGGACCTTGGGAGGTAATCCCAGAAGGTGCTCTTGTTATTGGGTTTCAAACATATACTTTAGGAAAGAATCGAAGACACTTCTTCCAGTCCAAAAAAGTTAAAAAGCGTTTATTCACATCATGGCTAATCACAATATAAGCATTAAAAATAGCTAAAACACTGCAGACTGATGGATTTCGGCCTTCAGCCTTCCTCAGAGTCTGTCAGGTAAACTGGTTTTTGACTTTCCCATTTGTCTGAGTGAGCAGATGATACTAGAGCTGGTAGTTTGTAAGTGAATGAGTGTAATGATGCAATTTTCAAAGCAGCTGTCATTACTCAAAAGGAAAATTAGACCAGTTTTAGGATTAAGATTCTGAGTAGGACTAATATTTTGTGTTCAATTAGGAATTATCTATAGAAAATAATCAAGCTGGCAAGCAATGCTTCCCTCCCTGTGTATTTTCAAAGTGCAACAAATATCCACCATTTTCTCTGTCTTATTGTTTATAAATTTACAAAAGCACCCTGCTGCATCCCAACCATAATTAATGAAATAAAATTAATGAATAGTTTATCTTCATTTCTTTGGTAGATGTCATCTTACTGCTATAGTATTGCGCTTCTGTAGTAATTCTGTCATTAATTACTCTCCCTCATGCCGTTCCAAACCCATAAGACTTTCATCTTTGAAACACAAATGAAGATCTTTTTGATGAAATCCGACAGCTCTCTGACCCCTCAATAGACCGCTGCATAGATTTGATTAACACTTTCAAGGCTAGGAAAAAACATAATGGAAAATAGTCCATGTGATTTCAGTGGTTCAACAATAATTTTATTAAGCAACGATAATACTTTTTGTGCACAAAAAAAAACAAACAAAAACAACAACTTTCAACAACAGTGAACAGTGCAGCACTTCCAGAACAATGGCTTACCATTGGCCGACGGTGTTCATGTTCATGTGAGGACTGCAGTTCTGCCGTAAGAGTCTGACACAAGCTAGAAGTTGAATAAATTAATAATTTTTTATTGTTTTTGCGCACAAAAAGTATCCTCATCACTTTATAAAATTAAAGTTGTACCACTGGAGTAACATGGACTATTTTAACATTGTCTTTCCTACCTTTCTGGGCCTTGAAAGTGTTCATTAAATTGCTGTCTATTGACGGGTCAGAGAGCTCTCGGATTTCATCAGAAAGATCTTCATTTGTGTTTTGACGACGAACGAAGGTCTTACGGGGTTGGAACGACATGAGGGGGAGTAATTAATGACAGAATTGACATTTTTGGGTGAACTAACCCTTTATGTCTGGGTTGTTTTTTGTGTGAAAAATAGCTTCTCACAGTAATGTCTCATACAGAAAGCAAAAAGTATTTAAGAAACGTACACCTTTTTTCTTTTCATTCCGTTTCAGTAGAACATTTTTTTTTGCACAAATTAAATGGTTTAGAAAACCAAAATCATCATTGGCATCTGTCAATGACTAACTTCATATAAACACGGTAATGTGCTCAGTGCAGCCAAAGAAAGATGACAACGGCTGCATTATCAAATAAAGAAAACAATGTACAAACAATGTACAACACAAATGAATAGAACTAAACACTATCAATGGTGAACAACAAACAGATATTAATACAAACAAAGGAATATCCCAAAAATCAAATGATCGTTGATTTAAAAAGTTTGAAAGAGGGCAGAATGCAATAAGAAAAAATAATCACTTTAAGTCTTACAAAGTTAATCCTTTAAAAAAAAATTAAGAGAAACAGAAAAGACACAATATTTAAAAAAATGGTGAGCTATAATAAAGTTAGGCAAAACGTGCTGAGCAGCAAGATAATTAAAAAAAAAAAAAGAGTCCACTTAAGTTAAAAGATATTTCATCCAATGACCATCCCTCATCCAACACAACAACAAAAACATTTTTAAATGGGTACAAACAGATTAGGAGGGATATGAATAAAAGTATACAATAAAAGCAACATAACATAATCAAATCTAAGAAGTTAATGATGATTAATTCCCAAAACAAGAAAACGATTAACAGAACATGAGAAGCTGAAACATGAAATGCTTTTTTGTGTGTTTGAGGGTAAATGTACATAACTGCAGTTATACGAGATTTGAAGACGTGTATTAGTGGTGGCGTATCAAATTTATGTATGTACATGAGAGAAAGTGTGTGGGCTGCGGATGTGTAGAGCTCTAGCGCGTATACACATGTTAGGTTGGCGTGCTACAAATCCCTGTTTACAGTGACATCTGAATGAACCATGGGTGTTTATACAGCGTGCGTTCTTGCAGGGGCTCGACCTTGTGCCTCGGCTCGCACACTCATCAATATCTAGAAGAAGAAGAGAGAGAGGTGGAGCCTTAAATTATATCTGTCCATACATTTACAAGTGATTATGTCGATTTTAGGAGCATGACCTGAGTTTCAGGCAAAATAAGCAAAAGCTAGACTTTCTGCATTAACACTCACCTGTACAGCGTGTTCGCGAGTGGTCCAGTACAAATCCAGTATTGCACTCACACATCGTACCCAGATAGGACCGCACGCAACGTCCATTAGCACAGCTACACTCGTCTGAGTCTTCTTCTGAACTGTCTCCCTCTGAACAGATGAGAGTGACAGAACGGATCATGAAACACTGCGCCGGTTTTGAGTCTTTCTGTTTAGCTTAAGATGAATAACCCTGTCAAGGTCACCTGGGTTGTAGGAGAAAGCTGCCAGGAAGTCCCCCTCTCCATCAGACTCAGTCTCCAAATGCATCTCACACAATCTGTTAAAAAGCACTGCACACACACACCAAAACTAAATAAAGGAACATTACTTTTGCTATTTTTTTTGTCATTCACAACACGTTATAACATAAAATCAAAAATGTTCAATCAAAAATGTGCTTAAATGTAGAATGAATGAAGGCATTTATGAACTACTGTACACCTAAAGCGCTTTATAATCATATCAGGGGATCTCTCCTCAACCTCCACCAGTGTGGAGCATCTACTTGGATGATGCGACGGCAGCCACAGAACAACGGCGCCAGTGCGCTCACCACACACCGGCTATAGGTGGAGAGGAGAGAGAGTGATAGAGCCAATTCAGTGGATGGGGATGATTAGGAGGCCATGATTGATAAAGGTCGATGGAGGGAATTTGGCCAGGACACTGGGTTTCACCCCTACTCTTTACTAGAAGTGCCATGGGGTTTTTAATGACCAGAGAGAGTCAATGCTTTGTTAGATTTATAGAAGTCTTTACTGTCACTTTTGATTGAAATATTTCCTTGCAAAATAAAGGTATTACTTTCTTTAGAATATATTAAATCAATACATTTATTGACACTTGACATTTTATTTATATTATAAACATTTGAATATCATAATGAATGTAGAATTGAATAATTTCAGCTTTTTTCCTTTTTTTTATTAATACCCTTAATACCTGACATTAAAGACTTTTATAATCTAAAAAATGATCCATTTTAAAACATTCTGTTCTTTAAAGAATCTTGTTTGTATCATTGATAATAATGATAAATGTTTCTTTAGCAGCAAATCATCATATTAGAGTGATTTCTTAAGGATCATATAACGCTGAAGACTGGAGTAATGATGCTGAAAATTCAGCTTTGGCATCACAGGAATAAATTATGAATATATTAAAAAATATATTCAAATAGCAAACAGTTATTTTAAACTTATTTTGACTGTATTTTTGATCAAAAAAATTCAGCTTAGGTGAGTATAAGATACTTTTTTGCAATACCTGAATTTCTGTTAGGACAGGTCCGGCACTCTGGGCCCCATCCTCGACCGTAGTGACAGCAGCACTCAGAGTACGTCACCGTTAGCTCATTCCTCGGCAGAGTGCACATAAGATCTTCATCGACCTCCTGGAAACATATGTCCTTATGTGCTGCGGTGCGGTCTGCGAAAGACAGAGATGAGGAGATGATGGAGGACATAAAAAATATAAACAAAATACACAGGGTTCACAGAAGAGGAAAGAAATGGAAAAGTAGGTGGAAACAAAGCCAACTCAAAGGCTAACACCGCTAAAACATCTTTAATGCACAGCAGTCATGTGGTCAACCTACGCTCAGAGCAAAAGCTTATGGGCTGCCGAGCCACATGAAGGCTAATCAAGTAACAAAAACGTTTTCCACCCATCACAAGTCTGCATGCTGAATACTTGTGATACCCACCATCATAGACGCATTGCTTGAGGGCTGCACTGAAGGTGAGTGGCTGCTCGCAAATGCAGTGGAAGGAGCCGGGAGTGTTGACACATCTCCCGTTCCTACAGTAGGAGGGATCCTCACACTCATTCACATCTGAAAGGTGCACCACAGACACACCCGTTACTAAAGAGATATACAGAGAGAAGGACAGATAGAGAGAAAAAAAGAAGGAGGGAGGAAGACAAGGAGAAAGATACCAGAAGCACACAGACTTGGGTGAGAACCAATAAATGCTTTTAAATGCAGTTATGTCATCTTTACTTTTCCAGGAAGAACAGAGAAATTCTCTGCCTCATTAAAACTATGCTTTACCTTTTGTACGTTACATTGAAAGAAGTAGTGGCATCTGTTATTGTGACCGATATGATCTTGTAAATCTATACTAACCCGCATGTTCCTCAGGTGTGACACAGCTGTTACGGTTGGTTGCCAGAATCCAGGGAGGAGTGCAGATGCAATAATAGGAATCTTGGGTGTTTACACAGTGGCCGTTTTTACAATTAGCAGGGTCCTGACATTCATCCACACCTACAGCAGTGAAAACAGTGAAATATGACCATTAAGAGATCACATCCTAACGTAATGTAAACACCTGCCACCAGACAAAATAATTAAATAATTTCTTTATTTAATAATAATTAAATCATTTATATTTCATTTGTATTTCATTTTTTAGTTAAAAAAATACATGACCGTTAACCCAAACTCTAACCTAAACCCAAAGATTTGGGGTCAGTAAGATGTTTTTAATATTTTAATACTTATGCTCACCAAGGCTGCATTTATTTTATAAAGAAATACAGTAAAAT
The DNA here is from genome assembly GCA_023029165.1 of Gobiocypris rarus. Taxonomy (NCBI): domain Eukaryota; kingdom Metazoa; phylum Chordata; class Actinopteri; order Cypriniformes; family Gobionidae; genus Gobiocypris; species Gobiocypris rarus. The sequence continues at coordinate 32,742,164 of CM040916.1, read as the reverse complement.
TGTGAAATATTATTCCAATTCCAAATATATTATAAAATGTAATTCATTCCTGTGATGGTAAAGCTGAATTTTCAGCATCATTACTCCAGTCTTTAGTGTCACATGATCCTTCAGAAATCATTCTAATATGTTCTTATTTTCTGCTAAAAAAAAACATTTCTCATTATTATCATTGTTAAAAACAATTTGTGCTGCTTTATTTACCTTTGTCACTGAAACCGTGATTTTTCAGGATTATTTGGTGAATAGAAAGTTCAAAAGAATATTCTTTGGTAACAATGTAAATGTCTGTATTTTCAATCCTTGATGAATCAACAATGATTTGTCTATATGTCCATGTAAGTGTGTATATGGATAATCAAATGTGTGTGTGTGTGATTCATAAGTCTGTCACTATTAATGAAATTAATGCATCATTGCGGAGTAAAGTATTCAATCCTTTAAAAAAAAATTGTACTGACAGTAAACTTTCAAATTATATTGTATAAATATTATATTTAATATGAAATATATAAAAATAAATAATGTTATACATATATATATATATATATATATATATATATATATATATATATAGACAAACTGCTTTTGAAACAGATGACTGAAACCTTTTAAAACACTTGAGAAGAATGTTTCCAAGGTGGAAAAACGAAATGAGTCAAAATCAATTCAAAATCTAGTCTAGTATAAGCAAGCAGACAATTTTTCTGTCACTTAGGATCGTATGACTATGATACTATACAAAGCCTTCTGTGCTCATGTGAGCCACAGCCTCGCAGTAGGCAGCGCGTCAGTCTCATAATCTGAAGGTCGTGAGTTCGAGCCTCACACGGGGCATAAGCTTTTTGATGTGGTAGTTTTACTACTAAGTGTTGCACACTCATTTAGAAAGACATACCTGTAATTGTAGGAAAGACACACTTCTTGTTGACAGCATCAGGGACCCAGGGTGCATTGCAGATGCAGTAGAATGAGCCTCGGGTGTTCACACAGTGACCATTGGTACACAGGGACTCGTCATGACATTCATCCACATCTACAAAGGGAAAGAGTGAAAAGAATATTGTTCAAGAAATTTTACAGCGTGTTTGAGCTCAACAAGTACGAGAGATTTAAGATTTATTTATGTGTTTGTGTGTTAGAAGTGCTGTCCTTCTACTGCTCTCTAGTGGCAGACAAAATAAATCCTTCTTTCTACCTACCATAGTAGGCACTATAGCAAAAAATATGTTGCTTTCAACATAAATATCACGTTTTATATGAAAAAACATAATTTTTTGTTGTCATTAAATAGTCTAATATAACAGTCACTATTTTAATCACTATAAAATTCTAAAATATACCTTACAATGCATGAAAATATAAGTAAAAAATATTTTTTAATAATTCACCAAATAAGTATTATTTTATTGTATTTGTAAACAAATCATAAGTTCAAAAGTTTATTTGATCAAAAATACAGTAAAACAGTAATATTGTGAAATCTTACTAGATTTACTAGATCTTACTACAGTCTTCAGTGTCACATGATCCTTCAGAAACCATTCTGACATTATTTATTATCATTGTTGAAAACAGTCGTGCAGCTTAATAGTTTTGTGGAAATCATGATACATTTTTTTCAGGATTCTTTGAAGAATAGAAAGTTCAAAAGATCCGCATGTTCTTGATTTGGTAACTTTTAACTTTGGTCATTTATTTTTCATTGGTAAAAATGTAAATATCTGTACTGTCAATCCTTGCTGAATAAAAGTATTAAATTAATTAAAAAAAATGTTTTTAACCCACATAAGTGTGTATTTGTACAGTCAAGTGTGTGTATTTGTGTTTGTGATTTTACCGATACATTCCAGTAGATTGCTGTCGTAGTAAAATCCCTGTTGGCAGTAGCATTCAAAGCCAGGCTGTGTGTTCATACAGCGTCCCTCCTTACAGATCTCATTAGAGAACAATACACACTCATCAATATCTACGAAGAGTGAGAAAGAGAGAAATTCAGCAATTATTTGAGGGAGCTTGTGTTTGTGTGCATGATTACACATATGCGTGCACATATACCTCTGTGCATGGGTAATACATATTCTATCTTTCCTTCCTCATAGTAAAATCCTCTGCCAACTGGACATAGAGAGAGATACTCCGCTGAAAAAACAACAGACAACATCAATCAAACACCTATACACCCATTGATGAACCAATACCTCTTTCATCCATCATTTAATCCATGTAGTCATTTGAAAAAGTTAGGACACCCTATTGAATTCCACGGTTTTCTGTATCGGGGCATAATTTAAAAAAAAAAACCTTTGGTCCTTGGCAGGTCTTAATTTGGAAAATAATTATCATCCTGACTGAAATGCTGTGACAAGAGCTGTGCATAAACAAATGCCCACAAACTGAAGCAATGTTGTAGAGTGGTCCAAAATTCCTCCAGAATGATGTGAGAGACTGATAAATCATGCAGAATTTTTTTACTTCAAGTTATTGCTGCTAAATGTGGATCTACAGGCAGTTGAATGATAGGGTGTCCTAACTTTGTCACCCATGGTTTTTCCATATTGACTTTTTTTTTTGCTAAATAAATAATGACAGTGTAATATGTCATGTGTTGTTGTTTTAAGGTCTGCCAAGCACTAGATGATTTTTTATTATGTCCTGATACAGAAAACCCATGGAATTAAATAGGGTGTCCTAACATTTTCACATGTATTTGTCTGTAATCTAACCTGAGTGGTAGACGGGACAGGGGTAGATCTCACAGTGATCTCCCCATCCCACGCCGATAGAGCAGCAGCACTCCTGCTTAGTGACATTGGTTGCCAGGACACTGTCACAGAAAACGGTGTCATCCAGATTTAGATAGCACTCCTTCTTATCATCCAGATATATCTCATCCTCTATGTAGGGAAAAAACAAATGTTTAAAAAAAATCAATAACAATTTGATGTTTCACCAAATACACTTATTAACTAGACCAACTCTCACCTTCACAGCTGTGTTTGTCTTCAGACAGTCTGAAACCATCGTTACACACACACACATATCCACCCTGTCTGTTTTCACATATGCCATTAGGCTGACACAGACTCCTTTCCAGAGCGCACTCATCTATGTCTGAGAAAGAAAGAGTGAAAGGGTCAAGAACAAGAGGACCAAGGCCGGGCCCAGGATGGAGAACTGGGTGATGTAAAGTTTAAACGTTGTGAAATCCCATACCTTGGCACCTTCGGCCACTGACAAGCATGTATCCTTTAATGCACTCACAATGGTAAGAGCCCATCGAGTTGATACAACGTCCTCGTTGACAATTGGAGGCTCGCTCACACTCATTAACATCTAAATAGATCAAAAACAATATAACTGATTCACATATTGTGAGCATTAGTGAATTAAACATCTGTACTTTATGCACTAAACGAATAAGGATCACACACTCTCAGTCGTACTGAACAGAACAGACAATGTGTTCTGCAGTCGGCTCAAAATATCATGACTGGATTGAATCATATTGAGAGTCTGTGCCCATCTACGCAATTTTCTGTGAAATCTGTCAACTTTGACTGTCCAAAATCTGCAGACTAGCATCAAATCGTCCAGAGTGCAAACTGGGGGATAAATCAGGGCAAAAGTCATGTAGTGTATTCCAGCCTTAACACAATCTGTACATTTATGTTTAAGAGTACAGATATTGCAGTGTTATTTGCAGTGTTGGATTAATCATTACAAGCTGACCTTCGCAGTGGCTTCCCTCTTGTGTAGGCTGGTAACCAGGGTAACACTGGCAACGGAATGATCCCTCAGTGTTGATGCAGTGACCATTAGCACACAGACGGTTGTCCTGACACTCATTGATGTCTGTGGAGAGACCAACAGACACATAACCTCAAAGTACACATACACACACGCTTAAATCTCTCTTTATGTGAATGTAAAAAGTTATGTTTTGCACAGTATATTTAATCTCTTTAGAATGAATTTGTGCAGGAAGTAATACAATCTAATTTGATTCAGGGGCCTCTCACACAGCTTGTGTTTATCCATTACACTGCGCTACTTTTCCATTGCTTTTCAGTGTAAACAAGCACTAGACGGACGTTGTGCTCGCATAGGGGATGTAACGGTAACGTTACACATATTCGTACCGAACCGTGCATGTGTGTACCGAATGGAATCTTTAACAGTTAACAGTTGGCTTGTTTTACGCGCGGAATATACTTCAATCCAAGTTCCAACACAAACATATTAAGTTTTCTGTCCATTTTACCACAAAATTCAAACGATAAATGCCGTTTTGACGCTCTTTAATTTGACGTGACAGGTCACTGTATATGCACTTCAGTTAAAGGAACACTCCACCGTTTTTAGAAATAGGGCTTATTCAACATTCCTACATTTACATATGTGGGCAAATGCATTTTTGTCTCAGTGTATGCATTGTTTTAGCTTAGCTTAGCATAATGAATGCAATCTTATGTTCCCAACTAGCATGTCCAGAGTAAAAGTGATTAAAAAAAAAGGCTTGTGCCCTGCGTATTCACAACGAATACAAATAGTGACTAGGCGATTTCCTAGGCAGATATTAACTTGAGACTATATTATGGGGAAGCACAGGCGAAGCACTGTTACTTGGGCGCATGTGTTGCGTGATATCTCTGTGCCCAAGAAGCAGTGCTTAGCCTGTGCTTGTTTCACTCGTTGTGAATACGCAGGCCACAAGAAATAATTAGGTGGCGTTTTTTTTTTTTTTTGCTCACTTTTACTCGGGACATGCTAGCTGGCAACATAAGATTCCATTCATTATGATAAGCTAAGCTAGCGGCACCCTGCCAAACTAAAACAACGCATTCACTCAGACAAAAATGCATTCGCCCACATATCTTAATGTAGGAAAGATGTTGAATAAGCCCTATTTCTAAAAACGGTGGAGTGTTCCTTTAAGCGGCAGCGTGGCGTGCAAGTGAATGCGATCATCTCTTCCTAGTCAAAGAATAAACATGACTTAACATCTGAAGGTATGTTGAGGATATATTACAACTTACTGAAACGTATCATCCTGTATGTCGTGTAATCGCTAAATCAGTGTTTCAATGGCGAAAAAAAATGTCATGTAGCATTACATTTATCTCAGGCAGTCAATTCAGTGTCCACAGCTGGTTAGTTCACCAGTGCCAGAAAAATGAACTCTTTCGCTAAATATGTGCACTATATTATCCTAAATATTCATTATATTCTACTTAACCTGTTAGTTATGTCTTTATTATTTAATGTATGTTTAAATAAATTTGTCATGAAAATGACAGCCACTGTGTATAATTGAATGGTTATATTTCAACAACGAATTGAAGAAAAACATAATTTTATAATTAGATTTAAAAGTTAATATAAAAACTGCCTTGTATGAACATGTTTACATACAATGTGTTATTTGAGTGTTCATTGTTATATCTAAAAATAAATAGCAACTGAATTTAGGCTAATAGTTTGGGCTCTGTTGTTAACCTTTATTATAGTAATGTGCAAGTAAGTGCCCCCTATATATTTTACAGCATTATCGTTAAGAAACTTTTAGTTATAACTGAATTAATTTAAGGACAGACACAATTTGTTCAGTAAACCACTGTTTAATAAAAATTAATAAAAAGTAATTTTATATTTAGTTTTCTCTCCCCTGCTGTGCCGAACCGTGACCTCAAAACCAAGGTATGTACCGAACCGTCAGTTTTGTCGTTACATCCCTAGCTCGCCATTCTAAAAATGCAGCACTCGAGTGTAAGTAAATAAGTTTAAAAAACATATTTCAAGACCTTGCACCTTTTCTGTTCCACTGACCAAGTTCTCACAACAGTTCAACTTCTGTGTGAACTGGCACTTAGGATGTCAAGATTAAGTTTCCATTTAACAGCATGCTGTTTAGTTTTGTTGGCTGTGTGCCACTGACCTCTGCAGCCTTTGCTGTTAGCCTCAGGCAGGAAGCCCTCATTACACAGACATCTATACGATCCTGCCAAGTTCTCACAACGGCCGTTCAGACACACGCCACGCTTCTGACACTCATCGACATCTGATAGAGAGAAAGAAAGATCTCTTTTAAGATTGCTATTGTCAGATTTATTTGTCAAAAACACCCCACATTTATCAACTTTCCTACTGGCATCAGGTACATAAACATGAGTACGTGACTTACACTACCATTCAAAAATGACTGAAGATTGTGCTCACCAAGACAGCATTTATTTAATCAAAGTAGTAAAAAAAAACTGTAATACAGTGAAATATTATTACAATTTGAAATGCTTTTTTTCTACTTTAATATACTTTAAGATTAAATTTACTCATGTGATGGTAAAGCTGAATTTTCAGCATCATTACTCCAGTCTTCAGTGTTACATGATCCACCAGAAATCATTCTAATATGATCTGATTTGCTGTTCAGAACTATTTCTTATTATTATAAATATTGAAAACATTTTTTGTAATGTGTTCTTTAATGAATAGAACCTTTTAAATAACAGCAGTTATTTTAAATAGAAATCTTTTGTAACATTAAAAATGCCTTCACTGTCACTTTTGATCAATTTAATGTGTTCTTGCTGAATATAAAAACATACTGAACAGTAGTGAATTGTTGTTTTCAATGGCCAATATCTTGAGAGCAGCGTGGCCAATAGCAGAAATAATTCTGATAAAAATAATAATACAAGTTAATGACAGCAAATTGCTTTCACAAAAATGCTGAAAGTAACACGTTTTACACAATGTATATTTAAAAAATAATAATAATCCAATGACAAATCATCTTTTGTTCTATTGAGGACACACGGGGTAGTGAAATTTTGGTTTAGAAATTTGTTTTGGTTTAGTTGTGAAATGCCTGGAGCCTGTGTGAGGAGCTGATGGGAGTCATAATGGCCTCAGCCATATGTTTCTGTGAATGCATTTGAGCTAAACTGTTCATGCGTGGTTGCATGTGTATATGTGTGTATGTATTCTGACCGTAACACACTCCTCCCTGTGCTTGGTATCCAGGTTGGCAGGGTATACACTCATAGGATCCAACAGTATTCTCACACTGTTCACTAGGACAGATACTTGGGTCCGAACATTCATTAATGTCTGCATTAGAGAGACAGCAACAGTATAGAAAATAAGTTACAAACATTCACAGCCATTTAAGGACACACTGTAAATAAAAAAACAGAGTAAACCATTCTATAAAAAATTTACAGGCGTCTACAATTAACGTTATTTGTTTTGTGTATACCCTAACGAAAAAGAAGTATAAATAAAGTAGTTCATTTTATGAAGAATACTTAAGTAAAGTTCAAGTATATTTTTAAGTATACTTTATGTATATCAATGTACAAGTTTAAAAAAGCAAATATGGATTTGACATGTTAGTGTTACAATATTATCTTTCAAATTACTGACAATAGCGAACTTTTGTATTTGCTTTTTAATAGCAACCGTCTTCATCAAAAGACTGCAGCATGCATTTTGAGTGCCATACATGTAATGCGACAATATCAGTTTGTAAGCTTGAAGCACAAACATGAGCCCAGCCCTCCCCATAATGAAATAAAGAAGACTTTTGAATGTTTTGTACATCAATAACCTCACGCATTCTGATGTATTGTATAGCTCACGGTGAAGACCCTTTTACAAAGTTGACTGATTTTTGAAGCATTTCGAGTCCTGTGAAAGTATCACTATATTGGCATTTTTGTTGAACAAACGTTTTTCCCATTGCAGTTAATGAAATCGCTTATCTCTTCTCATCTTTACAATAATAACAGCATCATGTAGAGCAATTGATGAATGGCTCCTTTTTCAGCAGCATAAAACTTAATTTATGTGTTTTTTTTTACTTATTAGAGGTGCAAAACACCACATAGCAACTTTTTGGCATTGTACCAAGCAAAAAATCAATCATAATCATTTCAAAAAGTAAAGATCAAGCGCCTAACAAGGTCATTTGAATAGCTTGTTTTCTCCCAATGGCATAAACGGATTGGGATATAGCGTTTTTGTGGGTGTTCCCAGTAATGCCGGCCAAGTCTATATTTGCACTTAAAGTAACGTTATACAACTATGTTCCTATTAGGTCTTATTTTGTTATACTTGAAATACAGGCCTAACTGTACAACTCTTTCCATTTTAAAAATATTTTATACTAGCTTCATGCATCCTTTTTTTTATGAACACTTAAACGTTGGTAAGTTCAATAAACAAAAGCAACATGTTAAACAAAAAGCTCAGAAAATTGCATTTTTGACAAAGACTACTATATGTCCGGATCGTATTCAGAATGATGAAGAAAACACAGATCGAGTCCATCAACATCTCCAGAGCTTCACAGTCGTTTCCTCTTCATGGGTTCATCATTTCATTCGGTAAATCAAAACATTAGGCATGTTTTGATGTACATAATGCTTAATGTTTGATGATCTTGTTGTTTTACATTTTGCGTATGCAATCTTCTATCGCTTGTTTCTGCTTCTTCTTCACCTGTATTTATTTTGATCTGGAGATTCTAGAAGATGCGTAATAGCGCCCCCTACCGTATAACAGTGAAAACATGGATAGCCAGAAAATTCAGTTAATGGCGGGAAAGAGTAAAGACCTATGTACACTACCAGTGGACTAGCCAACATCAGATACTCAGAATTAGTAACAAATCTGTTTTCTTTATAAATCAATATTTTCAAACAATGTAAGTTAATAAGACTGTTTGTAAAACTATGTGAAAAACTATTTAATAGGCTACTCAATCAAATGAATAAACACAATTACAAATCAAGAATACTTAGAATAAATAATTATACTCTTAAGTATATCTCGATCAAAAGATTTAGTTCAAGTATTGGCTAAATAAACTTACACTTTTCTGTCAGTATAAGTAAAGCATATCTGAGTGCAATTTTAAGTATATTTCTGAGAAGTACATAAAAAGTAGACAGAAAGTATATTTTCTTATTTTTTTGTTTAAAAGGAGTATACTAATAGCATACTTGAATAAACTTCTTTTAGTAAGGGTATGCACAGTAAAGCCAAAAGTATCCTTCATTTGAGCGATCTCTCGCCACGAGTAACAACCCATTTCAGTACTGCAAAAAAAATTAATGCACATGTGCGACCGGTTTATAAAACCCCGGCGGATTTGAGAGTTTTTGTGCACTGCAAAAGTTTCCTCACCTTCGCAAAGAGGCTGTCTGTGGGATTTGCTCCGGAAGCCTTGCAGACACTCGCACTTATAGGAACCTGGAAAATTAGTGCAATGCCCTCCAACTCCACAGATATCAGGCTCAGAGCACTCATTTATATCTGAAAAGATACATGCAAACAAGTGTTGTCCACTTAGTGTATTAATATATGTTTAGAAGCTGTCTTTGAATAGTCGATGTTGGTCACTCACCAATACATTTGCGTTTCCCATTATGCATCATAAGTTCATAGCCGTGCAGACAGTTGCATCGGTAGGAACCCACGGTGTTAATGCAGGTTCCTCTACCACATGGCTTCGAGTCACATTCATTTTCATCTACAGAGAAAGTGAGACCGTTGTATTTATTTTTTTATATCATTTTTAAATATCTTTTTTGTGTGTAATACTGTTTTATAAAATATTCTATATATTATGCACTACCAAAATATTTCAATTTCAAATAACTGTTGTTCTTTTGAACTTTATAAAACAATCCTGTAAAAGTTTCCACAAAAATATTAAGTAGCACAGTAGTTTTCCACATTGATAATAATGAGAAATGTTTCTTGAGCAGCAAATCAGCATATAATGATTTCAAAAGGATCATGTGACACTGAAGACTGGAGTAATGATGCAAAAAATTCAGCTTTACCATCACAGGAATAAATTATTTAGAAAATATTTTTAAGTAGAAAACAGTTATATTAAATTGCAATAATATTTCACAGTATTACTGTTTTTACTGTATTTTTGGTCAAAGAAATGCAGCCTTCGGAGAGCATAAGAGTCTTCTTCCAAAAACATTAACAAATCTTACCAACTTCTGAACGATAGTGTGTAATATTTTTTATGCACTACAAATGCAGGTATTAAATTTAGAGTACATCCATCTATGATTTCATTGGTTGTACAGTGTGTGTGTGTGTGTGTATTTACATGTAGGTACTCACCAACACAACTCTTTCTCTGTGCATGTGGTCGATATCCAGGGTAACAGTGGCACATGAAACCATTCTGTGTGTTCACACACTCTCCATGACCACATATATTCCTGTTCAGCTTGCAGTCATCCATTGCTGTGGTGCCCGAACACAAAACACACACCCATAATTGTGGGAGAGGAAAAAAACACTTTTCCCATTGAATGACCAAAATACAAACCAATATTGCAGTGTTAACTGACAAGTTGTCATGGAACTCACGTGAGACCTGTGTCTGGGCCACCTCTAGTGAGTCACTCTCTGGAGGCACCAGGACAATGGGAGGAGTTGTCGGCCTGGCCACAATAACTGAGGAGATGGAAGCAGAAATAGAAAGAAAGGCAGAGAAAAAGACACATTTTGAAGATAAACATTCAACAGATAAAAGGAAATCCTGCACACTATCAGTGCTTGCAAAAAATATAAAAACTTTTTATTAGCAACGTTTCGGTCTCATGACCTTCATCAGGCATATACCACATACCACAAGGTCATGAGACTGAAATAATAAAAAGTTTTTATATTTTTTGCAAGTACTGATAGTGTGCGGGATTTCCTTTTATCTGTTGAGATTTTTGGATTTGGTTATCCCTTGTCCTATGCACCTATCCATTACCTACAGGTGTGCGATGGTAATTATGTATTGATTTAGAAGATGAGTTCTTGAGAGTAAAAGAAAAATACCATATTTAAGCAACTGCATTTGGACTGTACATTTCGTGTTGGTTTTTTTAATGTTCTACCATTGAGCAACGGAGAAACACTGTGCTTTCAAAAGTGTACCTGGGTGGCGAGGGCCATGCGTGCTGATTGGCATGAGTTGCATGGGCGTGGTCGTCTGAATGGGGACTTCCTGTTAGCAAGAGGGCAAAATCAATTAAGTGAAGTGTCTACAAGTGTTCTGACTTTTTGATATTTCTGTCGAAGATTACTTTTAATTTCAGTACTTTTGACAGAAAACTTACCGGAGGCTTGACCTCTGAAACACAAAGATACAACGAATAATCCGTTAATAAAATCACAGCAGTCAAGCTTATAGAAGCTTTATCTCAGAACTTATTCAAATGTCTGTACCAGTATCAGGATTAATGTGTTCAATACTGGTCAGGAAGGGCTGAATGGACAGAGTGCCATGATAAGTCAGGAATGACATCCCCTTGCCCGCTGGACAGATCTTATTAAAGGAAGCTAGAGAGACAGAGCAAGTGAGAAGGAAGCATTAGAGAGAGAAATGTCAAACCTGCTTTAAATATACAGTAGCATGTACACAACAGCATTGAACAAAATTTACTCCATTTCAATGAATGAGCTTGAATTTGAATTCAACTGGCACAAAGGAAGTTGAATTGGAATGAAAAGAGAAGGACATTTACTGAACTGAAATTCTAAGAAATTTAACACAGGTAATGCATTCTGGGAAATTAAGAGTTCCTCCACCCTGGTCCACAAAAGTGAGTTTGTTAAATATGATAAAATATATAAACCAAATATAAATGTCTATAGGTGGCATTTTAAACAACTCTTTCTGGCCTAAACTATTCAAAACAAAACTTTCAAACAAGGCTTTTTTTATTTATTTTTTTCAGTTCATGTTAATTCTAGTTGCTTTTATTAAAATGTGTATGGCAATTCTGCATCCTGTTTGCTACTATTAAATTCTGAATAATGCACACACTCACCTGTCCCATCCTGTGGGCACCTCTCACAGTTGCTTCCCCACGCTTTACCCACAGTGCAGCAGCAAATCTCCTGAGAAAGGCGTGTTGGAAGAGCGTGCTCACATTTCCCTGCTTCCGTAACCATACGATAACAGAGCCCCTGCTCAACTGTTGCTGTTGATGGTAAGATAGTAAAAAAGATCTTAATGATGGTTTGCTGGCTATATAGTGCTTGTTGGTCATACTCTACATGTGTGTTATTTTGCGAGTTTGTGTGTGTATTTATGTCTTACCTATGCAGCGTTTCCTTTCTGTCAGTACATAACCGGGTTTGCAGGTGCAGCGGAAACTTCCCTGTGTGTTTAAGCATTCTCCATTCTGACACAGCCCCTGCATCATACATTCATTTATGTCTAAGACAGAAAGGAAGAGAACAACAAACATATCATTAGTGTTTTGAAATATATATATATATATATGTATAGCACTACACGATGTATAGCACTACATGATTTACAAGAAAAAGAGACTTGAGACTCTCAGTTGGTTTACCTGAATTTAATTGAATTTTAATTCTTTGAAGGAGAGTCTTTTGGCTATTGTAGACACAAAAAGAACCACAATATATAAATCATGTAGTGCTATACATCGACTTTTCTATAAAATAATTTTATACTGCCAATGATGTCAAAAATTAATTAAATTTTTCTTTGTACCATAACTTTACATTTATTGTTCTCTCATCCATTCAGTATGGCAGCTAAATTGGAGCTCTCTGCTTATCTGGATTAAAATGAAGATGAATAAAATCTATGAGTATTTCCATACTCATATATAACATTCAAGCGAAGGATTGTTTTAGCTGACAATACCTAAAAACAGTATGTAGTTTGTTCATCATCTGCAGAAGTGGTGCAATTGAACTGCTGTTCAACTTAATCTTAAATTCTATATTTTGTTAATTTTGCTCTGATCACATTTCACCTTTCACCTCTCCTGGTAAATTTTGGTACTCAGTTTCTGATTTTCTGCTCACAGATCTATTGACATTAGGGGTGAGACAAAAAAATCGATATGACGCTGTCTCCAAGTATCGATAGTTTATCAGAATATTTAAATTCATGTCTACATTGTGGCTGTTTACCGCTTTGGCTTCCCGGAGTGGCAGTACCCCCAGACTTCCTGTGGTGGCGCTTCACCTAACGCGAAAACAGCGTCAAAATCGTGTCTACTGTAGTTTGACCCGTGAACACTTTGAATCCATTTGCGTGTCCGCAGCAATTTAATCAAGCATTTGAAGCGAAATAGACGCGCGTTTTAGGCGCTCTAGCAGAAAAATTTCATAAAACACCCCTCTGCCTCTTTTAATTTTAATTAAAAAAATATTAAGCATTAAGAGCCACATAAATTTGCTACCACTAACGTTACCTGGATTATCTTCACTGCAAAAAACTATGTTTAAGTTTATGAAACTTCACTTTACCCTCAGTCAAAATGAGTTTCGTAGGCAACAATAGATTCATTAGACCAAAGATCGCCCATTAGATGTACACAAGACGAATTGTCACTACAGAGACATCCTTGCCAGCGGCAACCGCCAGAAGGGAGACACGGGTAGCTGCAGCTTGGAGTAATGGGCGTGGCAAGAGGTAGGGGCGTGGCAAGAGGTTGGGGCTTGGTAAGAGGTTTCTCATTGGTCAAAGGAGCTTCCTCCTGGCAACTGCGTTGGCCAATCAGCAGTAACCATAGTTATACGTAATTTCCTTTAGCTAAAAAAAAAAAATCGTTATTTCCTTTAGAAGGAAAAAAGATGACGGGGGTAATATATGTGCGATATAATTTGTTGGTCTCTTTGCTTGACATTTTTCCCCTTTGGTAATTATTTAATTGTTGTTGACAGACACATGTTACAGTGAGAAGAATATATATATATATATATATATATATATATATATATATATATATATATATATATATATATATATATATATATATGCCTTTATACAACAAAAACATTTGCTGTACTATTTTAAAAATAACATTAGTTTTACTTTGTATGTACTTTAAATGAAAGTACAAAATTAGTATGACTTAAATAGTGTCAGGAGACATTTTTATCTTAAAAATAATTAAAAACAAATTATTTTAATTTTACTATTACAGACATTTCAAGTATAATGCAATAAAAACGATTAATACAAAGCATTGTAAATACAGCTCAAAATGTATAAATCAGAGAATAACAAGTATAAAATGAACAATACTAATAAATACAAAAATAAAAGTTTATGAATCAAGGTAGAAAACTGTTTTGTGATCTCATGTTTGAAAGGGTTTCAAAGTATACTGTGAGATCAGTCTTATTAAAGGTAATATAGGAGGGTTTCTTTTATTTGTGTCATGCATATAAAACTTCGCAACATTTAATTATATTTTGTTTTTCAGAAAAATATGGGTTTTGGAAACAGTAAAATGTCAAGAGGTTCTAAATTCTAATAGGAACTTCTATTTTAGGAATATCTATTTTAAAGTCAGTCCAAAATGAAATAGAAAAAGGGCAATACAAAAATAAATGTTTAAAATCTTCAAGTGATGTGTTACAAAAGTGCATTTATCACAAACAGTATGAATGTTTTTTATGATTGAACCTTAAAAAGTCGCGGTGGTGATGACGTCACGTAACCCGCGCCATACAAAAAGTTTCGAAGGTAACATACTTTTGAATGTATTCTCAATATCATTATTGCTTTTTTTTCAATGAAAGAAATGTATTTTGTCTTGTATAATTATTTGTGTAATTATAGTGATTAAGTTTATGGCTCGCTTTTATGCGGATCAGGAAGCTTTTCGCGTCCAATTGAAAAGACCTTACGGCACGCCCCATTCCTCATGGCACGCCCCATTTCTTTCCGACCTTATGGCACGCCCATTGCTCCAGCCTGCAGTTACCTCTACTTGCCAGAAGGACTGGCCGAGGAAAGGCTGCTCTCGCCGGGGTTAACGAGCGCTGAGCGCCCGGTGACCGCCTGGATTTCACAACTCTAAAAATGCAAGATTATTTTTTTTTAAATAGGCACTGTCTCTGTAATTAAACCACTTATTTTCGCTTTAAACAACTACATTATCAACTGAAAAGCATTAAAACTACATTTAGAGACAAAATATCAGTATTTTTAATGATGCAGGGTTTCTCACACGTCACTTACCCACGTGACAGCAGCAAGCAGGCTCCTGATTGGTTAACGCGCTTGGTACTCAGATGTGACCATACCTTATTATATAAGGTTTTATACTGACTGTTTTTTCACATTTTTAGTAATGTGTGCATTTTGCAATTTCCAAATATGAAATGAATGAAATATGCTGCTATGAATAAGTTAGAGATAGTGACCTTTTGTTTATTATAAATCATTTAGTCACAGAAAACTGTTCTCTCATGGCTGTTTGATGGCTTTATATGCACTTACTGTACTTTAATGCTATTTTAAAAAGATTAAATTATTTAGTTTTAATAATGAAATACATGATCATAAGACTTTTTTGACACTTTTTTCATTTACAAAATGATATCGTGATATATCGTGTGTGATTTTCTAGTAATATATCGTCTGTGACAGAATTGTATCGTGGGCAAAATATCGTGATATTATCATATCGTGTGTTGACCTGTGATTCCCACCCCTAATTGACATACCACAACTATGATGATCTGAAGTAGCTTTTCAGATAAAAGACATTGTATTGGCCATAATATCTCATAATATCTGATTGTAATATTATGAAGGAAGTATACTTTTCTATAGACTAGTGTTTATTAACCAGTGGATCATGACCCAAAAGTGAAATGACCAAAAAGTGCCAACAAATTACATAACTTGTAATTTGTGTGTTAGCTGGGAAGGATTTGCATGCAGGCATGATGTTAATTCTATTCGTCAGGAGCAGTTTCAGCAGTTAATAAGCTAGTATTGTGGTACTGTAGTTTTTGTAACTATAACCCAAAACACCACTTTGTTTTCAGTTTATTTTCTATATTTCTGATGATTGTGATGGCTTATTATACCAACTTACTTACTTTATTGTATTAATAAAAACTAGTTTGGGACTGCTGTTTAATTGCCTTACATTATAATGTTTATGAATCGGTATTAGTGATATTCTTATAGTTTAAGTGTATGTTAAGTAAAAGTGCTTGTGTGTGTGTGTGTGTGTGTGTGTGTGTGTGTGTGTGTGTGTGTGTGTGTGTGTGTGTGTGTGTGTGTGTGTCTGGACTGGTAATCCCTACGTTATGGGGACAAAATGTCCCCACAAAGATGGCAATATCCAAAATCTTTCTCCTCGTGGGGACATTTTTGGGTCCCCATGAGGAAAACATCTTATAAATCACACTAAGTGATGTTTTTTGAAAATGTAAAAATGCAGCATCTCTCCTGTGATGGGTAGGTTTAGGGGCAGGGGCAGTGTAGGGGGATAGAAAATACGGTTTGTACGGTATAAAATGCATTACGCCTATGGAATGTCCCCATAAAACATGGAAACACAACATGTGTGTGTGTGTGTGTGTGTGTGTGTGTGTGTGTGTGTGTGTGTGTGTGTGTGTGTGTGTGTGTGTGTGTGTGTGTTCATGTTTTTCTATCCTGGTGGGGACTTAAACCTGTGTCAACCATTTTTGAGAAATAAATTAGTTTGGTTCAAATTCTCAACTTAATGACCATGGAAAAATGTGGGTTCCATGGCCAAACCAGTTAACCACTACTATAGACCATACTATTCTTGGTTGAATCTGAGAAATAATTTTCATTGACAAATGCATGTACAATATATCAAAGATCTGAAGCATCTGCTTGCACTAAAACCTGACAGATGTTGTTAGACGTTTGCTGGTGAACAATTTATTTGCTTGCCTTATCCCAACCAATGGGGTCATAAATGAAGCTTATCACTGAATCGTCTGCTATTTTATGTTCCTTGTGCCATTATTCTGAATCTGAAACTATGCAGGTCTATATACTGTAGTAATCCAAACTGTCTCCTAACTGGCAGAAAGTTCTTGAATTCTGTATTTCTCTCCTGTTCTGGAATAGATATCAGGACTGCCCTACCATCTCTCGTACATTTCTAGGATAAAACCCTTTTTAGAACAGCAACTTCAATTTCTGTAACAGACTAATTGCAAATGCTACTGAACATGCTTAGAAACTTCTATCTTATGATGTCTCTTCCATAAATGTGTTATGAATTTGTAAAATTCTACAATTTAGCATGTACACACACATTACCTTGGCAGTGAGTGCTGTTGAGTCTCTTGTATCCCTGAGGGCATGTGGAGCCAAAGTCCTCTACTATAGTTTGGTGTTTCCCAGCATCTGAATGGGAACAATCCAGAGAATTACTGGACATATCATTTCTACTAAAGAATCTGTACTAGCTGTTTTGTTTGTTTGATTAAGCCAGACCATAACTATGAACATCAAACCAATGAAGGGCATTTAAAACAAAGATAAATAAAAATGAAAGTGGTGGAAAATGTTGAGAGAATTGATGAAAGAAGTGTCTTTGAGGGGATTTCATTTTGTGAAGAAACTGGTAGCATTGTGTGCTGTGGTTCATTTCTGTCTGTCTGTGTGTGAGAGAAAGAGAGAAAAGGGCCACAGTGGGAACATTTCTCTGAAGCTGATATTTTCTCTTCTGTATAAGAACATGTGAGAACAGAGACAGAGTGGCTTTCCAGAAAGGCTTTTGCCAAAGCCAACATTTTTTCATTCTTTTTTCCATCCTTCACTTTTGTCTCCTTTTACTGCAAAGGGTGTGTCATAGGAAAATATGGTGATGTTGCTGAGGCACGAAGACACTCGCAGACATTCACACACATTCGAACGCAAACACTAACACACATCCGCTCACACACAGATGCGTTCACCAGGCCAGGATCACCGTCTGACTGAGCCCTGAGACATCAAATGGGTTACGAAGAGAAAATAGGAGAGGAATTTTTTTTTTTCTTCTAGCCCACTTTGAAACGTAACTCCAAGACTGAAATGACACATTCCAACCCATCAAACTGTGACAGGGTGAATTAAAAGCAGTCTGAACTTTTTTTTCCAAAGAATGGTTAATGGGAAGTGGTTGTTTTTGGCTTGAAACACATTTTGATCTTAGGCAGAGACAGTGAAATGCAACTCCCAAAGAAAAGTCATGTTATATAATAGAAAATAATTTAACTTACAAGGTAGTAAAGGGCATTTGTAACATTTATTTTGGCCCCAGGAATTACCCACACTGCCACAGCAGTCTTCTTGATTGGTCAGACCAGGGAGAGGGTTACTACTACACTAAAAAAGAGAAAGGTTGAGAATGGTTATTTTTATTATTATTAAAAAAATAAAACAGTTCATTGGCAAATCAGATTTTCTGTATCATGTCATCTACTATTGTCACTCACAGCCTGTTTGGGTGTGGTTTCCTGGAAGCACCTCCCCTTGGGCTTATGTGTCTGTGGAGCGAGGCGGGTCACAGTCTTACTACCGTGAGGCTTGTTCTCTGATTGGTCAACAGGATGAATAACAACTGAAGTGTCTGGCGCGTGAACAACACGGACATTGACCTGCACTGGAAAGATTAATAAAATAAAGCAATAAGGAGATATCCAGTTATTTTTAAATAACTTCTTAATAATAATGAAGTGTAGAAAGCATTAAGCATGAATACATTATTTGATATCACAAATTCTAATAAAATATGTTGTTTTAGTATACTAATATAGTATTTAATGTTTTTAGTATTCAGTTTTTAGTCATTTTTTAATGTATTTTTGTCTTTTTATTTATTTTTTTAAATATGTGTATTATTAATAGTTGTATTAACAGTGTTTACTTGCATGCTGTATCATTAATAGTTTTAGTTAACAAAAACAATCACTGCAAAAAACATATTAAACATCTAGACTTGTCATCCTCAATAAACCCGTCTCAGGCATGATGACTACATTCTTTCAAATATTTCAATTTAATAATTATTTAATCGGCATGTCATCCTCAATAAACCTGTCTCAGCCGTTGCCTCCGATCCTCCGAATATTCCGATCTGATATGACTTCTGACCTGTAAAGTCGCCAGAATAATAATAATACGCTGTTTTGTTCATGGCCAGAGGAGAACTGGCACCCCGACTGAGCCTGGTTTCTCCCAAGGTTTATTTTTCTCCATTATGCGACCTGATGGAGTTTTGGTTCCTTGCCACTGTCGCCTTTGGCTTGGCTTGCTCAGTTGGGGACATACATTTTCAACTAAATATCTAAATTAATCGAATTAGTAAACTAAATTAACTACATAAACTAAATTACTAATCTGCCCACGTTGTCACGGTATGATAATAACTGAAATGAGCTAGTCGACATCACCGTTTTCTCTGGAGCGGCTGTACAGCCAAATCAAATTCTGTTGCATTATTTTCCTGTTTAACACTGTGAAGCTGCTTTGAAATAATCTGCATTGTTAAAAGCGCTATATAAATAAAGTTGACTTGACTAAACAGACCTAGATGACATGTGATCATGTTTCGCTGTGCATATACGAGACTAACCATCCCAAATTGAGCTATAGATGCACAGAACGTTAAAGTTCTGTGAATGAGCTTCAATCAATCATTATTTCTGCATTAAAATATTCTCACATCGCTTTTACACACAAATAATGTCCAGTGCACCAATTACCTTCAGAAGAGTGATGTCCAGTGCCTTGCAGAGTGAACACAGAATGTGTCTGTGTCATCTGCTGCCGCCCACCTTCACTCTAAAAAAATTATTCAGTGGCTTAGTAAATATGACAGTAATAATTAACTTTACTAAATTAATAAAATCTCTGAATATCATTTACTTGATGGTTTGATTTGAACATACCAAAATAATTGGCTAACAGTTCATTTTTGTCTATAAATGTAGTTATATTTACTTTTTATACTTAAAGAATTTTGTATTTGACTAACTATTTATTTATTTAAAATATACTTATATTATATATATATATATATATATATATATATATATATATATATATATATATATATATATATATATATATTTGTGAAATCAAAATATTTGAGAATGGAGATTAAACTGATCTGTTTCAAGAACCACAATATTACCTAATTCAAATCGGTATTTTTAATCTTTAACACACTTAAGAAATTGAGTTCGTTTACTCAATTACAACAATGCACCCCTCCCCCACCCTCTGAAGTGACGGCGACTCAACGGTTGAGTGAGCGCGAGCTGTTTGAATTCTCTTCAGTCTCCAAAGAAGTTCCTTCCCGGCATCGCATGTGCATTTCCTCTGTGAAATTCAGGTTTGTTTTTTATTTAATCTATGAAATCATTACTTAAATCATTTCATTTAATGCAAAACAACATTCAGGGAGTCACCTAATCTTGTCTGTCTTTTCGCGTGATTGAAACCCCTGATGCCTTGCATAAAACACAACTTTATTCCTAAAGATAATGAATATAATTCATTTGGATGGTAAAATGTTCTCAGAACTGTGTACTGTTTGTTTATCGAGTCAGTCGTGTCGCAGCATCTTTCGGCTACGAGTGAAATGCAGGACGGCGGTCTGAAGATCAATGTCCACCCGCAGAGTGTGAGTCCCACTCCGGCACAAGAACCAGTGCTGATACGGTGTATGCATGTTAAAACTGCATATATGCTGTACTGTTTACTTGTCAACAATAAAGACAAATGTCATGTATACCTGTGGTTGTGTGAAGTATTTTACAAAGGTTTAGAGGAAATTAAAAGTTAATATTACCCATACTATAAAATTAATATTACTCATAAATAAAAAGTTACTATTACTCATAAATATTGTTTTTTAAATGTTTCTCCACAATTATTTCTCCTTAATTTATTTGTTAATGTACCAAATGCAGTTACTCAGATCTACTTAATTTTTTTACTTACATTTACTAAGTTCATATGGTGTAAAAATGTTTCACCAAAAAAAGAGCTTTTAGAGTGTGTCTCTGACAGACTCAGACGCATTCAGAACATTCTTTCTATCACAACTGGCTCTGCCCCATCAGTTTGTCTGTTTGGAATCAAGATGGCAACTGGGGAAAAAAACTTTTTCTAAGGGTGCATTTACAGATAAATCAGTGGAGGAAGTGGTATAAAGGAGATGGGCACCTGCAGGGTGTAGACAGGCTGCTTGTTGCCTCGAGAAGCTTGAGTCCGAAGTGAGAATTGGCAGAGGCGTCCAGTGAAGCCTGGTGGACAGAGACAGTGTGTGCGGGTACTGCACACTCCTCCATTCATGCAAGTGAGAGGACACACCACTGCAAACACACACAGATTACAGATTAGGCATGCAACCAAGGTTTTATTTTATTTTATTTTTTTACAGTATATACGTAGTATTATGATGAAATATCATATAGTTGATATATTATTGTACATCATATCATATATTTAATATATAAACTAACTATATGAGGTAATTCAAACCTTTATTCATTTGTATATAGACATGAGCATATGAGAGATATTATCCGCTGAGATTAAAAGAGTGAAAAATACTGAAAAGTTTTGAAAAAAAATTAGCACGGACTAATTATTTATTAGGGCAAAAGCTTTTGCAAACTACATTTTATTATTTTTCATTTTCACAAAAGAATAAGACCTGATTTAAACATGGATTCAGACTATCTGATTTATATTGCAGTGCATCAGACTGTGGTTTGGTTACAGCACTCTTATGTGGGCTGAAAAATCAAGCCAGGCTTTACCAGATTATTCTGGAACACTGGCACAAGTAGCACCATTATTTAATACCAGCTAATGGTGGTTTCAGAGGGGAAAATCCAGTGCCTGTTTCTTGTTCTGTTCTGTTCCATGAATAACTAACTCTTTAAATTAATCAACAGTATATTTGGTGAAAGTTAAATTTAAGGTAGAGGAAGACAAATAACATTCCATTATAAAATAACAGACAATAATGACAGCAAGCCTGGAAAGAACTGATAAATCATGCACAGAGTGTAACAGGTCCCAAAGTTATGGATTTTCCAAATTTACAATTTAGAAAAAATAACCATATGATATATAAAATATTTTGTAAAATGAAAATCTAAGCTGTAACTGACTGTAGTACTACATAAATGCTAGCAATGATTTGAACCTGTTAACTGTCAGGGTGTGGGTAGCAGGGCACATAGTGCGATTTTGTAGTTTAAAAAAAATTAAGCATCATTCAAAATCACTCATCCTGTGAAAACCATTTTGAAATTGGACATTGTGTAACCATGGAAACATTTTAGCTGGCTCATAAAAAAGTAAAATATGGACAAACCCAACTATTGGTTTAAATTTTGTAATTAAATTTTAAAACACTGGTTCAAATAACCCAACATTCTTTAGAGCTCAAAAAGCAACAATCATTTCTTTTAAACCTATTTATTAAAACATCAAACACCTAGTTATACCTAGAGTATTTTCGTATTTAGCCTCTGCTAAAAAAACTTTTTTACCCAAGAATGTTGTCAGGAATGTGATTTATAGACAAACAAAAAAGCATTTTATGTCAAGAAAAAAGCCATGATAGAGCCAACAACCATGAAGTCAGTAGACTGCAAAGATCTTTAAAAAAACAAAGAAATAAATCAGATTATTGATTCCAGACAACCAAGGGACACTCTGAGTCTGGGGAGCACTAAGGCATATGATCAGGCTGGCAGTAGCAGACTGTGGCTCGCCTT
Source organism: Gobiocypris rarus (assembly GCA_023029165.1). NCBI lineage: Eukaryota > Metazoa > Chordata > Actinopteri > Cypriniformes > Gobionidae > Gobiocypris > Gobiocypris rarus. The sequence continues at coordinate 32,719,577 of CM040916.1, read as the reverse complement.
CTCCTGTAGTTTGATGAGGACAACACACGGAAACAATTACAGCTGGCCGGAGTCTGTCTGCGTGCGTATGACTACCACCCACACACGCTCACGCTGATTCGAACTCCCACAGCACCACCATTCTTACTCTATGTAAAAATAGGATGACTTTATGAGAATGTTCTTTTGAGAGAGAAATTGTGTGAGTAAAAGAATGAAACAAGCCAGAAGATAAATTTATATGACAAACAACTAGTTTCTAGCAAAAACAAAAATGATCATAGGTCTTCTTTCACCCTTTATTCATTTTTTTCTATCTTTCTAATGGCGATAATCATAGCAGAAACGTTTTTTTGTACGTAAAGTGCCATTCTGTCTGCATGTGAAGTTTGAAGGCCTATGTAGGTGCGCTGGGTGTGTATATATTGTGATTTTCTATGTAGTAGCTTGTGTTTTTGCCTATGATGTGAATATGTATTCATACATTTGCGCAGGCTGTGTGTGTGTGTGGGAATGTTTCAGTGTGTCTGTGCTTGCTGAGTTAATTGCAGTACTCCAGACAGACAGAGGTTTCAAAATACAGCTTTAGACTTCACTACACCACTAACTCACACACATACATGTGACTTTTCCCAGCAGCATTCAGCTCTTAGGGCATGTGATGCTTATGTAGTATATAGTTCCCTCTAATACCCAACATTTCCATCACAGTTTGCTTCAACTAACTTTTTTTCCCTTGTAAAATATTTACTTCAATCCCAGAAAGGCCAGAGCACTGACAAAAACTCTAGAAATCATACAACATATTGTGTGCTTATGATTGCTGAGGAATGTCAAATACTTTCTTACTCTTTGTCTCCACCAAAGAGAAAAGTAATGGATTTAACAGACCCAATATGAGTGCATATGTGTGTGTGGTGATGGGTGGGGCGTATATAATGTGTGATGATTTTCGTCGGGGGTGTGTCTGCTGGGCTCGTCTAATCCACTGCCTGTCTGAAAATCACTATGTATTTACAGTAAGAATGAAAGCTTTCTTACACCTCAGTATAAAGAACAGGCAGCTGAATCCATAAATCTGCCACAGCATTGGGATAAATCAGCAGGAAAATAACCGTAGATTAATACATTCTTAAAAGGTCCTTGAACTATTTTAATTTCTGTTCTGCTCATCACACTATAGTAAACTTTTGGGTTAATGTAAGATAAATATACATCACTTGGCAGTGGGTTACTTCAGCCTCAGTCAAATGCCAGGTAAATGAAAAATCATCATGAAAAAAAAGAATCATCCTGTGCCAAATCAAAATTATACATATGAGATGCCTTTAATCTGTAAATTCTCCTAGACGGTAATATGATTAGAGAGCAAACTAAGACTTTTGCTTTCAATCTGTCATCAAACACAAAAGCATCTAACTATCTCAACAATATATCAGACTGTGCTCTGATTTATCAAGATACCAACATCTTCAAAAGTCAAAGGTTTCATTATGAACGCAAACATTTCTTATCAGAGTTATGCAAGACACATTACTTGTGTTGCCCATTACTCTTATTGTATGTCAACAATGATCTTGCCTGTGTTTATATAACAATAAATTAATATTAAGTCTCTTAAGACCAACTTCTGAGCAATAGATTTGTCCTGTGGAATCTCTATGTGTAATCGGCCTTTGCCGGAGCGATGCCAGCTGTGCCCACTGCAATTCAATCAATCAATCAATCAACTTTATTTATATAGCGCTTTTACAATGACGATTGTTTCAAAGCAGCTTCAATTATTTAATATTATTTAATATTCATCAAACTATAATCCATCAGATAATATTCTGTTCACAGTGTTTAAATAATTAATAATTATTTAATATTCATCAAACTATAATCCATCAGATAATATTCTGTTCACAGTGTTTACACTACATATACAACACCATCACCATCCTATTAGACACTGAGTTTTTGTAAGACAACAAAGCATTTTTCAATTATATAAAAGTCACCTACACTACCATTCAAAAGTTTGAGTGTGTTAAGATTTTTTTATGTTTTATTAAAGTTTCGCATGCTCATAAAGGCTGCATTTGTTGGATCAAAAATGCAGTACAAACTGAAATATTTTTTTTCAATAGTATTATAACTGTTTTCCATTCGTGTGATGGGAAGTTTTCAGCATGATTACTCCAGTCTTCAGTGTCACAATATCCTTCAGAAATCATTCTAATATGCTGATTTAGCTCCCCAGTAACATTTCTTTATATATAATTTTTATTTATAAACGACAGCAGTTATTTGAAATATACGTTTTATAAAAGTTTTTACGGTCGCTTTTGATCAATTTGATGTGTCCTTGCTGAATAAAAGCATATTTGTTTATTAAAAACGTTTTAATGTTTTGTGTGCATTTAATTATTTAATATTCATCAAACTATAATCCATCAGATAATATTCTGTTCACAGTGTTTACACTACATATACAACACCACCACCATCCTATTAGACACTGAGTTTTTGTAAGACAACAAAGCATTTTTCTTATTTCTAGGTCGTTGTTAATAAAGTTTCTTAGTAAATTCAGAGACAAGCATCAAACAAACTCTAAAAGTGTTAGCATAATGTTGTTGTCAGTCAGCTATGTTCCCCATGTAAACTCTTATTCTGTCTGTTACTGTTTATCTCATTTTATGCTCAATAAATGACTTAAACCCCAAAAATTTACCTTTCCCAAGCAGGGGTATGAAGAAATGTATGTGCTCTGACTTCTCTCTGAAACCACATATATATACACACACTAATGTCTGGTTCGCTATTTTTGTGGGGATTTCACATAGACATAATGTTTTTTATACTGTACAAACTGTATATTCTATCCCCTTACACCTACCCTATATCCCTAAACCAACCCATCACACAAAACTGTTTTCACACAAAGCATTTTAACATTAAAAAAAAAAACACACACATTCTATATGATTTATGAGCTTATTTCTTCAAGGGCACCTCAATTTAGGTCCCCATTTAGTCAGTGTGCATTCAGGTTGAAGTCCTCACTGGGATAGAAAAAAATGAACACACACATCACTCACAGAGAAACACATGAAGTTAATACTTTCTTAGAACACACGAAGCATTCAAATTAGTTATACAGCAAATTATTGGTCATAAACATTACATTTTCTAAACAAAGGAAACAGCCAGGTATAATAGTTTCAGAGGTTTGGAAGGAAGGAGACAATGAAAAAATAAATTAATAGAGAAATGACAGATAGTGGAAAAGGAAAAAATGAGACTGTTTAAAACATTCACACATGTTTAAGGTGCCAAGTGTGATACATTTTCCTAGTGGCTGAGCAGGAACGAGACCATTAGGTGTGTGTGTGTGTGTGGGTGTGTGTGAGTGAGAGAGAGAGAGAGAGAGAGAGAGAGAGAGAGAGAGTGATTGCAGTGGTACAGTACCATTGGTACAAAAGTAAAGAAATGTTCACATTCTTCAGATACCCTAGTTTAAAGGCCAGCAAGCTCAGACATATACACAGAGTACGGGCTCTCCGTGGCAGAAAGACACATGACATAACCATGAACCACTGATGTTTTTTGTCATTATATTATTATATTGCATCCAGTATATATATAAATAAAGAGAGAAGAGAGAGAGGGAGAGAGGAGCTCTATCATTAATAAAGTAGCAGTGCTTTCACACCCATCCACCTCCTCACACAGATGAATCACTTTAGCACCAGACAACATTAGTCACGAATACTTCAGCCGCAGGGTTATTCAGTTCAGATAAGCTTCAACACCTACAGGCGAGTGTGGTTACTGAGAGACCCATTGAAACATAACAAAGGGAAGGGGATTGATCAGATGTGGAAAAGCAACCAAGAGTTTAATTTTGCCAAATTCTTACAATTTAAGATCCATACACAACAACAAATTTAAGACTAGGTAGACACCTCCGCGACCTGGTTACTTTGGCACTGGATTGCATAAACACACAAGCAGTAATCCTAATATGGCAGGGCAACCACTGACCTGATGGTATGTTACATCTAATTAATATTGATGAACCAATACTTTCAGATCATTACTTCACCCCTGGATTGAGTAAATTGAGGGGAAAAGGTCATATGAACAACATATAAAGTCAAAGCTCAATTAAGCAGAAATGCTCAGACAAGGAATTGATGGTTGGGGCTCCAAACAAACTGATTATGGTCATGAGGCTGATCCAAAAACAATCAGTGAAACACTACCTTAGCATGCACTGTAAAAAAATGGATTTGATCAATTGAAGGTGTCTACTATTCATTTCTTTCAAAAGAAAATCTTATTTATCCACACTTTTGAATGGTAATGTGCATATAAATAAGAGCTGTGGTATGTAAGAGTAAAAGTTTTACTCTAAACAGATTGTATTGATTATAATATATAATTATAATATTCAATATAATTAATATATAATTCAATGCGCACTGTAACATTTCATCAATTAACTACGAACTAACATCTCAGACATACCACTTAACACACCTGCTAACACATCGACACCAACTAACTTATCTGCTAACAAAGTAACTAACAAACACACCAACAAACCCTCCCATAAAATTACACGTTAGCAACTATAATTTGCTGTTCTAAACACAAACAAACGAAAATATAGAAGTGGCCATTAGTGTCAAAACAGAAGGTGGGGCAAAAGAATATTCAACCTAATTCAGTTTCTTGACAAAAGCCTCTAGTGGGATTGTGTTTATTTCTGTGGGCAGCAAAATAACAAAAACAACAAGCACACACCCATTATAAAGTAACGCAAGTTTCCCCAAAAATTTACTCACTATATATATAAATATATATATATATATAAAATCACTGTCAGCTGCGTGTTAAACATGACAGTCATAAAAACATCAGAGAGATTTTACCAAATGCTTTGAGAAAACCTAAAAGAGTGGTTGTTTACTGAAGGGACATATGCATGTACTGTACTGTATTTACAACATGCATAAACACCCACACATGTACAAATACCACACAAACACAAATATTAACATTCTAGCATGTATAGATGCCTCTCTCTTGAGAATACAGAGGCATTTTCTTTCAAACATTTTGGTTTCCATAAGAACTAGGGACAAAGTGTAGCATTAAAAGTTGCTGAAATGTGTTTAGTGTTCTAAAATGCAGAAATAACAGCTCTCCAAAACAGCAAACTTACTTCGAATTACCTACACTTTTGTCAAGAGACTGACCTAAAATAACTTTCACCCATAGATCTTTACAAACAAACAAACGCAGGAACTAAAACGTCAAACCAGCATACGGGCAGTCGCTCTCTTTTATCTCAAGTTTTATATTTTCCTGCTATGATGGCAGTCTTGCTTCTTAAACAAGACTTTCCCTATTGTCGCATATAGGGGACCTGGATATGTCATAACTATGGCAATAGTAGAGTTTCAGTTTCTCAAAGCTAAACAGAGATGTGAGAATTCAGGAATTGTGGATGGATGGAATGCTGGCAAGAGACTGTGACTGTGATGTCATCATCAGCGCTTGACAGGTATTTGTGTATTTATGGAGAGGAAGGAACAGGAAAGGGGACATTAAGGATGGAATATTACTGATATTTTCGTCTACAGAGAGGAAATAGGGCAGCTATGCCAAACACTAACTTTTAATACTATACACTAAGTCTATGATTAAATGACTCATTGGAAATTCCTTTTTTGAGAGCTGTTGAAAAAATGATTTGGAAGCTATTTGTACCTCATATTTTCTTGGAGCACGCTACTGTAAATCCAGAATCATCATACGAGTCTTAACAAGGTGCTTTATCTGTCAGTGTTTAAATGGAGCTGTAAGGTTTAGTCTGACTGAGAAAATACTGATGTTTTGGTGTCTCTGTTTGCATGGGCACCAATGAAAGAGAAAAGAGTGAAAGAGTGTTGCCCAAGGCCCTGGAATAGAGAGTCCCTGCAAAGGCAGATTAAATAAAAACAGGGGTCCAAACATAACGGTTGACATCACTGCCTCCGGCTGATCTATGATTAGTCTGTGGAACCTTGATGTTATCAAACAGTAATTTTTAAATGTCTTTGCCTTTCTTAAAGGGCCACATTTATTTTTTTTAACAGGAAAACAAGGCTGTAAGTGATAGAAATACAGGGAATTCTGTTCAATGGATTTGTACAGTATTTAACAACATGCCAACTGTTTAACTTACAAAACTATTTCTAAGGTAACTTTGGAAAACTCATTTTTAAAAGTTGTGAGCTTTGAAAAAAAGTACGATTTTGTACCTTTATACAGTAAAAACTGTAGTCTATCCTTCACAACTGTTTTCATCAGTGTAATTCAATATGGCATTTGCCCTGACTCTATAAAGTCTATAGTTCAACCATATTGAAAAATAGGCCTACTCACCCTCATGTCACTGTTTTGAACTGGTTTTGTCTATACAATATAAGTTAATGGGATCCAAAACAACACTGTCTCATTGTCTCATTTTCAGCATTGACAAAAAAACATTCTTCAAAATACAGTATATTTTTGTGTTCCCAAGAAGAAAGAAAGTCAAAGTCGAACTATGCCTTCAAATACTGAACATCACAAAGGGACAATGGAGAGGATGTCTTATATAAATATAGTGCTAAAGTTGTCAATGGAGCTTGTAAAATAATGAAATTACTTATATCACTCAAAAAACCTGTCTACCATTAACCATTGGATGTTTTCACTTCTTAATAACTACAGGGTAAGCAGCCAATAACAAATACACACACATTCCTTTGCTCTGCTTTAAATAACTGGCCTCATTCTCACAGTGAAAAGCAGTGAGTTTACTCTGAGTAAACCAGAATGCTTGTTTAAGGGCCTGAGTTTCAATATTGCCCTTTAAAAAAGCCCACAGCTGCCACCTCTCCCTCAAACACAGACACTCACTTATGCACAGTGTTCTCTTATCACTTTCCAACACAACCTCTAATTGGTGTTTCAAAGTCTTTGACTGGCAAGACCAATTATGCCAACTGTGTCGCATTCCTCTCTGCTATCTTCTGTGTAGAAGTAGAAAGTCACAATGAAATCAAAATAGACAATTCATATTTTATTGGAATATAGCAGTATTTATTTTAAATTATTTATCTGTGTACATATTTTTTAAATAATTAAAAAAAAATCATGTGTCCTCGTAATATTTAATCAAAATAACTTCCCCTCATCTCTTCTCTTTTCTGATGACGTGTTTATTGGCATGAGGGCGGGACAACCTGTCACTCACACGAGATAACAGCAATAGCAAACCACATTGATTCACTCAATTCCCTTTGGACAAAATTAAATCCCGACCCACATTTTTTCTTCTTCATGAATCCGTTTCACTCGGATATACACTCACCTAAAGGAGTATTAGGAACACTTGTTCAATTTCTCATTAATGCAATTATCTAATCAACCAATCACATGGCAGTTGCTTCAATGCATTTAGGGGTGTGGTCCTGGTCAAGACAATCTCCTGAACTCCAAACTGAATGTCAGAATGGGAAAGAAAGGTGATTTAAGCAATTTTGAGCGTGGCATGATTGTTGGTGCCAGGTGGGCCGGTCTGAGTATTTCACAATCTGCTCAGTTACTGGGATTTTCATGCACAACCATTTCTAGGGTTTACAAAGAATGGTGTGAAAAGGGAAAAACATCCAGTATGCGGCAGTCCTGTGGGTAAAAATGGCTTGTTGATGCTAGATGTCAGAGGAGAATGGGCCGACTGATTCAAGCTGATAGAAGAGCAACTTTGACTGAAATAACCACTCGTTACAACCGAGGTTTGCAGCAAAGCATTTGTGAAGCCACAACATGCACAACCTTGAGGCGGATGGGCTACAACAGCAGAAGACCCCACCGGGTACCACTCATCTCCACTACAAATAGGAAAAAGAGGCTACAATTTGCACGAGTTCACCAAAATTGGACAGCTGAAGACTGGAAAAATGTTGCCTGGTCTGATGAGTTTCGATTTCTGTTGAGACAATCAGATGGTAGAGTCAGAATTTGCCGTAAACAGAATGAGAACATGGATCCATCATGCATTGTTACCACTGTGCAGGCTGTGGTGGTGGTGTAATGGTGTGGGGGATGTTTTCTTGGCACACGTTAGGCCCCTTAGTGCCAATTGGGCATCGTTTAAATGCCACGGCCTACCTGAGAATTGTTTCTGACCATGTCCATCCCTTTAAGACCAACATGTACCCATCCTCTGATGGCTACTTCCAGCAGGATAATGCACCATGTCACAAAGCTCGAATCATTGAAATTGGTTTCTTGAAAATGACATTGAGTTCACTGTACTAAATGGCCCCCACAGTCACCAGATCTCAACCTATTAGAGCATTTTTGGGAAGTGGTGGAACGGGAGCTTCGTGCCCTGGATGTGCATCCCACAAATCTCCATCAACTGCAAGATGCTATCCTATCAATATGGACCAACATTTCTAAAGAATGCTTTCAGCACCTTGTTGAATCAATGCCACGTAGAATTAAGGCAGTTCTGAAGGCGAAAGGGGGTCAAACACAGTAGTAGTATGGTGTTCCTAATAATCCTTTAGTGTACACCACAATAGGGACAAAAGGTCTATCGCACCTTACGTTTCATGCCGACTTCAAGGAAGAATGGGAAATATAATCTACAAACAAAAGCAGCAAAAGTTAAAAAAGTATGGCGGGGGGAATGGACTGAGAAACCAGAGGTTGATGACACAGAAACTAAAAAACACTGCACATCATACTTAAAACAAATGGTAGATTACTCAAACACACAAGGATTGGCATGCTTCTGGAATGTTCAACTGGATTTCTGACACATTTTCCACTCTGAAACTGCTCCTTTGTGGCTTGCTGCATGGGTTTTCCATGCATAGTGGAAGAATAAAGCCTGATTAGCCCCGAAGACTTCATGTATCTTTATGTAATAAATCTGGCTCTTACTATTGTGTGCTCTCTAAATCACAGCATAAACTGAGCATTGCACTCTACAGTAGTCGAATAAAGAGGGATTAGTAGATAAATTAATTAATAAATTAGTAGAACCCAGTTAAATAAAGAAATGAACCAAAATACGAGGAAAATATGTGGCATTTGCACATGAAAGCGAGGCAGAGTATGTATGTGTGTGTGTGAATGAGGACAGAAATAGGCATGGGATAGTGCTGCCGTTGCATGCTGGCATCATTCTGGGCACTCTGTGGCACTTTTGCAGAAGTGGAGGATGGTTTGGGGTTTACAGACCTCTCACCACAGAACCCAGAAGCTGGCATTGACAGACAGACAGAGGGAAACAAAATGAGAAAGAGAGGCTGCTTTCTCTGTACTTAACAAACTTCTAATTAAACTTTTATAATCAAATTTTTACAAAAAGTAAAGTTAGAGACTCTTTGTCAAATAAGATGTGTCCACATTACAGTGAGTATTTCTTTAGGTGCCTGATCTTCCAGCCTGATGCATTCCATGACTGAAACCACAAGACTAAGTCAGAAAAAAATGTAATATGTATCATCTTGACAACTGAGTCAGGCTTTAAGTAAAAGGTAAAATACTTTATCGTAAACTCATTGTTGGCATTAGAATAAAGGTTTATGGTAATGATGATGATTATAGCTTTAATACAGTTTGAGCATAGCTGCAGTGCTTATTTCCACTGAACAGCATGAACTCTGGACTCTGGACAAGGAAAGTGCAACGTGTTAGACACGCATGAACAAAGATGATTCAAAAATACTTATTTAACTAAAAAAGAAAATATTGCAATAACACATAAACAAGAGTCAGAGTTCACTCTTCCACCAGAACTAGACTTGTATACAGCCGTTAACGAAAGCCAATGATTATAATTTACAAAGTAGTAAATATGCATATTTTTTCTTACAAGGATATCTTGCTTTGCCTGGAAGTCTGTGACCCAGGCAGAGTGACGTCTGACCAAAGTGGAGCCGGAGGGACGAGGTAGCCTGGTGGAGCTATAATAGCAATGGTCTCAGGTGGAGCAGTGGGAGGAGACAAGGTGAATCAAACAGGTCTCACCTTAGGATGAGCCAGGGTGGAGTGACAGGCTTGGTGGATGGAGACAAAGCCTCCTCTTGACAAGGCGGAGCTGGAGACCAGAAGACCAGAAGATCACAGCAGATTGGAGTCAGAGGAGGAGCCACGACAAAAGGGAACCAGCAGAGGTGGGACAGAAGAACTGGCTGCTATGGGCAGAGGAGATGGAAGGGATGCTAGGAGGGATCCTTGGAGACAGAGGAGACTTGGAGCTGGGCAGGACCAGCAGAGACACAGGAGATTTGGAGCTGGGCAGGACAAGCAGGGAAAGAAGACACAGGGAAATATTCTCTTCCATTTCCTCATAATAGTCCACTCCATGCCCACACTCCCTTAGTTTTGGAAGGCTCAGGCTCCATGTCTGTAGTGGGCTCTGGCATATGCTTTGTGCAGTGTGTTGGAGGTGGCTAGCTGGGCTCTGGGTCCAGAGCAGAGCCGGGAATGTCTTGCTCACAGGGGCAGATGGTGAAAAGAGATTTGTTATTCACAAGCACCCACTCCATAGAGAGGGTGAAACCTCCCAGAGGACAGACAGGTGTTTACTGAAGCTGGTAATGTAAAACACACAAAGCGAGCAATCTGGATAGCATGTGAGGCATGCCAAATCTAAGAAGTTTTTGATGAATCAAAAATGAATGAATCAAATACTTATTTATTAAAAAAAGAGAAAACACTAGGAGACCGATATATCAATAATGTATTCACATAAACATTGCACAACATGGAACAGACTAAACTAAAGGCTAAAATAAACATAGGAGCAATCAACAGAAACATAACAGGTGTAGAACTAATTAACAAAAATGGAAACAAAGGCAAACGGGCACAGGGAAACACAATGAACTGACAGAACTAAACAAATGTAACAGAAAGACCTTCTAAGGAGAGTATTATTCCCTAATGGACCCATAGAATGATACATTTTAAAAAATTCAGATCTGGTTGGGGAGCATTTTTGAAGATAACATGTTTTAGGGATTTTGGGAGCTTTTTGTCTGTTTCATAATCTCAGAGAGACAAATACTCACACTTTCATGCAAACAAAAGGACTGTGAGAAAATAAGCTTGTGTCCACATTATAGACATTACAGATTTAACACTTTATAGACATTAGGATCATATTGGTGTAGGGTTGTGAAGGGTCAGGGGTTTTAAATAAAAAAAATCCAAAAATGTTTAGGACAGGATTCATCATTCACTTATGATGTACAAATGAAACTCAAGTCAAATAAAAAATCACAGCTTCCTTTATAATAAAGATGGGAACTGTTATAAATAGACATATAAATCAATATTGACTTTTTATGATAATACCAAAATACACTACCATTTAAACATTTGGGGCTTTTTTAAAAAGAAATTAAAACTTTTATTGAAAAAGGACATTCAATTAATCAAAAGTGAGAGTAAAAAATGCTAATGTTACTGTCACATATATGATATTATTAAGAAGTTACATGACGCAGGTAATCCAAGATGAATACTTAAATAATAATAATCATGAGGAATACACAAGGGAAGAAACTCATACCACTCTATAAAACGATGAGAACTGACAATGGAATGAACAAAACAGGGAGAACTTATAGACAGAGAACTTAACTAGATACATGTGGAATCAATTTGTAACCTAGGTGACAAACAAGAGGTGCTTTTCCATTGTTGAGCCAAACCGTTCTCTTTGCTTAACCATTCCATTCCACATTCCGTGCCGATCAGGGAAGCCATTGCAGAATATCAACACCGGTTACATCCCTTGCACACAGTGGCAAGAGTTTGTCATTGTAGTGTGATGTTGTTGTGATTTTCATTAAGAATAATAGGCTAATGAACCCACAATTCAAGCAACCTGCTCCCGAATTGGCGCTCATACAAAACCAAAACTAAAATGTGCGCATCCGCGCAGAGCGCACATTTATGGCTGAACTGTCATTCCATGCCTCAGAGAGCATGCATTTAAGGACGAACTGTCATTCACAGTGTGTGTGCACTGGCGCATTTTCAGTTCATGCATATGGAAGCTTATATTTCATATGAATTCATTGAAACCACTCGCTTTGCTCCGCTCCGTTATTAAAGGTCCCGTTCTTCGCGATTCCATCTTTCAAACTTTAGTTAGTGTGTAATGTTGCTGTTAGAGCATAAATAATACCTGTAAAATTATAAAGCTCAAAGTTCAATGCCAAGCAAGATATTTTATTTAACAGAAGTTCCCTTTCAAAGCCTACAGCGAACGGCCGGTTTGGACTACACCCCTGCACTTCCTGCTTAAATGACGTCACTAGAACAGTTTGTTGACTAACCCTCCGTCCACAAGAACACGCAAATATGGTCTTGTTGCTCTCCCACATGGAGAAGAGGAAGTGTTGTTTTTGTAGAATGTGTTTGTCACCATGTCATCGAAACGCTGTTATTTTCATCCCGGAGTCAAATCACCTTTGTTTGGCCTTCCCACAGACGCTGTACGTAGAGATCGATGGTTACAATTTATGTTTAACTCGGTTCCGGAAAATTATAATCACAATTTAAAACTATGTGCAGCACATTTTGCTGAGGACTGCTTCCTCGATCTCAATCAGTTTAATGCCGGATTCGCAGAAAGATTATTCTTAAAAGATGACGCAGTTCCCTCTTTGTCTGGAGAAGGAGTTGTTTATGGACCACATCCGGTAAGTGTATTTTATTATTTAAGTTGGTCCGTTTAACAGTTTATGTAACTCATTACACAAAGTGCAACGCTGTTTAGCTTTGTTAACTAACGTTAGATGGTAATTGAAACTAATCCGAAAAACTTTTTAAAAAAGTGTATTCAGACACCATCGATTGTTGGTGTTTGTAATGATCAGTTTAAATGATTTGTTTATTATATCTGTTGTTTACTGTTTAACCACATGCTCGTTCAGCTGCAGCCACGAATAAAATTTGTAACAGCCAAATATAAAAGCATGACAACTACTGAATAGACAGCTTGCCATTGTGAAACATCCTGCAAAAGTCTTTCCTGAGCAGGTTGTAATCGATCCTCTTCGATATTCTCCGGGTCTGATTCCGGCTCAAATTGATACGGCAATATAGACATTTTTGCAATAACATTGAGCGCGCGTATCTCCCCGTTATGGAAAGAGGCGTGACCTTTCCGGGCAATGTGCGCTAAGCTGCTGTCCAATCAGAACTCGTTACGTATTTCTGAAGGAGGGACTTCATAGAACAAGGAAATCATCAGGCCGTTTTCTCATCAGTGAAAACAGCCGAATACAGATAAGTAAAATGTGTGAAAAATACTGTGTTTTTTTTACATGCGAAACATGAACACATGTTATATTGCATACTGTAAACACAATCAAAGCTTCAAAAACACGCGAAGAACGGGACCTTTAATGCCTGAGCGGCCTCTGTCAATTATTCTAATACATATGACAAAAACAATTGTCTAAATGATGTTGCATATTCCTCAAAAGTTCTTGTGATGATATAATTAGTTGACAACATAGTACTATATTTTCTGAAATCATAGGCTATGATATTGCGCAGGTGCACGTGATGCAACGCTATCAGAGCCGACAGACAGTGTCAGACTCATTTAATTTTATTTATAATTAATTTAGGAAGACAACAAGGCTACCAAGTACTGCACACAGTGCACAGCTAAATAATTTAAAGTTTAGTTTTTTTTCTAACGTCATTTTAGTTGATTTCTAGTCGATTTCTAGTCTAAAATTTCAGGACTTCTGTCGACCAAGATTTTCTTTGGTTGATTACAGCCCTAGTTGTGACGTAACTGCACGCATTCTACCAGCAGTTAGACAACTGTGCTGAGAATTCCAGGCAGAGAGAATGGTCTGTAATTGTGCCATGCCAAACCAGGCTCAGAGGAAACATTAGAACTGAACTGAACATATGAACATGAACACAAACACAATGAAACATAACATAATCCTGACATCACCTTCCCGGAAGTCTGCAGAAAAAGCAGGGTAACGATGGACCAAGGTGGAGCCGGAGGGATGAGGGAGCCCAGTGGAGCCTGAGTGATGGCGGACCACAGTGAAGCTGAGGGAGCTTAGAGCTGAGGCAGGCCAAGGTGAAGCAATGGAGTCAGTTTCCCAGACGAGCTGGAGGAAGTCACTGGTGCGGGCCGAGCCAAGGAGCTGCAAAATATCAGCAAGGCAGGTGAGTCTTATGAACTTGGTGGATCCAGTGGTGATGGTGACCATGAGGTGGGCAGAACATTGGGACCATGTTGTCCATTATGTAGTGTGTGGCGGAATGAGAAGGACTGTGCTCAAGGGTACGGACAAGCATGAAAGCTTTCTCCGCTGTGATATTTATGAGCCAGGCCTCCTCTACTGGCTCTATTGCGGACTGTCTTACCGGCATGATGGACCTGGCAATTGACCCAAGCCTCGAGACGGAAGTGGTGACCAAATATGTCTCCAAGGTGGACACTGTGGCTAGCTCTGTCTCCGGGCTTGGAGGGGGCTGAAGCTCATTGTCTGCGGTGGGCACTGGCTCAGGCTCTGTTTCCGTGGCGGGCATGGAAGTCTTCTCTGGGTCCATTATGGGAGATATCTCTGTGTTTCCAGGACACTCTGGGCAGGGACGAAGTGTTTGCTTTGGAGTGGGCAGAGAGATGGCTGCGGGAGGTGTTGCTAGTCCTGGGGATTCAAGAGTTAATGGTGTTGTTGTCCTCAATGATTCCCACGGTGTTGGTGAGTGAGGATCCACACACCCACAGGATGATCCACAGGATGACCCACAAGGCGTAATCGATGAATTCAATGAAATAACATGATCCGCCCCCAACAGCAACATTTGGCAGAGGATATCGTCCATCCTGCTGAAGAACCACTGTTTCAAAGTTTCATCATTACAGCGTTCCTCTAGAGACAGGCCGTTTTGTGAAAAGCAGTCCATGAAATACTCACTGTTGAAGGTCAGTTCTTGTCACGTATATGATGGTATAACTATGTAAACAAGAACTGAACTGAACACAAACACATTAAAACATAACATAATCCTGACATTTACAAAAGATTTCTAATAAATAAAGGCAGCTTTGGTAACCATAAGACACTTTTAAAAAGCCTGAAATAAATCGTACCGACCTCAAACTTTTGATTGGTAGTAATAACCTAATAGTTACCTAATAGTTATTATTACTGTTGTTGCTATTTAAGCCATTATATATGTATACAAAGTTCACAAATGTATTTTCATCTTTGTTTTGAGCAGTGTAATTTAAGATAAAATCATTTAAAAATGAACATTATATTAAATAAGCTACCTGTGTTTTTCTTTCGAGACCAACTAAACAGTGTAATTTGTTTGTAAACCAAATAGTAAATAAAAAATAAATGATTACATTTATTTTTGAAAAGTAAAATATCTGTTGTTTTATATATATATATATATATATATATATATATATATATATATATATATATATATATATATATATATATATATATATATAAAACATCAATCTCTAATCTCTAATTATAAAACTGTTCTTGTTTTAGAACCAGATTAGAACCTTGTTTTAGAAGTCTGAGAATATGTGGCACATGTAATGTTTGCTATTTAGAAAGTAAGTCATACCACATCCTTCTAAACTCTTATACATCTCGAACCACAGATGTTCTTAGTAAAAGTCTTTGAGCTTGATGTGCATGGACTTCTTTGGACTTCCATAAATGTAGCTTTCACTCAGCAGTGACTCAGCTTCCGCCTTTATTTTTACCCCATTTATTTATTTTTGGACTCGACTCATTCAAAAACATATGGGCATCCAGTAGACAAAATTGGAGAGCAGCAGAAAGCAGGAGGGAGAGAAAGACAACACACACCAAATGAACCTGATGAGAGCACTAAAATAACAATAGCTTTCATCACAATATTGATGCAAAACTCAGACAAACATGTCAAGCTAAATATACTCCCACACACTTATAGATACACTATCTAAGTATATCAGCTTTTGGCATTCTTTACTTGAAATAACAAACTGGCAGACCAGACCTCGAAGACAGGGTTCTCTCACTAAACAAACACGTTTAGGTGGACAAAGAGAATGTATATGTACAGTATGTATGTGTGTGTTTAAGAGAATAGAAAATGTTTGTGTGTGTATGCAGTACAGATATTGCTGCGTAGACTTTATGGCACCATGCCTTACCACATCCAATCTGATACAGCTCAGAGCGAGAGCTCTGCCAACCAGACAATATGCAGAAACCATTAAGAGAGCGAGAGAAAAATACAGGGAGAAAGAGAGGGGGTTATTATTGCATTTCCACTCACAAACTCACGTGCCGGTGACAGATATTCGACCATTAAAGTTGTACATTAAAGGGATATTTCACTCAAAAATATAAATTCTGTTCCAATTTATTCACATTTATGTAATTTCAAACCTCTATTACTTACTTTCTTCGGTGGAACATAAAAAAGAGACGTTAGGCAGAATGACAGCCCAAGTCACCAAAAAAAAAAGAAAAAAGAAAAAGAAGATGCAACATAGCTTAAATGGATATATTTTTAAAGTCTCCTTTTGCGTTTTTACTCAATAAATAAAGTCACAGGCTACAGTTTTGGAACCGCATGGGAATTAAATATGTAAATCAAGTAGGCTAATTCAAGCTGAAATGTTTGTTTTTTGGTGAACTATGAGTATTAAGTGTTAAAGAGTGGAAAAACTTCAACAATAAGAGCTCGTGAGCAGTCCTATCATCAAAATGAACCGCAAAATAACCGTTAAAACGTGTTTAAATTGTCTTACCGACTCTGAAGCCAGGCCCCGTCAGCGTGTCCGCCGACTGTCCGTTTTCACCGATAAGCGTCGTATTGTTGCCCTGTTCGCAGGTGTCCTGACACTGGCCCTTCAGGCATGTCCGTTTGCAGATGAGTGGCGCGATGACCACTTTGAAGCGCTCGCGAGTGGACGCGCGCTCGGCGCACAGAGCAAGCCGCTGGAGCGCGAGCCAGATGAGGAGCAGATGGGAGAGAATCAGCGAGGGCATGCTGGCATCCCTCAATGCCAACACAGGGCATTCACGCTACCACCCACAGAATATCCAACTAAAGCCTGAGCGGACCAGGCAGTCCCTCCGGACACGACAGCAGAAGTCGTTTTGCTGGAGCCCAGTGTGGAAAATGTACGCAACCACGCGCTCTTTTCCCAGGCAGCGCTAGCTATGAAAGTTCTCGCGCAGAAAGTTTTCCTGATGCCTTCCTGTCCCGTTTAAAGTAAAATACTTAAAAAATTACATCCGGTTCGGTGGATAAAAAATACAGATCATCCGCATCGAGGCCATTTGGGACATTTTTTAAATTCTTACATCTTTTAAATGACAGCCTGAAAGTGGAATAAGGTGAAATACTCCTCATTCCTTAAAGCCTAGTCCTCCTTACTTTCAGTCGCTGCGTGGATGGCGTGTGTGTGCGTATCTCAGTTTGGGAAAGTTTAGGAGGAGGAGAGGCAAAGCGAGAGCCAATCCACGGGCAGACGAGCTGGCGCAGGGCCATAGCAGTACAAGAGCGGGACTCAAGGTGGTTTTGTTGTCGGTGCCTTTCTTCGTCACCTTCTTTTCCCCTTATTTGGCACTCTTCACGCGCTCGATAAAGGTGCAGCGCGTGATCTTCCGCTGAAGTCCCGGTCAGAAAACACACAAACAAAAACGACAGTGGCAAGGCAGCTTGCGATGCCCTAGGCCAAACCTTTTGAATGTGCCAGACTTATTTCTAGTGTTTACTACCTGAGCGGAGAAATTTACCACACTACAGGCGATTTCCAAATCGTACCTTGCAAGACCCATATGACCCATTCTCTGGTATTTTACTTTTATGCAAGAAATTATTAATCGGCATTGTTTGGAGTAGAATGCTTTTATAAAATAAAAAATACCCCACTATTCTGTAGTGACTGTACTATCTATCAGTACTATGATTGTTACTATAACAACATTGTGAAGATACATTTTGTGGTATTTGACACCAATTGCATAAAAAAGGACACCCTAACCCTAAGAAAACTGTAGCCTAATTTTCACAAATATTCTGTAAAGTATGCATCTCAAACTGATCGCAATGTATTCTTTTTAAAAGAGGGATAAATTAAGCATTTGTTTCCTAAATTAGAAGACATGTTGGTGTAATGGCAGCTGGATACATTTAATTCACGATACTCTGGTCGCCCGAATGGATGTTCTGCAGTATAAAAAAAGACGTTTATTTCCCAAGCAAATTGTCAAAATAAAGAGAAGAATATACAAATGTGGTCGTGTGGTCAGATAAAAATAGATACTTAAGATAACATTAAAATAGTTTGAAATTTGACCCCAAACTAAGAAAAACACAGAGCATGTGATTTTATAGAGGATGTGTGTAAACAAGAAGAGATGGAGAATTAAAGAAAGTAAGATAAGCCAGTGATAAAGAAAAAAATGTTAAGAGCAGGATGGTGGAGAGGCGAAGTTAGAGAAAGTGAGTTGAGTCACTTCCGTTAAGAAAAGTGAGAATGTTTGCTTTCAGTCACTGAGGAAATGACTGCATGAGAGCTCCTCACACACTCTCTCTCACGCGCGCGCACACGCACACACACACACACACACACACACACACACAGGAGAGAGTTCACAGGCAGATCTTACATTTTTGGCTACACAGAGGCATGCAGCACCAAAACCCACATCAGACATGCGCAGTTGCTCAAACACACATAGGAATTTTTATGCTAAAATATGCACATGCACACACAGAGCTAAAGCATGATCAGAAAAAGCAAGTTGGTGCACTCCTTGCCAGCCTCCATTTTTCTAACAGACAAGCATAAATTATTTTCAAAAGCAACACTCCTTATAAAGTCTCCAAACATTACACTGCTATATAATTTGTTTTCAGTCTGGCTTAGGGTGTTTCACACTTTTGCAGGGATCTGAGGATGGTTCTCTTTTGGTATGTGAACACTCAAAACAATCTCAGTCCCTTTTAAAGTAAACCAAACTAAGACCATTTTGGGAGGTGGTCTTAGTACGGTTCACTAAAATGTCCATTGTGAGCGCAAAGTGCTCCAGGAAAAAATAAAAATAAAATTCTGAATGAATGCCGTCACTGACAGTAGCCTACTATTTTAAAATTGGAAAAAAAGCAAAAGCAATATTACATCAATAATTTTTATATAGTAAATACAGTAAAAATCATTTTCAAATAATCATATGTATAATTTATGTATTTTTAGCAATGTAGAATTATGAATATTTCTATGCTGATTGTTCAAGGAAAACAATTCAAAATAAAGTGCAAAAGTGTTTTTATATTATATATTCCATGTTCAAAGTTAGGATCAGACAACAGCATTTGTACCAATGTTGTTTTGAAAATGATAATAATAAATAAAAATCTTGGTTTCAGTAAGGCACATACCATGTAAGTGAATAGGATGAAATATTGGAGGATATAACTATTTACCTGGACTAGATCTTAAGAGCAACAGTATGAACACAAAAAGGTCTCAGACCCCATTTGGTTCTTTTAAAGAGAACTCAAGTGTGAAAAAACTTTAGTTTATTTATTTTCACTTTAGTCTCACTGTAGCTAACATGGTTAAATGTATGTGCCTTTTGATTTAAAAAAAAAAACTGTGCATATATTCACACAAGAATTCTAAATCAACAAAATTCACTATTAGGCCCTCATCAGGTGACTTGTTCCCACGCAGCTTTTAAGATGACTTAAATAGAAACCAAAGGTGACCGCAATACCACATACATGACCAGTTCTGTAAATGAAAAACAAATATTCTGCACATCAGAATAAGCACTAACAGTCTGATGACAGAGCACTGGGGTGAGTGCTCGAGCCAACAAACGCTACCCTCAGCGTGACATTAAATCCTGCTTACCACAGCATGGAGAGCCGGGACTATTTGGTCTGGAGGCAGGGTGTGGGCTCAAAGAGCAGAGTGGTCTTGACTTACGTCACAGAGACTATAATCACGCCTGAGCGGATACATGAGTCACTTCAAAATCAAGAAGGGAGGAGAGCTCTGGCCAAACATCAACTAAATGTGGGTCAGACTTTGGCTGATGTCTCATCGTCTGGGGCAAAAGAGCAAAGTGACATTACAATGGAAGTGTTTGGGGTTGAAAAAGAGGGGGACAGGGCTGACAACAGATAGTTAAAGGGTTAGTTCACCAAAAAATGAAAATTCTGTCATTAATTACTTACCCTCATGCCGTTCCAGACCCGTAAGACCTCCATTCATCTTCGGAACACAAATTAAGATATTTTTGTTGAAATCTGATGGCTCAGAAAGGCCTCCATTGACAGTACGTAATGTAATGTCCTCTCTCTCAAGACCCATAAAAGGTACTAAAGACTACGTTACAAAGTCCATCTCACTACAGTGGTTCTACAATAATTGTATAAAGCTACAAGAATAGTTTTGTGGTAGAAAATAACGACTTATACAGGTCCTTCTCAAAAAATTAGCATATTGTGATAAAAGTTCATTATTTTCCATAATGTAATGATAAAAATTAAACTTTCATATATTTTAGATTCATTGCACACCAACGGAAATATTTCAGGTCTTTTATTGTTTTAATACTGATGATTTTGGCATACAGCTCATGAAAACCCCAAATTCCTATCTCAAAAAATGAGCATATCATGAAAAGGTTCTCTAAACGAGCTATTAACCTAATCATCTGAATCAACTAATTAACTCTAAACACCTGCAAAAGATTCCTGAGGCTTTAAAAAACTCCCAGCCTGGTTCATTACACAAAACCGCAATCATGGGTAAGACTGCCGACCTGACTGCTGTCCAGAAGGCCATCATTGACACCCTCAAGAGAGAGGGTAAGACACAGGAAGACATTTCTGAATGAATAGGCTGTTCCCAGTGTTCGAGGCACCTCAGTGGGAAGTCTGTGGGAAGGAAAAAGTGTGGCAAAAAACGCTGCACAACGAGAAGAGGTGACCGGACCCTGAGGAAGATTGTGGAGAAGGACCGATTCCAGACCTTGGGAAGCAGTGGACTGAGTCTGGAGTAGAAACATCCAGAGCCACCGTGCACAGGCGTGTGCAGGAAATGGGCTACAGGTGCCGCATTCCCCAGGTCAAGCCACTTTTGAACCAGAAACAGCGGCAGAAGCGCCTGACCTGGGCTACAGAGAAGCAGCACTGTCGCTCAAATTTTGCATGTCATTCGGAAATCAAGGTGCCAGAGTCTGGAGGAAGACTGGGGAGAAGGAAATGCCAAAATGCCTGAAGTCCAGTGTCAAGTACCCACAGTCAGTGATGGTCTGGGGTGCCATGCCAGCTGCTGGTGTTGGTCCACTGTGTTTTATTAAGGGCAGGGTCAATGCAGCTAGCTATCAGGAGATTTTGGAGCACTTCATGCTTCCATCTGCTGAAAAGCTTTATGGAGATGAAGATTTTGTTTTTCAGCACGACCTGGCACCTGCTCACAGTGCCAAAACCACTGGTAAATGGTTTACTGACCATGGTATTACTGTGCTCAATTGGCCTGCCAACTCTCCTGACCAGAACCCCATAGAGAATCTGTGGGATTTTGTGAAGAGAAAGTTGAGAGACGCAAGACCCAACACTCTGGATGAGCTTAAGGCCGCTATCGAAGCATCCTGGGCCTCCATAACACCTCAGCAGTGCCACAGGCTGATTGCCTCCATGCCACGCCACATTGAAGCTGTCATTTCTGCAAAAGGATTCCTGACCAAGTATTGAGTGCATAACTGAACATAATTATTTGAACGTTGACTTTTTTTTGTATTAAAAACACTTTTCTTTTATTGGTCAGATGAAATATGCTATTTTTTTTAGATAGGAATTTTGGGTTTTCATGAGCTGTATGCCAAAATCATCAGTATTAAAACAACAAAAGACCTGAAATATTTCAGTTGGTGTGCAATGAATCTAAAATATATGACATTTTAATTTTATCATTACATTATGGAAAATAAGGAACTTTTATCACAATATGCTAATTTTTTTAGAAGGACCTGTATATGGGCCGATTTCAAAACACGGCTTCATGAAGCTTCGGAGCATTATGAAATAGTCTATCGAGTCATGATTCGGATCACATGTCAAACCGCCAAACTGCTGAAATCACGTGACTTTGGCGATCTCCGAAGCTTAGTGAAGCAGTGTTTTGAAATCGGACCATATAAGTCGTTATTTTAATTTTTTTTAACGCACAAAAACTATTCTTGTTGCTTCATAAAATTATTGTAGAACCACCGTAGTGAGATGGACGTTACATCTCTTTTGCCCCAGACGTTTTAGTACCTTTTATTTTAATTTTTGGGTAAACTAACCCTTTAAAGCTGAATCTGTAAAATGTACAATTCTAGACCATTTTAAATACTTTTTCAGTTAGAAGACATGACAAACTAAATAGGCTGGTGCCACACTTTTGTTTCACATACTGTGGGATTACATACCATTAAAAATGTAGGGGTCAGTAATGTTTTTTCCTAAATAAATTAATACTTTTATTCAGCAAGGATGCAATAAATTGACCAAAATGTGACAATAACATTACAAAAGATTTCTATTTCAAATAACCGCTGTTCTAAAAATATTAAGCTGCACAACTGTTTGCCACATTGATCATGTTTCTTGAGCATCACTGTGACACAGGAATAAACTACATTTTAAAATATATTAAAATAGAAAGAAGTATATTAAACTGTAATTGCATTTTACTGTTACTGTTTTCACTGTATTTTTGATCAAATAAATGCAGCCTTTGTGAGTAAAAGAGACTTCTTTTAACTTTAAAAGATCTTGCCGAACCTTTCAACGATACTCATGTACATAAATATCCAAATGACTATGGCTGCAATAAATCTAAACATTAGTACAGGATAACTTCCATTATTGATACTTAAATGAGCCAATTAAACCTAACAAATGCATTGATGATAACTGAGGATGCCCTGTTGAAAATGATTTTAAAAAAAGAGATTGTTCAAATTCAAAATACATGCAGTTATTTTCCTCTGTTGTTCCTGTGAGTCAGACAGTTTCACTCCCGCGTAACCAGAGTGAACACACAGAAAAGAAAGACTCACACAACTATAAACAAAGATTATATATATATATATATATATATATATATATATATATATATATATATATATATATATATAAATCAAGAATACAGACAGATAGAAAAAAAGATGTCTAATTTCATCTTAGACCTGAACTCCCTCCCGAATAGCCCCACCTGTAACACTGTCCTGTTTATTTGCCCAAGTTCATGAGCCCACACACGCACACACAAATTACACTTGGAAGGCTCTAAAACCTGCTGTATGTACATTGATAAATTCAGTCCCAATAAGCAATAAGAATCTTGCATGAATATTTTAAATCCAGATTCAGAAATTGATACATTTGAAAGTTTTAATTGTCAATGATTATAATACTGTTTGTACATCATTCTGAATATGTGTGAACTTGAAGGTTATATAAAGGAGATGATGACTGTGCCCTTTTTTATAAAAGGGTATAATGACTGGAAATACTAAAGGATATGCAAGTATAGTTTTGTTATAGCAAAAGAATTCTCAGCAGATTTTAATGTTTTCTGATCACAATTGGCCTGTCTTTAGATATCTTACAATAAAGTATAATGTTGGAGAATGAAAGTTGACATTGATCATACCATATATTGAAACTTAAACATTACGAACAACAGAACTACTTTGAATCTTCCCCTCTATTTTGCTAAAAATGTTGCTGCCCCTCAATTTGTATTACAGTATTACATATAAAGTGTTGCAGACCAGCCCAAAATGCTGGTTTAATACTAGCAAAAAAAAATCTGAATGTTTGATCTTTACATCATATCAAACATTCGGTTCTGCATATCTTCCAAGCATGAAGCTGAGTGTTCTTACACTGACGTTTTTTGGGGTGTTAACTACAATCATTTTTGTTGAACCAACTACAGATGGACCACAATTTTCAAACATCTGCAACAACAGCTCTAAATTCAACATCACATGTGGGCACAGGAACAAATGCAATATTATAAAGTGAACAGTTTAAATTGTCCAAAGTTATTAAAACACTTGTCATGGATCTTTTAAAGCTCCAGTTTCTGGCTTAAAATTTTAAAGACTAAACCTATTTCAGTTCTATGTACAGAATATACACACTGAATATACAAATGGCATTTTTTTGAGATATAAAAACAAACAAAGAAAGAATGAAGTATTCACAAAAAAAAAGTATTCACAAAACCACACAGATTGATGCCATGGCCATGACAGAAATAATGTCTCCATCTTTGGAGGAGAGCTAACCACAAAAAGCAATTTGGCAGTAACAATCTTTCCCTCTTACATCCACTAGAGGGCACCACTGTCCTTGATTTTTGTAATAGCCGTGGATCTGCATAATAAATTTTTACAGATGAGTCAGCTGAACCCTGGCAGTCACATTTCTGATTTTTTGGATTAGAGATACTTTACTCTGAACACATCCTCAAAAATCTCCTAAATCTACCAATAAACTGAACAAGCATCCAAGGTAAACTGAATGAATATTCTGCAGCCTGTTACCTTCATTAAGAAAACAATACTATAGCTTTAGATGCACATCTGAGTGAAAGCCTGTGCAATAAAACCACAGTTAAGGCTTTAATGTGTTCATCTCAGAACATCTACGCAATAGCTCTTTCTCTGAAGAGGGCCTTAAAATGATTATTACACCACTGACAACACCCATAACTGTGAGTAACAGATTATATAGTACCCTGTTAGTCCCACAGGAGAGTCAACAGCCCAAACACTAAAACACATAGAAGGAAAAGGCTGCAAGACCTGCAGTGTTTTTTTCCCTGGTCTATATGATCATGTGACATCATCAGATATAATATGTACTAAAAGTAAGTGGATATTTGGGAAAAGTCATCAAGTTAAAGTTACATAAACATATTGTCAAATAATGATCTTGTCAATAAAAATGAGAACATTTTGTGATGTAACCTTGATCGTATAGTCAACACGGTACCACATTTTGGTCTTATAAAAATTAGGTAAAAAATGTCCCCTAAAAAGAAAAAAAGCATTTTAAGGATAAATTCACTATAGGACCAAAATGTTCAGTTTTGCTTATCTGTTTGCTTGACTACACACAGTCCACCACAGGCTCGCCTTCATTTCCTTCTTCTTCCCCCCACATCCCGAATCTCATATCCTCATCATCCATGGATCCGCCGTCCCCCTCTGCCAAACCTGCCATGCCCAATGCTTCATCCGCTCCAGGCTCCCCCTGATGGGCGCGGAGGTGTTTCCTCAGGCTGGCCGGATCCTTAAAGCCTCGATGGCAGAGTGGGCAGCAACATGGACGTTCTCCTGTGTGAATGCGTTGGTGGTGCTTCAGGTGCTGCAGGCGACTGAGGCGTTTCCCGCAGACGCTGCACACATATGGTTTTTCACCGGTGTGGGTGCGGCGGTGCTTCCGCAAGCCGTCGAGATGGCGAAACTGCGTTCCGCAGTCGGAGCAGGAATACGGTTTCTCACCCGTGTGGATGCGGAGGTGAGTCTTAAGAGCTCCAGACTCACGGAAACGGCGACCGCACACGGTACAAGGGTACGGTTTCTCCCCTGTATGGATCCTCAGGTGCTTTTTCAGGCTAGAGATCAGACGGAAGGTCTTGCCACACTCCAAACACAAGTGAGGACGTTCTCCAGGTGCCTCCCCCATCAACTCCGAGATGGAGCGCCGCATGGGCTCTTCTGGAGATGAGCCACCCACTCCTGGGCTCCTCCTAGGAGTCATACTCAAACCAGGAACATCTCTCTGGGCCGATCTAAGTCCAGAGGTCCCCTGCGTAGGCGAACTACTGGAGGAGGGTCCATTGTGAGGCCTGGAGGGGGGCGGTGGTGTTGTTTTTGACGGGTGATGGTGTGAACGGGAGCCTCCTTCCTCCTCGACCACGTGGACGTATGCCAGATCACACACACTCTGAGCTGAGTGCTCGGCTTCGGTGGGCGCCTCTCTTCCCCGCACACACACCTGTCCGGAGGCAGCAACCTGCTCCTCTTTAACAGAGAAGCTAGTGTGTGAGGGAGGGTTCGGGGGTCTGGTGTGTGAGAGTCTTCTGCTGTCATCCACCATGTCACCTGTGACACAGATCAAACATTTAAACACCAGTAGGAAAGGTCTATGAGAATTAGTAGTCAAATTTTGTTCGACAAATTATGAAATTCTCACAGTGTTTCAAAAGATTATTAGACTCTAATAATTTTAAATGCTACAATTTAGGTATGAAAGGTATTTTGATATTTGCTAAAGATTACAGTTAACAATGCTAGAAAATTATATCATTTCTAAATATAAATATAAAAAAGAGAAAATATGTATGCACAATTAAAGAAACACTCCACTTTTTTTGAAAATAGGCTCATTTTCCAACTCCCCTAGGGGTTAAGCAGTTGAGTTTTACCATTTTGGAATCCATTCAGCCCATCTCCGGATCTGGAATTAGAACTTTAAGCATAGCTTAGCATAGATCATTGAATTTGATTAGACTGTTAACATTTTGCTCCAAAAAATGACCAAAGAGTTGATATTTTTCCTATTTAAAACTTGACTCTTCTGTAGTTACATCATGTAAAAGTTGTGATTTTCCAGGCCGATATGGCTAGGAACTACACTCTCATTTCTGCGTAATAATCAAGGAACTTTGCTGCAGTACCATGGGTGCAGTGGCGCAATGATATTACGCAGCGTCTGAAAATAGTCCCCAGCACGCTCTCGGTGTAAGCGAAGTATAGCGGGTTGTCACTGGAAATTAGCCTATTTTCAGGCGCTGTGTAATATCATTGCGCCGCTGCACCCATGGTACTGCAGCAAAGTTCCTTGATTATTACGCAGGAATGAGAAAATTTGCCTATTTTCAAAAAAAGTGGAGTCTTCCTGTAAATATCCAATATCTGCAGATAATATATAAAGTCGTCAGATAATCAATATGGTACCAAAATATTTTGCATCCCTTAACCATGTTGTTGAGCACGTTTTACTGAAAAATTACACAGAGCATGTTTTTAAAAAAACACAAAAATCTAACCTGTCACTGAAGTAAAACAATTGAAAATGTAGGGAAAATCTCTTTATGAAATAAACGTTTTTCTCCAGTACACGTTGGCCACAATTAATAGCACCCTTTTAATTATTTTTGCAACCTCCTTTTGCCAAGATAACAGCTCTGAGTCGTCTTCTATTATGCCTGATGACTTTGAAGAACACCCGAGAAGAGATCTGAGACCGTTCATTCTTACAGAATCTGTCCTGGGGCCTCATTTATAAACATTGCGTACGCACAAAAGAAGGCGTACGCCACTCTCTACGCAATAATTGGTATTTATAAAAAGCAAACTTGACGTGAAAATGTGCGGTCCTTCATGCAAGCTCTGACCCAGGCGTACGCATAAAAACGGGTGAAATGAGAAATGGCGACACTGTCGGGAGATGGAAGAAACACGTGAAAGTGTGTGAAACTGTAGTCCGTTGTGTAAAAGAAAAGGAATTAGTGCCTCTCATAAATAACGAAGACTTCACAAAGCAAGTCATACAATTAACAACCTACACAAACACACGTTTGATCAATCTGCAGTGTAAAACAAACAAAATCAATCATAAATTACAACAGAACTGCAAATTAAGACATATTTGCAAAAAGAAAAGTGAAATATGTTCTGCAATAATATTGGCATGTTATACAATACATCCTCATAAATAATATGGTAAACAGAACGAAAACTGATATTCTCGTCAATGTGTCCGTCTGGCGGAGCAGATATGCAATTAGACAGACAGACAGACAGAGAGATAGACAGACAGATAGATAGATAGACAGATGTATTAATTGTCCACGGGGGAAAGTTGTAAAAATGTCTTCATCAGCTACGGAATCATGTAGGGATGCACCGAATATTCGGCCACCGAAAATTTTCGGCCGAAAATGGCCCAAAAGTGCATTTTCGGTTTTCGGCCGAAATACTTGTTGTTGTGATGACGCAAACAGAAACCGCGACCTGCACGTGCTTGTCTAAATATGTGGTTCATCTGACATCTGATGACGCATCTACGGTAATATGGGTTGTAACTTGAAAATAATGCTTTGTTTATTTTTCTGTTGATGGGTAAAAAAGCTCCTCAGTGATACACTACAACAATAGCGATAATTAAAGAAAAACGTGATCAAAGACGGTCTCTCTTTGTAAACTTTGTTCAATGCATGCGAGTGCTACAGTATGTTCGAATATGACCAGTGGTTTCCTCCGTCATAACCGGGTTTAGAGCCAGCAGACACGAATGAGATCTCGCGCGCTGTGAGAAGATCTGTCTCTGTGCATTCATCCGAAAGCGCGCACTCGTCTCACAGCGCGCAGATATTGAGTTCTCTTTCAAGTCTTGCACTTAAACGGACAAACTCACACAAAAAGTATGTCAACATGTCCATCTTGATGAGTATCCTTGCAGAATGCAGACATAGTCTGTATGCCTTAAGTGAACTGTACAGTCGAGAAAGACGACGCATATCCCTGCATCAGGTCTAAAAGGGGCAGTAGCCTTTACTGCGGTCTGTTAAATGCCAACAAAAGACAAGGACATCACTCACTGCTCTTGATTGAATAGCTTTTGTAAGTTTAATAAGGATTAATCTTTAATTTAAACAGTTAAATATTCAGTTATTTTATGTTTGATTACTTTATTAAATGTCTGTACCTTTCTGCCAGTAGGCCTGTACATTATTATTTAATGTATACATGAGTGGGGTCAAGATAAACATTTTTAGTTAGAATTTTATTTTATACTGTGCATTGTTGCAATGTGCTAAATAAATATTTGCATAATTTGTAATGAATTTATTATTTGAAACTTTTATATTAATTTATGCAATTGCAATGCCTTGATTTTTTAGTAAAGTTAACACAGTCATAGCCATAAATGCAATGGTACTAATAATTGGCATAATTTATTTCGGTGTTTCGGTTTTCGGCTTTCAGCCTTGGTTTCCTCTTTTTCGGTTTTCGGTTTCGGCCAAGAATTTTTATTTCGGTGCATCCCTAGAATCATGGTATTCATGCATATGCCTTTAGTTTGTTTTATTTTTGATAAAGTACTAACATATGACATATGTCTCAACCATTCAGAAAGCTGCAAGAAATTACATTTGCACTAAACTATTTCCCATTTTCCCCCACTCGTGGCTGACACACTCTGGCAATGGAGCGCTAGACGCTTTTTTGCCTGGACTTTGATGTCCGGCCATTTCTTTTTTATTTCGGCCACGGTCCGAGGTTGTGAGGCTACAGCATTTACAGCGTCTGCAACCTTTTGCTCAACTGCCTTTTTGGCATTAGTAATGCCCACACGGTGCCCTCCAAACAACATTTTTCTCCTCTTTTCCACCTCGCCAACGTTAACTTCTACTTCACATTGAGTGAAGTTCTGTTTTATTTCCTCTCGGTGTTTGCCATGATTTCACAATCGATGAACATTAACTTGTGGGCGTTTCACAGACTATCTATGGGCAACTATGGGCGTGGCATGAAGCCGCAAAAGTTGCGCTACATTTAGAATTGATTTTGATTTATTAAGGGAAAACTGCGTAGGATGTGCGTGTGCACAGTTTTATAAATCCGATTAATTCGGTGCGTACGCACGTCCTGAAGCAAATCCTACGCAGTTTTATAAATGAGGCCCCAGATCCTTCACTTCAGTTTACCCCACTCGTTTTATGTGTTCAGGTCAGAGGATTGGGAGGGCCATGGCAGAAGCTTCATTTTGTCTTGATTTTGATGTTTGTTGTTTTGGATCGTTGTCCAGGGTTTAAAGCCGGTTTAACTGGCTAGCCAGATATGTTTAGGCTTAGCTTGTGCCAATCTTAGGTTTAAGGTACCATGAAAGTGGTTTGGCTTTTAGCAGTGTTCATCTCCATAGTAACTGGCAGGTTATGTTCTGGATAAGAGATCTCAATTAGCTGTGAGACAGAAAGTGACACACCTCTGATCAAATAAAGTCACTCACCCTTTTTCTACACCAAATTAAAGGTCACTACATAGCAAATGGTTCTTTAAAGACTAAAAAAAGTGTCTGGAATTTACCAATGCTTATTTATAATAATATTTTGGAATGATTTAGATATAATTTATGTAATTATTACACCCTTAATCAATTACATGTATCATTTTAGTAAATCAACTATTAATAGGCACTTTGTTAAAATGAATATAGAGGTCATACAAATAATCTTTAAAATCAATAAATAAAGGTAAAAAAATACTACGTGTGAGCTTAAATGTTCAATTCTCTCTATATCAACTAAACTAACTTCGTAACTTTTACTTGCATTGACATATAACATTTTTCTTAAGTTGTCCTCTTTCATAGGCAGCTCTTTTCTTCTTGCTGTGTAAATTTGTTTAAATTCATAATATTTTTCAATCATGTAATATTCTGCAGAAGAGAGAAAAGAATCTCACTGCTTCTCTCACGAGAAGTGAATCTCAGTTTCGCTGATCCACAGCATGCGATTGTGGCTGTTCACTACTTCTGTCACAACTAAACTCCGAAACTCAGGATCAAAGCCTGAGCTGACAGAGAAAGCTGATGATCAGCATCATTAGACCATCAAAGCCTGAATAGATTGGTTTAGTTTTGTCAACTCGAAACCAATTCTGTAACCCTGAGTTTGTTAAACTACCATCATGGTACAGGACTCTGATGGAAGATCCAACCACAGTCAATTATAAGATTTCTAGCAGAGGCCGTCAGGTTTTGACTGTTTATCTGTTGGTATTTGCTAGAATCCATGATACCATGTATTTGAATAAGATGTCCAGGACCTCCAGCAGAAAATAGGCCCACAATTTCTAAGATCCAGCAGTATATTAAATCATGGGCATGGGCCATGGGGTATTTTTTATCCTTGTTTGCAGCAAAACCACCTGGTGGGTTTGCTACCAAAAAGTTATTTTTTAGTTTAATCTGACCATAGATGCCGGTTCCTTTTGAAGTTCCAGTCATGTCTGACAACTGAATATGCTGGAGTTTGTTTTTGGATGAGAGCAGAGGATTTTTTATCTTGAGACCCTCCCAAACAACACGTCCTCTTCCAGGCAGATTCATGACATCTTTAGTTGATTGGACCTTCTTAATTATTGTTCTGATGGTGTAGGAATTTTCAATGCTTTCCAGCTTTAAATTTTCTTACAGCCACTTTCTATTTTGAAAAGCTCTACAATCTTTTGCTGCATTTACCCATTGGATGAGTAAGGGAATTTGGCCTTTGTATTTCCTCATATTTATTGTCCTGTGAAACAAGAAGTCACAGCTGGAGAATTTCATGTTAGTCATCCTGGTGTGCTAAAAATGTAAATATGAATGGGAATATAGTTCAGAGATATTTTACTTATAAGAATCTCTAGGAGTGCCAACAATTGTGGCCAACATGTTTAGGAGAAAAACATTTATTTCATAATGTGAGTTTCCAGTTTAAATTGTTTTACTTCAATAAAAAGTTAGTTTTTTTGCTAATTTAAAGTCATATGTTCAAATTTGATCATATTTGCCAAGGGTGTAAATAATTATGACCATGTCTGTACATGTGTAAAAGTGATTTTTGTCTTACCAGGTCGGTTCATGTCTGGACAGATGTTAGACGAATGGACGGATATAGGGTCATAAAAACTGTTCGTCACCGTCCCATCCGCCTGAATGGAGAGGTGGCAGC
The DNA here is from genome assembly GCA_023029165.1 of Gobiocypris rarus. Classification (NCBI taxonomy): domain Eukaryota; kingdom Metazoa; phylum Chordata; class Actinopteri; order Cypriniformes; family Gobionidae; genus Gobiocypris; species Gobiocypris rarus. Next base: position 32,687,728 of record CM040916.1, on the reverse strand, counting down.
TCTTGAACTCTTCCCTGGAGTCAAAGCCGTGTATGGCATCACCCAGAGCGCCACTTAACTCGGGTTCAGCTCCAGTAAAGCAGCGCGGATCCGGCTCGGGCGCACTCCGATGTGTCAAGCGGCTCGAGTTTAAGGGTCCAGAGGTGGCGTAGACGTGATGTCCCGGCATGGACGGGTTTCCAAAGGGACCCTGAAGCTGGTCGATTAATTTCTGAGCGCTACACAGACACTCCTGTAACGTCTTGAGCTCTCTCTCCGATACTTCGAGCCGAACCTTCAGCTTCTCGTTCTCTTGCTCTTTGGTCAGCAGCTCCCGCTGGGTTTCGGACAGCACCGCCACGATCTCGCCCAGAAGGGTGTCCACTGCCGCGGACAGAGTGGACCGGATGGTCGGTCCAAGGCGAGTTCTGAGTGTGGAGATGGAGAGGTTTTTGTCCCGGAGTGTGTTCTGCATGCACTCATCCTTCTCTCCCTTATTGGCTGAGTTGATTATAGTTTGTTTACGATGAGAAGCGTTTGCTGATGAGCTGTTTGTTGCTGTTGGTACCGACACTGGGTTGATTCTGCCCGCCCCGTTTTCACCGTTGTTGCGCTTTGAGTTCATTGCGAATAATTCTTCTGCAGTACAACCAAACGAAGAAACCGATTTATCAGTTATTGTTGCAATATTTTCGTGCTTTATCAAATGAAACGCTCATCCTTTGGAGTCTCGCTGCGACAGTATTTCTAATCACTCAGAAATTAGAAACTAAAGACGAGCCCAACGAGCTACTATAGCATTGCCATTAGCAAACTAGCTCACACATTCCTCGTACAAATAGAGCCGATCTCTTCCTGGGTTTTGTTGAAAACTCGATAAATAACCACAATCAATTCTCACGACAACACTATTTTTAATCTGCATTAATATAGTAACAGTTAGCCATTTTCTAGCTACGAACCAGAGCCTTCATTCCACAGAGCAAACGCGGAGGTCAATCCTGACTTTTGATTGGTCAAAAATTTGGTCGCTGCTTAATGACATGTCTTCGCGTAAACAAAGCGCATGAAAATGACGATTTTCCAGCGCGAAAGCCTGATTAGTGTTAATTAATGAGCAGAAATATATGGTCAGTGAGAGATCTAATGGATGAAAAGGGTAACATTTTAGTCTATAATACTTTTACATTGAAACATGGCTTTGCCTGTCACCCAAAATAGTTTTCACTGTCATTAATGCAATACCTTCTGGTATAAAAATGCTAATGAGATGCTACCTTTCCTATAGCCTACTGAAATAAAACCAATTCTCCCAGCCTTGTAGCTACATTGGAGATACTCAATTCAAAAGTGATAATTGTACTAATAAGTATATAAGACAGGTCATATTAAAAACCTGTTATCCCTGTCAAGTTAAAAGAAACAAAATTAGACCACGTTTTGATAAAAAATACTGTAATATATCTTAGAACAGCTTACTTAAGTTTTCCTAATCCCCCTAAAGCAAAAGAAATACACTTCAAACTTTTGCAATAGTCTCTCTGAAGACACTGATCATATCTTTTTCTTATGTAATTTCTCCAAATTCGTCTGGATATCAATTCAGGACTGGTTGATAAAAAAAGAGGTGGTTGTTGATGGCTTTGTTTTCTCTTTACATCATATTTTATTTGGAGTACCCAAAAACTCCTGTGTTAACTCTTTTTTTTGCTAAATAACATTGTAATATTAGCAAAATATTTAATCCACAAATGTAGATTCTTCAAATCCCCTTAATAAGATGAGAGGTCAGAGTGCTATGAAACTGCTTTATCTTTTGGCGTCATTTGATTTATTGTGATTCTGCCCTTAATTTTATTTATTTATTTATTTTCTTTTTCCTTTCTAAATAATTTATTAGTTATACTGTGTTTGAGCCTGTAATCTCTATCCACTCTTGTAAAATGTATATTTGCCTTTGTTGTTTATGTAATTTTGTACTCAATAAAAAAAATGTGTACACAAGAAACTTTTGCTGATGCAAACGTTTTAAACGGTTAATTACATATGATGCCGCATCACGATAATCTTTGACGTTTCGACGTAAATTAACACTTTTAAGTTTGAAGCCTTATAGGGTAGACCAAGTAAATTTGGTACACTTTTTGCCACACCAAAACTGGGGACTGAAAATAAGTGATTTTTATATGACATTTCCTTTACTTGTCTACTAAAATATTAATCATTATTAACATCCATAAGTAGGCCATATTTGCCACAACTAGCTCATAAACACAAGCATTTCGTTCCAACTGTACCCATATCAGACCAGTTGGAACAGTACCCTACAGTTGAGACACCCATCCGTAATGCTGTAAAACTGCCTAACCAATTCTATGAGTTTGTAAAATACATTTAAAAATGAGAATTCAACATTTTGTATTTCCATTCAGTATTTTAGGCCTATTTGATTATTTATCAATAATAAATTGCCATTTGTAGCTTATTTTAAGCAAAAATTAGTAAAAAAAAAAAAATCCCAAAACAAGACAATTTTATTTGTTTATTATTATTTTTTATGTTTGGACTTGAAACAAGACAAAATACTAACTAAGAAAGCATTTTTTGCAGTGTATCAATTGTAAATTTACCATCTTACATATCTGACTGGTAAACATGGCCATGCATGGTTTAATATCCTAATGTAATTCATGCTAGAAAATATGTAAATTAGGACTACACAGTTCAAATATCACAAACATCAAATGCTGTTTCAATTTGCTTTGTACATTATCTGAATGTGACTTGCGATCTTACATCGTGCAACTAAACTGCATGTGCCGCAATAGGATTCTAGTGCGGGTACAATTGATACACTGCGTCTCAACCAACGCTATCTCACGACCAATTCGTACATATTTTACGAGGTGGCTATTTCGTACAAATTTGTACGACCTCACTCGTACGAATTCGTACGTTTTGCCTAAACCCCAGTGATGGGTAGGTTTAGGGGCGGGGTTGAGGTAGGTCATTCGGACGAATTCATACGAATTTGCCAACTCGTCAAATATGTACGATTTAGTAAAAATCGTATGAATTCGTACGAGTGAGGTCGTACAAATTCGTACGAATTAGCCACCTCGTAAAATATGTACGAATTGCCGTGAGATCAGGTTGTCTCAACTGTATCCCGCTGACCACCTCGCACATTTCTCTAGATTTTACGATGGCCTTGCATGACACACAGTCATGCAATACGCCAGTTTTCAGAGCACAGATTAAGGTTTACGAAAATGTAAATTAACTTTAACAGTCATTAAAGGATGAGAAGCTATTCGATGTGGAAGAGCTGTGGTGAAATAAAAAATAAAAACCCTAGAAAAAAAACTTTCACCGATATCATCGGACTGGAAAAGCGCACATACTTCAAATTTTCCTCGATCGAAGAGGGCTCTAATACGCTTTTGCGAAGCAAATATCACAGATCAGAATTGTTGCGCACGCAAGTTATTTGAGGTGTCTCAAATGTACCCCTGTACCAACTGTACTCGATCGGTCTACCCTGCATGTCAGACCGATAGAAAGACACACAAGTGGTTCTCAACTAGGGGGCCTCAACAAACTTCCAGGGGCCACTAGTAACAAATCTCACTATTAGCCTATTAAATATGAGATAATCATAATTAAAATACAAAGACGTAAATATGTATAGCCTATCAAACGTCTGTCAGATCTAGTCTCTAGTGAATGGCAACTAAAATTGACAACTCGTTCAGTTCATGCTGCAATGTCTGGTTCCTATGAAAAAAACTGTAAGCCGTACTTAGCTTAGTTATTTCTCTTTGTTTGACAGGCTTATGGGACACGCTCCGAGGCGAATGGGGTAGGCTACAAAAGGGAATTACAAAGTACAAAGCTCTTGTGATTCAGCTGTTGGATATTGCCGTTTCTGCGTAAAACAAAAACTTTCTAACTGGTCATAGGCTATACAATCATGGCTGTGTTAGGCTACGTTAATTATTTGAAAAGGTAACCATAAATATAGTGCATCATTTATCTAGAAATGTATTCCACAACATATTTACCATACAACAGGCTATTCAAAGGCGACATTTTCTACCGTTTCTATTTTAATGCTTGGTTTGTCTTATTTTAGATAATAATTCATCTTGAGGCCACCTGGTCACTGCGCTATAGTGAATATGGCATCTGCTGTAAACAAACAAACAAACAAACAAAGCTCCTATATCATTAAAAAAAAAAAAAATTAATAGCTCATGTTGTCTGGAGGTTTTTTGTTTGTTTGTTTGTTTCCTGATTTTTTTGGAAAGCTATTTTTGCAGTGTTTCGTCAGCAGAACGATCAAAAAATAATGGTACAATCCACTGAAAAGACCCTCAAAGCCCTCACGCTTTCATTCCCGCTAAAAACCAAAGATCTGTTGTGTTCTTGGGCAGGTTGTGCTGCAGCACCATCTGCTGGCAGGTATATATATATATATATATATATATATATATATATATATATATATATATATATATATATATATATATATATATATATATATATATATATATATATATATATATATATATATATATATATGGATAGGATCAGGAATCAGAAATTACAACCACATTATTTTGAATTGTACAAAGTCAATTTAAGCACACGCATAAACAGTTTCATTTAAAACAATAATTACAAATAAACTGCTGTGCCAGTCTGATCTTACTAGCGCCGAGGAATACGGTTTGGTAAATTGAAATATGATGATACAATATCATATACAACACATTAATTAAATATAATATAAAATAATGATCTGTTTTACAAAAAAATGAAGAATAAGTCAAAAGTGCATGTCAAGGTTGTTTTTCCATACAGAAATAGACAAGTGTTTCCAAAAAGTGTGCCCCTTCAGTGGAACTAAAGCAGGTAAAACAGCCACAGACCATTTTTCTTCCTTGACTAACTTGTTATATACATTTGGTCAAGTATCTTTATACTGCCACCAACCAAACTCATCCATGTGAGAGGATGATGGTAATCCGTGATTCATTATTCCAGAGTACAGTGGGAGTGAGCTTTACACCAACCAGCACATACTTGGCTTTGCTGTTTATCTGTGGCTGCAGCACACACCCATGGAAACTCATTTTATAAAGCTACCAATGAATACTTCTTGTTCTGATTTGCATTTACAGGGGCAGTTCAGTGTTAAAAGCAGAGTCTGTGGTAATGCATCAGGGGCTATATGCATCAGTCAGCACCCTGTAATCCTTTTCTCTGGGCTTATGTGTGGCCCAGCACTTTCTGACTCAGCTTAGAAGGATGCATTAAAATTTGTGACTGATACTAGAGAAAGCGACGCATAAGTCACAATGGCGTGAAGTGGCAGTTTAATTTTTAAGAAATTTCAAAGAGGTTGAATAAGGCTCTGTTCTACCAGAACATGTGGCTTTAGTTATAACTCTCTCTCTCTCTCTCTCTCTCTCTCTCTCTCTTTCTCTCTCGAAAAATGTGCAATGTTAGGACAAGGATAGCTATAACTCTGTATGAGAATCACGTCAGCTGAATTAAATCAGCTGGTTATGATTTTAAGTTAATGGATCACAGATAGCTATGTACAGAGGACAAAAAATATTAGGAACAAATTCTTATACAATATATTAGCCTACATGAGCAAGAGTGCTGCTGTTAATCATTTGAAAAGCAGTTGTACACACTTGTCACCACCTACTGGCATAACAATGTCACCTGCAGGAAGAGTCTCAGTCAACTAAAACAATCAGTTTTAAAGGTAGGGTAGGCAATTTCAGAGAGGCTATACAGGTCCTTCTCAAAGAATTAGCATATTGTGATAAAAATTAAACTTTCATATATTTTAGATTCATTGCACACCAACTGAAATATTTCAGGTCTTTTATTGTTTTAATACTGATGATTTTGGCATACAGCTCATGAAAACCCAAAATTAAAAAAAAATTAGCATATTTCATCCGACCAATAAAAGAAAAGTGTTTTTAATACAAAAAAAGTCAACCTTCAAATAATTATGTTCAGTTATGCACTCAATACTTGATCAAGAATCCTTTTGCAGAAATGACTGCTTCAATGCGGCGTGGCATGGAGGCAATCAGCCTGTGGCACTGCTGAGGAGTTATGGAGGCCCAGGATGCTTCGATAGCGGCCTTAAGCTCATCCAGAGTGTTGGGTCTTGCGTCTCTCAACTTTCTCTTCACAATATCCCACAGATTCTCTATGGGGTTCAGGTCAGGAGAGTTGGCAGGCCAATTGAGCACAGTAATACCATGGTCAGTAAACCATTTACCAGTGGTTTTGGCACTGTGAGCAGGTGCCAGGTCGTGCTGAAAAACGAAATCTTCATCTCCATAAAGCTTTTCAGCAGATGGAAGCATGAAGTGCTCCAAAATCTCCTGATAGCTAGCTGCGTTGACCCTGCCCTTGATAAAACACAGTGGACCAACACCAGCAGCTGACATGGCACCCCAGACCATCACTGACTGTGGAAAAGTATTGCGATACCCTGCTATTACAAACGGTACGATATGGAATTTTATTAGTACCGGTACTTTAAGAAGGACCGCGCGTTAATAAAGCTGTATTTATTTGTGTCGATGAGTGACAGCAGGAGTCAGGACGTGTGTGCAGAGCTCTGCTTCCACCGTTCACTAAACATTGGAAGAAGAAGAGTTAAATATACACGCGCAGCGCATGACAAAGAAAGCAACAGAAACATGCGCGCATGAGAAAATATAGTGCGGCGCGGGATGTGCTTGCGAAGCCGGACTTTGATCTGAAGCGCGAGTACACGCCTTTCAGACAACATGCGATCGCGATTCAGTTCTTTCTGATTATGGATTCAATGGTCAAAGATATGTAAAAAATGCACATCCTAGCGAGTATTCAGGTAAACACAGTGTCTTTAGTGGACGTGTACAGTTGAGGTAATTGGATCCGTGTTAAGCTGGATCTAATATTCTGTGTGATTAATGTTAATCAAACAACAATGAAAAATAGAAAACCACCCCATGGTTGGCTAAACAATTTTAATATATTCATTGTTAATCAGTGTATAGTTAATTTATTGACTGAATTGCCAGCTGAATTTTTTTTTTTTTTTGTGTGTGGATTATTTAATTTCTTTCTTGACTTGCTATACTGTTAAATAGACCTATAGCTGAAAAATAAAGCACTGTTTTTGTCATATTGTTTGTAATTTGCATTTTTTTGCTTATTTTTAAAGACAAAGATTGCAATAAGAAGAAATGGTCAAAAACCAGGGCAGGAACATGCTGGCCAAGTGAGTTTTTAGCTAAAACAACAACAACAACAACAAAAAAACACACTATTAATAATAAGTTCTGTTGTCATATTCAATTACTTTTACTGGGTGTTTTTTTTGACCGTGGTATCAATTAAGTATCGGTATCGAGGTATTTTAGTCTGGTATCGTATCGAAGTCATAATTTTGGTATCGTGACAACACTACAGTCCAGTGCTGCTTCTCTGTAGCGCTTCTGCCGCTGTTTCTGGTTCAAAAGTGGCTTGACCTGGGGAATGCAGCACCTGTAGCCCATTTCCTGCACACGCCTGTGCACGGTGGCTCTGGATGTTTCTACTCCAAACTCAGTCCACTGCTTCCGCAGGTCCCCCAAGGTCTGGAATCGGTCCTTCTCCACAATCTTCCTCAGGGTCCGGTCACCTCTTCTCATTGTGCAGCGTTTTTTGCCACACTTTTTCCTTCCCACAGACTTCCCACTGAGGTGCCTTGATACAGCACTCTGGGAACAGCCTATTTGTTCAGAAATTTCTTTCTGTGTCTTACCCTCTCGCTTGAGGGTGTCAATGATGGCCTTCTGGACAGCAGTCAGGTCGGCAGTCTTACCCATGATTAAGGTTTGAGTAATGAACCAGGCTGGGAGTTTTTAAAAGCCTCAGGAATCTTTTGCAGGTGTTTAGAGTCAATTAGTTGATGCAGATGATTAGGTTAATAGCTCGTTTAGAGAACCTTTTCATGATATGCTAATTTTTTGAGATGTATGACAAAATCATCAGTATTAAAACTATAAAAGACCTGAAATATTTCAGTTGGTGTGCAATGAATCTAAAATATATGAAAGTTAAATTTTTATCATTACATTATGGAAAATGAACTTTTATCACAATATGCTAATTTTTCAGAAGGACCTGTATAGTGAGCTAGCTTTGAAAGCAGTAGATCCCACCCTCCCTTCAGAGCTTCTCCAAGTCACCCACAGCCAGAGCAGATTCAGCAAAGCGTCATAAGAATAATGATGAACAGAGCTCTACTTGTACCACCTGACTGCTCCGGATTCATTTCGGCATTGATTGTGTTGACATATGCAATAAATCAGGATTTGAGGATGCAAACAGCTCCGGGTATAACGTCACGGGTTTCTGTCTCTAATGCTTCTCTATAGTGCTATCGGAATTATCATAAATACTAGTTTCCTAGTTAATTAACTGGACATGGAGTAAACAAAAAATTGTGATGAGCTTGTAATTACGACTTCAGAAGTGGGAAATACGAAAGTTCCGATAACACATGAAGGTAGCCTATCATTAATTACGGTTACAACATATGAACCCAGCATAAGCTTATTGTTTTGATTCTGGAGAAACTGTAAAAGGGGTCTGCTGTTTGTTTAAAACTCTGCATAGCCTTATGGAACGTGCTGAGCTGATGACATGTGATGTCTACTCGAGCAGGGTGCGCGGAGGGACATAACGATAACAGGCAGGATGAATATTTTTGTGTCCTGAGACTTCCACAGATGATATAATATACAGTATATAGATAGATAGACAGACAGACAGACAGACCGATAGATAGATAGATAGATAGATAGATAGATAGATAGATAGATAGATAGATAGATAGATAGATAGATAGAAAGATAGATAGATAGATAGATAGATAGATAGATAGATAGATAGATAGATAGATAGATAGATAGATAGATAGATAGATAGATAGATAGATAGATAGATAGATAGATAGATAGATAGATATATGATAGATAGATAGATAGATAGATAGATAGATAGATAGATAGATAGATAGATAGATAGATAGATAGATAGATAGATAGATAGATAGATAGATAGATAGATAGATTCAGATCACTTCTATTATTACATGCTATTAGGATGTGGAGAGATTCAACCAGATTAACAAAAAGATGTCTGAATGTTATTTTATTTTCCCCCCTCTGGGCATTAAAAAAAATAAAAAATAAAAAATAAAATAAAATAATAATTGTACCTGACATGTCAATACTAAACAGAATGCTTTATGCAAAGTAAGCTGAACTTTCCAGGGATGGTTTTCCTTACACTCCACAATAAAGAATGGGAATGGAACTTTCCAGTAAAGCAAAGAACTGAATACGTCACACTAGACACTATTTATTTCTGCCTGTTGTGGTAATTCTGCCATAAATTATAGTTATTTTCCAGCTTTCTAAAATACAGAGGATTACAATGCCTGCAGATAACGAGAAGCACTAGTAAATCGGCTGACTGGATCTGTTTATTCTTATTGAATAATGGAAGTGTTCTGTCCAGAGAGAAGTTCACCAGTGTTTCTTGTTTCCTACCTTTACTAAACGGTTTTCGCTGCCCCTCTTGAGTTGATTTACAGTCTAAAACACTTACCGGAGTTGGTGGCTAGGTGCTGCTGTTTGATATAATTTCTGCGGTAAATGAAAAATGTGAAAAATCCCAGGAATCCCTAACATTTTCCTCGGCCCTGCAGAATCTGGACTTATACCAAACCACCCCCTCATTTTCAGTAATTCTATACAGAAGCTGTAACTCCTCTGTCACCTGGACAGCAAATACAATCTTTTAAATACCTTGAATAATCTAATTATTATGACACAGTGATGTACTACACTATTGTTCCTCTCTTTTTACAATACTTTTCTTAATAAAAATGTCTAACATTTTACACAGTTTAGTGGTTAACAATAAAGTTGTAGTATTTTTGCGTAACATTTGTCTCCTGAAGTTCTTGGTCCACATTGTCCCATTCATGTATTCATCTAAAAACTGTATGAGGATGATGAGAGTTAATTATGAGAACATTTTAATTTGGGGGTGGAGTATCCCTTTAAGAATCATCGATTACATTGTTTTAAGTCTCAACACAGAAAGTGCATTGACTTTTATTTCATCTGTTTAGTACATTAGCTCCAGGAAGAGTGTCTATGGGGTCAACAGGTCTGCCCAAGTGAACAACCACAGAAGAAATAAAGAAAGAAAGAAAGAAAGAAAGAAAGAAAAATAATTTTAAAATGAAAAATACTTTAATATTATCATCTAACTAAAGAATTTTATCGCAAACAATGTAGGTTAATAATATATTTTATTATATTACACTAGCTTTACCAATGCTTGATTCTTTTTAGATGGCTCTTAAATGTGAGAAATAGACCTATTTTCCCCTGTCAGCCTCTGAAGTCAAGGCCCAGGATAGTTGCTGGTGAAGGGTTTGGCACTGTGTGTTCTTGTGAGATCAACAGCCAATCAGTGATGTCATCATGATGTCATTTTGCTGCTGCTTTAGTGTAAGTAGTCACATGGCATTTATGGCTCAGGTGACTGCCCCAAAAAAATCATATAATAATAAGCATACAATAATATAATAATTCAAGGGAACATATATTTGATTTAATCAGAAAATAAACCGCTCCCAACATTCAAAATACAAAAAAATCTTTTATTATTTAGTAAGATTCATATTTACACAGATTTTTTTTTTTTTGCAAAACCTTACTTACACTTAGAAAAGTGACCTAAAATGTGCATAAATAATTTGATCCGATCCAGTTCTACATTTAAATGAGAGACAGTGTAATTCTGCATAAAAAACAAAACAAAAAAAAAACATGCAGGAAGAAGGAACAGACATAGACAAGTTTAAAGTGTGTTGGTGATTTGGGAAATGGTGTTGAAACGGTGCTTAAGATAAGAGTCAGTACACCAGCAGTCTGCAATTTGTGTCTGTCCAAAATCACATCGTTAGACGCTGACGACTAAATGAGAAGAATGTGCTGAGTCATTCGTCCACTTTCTCTGCACCCCTCTTTCATTGAGTCATTATTACACTCCCTCTATCCAGCATGCTCCCAGTGGGCTGTCAGTCCACAGTCATTCATTTACTCCCATCATTCATACCACAATGAAATGCATATTAAAGGGATAGTTCACCCAAAAATTATCCCATAATTTATTCACCCTCAAGTCATCCTAGTTGTATCTGGCATTCTTCTTTTAGATGAACACTATCAGAGTTGTATTAAAAATTCTCCTGGCTAATCCAAGCATTATTATAATGGCAGTGAATGACAACCCAAAATGTAAGCATCCATCCGTCATAAACTTACTCCACACTGCTCTGGAGGGTTGATGGGTTTTTGTAAGAAAAATATCCATATTTAAAAAATTTTTCATATTTTTTAATATCTAGCTTCCGGCGGAAAGCCTTCCGTATTCAACTTACGGAAAAATCATAACTGGCACGACGTTGGACGTAAGCGTTTGAACTGTGAGAGCCGTTACACTTTCTGCGTAAGTTGAATACTGGGGCGGTCTGCCGGAAGCTAGATATTTTCCTTTATAAAGTTTTAAATATGGATGTTTTTCTTACACAAACCCGTCGATTCACACCAGAAGGCCTTTATCAACCCCATGGAGCTGTGTGGAGTAAGTTTATGATGGGTGGGTGCACTTTTTGGAGCTTCAAATTTGGGCTGCCATTCACTGCCATTATAATTCTTGGATTAGCCAGGAGATTGTGTTCGTCTGAAAGAAAAATGTCATATACACCTAGAATGGCTTGAGGGTGACTAAATTATGGGATAATTAAAATTTTTGGGTGAACTATCCCTTTAATGGCCACACACATGCACGCCCCTTTCTCGCTGTAGGCTACAGAACTCCCCCTGTCTCGTTCTGTGCAGTAGATTTCCGCCCTATTTTGTGTCTCCACAGCAGCAGAACCAGAATCAGCAGAACTATGAGTCCCACCATACCTCCAATAATGCCCAGCTTAAGCGCAAGTCCAGAGTCTGAATGTTGGGGTTCAAATATGGCACACGATTGCCCGTTCTCTGTGCTGACGCCACCTTTGTTCACCGCTTGTACACACACAAGTGCTCCAGCCGCCACATCCTCCACTAATGTTGCCCTTTTCCTCTGCTCCACCTTTATCTTCCTTTCTTCAACTTTGTCCTTGCCTTTCACCAAGACAATGTAGTGGGCGACAAAGGAAGTCGGAGCACACCAGTGCACCACAACCCCTTTGTCACCCTGTTGAGTTAGATACGAGAGGTGAGGTGCACTCGGGGGACGGAATCGGTCGCTCAACCCCGGGCAGAGACAGGGGGCAACTGCTGCAAGCTCTGCGCAGGTTTGCTGCTGCTCCATACACATGTCATAGTTGCACGGATCTAATTCTGGGGATTCGGAGACAGTGGGCGTCGAGCTGGGAGGTATAGTGGTATGGTCTTCGTAATCACTGTAATCTTCTTCAGAGGGGTGGGAACGGGGTTGAGTGGCATTCAGAGAATATGATGAGGACAGGTCGAGAAAGTTGATGAGGAGGAGAAGGTTGACAGGACGTAAAAACACCAACATGATTTCTGGAGAGAAAAAAAAACAATATATTTAACAATAAACAATATATACAGTAATATATTTTCAGTTTGCATCCGTTTTTAGGAATGTACTAAAAGTTTTTACTGAATAAAATGTTGCTCAAGATCCAGGTCAACTCAAATGATTCATGACTCATTCCTTAGGTGAATGTTGTAATCATCTTTAACTGATTTCTTAACCGTTTTTGACTTATGAGTTACAGTAAAATATTAGATTGCATCAGATATTATGCTAGAATTTTGTTGTTGTTGTTGTTGAATGAAATCAAACTTAATTTTAAAACGTTTAAAGATATTAAAGGTTAAAGATTCAAAAATTATTATTAGCCAATTGCTGAATTCCCATTATATTGACATTTATGCACTTGGGAGACGCTTTAATCAAATGCATTTAAGATAATTTTTTTCAGTTCATGCATCAAACCTGCCAGTAGAAAGCATAATTACTGTAATGTACTCTGAAAAAAAAGTCTGCTGGATTTACATGATTTAATTGTGTACATCGGTCCCACATGAATCAATTAAGTTAAAGAACCATAATTTGTTCATGTAACTTCAACATCATAGACTAAATACATTTTAAGTGACCCAATTAAGTAGTTTCAAAGTGAATTTTACACGGCTCCCTGACATGATTCAGGCATTCAATTTTATATACTCATTCATCCTCTTCAATTTCATATATTTTAATGTTACACAACTGAATTACTGCACAAGCTAGTTGTCAAACTTTTAGATAATAGCAGCACACAGTAGCATCTTAAATGCTAAGCATTAAAATCTCCTTCAGCAAAGCAGTTATAGCATTAGTTGTTTTAGTCCACAGTATAAGCAAATGCTCCTCTCTTCTCCACAATGTTAACCCACTGTAATTTAAATTGTTCTAATAATTCCAACATGATTGTATATTAAACACAATCAAGTCTCCCCCTTTCTCATCTTGCTCAAAAATACATAAAATACCACTTTTACATAAAAAATAACCACATTTACCCTTTCTTGATTTAGCCATATGCAAAGCATGCTGGAAACTAACAAGCCACACCCAGTTTCAGTTAATGCAACAAAAATCATTCATGTAATCTCAACACAAAGGGATTAAGTAAACTTCAATTTGATTTATAAGTGGATTGAACACAATCAAATTAAGACAAAATGTAGCAATTGTGTTGCTTTAGCTCATTTTAATTAAGCAATTTGAACAAGCAGTAAAACTCTTTTTTTTTCAGTGTAACTGGATTGTTTACTTGAATCTTTTGTAATTCCTGTTATTCCTAAAAGTGATATTCTGACTAAATTAGGCTACATCAAGTACATTTTTAGGGATCAAGCAGGAAGGTAACAACTGCATTCCTGAGTTAAAAAAGCAGTATAGTAAGATGAGAAGAGATCACCACTGATCTGGCTGAGGAATCAATATGAAGTAAACAACCAATAAAGCTTCAGAACCTGCTTCATATTTCTCCTGTGACATTCTACATCTCCAGTGCAGAACCCTAACCTCTAGAAAACAATTTACATTAAGCCAAGCGAATACAAACAATCCAAAAGTACAGATCACTCTATTGCAAAACAAAACAGTTAGCAAACTGTAGCACATGTGAGTGAGTGTGCGTACCATGTAGTGTCATCTGCCTTTGGTTAAGATATCGATCAACATTCTTTTGCGTGGGTAAACTTGATTTAAACCACTCTGATGAGTTTTAGAGAGAAAAATATTCGACAGCCATGAGATCAAGGAATGCAGAGCTTCAAGGTATTTTGATAAGTAAAAGGCTTTTGTATGCTTGCTTCCTCTCAGTTACTCTTGTATCAAAACTGAAGTTGGCAGGTTAACGTATTGAAAAAGTGTTCAAACAAAGATATGAACTTTCAGTTCTTACCTATTTAAAAAGGGAGTCCAAAAAGTATTATCTTTCAATCTTAAAATTTCTGGTATCCTCTTTCCTTTGCTCTCATTCGCTTGGTACAGCAACTCTCTCTGTCTCTCTCTAACTCCCCTACAATCACCTCCTTTTTCTTCCTAACCCCATCCCCCTCTCTCCCCCATCGCTCCACCTTTTCTCAGTTAATAGGCTTTCTAGCAAACAGAATGTGTGTGGAATATGTGAACATGCCTCTAATGAATCACAGCGATTACTGCTACATGTGCAGGTCAGACATGACACACACATGCACACACTCATTCAGAGCCTCTGAGTTCATGTTGAGCAACTGCTGTTTCTGAAAACACTGATATTCCATTAATTAAACATTGTATTTCATACACAACTGTACTTCAATTTATCTGCTGAAACATGTTATTGCTATTATAAAGCAGCAGCAGAACACTGAACACAGCTCAGCCGTAGCCTTCCTGTGGCATGCTGGTATGATAGCGAACAAGAGGCTCTTTATTTCAGAGATTTGGAGACTGCTTCTCAGCATGTGTTTCAGGATTCAGTGAAATGCTTTTTACGATAATAATTCAAATGAAAATCTCAGTTTGTATTAACCAGAAATGTGGATTTGGTGTTCCACTAAAGAGATTTACTGCATCCTGGAAGCAGGTGTGTGTGTGTGTGTATGAGGGTTTGGTTTTGGTGCAGCTGTTCTGACCATACAGAAGGAAGTCTTTTTTTTCATACTCACTGACAGAATGAGTCAAAGTTCATATCATTCATAAACTTACAGTACACCCGCCTTACAACTTACACCACTTATACACGCTTAGAAACCCTGTCATATGGCACTGTGGTCAAGGTTATTTCATCATAATATACTTTTTTGTGTTGAGTCATTATCTCTATTGTATAAAAGTTTCAGTAGACAGGCTGACTTCAGGCAAACAGACAGACAGTCTTAAAACATGTCCATAATGACTAATGTCCCAATGACAGTCCTAATGATTCAAATGTTCATTGTCAAATACATTTAAAGTTCATCAAGTTTAATTTAAAATGTTGTTACAGTGAAAACATTTTTTGTTGTTGAAATAACATCTACCTGAGATACAGATAATTTTTTTTATTTTTCACACAATAAATAATGAAATAGTAATAAATAATAGAAATAGTTTTTTACAATAAAGTTCAATTTGTTAAAATATATAAACTACATTAATTAACATTAGTGAAGTTTTTAATTATATATTTTAATACTTTAAGAGTGAAAATCTGAGTCTAGGGATTTGAAAAGTTTCCAAGATCTAATATGACCTTCATATAACACAATAAATGGTTACATGTTAGTTTATAGTTAACATGCTAGTTTTAATTAGCAAACTTTTGAATTTGAAGAAACTATATGCTATGAGACAAAATCATTTCTACAACATTTACATGTACATACGACAATAAAGTGCTCTATTTAAGATTTAACAGAGCATTAACAGATCATCTGCTGTCAGGAGTTCCAGAGGAAGAGTGTTCAGAAACACCGGATAGATGATACACTGACAAACACAATCCCCCCTGGAGTTTTGAGGTATTAAATGTAGTGACATATTTACATTACAAATCCATTTTGTATTCTTTTAGGGAGGATTTTCCTCTTTTTCAAGGGTCAAGCAAGAGTTAGGAAACTGAGAGATCTCTTCTGTCATGACTATTCTGATCACAGGATGCAAGCCTCTTACCAGTATGAAGTATTTATAAAAACATCTAATGGTGCAACAGTGTTTTGTTACAAAGCCTTCCCACTGACATACGGGAATCAGGAGGGCTGGAGGGACTCTCAACTCAAGCTCTATAATTAATTTCAACCTCAACATAGTAATAGAAATAAAGGAATGGTGAACTGCAAACATGTCCTTTTCTTCTCTGTACTCTCACACAGGCTCACACATGCACAACAAGCCTTTCCCATTCTGATACTGGCCTGCTTGAAAACAGCACATTTTGAAGCTCATATTCCGAAATCAAATACAAAATGTCATTCCATTTTTGTTCATGAAAGTGCTGCTGAATACATTCACAGATCAGTCTTCAAAAATACTACTAAAATACATGTTTTTAATAATGAACATGTGTTTTCCAGAGATAATCGATCATATGGGAATATGTTTTCTGTGGGAAAGACATAGACAGAGGGAGTAAACAGGGGTGGGGGTGGGGTGGGACACATGTAAAATTACTCTAAAACTTGAATTTGTTCATGCATAACTAGAAATATTATACACAAAAGTGCAACAAGTCTTCTTTTTTTTTCAATTTCAGGGCCTGTTGTTTATTTAAATACCTTATTCATACTCATAAGTAGCCTACATTTAAATGCGCAGCTAGTCGTAGTTTTGTGTGTAGTCGGGCTAGTCTTAATCTGTTTAAGCAGGCTATATGACGACATGAGTAACTGAATACTGCACAGAACCGCTTTTGTCACCAAATAAGCACAACAAGCTAGGACAATTCTAACAATGCTTAAACGCTGCGGTCTGGATGAAGAAGACGAGTTAGGTAGCCTAGGATTCAATTGGGTTTAAAGCGTTTAAATTACATTTTAAAGGACTGAGTACTGATTCAGTCCGATAAATGTTTTAAGTGTAGGCTATAAACATACCACTGCTAGTTTTATTCTTCGCAATCCTCCTTTTCATTTTAGGTGTCTGTTAGAAGAACAACAGAACATTTTTACCTTCCCACTTCCTTCCTCCTCTGTCATTCTCCTGTCTTTATTTTTCTCTCCATTTTCACTATATCCAATCTGTCACAGATATTGCTCCTCAACTTCTCTCTCTGTCTCTGTCCCTCTCTCTCTCTCTCTCTCTCTCTCTCTCTCTCCATCACATAAGTTGGTGATTAACTGGTGTGCTGAAAGCAGCTGCAAAAGGGACCAGCTGCAAAGAAAAACAAGCACGCATGTCATGCATCCCATCAGACCTAGGGTGTGTTTAGTGGGAGAATGAAATAAGCGTGTGTATTTTAGGGTGTAGCTGTTGTGTATTTGTGTATGTGTGTTCTATCACAGTTTGTGTATTTGAGCTTATGTTGTCTGATTCATCGAAATGGATTTAACTTGGGGCACCAGTCTCTGAATGACTACAGGTTTTGGTTATATGAGGGTGTTTTCATTAAATACCCTGTTGTTTAATACTTTATGGTTTGTCTCGTTTGGTTTATAAAGTACATCCTGTCCGCATTACTCAGCAGTTATGGTTATGGAGCTATGTCGTAAGGGGAATGAAATTATTGAATTGCACATTCTGCCTACTGCATTCTATTCTTCACTTCTGATACTTTACTCTCTGTATAAAATGCAGCAGTTGTGTTCCAAAAGTAAATATCCTATTAATTTTCTTTATAGGGCAATGATCCTTTAAAGACAGATCTTTGAGATATCAGGTTGTCAGTCGGTGGTAGCAATAAATAACATCAAAATAACTTCTCTTTCCTCTTGCAGTGACATCTCTTCTCTGATGACGTGTTTATGGTGTGAGAGCGGGATAGCATGTCACTTACATGTGATCAGCTTTGGCAAACCACAATGATCCAACCATCCAATCAATTCCCGATGGACAAAATCAAGTGTCACTCTAGATTTTTTTCTTGTTAGAAAAGCCGTTTTACTTGGATATGTGTCACAATAGGGAAGAAAAGACAATAGCAACTTCAGTTTTATGCCAACTTAAAAGCGGGAATCCTGATGGAAAAACGACTTTATCTATGATTCTGCAAAGAAATCTTCACCATTCAGAGAACAGAATGCATAGGGCCCACTATTTGAGCCGTGTGTTGCCGGAATCATTTTTTCCATTCATTTGTCTCATAGGGATTGTTAAAAAGTCTTTGTTAAAGCGTTTTAACCATGAACCAAGCCAACCAGCAAAGTGAATCACAACATTACAAACTTTTATTTCTAGCTAAAAAGTATTTGAAAATTGGACAAAAAGACAAACTTACAAACCTGTATACTTAACAGCTTTGGAGAAATAACTATAATCCCAGGAATCATTGCATATGACAATCAAATAAAAAAACAATGGTGAAATATAAAACTACTTATTTAAAGTCGATTATATCTATAGAAGAAAAAAGTGCACCAAAAGAACAATTTAGCTCCCACCCACTCCCATGAAGCACTGTGAATGATGTAATAGTCTCTCTCTCAAAATGTATAAATATTTTTTTTACATATGTGTGTGTATTCAACATTTTTAAATCAATAGCATTATATTTCCACATCATTTAATTATGTCATTTGAAACTGAAATGTAAGAAATTTGGTCTAATTTTCTCAAGTTTGTAATGTGATGAAGGTTGATGGTTGTTTTGTTTCATGGCTTTACGGAAGCCCTGAACAGCAAAGTAAAAAAAAACAACAACAAAAAAAACCTGTAAAAAAAAAAAAAATCTAGAATTTCGAGATTAAAAATCGAAATATTTAGAGAATAAAGTCGAAATATTTCGAGATTAAAGTCGAAATATTTAGAGAATAAAGTCGAAATATTTCGAGATTAAAGTCGAAACTTTTCGAGAATAAAGTCATTATATATTTTTAGTAGCTAAAGTAGGCTACTGTGCTGGTGAAGAACTGGTCCAAACTTTATGTTGCACGTTGACTCGTACGATAAGATTAAAACGTACGGCCTCTGCTCGGATTCTCACGAAATGTGATGTGGTTGAAAATGTATTTCACCAAAATGACCCAAAAGTTTATTCAATTTAGCGGATGATTAAACTGAGCGGACAATTTAGCGAAAAAGTGCGGGGATTTTAAGATTATGCTTTCAGGACAGATTGCCTATTAATGTATAAGATAATATTGATAAAAGGGTTTATTTAATTATATTCACAATCACAGCAGTTTAGGCCTATAATCATTCTTTTTGAGCCTCGCTAGGCGCTCGCAGTTTGAAAAATCCTGTTTTGACTTTATTCTCAAAACATTTCGACTTTATTCTCGAAACATTTTGACTTTATTCTCGAAATATTTCTACTTTAATCTCGAAATATTTCGACTTTAAACTCAAAATATTTCGACTTTAATCTTACTTTGCGGTTCAGGGCTTCAGTAATAACTCTTAAACAAAGACGACTTTTTAAATATCGCTATGGGAATTTAAAAAAAAAATAATAATTTGCCGTCTTCCATGGCAAAAATATATCAGTCTGCTCGTCTGTGTAACTGAACCTGACACAACTTTCATGTCTCTTGTATCATTCCACGGACTGCCGCCATCTTACTTATCAGTTAGCGATGCGCAAATTAGCTACTTCAGAGAACTTCAGTTGTAATATGACTTTATTACTGGTGCAGTGTTCATCCTGCTGCTTGGCTGATTGCTTGTTTTGTAATGTTGCTTCATGTTGGAGTCATGATCACGCTGTTGTTTATTTTGCGACAATGATTGGCTAACTGACTGTAGCCTACATTCCTATACTTTGATATTGGCCTGACTAAGTTTTTGTTCAATAGGCTATATACGCTACTTGTTTAAATTCAAATAGAGGATGTGGTTTTGCAACACACTGCATTGGAAGTTAAGTGAATTGAGCAATATAATTCCTGAAAGTTATTAGCAAACTGTAATCTGATAAAATCGCAAGCATGTCCAGACTCTATTCAAGGGGCTGGCAGGCAGTCTAGTTTCTACAGGTCATGGAGAGTGTGTGCATAAGCTTAATGGTATTTACTTCTCTTAGTAGACATTTTGTCCCATTAAAACATCCTGCAAGTTTTACAGCTTAAAACATCCTCCTCCTTAAAAACAAAGCATTTATATAATCAAGCTCCATTTATACTTATAGTTATTTACTCACACTCATGTTGATGACTTTTGTTCATCTCCAGAACACAAATTTTTATATTTTTCGTAAAAACTAATCCATATGAATTGAGTGGTTTAGTCCAATTTTTTCTTAAAGGGGTACTTCAGCGCTGGGAAGATGAATCTGTATTTAAGCTGGGTCATTAATGTAGTAGAAATGTGAAATTATTTTTGAATTTGGTGCCTTCTAAACTGAGAAAACACAGAAAATGTATTTTTGTCTCATGGGGACGAAAGACAACAATTCCCAGAACGCACTGCTTCACTGCCCTACTCTAGGCGTGGCTAGTCGGCTACTGGATTACTGGATCACTTGCCTGCCACGTTCATTTTCAGAAAATCAGTTCAGTTAGAGTTACTACAATTAAAAACTGAACGTGTCTGTTCGATATAATGCGAGTGAGCCGATTGAGCGTCACGGCACAAACGCAGCAGGATCGGATTACATTCATCACATGAACTGAGGTAATCGCGGGATTCGCGGCTGTGGATGCATTCACAGCGCGTGATAAGTTTGGCGCGTGTTCAGATCATGTCTTTGGTAGCTTAACTGTCATAGGAAGTTCATTTTAAAAGTTAAAACACTCACTTTGCTCTCCACCAGGGCTGGACTGGTAATCTGGCATACCGGGCATTTTCCCGGTGGGCCGACGCACTTTGGGCCGGGGCCTAACTGGCCCATCATGCAGGGACAGCGGCCCATTGGTTTGTTTTCTGAATTGACAGGCCAAAGCAAGAGAGACCTCCCCTTCATATTAGGCGCTTTTTATTTTTTTTTTTATAAAAAATTATTTGAGCGCATAGCGCATGGAACCGCAAAAGGCGAATATCCTGACAGCGCTGCCGGTACGCTGCGTTCCTGCTGCTCTATGAAGTGATGGCGGCACTTTGACACTGTTTTATGCAATCGTGTGCTATATGGAAACATTACAGGTTCTGTGGTGAATAAATACATGACGTGGAAAACGGCAATACACACAAATACAAACTTGTCACTTTAGCACAACCACAATTCACCTGGCAGCTCCTAAAAGTGAAGAAATATTGGTGTTTTGGAAGAAACATTTATTAAAAACGTTGCTATTAGTACTTACATTAAATATTTCGAAATATAAATCACTTTTATAGAGGCTGTTTTCGTATTTTCTACATGTTTACAATATTTTTTTTTATTACAAATTCAATAGTTTATTATATATGGTTTATATATTTTAAAACCATACCCATGGTAATGAGGAGCATGGTTTTACCTGTGACTACCATGATCTTACAGTTAAACTCAGTTAAAATGCCATTATAATTCAACAAAACAGCTTTAAAGCTTGGATCCCATGAATTAAGGAAAAAGCTTTTTAAGCTCTTTAAATGTTTTATCAACTTTGTAATAGAACTAATTAAATGTAACTAGATGTTATTTCATTGAGAACCTCATGAAAGATAGATATCAGTGTCTTGCATAAATTAGGTGTCAACTCCTGACATTTTTTATTGTTTTTAAAGGGGTAGTTCAACCCAAAAATGTGATTGTTTACTCACCCCAATTTCATTCCAAACCTAAATGAATTTATTTCTGTGTAATTTGAGTCTGTTTTTTTTTTGTTCAAACAATATTCGATGGTAGCCTAAAAGGGCTTGGTTGCCAACATTCTTCAAAATATCTTCTTTTGTGTTTCCAGGAAGAGAGAAAGTCATACATGTTTGGAATGACATGAGAGTGAGTAAATGTTGACAGCATTTAAAAGCAGTAAATTTACTTTGCATCCTAGCTCTAAATCAATGCTTTACTGTCAAGTGCATTTCTGTGTGACAAAAGTGCAATATTAAGTTTATCTGCATTTGCAGTAAATTTAATAATATAAATCATTTTTTGTCCCTGTCCTAGTTTTATTTATTTAATCCAATTTAAAGCCCTAACCCCAGCAAAAACATTAACGGGGAACTCATGGGCCGGATGGCCTGGGTTTGCCAGGGCCGAATTTTAGCCCCAGTCCAGCCCTGCTCTCCACCGCTCCGTTTACATGAATCTCCGCAGCTCCGCGAGCCGAATGCTGTGAGTGTGATGTTGAAAACATGTGGAAATAGCGCCCTCTGCTGGCTGTAGTCTTCAGCCTCTGGCCAAAAACTCTGGAATTTTTCCAGAAATAAAATACATAATTCTCTCGTCTCAGGGTCATATGAGGGGGGAAAGTACCATAATTTGAATATATACTCCTGGGTTTCTACTGATACAAAGCTTAATGCTAATCGCTGATGTAACCCTTTAAGAGACTTGATCGATTTATGATGAACAGATTTAATTTAGGCTTTTATTCACATACACATTTATCAACACACACATCAGTTATGGGAAACAGAAAATCTATCATTTCAGACAGAGGGTCAACGAGGGTTGTAAATAATGTTTTTTTCGCATATACATGTTGTTTTTTTGTGCAAAACACTTGAACATTATAAGTGAACCCATGTTAAGATTCCATGTCTTGACCGCTTTAATGCTAAAAAAAAGAAACTTGTTGGTAATTGTAACTGGTAACAGGTAATTGTTTATGACTTCACTATCACAGCTGTCTGTGGAGGAACACATTGCATTGTCAACATTGCATTGTCAAGTACAGTATCATGGTTTTCCAATTATTGTCAAAAGAAACAAATGCAGAGAGGTAGGGCGTGAAAGGAAACCACTGACGATGATACAGAATACTAGATAAGACAACCCAACTTTACAGATTCTAACAGCTGCTGTTTGACTGAAACACAAAATAAAACCAAACACAAGCTGTCCTGAGCAAAAATGATCTAATGTTCTTATCAATGCCTTGAGTCTTAAGGGAATATGGGGCAGGAGAGGCTAATTATAAAAAATAGACAAGCGCAGTGGTTTGACTGGAATGATAAGTGACTATGAAAAAGGTGAATACAATGTTATACCAATTATAGATGGATCCTTTTAAGCAGGATGGCACAAAATAATTTAAACAGTAGAATAGCCTACATGTGTACACATGTTCCAGGGTTTTTAACCCCTAGATATCTGTGAAGGTACTGCAGGTACTGTTGACGGGAAACAGCTTCCCTTCACCAGAAACGCATGCTGTTGGATGTGTGTCCAATAATGCTTACTAGTTTAGACTTTAAGCTTGGAAAGAAAACACTTACTGTGTGGTCTCTAGCTTTAAATTGTGAACTGGTCTAAATATTTTGTGTGGGCATTCATTTTAACATGCCAATTTTAATGCTAAGACCGTTTCCAGGGTTGCTTTCTTGTGCCTCCTGCTGTCCTTCTGACTACCAACATGTAGTTCCATGTTTGGTCACCAGATGGCACTTAGTTCTTTGGTGAGGAGGTTTGTTAATGTTAGGCTCCATGCTTAATTAGATATTAGCACTGCTAATTATCATCATCCCACTTGCAAACACATCAAAAACTGATACCCAGGGAAAGACAGGACTTCTGGGTAAATAGGACTAAACAAAATGCACAAACCTAATGCCAGATTTCTCAAGCATTTATCACCTGAAAAAAATCTTAATGGAGAAAACTTAATTATTTAATAATAATTTAAATCATAATAATTTTTACTTTTATAGCACCTTTCCAGAGCCCAAGGACACTTTACAAAATTAGTTTAGAGGGAATTTATATATACACCGATCAGGCATAACATTATGACCACTGACAGGTGAAGTGAATAACACAATTTATCTCTTCATATTCATCACCTGTTAGTGGGATATATTAGACAGCAAGTGAACATTTCGTCCTCAAAGTTGATGCATTAGAAGCCGGAAAAATGAGCAAGTGTAATAATTTGACAGTTTGACAAGGGTCAAATTGTGATGGCTAGATGATTATGGCTAGATGATTGGGTCAGAGCATCTCCAAAACTGCAGCTCTTGTGGTGTTCTCACTGTGTTCTCTGCATTGGTCAGTATCTATCAAAAGTGGTCCAAGGAAGGAACAGTGGTGAACCAGCGACAGGGTCCTGGGTCCTGGCCCGTGTGGTCCGATCAAATAGACGAGCTATGGTAGCTCAAATTGCTCAAGAAGTTAATGTTGGTTCTGATAGAAAGGTGTCAGAATACACAGTGCATCAGTTTGTTTTGCGTATGGGGCTGCATAGCCACAGAGAAATCAGGGTGCCCATACTGACCCCTGTCCACTGCCTAAAGTGCCAACAAGTGACATGTGAGCATCAGACATGGACCACAGAGCAATGAAAGAAGGTGGCCTGGTCTGATGAATCACATTTTCTTTTACATCATGTGGATGGCCAGGTGTGTGTGCACTGCTTACCTGAGGAACAATCAGCACCAGGAGGCAGTGTGATGCTTTGAGCAATGTTCTGCTGGGAAATCTTGGGTTCTGCCATCCATGTGGATGTTACTTTGACACGTACCACCAAAGCATTGTTGTAGACCATGTCCACCCCTTCACAGAAACAGTATTCCCTTGTGGCTGTGGCCTCTTTCAGCAGGATAATGCGCCCTGGCACAAAGCAAAAATGGTTCAGGAATCGTTTGAGGAGCACAACAATGAGTTTGAGGTATTGACTTGGCCTCCAAATTCCCCAGATGTCAATCCAATCTGTGGGATGTGCTGAACAAACAAGTCCAATCAATGGATGCCCCACCTCGCAACTTACAGGACTTAAAGGATCTGCTGCTAACTTCTTGGTGCCAGATATCACAGCACACCTTCAGGGGTCTAGTGGAGTCCATGCCTGATAGGTCAGGGCTATTTTGACAGCAAAAGGGGACCAACACAATATTAGGAATCATAATGTCATAATGTTATGCCTGATTGATTCAGAGTAGACTTTACAGAGTGCTTGATTTTTGCATTATCAATACAAGATCTTGACCAAAAATGTATGCACCTTTTGATTGAAATAACTGTTGTGCTGTTATTTCTATCAGTAATCAGTAAGCTATCTCTTTTGTGGTTTTTATCATATGGACGTATGACATGTCCCACCACTTTTTTAAAACATCTCGCAGAACAGATGTAGGCCTATCTAATACAAATTAAACAAGCACAGAAAACATTTTGTTAATTTGTGTTATAAGAGGTGATCTGGCACTGAAATGTGTTGTTTAAATCATGCAGAGTGCTCGTTGCCGCTGTTATCAGCGGCTGTGGCTGGCTCGTGCACAGATGAGCGCTTCAATTTATCGCTAACCTTTGTGGACACTCTCTATTCGATCGATTGAGTCGCTCTTATTTCACGGTTGTTGCTAATGCTGAGGTTATTTCAGCTTCGTTCAAAGTTCGATTCGTACAATTATTTTAACTGCACTGTTAAAAGTCTTTAAACTGAACTGTGTGCATTTTCTTGCTCCGTCCATGATAACTGCATCCTTGTAGCCTAGGCCTATATTTCTTACCATATTATTGGAATGTATTGTCTTGATTATTAACACGCTGGTTTGAAGCGCAAACGGTTTTGCGGTTTACTGCACTTTGATAAATTCTTCTCGATATTTCTTGTATAGCGGCTAATAAATCGGAAGTCTCGCATAGCCTATTCACAGAAAACACCTTAGCCTAGTTCCTTGTTGAAAAATAAGGTACATTAGAACCCAAATGCAACTCCAGAAAAGGTTTGGCAGAGGTTGTTTCTTCCTCATATATGTCTGTTTACAGACGCAAAGCTACACAGTGTGTTTCCCTGCTCTGCTTGTGGATTTGATAGTAGGCTAAAATCTTACATACTCTTTATGTTGTTTTCTCTTTGTGGTTCACCATATGGATCAGAACCCCTGACAAACTTAAACAAATATCGCCCGCCAGACTATAGGACACATGAGCAACAATTCTGGATCTATATTCACTGACGCGAAGAATCTCGGGCTAACACTAGAATTGTATTATAGTAGATGTGAGGATGAAATGATCATGAGTTCAATGTCGGCAAATGAAACACAATGTACTGATGAAATAGTTGATTTCTGGACATCGTAATGCCATTTTTTTGTGGTCAACCCAAGCAGATGTTTCTCTGGTGGAGAGAGCAACAAAAAAAAAAAAATCAGTTTATCGGTAGATTATGAAAATATTAAATAAAAAATATCCTGATATAGGCTAAAATATAGGCCTTCCCTAATATCCTAAAACCCCAGGGGGGTTTCCAAAATGAGATGGACATTTATCTCTTTCAGGTTTTCCCAAAAATCTTCCTCTTTCTTTCTGAACTCATTCTCCACTAAATTTGTGAAGTGCATTCGCAAGAGAAAGGAGACAAGGCAGCTGCTTTATTGATACTTTTGGTTCCGTATGGTAGTCATGGTAACACAGAGTTGAAAAATTGTGCAGGAAAGTCAGTGAGAGTTCATTGATGCTCTCTTGTCAATGAACACATCCATCTGTTCTGTTTCCCCCCTTACCTTACCTTCAGCATCATCTTTAATTTCCACATTCTCTTTAAATTACAGTATATAAATACGTATGGAAATGTGTGCTGAACAATATACACTCACCTAAAGGATTATTAGGAACACCATACTAATACTGTGTTTGACCCCCTTTCGCCTTCAGAACTGCCTTAATTCTACGTGGCATTGATTCAACAAGGTGCTGAAAGCATTCTTTAGAAATGTTGGCCCATATTGATAGGATAGCATCTTGCAGTTGATGGAGATTTGTGGGATGCTCCATTGGGTTGAGATCTGGTGACTGTGGGGGCCATTTTAGTACAGTGAACTCATTGTCATGTTCAAGAAACCAATTTGAAATGATTCGAGCTTTGTGACATGGTGCATTATCCTGCAGGAAGTAGCCATCAGAGGATGGGTTCATGGTGGTTATAAAGGGATGGACATGGTCAGAAACAAAGCTCAGGTAGGCTGTGGCATTTAAACAATGCCCATTTGGCACTAAGGTGCCTAAAGTGTGCCAAGAAAACATCCCCCACACCATTACACCACCACCACCAGCCTGCACAGTGTAATAAGGCATGATGGATCCATGTTCTCATTCTGTTTACGCCAAATTCTGACTCTACCATCTGATTGTCTCAACAGAAATCGAGACTCATCAGACCAGGCAACATTTTTCCAGTCTTCAACTGTCCAATTTTGGTGAGCTTGTGCAAATTGTAGCCTCTTTTTCCTATTTGTAGTGGAGATGAGTGGTACCCGGTGGGGTCTTCTGCTGTTGTAGCCCATCCGCCTCAAGGTTGTGCGTGTTGTGGCTTCACAAATGCTTTGCTGCATACCTCGGTTGTAACGAGTGGTTATTTCAGTCAAAGTTGCTCTTCTATCAGCTTGAATCAGTCGGCCCATTCTCCGCTGACCTCTAGCATCAACAAGGCATTTTCGCCCACAGGACTGCCGCATACTGGATGTTTTTCCCTTTTCACACCATTCTTTGTAAACCCTAGAAATGGTTGTGCGTGAAAATCCCAGTAACTGAGCAGATTGTGAAATACTCAGACCGGCCCGTCTGGCACCAACAACCATACCACTCACCTTCACCTTTCCTGAATTTTAAATCCTTTCTTTCCCATTCTGACATTCAATTTGGAGTTCAGGAGATTGTCTATCCCTGGAAAACCCAGACACCTTCCGGCAAATTTAGATTTTTAGATCCGTCTGGCACCAACGGATTTTTAGATCACGGATTTTTAGATCCGTCCAAACTGCAAGTAGTCTGGCAAAGAGCTCATTCAAACACAAATCACGGCACCAATCAGAAACGTTGGGGCGGGCTTTACACGATGACGACAGCGCAGCGACGGTGAAGCAGGATGCTGCCTTGGAACATCACTCATTCGAATCAGCTATCGTGTCTGTTTTAAGCGATTTAAACTTTTCCTTTTCTTTAAAACCCAAGCAAAGAACAACACTCGGCTACCAGATGTGGATTAACTTTACACCGGCTACGTTGATGAGGAGGATGGGAAGTGTGATCATGTGCTAACACCACACAGCAGCTCTGGATCTGGCCTAAATGTTGCAAAAATGTTGATGGAGTGGCGGTGGACACCAGCTATTATCATATTTCTCTTACAACAATGGCAAAAGTCGTCGCAAGCCATTGTAACATCTTCCTCAAAATCACAAACAGAGAATTGCTGTTCTCAGATGTTTCTCCGTCCATCTGCATACGTCATCGTCCGTTGGTGACGCCTCTTTGGAAATTATTTGTCTATGAAGATTTGCCAGACCATAACTCAGATACTACTGAGAATAGTCTGGTTTTAACCAGGCTAGAGATTGTCTTGACCAGGACCACACCCCTAAATGCATTGAAGGAACTGGCATATGATTGGTTGATTAGATAATTGCATTAATGAGAAATTGAACAGGTGTTCCTAATAATCCTTTAGGTGAGTGTATATATATATATATATATATATATATATATATATATATACACACACACACACACACACACACACACACACACAGTTTTTCTACACACACAACACTGCACAATTTACAATTTGTTGTTTGGTAGTAATTGTTATTTTAAACTCCTACAGTAATAATAACTGATCATGTTGTAATCTGCCATGTACCAATCTGGCTAGTCCTCTGAATTAAAGGGTTAATCAGATGGCTGGAATGCCCTTGTCACAAACATTACCTCACCTCATGCCCAGTTTCAAATCATTTTGTCAGGAACAGGATGGCTGCCAGCTGAGCTAGGTCAGGTTGGTTTGAGCAGCCGGCACCATGACAACAGCCCCCTTAGCCAATCAGGGATGGAAACAGAGCTGCCCCAGATCCAGAATTCCCACACTATGGTTGGATAGGGGTAAAAGGAGAGGAAGAAGAATGAAAGCTGGATATTTAGTTATCAAAAGAATCATTAGATAATGGTGTCACAAATGCAAACAGAACCCACATTTTTGGGTGATCTATGCCTTTTAGCTGTCAACTTCCAGAAAAAGTTTTCATTTAAGTCATGCAATTGTAGTAAAAGATTATTTGAGGGCAAAGTGTCAAAATCCTAAACAAATACATTTTATTGTAGAATAACCTACAGGTTTTAAAACACCTTTTATCTGAAATTTGGATGGTTTTACAATTAATATTTTAATTTTGATAGTCCTGTTATAGTTCATGATAGGGTAACAGTAGTTTAAATGACCAAAAAATATGTTTATTCAAACATATTTTCAATTCTTTCATGTCATCAATTTAATCATAAATCAGTTTTTACCTTATAAACAAAAACATGACTGCAAAAATAAAAAAAATTAAATTAATGTTAGCAGTTAGTTTGAAGCTTTCTAAAGCATGTACTGGGAAGTAATTAGTGTTTGGCCAGACAGACACTGAACTCATCTGAACTGCTCGGCTAAAGCGCCTCAGTCAATGACTCAAATCAGTTTAGGCCTGAGGTGACGAGAGCTGCTGCTACTCTCTGTACATCACACACTCTCTCACATGCAGATCTATGTCAGACATGTGTATAGTTCAGGTCAGGACATAAACCATACACTTAATTAGCATTTCATTGAATGCAGTTTTAATAAGAGTTTTAAAATTACAGTTTTAATAAGATTTGGCTTTGTACTGAAAAAAATACAAGTTTTGTAAAATAACAGTGTATCCGTTAAAAGTGAATAAATAAAGTTATAAGATGCAAGAACCTGTGGTGTATCGGAATTCAGGAAAACAGATACATCAACTTCACTTCTGAACATTTTTTATGTCAGATTTTATTTTGGTGTCAGCTGATATAAACTGTCATGTCACATGTCATAACATGTTTGTATCACACTGGTGTAGTCAAAACACCCGGGGCAGAATTCCCATTTTCACTTCAGTTCGCTTTGCTTCTTCAGTGACAGCATATGACAAGAAGCATAAAATTACAGGCATCCATAACAACAACAACATGGTCTCTTCCCTCACATACTTTTACTCTCCTGATCGGTTTGAACTTTCATACTTTCTCCTTCTCTCTCACCCTGTTCCTGTCTGTGCTGATTTCCCCTTTCTCAGTCTGAAATGAATCAAGCACTATTTCAAAAACAAACAAAAAACTTTCAAAATGAAAAATATTTGGAACTCAAAAATGATTTGATAAATCATATATCAATGCTTTAAGTATTCACAGCCTTTGCTCAATACTTTGTTGAAGCATCTTTGGCACCAATTGCAGCCTCAAGTCTTTTTGAGTATGATGCTACAAGTTTCTCCCATTCTTCTTTGCAGGACCTCTCAATAATTAATTAATTGAATCCATTTTGGAATAAGGATGGACTTTGTAACGATGTCTTTAGTACCTTTTATGGGTCTTGAGAGAGGAAATGGCATTGTTGTCAATGGAGGCCTTTCTGAGCCATCGGATTTCAACAAAAATATCTTCATTTGTGTTCCGAAGATGAACGGAGGTCTTACAGGTCTGGAAAGGCATAAGGGTGAGTAATGAATGACACTAATTTTTGGGTGAACTAACCCTTTATGGTTCCAAAAGAAGGTTTTCATACGATGCAGGGCTCAACAATAAGGACTGCCCGATGGCCCGGGGCCAGTGTGAAAGACACTCGGGCCAGCTGAGGGAACTGTCACTTGCCCACTCGGGCCAGTGCTGCATCTGTTGATAGTTTGTGCATTTGTAAGCTTTGCTTATTTAAATATTCAAGTTTACATAGACGAGAAAGTGTCTAAGGTGCAGCAACACTAGCTTAAGCTTACCCACGCGTCTCAAAATTATGTCAAAATGCCTGTCTTGTCGATTAGCATCGCAAACATAGTCAGTTTTGTATTTTAAATGAATGTATACATGAAATATGCTAGTGAAATTCTAGCATCATGCATTATGTTTTTATTTTATTTTTTTTATCAACACTTGAATGTGGCTAAGTTTCATGAAAAAAGCTGATAAAAATCACCTTACATCCATACTAATGTTACATCCAGATCGGATTCAGAACGATGTTCAAAGATATTTAGGTAAGGCAAGTTTATTTATATAGCACATTTCATACCAGTAAAAATTTTGGCAGGGCAAGTAAAAATTTGAACCACTGGCCCGACTGGGCCAGTAGAAAAAAACCCTAAGTGTTGAGCCCTGCGATGCAATATAAAAATGTTTGGTTTCTGAAGCTGCAGTGCATATGTTTTGCCTCTGTGTCGCCATCTCTGTTTGAAACTTGGAATTGCAGTTATTTGCAGCGTTATCATTTGTATGTGAGCTCAGCTGTGCATCGGCACCTCAGCACAGATGAATCTAATGTTTTGAGGAGTTTGTGTGGCTGTCATTCATTGACCGCACCGGTGTGGATACTGTACTTCAGAATCACAGATTCTACTCTTGGAGTATAACCTAAATATTTTCACCTGAAAATGTAATCTGAACAAAGTAACATGTCTGCCACTTTTGGGAACAAAACATTACAATAAATTTCGCTGACGGTGATTAAATCTAACGATCGCTCATATAACATCAAACCATGCAAATACTTTGTTCTCAAATTGTTAATGTTAACAGCATTGCGTAGTCACAAGTATTTAGTGTTTATTAGAGTTACCTGTAGATTTCAATTTAGCTTTTGACTACAGGTGAAGCTCCAGTTGTCACTGATGATGTCATTTGGGCCTTTCTGGATTATAATCTGCCATCAAAATGATCAATTTAATTACCCCAGCTGCTGTGAGAAAAAGCTATAAATGATTCGCTCCTCACATGCGATAGCCTACTAAACAGACTGCTTTATGTATAAAGATATGACGTAACTAATGACGCAAAGACTTGAATTTCTCGCAGAAATCCACCATGCCACTCAAATACCACATTATTATAAATTTACCGTTGTGAATGGGGCTAAGGTAGCCTGACGTGGTCATACTCAATTCTAGTCAGAATATGCCCGAGCAAAAATGTTGTGGGCGGGGCTAAATTCGGCTGGAATCCAGGCTAGGGCTAGGGCTTAGGTAAGGAGATAGTTTTGAATACTGGCTGGTTGTGCACTTGCTCAAATTTATTTTGGATAATTTTAAATCACAAAAAGTTACAGACTGCAGCTTTGTAGAAACTTTTCTGATGGAAATATTCCATGGATGTTAAAGGTTCTTTGTGGAACCATCAATCATTTTTAAGAGTGTACTGAAACATTTGACTATATGTCATGATCAGTGCTGACTGTTTGTATTTATGAGATTATATATCTGGTTTAAGATTATATATCTGTCCTGTCACTCTTGACTGGCTCCATCACATCATCTGAGTGTGAGAGCGAGACCCTGAGTGCTGTCTATCTCTGCTTAGAGGCTTTGGGATGCATTACCATGGGAAGCTCAGTGGAGCGAACTGTCACTGTCACCGCAGGGGCTTCCAAAACTTCCCACACAGGTCACGCAAAGATGGAAACCAAGAGCGAGAAAAATAACGGAGAGAGGAAGGTGTTCAGAAGAGTGTGAAGACAGAAACTGTGAAGCTGAAACTGTTTCATGTAAATGAATAGGTGCTATAAATTACTGTTGTCAAGATTTTCATTGGAATCTGAAGGTTTAAAGATTAAAAACACGAGTACAACAAATGAGCACAGTGCAGATGTCTTGTTTCTGTCACTGAAGTTCCTATTACTTCAATGTGGCTTTCAGAAATAACAAATATAATGACCCTGATAAAGCCTGTCAACAACACAACGCATGAAATCAGAATCTGGGCGATGACAGGAGGAACTGATAGATCTTTTTTGGAGATGTCAAGTAAATGAATAGCCTTACAGACACAACAAAGCAGCACATACACAAATACTGTATATCTGGGTCACTGGCTGATTTAGAGGCTTCTAGGAGAAAACACATCAAATATAACATGATGTATGTTTCTGTTGACTATCGCCGTAAATCACTAGGTGATGTGCTTGCATTTGAAGGATGAAAAATTGAAACAGATTAAGAGAGAGAAGGAGACTGTATATTGAGTCCTATGTCCTGGATACTTCCAATTTTATTCCAGTCTCTCTCTCTCTCTCTCTCTCTCTCTCTCTCTCTCTCTCTCTCTCTCTCTGTGTATTTTTGGACACAAAGCAACTCATTAAAAACAGGAACTCACAAATTTGTTGTCGAGAGTGGCTGTCTGGCTTATTTTGCTCTTTAAGCAAAAATTCTGGGACAGTCGCATTGTTCATCCTGGAAGCAGAAGATTTTTAAAGATAATTTTAGTCCAATTCATAGAATTCATTAGTTATTACAATGACAAATAAGTTCTGGTTTGAAGAAGTTTCCCTGAGGCTTCTGAGCAAGATAAAACAGAATATTTCAGATAGAAACCATAAACATAAAGCGTGATATCGCCATGCCTAAAGGATGCACAATATCAAAAATACAGTTACAAAAATGGGTAACACTACAAATAGGTCTCATTTGTTAACGTTAGCTATAATGCATACTAACAATGCGCAATACATTTGTTACAGTTAATATTTATTAATGTTAAAATACAGTTCATTTTTAGTTCATGTTTGTTCACAGTGCATTAACTACTGCTAACAAATACAACTTTTGATTTTAATAATGTATTATTCAATGTTTAAATTAACATAAACTAAGATTAATAAATGCTGTAGAAGTGTTGTTTGTTATATACTTTATATATATTTTTTATACACTTTTGATCAATTTAATGTATCCTTGTATTCATTTCTAAATTCATAAAACAGAAGTTCAGCATTCATTTGAAATATAACAAAGTGAGAGGAAGAGCATAACTTAAGCCAAATTCAACTCAAATATGCATATTGTAAAATGCAACAGTGTCCTTTTACCCATAATTATCACATCCAGAAGTGTTTAATTAAACAGTCACATATTTGCATATTCATAGTTCATTTTACTAATAAGGCACTGAATGCATTCTAATTGCCATAATAAACCAGCAATATGAATGCTAAATGTTCAACAGATTCAAGTAAGAAGCAATCAAGAAAACATCAAACAATAGATATGTAGCAATCAATCTCCCTCACTCTAATGAATAAAACAAAAACAATGCAATATTAACACACTACCAACTGTGAGAGATGCCACATTACCACATCATCAGCACAAACTGATATGAATTCTTTATGTACAAAGAAAAATATTGGCATAATGTTCTGTATAAATATGATGTTCCATATTGTTTTTACAGGTGTTTTGTATTTTGAATTATGCATTGCATTAGATTGTGTTTTAAGGGTTAATGTTAATTGTCCTGGTGGAAAACTACCAGTACATTTTCCATTTTTATTTTTTAAAGTGCCTTTTAAAAAGCTACCGCCCTAGTGACAGCAGCGTCACACCAGCGTTATATTCATTTATGAGGAATGACGGCACATCTTACATCTAAGAGCCATTTAACATTCCTTCCCATGACCTTGGCTGATTTGAATGGCACAGGTTTGAGGTCACCGCACCTGAATCTTATTCAGATTGCAATAAAAGGTCAAAGCTGTAGTCCATTTCACGCTTCATATATTATATCATTATGATTTACAGCAACCCTGCTGCATAAGATTTCAGGTCACTGGTCTGATCATCAATAAAATACACCATGGATTTTAAATGAATAAATCAATTATTTATCATATAATTCATTTTTAATGATTAAACAATGTCTTATGCTCAGTCGGTCGATCAGTATGCTCATTGTTTGTAACTGATTTGAAGGTACAGTCAAGTCCAAGACCACTGGACTGAATACTTAAGTGGATGAACATTTCCTACAAATGGAAAAAAGCAATTGCTCCTGTGTAGTAATTGATATGCTGAAGTCCACAGTGAGTAGTATAATATAGAATTTGAGATGCTACTTGGAAGTTTCTAGCAATTCTGGTAAGACTTTATAATGTTTAATTAGTTAACATTAGTTAATGTATTAACTAACATGAACTAACCATGAGCATTACATTTGTTACTGTATTTGTAAATCTTTATTAACGTTAGTGACAAATGTTGAGATTAACATTAACAAAGATAATGTGCAGTTCATTATTAGTTCATGTTAACTAATGTAGTTAACCAATGAACCTTATTGTAAAGTGTTACCGTAATTCTAAAGACCCATGTTAGTTAAAATGATTTATGTCATTATTCACTAAAAACATTCTGCCAAACAGTTCTTATGTGTATCCATGTTCAAACATGGATTTAAAGTCTAGTAAAAAAAATAAAAAAGAAAAAGAAAATAAAAATAAATGACAGTGATGCTTTCTTTCTGGCTGAACCTTGCCTTTTGGGCAATATCTGAGAGTGATTTTTATAGAAGCAGTGATGTTGTTTGTGTGCCATTGCTTCACTAGCAGTGCCAGACAACTGTGACGTATGTTTTTAAATCCAGACACAGATGTAGGCAGGCAGACTGAACTGTTTATTCTAAAACGCTGCAGTCTGAGCAGGACTTGACAGCCAGAAACATGACGCAAGGTGAAAACCGGCTTCACGTCATTGCAGAGGCCAGACAGTTGTTTGTGAGGTGTGTGTGTGGGGGGTAGTGTTGGGCATCTTATTGCAAGCTGGAAAAACATAATTTTCATTGTATGAAATTTAGAGATCCTCTAGTAGGCCGGTTAAATGGATGCGGGGAACAAAAAAACTAAATGAGACATTATGCATCCCTCACTTTAATACTAATCCCACTCTTGTGGAGGACAGCTGGGATTATGAGTGCACACTGCCCTGAAGGGGCCTCCCGTGGAGCTACATTTATTAGAGAAATGCACTTTAAAAACTGCCCTTATTTTATAGTAACAGTTATTATTGTCCACACACAGTCCTGAGGCTCTCGTGTATGACCGCCCTGGACTCTGCACTTAGTACTGGTACTGTTTTCCCATGATGCTTTATTGCAATTTAGAACAACTGATGCAGCCCAGGGAGAAAACACCAAACAGGCCAGAGAGTCCCCATGCTGATACACTCACTGCAGTAGTTGGTAATCACATTAAAAACCAATATCTGTGACTGACACACACTGACAAAACTCACTATTCAAAAGAGTCTATTATATTTGACTAACAACAGCACAGAGGTCTGTTGCTTTTCATAGTTAACCAATATAAAATACACATTTGATTCTGCCCCACATGGCCATAGAGAGAGTGTGGGTCGAGCCCTGTGCCTTATTAAGTTGTAAAAGATTAGTGACCATATGTCTCATCGGTAGGCCGCACGCACACTCACACAGATGGCAGTTCACCTGGACACCACCAGCATGAAGAGCTGAACCGAACATCTGCCTGAGACAGAGAGATGCAAGCACAACAATGGCATAAATGGTACATTTCATCTGAACTTACATCCTCAGTGATGATTTCAATTAAAGCATTGTATGGAATTATTTATAATAGAACTGCTGTTAAAGGTGCACCATGTAGGATTTTTGCAGTAAAATATCCGAAAACCACCAGGTCAGTGTTATATATTTTGTCAGCAATGTTTCCAACTATTTGTAAGTTGTGAGAAAATTGCTATTTTAACCAAGGAACCAGGACCTGTGAGGGAGTCGCTGTCATTTGTGTAAAATCTCCGTTACCCTCGGTTTCCGGTTTTATTAGCCAGAAACGCTTTACTCTTACTGGAGTGTGAACAAGAGTCACAGCAGCCGCCGAGTGAACGCACAGAGTAACGTCATCATAACATATAATTCTCAACACACTCAAATGTATCTAATATGATAAACAGAGCTTTGTTACCTCATACTCATGACTCAATGGCGCTGGCGACTGTGTCCCGTCATAATAAAAGTCCCGCTGCTCGAGTAACAATCGCTCCAGGCAGCGGCCTTGCTCGGCTCCCACAACACTCGGTCCTGCTCTGCTTTATACTACAGTAGCGTTAATAATCGCATCCATGAACATGATTTCTGCCCGAGTCCTGTCCTGATTCTTGTCCACCGGCTGTGAGGTGAAGACCACGTCCCAAGATTCTGCGCTCAAAATTGGCGTCATCAAACTACGCCTTTGTTTTTAATAGGGCAGATGGGAAAGTTGCATAGTGCACCTTTAACCAACAGGTAGCACTGTTACCAAAACGAATGTTAATGTAATCAGTTAAATTAAGTGTAGAAATAAGCTTCTCAATCTTTTCAGTCTTTATGTAAAATCTGCAAGTTTTAAATTTACCAGTTAAAATCTCAGTTCATGACCCTTTTAAGTTAGAATAGTTTGCAAGAGTGCAAGTACGTGGCTGTAAAAGCAGACTTGTGAGTAGATGAGTTTTCCTGCTCTGCGTGATGACGTTTAAAGGATAGTTCACCCTAAAATGTAAATTCTGGTCATCATTTTCTCACCTTCAAGTTGTTCCAAACCTATATGAATTTCTTTCTTCTGCTGAACACAAAATATGAGAAACCAAACAGCTGATGGGAATCTATTGACTGTTTGGTTATCTATATTCTTCAAAATATCTTGTCTATATAGCTCCAATTAGCCACTTGTTAGTTAAACACTTTTAAATACACGTAAAAGCTTAAAAAAAATCATAAGTGAATCATTACTCATGTTCCCTTTCAATAAGGTTCACTTCGCATTGCGTCAGTCATACTTTTCTCTGAAGACTGAAGCCTGATTGGTTCACATCTGTGCTTTTCACAGACAAATGGCTTATCAGCCTGAAACGGCCATTTAGCCAGATTTTCTCTTCTTCAGCGCAAAAGACACATCTCCTTGCTGACTCCCAACCCCGTGTTCAGTTCCAGGCGTTTTGTTTGTTGCCAGTACTGGACCCTTGCCACCTATTGTATAGGTGCCCAGAAATCTTTCTACTGTTATATTGAATAAAAATAAAATAAAATAAAAACCTTCACAAAAAGAGAATTTCTCCTGTTTGATGCTGCTGCATGCGGCAAGCTGCTGTCGACGGCTTTCCAACCCCTCATTGCCCAAAGCCAGGCTCTCATGTCCTCCTAGACTAAGTATAGGTTCTGCTAGCAAAGAGTGTGGAGGAAAAGGACCCTGCAAACGGCAGCGAGTCAGGCTTTTGCAACCGATACTTCCTAGTCCCAAAGAAGGATGGAGACTTGAGATCTGTTTTTATCAGTGGATCTGAAGGACATATCCCGATAACTCCCCATCACAGAGCATTCTTAAGAGATTCACATTCGAAGGGGTGGCTTATCACTATCCTACCATTCGGACTGTCTCTAGATCTATGCACTTTTACGAAATGCATGGATGCAGCTCTCTACCCACTGAGACGAAGGGGAGTTTGCATCCTGAATTACCTCAATGATTGGTTGCTTTTAGCCCAAACGAAACAGGAACTGTGTGCGCACTGGTCTCAGCTCCTCAGCCATCTAAAAAGCCTGGGGTTCAGAAACAACTTAAGCAAGAGGCTGTTGTCCCCCAGCCAATGCATCGCGTTCCTGGGGGCTCCTCAGCTTGGATTTTGCCAGATCACTCCCTGTAAATTAATCTGTATCAGAAGGGCATGTAACTGGGCTCAGTTTCCAGAAGGAAGCTAGTCGTGACCGATGCCTCCAAGATGGGTTGGGGGGCGCTGTGCAATGGCAGGCTGGCCTTTGGCTCTTGGACAGAGCCAGTGTCGAGCTGGCACATCAACTTCCTGGAAATGATGGCAGTGCTCCTGGGCGCAAGACATTCTCCTCTCAGCACGAGCTTTACATGTGCCGGGCTCCATACACACGGGAGACACCACCCCCTGACTGTACACATGATTTTGAGCATTTTTGGCCAGGTGGAAGTCTGAATATGGCTTGTTCTGACAGATTGATGCCATGAGTAAGATGTCTCAGAGGGGCCAGGAGGCTAAACCCGCCTTGTCCCAACATGGTCCCTTCCTGGGACCTGTCCCGTTTGAGCTGCTCACAACAGCTGACTTTCGGCCTCTCTTGCTAAAGGCCGCTGTCCTGCTGGCTCTGGCATCAGTCAAGTGAATTGGTGACCTGCAGGCTCTCTCAGTGGACGCTTCCTACCTCAAGTTTAGGCCTAATGACAATAAAGTGGTTCTTAAACCCAGAAAAGGCTGTGACTAAGGTGCTTTCCAGGTCCTTCAAGACACAGCTTTTCACATTCTCTGCTCTCCTCTCTGCTGAGGGTGAACAGACACCACACTCTCTGCCCAGTCGCCGAAGTTGTACATTAAGCACTCTAGCCAATTCAGGCAATTGTAGCAGCTGTTTGTGTGCTTCGGAAGCTGCTCTAAAGAGCTGCTGATAAGTGGGCATGATAGCGCTGGCCTACAAAGTCCCTGGACATGTAGTGCCCCATTGGAGTGAGAGTCCACTCCACCAGAGGGATGGCCTCTTCTTGGGCGTGGTCTAGCATAATATCCATGGCTGACATCTGTGTGGCACCTTTATCAGGTTCTACAACCTGGATGTCCCAAACCTTCAGGCACAGGTTCGGTCTGTCTCTGCCTTTCTAAGGAGATAATTATTCCGACAGGCTCCGATTCTGTACCCTGCCATTTCTGGGTATTTTAAGTCCTGGACACTAGTAGCCTGCCTGGGGCCCATGAGTGCCCTCGGGCTACGGCTTCCGTTCTGTGCTAGTGGTACAGTATTTTGCAGTGCATTCCCCCATACGCGACTGATGTTCCTGACGCTCCAGTTACTAATGTAACCTCCGTGGACAGAGTCGATGCTATTCAGTCGAGAAAATCTGACTAAATGGCACTTTTTGCGTGACGGGGTCAT
The DNA here is from genome assembly GCA_023029165.1 of Gobiocypris rarus. Lineage (NCBI taxonomy): Eukaryota > Metazoa > Chordata > Actinopteri > Cypriniformes > Gobionidae > Gobiocypris > Gobiocypris rarus. The sequence continues at coordinate 32,647,719 of CM040916.1, read as the reverse complement.
GAACTGATAAATCTAATTTTCCTTGAACTTTTGACATATAAGGGGTCATCATACTATAAGAATATCCTGTAAGTTTCAGAACGATATTCAAAGTGGGGATCTATGACGTCAAAGGGAGGCAAGCGCCGCCTCTGCAGAAGAATATCAACGCCTATGCAATAGAATAAGTAGCCTAAGTAAAATAGGCCTACGGTGTTAAACCAGATTGAGCTACCAAGCAATAAACATGCCATTGAGGATACTGCCTGGACTCGACAGTAATGCAACATGTAAGTAACTGTGTTAATTCTAATGCCTGATCTGAAATGTGATCATTCATGTAGTCCGATGTTCATTTGATGATGATGATGATATCACTTCCTGATGAAATTAAACCACAAATCATTCAAATACACCAGAGAATAGCATACTGCTTTTAAAGCTACTAATTAAATTTATTCTGTCTTACGGTCACATATGAGGACTATAGGGATGCAACAATACAGTTAGTCCACGGTTCAATACATACCTCGGTTTTAAACCACGGTTTTCGGTTCGGTTCTGATGGCTTGTCACATACATTTTTTGTTATTCTATTCTCGATGAGAACAGCAAGAGGTTAAAGAGAAAAAATACAATTTTTTTATTGCAATACTTTCTTTATTTTACTTAAAAGAATTGAAAAACCTTACTTAAACTTAACTTTACTAAAAAAAAACTTTTTTACACATTCCTTGTGTATTGGATAATATAAAATAAATATATATTTAAGATTTACACTGGCAGCTCAGAGCTTTACAGAAGCATTTAAGTATGAAATTGAATTAATAAATGTAAAAATAAAACACTACATAGACTTCACTATAAAATATACATTGATTCTTATTAAAGCTACTAGTTTTTCAGTCAAAAGCAGTGCATGATTTTCTCTTTGTTTTTTGTTGTTGTATTAACATTAAAGGGATATTTCACTCAAAAATGAAAATTCTGTCATCGAGAAATTAATACAGGTTTGAAACAACATTAGAGTGAGTAAATAATGACCTCATTTTAGAGGTTAACTGTCCCTTTAAGGACCGCCTGTTCACTTAGGCTGCCCTGTTGTCAATTTAAGACCTGCGTTCATTTAATATAGACACGATTGCGATTTTTCTTTCACTTTAGGCATAACCGACTGTGTTTATGTTAACCTTGTGTGTATTTGACAGTATTAGCGGAGTAAGACGACTTAGTCCAGTAATCACGTTTGACAGGCGTTTAGTGCTCGCGCTCTGAAAAGCGAATGTAAAACAGTGCACGCGAATGAAACCGGCAAGGCTTTAAAACGCATGCATATGATGAACTTTGGTGATTGTGAATAACTATAGTGTCCCGTGAGAATAACTCTACCACTAACCTGTGATGTGAATGTATGTCGCGTTGTTCAGTATGTTGGGATGGAGGCAAACTATAGAATGTGTGGAAAAATTATTTATTAAATGCGAAACCGAAAAAAACACAATTCACAAGCGCGTATTGAACCGTGAATGCCGTACCGAACGGTTCAATATTATATTGAGAATTGTGGCATCCCTAGTGGACTGTATCTAACACTTCAGAAAGTCTTGGCATCTCTGTCCATGATGGCAAAGCTTATATAAGCCAAACGCTTATAATAACTGAATTCTTGATTATAAAATTGTTCTGGTCCTATATGATGTTTGGTCAATTTGGCCGTGATCAAGTATACAATTGTGTAGTAATCTAGGAATAAAAGCAATATGGCACTCAAGGCCATTCTGTATTTTGAATACAATCATGGCTAAAGGGACTGCAGGCACTCCACTGCACATTATGCTTAACAGCAGCCTTTAGCCGTGATTATAGTATTTTCCAAAATATGATGACGACCAGGGTAGAGCAGAATCTATTAAAGTCCCTGTAAAGGCAATTCTGAGATTTGTTTCTAAACACATTAGAAATGTATTGTTGAAACACATAAAGACTGTGAACTGTGTAGTACTGAATTCAGAAGTTAGACCGTTAAGAAGTTTTTCACCATTGCTGTGTTCCGGATTTTTTGGGCGGGGTTAAAACGGTGGCTCGATGACGCACTGGAGCCGCTTGGCATGTGGCCCCTCCCCCATAACTAGAGCACAGTCGCAATTTCGCATCAGTTCACGCTAGATTGCGAGTTACTGTCAGTACCGTTAGTTACTACAGCCTACAACTTACAAAACAGCCTACAAAACAAAAAAAGACGATCTCAAGAAGAGGTGGATTAATTTTGTGAACAGCTACCTTAATGGAGTTCTGACGATCACCACCAACAGCTGCCTCTGCAGTGTCTTTACACCGGATAGTTTTACAAACTTTCATCTGCAACAACTGGGATTCGCTGATAATCCGCTGCAGAATGGGGCCGAACCGACTATCTCTCGCCTCGACCTTCCTCCTCCCGTCCCACCGACATCTGGTGCCGTCGTGACTCGTGAGCTGTACTTGAGTGTTGTTGTTGTCTTGTGTGTTTACGGCCGCTTTCCCGCGAGTGGGCGTGGTTTCGGCGCCGATCAACGGACACGCCCCCAGCGTTTGAGAGCAGAGAATGCTGCTTAGTTTTTCAAGATTTCGATAAGATATTTTGTGTACTTAGCGGATTTTTTTATGATTCAAATTTGGCTAGGTGGTTAATAACACATTTATCTGTGGTGTAAGAAACTCAGAACACATGCTTAATTTTGATTTTACAGGGACTTTAAGAAAACCGAGAACATAATCAAACCAACACAATTCTTTTCTCTTTTTTTTCCTCAAAATCTTGTTTATTAAATTTAGAAAACACAATTCTGTTAATGGTTCATAACAACAGCAGGAGTAGAGAAATGAAATATCAGTTAGGCAGGGAGGGATGGGGGCAGGCCAACCCCTGAGTTTAAAACAGTTTCCTCATCCTGTGGTCGAAGGTCAACTAACCCCCTGAGTGAGACAAGAGAATGAGGGTAAAAAACTGGGCAAAGGCTGAGAGTGGACAGAAACGGGATGAAATGAGCAGGCATAAAAGGGAAGAAAGAGAACAGTTAGGGGGCAGGCGACCTCAGAATAGGAGGGATCAGGGAAATGTAGTCTTCATAGCAAAACTCTGGAGACTCAGGTAGAAAAGTTGAATTGCAAAGTCATTTGTTGTTCAAGTCAAGGTTATTCCTGCCAAAATAGACAAAACGAACCCCCTTATGCAATGTTAACATGTAGTTACGCCCAACCCTGGGAGTGCTTCCATTTTTCTTTCTCATCGAGGGGGGATGGAAGGATTTATCCATATTCGCTCTCAGGAGGAGAGGAACAGAGTGATGAGGAAGAGAAGTGGAATCGTTTAAGGGACGGGACGGGGTTTCACCACAGACACCATTGAAACATATATCAGTGGGGAGTGCAAACATTGTCTTTTTCCTGTGGGGACAGAGAGAGAGAGAGAGAAAGAGAGCGAGAGAGAGGGAGAGGGAGAACGAGAGAGAGAGAGAACTAGAGAGACAGGGGTGCATGTCTATACGGCGATGGAGTTGCTTCTACTCATCCATCTGTATGTCTGTCAATCAATCAGTCAGTCCGTTTTATTTCTCTGTCTCTCTCGCTCTCCCTCCATCCATTCTCAAGGAGCCGAAAGAGGAGACTCGCGGCTTGGCGAGCCAGTGAGCGAGAGGTCCTCAGGAGGAAACACTGTCAGCGTGCAGGCCCTGATGCCACCCAGGGACTCGGGCAGGTCGAACACTTTGTGCCATTCATCCTTCTCGGGGTCGTACTTCTGGACGATCTCCACCATGCAGCGGTTGTTCCACGAATAGCCACCCACAACATAGATCTTGTTCTCGAACACGGCCACACCCACGTCACTCTGCCCGCGAAGCATGGCTGCGATCGGTGTCCACAGGTCCAGGGCGGGACTGTAGTACTCGCAGCTCAGCACGTCGTCATAGTCGCTGGTGCCGCGAAAGTGGTTTCCGCCGATGACATAGAGGCGATCGCCCACTGTGCACATGCAGTGAAGGCCGCGGACCGTCGTCATGGGAGCCTTCTGAGTCCATTTATCAGCATCCGGGTCAAAGCACATGAGCTCCTTCTGGAAGGTGTCGTGGGTTATTCCACCTGCACAACAAACCACAAGGAGAGTTCACATCACTTTCGGTGCTGAAACTGACACATTGTGAGTGCACGTTTCTGAAAGCATTAGATATACACAACAAGAAATTAATAATGCATAAAGTGCACACATAAACTCTCTCAAGGTCTGCTGAGGAAAGAGTTAAGATTGAATAATGGATCTCTGAAAAAACAAACACACACAACCATCTCTGCATGCTCACTGAAAGGAGCTAGAGAGGGAAGCAAAGGAAAAGACAAGAGGAAAAAGAAAACAGGACATGTCTACAGGGAGGGCTGAAAATAAAGAGAACCATCCCATCAGGCACCTAGGCATCAGCCAACCAGACCCTCCCTCTTCTTCCTGTCTTCATCCCTCATATTTTTGCCATCTAACGGTCCATTAATTCGTCTATCCATCCACACACACACGCACACGCACACGCACTTTCTGACTGAAATGGTGAGGAAATAGGCAAAGGAGACAGGAAGAGGAGAGATTAGGGTAAGGAGAAGGAGAGATGATGACAGAGAACAAAACATGAGGCAGCACATAACACAAGACCGTTTCATGCAGCACACTAGCACTCGTGTGAGTGCAGAGCTTAATACTCCAATACTTCATGACCTATATAACAGAGAGCGAGAGAGAGAGAGAGAGAGAGAGCGAGAGAGCGAGAGAGAGCGAGAGAGAGAGAGAGAGAGAGGCAAGCAGGAGTAAGGACACAGATAGAAACAAAAGGATCAGCAGTTCCAAAAATACTCCAGAGAAAGAGCATGGGTGGAGGAGAGGAAGGAGGATAGAAGTGTGAGAGTCAATGTAAATGTGTGTATCACCATCAAAAGACTCATGCATGAATAAATATGCTCCAGGCAGAACAGATTAAGACAGTGACATGAAGGAGGGGTTTTATATGTTGTGTAATTACAAGTGCAGTTTTAAACAGCTATTAAAACTCCAGAAATGTCAAATTGACCAAAATTAATATCATACCTCAGACAACCATTAAAAAAAGCATTTAACCTCTATAATGTGACATTTAACCTTTAAAAATTTGACTTTGCCTTTAATAATATTTAGCTTGGTGAATAAGATTGCCTGTATTATCAGTTAATATCCATTTTCCCCATCCACACGGCCTTGTGTATGTAAATAAAAAGCCAGGTGGCGTGTTATGTCAAAAATACACCTGGGGGAGATATGACGATTAAAATTTGAGGTCAAAAATGTTTTAAATTTAACATACATGCATGCATGTATAGTTCACAATAAGATCAATAACATGCAATTAGAAAAACAATTCCTGCTGGCTTTAATATAAGAGTATAAATATCAATCAATATATCAAATATAAGTATCAGTGGTTTATAATACACTGTTCTTGGTTACACTGATGGCTAATGGTGCCTGAGTGTGTCTGGAGGCCCGCACAGAACATTCCTGCCTACAGTCACACCACTTTATATACGGCGCTCGCACATCACGTTGAGGAGTTCAGAATGTTATTTAGAGGTTGCTGGAGGGTTGAATGAGAGTCAGTCTCATGCTCGTGTAAGAGTGAATGCTAATATATGGAGAGGTAAATGTGTGTGTGTGTGTGTGTGTGTGAGAGAGAGAGATCACTCTCCTCCTACATACCTCAATGTTCATTATCACAGAAACACACATTCATGTCATCACTACATCTCCACTCGCCACCCTATCCAATCCTATCTCTCTCTCTCTCTCTCTCTCTCTCTCTCTCTCTCTCTCTCTCTCTCTCTTCTCTCTCCTCACTCTCCTCTCTCTCCCTCCCTCTCTCTCTCTCTCTCTCTCTCTCTCTCTCTCTCTCTCCATTTATCATTCTCAGTGGAAGTAGGACTCATCTCCATACAGCAGGATTTAGGCTGCAATCCTGTAAAGTGAGCATGTGATGGGAACAATCCTGCACAAGGCAGGTTAACACCCTGTGATAGAGTGTCTGTGTGTTCCTCTTTTTAGAGATGTTAATTTCTTGCCATCTGAAAGTGTTTGTGTGATAGAGGGAACACACACTGATCTTTGGAGGATCCGTTTGTGTGTGTGTGGTGAGAACATCTCATTCTCACCCTCTCATATTTTTCTTCCTGTCAGCAACACCTTACCAACTACCTGATCTGTGAAAATGTGTTTGAGAATGAGTACATTTTACTTTTTCTCGAACTTGTGAAGTGCATGGTTTTGTGTTTCTTTTTTGAGCTAACGATGCTTCACCATCACAGAGATAAAACACATTTTAAAATATATACAAATTAAAAAGTGTTATTTTAAATTGTAACATTTCACAATATTATTTTTTACTATATTTTAATCAAACAAATGGTTTCTGTGTAACCATAAGATGTATACTTACGACAAATCACTTAAAAAGTCTTACCGACCTTTTGTAGGCACATAAATCACAAACATATAGATGTGTAACAGGTACCTGAAATGTACATGTATCCTCCGTAAACAGTGCCTGCATGTCCATAATGCGGCTCGTTCATTTTGGCCACATACGTCCATTCATTTGTCCTAGGGTTATAACACTCCACAGTTGCTGGAGAAAGACAAGAGACTGAGAGTTAGAGATGAAAACAAAGGTCCTGAATGCTAAAAAAGATGACTAGAGTAACAGCCGAGTTAATGTAGCTCTACATTAGTTATGCTCTCACAAAAATAAAATAAAAAATAGAATAGAAACTAATGTACCAGCATTAAACCAGATGAAAGTTTAGGCTCTGATGACCATTAATATTGTGGTCCATTGGCACTCGGCCACAGAGACAATGTAATATTATTAACCGTTATTGAGGAATGTATACAATATGCACCAAAAAAAAAAGAAGAAGAAAAAGTACAACCACCACAGACTTTTACACAGAAACCTACTTCCCCTTGTTTTTCTACTTCACCTTGTTAAATATAGAAGACTGCTGGCTGCGCTTATCTAATCTCTCGAAATCAGAAGCAATGATTTTCTTAAGTTTTATAAAAGCATTTGTCCACACAAATCAGATCACTGAGAATATCTGATACAGGCAGATACATTATTAATATCCAATGCTCTTTATCTTAGGTAAACTGGAGATATATAAAATGCTGAGTCTGGCTTCTGGTTAATAAAGATAAAGGGCAATAAACTGTGACAGCATGAAATACTCATTACTAAGTACTTATTAGCAGTATATTGAACCAACTGTATGTATAATACCAGACAACAGCAGGTGGAAAATGAGTGTTGAAAGTGTATAACTCTACCAATATTCATATAATCTGAAATAATGGGGTATTTTAATAAATACATTATGGGTTTTTAAACTAAAGATGAGATACCATTTGTCCATTATACTTCACAGCAGAATAATTTCACTGAGTACAGTAAGTTTCTACAGGCGAGTTCTAGCAAATCTTGAGACTGTCAATCAAGCACACTGGGGCAGTAATAATATTAGACAGCAGTCAGAGTCTTCAAACAGTATGGGGTTAAAAAAGATTACATTCAACTCAAAGCAATAAATTCCACTTGACCGCCATGACGGTGGTCGCTATAGAAACATGGGCGACTGAGTGCTAGGGGCTTGAGAGTGTGTGTGACAGTAAATGTAAATTGTATCCATAGAGCTGTAAGTAAGTTTTTTGTGCATTTCTTCTCTTTCGCTGTGGAAGTGAGGGTGTTAGAGTTCATTATTAAACCAGTGTAGTGTGACACCTCTGTGTGTGTGTGTGTGTGTGTGTGTGTTTGTCTCTTTCCTGTCAGTTGTGAGGTGCTTTACATATCATATCATTGACTGGCGTGGTCTGTGTAAAAGAGACAGGTTGTGTTATTTTGGTCTGTGTGGATACATGCATCTATATGTCCTGCCATTCTGTTTTGCTGTGTGGATCTGCCCCTGCATTTTAATTACCTATGATTCATTGTAGAATTTATCCTGTGAGAACCTTCACCTCTGGTTAAGCTCCACCTTTGCAAGATGTGGTCATACAACCATAGCCGCTGGAATAATCAAAACCACAGAGAGGGCCATGAAGCTCTCTACGCACTGTTCTTGAGCTAATCTGAAGGCCACATGAAGTTCTGTAGCTATTGAGCCATTGAGTTGGCGACTTCTGCGCACTGTGCGCCTCAGCATGTGCTGAACCCACTCTGTGATTTACATTGCCTACCACTTCGTGGTTGAGTTGCTGTAGTTACCAATTGCTTCAACTTTTTTTTTATAATACTACTAACAGTTGACCGTGGAATATTAAGTAGTGAGGAAATTTCACAAATGGACTTATTGCACAGGTGGCAACCTATCACAATACCACGCTTGAAATCACTGAGCTCCTGAGAGCGACCCATTCTTTCACAAATGTTTGTAGAAGCTGTCTGCATGTCTAGGTGCTTGATTTTATACATCTGTGGTCATGGAAGTGATTGGATCAGCTGAATTCAATGATTTTTTTTATTTTGAATAGTTTCTATTATATTGTAATTTAATATTTGTTTATTTAAATGAAGTTTAACAAGACAGACATTTTTTATTCATTACTTTTTTGGCACCATTTTTGAAGAAGCTTATTATTAGCAAACTTACACAACAAGCTTACATTATATCTCAAGATTTTCTTTTAGTTGAAAACTAAATGTCTGTAAAAAATACAGAACAAAAGCATTTAAGCTGAAGCAGAGCAAGTGAAAAAAACCATGCTAATAAAGCAGACTGCACCAGTTATCATGCAGAACGTGCATATACACTTGACTCAGCATATGGTTATCGTGTTTATAATTGTTTCACGTGTTCATGTTGAGAAAAAAAAAGAAGAATATCTGCATGCATGGGTGAAAGTTGGCTCCTCAGTCTAATAACAATATGGCTGGGTGCAGAGAATGCGCTCCGCAGACAGAGTGCAGGGACACAGATAACGGTGTGCCAAGCAAAGTTTCTAACAGTTTTGTTTTCTGTTCTTAAACCTGTCTCCCTCAATGAAACTTAAAGGAAGCATAGGTCTCGAGATCACTTTGCTTTCATAAAGGTTATATTCTCTGCTCACTCGGGGATGCAGCTGCGCTTACCTACATTCGTGAATGCAGTGATGCACAACTATCTTTCCTCATTCAACTGGTGTTTGGATTTCATGGTGGTGATATTTATGATAACTCAGCTTCACCCGACAATGTTTCCACATAACATGTTGATCCACTTGATTAAAAGTAATTCTATTTTGTAAGGTAATTTAGTAAAATCATTTTCATTAAAGTAATTCCAAAATTTGCATGCTTAGGATTTCACTGCACAGCAAAGCAACCTATGAATCAAAATAGCAAAATATATAAAAATAATTTTTATTTTTGTACAGTTTGAATATTAGATTATTTGTGCACACCCCAGTTGTCTTTCTCAACGGTTTACGTTAATTTAAGATATAACCTACTATGTTTGCTAGGATACTTTCCAAGATGGGCATGTTGACACAATTTTTGCATGAATTTGTCTGTTCAAGGTAGGCTTGCTGCATTGCCACAAGGTTTTCAGGACCCGTCGGGCACAAGATGACAGCGAAAAATTTTTCACCCACCATTCAAACAACCCGCCCCCGAATTGGTGGTAATTCTAATCCGAAGTAAATAACACATTCATAATGTTGTGGAGCAAAGCGAGTGTTTTCATTGAATTCCTTTGGAAGTTGAGCTTCCATAGGAATGAATTAAAAATGCGCCAGAGGACACACACCACGAATTACAGTGCGGCTGTAAATGAATGACAGTGCGACCGTGCACATTTTACTTTAGGTACGAATTAAAAAGCCCCCGCGGGTGATACCGGTATTACTGGTGTTGTCACATGTCGATTAACCAGTGGGCAAACTCACCATTACATCCCTAGGTCACGTACAAAGACTTGAAAGTCTTGTCAGAGATGCGGTTTCCGTGTGCACGCTTCGGGTGAATGCACACATACAACTTCTCACACAGCACGCTCAAATTTTCTTTTGCGTCTTCTTGCACTTGAATCTTTAAATTGGCATGGCTTAAAAAATTAATTAATTAATAAATTAAAAAACACACAAATGATACATTTCTGAGACTATGTAGACATTTTGGCCAACTGTTCTGAGCATCTTTTATGCTAACCCCAGGCCATCGGGCAGGTTTCATTATTCTTCCTAGCACTTTCAGTTTGTGCCTGTTTGAATTAACACTGAGTGCCCGTTTAAATATAGAAGGCAATGTGTCCTGTCTTGGTCTCGCCTGCACTTACGCATTATCAACACCCAGCTGATGGCGGTGTAAATTACTGGTCAAATTAGAGCATACAGCACTCACATCGAGTTTACAAAAAATTACTATTTTGTCCATGTTTTTTGACCATCACTGATGTAATGTATTGGGAAGCCAGAATGCTCCCATAAAGGAGATTTATAGGGGTCAGGGGAGTGAGGTTTACTTTACACGCACAGCTCTTACTGGTCTATGCACGATACACTTGCATAATTTAGTTCTATAGTTCTGAAGAAATGGTTCAAGTAACCCATTCATTTTTGATCTGCCTAATTATACTAGCTTCTACAGAAGTAAAAAATGTGTGGGTCACAGTCCACTAGTTGAGAACCAGTTACCCTTTAGGGGGCACCACTGCTTACAAATGAACTGTCCTTCAGGGTCAAAGTCAAATATATCGGTCTATAATTAGGACCAAGCAAAAATACCAAGATCTTTTTAGCATTTCAAGATTTTTTGGTACCCACATATAATTAGTACTGCAAAGACACTCGTCCTAATGTTATATTTACAAAACATGTCAACAACTGAAGCACAGCCTGTCCCTTGGAAATCTGTCCCCTGCTGTGCCACTAAATTCCCTGCCTGACTCACCCAACTCTCCAGCAGCGTTTCTCCCGCCGACAGCATATAGATGTCCTTTGAGAGCGCTCAGATGAAAGAAGGTCCTCTTCTCATTCAGACACGCCACCTGAATCCACTTGTTATACCTCGGATCGTATCGAAACACAGTATCCACAGCTGTTTTACCTTTCGTGTCATAGTTACTTTGTCCCCCGACCACATACAAAAAGTTCCCGATTACTGCGATCCCATGTTGGTAGCGTGGGGCGTCCATGGGTGCCAGTGCCTTCCATTCGTGTGCTTTCTCGTCAAAAAGTCGTAATTCTTTACTTACAACCAGCTGTTGCCGTAGCACGCCCCCTAGTGTCACTAAATGGGTATTGTCTGAACGGATCGCAGTTCGTTCCGACTGCATCACCGGCTGCATGTATGGCATCATCTGGTAGTTGCTGGCTTCTAATAAAAGATTAACACAGGTATTGTCCGTACGCATGAAGTCGACAGTTTGTACGTGGTTTATGAGTTCTGTTGGGCTCATGAGGGGGAATCGGATATTGCGCATAAGTTTGGCGGCGTATTCCATGCGGCCTTCTTCATAGCGTAACCAGCGGCATGCGGCTTTGAACAGGTCCAGTTCGCTGCAGTGTTTTAGACTGTTGGAGGAGAGCACAAACGCTAGACGTTCGAAAGGAAGTTTGACAAACTCGCCAGTGCCAAGCAACGAGGGAAAATTCTTTAGGATGAAGTTGTTGACGTATTTGTCTACCTCCGTGAGGTTGTAGGTGTTGGCGATGCGCCCCACTTCTACACAGTTGTCCAATGACACCTAAGAGGAAGGAGGAACTGCATGTTAGTACCAAAAAAATACACAGCAGAATAAAAGTGCTCTCATTTGAAATAGTTTGAACAGTGTCCTACCCCAGAAATGAGAAAGACTTTGCAGAAGTCAAGGACAGGCAGGATCTGGAGAAAACTAGCAGCCTCTAGGGTGTCCTGTAGATTCTCCATGTTGAGAGAGAGTTTGGCAGTGTAAATGAAGTCTATAATCTTCTTTAGCCCTATTCGATTCACACCATGCAGCTTTATACACATCAAATCCTGCTCTTTCATTCCACCTGAGGAAAAAAAGAAACAGAAAAAGGGGATAAGATGACAGAGGGAGGAGATGAAAGCGAGAGAAAAATCAGTGCAAAGAAATATTCAAGCAAAACAGATATAAAATTGGGGGAAAGGCAGATGAAGAGAACAAGGAAGAAAAGAAAGGAGGACGGATCAGCAAACGAGTGGATCAAAGGCAGAGAGGGGAGAGTGACAGAAACAATAAGGAGAACGAGAAAAAAAGGAAAAGAGAGAAGATAAGTGAGTCTTACTGCAAGCTGTCACCAATTCTCTTTACCATGATAATGAGCCACTTATTCAAGAGCCACGTTTGAAATAAATCAAACCACTTTCATTAATTCAGATATGATTTCCCAACTATGCAGAGAGAGAGAGAAATAGAGAGAGATAGGGAGCAAAGAGGATAAGTAGAACACAAGGGGAGAATGAAAGAAAGTGTAATAGACAGCATTTATGGGGGCCTTAAAGTGCTGAAACTCATGGCACACATGTGGTAGCAGGACTTTGATGGGCTTTCATAATACTACTGACCTATTACAAGATGAACAGAGACAGCACTTTTTTCAGCTACATACACTACCAAACTGTAACACTCTCAAATACTGATGGGACTCTTATCTGTTCTCTTAGAATGCTGCAAACATGACCTGGCATATCACAGTCACAATCAGAAGATATTTCATATATTTATATTTAAAAAAAAACTGAACTCTGAATTGATTCAGAATCTTGATGCATCAATGATTATATTTTCCCCCAGCTCTAGTTAGGAAATGGTTTAAAGTGGCGGAAAGTGTATTCCCTGGGCACTCTGCGCCTTTGTAATTGTTTTAGTGCTCTCTCATAATAGTTTTGTGTTAAAAACGTATCCAGGGTTTGGTAGTATGCGGTATTAAATGGCATAATTATTTAGAGAATAGCTGAACTTAATTCAAATAATGAAATGAAGTTATTTCCATTGAACGCATTATCTCTGAACAAGCTTTCCCAAATAACCCCGAGCAAATCTCTTGCTTTCTTATCTTTTTCACTTCTCTTGCTTTTGGTCTTTCTTCCCAAGAAACAGAGTGTACTTCTGAGAGAGAGAGAGAGAGAGAGAGAGAGAGAGAGAGAGGGAAGGAGGTGAATGGAGGGAGAATAAAGAACATTCTGAGCTCTAAAGGAAAGTCTCTGGTGTGACTAAATGAGGCTGACATGCTACTGATATTTATGATTAACAGACTAAATAAAAAGAAAAAATGAAAAAGATTTAGAGAGACATTATTAAGCTCAAACAAAAACAATCAAGTTTAGCTGGTACAGTACAGAACATTAGCCTGGATGCCAGCCGAACTTAACCCCGCCCACAACCAATGAGGTCGGGAAGTTTGGTCTGGACTTGATCCGCTGTGGAGCAACTATGCTCGAACCAGAGCTGTTCAGACCAATCAGATTGTCGTGGGGGTTGGGGGGCTTTATTCGATGATGGACAGATGATCAACAGTAACTTAATCACCCACGTCACCAAAAAGCTTGGGTTTTTATTGTTTACTAAACAGAGAACTTGTTCGTAAATGCATTCACCTTTGCTATTTCTCTCAAAAATGATGATTGTGTTTATAAGTACTTTGTGTATCCTTAAAATTCTTTTTACAACACCGGCAAAGATCGTTTACACTCATCTTCTTCTACCAGCATGCGTGCAGTTGAGTTCTGTTGAAAACTATGCATCGATCAACATACAACGTCTTTCCTGGTTCGTTTGAAAAACACCTCATAAACGCAGCCCAATGGAGCGGTATCAGACTCATAATCTGACTAGAAGCTGAGTATTATGATGTCAGGCCATAACAGAACATAATATTGGGCAAACATTTTTCTTTTTTTTTTTCAAATTAGCTTTCTCTCATGTCAAACTTTTAACTCTTGGTCCAAAAAAAAAAAAGATCCTTCCTCCCTTTATCCCTTCCTCACCTGGAAACTTGGCTTCACTTCACCTAATCCTTTGTTATCCCATTTCTTGTTCTCTCGCTCACCTGTAAACATGGCTTTAAAGTAGTCGCTAGAGGAGGCCATCATGGCTCGGTGAACAGGAAATGCTTCATCCCCGTCTCCCGCCACCAATGTGACATCACACAGCAGGCCCTCTATCCTCAACTGGTCAAAACCCTGAGAGATGGAGAGAATAAAATAAAATGCAGAGGACTGACAGGCTTTTCTGAAATGCACTTAATGAATTCACTGAGAAGAAAAGAGAATGAACAAAAAGATCTTCAGGAAAAAACAAAAAAACATTAAAGCATCTGTTATCACCCATGAAAACAGTGAATGTTAAGGAGTTGTACCATTACTATGCATCCCATGAGCATCGTTTCTGAATAAAAGATTGTGGGGTTAATTAATGAACAGGAGGTCAGATGCATGAGGGGACTGTAGTAGAGATGGACTCCCATGGCAGAGACAAGCCATAATTAACAGGACAGAGCCATCGTCCACTCACACACACACACACGCACGCACGCACGCACGCACGCACGCACGCACGCACGCACACACAGCGTGTCTCGTCTGGCTCAATCCCAACGGCATGTGCAAAAGCAAATGCCAAGCATGTGATAGGACATGAAATAAGGCACAATCCAATCAGTGATACACTTACTGAAATTACACAAGCTTTTTAAGCACCAAACTCTGTACTACAGTCTCTGGGCTGGAGTTTTACAAACATGCCACAAATCATGATAAACGTGGAAAAGCCAGCTGGCTGTCTTTACAAGCCTTATAACATCAGCATATGACGCAAAATCTAAAACTAAAAGCTTTGCTTGTGATGTACCTCATTCATAAGTCACTTTGGAAAAAAGTGTCTCCTAAATGACTAAATCAACAACAAAAAAAAGAAGAAAAAAGAATCTTTTGTTGCAATGCTTTTAATGTGACAGTAAAAGCATTGTTTTGAGGCATCTACATATACAAACACTGTGTGTGGGTATGTGTGGCCTATATGTATAGTAATAAGATGGCCGAAAATCAATTAAGACTATAGCCACTATTACTAATTGCATTAAAAAATTTAAGAAATTTAAAATATTATAATATTTAATAAAAGATATAAAAAGCAACTCCGACCTAAAAAATTAATTGTTCTAATTTTGTCAGCACATTTATCCAGCTTCTTTATTAGGAAATGGATGTACAAAAAAAAAAAAAAACCTTGAGCTAAAAACCACACACTAAAGCTGCCTCCTCAGCTAAAACTCTCATACTGTGTGTGTTCAGAGAGTGAGGACACAGCGCCTGCGGATAAACATCGAATCAAATTAACTGAGTGCCGTTTCCCAACAAATCACTGGAATCAAATCATTTTTCCAGCGGTTAGTGATATTGTAGGGGGTTGAGGGCTGCTGTGCTTTAGGACTGGTGTGTCATGTGACAGATTTAAACTGAAATGAAGTCATCATCCCAGACATAAGCGGCTGTCATGGTAATAGCTTTCTTTTCATCCCAACACCAGGGCAAATGTAACCACTATGCTATATTTTACACCCACTGAATGCATGTCATAATGTTTTGTCCTTAACCGTGTTTTTGAAATAAAATAAGTTGTGAATGAATAATGTTATGAATCTTCAGCATGCGTCAAGTTCAAATATTGTTTAACCGTAGTATCTTGATTCAATCTTAATAAACTTTATACACACATCCACAAAATCTACTTCCTCTCACAGAAGTGGTTGATTTCAGCCTGAATGCCGATCAGGTAATCAATGACAGCTGTCAATGACATTGTGATGGGAATCAATAGAGTGACCTCATCAGGTCAATGTCAGTGCTGATGCAATCAATGTGTGAATATGTCTGTGTGTGCGTGTACATAAACTCTTATCCCATGTAAACTAACTGTGAACCTACACTACCGTTCAAATGTTTGGGGTTAAGATTTTTATGTGTTTGAAAGAAGTCTCATGATCACCAAGGCTGCATTTATTTGATCAAAAACACCATTTTAAATTTGAATATATTTTAAAATACCATTTATTCCTGTGGTGGAAAAAGCCATTACTGCAGTCTTCAGTGTCACATGATCTTTCAGAAATCATTCTTATATGCTGATTCAAGAACCATTACTTATTATCAATACTGAAAACGGTTGTACTGCTTAATATTTCTGTGGAAAGCATTATTCCTTTTTTTTAAAGATTCTTTGTGCATCTACCAACCCAGAAAGCGTGAAACAGGACAACCCAGTAACTTTGTTTTGTTAAGCCTTTTTCTGCAAGCCTGTGGAAAAGCTCAGATTTCTCTCCCATTCTAATGTAATAAGGGGATCTATTATAATATTACCGACACTTAATCTGCACGTTTCAATCCACAGCACTGACAGATTATTTACTATTAGCTGTAATGAGTGTTTTGTGTAATTCACTGTTTATGCTGATGATAATGCAAGAGAGAGAGTGTTTATGGATAAGACTTTAATGCACACTTCTTGTGCTGTGTATTCAGCTCTTACAGTGATTTTTTGGAGTGAAAACAAGACGCTTTATCTTTTGTGTTATGAACAATAAAACTCATCAGTAAAGTTTTGGCCCTCATCTCGACAGGGTCCGCTAAAACATGCTTGTACTAATAACGCTAGTGGATAAAAGCAAGGTGGCAACACAGGTTAAAACTGGAATTAAACTAAAGTATACCTGTTCTATGTCAATGCAGCATATATTCGCTGGCTCTGCAGGCATTATTGTATAGAAACATGTTAGTTTCTGACATGTTCTGATGTTGCGTGAGCTATTGAAGCTCTGCACTCTCCTTGAAATAATTGTCACGGAGCACAAGCTCATTTGTATTTAAAGGGATATAAACAAAAACGGTGGCAATTTTAACAGGCTATAAAACAAGATCTGTGGGGTATTTTGAGCTAAAACTTTTCATTCACAGTCTGGGGACTACAGAGACTTATTTTGCATCTTATAAAAAGGGGCATAATATGTCCCCTTAAAAAAAATGTACTGGCCCCAAACTTTTATAAAGATTTGCATGTCAGAAGGTCAGTCAAACAAAAAACATTTATATTCTTCAAACACACCCACACCCACACGGTTCACTATCTTTGTGCGGACTCTCCATACACGTACTGGTTTTTATACCGTACAAACTGTACATTCTATCCCCCTGCACTGCCCCTGCCCCTAAACCTACCCATCACAGGAAACATTCTGCATTTTTACTTTCTCAAAATAACTCATCCTGTGTGATTTATAAGCCTTTTGAAAAGTGGGGACCGCTGGCTGGTCACACACGAGCACACACACGAGCACACACACACACATACATAAAACAGTCCACTGAAGACAGCATCATGCGCATCAGCGGGTTTAATAAATATGAACAGATGCACACAAACAGAGGGAATCAGGTGACCTTCACTTATTGATCTATCTGCAATGATGCACTGGCATTTTTAAATTAAATTCTCTCCTTTGTTCTCACACAAGAACATGTTGAAACCTGCCAGGTGACCAGCAGAAAGGTGCTAATGAATGTTCTCATGGACCCCAGGCAGGACTCTGCCCACCACCGATGATGATGGTATATATTAATATCACCTTTATGTGTGAGCTAAAGCCAGACTGCCAATAACAGCAGAGATGACCTTCATAGTCTCTTCCAAACACACAAACTCTCATGTGTGACATGATGCCGGAGTGGCAGATGGTGACGCCCCACATACCCACCCTAATGTTTTAGTATGTTTAGAGACATATGTAAATCACACACACTCACCTGTAAAACCACAGAACTGTGTGTGTTGCTGGTAAAGAAGCGTGTGTTTCCTGTTTTCGAGGCCTGCAAGTGGGAGGAGAGCCCCATTTCACTGCATCCCAGCGACACCTTCATCATCTGAGCATCATCATCCTCCACCAGTGATCTGCCCATCAGAGGGAGAAGGGGGAGGTTAATATGAAGTAATAACCTGTTTAGTGTGAGAGTGGTACAGATAATGCTGTGGAAAAAGATAAATATGTTTGATTCATTCTATGTGAAACAGACGTGGTGCTTCCTGATCTTTCATTTAACACCAGTACAGCACAGAAATCCACCTCAAATAACAAACATGTCGCACAGACACATATATATATATTGGCCATTCTATACCTCCGCACACCCTGCTCACGCAGACATCACGTTTCATGAGGCTATGCAGAGATTTAGAGACAGTTACAGAGCACTGCAAACAAACAGTAGCCACATTTAAGAGTTATCTGATACTGTAAATCATCACAAATACGTTTCGCATGCTCCATTTCTGTAAATCGTTCAATGAATGAATGACCCTGTACAGGTTGCTCTGGTCTTCTTTAATATCCGCTTTCACCACCAGCTGGTGAGGTCGACTAACAGCAGATGGAGATTATGCTTGGTAACCTACTGCTATTCCTGCAGTTCCCGGATGTGAACTGTTGAATTTTCCACTGAATGTGTGTATTTTTAATCAAAATGAATATTTTGGAAATGAAATCTGAGGTAAATATGGATTATTGAATTTTTAATAATGAAAATGTGCGCAAAATGTTTTGAATTGAAATATTCACATCGTAAATATACAACCATGTTGAATTTCAGCCCATAAACATGCAAGCCCTAAAATACAATGCATTAAAAAGCAATCATGGTTGATGCAATGCATATTTCAAGAAGTGCAATTCAACAAGCTTTTTAGCTTCAAAAACATTTGGCAATATTTTACTTCCATACTATGAGCTGTTCACGTCCTCAGACTCGGATTAATGCATTTCTATGTCAACAGTATACCCCCAAAAAAACAGCTCATAGCAACAGAAAAGCACAAGGCAAGAGATCAACACAAGAAGATTTCCAAGTCAGTGAATATCCACTGGAGTATGGTTAAACTGAATGTAAGGAAGAGAACGCTGAGGGAGACCAGTAAATACTCTGTAAGAGTTATAAGCTCTAGTGGTTGCCCAGATGCTTCAGCAGTCACAGCTTTATGGGAGGACTGGCACAGAGAAAACCACAGTTTAAAAATGTCTGAAACAGTGGTGAGGCTACACATGGGCCAGGGTGGCACCGGCCCACTCAGATTGATGACTGGACCACTCAAATAAAAATAAAAAAACATACATACATAACATACATAATCATTCAAATACATTAATTTAGCGAATTTCTATCACAAAACTTTGCAGAGTGTACGTGGTAGAGGTTCACAGATTTAGCGGTTTTGCCAATTTATCTGCACCATTAACCTTTTTCTGAAACTCTTGGTTATCAGTAATAATCCAGACCAATTGTTTTTCCTGATTACGTCCATTGCAGTAGCGACTGAAAAGGCTCTGCTGCCATTACACAGTAAGAGTGGCGTCTAGAGGCGAAATAAAGGCTCTCAGACCTTGTGGTTTTTGTTTTGGCATGAGACGCTACACTCTGCATGGAGCAGAACCAGATGCTGATGTGAAACGTCGACAAAGAAAATGTACACTACAAATTGATTATTTTAAAATAATCTGTTGACTAGATGCTGAATTTGACAAGGCTGAGAAAACATTAACATTAGTAGTATCTCAAGGAATAAGAACAATGTGACAAAAATACACAATCTGAAACAAATATCATGATTGTTACAGCCTTTTTTCATTAGTATATATTCAGCTTGGGACATTTATTTATTCGTTAGCCAGCTAAGTTGCATCTCCGCAGTATTGGATGTGCCTATGCACTTTTCATACGGTTTACATTTCAAGCTAGTTATATTTCTCATGTATGTGAGCCAAGTGCATGCTAAGTTTCAGTTTATTTTTGTTATGCACTCCTGTTCAAGGAGACCGAGATGGCAAAAAGCACATCCCGTTTGTCTTTTTTTTTTTTTTTTTTTTTTTTTTACAAAATCACAAAGGTTTGTTGTACATTGTGGGTGTACACAAATACATTTAGACACGTTACATGACTAATGATGATGCATTACTCTTATCTGTATGAACAACAATTACATAGTATTTTAAGTTCTTTCCAATAACAGCAAAAAATGCAAGTGATCGCGCCGGCATCTCCATGTCATGCAGTAAGCGTGCAAATACTTTCACATTCCGCAAAAACACTTGAATATGCGCCTTTACATTTAGTGTTAAAATGTAAAGAGGCCAGGGCGTCAGTGCCGTTAACTAAGATAAATAAATGCTGTATTGATCCAGCATCATTAAAAAAAAAAAAAAAAAGTTAATTAATGGGTTATCGGCAGGATGCCCAACTTAGTTACCGCTAAAATCCAATATCAGTCGATCTCTAGTAAGTGGCTGCTGGGCAAGCATGAAAAACAAAGGGTTTATTCTAATTCTGAACTGATTTTATATAGCGCCTAGACCTAGATATAGCGTGCAAAGATCGGCCTCTTTATAAATCACTAAAATGATGTGGTTTACACTGCACAATGAATCTGGTTTACAATGTGTCTACACTTTGTCAATGAAAGGATTCGTGAGCATGCAGAACTTAGCGCTGAACAAAAACTCTGGCGTTGGTTTCTAACTTAAACACCTCTGATTAGCCATGGCATTTAAGAAATTAACAAATATGTTTGTGATTGGCTCAACGCTGTAAAAGCATGTAAGCAGAATCCTTTGACGCTCTCCAGAGTGCAAACACAGATATGCACAGGATTGTTTGCCAAATCGCAAATATGCTATTTATATGGAGAAAACTGATCCTAGACCAGCAGTTATGGGCAGCTTTACCCTCGTAAAGCAATCAGAAGAAGCAGCAGTCAGTGGTTTGAGTGAGAAAATTCCACGCTAGTCTCAAGTCTCTCAGCCAGGGGAAGGCTAAGCTATGCGCAGCTTTGTACACGCTCTGTCTGTGGATTATTAATCTTTGTTTATCGTTCTTATTCTGTTCACTGTATATTTTATTTATTAATGGATTTTTTATAATTTATGTTATTTTAAGAGTAGGGTCACTTTAAAATGTCTGGCCTCGCCACTGCACAGAAGAAGGCTGGAAGAAGGTTCTGTTGTCTGATGATACTAAAATAGTTTTTTGGCTATCACACTAAATTGATGTTTGGCATACACCGTAAAACTGACTCAAAAACACATTGGCTCCACTTGGGAAAACGTTGTCTGCACACCTAGAAGGCTTGAGAGGGTAAAATGAATACAGCAAAATACAGAGTAATCCGTAAAAAAAAAAAAAAACTGCAAGATACCTGTAATGAGGATTTATTCTCCAGCAAAAAATGACTTGAAACTAAAGCCAAAGCAAATCAGGAATGGCCTAAAAACCCAAAGTCCTGGAGAGTTGGGGAAAGAAAAGAAAAAGACAGTATGTGAATTGCTCACTTTCATCAGTGATCGGTCAGACTATCTCTCTTTTCATTTGACTTAAACCTTTCAGCGCTGCAGTTACTAATAAAGTTGCCAGCCAACTGGCTCTGTTTTATTTACAAAGCCAATTTGTTTTTGCAATTGGTGCTTGGCGAGTGTTAATTCTGGACCTTGTGAGCATATAAAATTATGAATAATTAAAAGGCCTCGTAATAAGCAGTTATGGTTACTCTGGGGCTAAGCAATGATAAGCAATAAAGTATGTGCATTTTCAGACAACTAAAGAATTGTGTACAGGAAAATGGGATATGTACTATGAACAGTTGTATTAATTTGTCTACTGAAGCATTTAACATGGAAACTACTTTTTTATGAATGAAGCCTCAGGCCACAACACAACAACATCTATTTCACAGATCTTTCGCTCACAGATTCATGCTTTTAACAAAGATATCCAACCAGGAACAAATAAAGAAAAACAAAAAATGACAAATATATCACCCTATCACCTGGATTCACAAAGTGACCCAATGTCTTGGATGAAGGGCAGGGGTTTTGGGAGAAATCATTAAGTGCTGTAGCACAAACTATGGAGTTATGGGTGAACAAAATTAAACACTTAAAAACAAAAACAAAACAAAAAAAAACAGAGGATTGTGATACTCATGCCACGATACAGAATCAATACACTGGTAGCATTTTCAAGGCCTTGACTTTATTTATTTATTTTTTTTTTAAAATAACTTAAACACATTTTAAATACATCTTTAACAATACTTTTTAAATTATCAGGTTTAACTGTGGAATTCCTGGTGAAAAACTACATTACCCATGATTCTGCAAATAACTCTCCACCAGAGAATCGCGAAAAACAAATCATGCCAAAATATATATATATGTATGTATATTTTGCAGTAAACATAAAATATATTTTTTCTATGTATACACAGTCAACATATTTAAATCAATTGGTTTTTCCATTGTTTTTATTATTATTTATTTGACTTAATCGCACTGCTTCATGGGATTGTAGCTCTTTCCCAAATTAAAACAACCGTTAAATACACTGTTGTACTTTTGTCTTTCTTTTGTTTTGTCTTTAGCTTCAAATCAAAGTTTGTAACCTTGTAGCCGGTTGACTTATTCATGGTTTATAACTTCAACAAAAACTTTTTGAAAAACGAATGGCCACTGAAAACATGGGCAGGCACTAATGCACTCTATTGTAAAAAAAAAATTATAATATGTTCTGTATCGTGACCCAAGTTTCAACACGAAGGAACATTGGTGATTCCCAGTACAACTGAGCTCCGGAGGAAGGGTGAGGCAGGTCAGGGAGTCGCTACCAGAAAATGAGAAGATTTATGGTTAAAAAAAAAAAAAATGACGACGACGAAAATGGCAGGCACAGTCACATGACACAAAAGCACAGGCAGCTGATTGGTGCATTACCCTGTCAGGTGATAGGTTGGAGATGCAGCAAGCAGAGAGTGGGTGGTCCACACCACAAACGAGTGCTGGTGGCTGCCAAAAACAACGAGAGATATAGCATCACTAAACACACGCACATTCCTAGAAAACATGCAAACACTTGCAACGCGAAGAAAAGTGTACGCACAGACACAAAATCACAAGCATCAATCTCACAGAGCAAGAAATCACGAGGATATTCATTCAATTATGTAGTTTAGATTGATCTGAGCCTCTAAATTACTGATAAATTAGATGATGATGATTGTAGTGATACAACTCGGTTTGATGAAGATAATTTGACATGAAATGGCAAAGCATAACACTCACACAACAGACTGTGCTGATGGGATCAAGAGGAGACATGACAAAGACACATACAAACCTTTATCCACCAAATGAAGACAGATTTAATGATCCAACAACGGAAATCAGTATAAACTCACACTATGCACTAACCATCCATGAAATATGAAGCAAAAGGACAATGAGAGATATCTAGAGATAAGGGGAAAAATTGAGATAAAACGCGGTGGTGCAGAAAGAATGAAAGAAATACAGATGGAGAGATAGAGAGAGAGAGAGCAAGGGTAAGCAAAAGAGCATTAGCTTAACAGCATTCTTTAATAATTCTGTATTATGGAGAACAGAGCTGAACAAGACAGGAGAACAGCTGGCCTGTCACCACCACACACGGACCTCGACATATTCTGCTTTGATTAACCAACATCCTTTTCAACTCTCCTGGACCAGATCCCTGCTTGTTAATTAGGATTTGAGAACACACACACACACACACACACACACACACACACACACACACACACACACACGCACACGCACACGCACACGCACACGCACACGCACACGCACACGCACACGCACACACGCACACACACACACACACCTCTTTTCCCCTGATTCAGATCATACCTCTTTGCATCAGTTCAGTTACCCTGTGCATTCACTCCTCAGAGAGGAGAATTAGAAACCCACCTGAGGTCTGTCTGATAATGACACATCAAAAATGAGCAAATGGGTTAAAAAGACAGAGAGCGAGAGAATGAGAGAGAGGGGGGAGGGGGGGCTGGTTTTATATAATAAAAATGTGTTGTTGCAACTAAATATAACTGGCATTCTGTTGTGCCCTCTCTAGACTATTCTAACTAAAAAGACATTATTGTGAAGGGCGACTTTCAATCTAGGACAGAAGGCTTGAGGGAGGGAACATATACCTGCTGTTGGAGGAACTGCAAACTCAAAACGTTTTAGTTTTGATGCTCAAACTGGTGCATTGTGAGACAAAGGTGTCGATTTATCGATTAAATGAAGGGGTTACAGGAATTTTCCAGGAACAGCTTAAGCTCTTTCGACTGTATCCATTGTCATGTTGACCACAGGAAATCATGTCAACTCTCTTCTCAGGTTATAAGAACAGGAAATGCAGTAATGCACTTACAATGGAGGCCAGCAGGCAAATGCCTCACAGGGGTTCAAAATGTGAAGCTCAGATTTTTGTCAAGGCATTTTGACTACCATTCAAAACTTTATGTTCACCAAGGTTGCATTCATTTAATCAATAATATAGTAAAACTGCAATATTTCACAATATTTATACGTGAAATATTTTATGTGAAATTATTACAATTTAAAGTAATTGTTTTTCATCAATGTTGAAAACAGTTGTGCTGGTTAATATTTTTGTGGAAGCTGGGTTTTTTTGTTGTTGTAAGTTTTTAAAGGATTCTTTGACAAAAAGAATGTCCAAAAGAATAGGATTTATTTAAATAGATTTTGTGAAGCAATATAAAAGTATTTACTGTCTATTTTTATCAATTTAATGCATCGTTGCTGAAAAGTGAACATTTAAAGTAGTCTAAATGAACTGTTCAGGAAGACAAAAACACTTTGTGGTGGGACTACTTTTCTGGATAAACATCTCATTACTGACGTCATTACGATGATGACAAATGTGACTAATGCAGCCCTCGTTTTATTATCAAGTGTAGGAGCGTGTGTGTGGTTCCACACAACTAGTGTGAATTTGTGGGCAGAAATGTGATGTATTTTTTTAATTAATTTTTTAAAATGCATATTGAAATTCCAGAAAAATCTGCATGATTTCATGCCAGGGTGTGTGACTCACAAGGCGACTCAGATCTGCACGGTGACACACACAAACAGATTTATCCCCCATATAATGAGGAGATTGAAGTGTTGATTGAAAGGGTAATGATACAGAGACAGCTGACTCTGATGAAGAGCGCAGATATTGACAGATTAACAAGAAGTAACATGATCTTACAAGCACTTCAGGCGACAAGACAGACATTTCTGTACAGGGGGGTAATACCAAGCGATGTAAATGAAAATGATGGTTCTGGAGAAAAATGCCAACATTTTAAAGGATTAAATAATTTGGTGTTCTTATAAGGGAACAATTACAATACTTCCAATAATCATTTACTTGCTACATTTTTGTAGTCGCATTCATAAATTGCTCTCCATTGGAGGCAGTTTTAAAAGGCTCAGAAATGAACAAGGGCTTAAGACAAAACTCCAATTTAAAGTCCCCGAATAACTTTATATACCATAACTTTATATAACCATTATATACATATATACAATTTATTTTCCTTATATTCTATTTTAGGTTTAATTGTGCATATTATATTATATAGAAAATATAGTGATACACATCTGAACCAATTGTAGGTGTACTTGATAAAAATTAAAAATAAACTAAACAAAAAACAAACAGACAAACAAAAAAAAATATATATATATATTTTTTGTTTGTTTGTTTGTTTAGTTTTTATATATATATATATATATATATATATATATATATATATATATATATATATATATATATATATGCTATAAATCCTGCAAACTACTCTAACCTAAATAAAGTTAGGTTAGGTTAAAACATTAATTTAGAGTATTTACAGCTGCTAATATTGACAAAGGATAAACCTGTAAATACGCATCCAGTGAAGAAATGTTTTTTTGAATAAAATTGGCTGCATACTATATCAAGAAATATGAGGTGATTTACACGATCAATCTAAGAAATGTAGCCGACTAAACTAGTAGTCAAAGAGAAGTTTGTTCGACTAAATTAACCAGTCGGTTAATCACAGAAAAAAAACAAAAAAAAACAGGAATTAGCTAAATCAGGCAGTGACCAATCGTAACACATTAGGCAAAGTGTGGAAACCTTTCGAGAAGGTGAATGTGATATGCAACCTCAAATATGACTTATTTAAAAAATGTAAATAGAAGCCAGACATTCGTTAGAAATATAAAAACCCAAATATTACCCCTTTATGAAAAATGCATGACAGCAAGGTAAAAAGATTAATGGCAGAATGACAGTGAGCTAAGCTCATATGATGAGGCTGATTTCAGATCGGTGTAAACACAACTAAAGTCACAGTCAATAAATGGTACCACATTGCATAAATGTCACGCAATAAACAAAAAACAAAAAAATCTAACAACGTATCCAAATGGGAAAAACTAAGATTCATGCA
Source organism: Gobiocypris rarus (assembly GCA_023029165.1). Classification (NCBI taxonomy): domain Eukaryota; kingdom Metazoa; phylum Chordata; class Actinopteri; order Cypriniformes; family Gobionidae; genus Gobiocypris; species Gobiocypris rarus. The sequence continues at coordinate 32,621,352 of CM040916.1, read as the reverse complement.
GCTCAACATTTTCCCCTCAATTTCCCAAAATAAAAAATAAATAAAAAATAGCATCTCACAGCTGGCATTTTACATTGTGTGTAAAAGTCCCTTACAGACAAGTGTATGCTGAAGCGTGTCCAGTGCGTTTGTTTGTACTTGTGTACTGCTGAAGAGTTTCCACTTCCATTATGTTGTACAGACCTACATCTAGTCAAATAATGTGTTTCCATTAGTTAGAGAAAAACAAGCAACATCCATCTCTGCCTCTTATTTGCAGTTTGCATGAAATCAAAGGGTCTGTTATCCAACTGTGGTCGCACTTCTCTGTTTGACTCAAAAACACAGTTATATGATGCCAATTACGGTCAAAATTATTCAAATATTCACTCTGTACTTGACCCCTGGGCTGCTTACCAATTCTTCATCAATGTGATTCACATTTAAACATGGCCTAAATCTGTGTCTGTAACACTTCAATCATTTTAAATGAAACAATATGCGTATTAATTGCAAAACAAGTCAGATTTGCAGCATGGCTTTGGTAAACAGGAGGGCCGACTCAATGGAGCACATGTGGTGCCTTTTTTAAAAATGTATTCACATGACAACTCAGGGACATCCAGCTGCTGCAATTATGAATTGTTCCGACCTTAAACTGGACTCAAAACAACTGTGTTTTATTTTTATTACACATGCAGGGAGATGAACACAAGCCATCTGCTGTTTTACAATCAGATCAGAAATGATCATCCATTCTATGTAGTTTGTGTTTATGTGAAGGAGTGAGTGACTTAAAGTCCCTGTAAAGTCAAAATTAAACATGTGTTCTGAGTTTCTTACACCACAGATAAATGTGTTATTAACCACCTAGCCAAATTTGAATCATAAAAAAATCCGCTAAGTACATAAAATATCTTATCGAAATCTTGAAAAAATAAGCAGCGTTCTTTGCTATCAAACGCTGGGGGCGTGTCCGTTGATCGGCGCCGAAACCACACCCACTCGCAGGAAAGCTGCCGTAAACACACAAGACAACAGCAACACTCAAGTACAGCTCACGAGTCACAACGGCACCAGATGTCGGCGGGACGGGAGGAAGGTCGGGGCGGGAGATAGTCGGTTCGGCCCAATTCTGCAGCGGATTATAGGTGAATCCCAGTTGTTGCAGATGAAAGTTTGTAAAACTATCTGGTGTAAAGACACTGCAGAGGCAGGTGTTGGTGGTGATCCTCAGCACTCCATTAAGGTAGCTGTTCACAAAATGTATTCTGTAGGCTGTTTTGTAAGTTGTAGGCTGTAGTAACTAACGGTACTGGCAGTAACTCGCAATCTAGCGGGTGAACTGATGCGAAATTGCGACTGTGCTCTAGTTATGGGGGAGGGGCCACATGCCAAGCGGCTCCAGTGCGTCATCGAGCCTCCGTTTTAACCCCGCCCAAAAAATCCGGAACACAGCAATGGTGAAAAACTTCTTTACGGTCTAACTTCTGAATTCAGTATTACACAGTTCACAGTCTTTGTAATGTGTTTCAACAATACATTTCTAATGTGTTTAGAAACAAATCTCAGAATTGCCTTTACAGGGACTTTAAGGTTATCAATCAATTGATGTTTTACAGCTTTATGAAAGATATGAGAAAATATTTCAGAATAACTGCATTTACACACAACACGTAAAAACAAATCTCAAAAAATGTAATGCTAATTGATCTTCAAAGCTCCTTTATGAGTTGATCACCTAGTAAACCAAAGCTATAAAAATGGGCATTGAAGTCAAGTGCTCTCTTCTTTTCCCTTTAATTTTTCTTGTCCTCCATCTCTTCATATTTTGCATTTTTACTACATTTCCATTTCGCCAGTTCACCATCGCATCTTCTCACCAAACATCCTCAACCTTCACAACACCTATTCCTCTTTCCTTCTCCGATCTCTCTTTCGTTTTCTACTCATCTTCCTTTTTCTATCCCATCTCTCCACCCCTCTCTCCAATCTTCTTCATCACTCCCTTCCCCCATACGAGGTGCATGATCTTGAGGTGAAAATTGGATTCCTGCATTTCTTCTTTGACGCAATAAGATTAAACAGATGTGAATAAATGAAGATTGATAAATATAAAACGAGTCAGAAAGAGAAAGTGAGAAAAATCAGCTACCTTTTTAAATGAATCCTCATTAAATTATATATATGGTTTTGAATAAAGGCGTGGGAGTATAACTTCAGAAATCACAAGGAAAGAAACTTTACGTTTCTGAGTGGTATGAGCACGAGTGACTTACATCAAACGACACGCTACAGCAGCACTAACTTATTTAATATAATCCCATTAATAAAAACACACGTTCACATGCAGCGCCTAAAATTAACACTTACCAAATTAAAATGAAAGTAAAAATTGGCTTTGGGATTGGGAGTTCACCAGTTGACTGGTAGCTTTATTAAGAACCGCAGGGCCCCAAATTAACTTGAACTCGCCAGCAATGGCAGCAATATTGTGCGCCATAAATATTTCTTACCAGCCATGAAACACTTTTTTTTTTTTTTACCCAAACTATGACACTGTACATTTACTTTACATTCATTATGTGATGACAAACAGCAGATTTTGAGAGGTGCAGCCTAACCAGCAACCATCTCAACCCTTGAGTGACACAAATATGCAAGGAGATAGCAAAAATTCCCAAACTTTTGAACGGTAGTGTAAGATATTTTTTTATCTTTTGAAGCAAGCATACAGTAAAAACAGAAATTTTAAAAAATACAATTTAGATTTTTTTTAATATATCTTGATTTGTTTTAAAAGCTGAAGTCTTCATTGTCACATGTTTCAAAAATGTTTGAATATGCTGATTTAGAAAAAAAGAAACATTTATTATTATTATCAATGATGAAAACAGTTGTGCTGCTTAAAGGGGTCATGCCAATTGTTTTATTTTTTATACTGTTGTCTGAGGTCAACTTATAACATTCCCATGGTTTTTACATTCACAAACATTATAATGAATAAGTAATAGGCTATTTTCTACCCTGGTTTTTAGCTTAGCTCCTGGAATGCTCCGTTTTTATCGGCGTGCTGCATTGAAGACTTGAAGTAAACACCCACTGCTATGGTTGTATAACAGTTCTGCATATTATAATGAGCTTCGGCTCCAAGTGGGGAATTGTTTTGGAAACTTCCATTGTGGAGAAAAGGCAACCGGAATGATTCGCCCACAGGGCTCGCAAATTGTCTTTATCAAACAAACACAATGATTTATCTCTCATCCACCCGCAATTAATTGCATTGTTATTTATTATTACTTGGCCGACCCAATCAGTGGAAATAACCGCAAACCACATCACTAACACACACACGTGCGCATGCATCAGCAAAACTTCACCTCAGACAAATCAGCATGTACAAAACTTCCACAATTGTATTTTTCCTTAAAATGACCAGTCTAGAGAGTGAACAACGCTCATCAAGAAAGATAATGCGAACATGCGATAATGCAAGAAAGATAATGGCCCATTCATGTCCGAGTCTGATCATGAATCGCAGAACAATGAACCAACAACACCTCAAATACAGATGATAGATTGGAAGTTCGATCCAGTTTAGCTCCACTTAGGCATATGTTATTTTTCACGTCATGCCATTACATGCATGAGTCGGTGGGCGGGGCTACAGAGTTAGGAACAGGTCTTGAGGTGGCATTTCACCACACTGACGTCACAGGTAAGAACATTCGCAGATTGATCGTTTGATGAGCCATATATATATATTAGGGCCGGGACTTTAACGCGTTAATTAAGATTAAATACGCAAAAAATAGATAACAATTTTAACTTATTTTTGCACGCTTTTTTAATGAATGAGTTTCGACGGACCGATTATACTGGAACACCAACTAGCGTTCTTGACTTCTGAACACAACAAACCACAGTGAACATGAACGAAGAAGCTGACAAGACTGCTTTGCTTGGCCCCGTGGATAGGAAATTTTGTTTTAAAAAACGAAAGGATGGAAGCGTCGACAAGAGCATGGTTGTGTGGAAGCTATGCAACAAGGAATTTGCATATCGTGCCTCAAATATCACCTCAACTCAAAACGCTGGACATAAATAAATAAACAACATTTTGTTGATTAAGCTTATGTATTCAGTCATTATTCAATGGTATACTAAAAATCCATGTGAAAAAATTACACTGTTCTCAGGTCAAATATTTATATGCAATTAAAATGCGATTAATTTCGATTAATTAATTACAAAGCCTCTAATTAATTAGATTAATTTTTTTAATCGAGTCCCGGCCCTAATACTGTATGTATGTATGTATATATATATATATATATATATATATATATACACACACAAACATACACAAAGGTCCTTCTCAAAAAATTAGCATATTGTGATAAAAGTTAATTCTTTTCCATAATGTAATGATAAAAATTAAACTTTCATATATTGTAGATTCATTGCACACCAACTGAAATATTTCAGGTCTTTTATTGTTTTAATACTGATGATTTTGGCATACAGCTCATGAAAACAGCTAATTAAAAATTAGCATATTTCATCCGACCAATAAAATAAAAGTGTTTTTAATTCAAAAAAAGTTTGTGCTGAAAAACGAAATCTTCATCTCCATAAAGCTTTTCGGCAGATGGAAGCATGAAGTGCTCCAAAATCTCCTGATAGCTAGCTGCATTGACCCTGCCCTTGATAAAACACTGTGGACCAACACCAGCAGCTGACATGGCACCACAGACCATCACTGACTGTGGGTACTTGACACTGGACTTCAGGCATTTTGGCATTTCCTTCTCCACAGTCTTCCTCCAGGCTCTGGCACCTTGATTTCCGAATGACATGCAAAATTTGAGCGACTCCAGTGCTGCTTCTCTGTAGCCCAAGTCAAGCGCTTCTGCCGCTGTTTCTGGTTCAAAAGTGGCTTGACCTGGGGAATGCGGCACCTGTAGCCCATTTCCTGCACACGCCTGTGCACGGTGGCTCTGGATGTTTCTACTCCAGACTCAGTCCACTGCTTCCGTAGGTGCCCCAAGGTCTGGAATCGGTCCTTTTCCACAATCTTCCTCAGGGTCCGGTCACCTCTTCTCGTTGTGCAGCGTTTTTTTGCCACACTTTTTCCTTCCCACAGACTTCCCACTGAGGTGCCTTGATACAGCACTCTGGGAACAGCCTATTCGTTCAGAAATTTCATTCTGTGTCTTACCCTCTCGCTTGAGGGTGTCAATGATGGCCTTCTGGACAGCAGTCAGGTCAGCAGTCTTACCCATGATTAAGGTTTTGAGTAATGAACCAGGCTGGGAGTTTTTAAAAGCCTCAGGAATCTTTTGCAGGTGTTTAGAGTTAATTAGTTGATTCAGATGATTAGGTTAATAGCTCGTTTAGAGAACCTTTTCATGATATGCTAATTTTTTGAGATTCGGGTTTTCATGAGCTGTATGCAAAAATCATCAGTATTAAAACTATAAAAGACCTGAAATATTTCAGTTGGTGTGCAATGAATCTAAAATATATGAAAGTTGAATTTTTATCATTACATTATGGAAAATAATGAACTTTTATCACAATAAGCTAATCTTTTTAGAAGGATATATATATATATATATATATATATATATATATATATATATATATATATATATATATATATATATATATATATATATATTATTATTTTTTTAGTCTAGTAAAAATATTTGAACAGTAAATTCTCAATTCACTTGCCATTGGCAGGTGTGGCAAAAAGTTAATTTTGGACCCTGCTCACATATCATACTGTGTGGCACAGGGGGAGCTGATGAGGTCACATGATCAGAATAGCTAGCTACAGGCTGTTTGTAATAAATATACTCTGGAACTGTAACTTCTACCACTATATTATTACTCAAAACAGACCACAGCACTTTCACTTAAGAGGTAAGGATATTTGTTTTGAAGTAAAACAAATGCATTCATTTTGGAATAAGATATTTTAAATAAAAAACTGTACCCAAGTGTTTAAATATTATAATTACAGGGCAACGTCATTTCAGTTCAGTGTGGTGAAGCTGAAGTAATTTTTTTTAATTATATCTTGAAATAGCTTTAATCTGGCAAAGATCTAAGCAATGATGGATCTGGGTTTACCAGATGCAAAGCATACTATATAAAATAACTTGTGGCCTCCTCCAAACATAATTTTGACTGAACAGTTAGTGTACAAAATTCAGAAAACATCAAAATTACTAAAGCAGGCTTCTCTCAATCTGCAGCAGCAAGAACAGCCTGACACATCTCATCCTTTCATCTGAGATCACAAGGTAGAGAAGAAAAGCTGAAACAGAAGAATCCAACCTGAAAGGTGAATGTGAAAAGGACAAACTGTAGTCAGTTCTTGCTGACATTTCTGTGGGACTGACATTGTCTTCACAGGAGACTAAAGTACATTAGAAAAATGCTAGCAGCAAAGGAAACACACCCTAAAATTCCTGGATGACTGTGTTTCTAAAATTGTCAGGTAAACTTTAATTATAATGTGAAGCAAGGTCAAGACCAAGCTCCTTTTAGCAGCAGTTGAGCAGGATTTTAGATCTGCCATGACTGTGTACCTTCTTCACCTTTGTCAACACAAACACACACCCATGCGTGCGTCATTCTCTCACAACCCCCTTTCACTCTTCATCACTCTTTTTAAGCCTAGAAATCCTTCAAGTCTCAAATAAAGACCATTTTTTCTTGTGTCCTTGCTTGTATTTTGTGGTGGTACACTTGTTTGTTCTCACTCTGACCACTCATAAAATAAAAAGTATTTTGCAAGTACTATTGTGAGTGTGGACACCACTCCCTTGCTCTACCGAGCATGAAATCCTCGCTACAGGCAGTGGGTATATTTAGAGGTGAGGTAACACTTCAGGAGTACACGCAACTAAATGAATACTCACCTTCCTTACACCGACCGCATACACATTCATTCAATTCTGAAAAAACATGCACACATGACATTTGCACCAGAAGAACATACATATACATACATACATATCCACATATCCATCCAAAGGCTGTGATTTTTAAAAATGGGTCAAAAAAAGTTTGATGGTTTAAGGCTTAAAAATTAAGTAATTAAGACATCCATAGTATATTTTACCATTGTAATGTAAAATATATATATATATATATATATATATATATATATATATATATATATATATATATATATATATATATATATATATATTTATTTTTTCCAATACGGAATGATTCATGTATCCAAGAGGCATTTCTCTATTCATTGAAAAATATAGAGACCACAGCTCACCCTGTAATCACACAACAACACAGCCAAAGCAGTAAAAATAGACTTTGTTTTTGCAAAGTTTTGGGAGGGGCTACAGCAGGGTCGGGAACCCAACACTGTAATCAACAACCCCAAACTTTAAATTTGAGAAGATACAGAGACATATACATAAACATTTTTTGATTCTCAAGGGGAATTTATGAGGACTGTATAAGCACAACATATATATGGGCTAGTGGCACAAAGGCACACAGGAGAAACTAGCGAAACAAAAACGGACCCTGGATCCAGCCTGTAACTCAGTAATGAACTAGCAACACCACTTTCAGACTAAGACTGATATAGCCTATGATTAGTAAGAGAGACCAGAGCCCTTAAACTCTTGCGTCACAATTAACTCTCAATTTTGCTCCAGCAAAAGCTGGTCATGGTTTCAAATTTGTGCCGGAGAAGAATCAAGATCTAAACTAAATAAAAAGAGATAACTAGTAGTACGGCCTTATTAGATATGGGAGTCAGACTGAATGTATAGATAATGATATTAAGATTGGATGGACATTCAAAACTGTCAAATATCCTTATATTGCAATCATTATGATCACAAGCTGGAATAACATGAAGAAGGACAGCATACTTTTGTCTGTTTAACTTGAATACATGACTTTATCCACATTATTTGTATTATTATAGAGCTGTATTATATGACATTGCATTGCTGCCAGAGAATGGTCGGAACAATGAGAAACAATGTGCATTTTGAAAAGCACTGTACAAATAAACATGAATTGAACTGAATACAAAAAAAAAAAATCATAGGCTACATTAATTCATGATAGAATATAGCCTAGAAGATTATTTTTCACACATTTTGGACATGATATAGCTACAGAGACATCCAATAAATCCATTTAAATGGCTGTTGACAAAAGGTTAAAAAGTATAATAAAATGTCATTTTTAATGTTGTCATGTCTTATTAGAATAATTGGCTTGATGCAGCAAGAAACCCTGCGAGAGTTAAGAAAACTCTTACAATTGCAAACCCTTTTATTATTGTAATAAAAGGCCTTAAGGGGTTTGTTTCAACTGGGCACTGATGAACAGCACTCTGGTGCGCACTGATCCACAAAAGAGGATCTTTTTCTCGTGTTAAAGACAATCTTCGGCTTTTCTAGTACACATTTTAAGTCAGTCGTGCATTGGTGTATTTAACATGCCTGAGCAAGAATTAAGAGGAGCGGAAGCGCCAGCGGTCATGTTCCGTTTATCATCCAGCATCAGCGCTGCATCCTCCAGCAGCCCACCGGGCCCCCACCCACCACCACAACACAGGCGATCAAATACAGGGCGCACGACACGCCAGGACAAAAGAGTCTTCCCTGGCTGTTTTATCGGCCGGTGCGTACTAGAGCTCATAAACAGCCGCGGGGAGAATACACAGAGAATAGAGAATGAGGAAGCACATGAAAATTCTCCGTGGATGTGGAAAACTAGGCGGCGCGAGAAAACACGCTAAACGTTATAAAATGGGACTCTAAACGTTCACAATTAGGTTACAGAGAAACGAGGGGAGGCGACACCGACCCCCAAACAAGCACAGCAGCAGCATCCTTAATGAATGTCCAAAGGAAAATAAACACAATCATGCGCCCTCAGTCACAGTTTAAAACACACACGCGCACTTCGACGCGTTAATATTGCTGCTACTTACATATATGCAGGCGAGAGTGGGGAGGACCTGGACGTTTTAAGGACGGGCACGGGAAATTTCCAGCTGACGGGCGAACCGCTTTTCCATTTCAACGGCATGTTTTTCCAGTCAGCACCTCTGAGATACAGCGCGAATGAGAATAGCCGTCAAAAGCGAGTCCATGAAGAGGCGACCAGCGCGGGCTTCCATCCCCGGCAGCCCTCACCGAGAGCAGGGAGGAGGAAGAGCAAAATATAAAGAGGAGGATCAGCCGCCGACACAGGCAGCTGATTGAAGCAGCTCTGTCTGAATACCGCAGAGAAGGTTGGCAGAAAACCGAGAGGAATGACACTTAAGCCTGAGCTAAGAGGTGAAAAGCAGGTGTGCCTGAGCCGAGCATCATCTCCTGAGAAAGAGAGAGGGGGGTGATGATGATGGAAGGAGGAAAAAAAATAGGCACCGTCGCGTCCGGTCAGCGAAGGGAAGAGGCATGCGCGGTCGGTGTACTGGATGTTCAGCTATAGTGCCACCTTGTTTGAATGCAGGCTGACTATGGCAAGCCGCATTAACATTATTTCACTTAACTGCTATCAATTGTATGTCAAGAAATAACTAGTAACCCAATAAGCCCTGTATTGTAATATCTTCTCAGATAGTCTAGTAGCTTACTTATTCGTTATAAGTATGTTTGACATTCAATTATATGGGGATCTGTGCTTCAGATATCAATTATTTACTTTTTGTTATATATTATACTTTTGGAATAAGCATGTGTAGACTACATACTAGTGAAATTGAAAATGACACTAGTCACTTTCTGATTACTTACTGTTAATAATAAAAAAAAATATATATATATATAAATAAAACATTTGCTAACTAGATTTAAGGACAGAAAAAAAAATATGGCTTGCCATAGCTGACTGCAGAGAGCTAGTGAGTGAGAAAGAGAGCTCTGCACTCAGATAAGAGTTTAATGACCTGGCATAAAATACAACATGACTGCAGACACAAGAAATCTAAAACCCAAGTACGATTATCTTGAACATTAAAGAACATCACTCCTGTTCCTCACCGTTGTATAATGGTGTATAAGGAATTTCTCATTGATGTCCATTATGAGAGACAGCTACATAGCTAGGCGGCACAAGCAGGGCACAAACTCCACCGCGGGGCTCTTCAGCCACTGCCGTGACAGCACATGTCTAAGAGGAGGCAGGGAGGAAAAGAAAGAGCTACCACATTCGTTTCTGCGATTATGTCCATCTTCGCTAAAAGTGCTGACAAGAAATCAGAATAGATGTCCTTTCACTTATATAAATCACTTTCTGGATGTGCCACAACATTTGAAAACGTGACCAAGTGAGCGTCACTCTCTCTTTTCTTTCGTGCCGTCCACCATGTATCGCTCCCTTTCTCTCTGTCTGAGTGGCGTGTGGTGGCCCTTTATTCCCCTCACTGGGTTTTGCTTTTTTTTTTTTGAGTCCCATGTAAATTCCTTTTCCATTTAAATAATGACACTCCTTACAGCTTGCATGATAAAAAAAACAACCAATGTTTTAATACTATTTAAAAGTTGGGGGTCAGTTAGATTTTTTTTTATTTTTTAAGAAATTAATATTTTAAAATGTGCAGCAAGCCATTTTTGAGAAACACTGTTGATATTTGAAATCAATCACAACAAACACCCATCTCTTCATTCCTCTGCCCCCAAAATGCACAAACACACAATGCAAGAGTAGATTGCTTCTTTAGCCAATCTGCAGTATGGGGAATATACACTCATGATGGGGGAGAAGAGAAAGTGAGCAGGAGATTTGAAGAAAAACTGTAGAAAGAGAGATGGCTGCGAAACATTAAAAAAGAGAAAAGGTCAGAGAAATATAACTGGAAAAAGAAGAGTTATGATCAGCTAAAAGCTTTAGTACCTGCGTCAATATTAGAGGGGTTTTCCAGCACTAGAGAGATGTTAGAGTGGGAAGGCCTGAAAAATGACGCAGAGGTTGCGTTGTTTCTGCTCAAGAGGTCTCTCTTGAAGCCAATACGGAAGTGACTTAAACTGCAGTTCATCGACTGGCCACTAGGGACAGGCTCCAGAAGGGAGCAGACTCTCATTGAGCCCCATGTTAAAATGCCCTACTTTACAGCAGAAAAAAACATGTTTACAGCCTGGTACAAATTGTGGTTTTGGTCTAAACCGGTAATTTTGCTCTTCATGACGACTGCGAGGGGGGTGAATATTTGTATAAGTCATTCGTTTACATTATATAAAGCCTTAAAGTTCTGCATAATTAAGGCCGTGGCATAACTCTGAGTGGCAGGTGGATAGCCATTTATCTGCTGTCTGTTAGTCATCGCGTCACCTCAGCTCCGCCCACATCCCGCCTCTTTGCCCATTTTCAGTTATCCGGAAGTGACACACGATGACGCACTGCTAAGATGGCAACGGCCAACTCGTCCCTATTTTACGCTTCAAAACTGCTCTTCAGAATCCTATGGGTGACGTCACAGACACTACGCAACGTCCATATTTTTTTACAGTCTATACTCCATACGCAAGTAAAATAGGTTTTGGTATGTTTCACAGAAAGAAGAAATGCTGTTGATAAAATGTTAGCTTGTAACAGGACAGTTTGAGGGTCATTGTTTGTCTGAAGCTGGAGACTAACAACAAACTCCTGCTTGTACAGCAAACTCTCGCATGTTTATTTTTTGTTCTTCCTTGTCGTTTGTTCATATTTGCTTTATCCTCTCTTAACTTCTATGTGCTCAAACATCTGTAATCATAATCTGATCTGTTTAAAAATGAGCCTGGCACTAATATATATTTCAATGCAAACAGAATTATATATGGGTAAAACAAACATCTACACAAATAGCTTAAAAGTTTAAATGGTCTACTGGGCTTAGAGATAGAAAGATCAGAGGCCATCAGCGGGTTAATTCTACCAGTGTCTCAAAAGCACAGGTCACGTAACAACTCATGAGCACACAGACTTCATATGTGTACATGACCAGACAGCATGCGGGTGAGAAATACACACACTATTATATCACAAACAGCAAGAGATTGTGCACATTAAAATAACAAATTCTACCAAAAGCACAAGAATATCCATCTTACATTTACTGCTCTTTAGCTAAAACAGTGTTTGGAAAAGATATAAACAGCATTTTAAAAAGACACACGGTGCCTCTAGCTGTAAGCCTGCGGCTCAGAACAGATGCGTCACTGTCTGAAGTGATAAACTGGACAGTGAATCTGCTAACAGAAGCCTTCATTAGAAGTTAATCAGTGTAGGAACACTAACAGACACAAGAGCAAATTAACCACTCACAAAATAAAAATCAATGTTTTTCTTTAGCTTACTTCTGACTCACCTCACACCATCTCCAGCTACTATGGATTCTCCATTAAGGCATTACAGATAATGGCGACCGATTAGTGGCTGCAAGGAGGGTAAGCCGTCTTTCATTCTGATCTTCTGATTTAAATATGTTTCTAGAAAATCTGGAATCCAGGTTGTGACCTCATCAAAAGTTACCCTCATCCGAATGAAGCTGACATAAAAGAAATTTGATCTGCATTTCCAAACATGCTGCTGCAATTTTCCATGTTTCTAATATCATTTGAGACAAGTGTTTGCAGTAGACAGGTGGGACAGCAGTATCTGAGAGGGGCAGAGAGGGCTTTACTGAACCCAGGGACAGAATATGCATTATAGATGAGAGTGAATGTAGCTGGCAGTGGCCACAAACGCAGATCCTCATGAGCTCGGAGAGGAACACGTGAACCAACCCATTGTCAAATTTAATTTCAGTCAAGCAAGCAGCTCAGGTACATCCAAGAAGACAAAGACGTACAGACACAAACTCTGTGAATGTCTTCAGTGGAAGGCCCAAAAACAAGATGACGGCTCATGGAGAAGCTCAAATATATACCTGCAAGGTTGTTGCCTTTCTAGGGTTTAAAATGTGCTGTCCTGACATTGAAATAGGCCATTCACATGATTCGTGCCAATACCTGGCACCTTATTCCATCCATCTGGAGCAGGGGTCTTCAACCTTATTTCATTTGATAGCTACAAAAAAAAAAAAAAAAAAATGGCTGAGAGCAACTCATGTTGTACAATATTTAAGGGTGCATTCACACCAGCACTTTTGGTGCGCACCAGGGTTTGATTGACGTCAGAGTTCGGCTTGTTTGGATGATGTGAACGCTGTCGGGTGCGCAGCCTCTGCAGATGTGAATGCAATCGTACCAAATCGCGGAAGTGAACCGCTATTAATGATGTATGATTTGATAAAAATGTGTGTTTCACCTGTCGATCATGACTGACATACTGCAAGCAGAGAGCTGTAAATCTCATTTATGCTTGTCTTCAGCATTCTTTAGAGCATTTCCAGTACATTCACGGCAGATAGACGCAAGTGCCATTACCTATTGAAGCTTTGGTCACAAAACCAATGGTTCAAAAACAAAAATATAAAAGTGAGGTGAGAAACGCAATTCATTTAGCCACCTTCTCGTTCTCGTTAGCTGTCGTTACCAAGCAACGGGGTAAACAGCTGCTGCTTTGATGACGCAAACGCACCCCGGTTCGGACCCAAATAACATAATGTGAGCACAGTCCAGCGGGGGCAGGGAGAGGGGGGAGCAATTGAACTCGGGATCTGACCAGGCAATCGACCCAAGAGTGAAAGCACCCTAAAGCTCATAAATAATGCATCATAACTCTCAAATGAACAACAATCCAAACTGATATACACCTGAAAGAGTTTTTGAATACACGCCACCCTTTAAGCTGATGATACACAGGGCAACTTTTTGAGCAATGTTGCTGAAAGATGTTGCTTGGGCATTTTCCCATTGAGAATGGGCAACATTTCTATCTGGATATCCAAAGAGAAATGTGTTGCCCATTCACAATGGGAAAAAAAACACAGCAACATCTTTCAGCAACATTGCTCAAAAAGGTGCCCTGTGTATCATCAGATTTACTCTCAGAGAAAAAGAACAAAATCAGAGAATACAGATCTTCATGGAACACAGTACTATGCATACACTGTAAACCTAAACGTTCATATTAGTTAAATAGATTAAGTAGTGTATACTCAAAGTTTTAGAAAAAGTTCTAACTTAATTATTTCAAGTTGGTGTAACATGGTCTTCCTTTTGAGTAATTTCAACTAATATTTTTTGAATAAAGGGAACTTTTTTGTGAATAAGTAAGCGTAACTTAAAAACATAAATTAAGTACAACTTAATAGAATTAAGTAATTACATGCTAAGAATGATGAAGTCCTGTTATTTCTGTTGTTTCAAATAAATAAACTTAATTTATATAGCACATGCTAAAATACAATAAAATCTCAAAGTGCTTAACCAAATAAGTAAAATCCATCATAACAAATAAATTACAACCATAGCCTATTAAAATTAATTGTGGCAAACTGAAATGTGTTAGTGGAAGACAAAATGTATTTATTTTATTTATTTATTTATTGTATTTTTATTGTCATCAGTTTAATGTAGCCTACAAACGAATTTTTATTTAAAACGTGTACATAAGTTTTGTTCTCCGGTTTAACACATCACACAATAAGCACTTCTAACTCCTGCGAGACTTACTCACACACAGAGATCAAGAATCAGCCTATGAATCTCAACAATGGTGACATGAATCTGGGTGCCATTCTGGGTGCATTATGCAAAACTCATCCATGGCTCCCATAATGCATTGCGGCATGAAGCATGTCACCATGGTTGAGGTTCATAGGCTGATTCTTGATGTCTGTGTGTGAGTAAATCTCTCAAAAAAAGTACTTAACATACAATCTATTTTTAAATCTTATTCAGCTTTTCTGATATTTAAAACTGTGCTGAATCTCAATTGCCTCAAAATTTTAAGTTCGAGTCACATGTTTTTAAGGAAACAAACTCAACATATTTGACTAACATGTACTTAAAGCAATAACAAGACAAAGCAATACAAATTGAGTTTTGTTAACATAAAATGGTGAGGTTGCGTACTTATTTTTTAAAATTCTGTGAAAACGCAAAACTTTGTTATAATAACTGAAAATAATTGAGTTGCCTTAACAGAAAATTGTAAGTCATATAACTGCAAATATTTGAGTTGAGCTAAATGAGCACTTTAATTTAACTGTTATCAAAAGGTACAAGTAGCAGGTAATCCAACCTTTTAAGTTCTGGAAAATTGTGACTTTTAAGTTATTCAACTTAAAAAATTTGAGGCAACGAGTTACATCAAATTTTTTGAGTTCTGCTTACTAATTTTGGTTTACAGTGTATTATACTGTAGTTGCCTACACATAACTAGATAGTCAATTATTTACTTTTGGTTATAGAATAAGCACTAGTGTAGAACTGTGCACTTTTTAGATGCATAAATATTAAAATAATAACATGGGCACTTACAACATAACATGTTCAAATAAAAGTAATTTTTATATAAAGGATGTGTCAAAATATTACATTATATTTGCTCCATTTTATCTACTCCACTAACAATTCATAAACAAACAATTCTAGATAGACTACCTGATTATACGAAGTGTTAAGATTTTAGAATCCACATTAACTTATTTTCCCATCTACAATTTAAAATTAACAATAAAAATGTGGTCCTATTATCCATTGGTCTGAACAAAAATGTCAGACAGGCTAAATTAAAATGTAAATCCACTATTTAATAGTAGCCAACCTCAGTAAACAAGGTCGGTCCGCCCAGATACATTTGCATTATTCATTCATATATACATTCTTTCATTCAATTTCTCTCACCACTGCATTGTTTTCACACAAAATGAAAACTACACTGCATGCTGCTCCTACGTGAGACTGTTACTTTGCTTAATGCTGGCCAGTGTTTTTCATATCATGTTAATCAAATATGGGTTTAATGATAATTAAAATATGAAACGGTACTTGTTCTGAATTTTAAAAGAGCAACTTGGTAGGGGGCAGGCCAAAAAGCTCTTTACTGCTAGTGCCGCAAATTATGCGCACACATCTTTCGCCTACATTTGTCAAGAAAAACTCTCCCATTCCACATGAAAATAATGTTTTTTCTTTTCTTTGCTTGAACACAGCGTTTAATCATTCTGATGCAAACAAGGTTTTCTTGCTAATATTGTCTATATTAGCTCACTCTGAATGAATGTAAAGAACATATTGGCGATCTTTCTCCAATCAGGCGACAAGATAGTAGCTCGCAAGCAAAGTGTTGGAGGCCTCTGGTCTGGAGTTTGCAGGTATGCAAGTTGTCAGTAAAAACTGTTTGAATATTTGACCCAAAAAAGTTCAATTCTAAGGCTGGCTATTTATACACATTTCCTAATGAAATTCAATTCTGATTTCCAAGCTCTCGATTTGATTCAGATTTCAAAAGGATTCTGATTCAGATTTCAAAAGGATTCTGATTCATTTTTATTTCATTTTTAATGTCCATTTTGCCTGCATATAAAATACATTTTTAGCTATTGCTATAAATTGGTAAACTTGACATTACAAAAAATTTGATTATCTAATTTATCTGACTTTGTGACAAACAAATCTTTTAAAATGATTTTAAATAAAAAGAAGGGGTATTTTGAATCATTTGTTTGTGAATCAAACTTGACTGGTGGCTCTGTGTTTTTGATTAACTAAAAATAATCAGTTCATTAGAGTCATTCGCTCAAGAATCAGAAAACATTACTGAAAACTTTAGGCAAAAAAAAATATGACCATGGGTCATTATTTTGCCATGCTGCAGCATACAGTTTCAGCAGACTGCAGTAGAAGATCCTGGTCTAATAATAAAGATCAAAACTAATAATAAAAATATATAACCCAGCCCTAGAAAAATCTGTCTTTTACTCACCCTTGTGTCATTCTAAACCTGTATAAGTTTCTTCTGATATCTTTTCTCTAAAATATATTTTGAAGCCCTGTCCTTGTCTTTTCCATGCAATTACAATTTATGGCAACAACAAAAATGGTCAAGCTTCCAAAAGGACACAAATGTTCCAAAAAAAGTTGCTTGCTGCAACTTCAGTCTTCTGAAACCATATGATAGCTTTGTGTGAGACACAGACTGGATTTTTTTGTATGAACTTTCTTTAAGAGGCTATATTTGGTTTATTAAAACACATGCATGTTGAAATCCATTAGAGTTGCTTCAAAAACGATTAAACAATACAGTGCATATCAGCTATTTTTCTTCCTCTTTCACACACATACACAGTAATTGGCTGGCAAAAAAACAGCAAAGTCCATTACCGGCACAAATCCCAGCTAATTCCATTAGTACAGCAAATATCATCCTATAACAGGGCCAACAACAAGAGACAAACAAGACGTGTGTGACATCACAGCACTCCAGTACAGCATGTTATAGGTCTATCGGTGTGTGCCTAAGCAAGCATTCATGTGTATGAGCATGTGAGAAATAGAATTAGAGATGAAGAAAAAGTACTGAGAGGTAGAGATAGAAATATGAACACACGCACCAATAGTAACCTCTACCAGGCACAGCTGGTGCTCCAATGACCTGAACTATCAGATGAGACATACCGTTATAGTCACACTCCTCACACTACCTGCGTTTCTGCTTTTCCTCGTGTTTCACTCATCATTTTCTCACGTGAGCGAGCAAATGTTCTTCATCCTATTACATCCTACACTCTCGCTGCCCTCCTTACCCCTTAATCACTCTATTAATACATTTCTATGAATAGCCACGGCTCACCCTCGCCACACATTTAGTACTTAATTAAGTGGGTGAGGACAGAGGGGTGTGTGTATTTAAAAGAGACAGAGCAATGCTATTATAAACCTTGATGTCTCTGCCATCATGTCGCACCTGCATTTTACAGAGTGATAAATGTGGCTCTAATGCAACACACCCTTCACTTTTCTTTGAAACAGTTCCTGTTCCTCAGCTCTCATAGCTTACCTGTACAGCCTGAAGCCAAACATTGCACACAATACATCTGATGTCATGTGTGGCAAGCAGCTATGTAAAGTCACACGGAAATAAAAGATGAATAATGCAAACCATTTTTGTCAGTCGGTAAGTGAAACCTTTGCTCTACTTTCCCAGAATCAGTTCATGATCAATGAAAAAGGTTGCATGTTTGCTTGGATCTGAGTCCTGAACAGGTCCTAATTGGTAAACCCGCACCCACAGTACTTAACATCAGACCCGTTATCTGACAGCAGCACTAATTTAATTCCATACTCAACCCAACCGTGTTTGACAAAACCACATCCGCATTAAATCTACTACAGCAGGTAGACACAAATTATTTATTTTCTCATGTAAACAAGCAATCAACAAGCATTCTGAGTTGATGCATTAAAGAAAAATGGACACACAGCATACCGTGGTAATAATTAAAAGAAAAAATATGAGAATGCACATCCGTTGTGTAAATCTGGTGAACAATCTTCCTACATCTAATCTTTTATGCATATTTGTTCAAATCACAACACAGGCTATACAGACATGTCTCCATAAATAAAAAAACAAAACAACAAGAACAACAACAACAAAACATAGCCAAATATGAGCCTTTACTGTCATATACTATTAGGGATATTTCAGCAGATTCACTCTGCACTGAAATGCGGTCGTCTATCCTGAAACTCTATAACTCAGCTATACATGACCGTTGGTCCTCTTAGCAGCATGAAAAATAAAACTTAGACGCCATTTGTGAATAGATTATATACAGAAAGTGAGCACAGACCACTCCTTTAATGACTCACTTCAGGTGCAGCCTGCAAAAAAAAACGCGGGGGGGGGTCTAATGAGTTGGATTCACATGCTAAACATCCAACATTTCAATAAACGAGTTGGATGTATGACAGAATTCCTGTGACAAATAAACTTTCGTAAAAATTTTTCCGAGTATGTCTCTGTATGACTTCATAAAGGCTGAAATATGGGCACTTTTCCAGATGAGCTTGTGCTCACATCAACCAGAGCGAGAGCAAGAGCGCGCTCATCAACCAGCTTCGTTCAGGTTACAGAATGTTCAGGCAGCGCTGTCATTTTGTTTTTAGACCACAAAATCAACAAGATCACTAAAGAAGTGTGGTTTTGGTTGTGCAGGGAAAGATAACCTTGTTCAGCTTCCCAAATAATCCAGTGTTAAGAAAACAGTGGATATAGTTTGTTTTTCTGGAGCAGCAAAGGAGTTCTACAAGTATGTTTGTTTGTGTTTGCCTGTGCAGTGTGAATTGGCCTTTAGAGGTACAACCAATTTAGGCAACCGTGATGGAAATAATGACATAAAATAATACTATTTATTAATAATATAACACCCCGCCCTAACATCAACAATAATGATAAAGATAATAATAATAATAAATATATTTCCTAGCAAATAAATATGGAACTGTATTTACATTTGCCCTCTAAGTAAACATTTTCATCTTGCATCTACAAGCATATTTCCAAGAACAGGGTTTTCCTTGACTACAAAATAGATATATTAAAAGGACACAGCAGAGATAATTGCCATAAAAATGCTTTTAAATGTTAAATTACTCGTCACTGTGAAAGGATCTGTGCTACACACTCAAACAGTGAGTTTCAATAGCTGCGTGGGCTCAAGCAGAGAACATTTCAAAGAACATGCATCTTCTCAGTAAGCAACAAAATGCTGAATAAAATAAAGAGCAACATTGAGTTTACCAAAAATACAGCATAATGGTAATGTACAATTTACAATTATAACAGAAATATTACAATTTAAATTAATAATAAAATAATTATTTTATTTTCTATTTTAAATTTAAAACTAAATGTATTCCTGTGAAGGCAAAGCAGAATTTTCAGCGACACATCTTGAAGTTTTCAGAAATATGCTATGCTGATTTGGAGCTCAAGAAACTGTTCTTATATTAACCAATGTTGAAAACAGCATGCTTAGTATTTATGTTGAAACTATGATGCACTTTCAGTATTCAAAATAATATGGTGATATGTATATGTAATACTTTTTGTTATCAGGCACATTGGTTCAGAGCTAATACAGCCTAGTCTTAGATGTGTAAACTGCATCATATTCTGGTATAAATGTAAATAAGCGAGACACTGAAAACAACAGAGTCCTCAAAACCAGATTTAAGACAAATAAAGACAAGCAGCTCAATTTTTATTGCATCAAAATCCAACTGCAGTTTCAACTTGTCAAAATAACACATATATTTTGTTCTTTCTTGTCAGAGGCAGAGAACAGTCTCCCTGTCCACATATACGTCTTTTGTAAAGCACGTCGTAAACAAGGTCCTACATAAATAGTTTTTCTTGAAAAGCTTCAGACTGGTTTGGAAGAGATTCATTACATAATAAAAAGAGTTTTTTCTTTGCTCTTTAGTGTATGACTGACAAGCTATAAAAGAGAACAAAAGATTTCTTTAAAGTCTTACTGACTTCTAACATTTAGTTATGATATGCAGAAATTATGCAAAACATCACATAACAAGACTTACATCTGAAACCAGCCTTGTCTTTGTGTACAAAAAGGGATGAAGGGGGAGAAGAGGGAATAATAGCCACTAGATGATCAGAACATCATGAAGGTTTTGATCTCCGTTTGGTGCTTGTATGATCTATGAAGTATTTTTGGCAAAGCTTAAAGAAAATTCACAATTAATCCGCATTTGTCATTTTCAAAGCATTTCAGGAAGAGTAGCACAGAGAGAGGGGGTCTTACTTGATTAAGCACTTAAGGAAGGGCAGAAAAAGCTGACAAGGCAGGAAGGGAAAAGTATAGAATAAAAAAGGCTACAACGGTATGGGTGAAGTGGGAGAGTGACAATGGCTAATGGCTAAATAGAGGAGAGAGATAGAAGCAATAAATGAGGGAAAGTATTTACATATTATGTTGTTATTTGAATCCCCATGATCATGCTGTACTCTAAGACCCATAAACAAGTCACATCACATCAAGACTTTAAAAGTCTTTAAACTGTTAGGGAGAAAATGTATACATCAAAGCAACAATCAAACACCCCGCACTGGCATTACAAAGTACAGAATGGCAGTGATACTGTTAGCGAACATCCAATGACACCCACATAGCTGAGAGCAACGGTTAGATGAATATGTAAATATGTATTGCGTGCTTTCCTCTCAAGAAAAGGACGTGACAAAATTAAGAAAACAGCAAGCATTTTAATAAAGCATACGAAAAGAATCTGATCATTGCTACGTTGCTCTATGGCGCTCCAGTACATCATGTTTATTTATATAGCAATTTATTCAATAGATAGCTTCAAATCAAGCAGCTTTACCAAATTAAACATGAAAAACAGTGTCAGTGTCTCATTTCATCAAAAGTACAACTTCATTTTCTACTATAAAGCAGCTTGTGTGTTCATGTTTTCACTTGCAGACGTCAGACCTCAGACCCAAAAACCGACTGAACAGGGGAAATGAAGCGAAAAATATTTAAACGTGAATCAGGCGGAAGCTGCGTGCACACCTGCCTATTACGTAACTGGCACGGACCAATGGTAGTACAAAGGTGTGTACCAGCCAGAGTGAACTTTTCCTGGAAAGGTCGCTTTGGTAAGATGTTTCGAACTCCCAAAACAAACTTCACTTTGGCCTGATTTTGTTCGAAATCACATCACAGCAGTTTGTTTTCCGATTTCGCTTGAAGTATATCGGGGCCTTAACAGACTCTCCTAAGAAGCTGTTGCTATAGCAACCTCAACAAGTATGCAACAGATGGTTGAGGGTCGTAAACAGCTTAAAGACAGGATCAGTGTACGCTAGAGAGCAGGGCCGTGCACAGACATTTGGAGGGGCAGTGGCCCAAACCCAAAAAAAAAAGGAGCACTATAACATAACATTGAGTATCATCTTAATCTAGAGAATAAATCACAAACCTTTTACAGTCATATTGTAATTACAATAGGCTTCAGTGCTAATTCAATTTATGTTTTTGTAATAATGCTTCTAAAAGGTTGATTCTGCACAAATTTGATGATCTTATATTTAATGCTATTTAAAATGTAGATAAGAATCGCTTAAATTATTGAATATATTTTGTAGACAAAGGTCTTGTTAATGATTGTCAGTTTTGTTCAAAATAAATAAAGCAACAGTTTTTCAATAACAGAAGAATATGTAAAAGTATGGTGTTTGGGGTAAAAGGCATCATATTTAACATGACCATAAAAAGCGGCTGACTTTCACATGTGTTGACATGACATGGTCAGACTCAGACTGTAATATAATATTTTAAGTTGGGTGTCGACCTTAGAGATAATCACCATATTTATAATGAAACCATCAGATTTTAAAATATGATAATAATCATCATATAATTTTTTTTTTAGCCTACTGTAAAGCTTTATTAAATTATTATGGGATCTCATTCAATGCTTTCAGAATCTTTACTTTAAAACAATAGCTTCTGTAGTTTTGAAATATATTTTTATATTAACATATGTTAAAATTTATTGAACAATAATTGTTTTATTTATCAAAATAAACTTGGTACATAGTACAAACTTTGCTAACAAGATTTTTTTTAAACAAGTATTAACTTAGACATGATTAAAAAGCACATTTTTCTTAGGGTGTGCCTTTAGCCCCATTGTACCCTATGATATAACTAATGTAGAACATTTATAGTATATTACCTTTTTTAATTGTATATACTACATGGTCTTAATAAAATATCATAAATAATATGTTATAGATACTAGTATTAACTCTGTCTAACTGTCTAAATATTCTATATGATGATTTACCCTCTGATATGATGGAGAATTGAATCCATATTTGCAAAGTTGAATGGGCTTTAGCCTCCCTTTGAGTCCATTAGTCTTCTTTTTTTCTGAAGTCATTGTTTTAAGTCTCCAAAAAGTGTGCTGATAAGAGCAAATGTTGTGTTATTTATATTATATCAGAACAAGTACAATAACTTGATAAGACAATTGTCTTAAATATTTAAGACAACTTGTGCAAAATATTCACGTTCTGGAAGATTTAAAACAACTTGTGCAAAGTATTCATGAATATTTTGCACAAGTTGTTAGCACTATTAGAAGACCAGAGCAAAACATTACCGATGAATATTTTGCACAAGTTGTTAGCACTATTAGAAGACCAGAGCAAAACATTACCGACATAAATACAAAAACAAACTACCAAATTACTAATTTTGCGGATAAATCACCGTCTGTAATGTGGATTGTGGTTTGTAATTTACCTGTTAATGGGACGACATTACGGAACTGAGAGCGGCCACTGAGTGTGAGCGAACACGGAGCGGATTAGCGGAATTAGTGGATTTTTAGCGGAACAGAACACATTTATGGGTAAGTGAGGGAAGGGGGCAAGAGGGGCACCTCAGCCGATGAGGGCAGAGGGGCAGTGGCTCTAGCCACAGTGCCACCCCCCTGTGCACGGCCCTGCTAGAGAGTTTACAAGAGTGACAGAAATCAGCAATATAGAACAGAAGACATACAAGCACATCATCACACTAAGACCTTTTGGATGACAATCACATAAGCTCAAACTAAAGTTTTAAAAGAATTCATTTTGAGAACATTCTGCAAACACTTAACTAGTCAAGGTGATTTGTTAGTGGTTAGTTCACAGAAGCGTCCTTGCACATTAAAAATAAACATGATCCACTAAGTTGACAAAGTGCCCATTCACATCTTGTTGTTTCATCATTTAAAAACCTACGAAAAATGTTGTGTAATATTTAGTTTGAACAACACTACGGTTCAAAATACAGCTTTGCATCACAGAAATTAATTACATTTTAGAATTTATTCAAATAGAAAACAGCTATTTTATATTTGAATAATATTTCACAATATTACTGTTTTGTTTTTGTTTTTTGTATTTTTAATAGAATAAAATGCAGCCTTGGTGACCATAAGAGACTTCTTACATTAAATTAAAAATCTTCCCGATCAAAAACTTTTGAACGGCAGTATATATGTTAAATGTAGTGACCAAATACTTTTGGGACCACGGTACAAGTCTTAAAAAGAGCCATAAGAGAGACTGTTTCTTGGCTACAGGTCTCGTAAATCATTCCTCCAACAGAACACAGAAATAACCCTGTCAATACTGTCCTACACACCAGCTGACTGAATCTTAGTCTGATGATCTCAAGGGTCTGAGTCATCACAAATCCACATGCCCACACGCTCGGCCCTTAGGTGCCAACTTGGCATCTGAAGACACAAAACGAGACCAGAGCGTATAAGATTTCAGCAGGCGGAAGGTCGGCTCAGATCGATGGAATTCACAGTTGCCTTTGTTTTTCTGTTAAACAATATAGAAGAATCTATAAGCCAACATGCTGCGCTCACTTCAGGAGCTGCGCTGTTTAATTGAGTGTTTAGTGTTAATAGCGAACTGAACTCATGGTGAAATTCTGCTGTGATTTACACATCACCGATAGCAAATCAGGCATGACTGTAGAGAACACGAATCTCAGTCATCTGCCTGACATGACACATCACAGATACATCAACCATGCGAGTGAAAACTAGTCAGCGGGTTAGTATGACAGACAGCACATAGTTAGTTAGCAGTGTTTGCTATGCGCTTGTACCGGGATTGATCTCACGTTCTGAATCGTCTATTTTCAAAAGCGTTTATCTGTATAGCTTATAGGTGGGCGATATACCGGTAGACATTTAACAATCTCCTATTGACTATTTAGCCACTCTACCGTGGTTACACTCACGTGATCTTGTGTGTGAATTACCGGTAGTCATACCGTTTCTCTATTAACCGTTAAGATGTGTGTTGTAGTCACTTCAAAAGTAGAAGTAGAAAAGAAAAATATATGCTATAACTGTTGATTTCCTAAGCTACTTTAGTGATAAATCACAGGACAGCGTTGACAAGGAGTTTCTCCGCTCCTAATTGTTTCTCTGTGAGTGTAATGTTCACGTTACGTGAGCTACGGTCTGTATAGTGTTTGTGTGCCACAATGTATCAGCGCTTTAGTTCAATATAATGATACACATCTGATGATCTATAATTGCTTGAATATTCAAAGTGGCAAGCCTTTAAACATACAATCTATTTTTCGTGACAAGTTTTGAAAGTGATCTCGCTTTTGGCTTGCACGCTGTGTCAAAACTTCCTTGTTAGTCAAAGAAAAGCTTTTATTGACAGGTGGCTCATCAATCGAGATATCTGCAAATGTTTTTACTGGTGACGTCAGAGAACAGCAAACACCTAATTCTAGGGCAATTCAGTCTGGACTCGATCCATAGAGGAGTTATTATGCCCGAACAGAAACTGTTTGGACCAATGAAATTCTCAGGGCGGGCTTTAGACGATGATGGACAGATGATAAACAGTAACGTAATCATCCACGTCATCAAAGGCACTTGGAATACTTGGGCACTAAACGGAGAAGATGTTCGTAAATGCATTCACCTTCACTATTTCTCTCAGAAATTATGATTGTGTTGGTAAGTACTCTGTGTATCCTTAAATTCTTTTTTTTACAACACTGGCAAAGATCGTTTACACTCAATTTTTCTTCTAACGTTACTTAATCCAGCGTGCGTGCAGACAGGGTTGCCAAGTTTTTTTGCAATGGCGCGCAAAATTTTGCTACTCAAAACTATAGCCCAAAACAATCCCAACAGCTTTCCGGGGGGTTCTCAGAAGAAAAAAAAAAGGCATTTGATTGGCAAAATATGATTTTTTGGCAATGTTGCCTGCTAAAATTCGCATTCCTGGGTCTATATATCACATAATTGGGGTTTCTCCAACCCGCGGACATGGAGAACAACCCGCGGGAAAAACACGGACTTGGCAACAGTGCAGTTGAGTTCTGTTGACATTTGACAACTAACATTACGTGTCGCTCCATTGCTCTGATTGGTTGTAGGTCTATCTAATTGAGGTCTTTCCTGGTTCGGGTGAAACACGCCCCATAATCAAAGCCCAATGGAGCAGTTTCAGACACATATTCTGACTAGAATTGAGTATGACTACGTCAGGCTACTGTACAGGGGCAACGTATAGAGAATGTGAAGTATAAGTGTGTGTGTAGAATAAAGAAATGACATACATTGAACAGTACCTGTCGTGTAGTCCGATGGACATGGTGTCTCCTCTATGCACAGGGTGGTCCATGCCCAGGCACAAAACCCCAGAACACCTTTAATAACATCAGCAAAAAAGGACATCATGAGTTAAATAATCAACATTTGGACCAAATCTAGATTAATAGACTTATTTTCAATAACTTAAAACAGTGCTTCTCAGGCCTAGTCCACACATACACAGGTATTTTTATAAACTGAGTTTTCCCCTCCTCCATTTAATTAATTAAATCCTGAAAACGCAAAACAGTAAATGTAGTAAAAAAGGAAAAGGTTTTTCTGTTTTTCACGTACAGACGACAGCATTGTTAAAACGATCACCATCTGCAAAAACGACAAAAAATATGCTGTATTACGCTGGTACAGCAATAGTTGTTACTTAGAAACACTACGCGCCTACAGACTGAACAAGCATGCTTACGACGTCACCATTTTCACGTTCTTTTCCGTTTACATGGAGACGATAAAGCTATCGTTTAGAATACAATTAGCATAATTGTTTTGGGCTTTGACTAAACTTGAGTGAGTTTAGTAAAAGTGTTTTTGCAAGAAAAATATCCATATTTATAACTTTATAAACTATAATCTCTAGCCTCCTGTAACGGAAAATGACAATATGAAATGTTTTGAAATTGATGGAGATGACCGCTCTAAATTTAGTCGCTCATACCAACCCTCTACAAGTCCTTCTAAAAAAATTAGCATATTGTGATAAAAGTTCATTATTTTCCATAATGAAATGATAAAATTTCATATATTTTAGATTCATTGCACACCAACTGAAATATTTCAGGATCTTTTATTGTTTTAATACTAATGATTTTGGCATACAGCTCATGAAAACCTTTTTTCTTCCCACAGACTTCCCACTGAGGTGCCTTGATACAGCACTCTGGGAACAGCCTATTCGTTCAGAAATGTCTTTCTGTGTCTTACCCTCTCGCTTGAGGGTGTCAATGATGGCCTTCTGGACAGCAGTCAGGTCGGCAGTCTTACCCATGATTAAGTTTTGAGTAATGAACCAGGCTGGGAGTTTTTAAAAGCCTCAGGAATCTTTTGCAGGTGTTTAGAGTTAATTAGTTGATGCAGATGATTAGGTTAATAGCTCGTTTAGAGAACCTTTTCATGATATGCTCATTTTTTGAGATAGGAATTTTGGGTTTTCATGAGCTGTATGCCAAAATCATCAGTATTAAAACAATAAAAGACCTGAAATATTTCAGTTGGTGTGCAATGAATCTAAAATATATGAAAGTTTAATTTGTATCATTATATTATGGAAACTAATGAACTTTTATCACAATATGCAATTTTTTACAATATGCTAATAAGATTTTACTCGACAGTCAGTGTTTGTTAGAGGCTAAGAATTAGTTTAGCATAGATATATTTTCACTCGCTGAACACTCAGAGAAACTCTCCGTCAAACAATCTGTCCATTTCAGTTCAGCTCAACTGATACACAGCCTATCTGTATTTGACGTCCCGTATACTCTAGTGAGAAGTTGCACAACTCGTTGTCACTTTGCTGAAAGCACTAGCTGTGTTTCTCTCACACACGCAAAGAGAGAGTCTTAAATACCACACAGAATCGACTCACTACAAGTATACCATATTCTTTGTTGTATTTTCCTTTCAAAATAATGGAGTACATTTGGAATTATTCAGCTTTCTGGGTCTGATATTTCAACAATAAAATCCAAGACAATTTTGTAAAGCAGGATTTCATTAGATAATAAACATATCAATCCCTCTATGTGCACTTTTTTTTGAGTACTTGTGAAATAATAAAGTAATGACACCCCAGGAATGCTTTGTAGGCACATACAGTTGCATTGAGGGTTGTTATGATATTTCAACAACAACACATCAGAAAACGTTGTAATGCAGGACTTCTTTAGAGAATGAACTTTATTTATATATATAATGAATGGTCAGACTGGAGTAATAGGTATCTTCTAATAAAGAACAAAAATGACAACTTTAAATCTCAGTTGCAAACACAATGCCATCTTTCTCCATATTTAAAAAAAAACGTAGGACAGTTTGGCAAAACAAGGAGCTGCCGAAAAAGGAGCTGGATTCAGTCTCGTGAGATTAATGCTCTCCAGAGCCTGAAGAATCGCTCCTCACGTCTGTTCCAGAGAACATACACTGCATTAATGATACACAACACACAGGTCTGTTACGTCCCAGTAAAATCTCACTTTTAAGTTTCAACACACTCCTATATTTCGCAGTAGATTCATTTAGATTGATAATTCAGCCACAACACAGGTTGCATCTCTTGCCCATTACAGTGGGCACTGCCCCCACTGTAATTTTGATTTAGTTTATAGTAATAAAATAATTTAGTTCAGTTAGAGAACAGACACTACAAATAAAAACTGAACGTATCTGCTCAATGCAGTGTAAGCCGAACTAGAGTCGCAGCACAAACGCAGCAGGATTTTTATTAATCACGAGAGCGAGGAGCTCACTGGCAGCGAAATGTAAAAGTGCCTAATGAAGTGAGTTTGTCACTGTACTGTTTTGTTGTTGTGTTTTTTATTAAGAATTTTAGGCTAATAAACCCACCATTAAAGCAACCCGCCCCCGAATTGGCGCCAATTCTAAACAGAAACTGCGTGTCCACTGTCCAGACAATTGGTGCCAGATTTTATAATGTAAACATATTCATATGTAGAATCATGGGGAGGGGAGGGAGGGGGGGTTGTGCCAGGTGTGCAAACAAAAAAACCCTGAAAATTGAATACCAACCCACAAAACTAATATCCAAATATTCTGGTCCAGCCCTAGATTCCAATCGGATACACAAAAATCCAATTTTGACTGACAGCATTTTGGTTATTTTCATATGGAAGGAACTGTTATGCCCATTTTGTTTCACTTAAGATATTTGAGATATTATAGACTGAAGATGACAGAAGATATTAGAGATTTTATGTCAATACTATACATGTCAATATTTGGATGTTTAATTGTTCATGCTCATTCCCTTTACATTAAGAATCCCTTTGGCATTATCTAACACTCAAAGTTAATTCTAAAAACACTGACTTAGTAATTTAATAACAAAGTGTTGTTAAATGCAATCTTTAGCTAATCTCAAAATTAATATCCATTTTCCATTATAGCCATTTATTGCCTTTGTCTCTGTGAGTATTTGTGGCAGAACAGCATATGGCATTTCTATTAATATTTAGCTGCTGATATTTTGGGGCGTTGTCTCCCTCCCCCCCTGCACTCTCACATCTGATCAGGAGACCATGATACAACACAAATCATCAGCCACTTCACAGTTAAAGAAAAAAAAGCTGAGCACCAGTCGCTGAATGCCACATCTGTACAGACACACTCACTACAGCTGTGAGCATCTCATCCGGTCACGGTCAATGACCAGCTGGAGTGTTGTTTAACAGCTAAAAAGGTGGAACTCAAGGACCAAAAAGCAAACCACTGTAGGAGAAAATGTGTGGTCAGACAACAGGCAGCAGAAGAGCTGGGTTAATAAAAGCCTGCTAAATTAGTTCCTTATTGTGTTTCCGCATGTCTGTCACTGCGATCCATCAACTGCAGTTGAGACAAACCAAATCACACACATATTTTTAACCATGCAACACCATTCAAGCTAAAAAAAAGAAAAGAATCTGGAATCTATACTACACAACTCACAGGTGTGTAAAGGAACTGAACATTTTCCACATGCCAGACCTGCTTTAGAAACCGCAAATATGTTATGAGCTTGAAAAACATTGAACACTAGTGACATTTGTTCTATTCACATTTGGTGTTCCATATTCCCTGAAGCGCTAAAGAAGTCACCCTGCCCAGGCCACAAAGATGAACACTTTTGAAGGCAACACACCATGGAAAGAATTTCAGCACTTTAGTTGTGTGTAGAATTCTTCCTCATTGCCGTGGCAACCACTGTGTCTTAGCAACAGACAGAGGTCAAAGAAGAACAAGTATAAGCTGAACAACCAGTACTACACTGGGAGATGTTTGACTTCAGTATCTCTCCTTATAGACTTTTAAAGAACTAACAGTTTGACTCAGTCACGCACACTTGAATGTGCTTTTAAAACTGTCAGTCACGCTTTCAATGCTGGACAAAAAAGGACCTTTGATGTAAATTAAGCACACAGTCACTCTCTGTAGTATTTAAATAATCACCTTTTTCTGAAATGTTAAAATCTGCAAGTCATCTCTGAAACAATATGTCTGGAAAGGCATCAGGTTCTTTATGACTTGTTTGACAGCTTGGAAAATGAAAAACTGTGCATTTCATACTAACTTCCCTTCTCTCTGATTAGAGGCTATTCTTCATCTGTAATGTGATACTGTGTTGTTCATGACATTACTCAGAATTGAATGTAAGGTTGGAAATCATTGCTGGATTAAACACAGAATCAGACCCCTTATAACCCTTGTCAAATTCAATATGAAAAATCTATACTGGTGCATAGCAAACTGTCATTTTAGGCATTGACAAACCTTTCACATGACTGATCCATCTTCATAAAGGAGCATGCAAACTTGGATAGGTCATACAACTATTAAAATGTGTGAGCTGAATCTTGTAAACACTTTAAACACAGCAAAATGTGTGTTTCTGATTCATTAATACACTATGTGTCCTAAACCCCAGCCCACAACCACATCCCACAACCACAGCCCACCACATTTCAGCCTCATCTTAAGAAAGACGAGAGATTTGAGGTTGAACTACATGCTTCATCTCACACAGTCTTTCCACAAGCATAACCTGCTTTCTAAATTATCCCTCTTATCTTTTGGGATCCAGATAAGGGAAGTCGCCTATTTACTCAAACACATTATGAAGTGTTATGTAAAGTACAGTTCATAAAAGGCTTGATTATAACATAATCTTGGTGAACAATAAAATAAAAAAAAAGTTGTCCAAGTATTATTTTAGTAACAAAAGGCGTGACTCAAAAGCTGAAATTGAGGTTAAATAAACAAATAGAAAGAAGAGGAATTACATTGGAGAATTTGTGTTGTAACTATATCTTAAAAACATGCGTGCCTTCCCCCCCCCACCCCATCAACCAGAGTGGAACTGTAGTCACAGGACCCATAAATGAGTATTCATAGTTCTGTTACTGGCTATATGTTTGCATCTGAGGCAAATATAAACAATCCACGCCATTGAACAGCTTCAGTAAAACAAAAACAAGTGCTTTTATTCACATCAAACCATGTGCTTCCTTTCAGCAAAAAAAGAAGAAGAAAAAAATGTTATAAATGACACTGCCGGGACAATACACAACACAGGACATGCGCTAAAATAAGGTTTCAGCCAGAGGCCCCTGGTAGAAGGGCTTGTTTTTAGCCATTAGTGTTATGTTACTGTTGTCATGGCATATGAGCACATGGTGGCCCTTACAGCCCCCAGCTGCTCTGAATCACACTCTTAATAATTGAGCTCAACTTTTGTCACACTCTGACAGCCAGAGCGAGTATATGGAGCTCCTAGAATGAGTTTAGAAATGACCAAAAGCTGCGTAAGAACACTGTCAACAACTAAGCAAGAGTTTTCCAGTTAGATTGTCCTTATTTTCTCAGTTTGGTAGCTATATTGACTCCAGTCTGGTGTTGACAGCCAAAAAAAAAAAAAAATTAATTTAAGTAATCTATAACATACTGAATCATATACATCCTCTTTAAAACACAGTGACATTTCTGAACCTCCTTATGCTTTTTTCATTTAGCGAGTCTAAAACAACAGCACAAAGTAAATGTGTTAGAAAGTGAAGGCAAACAAACAAAAGAAAAACAGCTCTCAGTCTCTGTTTGTCTCCAGCAGAACAGCAGGGGTCCAGCCACAAAGCAACATCTAGACTATCATAGTGACTTTAAATTATCAGAAACTGGGCATCTATTTGTTAGGAGCACTTCGTTTTGCCGGGGCGTTGTGTTTGTAGTACTTGTTTGTTAGTTCAGAGTCAGACACAGAGTTTGGGGTTGTGGGAGAGACTCTTGGCGACATGTCGGCTCACGTTTATGTGGGAACTAACACACTAACCGCACACAGAACAAGCCGTACCCCCGCGCGGACACCAGTTCAGCGGCAGAACCGGAGCTGTGATTGTAGCCGTGCTTCTGGTTTGCCCGTTCTTGAAAAGACAGTACAGTTCTTTTAAAGAAAGGACCAAACCTGAAGCATGGCTCCCTATTCGCAGCTCTGCCTCTGCTGCTGCTACATTTAGCTTCAGTTGACAACAAGCTACTTTTCGTATTGAATTATGTATGTCTTTACGCATATGCCACTGATATGTCAGTTTGCCAAATAGAATAATAAACAAATAAACTTTTAAAAGCCATTTCGACTTACCACAACCTCTGGAATTTACCCTTGTTTTCTTCTTAAACCCCCAAATCCACTCTACTCATGGACCTCACAAAGCCCCTCCTCTCTTGTTTTTCATTGGTTGAAGCCTCAAGGGAATCTATGCCGTACTCGCAGCTGATTGGTCTTTGTCAATGTCAATCAATTCTCGACACTAAAAAACTTCCGTTACCAAAAGAAGTTCATGGCGCAGGGATACGCGTAGTGATTGGTTGATTCGTCTACAGTCGGGATCAGAGCGGGATGTAATTGGACGGTGCAGAATATCAATGTATATGAAGAACTATTCAGCATGACATCACTGTATTGTTTATCATACACCTGGTATTAGCAAAACAATTCAAAATTCGTCAACTGTATACTACTACTACTAATAATGATAATAATGATAATACATTTTATTTATAAAGCACTTTATATAGTATACAAATATATGTAAATATATTTTTTTCAATAATTTAAATAAATTGCTTTAATGAAGTGTATTGTGATAACTAAAAATGTAATGTAATGAACGTAAATACAAGCATAAATAAGCAAGAATGCATAAGCATATGAGGAATGACAGCTTGAGGAACACAATATAGCTGCTCGTTTTATATTTGATTAAACACTAACAGTGTGATTTACATGTTTTAACAATTAACAAACAGTAACACAGATGCTTTTTATTTCTTGTTTTCTATGATACATAATTATACTGACCCAAGCCTACTGCACTCTCCAGTGGATGAAAAGAGGAATCACAAAAACTATCTCTGTCTGTCTGTCTGTCTGTCTGTCTGTCTGTCTGTCTGTCTGTCTATCTATCTATCTATCTATTTCACCACGAATCATCGGAGCAACCTCAGACCGTGCATTATGTATTAACAGAGAGTAGAGATCAGCTGTTCAGCGGAACATGCCTTCAAACCCCGCGAGATGTTCCTGCGAGATTTCGGTGGATGCGAGAAGACCTGTCGCCGTTTCTCTTCCTCCTCTAGGTTTGTTTTCGATCGTAAATTCCGGTAGAGGCTCTCCCGATATGCCAGGATCACTGACAGTGCGCATGGACAGCTTCGGGCGGACCTTCACGTTGCATTACCGCCTTATCAGATCGACATAACAGGCTGATATTGCTTACAACAAATACAACTTAACCCCGCCGTCTGAGATCTCGTAATCTAGGCCGTGTGTCTGCTTGCGTTGTCGTGCATTCAGGTGAGCGGCCTCTCCCAGCACTCATGCCATAGACGCGCGCCAGGCGCAATTACAGTTTCGTTTCGTATCAGACGTCTGTTTTCTCGCCTCCTGCTTCACAAGCTCTGGGAGCTTTCCCCCTTTTCCTGAAATCGCAACAGTGGCGGCGGCCTCTGTATGCAGCCCGGGCTCAATGGCGTCGGACACCAGCGACACGGAGGAGTTTTATGATGCGGCGGAGGATGTCAACTTCAGTCCCTCACCTCATGCGTGAGTCTTATATTCAATATATAGAAACTACATATTACATTTATCACTTCAGTTAAATGTCTTATGTCCGTAGCGAATGAAGCTGCACCTGTCAAAACTGTCAACAGTTGCCCCATTGCTTTTTAATATATGCACTGCTTCGGTACAGCCATGTAATGTTTATTACATGGATATATAAAGTCATATGATATACTCAAGTGAACTGTCCATCTAGACAGCATTTTTGTTCGGTCGAGTCAGCTGAGAGTTTTTGAAACAGCCACGATATCGCTGTGACACGTAGCGTTCAGTGAATGTTGCTGGTTTGGGTGTTTTCACAAGAACCAAAAGGTTTTAAATTCTTTAAATTGGTTAAAATAATAGGTCACACTTCCAAACCTGTACTATTGTCTTCCTATGCGGAAATAAAATCATACAGTTTTGGAACATCATGAGGAATTGCACATGATCACAATTTGAACTGTGGCAACTATTACTGTCTCTTTAAGACATGTTGCCCAGTTTGCATTTTCCCCACTGTATTACAAGTGACAGTCTTACATGTATTTAGGCTAGTTTAACAGACAGTTTTTTTGTGTGTCATAAACATGACAGTTATTTTCAGAAAAAAATGTCTGAATGACTCAGGAGCCCAGTGACTCAGATTCTCATTGTGAACAAAGATTTGAAGACTGAGGTTTCAAAAATAATTGCTCTTTTGTGAAGAACGATTCTCCATTTTATCAAGTAAAGAAAATCCACCCACTCTTGTTATCACAGCAAGGCTTGGGTCAAAGGTGTGTGTGAGAAGAGCTGTGACAGTGTCGGAGGAGTGTTTTGACAATGTCTTCTTCAGTGGTGGCTGAGGGATGTTTTAAAAATGTATGTTTTGTCACTGTGCTTATCTTTAGAGTTACTGGTTAAAAGGGCGTGTAATGCAGGTGATTGAGGGGCTTGTCTGTTCATGAATGCTGCTTCGTGCTAGCTAGTTTTAATTAGAGTCAGGTTACTTGACATGAACTCAGTGCTGGGAGGAGCCCTCACACCCACTGACTGTGTTTTTCTATACACACAACTTTATTGACATTGACTTAATTAGTATAAACTATAGAGTTAATATGATGCTGAATCGTACGAAGACTCAAAATCCATATTCATACTTGAGCAAAACATGTGAGCACTGAGCATATATGTAGAAATGCATCTCTGTGTGACGTATGATACCATATGAGTGATATGAGTATGAACCTGGTGACCAGTGTTCTTGATTCTTTGTGCTTTTATTTCTTGTAGGACACCTGCAAAGTTTGAACTTCCTCAGCCAGGGGTAAGAGTTTCCTGTTGCATTACGCTTGAATTTACTTTAATGTCTTTTTTTAGTGGAACATTTTGTGAATTTACTGAGCAAAACCAGATCAATTTAGCAGCATTTGCCCCTGGGTAGTTCCAGACAAAATCTGCCAATTTGATTGCATTGTTATATTGTGTTAAGCAGAATTTAATGCACTACAGCCTTATCAGTAGCTTATAGATTAATAACATGAGCAACCATATGTCATAAATGAACACGTGAGGTGCAAGGGGAGTCATAGAATCAGATTCTGTGTTGGCCAGTGCACGGGTCTTGTTTGAGTCACAAGTATTAGCAGGGTGATGGTTTTGGCCTTTTGGTAAAGTGTTTTAGTCACATGAGTGCAGGATGGAAAGATGATCTGAGGTTGATAGCAAAGGTTTGAGGTTCTGCTCTAGCTCTGTTTAATCATTTAAATAAAACAGATCTTGTCCAGCAACCTATCAACTGCTGCTATAGTATTATTAATGACCTTTTTGAGAATTCTGGAACTCCGCCTGGCTTTGCAAGCACATGCATTATAATCTCTAAAATGTTCCTTCAGTCCTGAAAAAACAAGTTTGTTTGAGGAAGGACTTCTTTAGGAAAACAGAATAAATAAAATAAACAATACACATATTTATTATTATTTTCAAAGTGTATATAATATAATATACTCAACTGTTCAAAACGTTGGGGTTAAAAAAGATTTTCATGCTCATGAAGGCTGCATTTATTTAACCACAAATACAGAATAATTAGTAATATTGTGAAATATTATTACAATATAAAATGATCTATTTTTAAATAATAATACTAATAATAAATACACATTTAACTAGTATTTGACATGGGAGAAAAAAAAAACATTTTCTTATTTGACATTTTATTTTGTGTGTGTAAAATCTGGAAATAACCTTCATGAGGGGTAGAATGGGTAGGTAACTCTTTACAATAATGTTCATTAGTTAACTACATTAGTTAACATGAACTAATAATGAACTGCACTTATATAGCATGTATTCATCTTTTGTTAATGTTAATTTTAACATTTACTAATACTTTATTAAAATCTTGTCAACGTTAGTTATTGTGTTAACTAACATCAACAATCCATGAACAGCTGGATTTATATCAGCTAACTTTAACAAAGATTAACAAATACTGTAACAAATGAACTGCTCATGGTTAGGTAATGTTAGTTAATACATTAACTAACGTTAACTAATAATGAAACCTTATTGTAAAGTGTTACCATTGGGTGGTTTTTCATATGTTGCTTTTGATTGGCTGTAGGGTCCTGCAGAGAATGTGGTACAGGAAGTCACTGCTGAATTGGCTCAACTTGAACCTCGCCATGACGATTCTCTTGAGGTGTGTTTGGCCATTATAAAGCCTTACAGATCTTACTTGCTCCTTTTTATCTCTCTCTCTCTCTCTCTCTCTCTACATTCTCCCTCTGTTTTTTGTTTTGTTTGGTAATTATAACAGATTTATAACAGAATTATAACTGTCTAGTGTATGTTTGCTGTTGGATGTCTGCCCAAAAAGCAGGTCATTTCTCTTTAGTGTTCAATGTCATCAGGTCAGTTACAACCCAGCAGGAAAAACGCTTAATGCAAATATTAAAACACAACTTGCTGTACAATCGGGCATAGGATATTAAAATAATTAGCTTGTTAAATCAATGTTCACCATTTAAAAGAGAAGAGAAGTATTATATTCTTTTGACCAGTGTTGGGAGTAAAGCGCTACAAATTAACTTATTACTGTAATTCCACTTCTTTTAGCGGTAACGCGCATGCAAGTAAATATTTTTTTAATCAAGTAACACAATTACAGTTAGTTAAACTTAAATGAGTTTGTTACTCACATTACTCTCTTTTGTGAAAAAGAATGCTTGCAGACAAGAAGCTCAAATCTAGGCCCTAGCCCGGCCTGTGTTACTTAAAATGTTCTATTACACACTGTTGTAGCCATTAAAATAGTTCAGTTTTGTTTATAATGTCAAAGTAGTTATATTTCGTTTCTTTATTAAGTTAATTTAGAATAATGTTTGGAGCATTTTTTTGTTTGTTTAAAGTTCTTATTTTTTAAAGTGACGACCAAACGGCTGCAGCGTCCAACAGGTAAACCAACACTTTAGCCTCTCAAATCAACACTTCTCTTGCCTATAATAAAATCCAAAGATATCAAACACTTCAAGCATCACAATGTTAGTTTAAACGTTTATCCTATTATCACCACCACCACCGCCACCAGAGTAAAAAGGAATTTTTGATAAATTGAGGTTATGCTGATCGTAGGCGCTCTCAAACGAAATGTGCTACACAATCTAAACAAATAAAAAAATAAAAAACACCTCTCCGCTTAATTAATATAAATCCGATCTTTAATTCCCGTACTATAGGCCTATGCACATTTAACGGAGTTCACGTCAACGAAAGCAACAGATATGAGCTGCTTTTTATTCATCAGTTAATTTCAAGATCAAAGACCATAATATGAGAGAGAGCGAGCTAAGCACTGGTAAGATCATTTAGTCTCATTAGTTTTAATGAAGATGATTGTGTTTTTGAGCATCTAAGACTTACTTTCAGTTTCAATTGCGCTAGTTTGCGTGTTGGCTTGCTTCACTCATTTGCGGCAACTCGTGTTGCAGTAGCGCCATCATATCTGACTACAACATATATAGCCTATAACACACTCACATGTTTATTTTTTGACAATTTGCCAAGAGGAAAATGTACATATGTGGTTTAAACGACCAGATGCATTTACACTTGACATTTCGCCTGAAATGTGTCCCAGACCACCTTCTGAATTTGTTTGCGTAATCAGATTTAAACCCATCTCAAAATAATTTCGGAACGCATTTACTTCTGGTCTTTTCACAGTCGGATAGATATCTGGTCAGAGAAAACGAATGAAGTGACCAGGTGTAAAAAGGCCATCACTGTCCCAGCTGCTCCGAAGGAACGCTCGCTGCTGCTGCTGGACACTAAACACCGTACTATTGCTTGATTTGAAGGCCTGTTGCTGTTCATATTTAAATTTAAAAAGCAGACATAAAAGTAACTTAAAAGTTACTTTGCCTAGTAACTAATTACTTTTGATATACAGTAATTGGTAAAGTAATTCAATTACTTTTAAAATAAGTATCTAGTAACTGTAACTAATTACTAATTTTCAGTAACTTGCCCAACACTGCTGTTGTTCATTCGTTTACATGGACAACAATACTCTGATATTAACCTGATTAAGACAATATTCTGATTAAGAAACTGCCATGTTAACAGCGATTTCTAATTACCTTAATCCGGCTAAAGTCACACTCAAAGTAAACACAAATCGAATTATGATATGCAGAGTATTCCTATTTTAGTCACATTATTAAGTGTATTATAGACGTGTACACACCTTAATCACACTATTAACATTGTGTTGCAGTTTTCGCTGCATTTTGCGACAGGACATATGTACGCGGCAGTGGTCAACCAATTGACGGCAAACAAGAGAGCTTGGCTTCAAGCAACTCTCTCTCACCAGTCCTTACTTTGTGCTGTCATCCAGTACATTCGAGTTTGTCGCGGTGGCAGAGGAGGCCCGTTGCTAGAGAATTTGTATCCGCTGACGCCATGACAAATAATTAACTGCACTTGAAGCATTTGTAAAAACAAAAAAAAAGAAACAACAAAAAATGTATATGGTACCATAACGAAGACAAACTGTATGTTGATACGTGTAATTTTGGAGGGAACGTCAGACTGCAAGCCATGGGGACCTAATGACGTGTGCCATTAATCGATCTATGTTCTGTAACATGCAAAACGGGAACATGAACAGAATATTATAAAATAAACTAATGTAAACATCTTAATCAGAATATTGTCTTATTCAGATTAAGGTCAATAATTAGATTACTGCTGTCCATTTAAACATAGTCAATGTTCAAGGCTGTGCATCAAAACAAACTCCATATTTTGTGGCAGTAAACTAAAATGCTTTTGTTTGAAAGCCTCCTGATAATTCAGCTCCTCCTAAGTATGTATTGCAAGTTGGCTGGATGCCAAATTCTTGATCAATAACCGTAGACCCTGAGACCTCTGTAAGCATGCATCATTATTGATGTTGTAGGAAACACTAAGATTAGATGCCCAGCGTAAACAAAGCCTTTTTTTTGATGAACAGATGCGTTCATGCTAAAGCCATTTTCTGAATGTTCCTCTTTCCAGATCATTGACAGTATTATAGAGGAGAGTCAGAAGATTGGAGGGGAAGATCAGTTGTTGAGAGGAGAGGAGACCTGTGCAGCCTCATCTGAAGGGGAGAAGGCAGAAGCAGAAGGCTACAATGTTGGA
This sequence comes from Gobiocypris rarus, assembly GCA_023029165.1. Classification (NCBI taxonomy): domain Eukaryota; kingdom Metazoa; phylum Chordata; class Actinopteri; order Cypriniformes; family Gobionidae; genus Gobiocypris; species Gobiocypris rarus. The sequence goes on along the minus strand of CM040916.1, from coordinate 32,581,779 downwards.
GAAAACCTGGTTCCCAAAGTAGCCGAGGTGCCTCCAGTTGATCCTGATGTGACACCACATGACTCTGGTCGCGCTGAGCAGCTTCCTGATGTAAGACCAAAGGAAGTGAGGTCACAGGGCATTGAGAACAGAGCACCGGATGTGGCTGGTCCCGCCCAAGTGGGTCAGGACCAGGCTATACCACCCCCTCCTGACATTACAAGCGCTTTGGGTCAACCTTCACAACCCGCCTCCCTGCCCTGTGCAGAAACTGCTGATATTCTAGAGCAAGTCCCTTTGACTGATGCAGATGACCCTGGCCCTTCCAAACCTCCCAGACAGTTTACAGTGGAACCAGATATTGTAGCTAGCACTAAGAAGCAACCGCCCTCAAGGCCACCTCCGCCCACTGGAGCTCCACCTCCTAGGCCGCCTCCCCCCTCAAGGCCCAGCTTTTCAGCTAGTAAAAAATCCCAGGAAGTGATGCGACCAACGGGGCTAGAAGGTATGTTGTTCGAGTTTTATCTCCAAAGATGTCACTAGTTTAACAAGTAAAAATGCTGCTCTATCATTGACATATTTGCCCATAACACTATAGTGAGTAACACTTCTTATTAGTATAAAATGGACTGTGAATTTTTATGTAATGACTAAAGCAATATTGTGCTCTATGATCGGTCAGTCTCTGTAGAGCCAGCGGAAGAGCTGTGTGGATTGGTCAGTCCAAATGCCACAGTACGATGTATTACTAAAGATCTCCAGCACTCCCTGGACCTCGCTAGCGCCACTAGTGGTGATAAAGTGGTCACTGCACAGGTTTGAATTTAAAAATAGCCATTTCAAATAATATACATCTCAGATTTCACATTGAATATTTAACATCTTACATTTGTGTCTGTAATTTTGTATGAACAGGAAAACGAAGACCAGACATCAAATCCTAGTGGCAGCGAGACTCCTGGACCTCAAAGACCAAGATCTAACTCGGGCAGAGAACTTACGGATGAGGTAATGTCATTTTATATATATATATATATATATTATATATATATATATATATATATATATATATATATAATATACACACACACACACAATACGTCATCCGTTTTAGGATTTATTCCTGCAGCATTCTATGATCTAGAAAGTGGAAGGACACATTCTAAACTTTATTAGCATGGCTTATGAATATTAATATGGTGCCAGTAGTTGTTACTGATTATCTGAAACTAAATTATTCATTATATTAGGTGGGTGACCAATTGCGCATTCGTTCATTCATTCATTCATTCGTTCATTCATTCATTCATTCATTCATTCATTCATTCATTCATCAGGCATTTGATTGGTTGTTTTACCTGCAGTAGGGCTGTGACGGTGGCAGTTTTTACCACCGCGGTGGTTATTGAACAACCACCGGCGGTGGCACGGTGTTTGTGGGGTTCAGGATGGGGGATGAAACTGAAACAATGAACTAAAATACTGCGCTATGTTTAAAGAAAGCTTGAATGTCTGCTTTTAAATAAAACAATTCACATTTAAATATATATATAGTGAGATTTAAAAAATGAGGCTCAAACATCGGTTAACAAATGTGCGTGTTTATTACAGCACTATAGGCTGGTTTCTCCACAGTGTGGAGCGGCGCATTCTCCACAACCAAATACAATGCCACGTCTCTTGTCAGCATTTTCCACTTGTCACTCTCTCATTTGTATTTTTGTATTTGGCCTGTTTGGCGAAAGCCTCTCCAATACCAACCTGACCACCAGCTGGGTGTTTGCGTTCACGGGACATAACTTGTACAAACGCCAATGGATGACATGATTGGAGATGGCTCTTGAGATTTGATGTGTTCGCCCATTTAACACTTATTTTGTTTTTACAAATCCGGCAAATGGCTTCATCCTTATTTAAAGGTTCACCTTTTTCATTAAGCACAAATCCAAAATGATCCCAGATCGGTGATGTTGTATTTGGTTTCCCAACCAGGTCCATTGCTCAACAAGATATTAATTTGCGGAATGCAGAAAAAAACTGGATTTTGCCGTGCTCAAACTCGCTACTCTAAAGGAAACGCCATATATGGCATGTGAAGTATTAGCGAATTTGCTATTTTATACGCTAGTCTATAAAACTCATACAGCTAAAAGGTACAGGTAATAAGTAGCAACTGCTATTGCAAATGTTATATTCTATACAAAACTTTTTTTCCATTTCATATAGTGTGTCACGTCACGTGCACACTACCGCCGGTGGCACGGTGGTCATGGCGACCGTCACAGCCCTAACCTGCAGTTTTGTTTCTTTGTGCTGCTATGAATCACTTATAGTATAATGATTATTACTCAAGGCAGTAATCTGTATGTTTTTGTTGTACAGGAGATTCTTGCAAGTGTGATGATCAAGAATCTGGACACTGGTGAGGAGATCCCTCTGATCCAGGCAGAAGAGAAACTACCCACTGGAATCAACCCACTCACACTGCACATAATGAGGAGAACAAAGGAGTATATCTCGTAAGAGAACTGCATTTCCCATTAAGCACCACCAATGGTTCACTTCAACCTAAGACATAGATACACGAGTTAACTGATTGGGCTCCATGAAAAATATGATAAGTTTCAAGATGTTATGAAGCCCAAGATGTCCTACTGTACCATATAATCCACAATCCATCACAGAGTTGTGTAACTCTTCTGAGCTGATTTTACATGTCATGTGTGATATCAAGGATCATTTTCCTTATATGACACTCATCTTGTGCTGATGCGGTAGGGCCCTCAGGCAACAGGATTGAATCCTACCAGTAATCCGATTCGCCACACTCTCATCTGCCCTCATTTTATCAACCAGAATGAAACCTACAGACTGTTTTTCCTCTTTTGAAGGAAGAAGGCATGTAATCCTTTCTCCTCTCTCGCTCTCTTCAGATTTGAAACCACTCAAACATGAGTGGTACATTTTGGCAGGAAGTGCTTCATAATGCTGAGTTGATAACAGTTTTGTAGTTTCTGTTAGTGTGGTTAATCTGAAACAGTTGGGTAGCTGGATCTGGTCCTGGATCAGTGTTTCTCATTTTACATCAGGATTAAATGCAACCTAATTTTAAAAGGGGTTTATAGAGAACTCCTGTCTTGAAGCCAGCAGCTCTGAGTGTACGCTTTAGGGTGGGATCTCACACTTTCTTTTTTCTTGGCAGAAATGATGCAGCACAGTCGGATGATGATGATAAGTCCCAGCCTGCCCTTACAGACACAGATGGAGGGAAACTGAAACAGAGAACGTAAGAGAGATGTTTATTTATAACTGTAAAAAATACATAATTTAAGAAAATAAATTGTGCTCGACTGCTCAAACGTTTGGGGTTGGTGCTCCTCAAAGCTGCATTTATTTTATTTAAAATACAGTAAAATATTATTATTGTAGTGAAATATTATCACACTATAATAGAAAAACAGTTATTTTAGACTCCTGTGGTGGCGAAGCTGAATTTTCAGCATCTTTACTCAGTGTCACATGATCTTTCAGAAATCATTCTAGTATGATGATTTACTGCTGCTTAAGAAACATTTCTTATTATCAATGTTGAAAACAGTTGTTCTGGATAATATTTTTGTTGGAACAGTGATACAATGTTTTTATTTTATTTTATTTTTTAGGATTTGTTGGATAAATAGGAAGTTCAGCATTCATTTGAAATTGAAATGTATTTATTTGAAGAGAAATAATTATCTTTACTGTCACTTTTGATCATTTTAATGCGTTCTTACTAAATAATTGCATTTTTTTATTTTTTATAAATTACTGACCCCAAACTTTTTATTTCATTATAATTACACTTTATAATAATTACATAATTATTCAAATGTATGTAGCTTGAGGGACCAGACACCTGTTTGTTCTTCATCCTTCACTCAGTACACAGCTGAAAAAGTTTCTGGGCAAATCGGTGAAGAGAGCGAAGCACTTGGCAGAGGAATATGGAGAGAAAGCCGTGAATAAAGTCAAGAGCGTTCGGGATGAAGTATTCCACACAGACCAGGACGACCCATCATCCAGTGATGATGAGGGGATGCCGTATACCCGGCCGGTCAAGTTTAAAGCAGCTCACAGCTTCAAAGGGCCCTTTGACTTTGACCAAATCAAAGTAGTGCAGGACCTGAGTGGAGAACACATGGTGAGGAGAGCGTGTGCAACCTTTAATGTGAACTTTAACCTATTTTGTGATGTAGTTAGTTAAATACTGAGTGATTTGAACACTCCCTCTTCCCTTCTCTTTCTCTCTTAGGGTGCCGTCTGGACAATGAAATTCTCTCATTGTGGGCGGCTGTTGGCTACAGCAGGGCAGGATAATGTGGTTCGGATTTGGGTCCTAAAAAATGCCTATGACTATTTCAACAACATGAGAATAAAATACAACACGGAAGGTAAACACACACCCACACGTGCACAATCTTGTAAATAAAGATTTTTATTGTATTCAAAACATGCCGTATACTATGGCACCAAAAAGTATTTAGACACTTTCTGGTTGTCAGATGTTTTGAATGGACCTGTTTTGAGTAAAATGAATCACCACTGTGTATTTTAGCTTGAGGTTAAGCTTAATCTTTGTCTAGGAAGTAAACACTTCATCTGAAAATCAAAGCAAGCAGCGGTCTTTTAATGCACAGCACTATTGTGTTGCAGCTTTTGTAGAGCGTTTACAAAATGACTGTAACTCTGTTCTAAAACTTTGTGAGCTGTCTACTGCCTTCTAAAGCATCTTAACTCTCTTGAAACCTCATAAGTTTCTGATTCGGCAGTCTCTACGTAGGCAGCAACTTGCTGCAGAAGTAACACTGTGCATGGGAGGCGACACTCCCGAGAGATTTCAATAGAGTTTGGTGTTGGCATTTTGCTAAGCTAATGGCACAATTCTCTAATAATCATAAATATACATAGCACACACAAATATTGTATAAAATAGTACATTTTTTAAAAGAGTCTCTTTGGTTTCTCTCTTTCTCTCTCAGGTCGTGTGTCCCCGTCTCCCTCTCAGGAGAGTCTGTGTTCCTCTAAATCAGATACTGAAGGAGGGGTAAGGCATTTTTTCAGGTTTCTCTTTGTTTTTCAGGTTTCAGAGTTCATACTGAGAAATGACTGAAATGTCTCTCTCTTGCTTTCTCTCATTCAGTTTGTAGCTGCAGTGGAAGATGCAGACACTGAGGACAGAAATGTGCCATTCCGGCAGGTTCCGTTCTGCAAGTACAAGGGTCATACTGCTGACCTGCTGGATCTGTCCTGGTCAAAGGTGAGAGGATATGGTCACTCCGCTGAACGAAGACTGTATGAAACTGCTCCACTATATGAAAACACTTGTAGCTAGTTAGCTCAAAGGGGAAATATTTATAATTATTCATAACTCATTATGATTATTCATTATGATTAATTATGAATATTTGAATCAGTTAATGAGATTAACTTGATGTAGCTACATTAAAATTACAATCAATCAATCCTGTGAACACTCAGTAATGATTATAATTAATTCTAAGAGAAGTGTATTTTTCATGGCCACAGAAAAATAATTACTATCAGAGTAAAAAAAACATGCACATAAAAATTAATATTAAACCCTGCGGCTTGTGACGACACATTGATGTCTTAAGACATGAAACGATCGGTTTGTTCGAGAAACAGAACAATACTTCTGTGAAAGTGAAGTCAATGTAAATGATATGGTGTAGAGATACACGCGATAACTGTGCCAGATTGTGCACAGACCTCACTTACCGGAAGTGATCGTGCGCTGAAGGCTGTTGGACATAGTGGTGTATTAGCGGTTGTTTCGTGTCTGAAAGGTCCCATGGCATGGCATTTTTCTATTATTTTATAATGTTTCCTGAGGTGTACTTATATTGTTAGTATGATTTTTACATTAAAAAATGTCATAATTTAGAAATAAAATGCATTTTTTCTATCCTGTTATTACCCCTCTGGCTGAATGCAAGGGGCGTGTCTGCTGCGAGAATTCAGTGAAAACGCCCACTGTTGTGATTGGCTGACATCTTTGCTTTTGAAATGAGTGTTAGATTATGTAGCGGAGGGGGCGTGGTTTAGCGTGGCACTGCACTGACTGCATGCATGAGAGAGAGAGGCTGACTGCTGGGCACTCATGAATCATGGAGAGCTGGAGGAAGTTTTATTGCACAGAGTTATTAAAATAGCGCTGTGCTGTTAGCGCGAGCTTATTTGTATCAGAGTTTTGATTGCTCTCTGTAGTTGAATTACTTAATAAGGGATTTGTTTCATGCTACTAACAGAAACTATCGTTTTAGTCACTGGCTTGATTCACTGATGCATTACACTTAGGGCATCAAGACGGCGATCGACAATTAGTTTGAGTGAACTTGAATGATTAGCTACACATCAGAAATCACAGATCAGGCATTAATGAACACTGTTACTCACTGTTTGTCATGGTGCTGTCGAATCCATATCATAAAGTCTGTTTGTAAAGCCTGTGCAGACATAAACTGAATACATTTTCTCCGAATGCTATGGGAGGGCAAAGCAGAGGAAGGGGAGGTAACCTCTCCGGTGTTCACGTCATAACCGGAGAGCTTTCAGATCAGCTCATCTGGGCTGTCATTTTCTCAAAGGCAGAGAAAAACTGCCATAACTCGGTTTACACTGATCAAAATTTCAAGCCACTTGGGAACAATATTCAGGCTAGGGGAACTCATATCAATGTTGAAAAACCTCCTAAAATGAAAATTTAATGCCATGGGTCCTTTAAGACATCAATGTGTCTTCACAAGCTGCAGGGTTTAATATGGATTTGTACGTGCATGTTTTTTTTTTCTCTCATAGTTCTCATACCCTCATGTGTTACCAATCACATGCATTATAAGACTGACAGACTGCAACGGTTGTAGTTACAGATCTTCATTTGTGTTATACTGAAGAACCAAAGCATAAAACATGCATAAAAACTGTTTCTGAATACCCCCCAAAAAAAGCAATCTGACATACTGTAATGATGTAACAATGTGCTTGTCTGTGTAGAACTACTTCCTGTTGTCGTCATCGATGGATAAGACTGTTCGTTTGTGGCACATCTCCAGGAGAGAGTGCCTCTGCTGTTTTCAGCATATAGACTTTGTTACAGCTATTGCATTTCATCCTAGGGTGAGTGTGCTGCTTGTGTACTCTTTAAGATTTTGAATGTTTTTGAAAGAAGTTTCTTATGCTCACCGGACTGCATTTATTAGATAAAAAATAAAGTAAAAATTGCAGTATTGGGAAATAGTATTATTACTATTTTAAAATGAAATGTATTCATGTGATGGCAAAGCTGAATTTTCAGCATCATTACGCCAGTCTTCAGTCACATGATCCTTCAGATAGTTGCCAAGTCAACAATTACATTTTTTATGTAGTTTAAGTTGAAATATTTAAAATTAAATAAATAAAAAAACTCAATCAAATCTATTTACACACATTTAAATCACTTTCAAATTAAAATGAAAAGAGAAAATTTTAAACTAAAATCTAATTCAAAATATTACCCAAACCTGTAATAATATATCAGTGTATGAAATAACTCTGGTTTTAATGCCGGTGTTTTTCTCTCAGGATGACAGGTATTTTTTGAGCGGTTCTTTGGATGGAAAGTTGAGGTTATGGAATATTCCAGATAAGAAAGTGGCACTGTGGAATGAGGTAGATGGACAGACGCGTCTGATAACAGCAGCTAACTTCTGCCAGAATGGAAAATATGCGGTTATCGGCACCTACGATGGACGCTGCATTTTCTACGACACAGAGGTGAGTGTTTGTTCTTGTGAGCTGTACATGGGTACAATGATTAAACTGAAGGAACACAATGCACACAGCATTTATTTATAAATCAAACTATAACAATTAAACACTGATTTCTTCTTTTACCGTGTTCTGCTCAGCGCCTTAAGTATCACACCCAAATCCATGTTCGCTCCACAAGAGGCAGGAACCGTGTGGGCCGCAAAATCACTGGTATTGAGCCGCTGCCAGGAGAGAACAAGGTAAGACGCCATGTGTTCATGAAAGAGGAAAAAGATCTACTTATTGACTTCAGTATAACATTTGTCATTCATACCAAGGTGATAAAATTTGACGTTCCATCATTCAGTCTCAGTTAATGCTAACCTCCTTGTCCTCTGCAGATCTTAGTGACGTCAAACGACTCTCGCATTCGCCTGTATGACCTCAGAGATTTGTCCCTGTCTATGAAGTACAAAGGCTATGTGAACAGCAGCAGTCAGATCAAAGCCAGCTTCAGGTGAGAGAGGCAAACCTGAAAGACTACCTGCCCCGAAATGTCCATCTCTGATCTTACACTTCTACTGACAGTTGAAAAATACTAGTGAATCTCAAGGATGTCCTCTTGTTCTTGTAGTCACGACTACTCTTTCATTGTGAGCGGCTCAGAGGACAAATATGTGTACATCTGGAGCACATATCACGACCTGAGCAAGTTCACCTCTGTGCGGAGAGACCGCAATGACTTCTGGGAAGGGATCAAAGGTAATATGATGGAACAAAAATGAATCGTATACTGAGAGCAGCAGCAGTCACAGAGATATTTGGCAGTCTGTCAAATTATAATGAATTTCTGGAATGCTTGACTGACTGAAGGTTACACAGACTGAAGGTAAATAAAACCCCAAAAAATGTGATTTATGGCTTAGTGTGGTTGATCGAATAGCAAAGATTGTGATTTAATTCTGTTGTGACTTAATTTCGCAGTAAATGCTGCTCCACTTGAACTCATACCTGCATTTGCTCAGTGTTGGGTCACTTTATAGGATAGTTCATCCCATAATGAAAATTCTCTCATCACATACTCACCCTCAAGTTGTTCTAAAACTGTATGAATTTCTTTCTTCTGCTGAACACAAAAGAAGATACTTTGAAGAATGCTGGTAACCAAACAATTGATGGGAACCTATTGACTTCCTTAGTATTTTTTCCATACTTTGGAAGTCAATGGGGTCTATCAACTGTTTGGTTACCAGCATTCTTCAAAGTATCTTTTGTGTTTAGCAGAAGAGGAAATTCATACAGGTTTGGAAGAACTTGAGGGTGAGAAAATGAAACAATTTTCATTTTGGGGTGAACTATAAGGGCTCCACCATCTGCATGAAATCAAAATGGACCATATTTGTTGGCGCAAGATCTAGGCTGAATCCGAAATCGCCCCCTAAACCCTCATTTACCATTCCCTACTTTAGTCCCCTAATACAGTTCACTTGAAGGAGTGAATGAAAACGAGTGCGTGAAGTCGGACAGCCGTTGATTGTACATCGGCTGTACACGTGGGATTGAATGAGTGCAATTGAACATGTCCGCTATTGTTTCGGAAAACACTACAAATGGCTGTAACCCTCAACTAATGCCCTATGTGAGGGTATAGGGGGTGATTTAGGATTCAACCCTAGTCAAAATCAGAAAATTTGCTTACCCTCTGGAAGGGTGGTCCATCTCTGATGATGTCATACATATTCCATGTCACAATACTGAAGTCGTTGTGGACTTGACATTTAAAATAGAAGAAATTAAGACAGCCATTACTATTAGTATAATGTTACATTTGAACTGTAAAATAAAATAATTTATATGATTTTTTTTATTTGTTCAATATATTTATTTATTTAGTAGTAGTTGTAGTAGTAGTAATAATAGTAATATTTATTATTATTATATTGATATATCACAAATGTTTTGGCCAAATGTGCAGCCCTAACAATGGTTATTGTATGTATTTGGGGACTTAAATGATTTTATGATTTGTAGCTCATAATGCCGTGGTGACTTCGGCCATCTTTGCTCCGCATCCGGATCTCATCGTGCCTCAGGAGGCAGGGACAGAGAAGGCAGACTCAGACTGTAAGAGCGACAGCACAGATGACTCCGAGACCATCCCTTCAGGTACTGACTTTAACTACGGCCACTAGCATTGTGAAATCACAACAGTGCACTGCATGTGGTAGTAGTGAACAAAAGTTCCCATTCTTATTCTTTTCTTTTCCTCAGGGGCACTGAAAACAGACCACACTGAAGTTTTGCTCTCTGCTGATTTCACTGGAGCCATTAAAGTTTTTGTCAATGTTAAAAAATACTGAGTGCTTGTGCTGAATATGACACCCAGAAAGTATATATAATAATTTAAAAGCTCCTCTAAGCTTTCGGACAGAGCCACTTTACATCTAACTGAGCCCCCATTCATTGACCAAACAGCTGCTGGAGAGTGCTCTGAGAGGCGGAGATTATAAGCCCCGCCGTATTCGCAGAGAACAGGGACCCAGGAAGTTGGAAGGCGAGGACAGTTGAGGAGCAGGGACAGACGTTACAGCTAAATGCATCTTTCTTTACCTTCCTTTCTTTTTAATTTGATTTTGTCTGGAGAGATATTGTTGTATTGTTACTGTACATGCACAAAAGGGCTTTAAATTGCACAGATCAATGATGCCATTTTAATGGATGAGTGAAACTGCAAGCCTGTATGGAGACAGAATTGATATGAGAGCCACAAGTGGTCAGCCCCACACACACTCACACACACACACTTTAATTTCCCCCTCCACACTTTAACCCCAAAGTCAATGTTTCTGGAAAACAACATGAGCACTAACTAAACTCATTTCAATTTAAAAAATCTTGGTCAGTGTTTTGTTGTAAAAATAATTGAACTTGATTTTTTTTTTTAATGTACGACTCCATAAATAAAAAAATTATATATATTAAGATTTTCCCATGTGTTGTCTGATCTCTATGTGTGCAGTAAAATTATTTTCTTTATAATTCTTCCTTTATATTTTAAGAATATATTTTCTGGTCTTTTGTATAAAAAGTTTACAACCCCCTGCTCTACTCAAGTATGTGAATGCAAATGTTATCAGCTACGCAAGTTTGAATTTGTTGCACGTTACAACGTCACAGGAGTATGAGTTTTATTCTAAATTCTCTAATAAGAATGTGGAAATTGATGGCCTGTGTTCTTTTTGTAAATGTGCGGAATATTTGCACATTCATTTTTTTGATTGCCCCATCTCAAAATTATTTTGGTCTGACCTAGGCTCTCATATATTTGATTTCGCCAATGTTGCACAATCTTTTAGATCTTTCGAAGCAAATATAGTTCTAGCAGTTAGTTTTATTCTGAGCGTCCTACTATCACCATTTATAGAAATCAAAATAATACTGTATGTTTATAAAGAATTGCTTTATGAAAACTTTTTATATCATGTTCACACCAACATGTATCCTTCCACAATTGTTTTTATTGTAAAGTTTGGAGGCAGAGGGGTCCATCTTGCAGCATTTTTTTAAACACCGGATTTAAAACAAAACGGAAATAAAACAGTTTACAAAACAAAAATAAGATCTGTACAAGTTCACACTTCATCTTAGAAAAATTCAGCCAAGCCCAGGGTTGTGATCGCAGCAGCCACACAGAGGACCGTTCAGGAAACAAATGTCTGTAATCAAAGCATTGTGGAATAGAAACACATTGATGTTTGTGACGAGAGCAGTCCATTCATAGGCTCCATCAGGCTGTGTTAAGAGATGACTGCAGAGGTCACAAGGTTTAAAGGGACAGAGTTCAGTGTTTGCTCTTCTTGGTCTTTTTGTGCGAGCGATGTGGTGATCGGGACGAAGACCTCCAGGATTTGTGCTGTGGTGATGGTGATCGAGAGCGTTTTGACTTCCGTGGTGATCGAGATTTTGTTCTTCATGAAAGACAAAGAGTGGTAAAGGGTTAATGCTAAGTTAAATCCACATATACATCTTATGGCAACATGACGTAAACATTAAATCATAGCTTTTATTCTCACTAGCTGTGACCACAACCATCAGGGCATTTCTGTGTAGCCACACATACAGTGTACTCTCACTGCTTCAAAATCCAACTTCACAGAAATTAAACACACTACTGTTCAAAGTTTAGGGTCAATAAAATGTATTTACTAAAGAAATGAATGCTTTTATCCGTGAAGGATGTATTAACTTGATCAAAAGTGACAGAAAAGACTAATTATATAAAATCAAAAAATTATTTTTGTTTTAATTTTAGGTTTGAATAATTTGACTAAACATTTCTTGCTGTTCTTTTAAACTTCCAATTAATCAAATATTCAAATCACAGTTTCCACAAAAATATGAAGCAGCACAACTGTTTTCGACACTGATAATAATAAAAATAGATGTTTCTTAAAGACCAGATGATCATTCAAATGATTTCTGAAGGATCATGTGACACTGAAGACTGGAGTAATGATGCTGAAAATTCAGCTTTACCATCACAGGAATAAATTACACTTTATAATATTTTCATATAGAAAACTTTCACAACAATATTATTTTTTACTGTATTTTTGATTAAATAAATGCAGCCTTGGTGAACATAAGAGACGTCATTCAAAAACATGAAACATCTGACCAGCCCCAGACTTTTGAATGGTAGTGTATGTTCTGATTGGCTGTTTTTAGATTTTAGTGTGGTGAGACAAATTACTTGTTGCTGATAACTTGACGCCTTCATGCCTGGTTTGGACACTGTGAATGACTATTTTTGAATAATAATAAGGGGACTTTGTGTTTAATTGCTAATTATGATTATCAAAGTGTGTGTGTGATGAGTGCATATGGAGGACCAAATTACTCAAAATGAAATAATTAAATAAATAATGAATTTAATAAAACAGCAATTAAATGTACCAGTTTATTCTGAAATAATTAAAAAAATGATTAACTAATTCATTTAATTAAATATTAATTAAATAATGAATTAAATAAATGTGTCTATTTTGTAAATGTATTGCTTAATATATTTCACAATTACCTCTTCCACACACACTATTGTTATGTTTAAAAATCTAGTTTTTCATCATTAAATGTGCTTTTTCAAAAAGCCGTTTTTCATAATAATATGCTGCATTTATGAATGACGCCTATTTAATGAATCATGCATTTCCAAAGCATGATTTTCCCAAAGATTTTTTTCATAATAATAGAGGACATTTCACAAACGCCAGTCAACAGGCAGTGGGCGGTGCTTGACGCTGATTGGTTTGACGTTGAAGAGACATACATGACAAATCAAACTTTGTGTGGTGTGGTGACATCACGGAACACCAAGGGTGCTTCTCATTTCTTATTTGTGACTGAAAATGTATTTTGACTCTGTGGCTGTGTTTAAGGACTTGGCACTTAATGTGGAGTGAAAGACTTTTGGACTCTGGCATATTGTTTTATTTGGTTGTTAAATTTGATGTCACGCGGCAGCGCTTCAGGGTCCAAAAGATCATACCAAATCTCATACCACAAGAAAAACAACAAACGGTGCTAATATACACACACAATGTAGTGTAATACTACAAAAATGCAGATGCTGCCAGCAGATCCTTTATGTCATTGAATCCAGATAACAGAGCATCTTCAAACAAACCATTCTCTTCTACATCATCTGCAAATAAAAGCAGTGCGTTTTTATCTTGATCAATTCCTACACCATATTAATTTCCAATCAATTCCCCAATTTCACCTTGCCAGACCCAGACAGACAAAAATAATCAATCTGAAAGGATTATCCAATCAGCATCAAGCACCGCCCACTGTCTGTTGATTGGCATTTGTGAAATGTCCTCTATTATTATGAAAAAAATGCTTTGGAAATGCATGATTCATTAAATAGGCGTCATTCGTAAATGCAGCATATTATGATGAAAAACGGCTTTTTGGAAAAATAGATTTTTAAATATAACAATAGTGTGTGTGGAAGAGGTAATTGTGAAATATATTAAACAATAAATGTTGTGTTTTCATGAAATTTTACAAGATAAATAGATACATTTATTTATTTAATAATTAATTAAATAAATTAATTTGTTAATTAGGAAATTAATTAATTATTTATTTTAATATTTCAGAATAAACTGGTACATTTAATTGTTGTTTTATTTAATTATTTCATTTTGAGTAATTTGATCCTCCACAAGTGCATACCTCTCTCTCCTCTCTTCTTTGTCTCGACTCCTTCCTCTACTCCTTTCTCTGTCCTCACTCTTTCTGCTTTTCTCTTTATCCCGTGTTTTACTCCTGTCTTCTCCTTTATCTCTCCGCTCATCTTTTTTGGACCGGTCTTTCTGTTTCTGTGAATATTTGTCTTTCTTTTCCTGGTCATCCTTGTCAAACTCCTAAAGAAGGAGAGACAAAAAAGAAAAGGAAAGAAATATGAAGTGAGTTAGTAAAGCTTTTTTTACCTTGAAATATCAGTTTCAAAAAAAAGTACCATCAGCATAAATATGATATTTTAAGATGTCAGTGCAAGTTATTTTCAGTTAAAACCGCTCAAACATGCATTCAGTCTTACTCTCATGCAAGTCAGGGTTAGTTGACTAAAAACGGGACTTGACAAAAGCAAGAAAAGTTTGACTTAATAAGTACATTTGACAGAACTAAGGCTACATTTAAAAATAACTGACAGATTAACAGGAATCAAAGGCATAGGCTATAACTTTTTCTGTCGTCTTTATTTAGAGTTGTAGTGAAGTCATCTAACAGTCCCATCTAAGGATAGCATGCATTTTATAGCATTTCATGGCAGGTTATCTTTGAAATTTTGCAACCTTGCAAACCTATCTCTGCTAGATTATAATAGTCTATACTGTCAAATGTATATTATGTGCAGTGTGGCCTACTGTGTCCCCAACATTTGATTCCATACACACATTAAAATGCTTAGCACACTATGTGTTTGGGAGAAAACTAAACAATTCTTCATTCCTCTGTTATTCCTTTTATTATAGTTGTTATATAGCTCATTATCAGTGAACATGGTTTTTCTTGGCCTTTTAAAATCATTTAGCTTGTCAACAAATGTAAAGCTATCCACTGTAATTATGACAGTGGATTCCACACACTTAACTGATAATACACAAAACTACATACAGTTGCTTTAAGTTAAATATGCCGTATCAGAACTCTCGGCATATGCATGTATAATATATGTACATTTTGCTGATATCAAGGTCAAATGAGAAAATTTACCATGAAAAAATCTCTTACGGCTAGAATGCACTAAACAACTTTTGCCCCTATTCTGGAGGTCTGGAGGAATTTACACTAGTTTCTGAAAGTCTTCACATTTGAGTTAACAGATTTCACAGAAAACTGGATAGAGTTCAGACTACTAATCCATCCAATTAGATGATATCAAACATGTTCAATATTTTGGGGCGATTTTAGAACACACATTGTTTTTATTTATGTATGATGCCTAGTGTTTTGTAATTTGTGATTTTAAAAATTATGTAGTGTATTCCAACCTTTAGTGTGATATCAAGTTTTGTATCATTATAGTACAATAAAACTGGTACACTGTACTTAAAAAAATCTGCACCAAAATTATCTGTTATATTTTTTTAAAACCTTGTATTGTGTTATTGCAGTTGATTATGTTTGAGAGTTGTGTGTACCTTCTGTAGCAGTCTGTTTCTGTAATGTTGAACTTGCTGTTGGAGAGTCATACTGGACTTCTTCTGTCGCTTACCTGATTCCAACTCATCCTGGAAATTCATTACCTTCACCTGCAATATGCAAACACACTTTTATAGTGTTTGGCAGCACAGTTAAGCCTTGTTTATACTCGACGCGTCCGCACGAGTGCAAGGGTGCGCGCGGCAAAAATGACGTCAACGCGGAGTGTGCGATCGGGCGCGTTGAGAGCGCGAGACCCCATTTCGCCTGGCGGTGTGCACGTCAAATTTTGTAACTTTGCGTGCCGCTCCACAACAACGAGTTCGAGGCGAATCTAGCCGAACATGATTTTTCATCACACCGTCACCCAGTTTGCGCATCTAAATCATTTGCTTATATTTACAAAATAAGCCAACAATAGCAGAAATAAGCCATTTTAATGAAAATAAAGATCCATGTTTAATACAAATGTTAACGAAACTATATTGAAAACGTTTAGAGAAATTAGAAAATGTTCAAGAGATCGTAAATTTAGTTGTATACACGTGTACATAACTTGATGTAATGTCTAAATAAATCATATTAAGGTTTACTGAGTTTTACACAATTTTTTTGTAGCGTGGTTTTTGGTGAAGTGTACTGAAATATCGTCACCTCAGAGCCATAACCTGTGTACATTAATTCTTCTCAACATTGTTTCCTGATGGTTTATAGAACAATTACTCTGCGTAGCCCTCTGTCGTTTCAGAGAAAAATACAACGGCGAGCGTGTCGAGTATAAACGCCTCGTCCGGTTGCGGAGGAGCGCGCGCAGTCAGCGGAGGCTCGCGCTGCGGAACCTGGCGAAAGTATAAACAAGGCTTTAGCTTTAAAGCTATGTCTGTCTGTGAGTGTGTGGGAGGGAGAGAGCAAGCGAGACATGAAATACTGAGTGAGTGAGTGACTAACCTCCAGTTCTCGGAGACGTGTCCTTTTGCTTTCAGACAGCTCAAAGTTTTTCAGAGAACTCTTAAACTCTGCCCCCTCATACCTGCTGGGGCTGTCAGCTTCGTCACTGCTGATATCAGAATCACCGTTCTCCTTTAGGCCACTGCATGAGAAAAAAGGCCAGGAAACAATGAGGTAACCCCTCTTCATAAATCAATGTATATAGCCTAAGATTTACTAAACAACTTTGCAAACATACATGCATAAGTAAAAACTTTAGCCAGGTAATGTTTAGTGGGTAGTTCACACAGATAAGGTAATAAAAAAGCATGTGACTTCATGAGGCTGTTAAAATGATCCAATCATGTGAAGAAAAAAAGAATCATCAACTTATCACAGAGAAGAATATATAAAATCATCCGTCAGGCTCTTACCTTGAATTAATCTCAGTGTCTGAGTCATTCTTGGCTGAAAGAATGATAAGAACAGTTTAAAATGGTGCAACAGTTTAGCTGAGTTTGAATGGATATTAGTCTGAGAAAATCAGTTCATAAAAAGGGGGTGAAAATGGTCATGTGTTACTCTTTGTGTTGTGATTGTACCTGAGGATTCTGAATCCACCTTCTCCCATTTGGAAAGTGCGACAGTGGGTAAAGTCTTATCTGAGCCATCATCAACTGCATCAGACATAAAAACAAGCACAGAAAGGAACTTAAAAATGATATAACAAAAGCAATATGAACATTGTATATTTTTGTACACTTTCACTGTTCAGATGAGAAAGTAGGCCACAACTAAACATCAATAACATAGTAAAATTGCAATATTGTAATGAACAAGATTTATAAACATCTAAAGACCTCAGCGTCTGACTACCTACATGGCACACCATCAATATCATCTATTGAGTTTCCTAGGGGAACACCGTCAATGTCGTCAACTGGTACTCCATCTATAGAGGTTGGATCCCAGGTCATAGGCGACCCATCAAGGTCATCAAGGGGAGTACCATCAAGTTCAACTCTGTCTAGAGGAACACCATCTAACGGCGCTCCATCCAGATCAGGAGATTCAGGCTAGTGAAGAGGTAGGCAAATTAATATTATACATAAAATAATCTATAAATAAACTGCATATGGTCTGTATAGTGTTCTATCTATTGGCCATAGCTCACCTCTGCTCTCTCAATGACTTCCTCTCCAGGTTTAATGAGTCCCAGGAATATATTCTGCAGTTGGATCAGGAAGGAGTCTGGATAAACTGCCCAGTCCTCCCACGCACGAAAACATCCCATGATCCTTTGCTGCAGAAAGAGAGAAATGTAAGAGAGAATTGTATTTGGGGAAAGGGATCACAGATCTCTGTAGGGGAGGAGATCAAGACAGACGAAGTGCTAAAACAGACTGTTCCCACCTTAAACTGCTCTGCCTGGAGTCGAGCCTGGATGTTCCGATATGCTTCACTGATGTCTCCAAATATCTGAGGCAGCTTTGTCTCAAAACTATTGCACAATAAAAAGAAAACACTTTTCTTTAGACACAACACTGAAGTTGTGATGTAACTGAAGTAGCGACAGGTCTTTTCTTCAATACTGTAACGTACATTCAAGTGAAACAAAGAAGAAAAAAAAAAGTGTAGTGGGGACTTCAATCCACTGGTTGATGATTGGATGGAGGCAGACCTGAATGTAAGTTTGCTGTTGATCACAAGAAAGGGTTTGGACTAAAGTTGACTAAATGATTGGAGAGGTCCAGTATACGTGATCAAAGAGAAGTTTGTTCTTCCACCAGAAAATATTAAAAATTTTATTAAAAAAAAGTGCATGGATGAATGGTTTCGCAATGAGATCAATCACATGCATTTAGAAAATAGTTTCCATTTAATGGCAACTTTAGGACAAAAATCTTAATCATGTCAATGCTATAGGTTCAAAACTATTTCAAGACGCTTAAGAAAAGCACAAAAACAATCAAGAAAAACATAACATACCAAACAAACATTCTGTACAATTGACTCACAATTTGCGGTAATACGACGCATTGGCCACTTTGGCACAGGAGTTGTAAAGGATGTCAGATATCAGGTAAAGTCTGGCAATCTGCAAAACACAAGACATCAGACAAACTGTCCAAAAGTGTGAAGAAGAGCTATGCAACAAACACCAGCTGTGAACTCCAACTGTGTCTTTGTACTACTGTAGATGCGTGTACCTTCTTCTGCAGTGGTGTGTGCGCTATAGCCAGAGATTCAGTGATGCAGGAGACAACCTCCTCGGCAGCCTCCGCTCTCTCTAGGCAGAACAGCATTGCATCACCGATTTCATCTCTGCGAGGAGTCAGCCCTCTCAGCAGGGCTTCCAACCGCTCTCTGTGCCTGAGACATAACACAAACATTCAACATGTACATGCATTACAGGGCCAAAGGAATGTGCTCTACAAGCCTATGTGCATTTTGTTTCAAAGGAAAAATGTGCATAAGAAAAGCAAAGCAGGCTACTACATCTATTTTTGAAACACATCCTTACTCTGCCTTCAATTGCCCTTTCTTTGGCTCTTCCTCTTGTGAAGGGAAGGATATCTCTTCTATTTCCTCATCGCCATGGAGATACGGGTTAAGGAGAGGAGGCTTCCAAAGAGAGCCGCCCCTAAACATTCTGAAAGGGGATGTTCTCCATTTATTTGGGTTTTCTCCCTGAGAGAAGGACAGAGAGACGGTGAAAACAAATATGGCATGATTTATCTTTCAGAGTAAGACTGTGTCTGGCCAAGAAAGGCTCATTTACCTGTAGAATGGAGTAGAGCTTCCATCTGTAGTACACATGCTCCTGACTCTTATTATCAAACAAAAACCTGCAACATTAACCAGACCAGGGTTGAACATCGCATTCAGACTTTAGAAAATATTTGACCCAAAATTCTAAAAGTTCTGTCATCATTTACTCACCCTCATGTTCTAACCTGAATAATTGTCTTTCTTCATGGAGCACAAAAAGAGAGATTTAGCAGAATGTCGATGTTGCTCTTTTCCACAACAAAAGGGAATGGTGGGTAATATCACTAATGTCAAATGTTATTGGTTCGCATAAAATTTAAATATGTGCATATTCAAATTGCACAAATAAGACCGTCAACATTTCTAAACTTCAATATCGTGTGGCTTTGGAAGACTTGTATAGTTAATATAGCGCACAAGCCATATAGACTGCTTTGTGTCATGCTATTACCTTTCACAATGTATGAAAAAGAGAAGCATGAACATCCTGCCTAATGTCTCCTTTTGTGATTTACGGTAAAAAGAAAGTATAACTGGTTCAAAGACATGAGGGCGAGTAAATGACCATTTTTATTTTTGTGTGAAAGGTGAAGATGATGAATAGGTACAAAACAATGCAAGCTATCCAAGAATATAAAAATTAAAAAAAAATTCTATAACAAGCAGAATTCTCCTCGCATACCTGAAGTCTGGGTTGTTCTTTTCCCGGCTCATGATGATGGCTTCAAACATGGGACCTTCTCTTACCACAAACTCAATCATTCTGTGTATTAAGCCCAGCAGGTTCCTATCAGCCACAAAAGAGATGGATGAGAGAGTGAACAAGGGCACTCTCTTCTCTTCTCTTTTCAACTTTCTCAATCACCCCATATAGTCCTTACAGCCTTACCATGTCAGTTCTATCTTTTTTCTTCTTTCATTTTCACTGTCTGGCAGTTTGAAACTTGTATTTTGCTCTGAGTTTTCTGTCCACTCCAAATCAGATAGCTTTCTGATGTTACCATGGCCCATGAGACCGTCTGGGAGTGTGTTTTGCTATAAATGTAAGCTCCTGAAGTTCACAGAAAGGCCACTGTGTGACATTCTACACATTTTCACAGTAGTAAATACTGGGTATAAAATGATTTATATTCCTTAAACCGCAACTGTATTAACAGAATAGTGAAGTTGCTGATGTTGCTAAAGATGGGTAACCTCTAAGCATGTAAATGTATCTGGGAGCGTATGAGTGATTGCCTAAGATCAGTGATGTACAACAGTAGCTTTCCGATGATCTAACCACTGTGATTTAGACGTCAGTCTACAGGTGAGTGTGCTTGTGTGTGTTTCAGTGGCAATGGTGTTTTAATAAATGGACAGAGAATGTGTACCTTTCTGGGGGGATTACCACTGTCACTACGGCCTCGGACAGAGTCTGTTCATGACGTCAAACCAAATGATGAAGATACAAAAATACAGTGAGTTTATATTTAAACAAACTGCAGAATATTCATGATTAATATCATCAGCAGCAGCTAAACCTCTGGAAACATGCTCCGCAAACAGACGAGTTCATCTCAACGCTGTTTCTGGCTCTGTCTCGGGGACATTCTGTGTATTTTACACTGCGTCCACCAACCTGTATGGCTTCACTAAGGTCATTGGCTCTTTTTTATTCAAGTATAAAGCCCACAAACAAATGAATAAAAAATGAGTCAGCCCAAAGATACAATTGCCAAATAACCTAAACCCATATAAACCCAAATCATCTCTGACATACCAATGGAAATGTCTAGGAAGCCAGACAGGATGGTAGGAATGAAGTGTCTCTTCTTACACAGGATGTCCCCCAGGCTTATGAACATCAATGATTTTACAACTGACCAAGATTACTGCAGTGTTTCTGTACAGATTCCTGGTTTAATCTGCTTGTGATTCTTTGTCTGGTACAATATACATACACGAGTCAAATCAAGCAACTCAAATAGTCTAAAGTGTTAACACAACAGTGTGAATTCACACTGAGAGTTGATTCTGTAACTTTCCTCAAAAAAAAAAAAATGTTTCTCACAGATCACATGCCTCTACATATTATATACTATTGTTCAAAAGTTTGGGGTCACTTTAATTCTTTTAAGAAATTAATTATTTTATTCAGGCAAGGCCACAAAAAATGTAATTGATCAAAAGTGACAGCAAAGTCATTTAAAATGTTATAAAATGTTTCTGTTTCAAATCAATTCTGTTCCTTGGAACCTTTTTTTTTATTTATTAAAGAATCCTGAAAAATAATGTATGATGGTTTCCACAAAAAATATTAAATAGCACAACATCATTCATATTTCAACATTGATAATAAAATGTTTATTGAGCTGCAAATCAAAATATTTTATTTCTGAAGGATCGTGATACAGTAATGATGCTGATAATTTAGTTTTGCCATCGCAGAAATAAATAACATTTCAAAGTATATTAAAATAGAAATACAGATATTTCACAATATTCGTTTTACTGTATTTTTGGTAACACTTTACAATAAGGTTGTATTAGTTAATGCATTAGTTAACATTAACTAATGATGAACTGCACTTATAAAGCATTTATTTATCTTTGTTAATGTTAATTTCAACATTTACTAATGCATTAATAAAATCTTGTTGACATTAGTTAATGCACTGTGAACTAACATGAACAGATGTATTTTTATTAACTAACGTTAACAAAGATTAACTAATGCTGAACAGAGATGTTGTTCATGGTTAGTTCATGTTAACTAATGCGTTAACTAATGTTAACTAATACAAACTTATTGTAAAGTGTTACCGTATTTTTTGATCAAATAGACAATCCTTAATGAGCTTAAGAGACTTCTTTCAGAGAAATGTTACCCCACAAACTTTTGAACAGCAGTATAATTCTCTGATGTTTAAAGAAAAATAATACCAAAATATTTGATCTAAAATGAAACGCTTTGATTCCATTCAGAGTCCAAAATTGAATTAGCCTCTTTATTTATCTTAATACTCAGCCATGATCTTTGTATCAACCTAAATCCACTGGACAGGAATCTCGTTTTCTTTAGCTACTTTTTATTATTTAATGATAAAAAGTACTTTTTTTACTCAGTAGTGATCCATGCTCCCAGAACACTTTGCCAGCAGAAAAACCTTTAACAAAGATCTTGACTTCAGCATACCAAACTCTAGACCAGGAGACAGTGTGTGTGGTTACCTTGTAAAAGTCTTCCTGTGAGCGACTGCGTGGTTTGGTGAAGTCATTTCTGAAGCGGTCTCTGGGTTGGGCGTTGAATGGCAGTCCGGAGGGTGGAGGGGGGGCAGTGGTCTTCAGCACCCCGATTGGGGTGTAAAGAGGTTGTGGAGGAATACGTACTGCCTTACCCCAACCCAGTTTCATTTCAAAACCCATTACTGTTTTACCTGCAAAACACAGACACCAGAGCTCAAAGGTCAAAACTGGCCAAGTACCTCCTTTGCAGGTGGCAGTCTGTCTCATTTACACTGGTTTGAGGACCGATGATGTCTCACCGTCCAGCGCAGCCAGAGCACGCTCTGCATCTTTCCGTGTCATGAAAGCAACAAAACCGCGGTTGGTGACTCTTGTTCTCTCCTCATCAGTGCGAGGCCACATGATCTTTACACTGGCCAGAGGGCCGTATTTCCCAAACTCCTTACAGAGCATCTCCTCTGTCATCTAATGAGACAGTCAAAGCTTAGTAAATAAGTGTAACACACCTGTGTAATTACAAGAGTGCCATATGGTCACTGTTATGCAGTTTGTTAAAGCATAACCATGTGATTTTTGTGCTGGCCAGATTTTTCCATGAATTATATGGTAATTAGTAGACAAAATGCTGTGGGTCTCTTTTCACCTTGGGGTTGATGCAGCCGATGTACAGGTTTGTTGTGTTTGGCACTGCAGGATCATCATCAAATACTGCACACATAATACGTAAAAAGGTTTTAGGCTTTCAATGGGTTTCTAAAGAGAAACATGTGGCGTACGCTTGTCAGACTTACTTGATCTTCGTGTCAGAGGTATATCTAGATCTGGGTATACGCCTCCAGAGTCCCCTTTCTTTCTTTTGTATCGCTCCTCTCTTTCCTCCTGTATTCTGAATGACAGATTGAATAAAGTCAGAACACTTTTTTTAGCTAAAATTTTGTAACACTCTTTAAAAGTCATAATGAACTGGAAGTAGCGACAGATCTTTTCCACTGGATTGTGATGGATTATTGAAAAAGAACAAATGTTTTATTTGAATCTATGCATCGTTGGATTTTGAGATATGGGCGATGAGCTCAAAAAAATTGTTGCAATTGCAAGCTTGTGGTTGATTGTGGAGTCCAGCATATTTCACCAGAGAGAAGTCTGTCGTTTTCACCAGAAGTGAATGAAACAAACATGGATAAATTGTTCACAATAATATCATGCATTTTAAAAAACAGATAAAGGTTTTATTTGATTTAATTCAGACAAATATACAGATCCTTGGCTTTTTGTTTGAGATGACCAAGACAGAAAAATAGAAAGTAAACAATGAAAGAAACACTGACTGTTTTAATTCTTCTTTAAAAAGCTCCAGATTACTCTTCTTCTTCTCCTCTGTTTTCTTTTTAACTGCCTAGAATGGAAAAACAACAATGATGTTATGCTAAATATTGTATTTTGTGGTTGGCAGCTAAATGCATTGAGTCATGTATACTGATTATGATGATCATCTTGTTTCTTCTGACCCAGTCTTACCTCTCAATACTGAGGATATTAAGCTCATCTGATTACAGTAGACAGAAGCTCACTTACAGCTTTTTTAACTTCTGTAGGTTGAACAGGTGAGGCATTCTGAGGTGGAGAATTGAATTTAGAGGCGGGTCTGTAGAGTTTGCTCTTCTTCACCTCTGCGGCTTCTTCCTCTGAGAGGTGAACAACAAACACATGCAATAGTAACTCACTCATTCTTCCACTTGAACTAACAGCTTGGATCTATGATTTTTAGTAGTCCACCATTCTTTTTTTTCCTGCAAGCAACATATAAGGATAACACTAAAACACCGTAAGCTTGAAAAGTTCAGGGAGTCAGTAACTAGATCACTGGTTTACTGTTTCAAACTAATGGAATCTAAAGAGACACATACTCAAACACCCAACAAAGAGACTTACAGTAACAGTAGAGAACATATTTTATATTTCAGAAATCTGAGCAGTGATGTTATTAACTAAAACTACAATTAAAACTATTAAACATATCTTTCGATAATAAAAAGTAATCAAATATAAGTATTAGATAAAAACATAAAGAGCAAAAGAACTTAAATAAAAATGTGATATGCTGCCTAACTGAAACAAAACATGTTAAAGTAGTAAAAGTATTAAAATTTAAATAAAAATAAATTTAAGCCAAATACTGAATATGAATCAGAGACATGAAACAGAAATGCACAACAGCTCACCTTTAGTTGCATTTACAATGCCTCCTCGTACAAATGTCTTCACTCCACTTTTGTCATTAGTGTCAAAGGAAGCTAAAAATTCCTCAAAGACTTCAGCAGCTTTCTCCTCCTCCTGAAAACAGTGAGACAGAGAAAATACTTATTAATCATAATGGTTTTAATCATCTTGTTTGTTTGTTTTTATAGGCTACACATTTTTTTAAACTAATTACTACTATTCTAAAGAGCCGCACATTACATGATATTACGGCCAAGAATAATGAATTAATTCACAAATTTAGCCAAAGTTTGGTTAAATCATGGTCACATTGTACTAATTCATTTCCTTGTTTTAATTTAGTGAAATGTACAGTAGGCGATTTCAGAGAAATGCTGTTGAACGTGGATCGGACCGAACACCACAGCACTTGTAGCCAATCAGCAGGGGCGGGCGTGGGGAGACGCTCATGATGGGGAGGAGAGAGAGTGAGCACGAGGGAGATTTGAAGAAAGACTGTTGAAAGAAAGATGGCTGAGAGTGAGAGATATTATAAAAGAGAAAAGGTCAGAGGAATATCACTGGAAAAATATGGGTTATGATCAGATTTAGAACCCTTGTTAATATATTAAAAAGCTTTCCAGAACTGTAGAGCTGTTAGAGAGCATGAAGGCCCGAAAATGGACACCAAAGTTGCATTTTTCTGCTCCATAAGTGAGTAACATTGCTTTTGCTATGTTTCACAGGACAGATATGCTGTTTTTGAAATGTTAGCTATAGTAACAGGACATTGTTTGTCTGAACCAGGTGATCTTCTGGAGACTAACAACAAACTGTTGCTTGTATAGCCTACTCTTGTCAAGTCAAGTCAAGTCAACTTCATTTATATAGCGCTTTTACAATGATGATTGTTTCAATTTTGCAACAAAATTTTATTTCGGCTATACGTTTGATTTGGAGAAAACGGTGATGTCATCAGCTCATTTCAATTTATCATAAAGTGATAATGTGGGCAGATCAGAGATATAGTTAAATAGTTTAGTAATTAATTTTATTTGGATATTTAGTTGAAAATTTTGATCAAAATTTTAGTGCCCCCAACAAAGCAAGCCATGTCAGAGGCAACAGTGGCAAGGAACCAAAACTCCATCAGGGCATAATGGAGAAAAAAAAAACTTGTGTATTCTATTTTTGTTTTGTTTTGTTCTTTCTTGTCATTTGTTCATCATTTTTGCTTTATTTTTCAATAAGCATTATTTTGCTAAACTTAAAATAAAATACGGTAACACTTTACAATAAGTTTGTATTAGTTAACATTAGTTAACGCATTAGTTAACATGAACAACATCTCTGTTCAGCATTAGTTAATCTTTGTTAACGTTAGTTAATAAAAATACATCTGTTCATGTTAGTTCACAGTGCATTAACTAATGTCAACAAGATTTTATTAATGCATTAGTACATGTTGAAATTAACATTAACAAAGATAAATAAATGCTTTATAAGTGCAGTTCATCATTAGTTAATGTTAACTAATGCATTAACTAATACAACCTTATTGTAAAGTGTTACCAAAAATAAAGAGACATCCACTCTTGCCTTGTGTTTGTGTATTTTGGGGGCGGAGCAATGTAAGGAGGGTTGTGTTTGTTTGGGTTGATATCAAACAGAAATCACTTATTGCACCTTTAAATCACAGCCACAATTAAACCAAAGCAAGGGAACGAATTAATAAAACATGGCCACTAATTCGATATCTTAAACACATTTTGCTGACAAAAACGTACCTTTTTCTTCATTTCCTCTTGTTCTCTTTTCGTTAGTGTCCTCTTCACCCCCACAGATTTCCCTTTTTTGTCTGCCATGTCAACTCTCTAAAATACAACAGAAATGTACTGTGACTCAGATCACTGTAATGCCATCTATTAAATCACATAATCACTTATTCAGGATTGGGGGGACTACATATAACAATTAATCAGAACTATTCTAGTGGTTATACTAGTCTGGGCTGCGTTTCCCAAAAGCATCATAAGTTGTTTGTAGAACAATTGCCACCAATGGTCTCTACAAACAACTTAGGCTTATGATGCTTTTAGGAAAAACAGCCCTGAATGTTGGGGGTCAAGACCCTGCATACCTGGAAAAAAAAAATCCCAAAGTATGTGACTTAATGACAAGATTTCTGAAAATAAGAGTGACATTTTTTGCACTCCATCAATATGACCTCTTGGTCAGCAAGATGCAGGACTGGTAAAGATGCAAAGCATCGGTCTTATTATGAGACCTGCCTTATTACGAGGCAATTTTACTGCACACTAAGACACATTGTTCGTGTATGATTCACGACACGAGAAGACTACCATAATGGCACTATTCGGTTTTATAAGTTACAGCATTATTTTTCAATGGTCATAGTTGGTGGTGTCTCCATAACTCAATATGCGACTGTCTCCGAACCTAGCGAGCTGCCTACCTAGACAGCTTTTGTGGGCATCACAGACGCCGGCAGTCTCCCCAAAAGCTGTCTAGATGGGAATCTCACCAGGTTGGAAACACAGCCTGTATGTGTAAGTTAGCGTATGGGCTAACACCTCTAAGTTAGTCCTCCGGGCCTCCTTTAAACCTGACAACATTCTGCTGTCAGCTGCTTTAACGCCGCGGGAGGAAGTAACGGAAGTAACCTAGCTGATGCTGCAACCAGTTACACATCTGTAAACAGTGGATATAGCGACTTACACAGATCTTGCGTTGCAAAAACGAAACCGTTCGTTTGTTGTTAATCCGCCATTTTGAATTCACTAGAAATGGAAATAGCGGAAAAATGACGTCGCGTTACAAACACCAATCAGAGCTGAAAACGCCTGATTCTGCGACTGCGGTGGATCTCTCCCGTCGCTTGTGTGTTAAGCGAATATTCACGTCTAATATTAGAAAGCTTTTATATAAAAGGGTGAAAGAGAGTACAAGTATGATCTTATTCGTTATAATTTGATTATTTATAGATGACAAGAACATGAACAGGCTGGAAGTAATAACATGAGGTTTGTCATTGTTCAGTGAAGGATTGTCAAAGTTAGTTTATGAGGCTGTCAACCTGCCTGGTATTAATTTTGACAACTAATTTTCACAACTAATCCATGTTTGATACTTGCTCATGTGCTATTACTTTCCCACCAAAATGATGACATTTGGGAATGGGATATTACAAAATACCAAATACCCACAGAATGTGAATATCCATCCAAAAAGATTAGAGAAGGAAAACATTAAGAAACGTATGTCTTAGTAAGACAGTAAACTGTCAGTTTTTAATGTTAAAATTTTATAAAAAGCTCTTGGATGTCATAAAAATTGCTCCAAACTCCACTTGTGTAAAGGGATTGTTTGCCCAAAAATACTCTTTAAAAGAGGATATTTTGAGAAATGTTTAGTTTCTTTGCCCATACAATGGATGTTAATGATAACCAAAACTATTTGGTTACCAGTGTTCAAAATTTCTTATTTTGTGTTCTAAGAAAGATAGTCATACAGATTTGGAAGAACCTGAAAAAACAGTGAATGATGACATAATGCTCATTTTAATGACTTTTAATGACATTTTGGAATTGACATGTCCAAATAAACTGAAAGATGAAAACGCAAAATAATACTTGTATGTTAATTTTGGTGTTTATTGATATGATATCAAATGTAAACAACTTCTTTGCATATTTACATTCTGTTTGATGTATATGGCTATAATTTGAGATGAACTCAAGTGTCAGAATGCAAAACAGTATTTGAACTGTATATGAAGAGGCACTTATCCTGTCTGAGGAACCTTCAAAAGTATTTTTCCTTTAAAAATGTAAAAATCTTCATCATATAACAATTTACATTTTCTTTTAAAAAGGACAATATTTTGTTTGTACACTCAAATAAAAACCTCCTTATCCCACTGTCAGAAATCTTTCAAATATTTACATTTTTTGTTTTGTTTTGTTTTGACAATTGCTTACACACACACACACAAAAAGAGTTAGTGAAACCTGACACTCAGGGAGCAAAACCTAACCCCAGATCTGCACATTCTCAGTCTCGCATTTTTTTTGCAAATCACTACACACACTTCTCTACATTAGACACAGAAAAATAACATAATGTCACTGCTTTCCAAAATACCACTCCAATGAACCAATTGATCGAACACGGCCATCAAGTGT
Organism: Gobiocypris rarus; assembly: GCA_023029165.1. NCBI lineage: Eukaryota > Metazoa > Chordata > Actinopteri > Cypriniformes > Gobionidae > Gobiocypris > Gobiocypris rarus. Next base: position 32,552,965 of record CM040916.1, on the reverse strand, counting down.
GCAGCTTAATTGTAAACTCAACAATAAGGTGTGAGCACTATAAAAAGGCAACAGGTGAGTTTACCTGTCTTCAACAAAAATGGGAAGGCAATGTTGCAGAAAGAGGGAGAGGGGGAGCCTGTAGAGGAAGAGGTAGACCTGGAGGAGGATGTGGACAAAAAAGTCAAGGACCACATTAACCAGATGCGATTCGACATGTTGTAAACCATGGGTTAGGTTTGAGGGAGACTGAACAGAGGGTTCAGACCAACCTTAGCAGATATACTGTTTCTACAGTAATCCGGACATTTCGACAATAGCACAGATAAAAAAACTAAACTTTTCTCTGCTGTCTACAGTTCAATCAGTACAATGTAGCCTACTTTATGACCTCCATCAGTACTTTTGGTACCCGTTCACTGTATTTCATGTTTGTAACAATGTCTTGTGTGCTGTCCTGTGACATTTTACATGCGTTTTGTTTGGTCTACATAGGATTGAGGGTTGAGAACGTAAAGGAGGAAGATTGGGCACAGCAGTGTGAAAGTGGAAAATGTCAAAACTGGGTTTCGTTAAATTTTGAATGAAGTGTTCAGTTTTGCAAAATATCTGAGGTGTTCTGCTACTTGTGTGTGAATTGTGTGTAGTGTTTTGACAAAATGAGCCTTGTTTTTAAAATCAAGCTTAAGCAATCATAAAACATTTTTTTTGTTAAATCACATCATTACAGTAAACAGTGATGCACCGAAATGATTTTTATTAAGAAACAGTAATTAACGTTTTCATTTAAAACCAGAACTGAAACCAAAAATGAAGTTTTGTTAATTCAATTTGGGTAATTGAACTCCTAATGCAGATCAAGATGATAAAGGTGATAAATGAAACCAGTCAAAGTAAACTTCTTCAGGAAGGAGCCACCTCTTGATATTTCAGTCAAACAAATTTTTACAAATTGTCACTAGCATGATTTGTGTTTGATGAAGAGTATCCATTTTGCAGCAATGTTTACCCGTTGTAGCTTATCCACATTGTAGAAAATAGACACTGACACAGTCAAACGCATCATTGGAGAAATTCTCTATGATACCGTATACTCTATCGTTCAAAAGTTTGTCATAACATTTATTTTCTTTTGCTTTTTCGGATTCAAATAATTTCGGTGCATCACTAACAGTAAACACCACTAATTCATTAAATAAAACGATTGTTATTCTAATCACTGAAGAGTTACTGTTCGACCAGCTCCTCTTGATCCTCCCCTCCCTCTTGTCAAGCCTCGTCCTCCTCTTGTCACACCAACCCCTCCTCTTCCTCTGCCTCTTCCCAACCCCACAATGTTTTCTCTTCCTCTTCCTCTGCCTCTTCCCAACCCCACAATGTTTCCTCTTCCTCTGCCTCTTCCACCCCCTACAATGTTTCCTCTTCCTCTGCCTCTTCCACTTCCCACAATGTTTCCTCTTCCTCTGCCTCTTCCAGCACCTATAATGTTTCCTCTTCCAGCACCTATAATGTTTTCTCTTCCAGCACCTATAATGGTTCCTCTTCCTCTGCCTCGTCCACCCCCAACAGTGTTTCCTCTTCCTCTTTCACTGCCCCTTCCCCATCCTTGCCCTCTGAAACTCAGGTCAGTGAAACGGTCATTGAGGGATACGGCAGTCTGCAAAACAAAGTAAAAACAGAGGCTCTAAAAGGTGATAGAAAAGGAATAAATTGTCTTTCCTATCTTTACACACACAAGGCAAGTACAATTCAATAAATGTCTGACCCTCTCTACTTTACTGGGTGTACACGCTTTGCCAGATGGCTAAACTCACCTGGTTAGTGGTTGCTTTGTAGTTAAATTGCAGAGGAATCCCTTTAGGAGAAGAAGTACCGGCTCCTCTAGAAGTTCTGCCCCTTAACACTGCCCCACCCCTCCTAGCCTGATTAGGTGTTATTCTGAAGGAGTGAAAAAAGCAAGAGAGAGACAAAGAAAAGGTAAAAATAAAATAAAGCCTGTACAACCAGTGAATTAGAAGCCAGTGAGAAGGTTCATTCACTCACACAGCGACAGGTGCAGATTTAGCATTTGGCAGGGAAACTGTCAACGTTGAGCCAGATGGTGCTGTTCTTTGACTTCAATATGTGTGTGGATGTGGGTGTGACAGACACACAGAGAGAAAGACATTTTGTTAACACACCTTGAGATAACTTTAGAATATGTCATATTCACACATAAAGAAACTCACCTTCTTATTTTCTGATACTTTTGTAATTTCTCAGCCATGTTTGTGGTAGAAAACTAAGGAAACAAAGAACTATAGGTCTAAAACATTGCCAATCCATGTGTAAGTAGTTTATAATGTAATTTTCCCCCCTTCTTACCCCTCTGTCTAATACGAATGGTCTTCCACCCCTTTGTCCTCTTGCTGACATTGCACCCCTACAACAACAAAAACAACTATGAAACACTTACAGTACATTAAACTACAATATGTGCTATGGTAAGTTTACAGTTCTATTTCTAAAAGTTAAATGTTACTAAAAAATAATGTCAATATTTTACGTTACTACAGATAACTTAACGGGTTAATGAGAGTCTATTGTCTGTAGTTCAGATGTCGCCAAACACATTTTATGCGTATTTCCTATTTATTGCTCTGTTGTATTACATCTAAAGTGTTCTGATATATTTGATACTCTTTGTATCAAAAGTTTAGGGTCTGTAAGATTCTTCCGCTACACTAGGGGTATTCAATTAAAATTCCAAGAGGTCCGGTCTCTATATTTCCTTCCAAGCATACTGGGGGTTCAGGGATTTACCTTTTAAGACAATTATGGACCATTTTTAGATTCTGCTCTGTTTAATTGTAGGAAAATATAATAATAAATACTTTATTATATAGGTAGCAATAAATACTTTAGTTTTATTTAGTTTATTTAGTTATTTCTTTACAATGGAGCATGTCAGATAATCAAACCTAATTAAACAAGTGGAGCACGTCAGATAACGTAACCTATTTAAACAAGTAGGATCATGTTCAAATAATTAAACCTAATTAAACTAGAGTGGCGCACATTAAGGTAATCATTCTAATCAACAATAAGAGGTGTATATATATACAAAAGATTTTTATTTTAGCATTCCTCCACCACCCATTCTCCTCAGTTTGATTTAAAAGGTTACTTCAGCGATTAGCATTAAGCTTTGTATCAGTAGAAACCCAGGAGTATATTCAAATTATCGTACTTTCCCCCCTCATATGAGACGAGAGAATTATGTATTTTATTTATTGAAAAATTCCTCAGATGACGCAAATATCGTCATTTTGCTTCATCGGAGGAGTCTTTGTCCAGAGGCTAAAGACTACAGCCAGCAGTTGGCGCTATTTCCTCATGTTTTCAACATCACACTCACAGCACTCACAGGCAGCTGCAGAGATTCATGTAAACGGAGCGGTGGAGAGCAAAGTGAGTGTTTCAACTTTTCAAATGAATTCCTATGAAAGTTAAGCTTCCAAAGACATGAACTGAAAATGCGCCAGACTGTTCACGTGCTGTGAATGCAGCCGCAGCCACGAATCCCGCGATTACCTCAGCTCAGCTCGTGTGATGAATGTAATCCGACTCCTGCTGCCTTTGTGCCGTGACGGCCGTGACATTCAATCGACTCACTCATAATATATTGAACAGACACATTCAGTTTTTAATTTTAGCGTCTCTAACTGAACTGATTTCATGAAAATGAACACGGTAAACAAGTAAACCATGTTCTGCCTAGCGTAGGGCAGCGAAGTGCATTCTGGGAATTGTTGTCTTTCATCCCCATGAGACAAAAATACATTTTCTGTGTTTTCTCAGTCTAGAAGGCACCAAATTCAAAAATAATTTCACATTTCTACTACATTAATGACTGAGTTTAAATACAGATTCATCGTGCATTGGTATAAATAAGTTTGGACATATTCATCAAATGCCCCATCATGACTAATTACGTATGATACTGTATTATTGTTATAGTTGTAACGGTTGGTTAAATTAGGAACAGGCTGAAGACTGAAATACAAAATAAAAACTGAAACTTTAATAACGACGCCCCAACATAACAGATTTTTGCATAACAGTGACTAGACCAAGACTGAGTGAATGAGATAATTAACTAAACACAGCTGAACAGAACTTGACTAACTGGGTAACCTAAGAAACAGATAAGTGGCTGGAAAATAAGACCAAAGAACATGTGACAGAATCAAAGCACAACAGAAAGACCAAACACACATACAGACATGACAATAGTATGATACTCTATTATTGATATTTTGTTTTGATAATGAAGTAAAAAAAAAATTAAATTCATATTCAGATTTTAAAGGCACAGTATATAAGTTTCACCGCTAGAGGTTGCTTATTCAAAACAATAACAAAGGCGTAACTTGATGGCGGCATGCCGTGAATGAGCGTGGAATCATGAGAGGCGTCGTCTAAATCTCTACAGCTGATGGAAAACAATCCAACGGGAATCAGGCAGAAATAATGTTTATGGGTGAGCAAATGTATTAAAGTTGTATTAACATTACTGTAGTATGAAGCAGGGCGTGGCTAAGAGCCTGGAATGTTTTACAATCAAAGTTACGTTTAACGGTCGCCTCCTTCTTCCCTGAACTTTCTTACAGTAACGCTTGATCACTTAAATTCACATGATTTAATTTCACTGTAATGAAACATCCTTTATTTGACAAATTCAAATTGCGGGGTAAAGCAGTTCTGTTTTACTTTGAAACAATCATCCTAAAAATACATTTGAGTTTGTTGAAAGTTATAATGTTACTCTGTGTGTTCGCTTTGTGGCTGCTATGAGACAAAGTGGTGCACATTGCAGTAAGCTAGACCGTTAATAGAATATTATATTAATAAAAGCGGGATCCCTTGAGTTTCTAAATGGCATGCAAATGCTGTATTACTGCTACAACAAATAAAGCTCTTTCTGATTTTGCTATGTTAGCCACTTACTTTTTGGGTACAAACATGTTACTTAGAGCAAATCAAGAGAACAAGAGATTCAAACAATAGGACTACCTGTGTTATCTAACTGTGTTACCGATCAAACAGACGAGCTAGCTCAAATTGCTCAAAAATTTAAATGCTGGTTCTGATAGAAAGGTGCATCACAGTTTGTTGCGTATGGGGCTGCATAGCCGCAGACCAGTCAGGGTGTCCATGCTGACCCCTGTCCACCATCGAAAGAGCCCAACATGAGCATCAGAACTGGACCATGGAGCAAAGGAAGAATGGGGCCTGGTCTGATGAATTATATTTTCTTTTGTATCACGTGCATGGCCGGTGCATTCCCCACTTACCTGGGGAACACATGGCAACAGGGTGCACTATAGGAAAAAGGCAAGCCGGCGGAGGAAGTGTGATGCTTTGGGCAATGTTCAGCTGGGAAACCTTGGGTCCTGCCATCCGTGTGGATGTTACACGTACCACCTACCTAAGCATTGTTGCAGACCGTGTACACCCTTTCATAGAAACGGTATTCCCTGGTGGCTGTGGCCTCTTTCAGCGAGATAATGCGCCCTGTCACAAAGCAGAAATGGTTCAGGAATAGTTTGAGGAGCACAACAACTAGTTTGAGGTGTTGACTTGGCCTCCAAATTCCCCAGATCTTAATCCAAGCGAGCATCTGTTAGGATTTGCGGAACAAGCATGTCCAATCCATGGAGGTCCCACCTCGCAACTGGCAGGACTTAAAGGATCTTGGTGCCAGATACCACAGCACACTTTCAGGGGTCTAGTGGAGTCCATGCCTCGACAGGTCAGGACTGTTTTGGCAGCAAAGGGGGAACCAACACAATATTCGGAAGGTGGTCATAATATTATGCCTAATCGGTGTACATTTAACAATGATTAGTTTTCTGTCGATAAAGGTATCCAAACAGTTGCTCACCTGTCTAATAAAACACATAATATATTAAAGCATATTTGGCGTGTCTATGGTTTCTACGGAAGTCAAGGGTATTTCGGATATAATGCCATTAACACAATGACACGGGCCGTTACACTGGTTAAATAGCTGATTTCTATGGATTTTTTGGAAACATTTGGGATAATAAAAATACACAAGTCAATATAATATATAACATTGTTCTAGTGGTTTTGGATATTTGAATCCAAAAATCTTACATATTGTGCCTTTAAGATGATAAAGTTGAAACTGAGAAGAGAGTGTAGAACCTGCTTAGTCCGCCTCTTCCTCTACCTCTTCCTCGTCCTCTGAATGTACCCCTCGATGTGAATGTGGTCTGGTCAAACTGTCCACCGATCTATGTCACAGAGAGAGCAATCACAGTAATAACTGGTTTCAATTATGTAACTCTATTTTAGCCACAGAAACAACAATATGTTTCATACCGTGGCAGCAGCAGCATCTCTGTTTAGGGAACCCCCTCTCGACACCATTCCCCTCCCGGATCCCCTTTGTCTCCTCAAACCTCTCATCCTGCCAGGACCTGTGGGACAAGCCTCTATTAGAAACTTGTTTAACAACCATTTCTACCATTCACTTGAAGCATTTTTACAGATCTGGCCAGGCAGAAGTCATATGCCAATTGTCCAAATGTATCAGCTGTCCCGTAAAAAAAAGTCTAAGACAGAGTGAAAAATCAAATGGTTGCCTTGGTACTGCTGCGCCCCTCGCCTGAGTCCCCTTAGCTGCTGTGGAACCTGGTTGAGTTTCTTCAAGACATTGTTCCTGTTAGAAGCACGTTTACTTCTAGCTCTGTTCGCCTTCTGCTCTTTCTTATTCAGCTTGATAATATCATCTGTGAAAACAAAAGGAACAAAGTGTTTGTCTCTTGTTTACCAAAAGAGTAAACATATTCAATTTAAAGATGAATGATATATTAGATACAATTTGGATATACTTCTGTCACATTATTTGAGCTAAATATGAATAGAATCAGGTAGCCATGGCAGATATGCAGCAACTACTTTCTATTACTGATAATACACTATTAGGTGTCTTGGAGTTTTGCAGATATGTTTTGCCTCAGTATCAGTGTATTATGAATTGAGAACTGAATTTGGTTTTACCCAGAGCCCTTGAATTGAAAATAGTCTACTCAAGGGCACTGGTGCTAGTCATTACTGTGGCTACAGATGGATGAAAGTTTTATTTTACTTATAGCCTACTTTTACTTCTTTTTTCATTCACATATCATTACAGTCATTTATTATCCTGCTAAACTCAAGGCAAATGATTTGTGCACGAGCACGCTGGTGTGACAGCAGTTGAATGTTTGAGACAGCTGACCACTGTTTCTCTACAAGGAACAACACAGAAGCGAAACCTACGGATCCTGCCAACTCATCCAAATCAAATTGTCTCTCCTCGCAATTACTAACCTAACGACAGGTCGATTTTGTCCGAACTTGAAGCGTGAGACTCCTGCATTTGCTCTGTACTCTCCATCTGTACCTCATTCTCCCCCATTTCGTCTTCCAACCAAGTGTCGTTCCGCACGCAAAAGTTTCACAAGCGTCACGTGTCGGCTCGAAAACACTAAAATATTTATACTCGGTAACTTTCAAAAGTGTCAAAATACAGAAACGCCAATGACGAGACGGACTACGAAACTTTTAAAATCAACCCGGTTTCAAGGCGCGTTCCTTGTGTTTATTTGTGTCGATCAAGTGAATGGTGAGACCCAGCCCTCAGCCCAGCAGCGCCTGAATCAGACGAGACCTTAAAATAGCGCAATGTCTAATCCTGGTAGGCAAGTCTTTCGGGTGCTTTGCTACACAACTAGCGGCAGGAATTTCCCTTTCGTTATTATGTTTATCAAGTTATTAGGGAAAATATGTTTTAAATAGTTAGTATTCTTTTTTTCTTAACGAAATGGTTTTCACTCAGTATTATATATATATATATATATATATATATATATATATATATATATATATATATATATATATATATATATATATATATATATATATATATATATATATATATATATATATATATAGGCCTAGTGTAGCCTATTAGTATTAACTTTATTCACTTTCTCAGAATTCATTGTAAATTGTAAAGCTACTTTCTTCTTAGTAAGAAAGTATTTTCTTCTTTCTTCACTCGTCAAGTAATGATGAGTGACGGTCCCAACCCGCAGCCTACTGTTGCTGTGGTTACGCAAATTCTTAACGACGACAGGTAAATACCATGGTACGTTCTTTTCCGTTTTATTTATAGTAAAACTGTTTTAATACAAGTTTTAGAAGAGAGACAGTTTCCATATATTCGTACAATAGCCTACTCATCAAAAGTGACTTTTTTATGGAAAATTGCAATATTTGTTATAAATAATTTATTGGTGCACATCAAGGGCGGGACAAAATGACAACCAAACTCAGGGAGTTATAAATAAAATAAATAGCCTACATAAATAAAATAAAACGGCGACTTACAAGATAGAATTTTTTTTAAACATTGTATTTAGTTATTGTAAATTTACATTAGGAAATACTAAATGTATCTAAAGAAGTGGCAGATAAATTAAGTAATATTCCTCATGACAAGATTTGTCATAGGAGTGGAGAAGTGGCTGAAGTGCAGCGTGATGTCATCAAAATCATTTATCCATATTGGCTGAAGTGAGAGAATGCTTTAATCTTCTAAATGCGAATTTTGTCATTAGTAGCGTTTTTTGGCACGGGTGGCATTTTTTTCATGACACATGGCAGGGGCAGGAGCAGTTAAAAAATATAGCTGCAAGTAGCAATACTGGGGCCAAGCGCAAAGAAGAAGATAAGACATGCCAGCAATACCAGTTTAAATACAGTAAATACAATAGTAAAGATTTAATGGTTTATCACTTTCGACCAATAGGTGGCACTGTTACAAAATTGATGTGGTCCGGTCAGAATAAGGGAACAATGACAAATGCAAAGTTTGGTGTCAATATGTCAAAGCATTGAAGAGATACAAGCGAACTTCGTTGCTGCGGTATACAAAAATGGTTTAATTTATCGACGTGAAATCCATAACTATTTGTCGGCACAGTCTAAAGATGATACGATTCGATTTTGGTGAAAATCGGACAAACACCTAGGAAGAGTTTGAAAAAGTAGGTTTTTAACAATTAATATGGATAATAAGTTTGGCCAAATATGGCAAAATTGGTATCTATGTTCCCAGCAGAACCCAAGGAGTGTATTATGACCAGTTTCATTACAATAGGCTAACATAATCATAAGTTATTCGATTTTTAAAAATTTAGTTATAACTGTTGAACACAAGGTGGTGCTGCTTCGAAACTTTTTGAGTACCTTCAGGGCATGGATCCAAACACACAGAGTTTTGTAATGATATGCCAAAAAGTTATTAAAACAAAGGAATCAATTTTTTATCATAATACTGTATTAAAGTCCACCAGAAATGTATTACTTAGACCATAAAATATGGCGGAAAATGAATACTTAAACAATACTTAAACAATAATATTTTATACAGACTAAACATGCTCACATGTTCGAACCAATGGGGACGCTCCAGAGAGACCGCCAAAAAAGGGGCTTATATTAGCATACAGGAGGCTATATAAGACCCTGATTTGCCATAGGTGTCAGATTTTATCTCCTTCAGCGACACCATCGCTGATGTCCGGAAGAAGCAACCGCTGTCGAACAAGCAACCAGCGGAACCTGCAGCCGTGAGGACGTCGGATTCCCCCGGTCTCCGCTTTCATCTCTGCTGTTCCAGCTACGCCATTCCACCTCTCCGCAACTGCGACCATCACATCATCTGCGTGACGTTTCTCGGACGGGACCACGCGCAGCTTGCGCTCTCCAGAGGCAGTTGCCCCGAGTGCGACAAGATGGCACTGCAGACCCTTCGTGCTTGCCTCGCCACCTTCGACCAAGTCCCGCCCTCTGCCCCTGGGCTGCGCCGAAAGAAGCGACTGCACGCCGGATGTTTCCCCGCGTGCCTCGCACTCGCCAGTCACCTTCAACCAGGAAGAGCAGCGCCCCTCCTTCGCAGTGGCCTGTTCAGTTTACTTCGGTGGACCGTCGCCAGATGAGGAGGAAGAGAGTGGTCAGAATCTGTCTCGGAGCCCCCCGCTTCGACGCAGACCACCACAAGCTCCAAGACCAGCATTGATGCGGAGCTTATCCGCGTGCTCACGAAGGCCGTGGGAGACCTCGGGCTCGAGTGGTCCCAACCCGAAGAGCCAGCGTGCAGCAGACTGGATGAGTGGTTCCTCGAAAGCCGCCACTTCTCTTCTCCTCAGAATCCCGCGCCTTTCTTTCCCGAAGTATATGATGAACTAACAAAGTCATGGAAGTTGCCCTACTCTGCTCGCACTAAGTCCTCTTTTTCCCCAGCGCTCTCAACCGTTGACGGCGCGAAGGAAAAAGGATACGAGTCTCTTCCCCCCCTTGAAGAGGCTGTCGCCTCGCACCTCTGCCTGCCCTCCTCAAGAGGATGGCTGGCCAGGGCGCAGCACCCCTCCAAGCCCTGCCACACCACTTTAGTTCTTGCCGGCCGAGCATTCGCCTCCGCCGGCCAGGCTGCCACGGCTCTTCACACAATGGCTGTCCTTCAGGTGTTCCAGGCCAGACTTCTCTGCTCCTTGGATGTGTCTGTCCCCGACTCCGAAACTTTGAAGGACCTTCGCAGTGCGACAGACTTAGCCCTTCGTGCTACTAAGGCCACCGCACAAGCCATTGGGAAGAATATGGCGAACCTGACGGTCTTAGAGCGGCTCCTTTGGCTGAACTTGACCGTAATGAAGGACGCGGACAAACCCTCCTTCCTGAACGCCCCCATCTCTGCCACGGGTCTCTTCAGTCCATCGGTGGTCGGATTCGCGGACTGCTTTACCGAAGCACAAAAAGCCTCTCAGGCCATGAGACACTTTTTACCCAAGCGCTCCAGCTCTTCAGCCCGTCAAGATAGGGCTCCGCCCTCTCAGCCTGCTAAGCCGGCTCCGTCATCTTCTCGGCCTCGCTCGACTTCCAGAACGCGCCAACGTTCCCGCTCTACGAACGGCAGCAGACAGGCCGGGGACCTCGACCCAAGCTTGTGTTGAACCCCGAGCCTCCCCGAGCCTCTTTTCTCTGTAGTAAATGTGCCCACTTCTCAGTATGCACTCCTTCACACATATACCACTCTCACTCATGCTATAGATGTTCCGGCGCCCACTGCACAGTGCACGCCGCCACACACAAGCACTACCCCCCCTGTGTCACAAACACAAAATGGCCACGCTGCCGAGTTCCCTCTAGTAGGCAACCCTTATCCGCGCCAGCTCCAACCATTATCGTTTCGGGCTCAGGCCTGGCAGGCCATCCCCGGCAAATCAGGTTGCGTTGTGAACATAATAAAACGGGGTTACTCGCTACAGTTCGCTCGCAGGCCCCTGCACTTTCGCGCTGTGGTCGAGACCTCTGTGAGAAGCAGCGTCAGTCACGTGCTTCGCACCAAGATTTCGAAACTGTTAGAGAAGGGAGCGGTGGAACCCGTTTGCCCGTCTCAAAACGAGTCAGGCTTTTACAGCCGATACTTCCTAGTTCCGAAGAAGGACGGAGAGCTCAGGCCCATCCTAGATCTAAGACATTTGAACAAAGCTCTGATGTCTCGCTCTTTCAAAATACTGACGGTGAAACAGATCCTCGCGCACATTCGCCCCGAGGACTGTTTTTTTCACAATAGATCTGAAATACGCATACTTTCACGTTCAGATAGCCCCCCACCACAGGCCATTCTTGAGAGTCGCCTTCGAGGGGCGGGCTTATCAGTACACAGTCCTGCCATTAGGGTTGTCCCTGGCACCCCACACATTTACGAAGTGCATGGACGCGGCATTAGCCCCGCTTAGGCTGAAAGGGATGTGTGTACTCAACTACCTCGACGACCTGGCTCCTCAACCACTTAGACTGTTTGGGTCTCAGGATCAATATGGCCAAAAGCTTGCTGTCACCCACCCAAAAGAAATCTTTTCTGGGCACAGTTATAGACTCGAAACTCATGAGAGTGCGGCTTACGTCACAGCGCATGCTGTCTGTTTGGAACACAGCGGCTTCATTCAAAGCCGGGACTTGTGTTCCCCTGAAACGTTTTCAGAGGATGCTCGGCCTTATGGCCTCGGCATCGTCAGAACTCAGGCTGGGGCTGTTACACATGCGCCCCCTCCAGCGTTGGCTATACGCCCGAGTTCCGCCTCATGGAAATGAACCCCGAGCCTTGTCCCATCGAAGTGAACCACGGCTGTATCAGATCTCTGGGTCCTTGGAGGGAGACGGTGTGGTATCGGAGGGGTGTGCCTATGGGCGCGGTCACGAAGTTGAAAGTAGTCTCGACAGATGCCACCACTCAAGGGTGGGGCGCCCTACACGAGGGCAAGCCCATCTCTGGCCTGTGGACAGAACCAGAGAAGCGGCTGCACATAAACTGTCTAGAGATGAAAGCGGTCGCCCTATCGCTAAGAGCTTTCCTTCCACACATAAAGAACCACCACATCTTGGTCCGTACAGACAACATGTCAGTGGTAGCGTATATAAATCGCCAGGGTGGCCTGAGATCAGACTCGCTTGACCACATGGGGAAACACCTCCTTTTATGGGCAGAGCACAACCTGAGCTCCCTGAGGGCAGCTCAAGTGCCTGGTACTCTGAATCTGGGTCCGGATATGTTATCCAGAGGACCCATTCCCCCAGGGGAATGGTCTCTTCACCCACAGACGATTCAATTAATTTGAAACACCTTCGGCAGAGCAGAAGTAGATCTCTTCCCATTAGAAGACAATACTCACTGCCCGATATTTTTCTCCAAACGCAGGGACGCCCTTTTCCCCAAGAGCTATTGGACGCGGGTCGTTCCCCCTCCACGCTCAAAGTTTACATCGCCGCCATAGCAGCTAACCTCGCTCAGATCACGGGACATTCACTAGGGAAACATGAGCTCATTATACGTTTCCTTAAACGGGCCATGAGATTAAACCCGCCTCGCCCTCCCTCGGTCCCTATTTGGGACCTCACCATGGTTTTAGAAGCCATGAAGGGTCCCCCCTTCGAGCCTCTTCAGACCACGAGCTTAAAGCTTTTATCAATTAAAAACCGCGTTTCTGCTGGCTTTGGCCTCGATTAAGTGAGTTAGTGACTTACACGCACTTTTAGTGAGTCCGTCCTGTCTCGAGTTCGGGCCCAACAACTCCAAGGTTGTGCTCAAACCGAAACATGGTTATATACCCAAAGTGCTATCAACCCCTTTCTGAGCACAGGTTATTTCTCTGCTTCCATTACCCGCATCTCAGGGAGAACAGGACGCGAACCTACTCTGCCCTGTCAGAGCATTGGCATTGTATCTAGAGCGCTCTACCCCCTTCAGGCAGTCGGACCAGCTCTTCGTTTGCTTCGGCGGCCACACTAAAGGTTGTGCTGTCACGAAGCAAAGACTCTCACACTGGATAGTGGATGCAATTTCACTAGCATACAGGTCTAAGAACCTAACATGCCCTATAGGCATTAAAGCCCACTCTACCAGAGGCATGGCCTCATCTTGGGCTTGGTCACGTCGCATTTCCATGGAAGATATCTGTGCGGCGGCGGGCTGGGCCTCTCCGTCCACTTTTATCAGATTCTACAGTTTGGAGGTCCCAGCTTTACAAGCAGCCCTTCTCTCTGTAGACCCTGACGTCATGATCGCTTATAGTGTTTGGCCTATACACAAAAAGCACAATTCACTCCGACTATCCGACTATGTCCTATCAAGTGTTCAAATGAACCGACTCTCCGGTTCTTTCATTCCCCTTATGAAGCCCGCCTATGTCGGTCTCTCTTTAGAGGCTGGTTGACACATTCTAAAGGGAATACTGGGTCAGTCAGCACGCACGCACGGCGTCTTACATTGTGTTCCCATATGTAATACGAGGAACCTCTCGAAAGGGAACGTACTCGGTTACTTTCGTAACCTCGGTTCCCTCGGTTCGCGCCGTGTTCGTGCTTCTCAGTTATCGCTTCAGTTGATCTTTAAACCTGACACCTATGGCAACTCAGGGTCTTATATAGCCTCCTGTATGTTAATATAAGCCCCTTTTTTGGCGGTCTCTCTGGAGCGTCCCCATTGGTTCGTTCCTCTCAGCCACCTCACCATAGGTTCCTGCAGTTGCTGCGGCCCAGCCAATCAGAGCGCTCCTCGCGCCTGGCTATTGTCGTGCAGCTGCACTGCGCTTTACATGGATACCTTTATAAATAAAGTTTTGCTTCATATTCTCGAGAAAAGGAGTTTTTCCCATTTGCAATACTCGTTCCCTCTCTCAGGGAACCGAGGTTACGAAAGTAACTGAGTACGTTTTCTGCAAGTCTTTGTCAGTTTTCACATTACTAATTACTCATGTGGCACAATTGTCAATACCAATACTTCAATAGAAAGGAAGTGATGCATTTCACAAAATGTGATTGTAAATGTTATAATGGTGATTTTATAATGTCTAAATATGAATTACAGATCAATATTAGGGAGTAATATGAGCACAAAGTGATGACAATAACTTAGTAGAAAGCTGTATTGTTAGATTTTAGCTTAGCATTTTATGCAATGGATCAAAAATTATTGCTGGATTTTGTTGCAGATGCTGCAGATTTTAAAGAGTAATGTGGTGTTCCTCAAGAAAGTTGTTTAGAACTAATATTATCATCATTATTTTACCAGTGATCTTCCTCCTGTTTTAAACTGTGCTCAGACATGTATTTTTGTTTTGAAAACCACTGCACAACAATGGACTATAATATCTAGAGGAATACAAATATGATTTACTATCAGATATTACATATTTTAAGAAGTAAAATGAGTTTTAAAAGGAAGGAACATTTAATGGGATTTGTATGTTTAATTGTATTGTTGTTGATTTAATTAGGGCCCGAGCACCAATGGTGGTCTACATGCCAAAATTTAGTTAGTTATAGTGCCACCTGTGGGCAACAGTAAACTGTGATTAACTCCTTATTAAGATTGAACCAGAACAACATATTTGGTCAGTCTAATCTTAAGATTTAGTGATGTTAAATTTCAAAGATTTTAAGTTCTGTTGAACGATGTTTCTGTGGCATCCTGACAAAGTCTGATGTTTCGGCAAAATTTTACTTAGTCATAGTGCCAGCAGCTGGTAACAGGAAATGTGGCAAATACAAATTATTGATATAGTCCTCCTATTTTGTGTTCTATGGCACTTGTGTTCCTAAAGCCACAAGGTGGTAGTGGCACAGGTGCGAGGACCCTTTCATTGCTCTTGCAACTTTAATGTAGTTTTGTTTTTTCTTTTCTTTTTGGGACCTCAGGAAGAGCAGTCACTGCCTAGGTATTGGCTAATGGGGATCCAAATAAACAAATAAACTTAGATCATAGATGGGAAAGAGCATTCACGGCAATACAGGCAATTTAACTTTTTTGACAGTTACAACACATTTCTGCTCTTTTTTTAGGTGTCCTCAAAGTGTCCCCATAAATATGTGTCAAATTGGTTATAAATATCTAATTTTGTTATAAAGTTATAGCCACTCATATTTATGAGAGCATGGGCTGCACTGATTGGATTTTTTTGCCACTTCCTTTTAAAATGTTGGCTTTTAGTCATTCTTGTTTAGCTATTTAAATATGTTTCAGAATTTCCTGTTGTGATTTTATTATGATCGGACTAACTGTTTCGAAGACATTCGCAAAGGCTTTTAGGTGCTAAATTACAGCTTTTCACAAACCATAAGGTGAAACCTGGCATGTTTGGTATCACTGGACTCGGCAAGGATTCAGGAGTCTAAGGAGGTGAATGCTGTGAAAAAATTCTGGCTTGAAATGTCTTAGGCTCCTTTTCATCTGACTAATGTTTGGGTGCGTATATTGCCATTTCATGTGTTTTTCCCCTGTTATTGACCTGAATTTGGTGAAAATATCTCATTCCATTCACAAGTTATAGCCATTTTAGTAAAAGAGGTCCCGTCACATCGAACATTTTGGTTACCCTTAGTGACAATGAATCAAAATGTAATTTTTTTTTTTTGATAATTATTTACAATCAGACTCCAGAGAACATTTCTGCAGTGGTTTGGTTCCGATCAGGGAAATAACCTGGGAGAAATTTGGAAAAGTAGGTTTTACAAAAAACCTAAAATATCTCGATATTGGCGCCTGAAGCGTGAGGAAATCTGAGGCATGAGGCACGTTGTGTCCGCCTTGAGCCAAGGATTCCAGCGATATAAGACACTCGAGGCTACGCCTTACGGTCGAGGAGTTATGAGCTGCTTCGTCCTTTTGGTCGCTGTTTCGTAATTTTGACCGCTGTAGCGCCCTCGTCAGGCCGATCGGGGCGGGCTTCAGTGACGTCTATCGTTGTTGTGAGTACTACCAGCCCTGGAAGTTTCAAGCCTCTACGACTTACGGTTCGGTCTGCCCGATCAGTTTTAGCTGGAAAATTATGCATCATGGGACAATGAACAGTTACAATAGGGTGTCGGCCTGACACCTGACTTTGATTGGATTTTACTATTAAAATTTTGACATTTGGGCTCTCAAGCATGCCTAACGACCTATGTTTCTGAACTTCTGATGCTGGTCTCGATCGGACTAGCGGTTTCGAAGATATCAGCTAATTGTTTTAAAGCGCTAAATTACAACGCAGCACAAACCATATGCCGAAACCTGGCAAGTGTGGTATCGTTGGACTCGGCAACGATTCAGAAGTCTAAGGAGATGAGTCTCGTGAAAATAAGTCGACCACACCCAAAGTTATAATCATTTTTGGAAAAAAATCTCCGCTAGGTGGCGCTTTTTAGAAACTCCTCAGGCTACTTCAGGGTATTGTGGTGATGACCCATACCGAGTTTTGTAACAAGCCGTTCATGCGTTCATAAAATACAGCATTTTAGCACATAATTCAAGATGGCCGACAGCCAAAATGTCCGATATGGTAAAACTGGATATCAGTCGTCTCGGCACAATGTCCCGAATCTAACATGACCTCTTTTTCTGATTTTTGAACAATCGGTTCAGAAGTGATAAGTAAAAAAAGCCTTTTTTCGTATCTCCAGACCAGTAGGTGGCACTGTGCCGAAACGCTGCATGTTGCCTCAAGCCATGCTTCTGCTGACATGTACCAAGTTTGGTCTGAATACGATAAAGCTTCGCGGAAATACAGCCTTACGTCTGTTTTTGCAAGTGCTACATAACATTTCTTTGCGCATTTATCGGAAACAATTTGACTAATCAACTTCAATTCCATAAATTTTAGTCAGCACTGGCCAAAGATGATCTGGTTCAATTTTTGTGCGAATTGGACGAACCGTCTAGGACGAGTTCGCAAAAGTAGGTTTTTGGCAAAATTCTAAATGGCGGGAAATTTATAATGACGGAAATGACGTCATAGGATGCAATCGAATCGGCATTAGCTCACAAATCAGAGGAAAAAAGAATTTTGTTTCTAGCCCTTAAGGTTCAAGATTTATTAGCATAAACATGACTGCAACTTTGGACAGGTGGTGGCGCTAGAGGGATTGAGTTAGAGACACCAAAGTTGGTGTATTTAATGTTGGGACTGTGCTCTATCAGAATGTCAAATCGTTACAACTTTCCCGCAAACGGTTCGATGGGCTGCCATTGATTCCCATGGTGGAAGAAGAAAATACGGGAACGGAAACAATAGGTGCCTAAGCACCTTCGGTACTTGGCCCCTAACTAAGCACCTTCGGTACTTGGCCCCTAATAAGCACCTTTGGTGCTTGGCCCCTAAAAACAAATTCCTCTGCACCGTGAACACTGTAAAAAAAATATTGTTGGTTTAACTTAAAAAAGCAAGTAACCTTGTTGCCTTAAAATTTTGAGTTCATTTAAATTAAAATGTTTAGTTAATACAATGAAGGAAATTGGTTTAATAAATAGAAACTCCAAATATTATTGTATCGTAACCACATACATTTAAAAAATGTTGTGATGAATCATGAAAATAGCACCTTTTTTGGCATGTTTCACTGCATTATAACAAATAAAACAAAATTACACAATATTTTTACAAAAACTTTTAATAATATTTGAATAAAGGGTGATGTTGATTCTGAAAAATGTTAATTGTATTAACTCAAAATTTTAATTTCAATTAACTCAAAATTTTAAGGCAACCAGGTAACTTACTTTAAAAATATTTTTTTTATTTTTTATTATTATTTTCTATTATCTATCATTTCACTGTGTGGGGAATTGGCAGATTGGCGCCCTCTGCTGCTGCAGAGGAGTAATAGGTGGTAGAACTTTTGTTGAGCACGTCAGAGGTTTTGGGTTCGAATCCGCCCTTTTATCGTTTTTTTACTCATTAAAACCAAATGCGTTCATCAGTGATTGTATATCAAGGGCAGGGACATGTTTGTGTGTATTTAATTTTTGTATGCTTTCACTGGAACGAATAGAGAGTCTCCACAACGGGACTGAAGCGTGCATCTGTATATATCTGATCTGTCCGCTCACATGGCAGGCGCAAATGTGCGTATCCGTTTATATCAGATTTATTTATTTCCACATAAGAGTGAGGCCTGAAACCAATCTGAGAATATCGAAATCCATACTTTTTTCCTGCTTACACGTTCACTGGTCATATCCGATCATAGCCACATGGGTGGAAAAAATCTGAATTGGGTCACTTGAACCATGCAGTGTAAATGTGGCTTTAGATTAATATATTGTGTAGGCTAATGACAGATGTGTAATGTGAAGAAGGTTTTGCAAGATTTAGAATATTTATTCTATATATTATTTGTATATTATTCTTATTTATATTATTGTTGCTCTCTGCCCGTTACATTTTTTTAATATATCTAATTGTATATAGTTTTGGCACATTTATGTATAGTGTTTATTTAAGTTCTGATAATTTATACTGTCATATTTTGTGCAGAATTGTGTTCACTGTCTTCGAAGGGGTTCTCGTCCAGGGTGTGATTCAATGTAGAATTGCCACTTTTTTTTTTGTCATTGTCTTGGAGCACAATAGCACACATAACAGTAAGACTAACATATTCATACTAAAAGCCAGAAAACGTTGCCTACATTTTGATTTCATGGGTACTTTAAGGGGGTCATTATGTTGCAAGGATTTTCTCTATGCAGCCGCCAGGGTTCGCCTTTGAGCTCTACTGGCCCATTCTCTGTACCACACTCACCGCAACCGTACCACATGAAAGGAGACAAGACACGCCCTAAAAGGAAAGTCATTAAATTCTCTTTTTACTCAAGTTATCTTAAGAGATTTTTTTTTTAAATCGCCTAATGTATGACTAAATTATAACTGTAGCTTTTAAAAGTGCTGCAACCACAACCCATTCTTCTCGCATCACATAAATATTCCCGATGACAAAATACATAATACTGGTCTAATTATGTCAAACAAAAACAAAAACATGAATGGTTTCACTTGGTCATGCTTGTACCTGCCGTTAAAGCTGTGCCAAATCCCCCGCCCCTTTCCAGTAGTAGCCCTTCCCCGCCCCACCTCCGTCTGCGTCCTCGGCGCATGCGCGGCACGCCAGGCAGCCCCCTATTATTATTGTAAGAATAATTTCACTTATGAAAATGGCGGCGAGTCAGGGAGCTGTGGGACCTGCGGCGGCTCTCCAGAGCCAGCATTATCTGAACGTCGCGCACTGGAACCCGAGCGTGATGCAACAGCAGCAGCAGCACCAGCACCCGCTACACACCGCCCGCAGTCTGGAACGCGCGCTGGAAGATGCCGTCTGCTCCGGGATGCTCAACATCAGCGGAAGAAAACTGCGGGAATACCCGGGGCTCAACTACGATCTGACCGATACTACACAAGCAGGTGGGTCCTGCAGATGTGGGCTAATCTCCTTTCGTGCTCCACTGACCCGCTTCTCACATGAGAACAACAACAACAACAACAACAAAAAAACATAACCCGAAGAGCGTAGGTGCCTTTTTGGTGCATTTGCGTGGTGTGTCAATGGGTGTTTGTGTGTTCACTACAATGGAGCCAGTGCACATGGTGCTTGTACAAGGGAAAACCTTTAATATCACGCGTTATCTCTCTTGTTTGTCGTAGCTTGCGTGCGGTGACAAGCAAATTTAGACTTGGCATTAGAAATACAGGCACTGCCGTCTCTGTTTTGGTTTCACATCCCATTTTTCCCGTATCATATTCTACGAATAAATGAAACTAGATACAGTTCTTCAGCTGTAAAGACAGAAGACCATCTTTATTATTAACCTTTGCTCCAGTAATCCAGCAAGTTTTAACATGCAAACCCGTTGTCACCACTGCACCCTATCTATACTGAGAACAAGCGACAAAGAATGCTCCCTTTATATTTGACGGAGCCGTTTTATTTATCATTTCGGGAACGGTTTATTTAGTGAAAATGGTGTTAATGGATAGTAAAAAAAGAGCCATTTTAAACCATCGGTAAATGCAGATATAGGCTGTAGTGCCAGACAAAAGATGCAGCCCGTCCTCTATAATCTAACGCTCCTTTCTTCATCCTCTCAGTGCAAGTCAAAGTGCAAGCAGCTGTGAATGCAATTTAAATACATTTTATTTTCAACTAGTGTTTAGAATAATGATTTAAATGTTTGTAATAGGCTTACGAGCTATTGTTTATCTAAATAATCATTGGTCTCGCAAATCTTGCAAGTCTTTTGAGGTTTATAAGCTCTATTATTTAAATATTGCTAAATCAAACGGATTAGCTACTTTCTAGAGATGATGCTAGTAGAAATTAAATGGCTGCATCTCTTTCGGAAGTGTCTGTGGTCTGTAATGGTAGTCTTGCCGCAGCAAACAGCCATTCAGTTGTGAAGCAGACAGTGGGAGGAGGGACACTAATCCATTCATTCATGCACACCTTACACACAGCATCATGTCTACACTCCCATTCAACTGTATTGAGTTACATTCGTGAATTGGTCTTTTGTAATTATTTGGCTTTCTCAGCCATTTTAGCTGTGTGAACGGTCGTTTGTTTATAATAAAGCCGTGTTTTGATTCTCTTACGCGCCTTGTTGGCCGAAAGAAGCCTGTGGCTGTTTAAGATAACACTGGACGTTCACTGGTTTCACTGTTTCTGTCAGGGTCGTTAGCACGCAGATTGCATTTGTTGATAATACAGGGCTGTTTGTGTGGACTTTTGGTTGTGTGCACGATGTCTATGCATGTGTTCGAAAGAGGAAATAGTTGGATGTGCACCAGACTGTCACCTATAAAAGGAAGTGACTTTGTTGCTGATTCAACTGGATATGTATGACTTTGTTTCTGCGTAAAAAGAAGAGAATCCTCGTCTTGCAATCTGTGTTCTCTTTTGTGAGAATGAAGTTGCTTGTGTGCTTGTTAGTTTTTGTGTGTTTGACAGTTTGAGTAAATGTGTGGGGTCTGTTCCAATGGCTTCTGTGACCCACTTGGCTGTACTTATTGTTTGTTTGGCCACAAACTTAACACTAGAGTACGAAGATACCCCCCAAGTCTCTGATGTTAAAGTGTTACAAAGATGAAGAATTCCCTCTCTTTGCCTTTCTTGACTTCATTTTCCCAGCAGAGAACTATTTATGACATGAGTCAAAAAGTTTGCTGCATATGTCTTTTTGTCATAATTTGTGTCTTCATTGATAAACTGGATCACATTGCTGTGAATATGCATGATACATATGTCCATATGCCCCAATTCAATGCATCTCAATATCATTCATTAATGGGATCTTCAATATTTTTTCAATTTCAGTTTTAATCCTTCTCAAGGAGTTTGCTTTATTGTGCAGTACTGTCCCAATACTTGGCTTCCGAGATTACTATTTAGATGACCTGCTTATCATTTTTCTCATGTAGAAGTTAAGTACAAGTAGCATTTATAATGACAATGGAAGATGAAGGGGAAAAAAAGATGACTGTTAATAAATCATAATATCAGTGCACTATACTGTGTGCACTATAGAATATTCATGTGCAAAGTTGTCTTTCATGGAAATGACTTGCATTAAGGCAGTTTGTGGTCATGCATGTATATGAATTATGTATACGTGTCCGCTGTGCACATGTAGCGTTGCTTTTAGGATCCCTGTATTAAAGGCTGATGCAGATGTATGCTTATGCTTGCTGTAACTGCTTTTAACAATGGAGTAATATTTCAGCTTTAATGCACATGGAAGTTGCAGAAATGTTGAAGATTTGACAAAACATAAGTTCACACATATGGTTTCCTGCATGTGTGCGTGTAAAAATCTGTTGTACTGGAATATATAACATGAAATTGCTGCTTAGCCCAAATGTTCATGGAAAACTAGCTTACTGTAGTGATTAGGTTTAAAGAAGTACTTAAAAAAAGAAATTGCTGTTATCATTTACTCACACACTTGTCATTCCAAACCAGTATGCATTTATTTCTGTGCAACACAAAAGAAGATATTTTGAAGAACAGTTTTGGTTGTCTTTCCTTCAAAATACAGACATTTCTCATTTCTCTAAATCTTTTATGTTTCACAGAAGTAAGTTAAACAGTTTTGGAACAACTTGAGTATGAGTAAAAGATGACAGAAGTTTAATTTTGGTTTCACCCAGTGAGTTAGGGTTTGTGTGAAGTACATTAATGTCTTCTTACTCTATTGACTCTTGACAGAATCCTCTCTGTCTCTAGGCAGAACCCAGTTGGGGTCATGACATCATAGTGCTTTAGAGGAAGTGGTCGTCATAAGATGAACCTGTAATGAACCCTTTTCATGTTTCTGGATTTTGAATGAGGAAGTAAAGAATAAAATGTTATACTGTGCACTGGTATAGAAGGGTGAATTGGGAATTGTAAAGTGGGTGCCAAATTTGCTGTCACTCACTCAACAGCAATATTTTTAAACCATATGTTTGGCTTGAATGAATCTAATCCTTTAATGCAGTTGTTGTTCACACTACTAAAACCACGAGTCTGCACATTTTATAAATATTAAAAGGTGTGGTTTAAAAAAAATATGTATAAAATAAATGTCAAGAGAGGCCTGGTGTTATCTAATTTGCCATATTTATCCTGCTATAAAAGCCAACATAAAATAAATGTCCTCATTTCTGTGAAAGGGGTGTACACAAAGTAACAGGAAGTCCCAAGGCTGTTTAGCTGTGGCAGTGTATTGAGTGTCTCTTTAGTTTCTCTCTCTTTAGGGTAATCTGAACAACAGGAACACTGTAGTCCTTCTTCCTCTGAAATCATGCTGTAGTTCTCAGTTGATCAGTAGCTATTAAAATCAAAGAACTAAAAGAGTGTTTTAGTTCCAAGTAGAGCCCGAGCGATATGGGTATCATATCGGTAAAAATATAATATCTTTTTTTGGGTAGCGATACCGATATTAGGGAGTAAAAAAAGTCTGATATTCCTATATCGGACAAAATTATTTATGTATATGCAGTATATACATTTTCACATGAATACAACCGAACAAACATGAAAAACAGTTCTTTTCAGGTTTTTCATGTAGGTCTAAACTAGATTTTCAGGTAGGCTACAGAAATAGTAATCAAATGTAAAATATCACGTATGAAGCATAAATAAAACAGAGGGCCTGTTCTTTCTTTCGAAATATTGCATGTTCAGATAGTTATACAAGATATTTTGTGGACCACGAAACTTGTAAAAATGACCAAACCTCTGGCGGTGACTAGCAAATTTCATGGTTACATTCACTTAAGACAAAACCGAATATGTTTACGATGATACTCGATAAGACTGCCATGTTGACATAATTTTTTGTGAATATTTGCGCACTGAGACGCGTGGGTGCGCGTTTTTAGCGTGGCAAATCTATGGCATATACGCCGATGACGATGAAATCAGCAGATAAATCATTCAGGCTCTAGTTCCAAGAACCGATCTCTTGAATGGTCAGTTACAAACAGGTTTGATATTTTAATAGATTGTGACTCATGAAGTTGAATAGCTCTGTCAAAATCTTGAGAACTGAGATTGTGTCCACAACACTAAGTTCATGTTTTGCAAACAGAGGTCAGTGTGACTTGGATTCATTTATTTTGAGGCGAGACAGGCAAAAGGTATTTCCAGGAACTAAACTTTTTAAATAGCTTGAAATACCCCGTATAGATTTTACTATTGTTGAGCCCTGCTCAAAATATATTGGCCTGGGTTACTAACTTGCCCTGCCATCACTTTGTGTGGCTCTTTATATTGTTGTATTGCTATTTATTTTTATAAAATTATTTTTAATTTACTGCAAATAACGTTTCTACTTTTTTGGGATTTTTTTTATTTCATTTTATTGCATAACGAACATAACTATAATGTACAAAACCAGGGACAAGAGGGGCACTCAGACAACAGAAAGTATATAAAAATAGGCCAATACACACATTGTTTCCATTTTTTTTCTTTTCTTTTGAATAGTAGCTTGAAATAGAATTAGAAATTATTAAATTTTAAGATGAACTTCATTTTCCTGGTGTTGCTTGAGTTTCCTTGAATGTCCTCCTGGTCTTGAGATCTTGTGACAGTAGGCAGGAGACCTCTCTGCCCTTCACAGATGAACGCACAGAGCACTCTCCAGAGACTGAGGTAATTACACATGATCTGACATGCTGGTCCCATCTGTAAGGTGTCAACTCCAAACCTTAGTGCTCAGCATCATGGTATTTGTAGTTCAGACAGCACATCACTGTGTGGTGATGCTTTGCACCACTTAGAAAAATACTTTTAGGGGAGATATGGATTGAAAAGTTAACAGATAGATAACTCGAGGGATGAATGCAGTCTGATATATGGTTGATATTGAGAAACACATATAAAACAAAATTATTCAGGGTTTAAAATGAAGGCAAACGGATGATATATGAGTCAGCTCAGGTAGTTCTCAGGTCTCTACTGTAGCTCTATTAAACACTCATTCTGCGCTCTAGGCCATTGCTTTTTCTAATGTTAATCTGATTTCTCTGTTTACGGTTTCTGTTAAATTTGTCAGGTTTTTTTTATTAATTTTTTTATCCAGTGTGGTCACGATGGCGTTGATTTATCATTTTGAGTGTGAAACTTTGGAAGAACTAGTTATTCAACCCAAACCTCTGTCACAAAGTTGCAGGTAATTTCTCAGTGATATGTCTTTACTCCGTTTGTCGTACATTATGAGATGCGTCTAGCATTAACAATTGTATGTCCATTAACAAACCGATGAGTGTATTTAGAATTTATTGCGGTGCCAATGTGAGAACTGTATCATTAACATTAACTGTAATTCAAGTAAGAACGACAGACAATCTACATTAATTGACACAATTTTAGGTAATAGTGGCCCACAGCTGATTAGCACAAGTAAGACCGTAATAACGCAAGTTAGCAGTTAGCTGGAGACCTAAATAATATAAAACACAAAACTATGTAGTAAAACTACGAACACCCAGTAGAAAACATATACATATATAATTAATTCATACTTATAGGTTCAGAAGAGCTAGTTGGTCCAAGTAAGTAGATACTGTCCCCTATTTAATGATTAAGTGTTTTGCAAATCCTGAGATGACCTCGCAAGCAATCGTCAATAAAATGACCAGTACTCAACAAAAAGGTTATACTGCTGTTGTATCGCTGGGGTAATTTTCTGACCCTTCACATCCTCATCTTTTGGAAGTGTTTACAAAGAGAATTTGCTATTGCAGAGCAGAAAACAGCATCTTCTCGGGATGTACACGACACAAAGCAGCTACAGTGTTTGAGGGCAGTTCAAAGTTAGACGTTATTGCGAGCAGCCAGGTCAGGGGTTACTCTTTTGCCGTAAATCAATGCGTATGGCCATCTGGATATTTTTTCTTACACAAATGCTTCGCTTCACTTCGCTTTAGAAGGCCTTTATTAACCGCCTGGAGCCATATGGATTACTTTTATGATGGATGGATGTTTAAAATCAGGAACCCTATTCATTCACTGCCGTTATAAAGCTTGGAAGAGCCAGAATATTTTTTTATATATCTCTGATTGTATTCATCTGGAAGAAGAATGTCACATACACCTGACCTAGGTTGGCTTGATGGTGAGTAAATCATGGGGTAAATTTCATTTGTGTGAACTATCCCTTTAACAAAGTTTTTCCACAGTAGAAGTAGAATCCACAGTGACAGTCAGGTCCAGACAGGCTCAGTTTTAACCTGAGACAATGTTGCCTTCATGACCAGAAACAACAAAATTATAAATGCAATCATCTCCAAACACCCCTCTCTATCTATTGACGAGACTGAATACTAAATGATGAGTAGCTAGTGAGGAATTTTAAGTTGACAGAAAGGTTCATATTTTTTTTTTTTTTTAAAAGAACACACAAAGTATGTTGTACTGTAAGGAGAAATACTGCATATGTTTCTCTGTAAAGTCCCTGGTAAAGATTGAAACATTATACTGTGAGATGCTGTTTCATTTAACTCCTTTCATTCAGACTCTTTTCACTCTCTTTTAAACACTCGCTGTCCTCAGTTTAAACATAATTGGGTAGATTGAATATTATAACATTTATTCAGTGCAACAAAAATGAATTATCATAGAGACACAAATAGCGAGAGACAGAGAAATTTAGAGTGTCCACAAAAATAAAATGCGATGAATACATGCAGAGAACAAGAGAATATCTGTTGTACCCTCTTTTACAGAAGACACTTTCTTAATCTCGTACAATGTCAGAATTGAATGCTGAAAAACAACTCTGCTGGTCTGCAGTATATGTTGTGCTTTGGATGCTGGTCCTCAGTGTGGGATATAAATATGCTGGTGTCCCCACTAGACTGACTAGCAAGTTGTCTTTGGTCAAACAGCCATGCTAACTGACTAGCATCACCAGCTTTGCATGGCTTTGTTGCTTCAGCTAGACCGACTGCAACCCTGTATTAAAGGGGTACTTCAGCGCTGAGAAGATGAATCTGTATTTAAACTGGGTCATTAATGTTGTTGAAATTTGAAATTATTTTCGAATTTGGTGCCTTCTAGACTGAGAAAACACAGAAAATGTATTTTTGTCTCATGGGGACGAAAGACAACAATTCCCAGAACGCACTGCTTCACTGCCCTACTCTAGGAGCGGCTAGTCGGCTACTGGATTACTGGATCACTTTCCCACCACGTTCATTTTCGGAAAATCAGTTCAGTTAGAGACCCTACAATTAAAAACTGAACTGTTCGATATGATGTGAATGAGCCGATTGAGCGTCACGGCACAAATGCAGCAGGATCGGATTACATTCATCACATGAACTGAGGTAATCGCGGGATTCGTGGCTGCGGCTGCATTCACAGCACATGATCAATCTGGCGCGTGTTCAGTTCATGTCTTTGGAAGCTTAACTTTCATAGGAAGTTCATTTTAAAAGTTAAAACACTCACTTTGGTCTCCACCACTACGTTTACATGAATCTCCGCAGCTCCGCGAGCCGAGTGCTGTGAGTGTGATGTTGAAAACATGTGGAAACAGCGCCCACTGCTGGCTGTAGTCTTTAGCCTCGAGCTGTTTTGCAAGGAGGAATGGGCAAAAATGTCAGTCTCTCGATGTGCAAAACTGATAGAGACATACCCCAAGCGACTTACAGCTGTAATCGCAGCAAAAGGTGGCGCTACAAAGTTTTAACTTAATTATATAATTTTGCACGCCCAAATTTTCAGTTTTTGATTTGTTAAAAAAAATTTAAATATCCAATAAATGTCGTTCCACTTCATGATTGTGTCCCACTTGTTGTTGATTTTTCACAAAAAAATTACAGTATTATATCTTTATGTTTGAAGCCTGAAATGTGGCAAAAGGTCGCAAAGTTCAAGGGGGCCGAATACTTTTGCAAGGCACTGTATTGGCAAGGCCGATATTTGGCATTGTCAAAATTTTAGCATATTTCTAATTTATTAAACATGAATTAAAATAAATATAAATTATGTATATTATATATCGGTCACCCTGTTCTTTAAGGTAGCATCGGCCATCAAAAAACAATATCAGTCAACCACTAGTTTGAGGTCTGTTTTTAAAAGAGCTTTCCTTTCCTCACTAAGGACACATATTTAAACAGTATAAAATTGTGAAATTATAATTTAAAGTGTTAGAATTTAAATTGTTTTCTTTTTTATATTTTTGTTATCTTTTTTATTAAGATGTCTTGTTATTAATTGTCAATATCTAACTTGATGAAGAATATTTATTTTATGAAAACCACCATAGCAAAACATTTGGCCAATAATTGCATCATTATCCAAAAAACATGAGCAAAGTTCTCAGCATGAAAGATCCACGACTGGCAGATCAACGGGCTACTCGTTTTCTCTATGCTCATGCTTGGAAGTTGTTTGTGTAGTGCACATTTTTTTGTTGTAAATAAATAAAATGTAGACTGTGTATATGAGGTTGTTAACTGTGACAGGAAGATTGACAGGATAGTTTACGGTGGCAGAGTGCAAATTTTTGCCATGTAATAAATACCCCAAAGCTTCTCTCGTGCACTCAAAAGTATCTGTTTTTTTTACAAAAAGAGTAGGCTACATACTGTATTCTATAAATAGGCGAATTGGGACGCCACATTATTATTAATATTATTATTATTAAAGTTGAAATCTGTTGTGCTGCTTATTTTTGTGGAAACCAATAATTTTTTTTCTTAGGATTCTTTGTTTAGTTGAAAGATCAAAAGAACAGTTTTTGTTTGAAATAGACTTGACTCTCATGCTGTGATTCTGTATTTGGCCCTAGGTTAGTGTGGGTATGTGGATGTGTTAACAAACCACCAAACCTCTCCACTCCTGTTAATTAACCTGTCACTCTGTGAGTATCTATTGCTGGTTTCCATGGTAATTGAAGGATGGTGGGTCAATTCAAATGAACACCTCACCTCACTATAAACGTGCTGAGACTGTTCCTCAAGTAAGGTTGTGTGAGAATGATTTTGGTGTATGCGTTCTTTGTGCATCCTGACGAGCCCTACACAGCAATATCTGGGTCTATGGCGGTCTTGTGTGATAGTATTCAGAAAGAGTGATGTTTTTTGCAATGCTTTTTGATGCTGCTAGTGGAACATAAATTCACTTCAGTTTTATAGTTTACCCAGAAAAATATTATTCTTTCGTTTACTCATACTCATGTCTTTCTAAACCCATAAGACTTTTGCTTATCTTTAGAGTACAAATTAAGATATTTTTAATATTCTCTTATCATTTTTGTTCGATCCTAATGAACATTTATATAAGTTAGCAGTTCAATCCAAGGCTTCTGAAGAGCCTTTCGCCAAGCCCCGCCCCCCTTAGTTACTGTTACTACGTACGACAAACAAATGGTCAAACACAACCAGAGCAACAGATTGCCATGACGGGCATACCCGTATACCCGTGCATGTCAGTGACCTTTTTTGGAGTAATACCTCCGCGATATTCTCCAGATTGAGGCAAAAGGGGTTACAGTATGCAGTGGAGGGATATATTCAAAATATAAAAATACGCAATGAAGGACACGACAGACTAGAAGATTGCAGACTGGTTTCCAGTCAATCGCGGGAGTAAATTGCACTCTGGTTTGCCCTTTCTCTCTCTTCAGCATTCCCACGTTTCAGACCTCAAATACATACAATATTAGCCTTTATAGACATAGTATTTCTTGAGTAAAGAAAATGCTGTATTTATTAAAACAAAAACAAACAGTTCTTTATTTACCCTTACCGGATCACTGATTCTGTTATACGACAGCCTGTACTGTATATGCCTCAAAATAGTCGAGAAAGCATACCCGTGCATCGCAACGCGTCTCTAGACCTGCATATTGTGTTTTTTTACCATAAAACTGCATCCTGCGTGAATGGCCCTAAACTGATTAAAATATAAACAGCGCATTTTTATTTCAGGGCTGTTATTTAAACAGTCAGCTTGTCTCGTGCATTCAGTTTACAGCATCAACAGCAAGCCAAAGAGGGCAAGGTATCAAATGAACTATGCATTTGCATTTTAAACACTTACATTATATTCTAGATCTGTCCACGCAATAAAAAAATCGCTCATTTAAGAATGTGCATTTAAGCTAATTTCAAATTGGCATGAATAAAAAATCTAATCAGAGCTGCATATTAATATTTACAAGATATTCACGAATACAACTCCTCGTAATTACCTTAATAGCATTTCTAATATATTTCCAATATTTCTGCCCGTTTTCGTTCGTGTGACTGCAGCCTCTGCTTTTCTGCTATACAGACTGAAGCAGCGCGCGCAGCCTATAACACACCACGCCGTTATTTTCAGTTAATAATGGGAAAAAAAAATACTGGCATTTCTTTTAATAATAATTTCTGGTGTTATTTTTGTGATTTGTTTGGGACATTCTACAGCCCTTCATCAAAACTTACAACACAGAGCCCACCTCAGATTGTTTTAATCAACGCAAGTATCATAAAAACAAATGAGCAGCGATGACGGGCCCAAGCCGGTGGCACTGCCACCCTGGTGTCTTCAGGGCAACTGCCAGACAAGCAATATGCATTTTATCAGGAAATTTTAAAAGCGCTTAAATATGCCACATTTACCGCAGCAGCTGGTGCCACTATGACCACAAGGCACACCTATGATGTCATTTAAATATAGATTCATTTTAATATCATAAGATACAATCTTCTGGACATGTGTCGAGTTTCATGCAATTTGAAGCATGCTAAGAGTCTCAAAACACCCAAAAGATCATTAAAATTTGACACGTTGCCATGACAACAGTATTTAAAGTATCAAGAATCCATTCATATGTCTATATCTGTCATGTTTTCAAATTTAACTGTTGAAGTTTTAAGTAAATCGGGTGAAAATAAGACAGTGATTCAAAAAGTGACATTTTTGAAAGTGACACTTCCTGCTGCCAGTTGATGGCGCTATATCTTTGACTGAATATTGGCATGTAGACGTCTTCAGGCCAGGACTCTTATCAAACATGTGAAGTTTGGGGCAGATTGGACATTGTATGCCTGAGTTACAACAACTTCCTGTGTAATGGTGAAACATCAAAATTTGTGAGGCCACCACAGATCCGCCCTTCAGCGAAAACTAAAGATCTTCACTATGTAAAATCGCAAAGGCCTTTAGATTAGACTTTGCAAATATGATGTTGATGTGATTAAATCTCTAGGAGGAGTTTGTTAAAGTACAATGTCTGGCAATGGCAAAAACTGCACCAATTTACCAAAGAAAATTAAAAATGTCTCATTTCCTGTTGGTTTTTCAGATTTGACGCCGGGGGCTTGTTTGTAGGTATTGGGCTGTTGAATGCATCTACTGAATTTTCATACTCATACATGAAACGGA
Source organism: Gobiocypris rarus (assembly GCA_023029165.1). Classification (NCBI taxonomy): domain Eukaryota; kingdom Metazoa; phylum Chordata; class Actinopteri; order Cypriniformes; family Gobionidae; genus Gobiocypris; species Gobiocypris rarus. The sequence goes on along the minus strand of CM040916.1, from coordinate 32,521,690 downwards.
GCACAAATGACGCTTAATTAAAATTTTGTAGGTGGAGCAATTGAACCATTTTGCCATGCCTAATTCTGAAACCCATATCAGACGTACATTTTTACCACTTCTGATACGTGTGCAAAGTTTCATGAGTTTTCGTGTGTGTTTAGGCCTTCAAAAATGTAATTCATGTGAGAGAAGAAGAAAGATGGGCTGAGCAATTAAAATAGGGTCCTCACACCACTGGCCCTAAATATCTGACTTCCTGTTGGTTGGAGCGAATGAATGTAAATTAGAAAGTTGTCCGGCTCAAAGAGAACAATATATATACAGAGTTTGGTGACTGTAGATAAAACTACCCCCCCCCCACACTTTTGTCAAAAGATGGCGCTACTGAGCCTCTTCTCTACGCCCGTTTAAAGTCCCTGTAAAGGCAATTCCAGATTTGTTTCTTAACGAAATGTAATTTGTTTCTTCGAAATGTATTGTTGAAACACATTACAAAGACTGTGAATTATGTAGTACTGAATTCAGAAGTTAGACCGTTAAGAAGTTTTTCACCATTGCTGTGTTCCAGATTTTTTGGGCGGGGTTAAAACGGAGGCTCGATGACTCACTGGAGCCGCTTGGCATGTGGCTGTACTTGAGTGTTGTTGTTGTCTTGTAGCCTGGCGTGGCCATACTCAATTCTAGTCAGAATATGAGTCTGTTTTCAACCGAGCCAGGAAAGACCTCAATTGGATAGACCCACAACCAATCAGAGCAACGGAGCGACGCGTAACGTTAGTTGTCAAATGTCAACAGAACTCAACTGCACTGTTGCCAAGTCCGTGTTTTTCTCCATGTCCGCGGGTTGAAGCGACCCCAATTATGTGATTATATAAACACAGGAATGCGAATTTTAGCAGGCAACCTTGCCAAAATAACATTTTGCCAACCAAACGCCATTTTTTTCCGGAGATCCCCCCGGAAAGTTATTGTTTTGGGCTATAGTTTTGAGTAGCAATTGTGCGCAACATTGCAAAAAAACGTGGCAACCCTGTCTGCACGCACGCTGGATTAAGTAATGTTAGAAGAAAAAGATGAGTGTAAACGATCTTTGCCAGTATTGTAATAAAAGAATTTAACGATACACAGAATACTTACCAACACGATCATCGTTTCTGAGAGAAATAGTGAAGGTGAATGCATATTCGAACAAGTTCTCCGTTTAGGATAAGAGCAAATTCAACCCAAAGCGCCTTTGATGACTACTGTTGATCATCTGTCCATCATCGTCCTGATGATTTCATTGGTCCGAACAGTTTCTGTTCGTGCATAATAACTCCTCTATGGATCGAGGCCAGACCGAATTGCCCGAGCAAAAATTTTTGTGGGCGGGGCTAAATTCGGCTGGCATCCAGGCTAGTTGTCTTGTGTGTTTACGGCCGCTTTCCCGCGAGTGGGTGTGGTTTCGGCGCCGATCAACGGACACACCACCAGCGTTTGAGAGCAGAGAATGCTGCTTATTTTTTCAAGATTTTGATAAGATATTTTATGCACTTAGCGGATTTTTTTTGAGATTCAAATTTGGCTAGTTGGTTAATAACACATTTATCTGTGGTGTGAGAAACTCAGAACACATGTTTAATTTTGACTTTACAGGGACTTTAAGTCTTTGTCCTTTGGACAGCATGTCAGATGTGTGTGTCGAGTTTCATGTAATTTGAAGCATTGTAAGAGTCTCAAAAACATTGAAAAAGAATGCTATAGTTTGATGTGTTGCCATGGCAACACTATTTACAATATCAAGAAGTGCTTACCAGTTTTATATCTGCTATGTTTTGACCATTATACTGATGAAGTTTGAAGTAAATCGAGTAAAAATAAGATGATGATTTCAAAGCTTTTTGAAAGTGACACACTTCCTGCTGCCAGTTGGTGGCGCTATAATTGACTCACAATAGTCACATTCATGTGATCGGCCTCTTACAAGGAACACACAGCTGAAGTTTCATCCAAATCAGTCAATGTTTGCAGAAGTTATAACACACTTCATGTTTCCCTTTTCTCGCCATAAATTTGTCTCCTCACCACGGCCAAACCTTTCGAGTTATCAAAAATCTGTTTGCAATTTAGCATCCTCAATGTCTTGACTTCATGCTGACGGAGTTTGGCACTGATTGGGTCAATCGCCTAGGAGGAGTATATCAAATTCCAGAGCATGCGTTTTCTGAACAACCCTTAAATGAACAACAATAGCTCACATCCTGTTTGGTTGACATATAACTTAGAGCACGAAAGTTGTTTGGCCCGATGAGGTCTATGTGTACTGAGTTTCATACATGTACGTGCAAGTGTGTTTGATATATAAACTAAGTCTTCAGATCACACTTAAGGGGGCGGTGTCGAGCCCTCCTGCCACGCCCGGGTATCAGCTTTGGTCTGGCCCTAATGGCCGCAGATTCCGGTATGTGTGGGCTCAGCTCACCCCTGACCAGGCCTAGAACCGGCCCAGGTATCTAACGTTAGTGTCCTATTTACAAACGCCGTGGGCGCACCACTTCACCATCTGGAGTCAATGTTTGTTGGACCTGCTCACATAGTAACGGTTGCTATGATGTGTGATTGGACAATGGCCGTTTTGTGGGAGGGGCCGGCGAAAGGCTAATTACTTTCTTTAAACATTTTAATTTAGGCGTTATTCATAATTCGAACGGATATCATATATCAAGCAATGTATTCTAATATATTTGAATATCTACCATTCGAAAAGACCCACCCCCTTTAGTCACTGTTGCTATGTACAACAAGCCGTGGCGCTCTCACACCACACACATTCTCATGTGGAGAAAATACATCGCGGAGCAAAGAGGACACTAGCAACACACCGACAAACAGGACAGAGCAAGTTACTTTTGTCTCAACCTTCAAATTTTGTCTTTTTTTTTTTTTGCTCTTTAATGTGTTGTGATCGCTATAACGCCTCAGTTAAAGCTGCTTGTGAACCGATCATCTCTTCCTTCTAACTTAGTTCATTGATAAGCATCAAATAAACATGAATGAACACTAAAAGAAATGTTGTTTCAACTGGGGAAAGACGTCAGTACACACCGTTTTTCAAGTTCTGAGTGCACCAATGTTTATCTCCTGACTGCAAATTCGGCTATTTGATTGCTCAGATCTAACGTACTGTCAATCAAACTTGCTGCTAAGGGTGAATTGTCCGTTCAGGCTGGCTGTTCTGAGAATCTTCCATTTCCAAAACAGACTGGATATTCATGGATGCTTATGTGTAGCAGAATTCAATTTGCAATGCAATATGCAAAATGGCAATGTATTTCTCTATTTAAAATGACATTTTCCATTACATATGTGCCAAGTTGGTGCAAAATGAAAATTAAATTATATAATTTATTTTTGCCATTTCCAATAGTAATTTTAAAATGTAAATTAGGCTACATATTCATTTTGAATGCTTTATACGTTGCAAAATGAAAATGCATTACTCAAATTGATTTGGTATGTGTCTATGTCCAAGCCATAACAGTAGCAAAATGATCATTTTAAATGTTATTTGTTCTAAATGTATTTACACTCACAGTTAGGAAATTTGTATTTCAAAATGCATTCTGAGCCAAAGATATAGCAAAATGTAATTTAAATGACTTTTTAATACATTGACACTCACTCTTGAGAGGTTTGAAAAATGCATTTTAATGAATGCCACACGTCGATTAATTCAGTCGATGTGGATTTGAAAATGCATTCAGAGCTGATCACGCCCACCCTCCGTCAATCAATGCATCAAGGCGGCGCACAAGAGGTAAGCGTGGAGCGGCTACACACTGCAAGCGTGGCGTGAGCGTCTCAGCTGCGTGGCGTGTCCGTTTTTATTTAGGCTTCCATGTTAACAGGTTAGAGCGTGCACACTGCCTGCGTGACACATCTTGCTCTGATTCAGGACATGAGTCTGCACAGTAGTGAGCGTGAAATGGAGCCGCAGTATCTGGCCCCGCCCACACTCCCGAAAAAACGGTTAACACATTTTAAGCTGACTGCAATCATTACACACATAACTGTAAGTCTTCTGTAATAAAGCAAGGCATCCCTGAGACAAATAGAAAAAAACTACTTGGTACATAAATAAAAAACTTTTGTGAAAATAAAACTGGTAAATGAAATGGTGATTTTCAGATTTTTTTATTTTTATAAATAACCAATGAAACAGACGGCAACAGTTTATTAGGCTGCTGACCCTTTAAGAACAAATGCACAGATCTAATATACCGTTACACAAACAATTTTCTCCTAACTGTTTGTGTGTGTGTGTGTAAATTCATTGGTAGCAGCAGCAGTCAAATACAATCCATCATTATTATGTGTTTCCAGTGGACAGGTTTGTTATTTAAGAGAGCAAATATAAAGAAGACTGATAAAATTATACTGATGCAGCCCATTATCATATTCATGAAACACATGGGGCACTGAGTTAGGTGTGTGTGTGTGTGTGTGTGTGTGTGTGTGTGAGAGAGAGAGAGAGAGAGAGAGAGAGAGAGAGAGAGAGAGAGAGAGAGAGAGAGAGAGAAACGTGAGCCCTATCCCTCTCATGAAGACATTAAGGAAGCCTGCTGATAGCCCGTATCATCTCCATTTCCCTCATGTCCATGCATTTAAAAGCACACTGATTTCTCGTTTGTGTCTGTGTGTGTCTGTCTGTGTCTGTCTGTGTGTGTCTGTGTGTGTCTGTGTGCACGCGCATGCACTGTGGGGGTCTGGCACCTTCTGCTTAACAGCTGTGCCTCAGTCTATTGTTTGAGTATAAAAGAAGGATCACAAAAAGAAAGGAGAAATGAAGAAAAGAACAAATAAAGCGATCATAGCTGATCAATATCAAATCAGGATCTGATAGAGAGGAACAGAACAAGAACAGATGAGAATAATTTCCCTTCAATGAGCTCTCATTGGGTTTGTGAGATGCACACACACTCACACACAAACTTCTGCTGGAGATGCTGAGCTGATATCTCAATGTCTGTCTCGAGGAATTTCCATCAATTCATCCCTTTATCGCTTCCTCACTCACTACTCCTATCTCTGTCCACAGTCATTTACACACACAAGCGCACACACACTCAGACACACATTTGTCTCACAATTTTAGTGGAGACATTATATAGATTTCCACTGATTTTATATAAGGTTAATGATATTTTCTGTGGCCCTAACCATAGTGGATGACTCTCTTCCATTATAGAAAAGTGAAGCCACCAATGTCCCAATATGGCACTGACATCTTGCTCTGATTCGGAACATGAGTCTGCACAGTAGTGAGTGTGAAGTGGAGCCGCAGTATCAGGCCCCGCCCACACTCCCGAAAAATCCGTTAACACAGTTTACTGTAGAGCAACTCATTATGTAGTTGTGAAATAAACAGCTATGGAAATGTAGAAATTAAAGTTCAAGCTCCAATCTCCTCCCGGAAATCAAATCAAATAACTATCTAACTAACTTACTTATTTAAAAAAAACTAACACTTAAACTTACATCAGTGTGATCAAAACTACTTAAAATAACAGAAAACATCTTTGGAGAAAATGTATTTGAAATGTAATTTGATTGTTTAGTTTGCCTTACGTCCCATTAGACTATACATGGAGAGGGCTGGGCAACACTAGATTTAAATAAAAGGATGTTTTAAGCCTTGTGTATCACTTCAGGTCTTGAGAGACATTATAGATGGCTGTAAACTATTAAGTCCTCTCATAGAAACAGACAGATGTATCTAAGTGCTTAAAGGGTTATTTTACCCAACAATCTATTGTCATTTATTTCCCCTCATTCGTTCCAAACCTGTATGCATTTCTTTCTTCTGCCGAACATAAAATATATTTTAAAGAATGTTATTAACTAAACAGTTTTTGAATGTATTCTATTGTATGGACAGAAACACTGACGGCACATCACAATTTGCATACTATCCGTCCATAGAATTAGTATGTCCCAAATCGTAGTATGTTGAAATGAGTATTCCAAAGATACCTGGATGGTCTACTATTTCCAGTTTAGAATTCGAAGTGCAGATCTGTGCACACTAACCTATACTACATATCTCTCCAATACGGTAGGAAATGAAATTAAACTGAATGTGAAGGATTTTAACTGTGAGAAGATGATTGACAGGGCAGTTTAAACAGTGACTAAGCTGTCCGTTAAAAAGATGACGAAGTAGTATGTCCCAAAGCTTGCCTACTTTTCTGTTACATGCTCAAAAGTATGTACTTTTTTTCTTCACAAAAAGAGTACATACTTTTAGGATGTAGTTGTAGGCAAATTGGGACGCAGCATGAGACATTCTTCAAAATATGTTCTTTTATTTTCCACAGAAGACAGGAAGTCATACAGGTTTATAATGAAACGAGGGTAAGAAAATGATAACCAAATTTATATTTTTAGGTGAACTATCCCTTTAAGAAGGAAGAAAGTTTGATTAGTTTTGAAGTTCTGTCCCCAGTCGCCATGTCATATTATAAATATTGTACTATTGTGACTGTAAATGAATCCTTTCACTCAAAAGTTTTTTGAAAAACCCTCCAAAAACGGTCACTGGAAAAATCATGCATTATAATATAATGTTTCAAAGTTTGCAGGGTGGTTACAGCTAACTGGCCTATGCTAATCACCCAAAACATGACACCATGGGCCCAACTGGATCAGCAAAATATTTTTACCTAGTCTAGCACATGATCATAAGCACATCTGAATATTATACCACAAGATAAGCGTATGTATAATACTGATCTTTCTAAACGTTTGAGCGTTTGAAGTAAAAGGTGCAGTGGTGTGTAGATGTCGATAACGTTGAAGCACAACTGCTAAACTAACGTGAGCCTGCTCTGCGCTCTGATCAGCCAACTGAAGGTTGTTCAAGAGGAATTTCTGAGGCGGAGTCAGCACAGTTTGGGTTGGTAACGGTTGCCAAGCAACACTGCTTCAGGTTGGCAATGACCACTGCACAGACAAATATGGATTTTGTGGGTCTTTTTTCTCTCTCTCTCTGCTTACATTGTATTGGCTGACAAGTGCCAAGCCCATAATTCTTCGCTGGCATTTGGCCTCAAACTCCTGAAGGATGTTACATGTAACAGACCCAAAATAATTCTGAAATGATATCATTCCAGTTCTATTCGTCTTTCTTTCTTTTTTTTCTGTCTGCTTTGATACAGTTGCAGTCTTTATATTTCTCTCACATATCTCTCTTTTCAAAGGGAATGTGAATTCTAGAGGAAGTTGAAATGACTTTTCTTCTGCCTGCATGTCTGCTCTCATGGTAACATGGTAATGACAACCCAGTTGTGATTGGCTGAAGTTGTTATAATTCTGGGTGTTTTTATGCTGGAGTGAGGATGAGGGCTTTTATTTCTTTCTTTATTTTTGCTTTATCAGTCAAAATGGTCCCAAACGAAGCCAAAGCAAAATCAACCACTGACTGTCTCAGAACAACACACATTCATCATGAATCAGTGAACAAATCATTTGAGTATGATTTAATAAGTCATTATTTGCCAGCTAGTGGCATATTGGTGTAACTGTCAGAAAGAGTCACTGAAGAACCACAGTCTGTCTGGAACGTGCTAAACCAGTCGAACGCAGTGATGCAAACAGTGTGTACTGTATATTAGCTTCCCGGAGATTGGATTAAAAAATGTTCAAGTAAGAACTAGAAGTAACTGTTGTGTAAATGCATTTAAACACAGATTTTCAATGTGATTTTGACAATATTTTTTTTAATTTTATTAACAGTGCGTGGGTCACATTAATTTCACTGTTTCGAATCTCAGCCATTTTATTGTTAGGTGTCACATCAGCAGAGCTCGTGACAGAGCTCTTCACACTGCATCTGAATTAAATGTACGTACTGCCTTGACGAATCAGTAATCACCCCATCTTATTCTCTCTCTCTCTCGTGTGTGTGTGTGTGTGTGTGTTGGATAATGTAAAACTCCTCGTATAGATCAGACTAATCAACCAGTTAATTATTCAATTAATCAGTCACTCTACCTGTAGACATTCCCTGCGTAACGGGCTTCACACTTCCTGTTTGTTTGGATGTGCAGTACACTAGCATACATAATTAATTTGTAAATGTGTGTACCTTTCAGTTGAAAATTTTCACAGTAAACTTATCCGTCACGTTAAACTGACTTGAACTTATCTTTTCTTTTTCTGTACAGACTTGTCGAAAAACCGTTTTTGTGAACTCCCTCCAGAAGTTTGTATGTTTGCGCCGCTGGAGTCTTTAAACCTCTACCACAACTGCATAAAGGTCATTCCAGAGGCCATTATAAACCTACAGATGCTCACCTACCTGAACATCAGGTAACACCCACACTATGATGTCTTTGTCTGTTAACATCTCATTATAATTCATCTATTTATTAAAAAAAAAGATATTTTTATTTCCAATAAATGCTATTCTTTCTAACCTTCAGTTAATTGAAAGAATCCTGAAAAAAAGCATTATGTTAACAGAACTGTTTTCACTATTGATAATAATAAATGTTTCTTGAGCACCAAATCATCAAATTATAATGATTTCTGAAGGATCGTGTGACACTGAAAACTGCGGTAATGATGCTGAAAATTCAGCTTTGCCATCACATGAATGAATTACATTTACATATTACAATGACATATATAAAGTACATTAAAGTAGAAAACAATTACTTTACATTTGTTGTAATATTTCACAATATTAGCCTACTCATTCTACTGTATTTTTGATCAACTAAACGCAGCCTCTGTGAGCTTAAGAGACTTCTTTCAAACGCATAAAAAATCTTATCAACCCCGAAAGCCACTGAACAGTAGTGTATTAATGTCCAGCAACTGTAAGAGGTTTAATATTTTCAGTTGTTATTGTGGGGGTTTCTTCATTAAAGTAAGCAAGAGATTGTAATAAGTGGTATTTATTGATGACTTATTGAAGCTAATCCTTGTGTTTTGATGTTTTCAGTCGAAATCAGCTGTCCGTTCTCCCCAAGTTTCTCTTCAATCTTCCTCTGAAAGTGCTCGTGGTCAGCAACAATAAACTGCTGTCTATTCCTGAGGAGATCGGAAAGGCCAAAGACCTCATGGAACTGGTCAGTGTGTGAAAATACATGTGTAATTATTGTATATTATAATGTTTGTGTTTCTGTAATGTTGAAATATACACAGTAAATATGTTTTCTGTGTTCAGGACGTCAGCTGTAATGAGATCCAGGTGCTTCCTGCGCAGATGGGGAAACTCTTTGTGTTACGAGAGCTCAACATACGAAGAAACTGCCTACAAGTGTTACCAGATGGTACAGACACTTACAAAAGATGTCAACAAAAGCATCAATCAGATAAAACTACAAAAGCTTCGCTAGATATAAATTCACATTCAGCGTACTAAATGTTTATGCCAGTTATGCTACTTACTTCACGATAGGAAAGAATTTCTCATTATATCATCATTTTTACCTCTCTTTCATCTTTACTCTCTTCCTCACAGAGTTGTCTGATCTGCCATTGATCAGGTTGGATTTCTCTTGTAATAAGATCACTGAGATTCCCATATCTTACCGCAAACTTAAGCAGTTACAGCACATCGTTCTTGACAACAACCCCATGCAGTCTCCTCCCGCCCAGGTAAGTCAGTACTCATCTGTTACTGTGTGTATCTTCACGTGTGGAGCTGAAACTGAAGACTTGCTTGATTATTGTTCCTGTCTTTTGGTCATTTCTTTTCTGTTGGTGCCATCCAGTGGCTGACATTGTGAAATACATAAAACATCAGGCATATTGATTCAAAAATGATGATATAAAGTATATATATTTTTTCCAAATCTTTTCTAGGGTACCACATAGAAATACCCCATCAAAAAAAAACAAAAAAACACAGTAACAGTGTCTGCAAATTTTTTTTCTTGAGCAGACAATCAGCACATTAGAATGATTTCTGAAGGATCACATGACAACACATTTATCTTTGTGAAAAAATATCATTAAACTTGGCTTCATTCCAAAATTTTGTTTAATTTCTATTGTTTTCCACGTTCAAAGACTTTGTAGTGTTTAAATTTTAGTGCACTTTGAAAGTTTGAATCACATTACAAGCATAATTTCTGCATTGTGTACTATTTACGTGAATAATAGACTACTCAACCACTCAACCCCCCTCTCTCCAAAACACAGCGAACCTGTGTTGCTTGGCCTTTTTACCATCGCAGAAGCAAAAAACTTTTATCACCACAGCTCTAACCAAACCACATGTTTCCTTTCATTTGTAGGATCAACCCATCAGTAGTCACATTGTGCCCTTGAGCAATGCACTTGCACTCAGAAGCCAAGTTTCTCCAACGTTGCTCTGGTGTAGTGCCAAAATCTGTCATCCTAGAAGGCACTTAGTTGATAAAAAACAAAAGTTCATTTTTTTCCCTGACTATGGCTCGTCTTGCTCAGACATGTTATTTCGTTGACTGAAATTTGCCATGTTTCAGATTTGTTTGGAATGTTCTTTGGACTGTTTAGTTTTTCCTTGGAAATGCAATGCTCAGAGAAGGAGAGAGCGAGCGAGAATACCAGTCAAGTGACTTCCAGTCAAGAAGAAGAGTTATGTCAGTGTTATTTTAGCATATTACAGTAAAAAAATATATAAGGTTATTTATCTTATTATCTTTTTATGAAACAGCAGCTGAACCAGTTTCTATGTGAATTGCCCATCAATTGTATAAATTGCCCATAAAAAAAATATTTTTACATAAATTGTTGCATTAGACTAGAGCTAATGTGAATTCTAACTCTCTAAGTCTCTAATGCTCACCAAGGTTGCATTTATTTGATAAAAAGATAGATAGATGATAGATAGACTTTATTGTCATTATATTTACAAGAACAATGCAACGAAATTACGTTTGGAGCAAGCCTCCGAGCCGCTGCTATTAAAGCACCGCCACACACTCTCCAGAAAAAATTCAGATTTGCAAAGCATACATATGCCAAAAACACAACATAACATAACACAGTACACATGGTCACGTGAAGGGATTTTTTGTTTGGACTGAGTAAGGGAGATAGGAAAGGAGGAAAGGGAGAGGCAGTCAAGAGAAAAAAGTCTGACAAGAAAAAGGAACAAGCGCAAGGGCAGAGCGGGAGCAGATAGAAGACACGTCTGCACTGTCTGAGAACAGGATGTAGAAGAATTTAATAGAATGTAGTAGAATTGTAATGTAATAGTAATAGTAAAAAATAAAACAATAACACATGTGAAATATTATTGAAAATACCTAGGGCCGTATTCACAAAACTTTTTATTTTACCACTAAGAGTTCTCCTAAATGGCAGTAAAAGTTTTTAGTTACGAGTTTTCTCTAAAAACCTATTCACAAAGCTGCTGAGAGCAACTTTTACTAAAGAACAGAGAGAAGTCTTAAGCTAAGAGTAAAAGCTGGGTTGACCTCATTGCTATGGATGATGTCATCACACTTACTAACGATGACCATCAGTGATTTAATCATAGAAATATTGTAGAACGAGTTTTCAAATATTCAAATAAAGTTTTTAAAATAAGAATGTTGCCATATTTAAATAAAGATTTTAAAATAAAAATGTTGCCATATTCAAATAAAGATTTTAAAAAGTAGGCCAAGTATCACTAATTAAACTAGTATATTCAACTAATTGTCAGCCTCTTACATTTCTGCATCTCGAGACATTGCAGAATTCAAGCAAAAAATATGTTTTATAAATAAAAATTCAGGAGGAGCACGTTCAAATGATCTATCTAATCAACTTGAGAGGAGGTATACACAGCTGAGAGCCTCCTCACCTAGTTACCTCAACAGTTTTCTGTACCCTCCGCCACCCCGACTTCTCACTCTCGGTCTGCGATATGGGGCAGAACTCTGGGTTTGGGGTAAATTCCGAGCTTGGAGCCCTTAATCTCCTTGGACGGCACGTCAAATACGCTTTATATTCTTTTACTCTATTCGATCATTTGTGTATTTGTGAAAACAACTACCACAGGCAATCAGACATTATTTATTTATTTATTTAAAATTTATTTTGGCCATTTTTTCGTAGAATAAAATCTATAAATCAAAATATGTATTGCCTTTATGAAGAAAAGGCTCAGCACCCAAAGTTCTATTGCCCATCTCCTCAATGGTGTACAGAGTCTTTGGGTGGATTTCTGCATCATTACTCTATAGTCTTCAGTGTCACATGATATTTCAGATATCATTCTAGTATGGGAATTTGCTGCTTTCTTATTATCAATGTTGAAAACAATTGTTCTGCAGATTTTCTGCGGACACTGTTCTTTTTCAGGATTATTTGATGAATATAACTTCAAAAGAAGAACATTTATTTGAAATATTGTGTAAAATTACAGTCATGTAAAAAAGAAAGTACACCCTCGTCGAATTTTACGGATCAGTGGACATTAAAAAAAATCATCTGGTCGGGAGCAGGACATATAATTAGGTAAATACAACCTCAGATGAACAACAAAACATGACATATTACATCATGTCATAATTAATTTAACAAAAATAAAGCCAAAATAGAAAGGCTGTGTCAACAAACGAAATACACCCCATGATTTAATAGCTTACCTTTAGCAACCTTTTATCAGTCTCTCACAATGTTGTGGGGGAATTTTGGCCTTCTATTCTCTAGAAAGCTTTAGTATACCGAGGATTTCATGGTCGACCCAATGACTGCAATGTACCTAGGTCCTGTGGCTGCAAAACAGGCCAAAAATCAACAATCCTCCATCAGCATGATGGACAGTTGGTATGAGGTGTTTGTGCTGATATGCTCAGTTTGGTTTTCGCCAAATGTGGCGCTGTGCATTATGGCCAAACATTTCCACTTTAGCCTCATCTGTCCAAAGGACATTGTTCCAGAACTCTTATGATTTGTTCAGATGCAACATTGCAAACTTAAGCCGTTCTGCCATGTTCTTTTTAGAGAGAAGAGGCTTTCACCTACCAACCCTACATGCTATACTTGTTTAGTATTTTTCTATTTGTACTATCACAATTTTTTTGCAATTCTATTTCTAACATCTAACATGCTAACTGAGGCTTGTAGAGTCTGAGATGTATCTCTGGGGCCCTGAGCGTGAATTTGCTGACCCTGGGGTGAATTTGCTGGGAATCAATCTCCTGAGAAGACGGTCAACTGTCTTGAATGTTTTCTACTTGTGAATACTCTTCCTCACTGTAGAATGACAGACTTCAGATGGTTTGGAAATTGCCTTGTAACCCTTCCTAGATTGATGGGCAACAACAATTGCTTCTCTAGGATCATTGCTGATGTCTTTCCTCCTTGGCAGTGTGTTAAAACACACCTGAATGCTCCAGACCAGCAAACTGCCAGAACTTCTACTTTTACAGAGGTGATCACACTGGCTGATGATCAATTAATCAAAGACATTTGATTAGCGGCTCCTGACTGCTACTTACCCTCTTAATTCCTATAGAAGTGGTAAGGTTTTACTTACACAGTTTAAACACATGGCTTCTCTATTCTGGCCTAGTTTTTGTTGGGACGTACTTTCTTTATCACTTGACAGTATAAATGTCTCTGTCTTCTTTGATTAATTTAATGCATCCTTGCTGAATAAAAGTATTAATTTCCGTAATCTGACTGAACCATTTTTATAGAGGTTGTAATTTCTGTGCTGTTTTGTAACGTCCCATATTGTCAGTTTTTATATACATTTTCTTCTTTGCTTTCAGATCTGCCTGAAGGGAAAGATCCACATATTTAAGTATTTAAATCTGCAGGCATGTCGCCTGGATAAAAAACCAGACACACTTGACCTGCCTTCTCTGGGAAAACGCTGCTTACCTCAGCAGCTGACAGACAGGTAACTACAGCAGGGCGTAAAAACTGAAAGAAAATAAAAGTCAATCGGTTTGCTCTGAGCAGAATTTTAGTATTTTTCAGAATTTTCATAATTTTAATCAGTATTTTAACGTTTTTGTTCTGCGTTCTGTTCTGCCTCAAATGTGGCCGTTAATGACTGACAAAACAACCCTCACTGGTGAAAAACATTGGGAACATATCATCAAAATAATGACACACGCAAGAGCCACATTACCAACTTTGACCAAATGGTGTTTAATTTTTTTCCTGAATAGCGATTCTACATTTAACCTGCAATTTTCACTGGTTTCAAAACACACCACCCTGGATATTACCTGCCATTAATTTTTATAATACTTAACATTTGTGACATATCCTCTTAAACTCCTGAGATGCAAAAGGCATGGGCATTTCACTCATGTTGGATGTGTCAACGTCACGTTTGCATAGGCCGTGTATGAATCCTATTTAAATTCATGATTGGTTGACTGCCAAATTAAAATATTAAACAGAACGATAAAGTAACAGTAATAAATCATGTTGTCAAAATATCTTTGTAACTAATTAGGTATTTCCTGCTGCCCTGATGATTTACATAAAGCATTTTACAGTTAAAGCATTTTACATTGATATGCCAGTAGGTAGCGACAGGTGACCATCTTTGTTTTCACTCAACTGATGTGTAAAAACAGTGATTCATTGAGGAAAGAAACGGTAGTCAGTCATTGAGTTGTTAATTCAAACCATTCATTTAAAAGAACTGATTCAGTTAAGAAACAAGTGACTTTGTTTATGAGTGAGTCATGAATAATTATTTTTAAAGGGTTTGTTTTAAAGGACACTGAATCATTCAGGAATGAAACCCCTCTGTGTTGCTCAGAGATGTGCAATAGTTCTGCTTTGATTTAATTTGAAACTATTTTGTGTTGGTGGAGCAATTACAAAGTAACTGGTGAATTATGTGTATTATGTTTTGTTACTCAATATCTATTCAATTATATTACTTTATTGGTTTTTCAGGAGATAAAAAATCAGCTGAATTAGAGATTGTTGTAATGTCTGTACAAAGCTTTGGTCCTTCAGTTTCCAATAACTTCATTTTAATGTTAGTTGCTAGCCATCACTGCTACTGTAGTTTTAACATGACATTTTAAGTAGTAATGAAGGCTTGTACATAGTCAAAGTCGTTTAACTAAGAAGAATAGATTTTGTCCTCATCCAACTTTCAGTGTAGTGACTGTAAATAATTTTTTGTCTATTTGTATCTTTGTTTACATGAATATGTGTTTGTTTGTGTAGTATGGAAGATTTTTATCCCAGTAAAAACCATGGCCCTGACTCAGGTATTGGCAGTGACAACGGCGACAAAAGACTGTCGACTACAGAGGTAAACACACACGTTAGTTGTACACATATATAGTTAGTACTGCAAACGGCTCAAATATTGAGATTTTTTTTTTCACTTGATAAACTAGAAAAAAGTTGAAATGAATTCTGCCTGATGAATTTAACATGCATTTTTAAATTTAACATTGAATCACTCGTGGACAACACCTAAATACAGGTGTAAACGGCTCTGAGGTGGGGTGGGTTAAGCTCATAATTAGGTGGGCCAGGCACAACTGTGGATCTTGACCTGACCTGGATGTTCAAGAAAGACGCAACTCATCTAAAATGAGTTGCAATTACTGCGTAAATCTCTAGCACTGTTTGCCAGAGGATGTCTCTTACAACAACAAAAAATCTATTTCTATTTTCCTGTTCTGTCTCTCATTCCCCAGCCATCTGACGATGATACAATGAGTCTCCACTCTCAAGTCTCTGAGACAGCGAGGGCTGACCCACACATGCTTCTCACAAAGCTGGACTCAAACAAAGGTGTGCTTTCAGCATTAGTAATAATGGCCACATTATTATTATTATTATTATTATTATTATTATTATTCACATTGTTTTTTTTATAGTGATCAATCCAGCATGATGTGTATTGTCATGACATTAGATACTCAGGTCTGTCTGCATTGTCACTTTAAAAAAATACACTTGGATTTGTTTGTACCATCAGATACCGTAGCAATGACGCAAAGATATAAGACAGCAACTGCCATTGTGGAAAGAGGATGTAAATCTAGAAATCTTACCTCTGCTTATCTTCATTAAGACCAAATACATTGTTATATCCATTACCATGCTAAACTATTCCAAGAGTTGTCATAATAGAAATTTATTTATGCATAGATTGTGGCTGGAAACGCTGGCTCATTCACTCATTTAACATGTAATTAATAGTGAACATAGTTCATGTAAAACAAAAGAAGTAGGGATATTAGTATATTTTGATATGTATATGGGAATGTTTTATTTTTTTAATAACACTGTTTATTCAAATACCCTAACCTGCACACCAAAGTGATAAAAACAATTTCTTCAAACTCCTTAAAAAAAAATTGCTGTTCAGGTGACAAACATCCAACTGAATTAGAAACAGATTTTTGTTATCTGGCTGTGCAAAGCTTTAGTGAGCTACTGGTATACACATTTGTGCAGTTATCAGACACCTAATTCACCTTCAGCGTGCAGACACTTGATTGTTGAGGCCAAAACAATTTCCTGTTCTTTCTGTCATGAAACAGAAATAAAAGCCAGTAAATGTCAGTTATTAAGCAAACAATTCAAGAGTCAGGAAATTACCCATAGCCACAAATCCACTTCTTTATTCAGAGAGGCTTGACATGTCACACATTTACAATTATGTTGTAATTTTGTTGTTTGTTGACTTATTCACACCACTACTTATTAATCAGTCATGACATACTGATGTGCAAATCCCATTCCCTAGAAGACATAACAATGAAATTGCTATTGCATTCACAGTAAAACTTATTCCGTTGTGCAACAAATATGTGCTGTTGCATTAAATCCCACGCAAGATCAAAGTTATTCTTTGCTGCATTGAAGAGATATGTGCTTTTGTTTTGCATACAAGAACTAACTTATTCTATTGTGCATTGAAGAGACAAAACAATTTCTGTTTGTTGATTTATGATTGACACCACGACTTATAATTACAGTCATGACATGATATAATAATACATTTTATTTCTAAAGCACTTTACATTTTAAAGAAAATCTCAAAGTGCTACAAAATGGAGGAAAAATAAAGCAATTAGAGGAATTAAAAATTAAGAATTAAATTATATGTATATATATAATATTAAATATATATATATTATATTATATATTATATTAAATATGCAAAACCAATACCCTAGAAATCTCACAAAAAATAACAAATAACTAAGGCCGGCCCCACTTTATATTAGGTGGCCTTAACTACTATGTACTTACATAAAAAAATAAGTACAATGTACTTACTGTGTTCATATTGTGTTGCAAAACACCTTTGCTGATATTGAGATGGGATACGGGTAGGGTTAGGGACAGGTGTGGTGGTGTGGATGAGTTTAAGGGTAGGGTTAGGTGTAAGGGAACTGTCAACTGTGTAATTACAAATGTAACTACAGAAATTAATTACAGATGTAATTACATGCAGGTATATTTTAAAATGTAAGTACAATGTAAAAACATGTACGTACACAATAAGTGCAATGTATCAAATTATTAATTAAAATGTTAGTACATAGTAGTTAAGGACACCTAATATAAAGTGGGTCCCTAAGGCCTGTAGGTGTTTGTGAGAATTGTAGCATATCATATCGCTGGTTTGTAGTCGGCAATTACAATATCATTTTACAGGAAGGGAAGTGCCTCATCTTAGTGTTTTCATGTCAATTATTTGCAGATCAGGACCCATATGACTTTATTGACCCAAATCCAGATGAAGAGGTCACTCTGTCTGAGGGAGAGCTACAGCACAATGCACCCTATGTGTCGTGTATAAAGGTATGCATTAACATCTACACTTTACACATCTACCCACTTTTTAAAATCCTTATCTGTCAAGCAAAGATACCACAAACAAGTACACGTGAAAAAAAACACACACATTGTACCACACACTGTAAAAGAGCTTCCATGGTCTCATCCTCAGGAGCTGGAGCGGGTTCTGAAAACACACCAAAGCAAAGACAAAGAGAACTGGAAAGAAGAGTCTGGGTAAGGCTGACTGGTTTAATGGGGGATATTAAGCAGGGAACATTCCTGTACGTAAAATCTGTGCTGCTGAGGTTTGTGATATTTTTCCTGCACAGACTTCAGATTACACCCATTATCATAACAACAACAACAACAACAAAAATTTGTTTTGTACAGTAAAACAGTAGTGTTGTGAAATATAACGATGCAATATAACTTTTCTATTTGAATATATTTTAAAATTAAATACATTTTTGTTATGGTGAAGCTGAATTTTCAGCATCATTACTCCAGTCTTCAGTCACGTAATTCTTCAGAAATCACTCTAATATGCTGATTTGCAGCTCAAGAAACCTTTCCTTTTTTTTTTTTTTTTTTTTAACAATGTTGAAAACAGTTGTGCTGCTTAATAATTTTGTGTAAACCATGATATTTTTTTCATTCAAATACTCAAAGGATTTTTTGATGAATAAAAAGTTCAAAAGAACAGCATTTTTTATATATAGAAATATTTTATAACACTGTAAAAGCCATCACTGTCACTTGTGATCAATTTAATGCGAAAAGGCACGGAAAATGAATAACAACTTCTATTTATTAAATTTTTTCCACCCATCTCATTATTTTCCATCACCATATCCCACTCGGGGGCTCCATAGAATGTGTCATTTCCTTTCTGAACACACTATTTGGCTTTAAGCATCCTTGCTGAATATTAATTTATTTTAAAAACCTTAAACTTTGGAACAGTAGTGTGTAAACATAAATTATATGCCAACACATGTTATATTTCAAGGTTTCATACATACTGTGGTTGTACGCTAATGGTTAAAGATCCAAGCTGCTGACACAAAGGGCAATAGTTTGGGGTGACACATGAACAGAGCTTCAAGGGGACTTCCTGTGTAAACGTGAGCTGATTTGCTGTGTCACATCGGATTAAGCCTTTTTAGGGGCAAAAAGATCAACCATATTGAAATGATTAACAAGACATGAAAACTCTTGAAATTGCTCAGAGCAGGATTTTTTTTATTAGGGCTGTGTTCCAAGAAAACTGTGTAACAAGTACCAACTGTAGTGTAGTGTTCTTAAACCGTTAAAGGGCCTTTCACACAGGATGCATTTTTTTGTTTTAACAGGGCAGTGGGATGAACAAAAAAAAAGCAAAGTCTAGAGACATTTATAAACTTCAAACTGTGTTTTTGGAAAGGCATGTAAAAAAAAATGGTAAAACAGTCAAACATGTCTAACAGAAAACCAAAAGTAGCGCAGTGGAATGCAAAAATGCGGTCTGTGTGAAAGGCCCCTTAGACAAGCGTGATTAAATGCCATCCTGGTTTTGAATTGTGGCTTTAGTCTTTTACATGTATTTTTTTTAAATAAAATGTGCAGCTGTGCTGTTTGCCACAGGCGTCAATCGGAGCAGGTGGTGATGTGCTATCTAGAGGTGATTTATACAGGTCCTTCTCAAAAAATTAGCATATTGTGATAAAAGTTCATTATTTTCCATAATGTAATGATAAAAATTAAACTTTCTAAAATATATTTTAGATTCATTGCACACCAACTGAAATATTTCAGGTCTTTTGTTGTTTTAATACTGATGATTTTGGCATACAGCTCATGAAAACCCATAAAAAAATTAGCATATTTCATCCGACCAATAAAAGAAAAGTGTTTTGAATACAAAAAAAGTCAACCTTAAAATAATTATGTTCAGTTATGCACTCAATACTTGGTCGAGAATCCTTTTGCAGAAATGTCTGCTTCAATGCGGCGTGGCATGGAGGCAGTCAGCCTGTGGCACTGCTGAGGTGTTATGGAGGCCCAGGATGTTTCGATAGCGGCCTTAAGCTCATCCAGAGTGTTGGGTCTTGCGTCTCTCAACTTTCTCTTCACAATATCCCACAGATTCTCTATGGGGTTCAGGTCAGGAGAGTTGGCAGGCCAATTGAGCACAGTAATACCATGGTCAGTAAACCATTTACCAGTGGTTTTGGCACTGTGAGCAGGTGCCAGGTCGTGCTGAAAAACGAAATCTTCATCTCCATAAAGCTTTTCAGCAGATGGAAGCATGAAGTGCTCCAAAATCTCCTGATAGCTAGCTGCATTGACCCTGCCCTTAATAAAACACAGTGGACCAACACCAGCAGCTGACATGGCACCCCAGACCATCACTGACTGTGGGTACTTGACACTGGACTTCAGGCATTTTGGCATTTCCTTCTCCCCAGTCTTCCTCCAGACTCTGGGACCTTGATTTCCGAACGACATGCAAAATTTGAGCGACAGTCCAGTGGTGCTTCTCTGTAGCCCAGGTCAGGCGCTTCTGCCGCTGTTTCTGGTTCAAAAGTGGCTTGACCTGGGAATGCGGCACCTGTAGCCCATTTCCTGCACACACCTGTGCACGGTGGCTCTGGATGTTTCTACTCCAGACTTAGTCCACTGCTTCCGCAGGTCCCCCAAGATCTGGAATCGGTCCTTCTCCACAATCGTCCTCAGGGTCCGGTCACCTCTTCTCGTTGTGCAGCATTTTTTGCCACACTTTTTTCTTCCCACAGACTTCCCACTGAGGTGCCTCGAACACTGGGAACAGCCTATTCGTTCAGAAATTTCTTTCTGTGTCTTACCCTCTCGCTTGAGGGTGTCAATGATGGCCTTCTGGACAGCAGTCAGGTCGGCAGTCTTACCCATGATTAAGGTTTTGAGTAATGAACCAGGCTGGGAGTTTTTAAAAGCATCAGGAATCTTTTGCAGTTGTTTAGAGTTAATTAGTTGATTCAGATGATTAGGTTAATAGCTCGTTTAGAGAACCTTTTCATGATATGCTAATTTTTTTGAGATAGGAATTTTGGGTTTTCATGAGCTGTATGCCAAAATCATCAGTATTAAAACAATAAAAGACCTGAAATATTTCAGTTGGTGTGCAATGAATCTAAAATATTTGAAAGTTAAATTTTTGTCATTACATTATGGAAAATAATGAACTTTTATCACAATATGCTATTTTTTTTAGAAGGACCTGTACATCTGATATGTTTGTGTCTGTCACAGAAAGTGAGGGAAAGAAAAAGTGATAAGCATGCAAGTTTTGTCAAAGCAAGTCATTTATTTATTTTCCCACTAGATTACTTAGAAAAGGTGTGGCACATTTTCCCTGACTTGCATCACCATGTCTTTCATAGTCAACAAACCACCACTATTACGCAATGTACATGACATTTTAATTATATTTTTATTAGGGATTTCTTTGTCAGAAACATCAGTACATTTCTTTTCTTCTGTTTATACAGTTTTGCAAAATAACAGTTTTTATTCATTGTCTGTCGGAAACAGAAAAGTCAAATAGTGGCTAAATGGTAAGAGTCTGCAGGTCTGCTTATGTAATGACTATTTTTACTCTTGGGATACTTTTACTACTTGGGATTGCTTCACTCCTCAATTAGCAGTTTTCCCCATGTAATTGGCACTAATTTATGTGCTTTACATAGACATTACATAATTAGGTTGTAAAAACTACCTGCAATAGTATTTTAGTCAAAATCTGCTAAGGGGTAATTAAAGTAACAAATCATGTTAAAAATCTTTTATTGGAAAATTAAACCACATTTGATCAAACTTTAATTATCTTATTCTTTTAAACAACTGAAAATATAGTGATCAAACTCAATTTTATAAATCACCTGTCAAGTTTATTTAATGTATATTTCATAAGCGATGTGAGAGTCAATTTGGACAAGCACTCATTTAACAGTTTATCTATTGCCAAAATTGTGAATAAAAGTCAAGAATAGAAAACTATTGAAATATTCAAATCAGGAATGTCAGAATCAGAATGTGCAGTTTGTGCATGAAAAATGTCCGTCAAAACATTTTGAACGATGGCAAAGTTTTTCAGATTGGCTATTATTCTCTTTTGCATGAAGTATTTCTCTCAGATTCCTGATCATTCTGATTCAATGTCAGCGAGTAAAGAAAAAAATGATATTTGCGTGCGTTATATACATTATTGTCTCTGTCTCCAACAGCATGTTGAAGTCATGTTGACCCTCTTCTTGGAAATCGATGACGCAGTAAAAATATCCAATAGTGTGTTTTTTTCTGGAAATGCAGGTACTCCCTTGACCTCTGCTTTTCAGAAATACTGCGGTATTGTGCGCGTTCTTTTTTTGACAGACATCGATGTTCTGATATTCAAATGAAATGGATTTGAAAACAGATGGGCCGTAAGGTAATAACTGTTTAATTCTTAGCTAGCAAGGATTCAGTGAAGTGTTTGATGCCCATGAGTGTGGTATGTCATTAGTTGTAATTGTCACGTACTGCTCTGACACAGAAGGGTTGAGGATTCAAATGCAACTTTATTTAAAGGGTAATCCACAATCGTAGTCAGAGAAAAGGCAAAAGGTCATACACAGGTAGGCAGTCCAATCAGGCAAACAAAACAAGGGACAGTGGCAAAAGGGTGATCCGGGACACAGGCAAGAATTCCAACTAAACAGAGAGACATGAAACCATGGATAGCGCTCAGAAATGTAGTGGATGACAAGACAAGACTTCGCAATGAATGACTGACATGACCAGGCTTACGTATTGTGAGCTAACAAGGAAATGAGGTGCAGGTGGATGTAATCTGGAAGCTAGTCCGGGTTTTGAGTGATGTGGGAAATGTAGTCCTTGGGGAAGAGACAGTCTGGGATGGAGTGCCCTCTGGTGGTAACCACAGGCACTCTCATCTGTATTCTTTACAGTAATAGTTCAGTCGACAAAATATTGAATGTTTGGCTTGTCAAAAATGTTACAATAAGCTGTGTGAAAATTACTATTTACCAGGAAAGGAGTGGTTTTGATGCATAAAGTTGTTTGTCTCTTATAACATAAACATTTTATTTAAACCCATGAAAAGATCCTATTGTATATAAGAGTGAAAAATGACTGTTGCTCAATCAAAACTGTTGTTCCATTATTACACTCTTAGCAGATTTTGACAAACTATGGGAATGTGATAACTCTGAATAGGTGTGCCGGAACATTCCAGGACTGAGGTGACTGGAACGTTTGAAGGCATGTACTTGTGTTGGCTTCTAAATGTATACATTCCTTGTATAGAATGCAATTTCTTGAACAATGTCCAGCGGTAGCGAGTGCTTCCTCAAAGGTTAATTAGAGAAGTGGATTAACTTATTGTAGAGTTAACGAAAGTTATCATGGGAACTGTAATGTTTAATGCAGATGTCTTAACAAAAGTCAGTAGACTGGGGAGATTTTAAAACAAGCAGTTCATTCATAAATACGTAAGATCGCTGCGGAAATACAAACCCGAAGACAAAAGACAACGAGCACAGCGCTAACAGGGGGAGGGGCTAAGGTCTATTGGAAACCAGTATTGAGAACTCCGAGAATGTTGAATATTTCTGAGAAAATCATGAATATTCATGTGTGCTCCACCTTTGGAAACCGAATCTCAGAAACCGAAAATCTCTTAACAGAGTTCAGGGCGTAAGAAGACGTGAAAGTGAACTTAATTCAGAAATTGCACGTCTGAATCACAGCTTTCTGGGCACTCACTCCGCATGTGTGCGCACAAAACTTCTCAAACACTGCACGAGTAGTTGTCTTTCACGTCGTCTTGCACTTGAATATTTAAATTGGCAAGGCTTAAAAAGTCTGCAAATGATTGTGGCGAGGAAGACGAGAAAGAGACGTGGGAGGAGCGAGACAGGTGCGTGATTTGACAATGAGCGTCACCTGCGAGGTCCTCTCATGAGGGCGCTCGGAGGCATTTAAGGACGAGCGACACTAGTGAAGGATGAGAGAGGACCAGGCCTGGAATTTACGTTGTGTTTTGCTTATGTATTATTATATGTGTGCGTGGAAGCTGTCTGCGAGGGGATGCCCGCATTACTTTCAGTTTGTTTATTTATTTATTAAAGTCCGCTAAACGTTCGCTGGTTCCCGCCTCCTTCTTCCCTGAACAAAGAACTGTATTGCAATGATAAACTTTCATAACGATACAGCACTGCCCCGATCGGGCAAGTGAACATTCTGTCAACTGTCCCGAGCGTTGTTAATACTGACCCATGGGGTCATCAGGCAGTCCTTATTGTCGAGCCCTGGAGTGTCTTCTGGTGTGAGGAGCTCACTACTAAATGGAACTATGTATTTTCCCTTAGGCACCTGAAATGAGGATGCATTTATTTAATGGCAATTAGTATGATATTGACAATGGTAATTTGTTTAAAGTTTTACAGTTTTCTTTCTAATTGTAATTGGATGACATTACTGTTTTTATTTTACTGTAGAGCAAACAGTAACTGTGGAAAAATAATAAATGAAGCAAATATCTCCAAACTGCAGCAGGACTGTGCCAGTGTGAATTCACAATCTGTTTTATATTGGCAGTTGTTTCTGTTTCATGTGTGTGTTTTTTTTCCACGGGTATTTTTGTCACCTCTGTGGTATTCCAAAGAAGTCAACAAAAGGAAAAAAGGAGGAAGTGATGCGGTTTTATCTAGATGTCAGGAAAATTCCCTTGCATTCTGGTGAATTAATTTCAAAACCAAAAAAAAAAAAAAATGTCTCAAATGTCTTTTAGTCTAGGGTTATAGCCTCAGTCATAGCTTCAGATCCGGTCTATATTAGATCCCATTTAGATGCAGACTACTGATGTTATAGGTGGAACTAGAGGATGGAGGATTAGTTCATGTTTTATGACACTGTCTAATTCGTCACATTAAGTCCATTTCTTAATTCATTATTTATTCATTGACGACCAGTTATCATACAGTATTATACAGTGTCAAAATAAGAAAGAAAAAAAATTAGATACTTTTCACAACAATACATGTAGATAAATACGATATGCGGATCTTTGCTGACTGCATCTATCGGCATGTAATGACGCACATCCCCCA
This sequence comes from Gobiocypris rarus, assembly GCA_023029165.1. Classification (NCBI taxonomy): domain Eukaryota; kingdom Metazoa; phylum Chordata; class Actinopteri; order Cypriniformes; family Gobionidae; genus Gobiocypris; species Gobiocypris rarus. The sequence continues at coordinate 32,496,827 of CM040916.1, read as the reverse complement.
ACCCCCACCACCCCCTTCAAAACTTGTTTTGGCACGGTTCATTGAAGAAGCCTTGAAGTTGCATGACTGCCAGTGCCAACCTTTAATGGAGTAAGTCACGCTTACGTGTCTGTTTGTTTTTTTGTTTGTTTTACCTATGTAATCCAGAAGAGTTACTTACTGTACTCCTAATATTGTGGAATATTACATTATGTAATAATATATTAGGAATCCTGGATTCATAATGTAATGGGTGGAGCCAGAGAATGCAAAATGAGATTTGGTGAGCCACACTAACTGTCACTCTAACCACACTATCTATCAAAAATAATTAACTAATTGAATCATATATTAGGACTATTCAGATACACTTAGCTAATAAAGTTATATAAATGCCAAAATAAAGTAAGGGTAGATTCGCAGATAGAAGATTCGTAAGAGTTTTTATGTCGTAACCTACTTGTGGATCTACGGTTGCCGAGTCACATTTTTTTTCCAGAGAATTCCCAGATTCTGTAGTACCCAAATGTCCAACATAAACAAACAAAAACATGTATCATCAGGTAAATTCCTAGTTAATTAAAGCCATACTTGCGTTATGTGGTGTTCTTACGATGTATCCACTTGAGTGGGTGTACGTGCTGTCGTGAATGCTGTTTCTTTCTGTTGTTTATAGGCTTTTACTTTGGTGGATGAGAGGAACTTCTTATATGGTAAAAAAGGGTGGTGCCAAGCTAAGCAGATTCCCGAGTCAAATGATTTACTTTTCTTCCCCAAAAATCTTTTGTACCTATTAATTTACCATATTTATACACTTTTTTATACAATTTGGAACTCAAAGCATTTATATCACTGTTACACATACAGAAAATCACAGAAAATTGCCACCATTGCAAAAACAAAAAATGCTGACAAATTACGTTAATGTTCAGAGAGCATTTAACACTTTAAAGTATGCCTTCAAAGCAACTTTCATTGAGGGTGGAAGGAGTTATGTCTGTAGTTGTTATGTCTGTCCTTCAAGTCATTCCAAACGCACAAACTCACACAGAAATATGTGCCTTGTTGATAGGAGACGCTTGACAAAACATTTTTGATATACGCTGACTGTATGGAATCATAGTCTGAAGTCTTAGTGCCCATCATACACTGTGCATTTTCTGTGAAATCTATCAACTCCAACTGCCTAGTATCTGCAGACTGGCTCTGATTTTCGGCAACTACTCTAATGTTGACTTCTCCAGACTCTGGCCAAAGGCTGTATAGTGTATTCCAGCCTTTAGTCTAACTTGTAAAAAAAACACCTTGAAATTTGCACAGTTAATTAAAATGACACATGCTTTTGATGTCTCTCACTGGCTGTAAAGATATAATAGTGTACAGATGGCTGAATGACAAAATGTTCTAGTAATGATGACCATACATGCACTGCTGCCAAACATATGATAACATGGCACATCAAAGAGAGAGGCAACAGAGATAAATGCACTATATAGCCTAAAGTATGCGGGCACCTCCATTCTAATTACCAGGTTTAGCTGTTTCAGTAGCAGTGAAATAGCAGTGAAAACATTTCTTGTCATATGCTAGGGCTAGAATTGTGTGCCAGGAAGCTAATTTTTCTGGTGTAGAATAATTTGGCCCGCACAAAGCCCAGATGTAAACACCATCAAACACCTTTGGAATGAAATAGAGCAGTTACCAGTGGTAAACAGTGTTCGGCTGTACACCGATTACATTACTTGGCCACCACGGCACTGCCCTAACTGTCGTTTTTTTTTTTGTTTGTTTTTTTGTTTTTTTTTTATAGAAATAAAAACCATTTAGTTCAGTTCACTTACCGGTGCCTTACCTTACCTTACCTTAAAATAAAAAGCCTCTGGTCTGCTTCATACAGCACAAGCTGCAGAATCGCTGAGTAAGAATCGACAGTAAGGAGAGATGACTGACATCATAGGCCTTTATCACAGTACACGTGTTGTCACATCCGGTTTTGATCAGTAGCATAAAAGATTTCCGTTTGCATTATTGTCAATGGACAGGCACCAGTTTTGAGAAGAAAATGATACTTGTTTAGTTGAACTTAACAAGAAATGTCAATATTTAAAATGTTTATTTAGACTTACATGATACCCTACCCGTTTGGGATCTTTAATTTGAATGTGTAACATTGTTTGAGCGAGGCTTCGTTAGCGCTGCTGTTTCCCCCAAACCTTTAATATGCGTCGGAATATTATACCTTTTTACTTTTTCACAATACTCAATTATTGAAAAGATTGTAACCTGGGGTTGGTGTCTTTAATAGACCTATCTGTGCTGAATTTTACAAAAAATAAATCACAACAATCCCGTGCTGTGGACACTGCTGTAGACACTGTGGCCAATATTAAAGGCTGTAGCATACCTTTTTTTTTTTTTTACACTGCTTCTTGAAGCTTCTGAACGCGGAAGTGTGATAATCCCCGCATATTGATGGGTAATGTGATTTCACCAAGTACAACATGTTCTTGGACAAACATTCTAATCAACTATCAGATATGAGGGACATGTTTAGGCTTACAACCAGAGTTAGGAGCTTTTACGTCACATAATTTCCCTCTGAATTTAGAGATAAATTGCAACTTGCTACTGGAGTTGTTGTTTTTAACTGTTTGATGTCAATTTTGTACAGATTAAGAATTCAGCAATGACCTCCTTTTGTCTCTTTTTTCCTTTCTCTTGTCTTTCTCTCTCTCTCTCTCATCTACTTCAGCTCAGAGAAAGAACAGTTAGCTGAAGAGGAGGAGGATGACTTGAAGGAAGTGTTGGATCTGAGGAAGATCGCAGTACAGCTGCTACAACAAGAGCAACAGAACAGGTGAACTTTCATGCTAAATCACACATGGTCATGCAACCTTCAGAGCCCATCAAACATCGATTAAAACAATATTAAAAAGACTTGCATCAACTACTCATTATAAAATTTGTTTATATAAAGGGTCAGTTCTAGGGTTATTGGATATTCGGGGCTTAGCCTAGCCTTTAAACATTGAAATATTATATATACCTTATAATTAAATGTTGATATGTCCAAGGTAAATTTATCACAAGGAGATAAAACTAAAAAGGTCCCTAAAAACTTCCTCTACCTCAAAAGATTTAACATGGTAGTTACAAAAAGAAAGAAATGTTTCCTTTTAGGCTTCCTGTAGTCCACTGTATATTGTGTAAGGTAACAGTAGTGACTCTTTTTAACTTTTTTAAATAAGTTAGCAGATGGTTTTCAATGACTGTTTCAAAGATTAATATAGTTCCTTAATTTACTAAAGTTTGTGGCATTATGTCGTAATAAAAGTTTTGCAAGAACCACAAGTTTTCAGTTCCGTGTATATTCTACTTTGTTATCTGAGTTATGTGTGTAAAATATTCAGTGCTTATTACACCTAGATGCATTTTTAACCTAAAAGCCAAGAAATCCTCTAGTTTAGGGGTTTCAAACTCCGTTCCTGGAGGGCCACAGCCCTACAGAGTTTAGGTTCAACCCTGCTTCAACACACATACCTGTAGTTCCCTTTCAGTTTGTCACTTTGACGTTCCATTACTTCCATTACAGGTGCATTTTTTTAGGGTTGACACTAAACTCTGCATGGTTGTTGGTTTTGCACCCCAAATTTACTCTAAATTGACAGCCCTATATAATGCAGATATACCTTTTAAAATACGCTACTCCTCTGTTCTGTATTCACCTTTTCTTTCTTTTGAACCTCATCCTGAGACCTCCAACGATTTTATTCTCTTTCATTGTAAGTTACATCTATAAGAGATTCACAGATGAGAGCAGTTTTATTTTCGATACACTCATTCATGCAGTCTGCTCCATCTGAAAGAGAGAACGGCTGTTAGATGTATTGAAGTAATTGGATCAGACGCTCTCTGTTTACTAACAAATGAACCATATTCCTCCTCCTCTTTCTCTTTCCATCTCCTTCTCCATCCCTTCCATCTTCACCTAATCCTGGGATCTGATCGGTACTCACATGACATTTGACTCTCAGGAGGCGGTCCCTAATTTGTAGGGCAGAGAGTCTAATACATCGTAGAAGAGCAGCGGGGAGAGCTCACAGGTAGAAGGAGAGCTGTGTGTGTTTATATGTGTGTTTATTTCTAATGGTGGATATGTGTCATATGACATGAGGATGTATGGCACATGTTCAGTACATCTGGTCATGTGCGTGTTGTCTGTAAGTAAATACATACATGCATGTCCAGGCTTAATGATGTCAAGAAGTCATGTGTTGCAATTTCAAGTGTGTTGCAATTTCATATTCATTTTCAAAGTTGAAATGCTGATTAATAGTGTGCTTCATGTGAAAATAGTATTTCAAAGTAGTTCCCCAAAGTCTAAGATTGTTGATGTGCAGATATGGAAACACCCTTCTTTTGAATTTTGGTTAATTTCACATAAAATACATTTTGAGAGATTGCTGTAAATCCTAAGCCAAGGTACTTTACGGTCCATTGGGCTGACAAAATCATTGATTTGTGTTTCCTTCTTTAACACTGACTGTATGCACAAGTATAATTTTTCTGATGCATCCCCGTTCTTGAAATTAAATCTGGCTGTGTAAACTAATGTGCATTCCCAAGAATCTTTTGTTGTCATCTGAACATGTGGTTTCAGGTTGGATTCCAACTTTTTTTCAGTTCAGAATACAAAAACTAAAGCATTTTTTGAACTTGAGCATTTTAGAGATTGTGGCATCATGCGATAACGTGACCACCCAGGGCTGCGTTTCCCAAAATCATAGTAAGCCTAAGTTGATCGAAGAACAATTGCCACCAATGGTCTCGACAATCAACTAAGGCTTACAGTGCTTTTGGGAAACACAGCCCATGTCTATAACATTTGCCCTTTTCATTTTGTTAAAAGACAGAATGGTTGTTCTGTTTTTGCAGGTTTCTCAGCCACTCAGGGAGCAGCACCAAACAGAGATCCCCATCGCAGACTGTCAGAAGGTATACTGATGCACACACAAACTCTTCCACGCACATTCTGATTTCTTAAAAAAAGATTCTTTATTCATCTTTTATTTTCAACGCTCAAGCTATTTCCTGTGAATGTACGGGTTATCTGATGGGTAACCAGTTACCCTGTACAGGTAACCAGTTTGTTTATTATAATATTAAATTAAAATAATATTATAACAAATACCAGTTTGCAATATCAAACAGTATAATGGACTGTTTTTAATATAGCTCAATTAACTGGAAGACACCAGAAACCTAAAACTTTAATCAAATTAACAAACTTGTTTATTGACAAAATTAACAAAATTGTTGCATATTTATTAGCAGATTAATGCATTAGTTTTTATGCAATAACAATGAACAATATTTTTTACAGCATTTATTGATCTTGGTTAATTCTGATATATAAAGTTAGGTAATGGTATCTATCTATCTATCTATCTCATCTATCTATCTATCTATCTATCTATCTATCTATCTATCTATCTATCTATCTATCTATCTATCTATCTATCTATCTATCTATCTAGCTAGCTCTCTCTATCTAGCTCTCTCTCTCTCTCTCTCTCTCTCTCTCTCTCTCTCTCTCTCTCTATCTATCTATCTTTCTATCTTTCTATCTAGCTCTCTCTATCTAGCTCTCTCTATCTAGCTCTCTCTATCTAGCTCTCTCTATCTAGCTCTCTCTATCTAGCTCTCTCTATCTAGCTCTGTCTGTCTGTCTATCTATCTATCTATCTATCTATCTATCTATCATTGACTTCAAACACATCACACATTAAACTTCAAACTACTTTAAACTGAAACTTTAAGCTTTTAAAACTTTTTTAAATGTTCTGTTCCGGCTCTCTCAAGCCAACAAACTTTATCTAGTTCTAATTATTATTAAAAAGTGTTTATAGTCATACCAGACTGTTCATTATTCATAAAAACAAACCTTTGCATTTGCACATATATTTTAAGCAGTGAGTGTTTGTAGGGTGGAGAATCCTCAGGAGTTTAATCTCTAAGATCTCTTTGTTGATTGTGGGACCGCCCTTTTTTAATAAAATAACACAAAAACAGAACCGAGATAGAGGTGATAAAAGGGGTGGAGAAGCTATAGATTTGACAGCTGAACAGGCAGAGGCAGGTATGTATTCACCTGGTAATAGTCTTTTTTTATTTTTATTGAAACACTAGTGATATCTTTTGTCATATCCTAACAACATTTATTCTCAGATTTGTTCCTTGGAATAACCGTTAAAGTTACAGATTTTGTTTTATTCATAACTGCTGTCTTAATCCTGAGGTCTGCATTAGAGAATCACACTATGGCCCTGTTTACACCTGGTATTAAGATCCTTTTTTTGTCGATTGGATCACAATTGGAAACAGGTGTATATACAGGTCTAAACAGGGTCTAAAACGTTTTTGAGCTTGTCCACTTTAGACCACTCACAGAGGTAGTTGAAAACACATTCAACAAAATCCTAGTGTAGCAGCTCATGTGGTCAAATTTGAACAGCCACAAAATGCCGCCTATTCTCCATCAACTGATCTAATGTGTAAACATTATTGGAAGCTCTCTATCCAGACAGGGTTTAAACTTTGTCGACTGGAGACCCAAGTTTGGTTTGAAGACAAAAAAATGTACCAAGCATAATGTTCTCTCACCATTCCTGATTTCTAACAGCCGGTCTTGTGGCTGGCAGAACAGAAATGAAAGCTGTTGCACTGTATATTTTTCCATTGTCTCCAGGCGTGTTCATATGTAAATTGCTCTAGCTTATTTTGTCCATTAGATCAAAAGTTCTGAAAAAATATATACATTTAGCCCGCCCATATACCCTCCCCTGGAAGAAACCAGGAAAGAAGTGGACCAAAGAGATGGATTAAATGAGTAGGTGTCTCCCTCGTCCACTTGTGATCCGATCGACCAAAACACATCTTATTACCAGGTGTAAACAGGGCCAATGACTGAACCAGGGGATCAGTTGCACTTACTAATGTGGCAGAAAATGTTTATTTTTTTATACTGGTTAAAACTCTTTTCATATTCTGATACCAATCAATAATAGAAGTGATCTAAATATTAAAACATTTACAAAAATCTTCTGTGGAAAACTTAGGGCCAAAAAATGTCTGAACGCAACGATCCGATGTCCCACCTATCTGCCCATACCTCATCGCACCCTGCTCAAGCAGACATCCTACGCCATCAGCGCATTCCGTGAGGCTATGCAGAGCTGTAGACAGAGTCACAGAGCGCCACAAACAAACAGCAGCCACATTTTACAGTAACTCCTGAACCAAAACAACAAGCTTGCTGTGTTCGCACCATGTCGTAACCATTATAAGATGGAAGATGGAAACCTGTGACATTGTACCAGGAGTTTGATGTTTTTATATATATTACGATAAGGCATAATATTATGACCTAATATTGTGTTGGTCCCCCTTTTGCTGCCAAAACAACCCTGACCCGTCGAGGCATGGACTCCACTAATGGGCAAGTGTAAGGATTTGAGCGAATATGACAACTGGGCACACCTTCAACAATTTTTCAACAAACTTTGTGGACAAAATGTTCACTTGCTGTCAAATATATCCCACCCACTAACACGTGCCGTGATGAAGAGATAATCAGTGTTATTCACTTCACCTGTCAGTGGTCATAAGAAGAAGAAATGTTTCTTGAGCAGCAAAATCAGCACATGAGAATAATTTCTGAAGAATCACGTGACACTGAAGACGAGTAATGATGCTGAAAACTTCATGTGTAAATGTGATTATAGTGGGATTTATGACATTGGAAACATATAACAAACTTTGTGTACATAGTTTTGGTAAAGTCATATTTGATTCTTTGGAGTGTTGAATTTCACAGATATTGCAAGGCACATCCTCTCTGTGACAGACCTTTCATTGTCTGCTGACAGCAATCCCACACTTCATGTTACAGCTCCACACATGCCTCTCACTGCCTAAAATTTTTACCTCAGAGCAAACACATTACGAGTTAACGTAGACCATTAATCTGCTGGAATTATAAACTGTCAAGTATCAACTGTAGCTCAGTGCGCATGAGCATTTGGTCACATTCGTTATGCACAGTAAAAGATATTAGCATAGAGCCTCACATCACCCTCATCCTTCACAGACAGACAAGACACATGAATGAACTAGCAACACATCAGGCCTCACACACACACATTACCATATATGCAGACATAAGTACACACATTAGTATCTTAGTGCAGTCGCCTCTAAACCACGATTTTTATGTTTTGGGGGTCCACTCAGTGTTTCTGTTTTTCTTTACAGTGCATCACTAGATGAAGGAAGCAGCTCAGCCTCTGCCTTAAGTGGACAGGTAACAATATACACACCTTTACACACACAGTCATACACGCCTGCATTGTATGTAATAATGCATGTAGCTGCATGCTCAATTTGCCTCACCTTGTAAGAAATGCAGGCTGGTTTTACAATGGAAAGTCACTGTGAACTATGAAGGATTACAATGCATTAAATGCCAGTTCATTGGCTTCTTCATACAAGCCCTTATTTTATAGTAGTACTGACAGCACTTTATCTGTCAGTGGAAATCGTTTGTCCATTTATCAGTGTTGACTGTTATCTGATTTGTTAACTCATCATCAGACCCACATGGAGATTGCACCCATTCTATCATTCTTTTTATCCCCTGCCCAGGAGTGTTCATTTATGTATGTAATATTTTGACTACTAAAGGTGCATTCAGTAGTTCAGTATCTAGTGTTAGCATCTGTGTTTTTCATGTACTGTAGTATCAATACCACAATGGTGCTAGACACTGCACCGCAATCAACTGATATTGATCATCATGCTTTAAATTTGGACACACTTTAGATTAGAGTACAAATGCTCACTATTAACTATGAGTTTTCCCTCGATAAACCCCTAATTACTGCTTATTGATAGCAAGGTAGTTGTTGTAGTAATTGTTTCGCTATGGGGTAGGGTTAAGGGTTTTAGAATATGGTCATGCAGGAAAAGGCATTAATGTGTGTGTTATAAGTACTAATAAACAGCCAATATGCTACGAATATGCATGCTAATAAGCGAATAGTTAATGGTGAAAATGTGTACCTAATCTAAAGTGTTACCCTAAGTTTTATGTACATTACACTTTTATTAGTGTGTTTTAGAGAGCCGTCTAAACAAAAAATAATTCCCATACCTATCTAATAATCAGAATCTTGGGTATTACTACTACAGGATTTTATCCATCATCAAATAATGTCTTAGTAATGTTTGCATACACTTTTTGTCTTTGTTGGCCTTCGTGTCTTCTGGCTTCAGACCTTTTCTGCTGCTTTGGCAGTACAGGTACTGATTCTCTCGTTGCCTCTGCTGGTTATGCACTTTTTTTGCTCTTTGCATTACGAAACAACACTACTAGCGTATCTAGGCAACAGCAGCCAATGAGCTGGAGGATTCTCTCTGATGTTTATTGTAACACTGCAGAAGGCGAAATACATTGAGCGAGGTGTCCCGCATCATGCATAATTAAAAATTTTTATATAGTAAGTATCTTTTATATATTTTATAGAGTATAGTCTTCAATCTCATGTGTGTACATAATTCAGCTGATTCTTCAAATTTTTTCTTCATGTGTAAATCACTCTTTAAATCGGCACTAAACTCCTGAATGCATCTTTAGGCTTTTTTTTATTTTTCATCTTTAGGCAATTTTTTTATTGAACACATTCAACTGTTAACATCTCCCCCATCAGTGCATAAATTGTAACAGTCTGCAGAGTTCGTCTTGGCCTGCTCATGTCATTTTTGTGTAAGAATTCCATTCTTAATCATTCTGTGTTATTGTTTGTTTGTTTGTTTGTTTGTTTTTTTCTGTGTGTGCCTGTACTTTTTTGTTTTTTTAAGGAGACTGATCTCACTGATGAAGATGCAGCTTTCTCTGAGGTCACTCTTCCTTCATCACATTCCTCCTTCTCATTCATTTATATCTTTACAGTAAAGTTTCTAAAGTTCAAGGTTCTTGTTGTAAATTTTACTCATATTTGTGCTACTGTTCAAAAGTTTGGTATTGATATTTTGGACCCACTTTATATTAGGTGTCCTTAACTACTATGTACTAACATTTTAATTAATCATTTGATACATTGCTCTTATGTACGTACATGTTTTTACATTGTACTTACATTTAAAAAATACCTGCATGTAATTACATCTGTAATTAATTTCTGTAGTTACATTTGTAATTACACAGTTGACAGTTCCCTTACACCTAACCCTACCCTTAAACTCACCCACACCACCACACCTGTCCCTAACCCTACCCGTATCCCACCTCAATATCAGCAAAGGTGTTTTGCAACACAATATGAACACAGTAAGTACATTGTACTTATTTTTATGTAAGTACATAGTAGTTAAGGCCACCTAATATAAAGTGGGGGCGATATTTTTTATAAATGTATACGTTTTATTTAGAAATGTATTAAATTGATCAGTGAGAGTAAAGACATTTATAATGTAAAAAAAAGCCTGAAAAAATATATAAGAAGCCTGAAAAAAAGGTGTTGTGGTTTCCACAAAAATTCTAAAGCAGCACAACTGTTTTTTACACTGATAATAATAATAATAATAATAATAATAATAAATGTTTCATGAGCAGCAAATCGGCACATGAAAATGATTTCCGAAGGCCACTGTGCGATTCATGTGCCACTGAAGACTGGAGTAATGATGCTGAAAATTCATCTTTACCGTCACAGAAATAAATTACATTTTAATATATTTGAAAGGAAAAGAGTTATATTAAATTGTTATAGTATTTCACAGTTTTTACTGTGTTTTTGAACAAATAAATCCAGCCTTGGTCAGGATAAGAGACTTCTTTCAAAAACATGCAAAAAAAGTCTTACCAAATATTTGAACAGGAGTGTATATTTCACTACATTTTCTTCACCTGTGTCTTACATTACAAGACAAAAACAAAGTGAGTGTCAGAAGAACATGTGCGTGCTTGGGTGTGTACCTTCAGGTACACATATGATGCAGTTATAATATAACTCCATTTCATAAACACACTTTTGCTGCAAAACATTCCTAATTGGTTTGTAGTTTTCAACACATTGTTACTGATATTTTCATGCTTTTGACTATTTGTAATTTTTGCTGTTTCAACAAAAACTCATCTGTTTTAGCCACAGAACATTATTTTTGAATGTCAGTGCAGCACTGGCCGAAAAAGCAGGTTACAGTTTTGCCAACTGGTCCAAATCACTCTCACACTGGCCTCAGGCCTCTTTATAGTTGAGTCCTGTCATTCACTTTAATTTTGTGATTTGTCCCTCAGCCTTCTTCCTCTTGCTCGTTTGATGGAAGTTTGAAATCAGAAAGCAGTGACTCAGAACCGAGATGGCCAGAGGTTCCACCTGTTCTCAACCAGAATGAGGATCGGAGAAGAAATAAGTACCTGAGAAAAGACTACCTGAAGGTACACACCCAAGCACGCACATGTTCTTCTGACACTCACACGCTTTGTTTTTCTCATGGATACTCACGCATCCCCCTCTCATGTTTGCTTGTTCTGTCAAAGACATACACATCTCACACACACATTTAATCAATTAATAACAGTACTCCGGGGAATTTTATAATTAATCTTGATCGTTATAACTTTGTGAGTACTGTCTATAGAAGAAAAAACGAACCAGATTGGTGCTTGCAACACGGAGCTATTACAGTTAATGCCCAGACAGAGCCCCCACTCAGCTAAAACGGCATTTATGGGGGCATAAACGTAAGGGGTGTCTCTTGTGCCTCTTAACAGACACAAAATCCAATTAAAATTTCTGTCTAACGTGAACAGGGTTCTTAAATGACAACGAGATGCGTATAGCCACTTAAATTCCCCTTAATAGTGTTTTAGACGGCTAGCTTTAGTCTCACGCTGAAGTCACGTGGGAACTTTCTGGGCGCGGGCGCACGCGCGTGTGTGTGCGTGCGTGCGGTTCGTGCTTATCAACCGATCGGGCGGGCCATGTAATACATAAATAATATTCCAATCAATCTCGGGTGGATGAGAAATAAATCTTTGTGTTAGTTTGATAAAGACGTTTACGAGCCCTGTGATCGGGAGAATCATTCTGGTTGCCCTCCCTAATGTGAACTGAACTGACAGGGGAGCTGAAGCTCATTAAATATGCAAATCTAATCCAATCCTAGCCGTGGGCGTTTACTTCCAAGTCTCTAGTACGGCACGCCCATCGAAACCCAGCTTTCAGGAGAAAGCCTCAAAACCAATCTATTATATAGCCTATTACTTATTCATTATGATGTTTTTTAATGTAAAAACCACACAAACGTCATTAGTTGACCTCAGAGAACAGTATAAAAAAAAAAAAGCCAGTTCATGACACCTTTAAAATTTGAAAACTATGGCACAATAATATATAAACACTGCTTGAACAAATAGCACACCGACAAACACATCATGTCTTTATTGAACTCATTGTGGAAACATTCACCGCGCATGGTGGAAAACGTGAATTCCTAGGCTAGTGACCTCCATGAAAGATGCTGATAATCAGTCACATATCCTGGATCCCTGTAAATGAGACGAGCTCGGCAGTGTTGCTTTAAGCCTAAAAGCACAAATTTCGAGTGTCAGCTAATGAGTCACAGAACTCTCTGGGGCACGTTAACATCTCTGTTGACGTGTCTGTGATGTTTTAAACATCCTGTAGACAGTTGAAACCAATTACAACACACAACATCATGTGTGGTGTGAAAAGACACAGAACACCAAAATTAAACCTCTTCCCTGTTGAAAAGTAGGTTTGGGCCCTGGACAGCTTGCTGTCATTGGTTTATCAGGATAGGCTGCAGGAGTATAAATAAAAAAACAATGACCCAAATCACAATAGTGCAGAAACAAAAGAATGGCAAGGAAAAATACGCTTTCTGGAGTGGCTCATACTGATTTCACTTCAGATGAGATGCTTTGGCACTGAATCTGAGGAGGAGTGGTTCAAAACTGCTTCTGACCATTGTGCACATCTGATCCACAATTACAGGAAACATTTGATGGTTTCTGCTAAAACGAGGTTTATTAAATGCAGGATTTACAGATTTTTTTCCATCCTGCTCAGTGACTGTTTACAGTTTTCAAACTGCACTTAACCCAGGGTTATCTTCTTTCTAAGGACCGGTAGAGGAAAGTTTTGCACTTGTAATTTAGAAACACAGCACGCTGTATAAACTGTAGTTTCAGCGTTTAGGAAAAAACTGTCAAATGCTGCTTCTTTGCAGGACGCAGAGATGCACATCCCCATACCTATTCTTCTGTGAAGGAATTTCCCTTTACTGTTTGTCGAGAAAAATACAGTCAGCTTCCAAGGAAGTATCAAAAGACCATAAATCGAGGGCAAGCCCAGCCTGTGCTCTGATTACCTCATAATAACACTATTTCCCCTGTACTAAACTGTAACTGAGATGGAATGAGAGTCTTTGGAGGATCTGTTTGGTCTGGTTTGGTTTGTTAATTGGATACATTTGCATTAGCATTTAATGCTCTTATACTTTTACTACTTACTGTCTATACAGACACTTATGGTGTAAAAAAGAACATTAGGTTCCACTTTATATTAAAGGTGTAAAAAGGGCTCTCAGTAAAACCTGACTGCTTATTTTTCAATGTGGAAGTAAGGTGTTTTCTGGGAATGTCGAGACTGCTGTAGGAAATAACGAGAAGAATATATCAAAGTGCAGTAAACTGTAAAACTGTTTGTGCTAACAACATTTTAAAATATGGTAAGAAATACCAGTTTGCAATGTCATGCAACATATCAAGCTGTTTTGTACAGCTAAAAATGGCCTCTCCCACCAGTCTGCTATGGATACGCTTGAGTCAATACTTTCAATTATAATTGGGTCAACTTGTATCAAGTGTGGGTATCTGCAGTTTAGAGTAATCGGCGTGGCGAAAGGTAGGGGTGTGGAGAAAGATATTTATCATTTGTCGCAAAAGCTGCCTGTCAGGGTGTGGGGTATGGTCAGGGGTTAGTTTCTGTTGAAACAATTCACCTTTTGCCATGCCTATTACTACACCCAACAGCTATCCCTGGCTCACTTGTATTGTTCCTTTGTTCAAGAATTCAAGAGTAAACATTTAGCGGGAGTGATTTACTGTTGGTTTCCGGTTAAAAAGCCAGCATGTTGTAGGCAGCTGCTAAAGGCTGCAAAGAATCGTAAATATGCCAATGGAAAATGAACATTTCAAATTGGTGACCACAAACACAGTGTTTTAGGCCAAAACGCTGTCTCATACAGGTTAGAAAGCTGTTGCCAGTTTTTCCATAATGCTGTTTAAAGAGTAGACAAAGTACGATAGTTTTCAATGATAAACCTATACCTATGCTTCATGTATTTTTTCCTGGTGTTCAAATCAGGTATTGCCTACATATAAATGTCATGAAACCTGATTCCTTGCCACATGTCAATTTCCATGGACCACTGGTTCTTTTCTAAGTTGTGAGGATCATTGTCGAGTCTAACTGCCTTTTAAGGGTTCCTATAATGCCCTTTTCGCAAATGTCTTAGGTATACCTACCCAGAATGTATCTCTGAAATTTCAGCAAAAAATACACCACTAATTATTTATTATAGGATGTTTTGAAAGCCCCTATTTGGGTGGCAGCAAAAACACGCTGTTTTTTTGTTTCTCTTTAAATGCAAATGAGCTGCTGCTCCTGGCCCCTTTTTCAGAATAGGGCGGAGCCTTTACTTGCTAGTTTGGATAAACAACAACTGGAGTGTGGAGAACCTTACACAGTGAGTAGAATTTGAAAAGATGGATAAATGCCAACTGTTTGACCAACTTAATTTTCAGAACATGTCAGTACCGCATGTTATATTTTGTGAATGTATGCAAATCGCCTTTGTAAATGTGCTGGTTAGGATGCTATATGGTGGCTAAAATTACCATTATCTCTGTATTCACAGAGAGCAGAGCTATGTCATTAGTTTTATTTTTAAGAAGTAATAATAGTGTGCTACTGAATTGTTCAGGCATTGAGCATTTTCAGGTTAAAAATAAAAACCTCTGGTATCAGTGAATACAGTAACAATGTCAGCTTTAGTCACATTAGCACATTCAGAAAGAAAAATTTGCAAACATGCAAATTATAAACTGTGGTACTTGCGTGTTCTGGATATGAAGTTGGATCACGAAGCGTTGGATTTGATCTTGGATTTGATCCAATCTGGGAATCTTTGAGAAGCAACTTTTGTGCAAATCCTGCATTTACTGACCCTCATTTGCAAAGCAGTCAATTGTACAATGAATCACACAAACATATACGAATCTATCGAAAATCTTGGGCACATTCCTATCACAAATAAAATGACTGCATCCTCAGTGACTCCGATGCCGGGAGTTTTTTATTACAGCCAAAAACAGAACAGTTATAATGTTTAAATAGATTAGAGATTTTATGACTAGCTGCTCTAGTCTACTTTTGCCATGGCATTAGAACTGGTACACCGCTGTTGCTTGCAAAAACAAAATGGTAGTGCCGTGGGTAGAAACGTGCACATTAAGGGGTGGTTATATTATATTAAGATCCCCTTCCTACGTCACTAGGGGAGGGAAATCTGAGCAGCTTTTTTTTTCACATTTGCAGAGAAAGGCTTACTAGAACAAAGCGAACAAAGCGTCATTTTCACGTTTTCTTGATTGGTAAATGCACCGGGGGCAAGTCAGATTTTAATGATATGCCTCCTTTAATTTATAAATGTGTTTTACTCCCGTTTTCACAGTTCCCTCTATGCAGTCATGTTGCAGAATGTTCTGCCAGTCTAGATGATTGGCCATGTCCCAGTGGGAAGTGATGTCAGTGCATACCCTCTTTACAAGTTGTTTTTGTTTTTTGATCTGCGTACATGGTTCTTAAAGACACCACATAATGGGTGACATTTGAATTTCACCACACAATAGAATTCCTGTACACACCCTGACTATTCATCCAAACGTATACACTCAGGTTGTCCAGGAAACATGTTTGCAATTGCCAATTTATCTTTTTTGAATGAGGCAATTAATGTACTACAGCTATGTGATTTAACCCAGAGGAAAGATCACGAGTGCTGGATTATTCAGCATCTGTCCCTGATGTATGAGATCTTGTTTATCTTCATTCCTGGACTGTTCGCCTATCTTTGCTCTAACAGGTGCAGACGATGCCAGCATGATAATTCTACTTTTGTTTTGTCTTTTGAAATGACGTCTTTGTCTCTTCTCCAAAAAGAGAGTTGTATTGCCTTTGTAAAGCCTTTGCTTTATAAAATGGTTGAACCATTCAAATTCATTTGTTTTAATTTTCTACTGAAATGAATTGATCAATCAGTGAGGAATGTGTTGTGACTATCATGGTTGAACTGGAATGAGTAGTCTTCCAAGTCAAGAGATTTGGAGTCAAGATACAAGGTTAGAGTGAATCAATGTGAAATCGGTTTGGATCAGACAGGTTTACAGCTTTTCACGTAAAAGGGGAAATCAGGAAAATAAACTATTTGTGTGTGTGATTAGCAGACTGAGACTTTTCTGGTGTTGGGTATATATACAAAATTCTGTCATGAAACTCTAGATGGCACAAACTGATAGGTCCTTAACTCAATTTGTGTTAGCGATCACATCATTATCTACATAGTGCAGCTGATTGGTCACAGAGGCTCCAGCAGCCAATGAGCTTGTGCTCAATATTCAAATAGATGGTGTTGTTTGTTGTTAGCAGTCTGCAGCACACTTTCAGAAACCCTCCGAAAATAGTTTTTGTGCGGAAAAAACAACAACTAAATAACGACTTATAAAGAAATGGCTGACAAAACACAGCTTCCTGAAGCTTCGAAGCTTTATGAATAAATTTATCGATTCATAATTCGGACTGTGTGTCAAACTGCTGAAATCACATGACTTTGGCGATTCGAATCGCTGATTCGATACACTGATTCATAGCGCTTCGAAGCTTCGTGTAGCCGTGTTTTGAAATCGGCCCATCACTATGTAAGTCGTTATTTAGGTTTTTTTTCCACACAAAAACTATTCTCGTCGCTTAATAAAGTTATTGTAGAACCACTGTTGTGAGATGGACTTTGTAACGATGTCTTTAGTAACTTTTATGGGTCTTGAGAGAGGAAATGGCATTGTTGTCAATTGAGGACTTTCTAAGCCATCGGATTTCAACAAAAATATCTTCATTTATGTTCCGAAGATGAACAAAGGTCTTACGGGTGAGTAATTAATGATAGAATTTTCATTTTTAGGTAAACTAACCCTTTAATTATGAATTTTTTATTTAAGTTGTTGTAGTCTGCACTAATGGTTGAAAAGAAAACCATAAAGAAATGTTAGAAATGCGTATAAATGTTGTAATCAGAATTTATGTCAGTACAAAAGTAATAAATAAATAAGTTTATTTCATATGAAGCAAAAAATAAAGCAGGTTATACACTTCTGTACATGAATATGCTTTTTGGTAATTTGGCACCATTTAGATTTCAGCCATTCAAGGAAGTGGATGTGGTGATATCATTCAGCACGTGCACTTTTTTGTGTGTGACGTGCATCAACACATTCAGTGAACGTGAGTGTAGGCACTTTTGTTCTGGGGCCCTAGACTAGACCATTATAGTGCATTTCTGATGTTGAAGGCTGATAATCACTGATCTTCTGTCTCTCTGTGTTTCCCATTTCAGTACAAGTGTCAAAGTGCTCGAAGAAACTCCAGTGGCAATGACCATGATTGTGAGGTGAGAGTGTCTGCATGTCCCTCTGTTTGAGTGCAACTGTTTCATTAAAAACCTGAAAATATGTCAGGGAATTGTATAATTGTGATAATTAGGCCAGGTAAAGTCACGGAAATGTAGTAGAAATTCACTTTATGCACCTAATGCCCCAGACATCTGAGATAGGAGTGATTCCGATTTAATATTAGTAATATTATCTAATATTGGTTCAACTATCTTCTAAACATCTTGTCTAGACTAAGAAATCAGACAGACTAGTTTAAGTATACATTTGTTCCATTGCCCTCTATGGTTGATTGCTACATATTAAGCATATAAAGTTTAAGAATTTCCATATTCTTACTTCAGTACTTCAGCGCTGGGAAGATGAATCTGTATTTAAACTGGGTCATTAATGTAGTAGAAATGTGAAATTATTTTTGAATTTGGTGCCTTCTAGACTGAGAAAACACAGAAAATATATTTTTGTCTCATGGGGATGAAAGACAACAATTCCCAGAATGCACTGCTTCACTGCCCTACTCTAGGCACGGCTAGTCGGTTACTGGATTACTGGATCACTTGCCCACCGCGTTCATTTTCAGAAAATCAGTTCAGTTAGAGACACTACAATTAAAAACTGAAAGTGTCTGTTCGATATAATGCGAATGAGCCGATTGAGCGTCACGGCACAAACGCAGCAGGATCGGATTACATTCATCACATGAGCTGAGGTAATCGCGGGATTCGTGGCTGTGGCTGCATTCACAGCGCGTGATCAGTCTGGCGCGTGTTCAGTTCATGTCTGGAAGCTTAACTGTCGTAGGAAGTTCATTTTAAAAGATGAAACACTCAGTTTGCTCTCCAGCGCTCCGTTTACATGAATCTCCGCAGCTTCGCGAGCCGAGTGCTGTGAGTGTGTTGTTGTAAACATGTGGAAACAGCGCCTCCTGCTGGCTGTAGTCTTCAGACTCTGGCCAAAAACTCCTCCGATGATGCAAAATGACGATATTTGCGTCATCGGAGGAATTTTTCCAGAAATAAAATACATAATTCTCTTGTCTCAGGGTCATATGAGGGGGGAAAGTACGATAATTTGAATATACTCCTGGGTTTCTACTGATACAAAGCTTAAAGATCCCTTTCTTCGCATGTTTTCGAAGCTTTTATTGTGTTTACAGTGTGCAATATAACATATGTTCATGTTTCGTGTGTAAAAAAAACACAGTATTTTTCACACATTTTACTTATCTGTATACGGCTGTTTTCACTGATGAAAAAACGCCTGATGATTTCCTTGTTCTATGAAGTCCCTCCTTCAGAAATACGTAACGAGTTCTGATTGGGCCAGCGCTTCCCGTGTTGTGATTTGACAGCAGCTTAGCGCACGTTGCCCGGAAAGGTCCCGCCACTTTCCATAACGGGGAGGTACGCGCGCTCAATGTTATTGTAAAAATGTCTATATTGCCGTATCAATTTGAGCCGGAATCAGACCCGGAGAATATCGGATCGATTACAACCTGCTCAGGAAAGACTTTTGCAGGATGTTTCACAATGGCAAGCTGTCTATTCAGTAGATGTCAATTTTTATATTTGGCTGTTACAAATTTTATGCGTGGCTGCAGCTGAACGAGCATGTGGTTAAACAGTAAACAACAGATATAATAAACAAATCATTTAAACTGATCATTACAAACACCAACAATCGATGGTGTCTGAATTCACTTTTTTAAAGCGTTTTTGGATTAGTTTCAATTACCATCTAACGTTAGTTAACAAAGCTAAACAGTTTTAAGACTTTAAGAACACTTTTAAGAATAATCTTTCTGCGAATCCGGCATTAAACTGATTGAGATTGAGGAAGCAGTCCTCAGCAAAATGTGCTGCACATAGTTTTAAATTGTGATTATAATTTTCCGGAACTGAGTTAAACATAAATTGTAACCATTGATCTCTACGTGCAGCGTCCGTGGAAGGCCAATCAAAGGTGATTTGACTCCGGGATGAAAATAACAGGGTGCGGAGGGAACAGACAGACTGTTCTAGTGACGTCATTAAAGCAGGAAGTGCAGGGGTGTAGTCCAAACCGGCCGTTCGCTGTAGGCTTTGAAAGGGAACTTCTGTTAAATAAAATATCTCGCATGGCATTGAACTTTGGACTTTATAATTTTACAGGTATTATTTATGCTTTAACAGCAACATTACACACAAACTAAAGTTTGAAAGATGGAATCGCGAAGAACGGGACCTTTAATGCTAATCACAGAAGTAACCCTTTAAGCACTTTCATTACCTTAGTCTTATATGAATGCATCCTCAGTGACTCCGTTTCATTCTACATCCACCACAGAAATGTCTATAGTCATCAATCCTCAGCTTTAATAATATTTCATCAGCTAAAGTTTTCTGGAAGTTCATTGGAAACCTTGGTTTTTGTAGACATGTCTCATTCTGTAGAAGTACATTATTACATTCACAGAATTCATGAAGGAAGAAAACATCTGTGTAAAACCATCTCAATCAGAAGAATTTGAATCCATTTCAGAATGCAGGATTGTTTCAGTATTGTTTGCTGTGTTTACATATGGATACAGAGTTTCCAATATGACAATGTCTGTTGTTGCAGGAGGGAATGCGGTCTAATGACTTCACTACAACTCTCACTGTCTTCGGCCTGAAGCCAAGATCAGGTAAATCTTTAGGGCGTATTTACACTTGTCACTTAATGCGTGTTTACTTATGAGATGGCTGTTTGATTTACTCTTGGCCACATTGTATCTCCGCAAATTAATATGAATCAGATCTTCAAGTTCACATCAGATTTAGCGTCAGCGTTAACTGAACGAATGCAACAGATATGAACTGCAATTTATTTATCATCGCTGTGTTGTGCTTTCAGGATGTGACTCTGAACTTTGCATTTTATTTGCGGCAGTTCACGCGGCATTAGCTATTCAGTGCAAGCAATTAAAGTTAGATTAATGTGAGAGATTTTCCAATTTAAAAGTTTATAGCAGTCGCTCTTTAAACACAGAAGCATCATGTCTGATATCGGCTTTGAAGCTCTTTACTATATTAATATAATTGGTAACACTTTACAATAATGGTCATTGGTTAACATTAGTTAACTACATTAGTTAACATGAACTAATGATGAACTACACTTATAAAGCATTTATTTATCTTTGTTAATGTTAATTTTGACATTTACTAATGCATTATTAAAATCTTGTTAACATTAGTTAATGCACGGTGAACTAACGTGAACAAACCATGAACAGCTGGATTTATATTAACTAACATTAACGAAGATGAACTAATGCTGAACAGAGGTGTTGTTCATGTTAAAGGTCCCATGGCATGACATTTTCATTTTATGAGGTTTTTCAACATTAATATGAGTTCCCCTAGCCTGAATATTGTCCCCAAGTGGCTAGATATTGTGATCAGTGTAAACCGAGTTATGGCTGTTTTTCTCTGCCTTTGAGAAAATGACAGCCCAGATGAGCTGATCTGAAAGCTCTCCGGTTATGACGTGAACACCGGAGAGGTTACCTCCCCTTCCTCTGCTTTGCCCTCCCATAGCATTCAGAGAAAATGTATTCAGTTTATGTCTGCACAGGCTTTACAAACAGACTTTATGATATGGATTCGACAGCACCATGACAAACAGTGAGTAACAGTGTTCATTAATGCCTGATCTGTGATCAGTGATTTCTGTTGTATAGCTAATCATTCAAGTTTTCTCAAACTAATCGTCGATCGCCGTCTTGATGCCCTAAGTGTAATGCATCAGTGAATCAAGCCAGTGACTAAAACGATAGTTTCTGTTAGTAGCATGAAACAAATCCCTTATTAAGTAATTCAACTACAGAGAGCGATCAAAACTCTGATACAAATAAGCTCGCGCTAACAGCACAGCGCTATTTTAATAACTCTGTGCAATAAAACTTCCTCCAGCTCTCCATGATTCATGAGTGCCCAGCAGTCAGCCTCTCTCTCTCATGCATGCAGTCAGTGCAGTGCCACGCTAAACCACGCCCCCTCCGCTACATAATCTAACACTCATTTCAAAAGCAAAGATGTCAGCCAATCACAACAGTGGGCGTTTTCACTGAAGTCTCGCAGCAGACACGCCCCTTGAAACAGGGCATTCAGCCAGAGTGGTAATAACAGGATAGAAAAAAATTGTTTTATTTCTAAATTATGACATTTTTTTATGTAAAAATCATACTAACAAAATAAGTACACCTCAGGAAACATTATAAAATAATAGAAAAATGCCATGCCATGGGACCTTTAATGGGACCTTAATGTAACTAATACATTAACTAATGTTAACTAATACAACCTTATTGTAAAGTGTTACCAAATGATTACTAAAAAAAAAATTCTCCATTACCTTTGTTTACTGGGAATTTAGAGGTCAAGAAGAGCTTTTCTTTGGAAAGATATCATCTTGAAATGTGATCTTGAACTTTAGTAATACCAAGGTTTGTAGAAATAAGTGGTATTTCTTTATCTTTTTTTTCTCATGACTTTGCAATTCAGTGGAAAACACAAGGAAGACCTCTGCTTCCTGTCTCAATACCAAAACCGCTTGTTATCAGTATTTCCATTGCTTCCCTTTTTATCATTTGAGTCAGGTTTTTTTTTTTAAATATTGAAAATATGTTGCGCTCTGAGACCCACCAAGAGCAGCTGCAGAGATAGTGCTGCTATATGAACAATCATTAAATCGCCTGTTTTGATATGTTTATCATCTGCATATTACAGCATAAAGACATTAACAAAAAAATATAGATAAGCATCTTTTGATTTGTTTTTTTAATGTAAATTAGGCCTTATACTGTAGCAATGA
Source organism: Gobiocypris rarus (assembly GCA_023029165.1). Lineage (NCBI taxonomy): Eukaryota > Metazoa > Chordata > Actinopteri > Cypriniformes > Gobionidae > Gobiocypris > Gobiocypris rarus. Next base: position 32,474,200 of record CM040916.1, on the reverse strand, counting down.
GAAATACGTTTACCATGTGCTGTAAAAAATGGAGGAATTGAGAAATTATCTTTAGGCCTTTTAGATTAAATCTAATGTAATTTCATCCAGTAAATAACTGTCTGGCTTGAATACAGAAATACCTCAGTGTGTTAATGCAGATTTATTTGTTTTAACCAGGGCTGAAACAGCATATTTATAAAAATATGAATTATGGAGGTATTTAACAGTACATTTCGTCACTGGTTTGTCAGATGTTCATGAACAAACTTGATCTTTGAAGGGCAGCCTTGGGAGACCTCTAAACTTCATCTGTTATAAGCTAATGCTCATGAACTGAAAGGAGTGACCAAGTTTACACAGTTTGCAGATTCACAGATTTACCAGATTCAAAGATCAGACAGCTTAGTTCATAAAGGAAAGCTTAAATTAAGAGAAACATGATGATGATGATGATGATGATGATGATGATGATGATGTGTTTATTACTCAGCCTTCTCCCGTGGAAATCGTCAAGACATTAGCTCCACAGACCCAAGCTTTACCATGAGGAGAAAGATGGAGCACCTCAGGGAGGAGATGGAGCAGATCAGACTCCTGCGGCAGGTCAGAATTCGACCATAACCCTTTAGCATATTTTACAAAGGAAAAAGTACAAGCAAAAATGCTTGATTCAAATCTCTATAGGGTAAGCCAAGTGAAGCTATTTAAACACACTCACAAACAGGTTCTTTTTTCCAGTGTATGTATATACTTTTTGTGTTTTTAAAATCCACTTTTCATAACTATGATTTCTTGGGTTTTTTTGGACAGTCTTCCAAAAATTGAGCTGCTCTGTTTCTACTTGTCTCTCATCAATAGTTTTAACTGTACTTGTTGAGTCAAGATGTAAGAAACAAGAGATCTATTTCAGGCTATAACTAATACCATATAATCATACAGGCAGAAACAAACATTTCCTATTCAATTTTGTGGAAAGGAATAAAGGTAAATTGTTGAAGCACTGTATATGAAGTAAAAACACTTTTTGATGTGCTCTTCACATGAAGAGCATTAGAGTCACTGCCTATTTAGAGCAGTTTGGTCCCTTATTGTATAGGGACCGAACTGTATTGTATTGTTGCCTTTATAAATGTCATTTATATCATTTACAAATGTGTTTACTGTCAATTTAATGAATCTTTACTGAATACAATTATTAATTTCTTTAGTTTCTTTCTACACAAAAAAAAATCCTTACTGACTCCAAACTTCTTTTGACCTGTAGTGTATAATGTTATATATAATGTAACTTTCTATTGCAGATAAATGCTATTCTTTTGAACTTTCTATTCATCAAAGAATCCTGAAAAAAATTGTACACCGCTGTTTTCCACATTGATAATAATAAGAAATATTTCTTATCGTGTATATGTTTCAATATATACACTTTATTGCCAAAAGTATTGGGACACCCCTCCAAATCATTGAATTCAGGTGTTCCAATCACTTCCATGACCACAGTTGTATAAAATCAAGCACCTAGACATGCAGACTGCTTCTACAAATATTTGTGAAAGAATGGGTCGCTCTCAGGAGCTCAGTGAATTTAAGCGTGGTCCCGTGATAGGTTGCCACCTGTGCAATAAGTCCATTCAGGAAATTTCCTCACTACTAAATATTCCACAGTCAACTGTTAGTGGTATTACAACAAAGTGGAAGCAACAATAGCAACAATAGTAACAATAGCAACTCAACCACAAAGTGGTAGGCGACGTAAAATCACAGAGCGGGGTCAGCGCATTGTAAGGCGCACAGTGTGCAGCAGAAGTCACCAACTTTCTGCAGAGTCAATAGCTACAGACCTCCAAACTTCTTGTGGCCTTCAGATTAGCTCAAGACCAGTGCATAGAGAGCTTCATGGAATGGGTTTCCATGGCTGAGCAGATGCATCCTAGCCTTACATCACCAAGTGCAATGCAAAGCGTCGGATGCAGTGGTGTAAAGCACGCCGCCACTGGACTCTAGAGCAGAGACGTGTTCTCTGGAGTGACCAATCACAATTATCTGTCTGGCAATCCGATGGATGCGTCTGGGTTTGGTGGTTGTCAGGTGAACGGTTCTTGCCTGACTGCATTGTGCAAAGTGTAAAGTTTGTTAGAGAGGTGACTATGGTGTGGGGTCGTTTTTCAGGGGTTGGCCTTGGCCCCTTAGTTCCAGTGAAAGAAAATCTTAATGCTTCAGACATTTCCATTGCTTCCAATAATTTTTTGGACAATTTCATGCTCTAAACTTTGTGGGAACACCCTTCCTGTTCCAACATGACTGCACACCAGTGCACAAAGAAAGATCCATAAAGACATGGATGAGCGAGTTTGGTGTGGAGGAACCTGACTGGCCTGCAGAGAATCCTGACCTCAACCTGATAGAACTCCTTTGGGATGAATTTGAGTGCGAGTCAGGCCTTCTCGTTCAATATCAGTACCTGACCTCACACATGCGCCTCTAGAAGAAAGGTCCAAAATTTCCATAAACGCACTCCTAAACCTTGTGAAAAGCCTTCCCAGGAAAGTTGAAGCTGTTATAGCTGCAAAAGGACAACTCCATATCAAACCCTACTGATTAAGAATAGGATGTCATCAAAGTTCATGTGCATGTAAAGACAGGCATCCCAAAACTTTTGGCAATATAGTGTATTTATCACACTTTAAATGTGATTGCATACAGTGGACCTGTTGTATAAAAATTGACCACTAAATGTTAATAAAAAAATACAATATTTACAATAAAATAATATTTAGATAATTGGATTTGTCACCGAAATAAGAGATGAGTCTATAGACTAGTCTTCCAAGTAAGAAATTTGGTGGAGCGATGTGAGATTCACTGATGCTACAGTGGTGGAGGGCTTGCTTGTCTTTGCTAATGATTTCCGGTCATGTCCAGCTTCCACCTCTTAAGCTATGAGCTGTCCTTGGTGGTGAAGAGTGATAGCCAGAATTACTGAACATAGCATGGATGTCTTAACTCCACATTTAGCACTTGAATATTATTTGGAATGAAATTAAGTAAATTAAATGGATGTGTGTTTGCAGAACCTTGAGTCTAGATTGAAGGTTTTGTTGCCAGACGATGTGGGTGCTGCGCTAATGGATGGTGTTGTCTTATGCCATCTGGCCAATCACATTCGTCCTCGTTCTGTTGCCAGCATTCATGTACCCTCCCCTGCTGTGGTAAGTCCCACTGAATGTTTTTATTCAGCCTTTCTTGGATCTCCTTTTCTGGAAATAATTAATAACATTAACGTCTTGCAGTATTTCAAATGAGTTCAAATTAGATTTTCTGCACCTTTATTTAGCGTACAAAACAAGCACATAGAGTGGGGCCAAAAAAATATTTAGTCAGCCACCAATTGTGCAAGTTCTCCCACTTAAAAAGATGAGAGAGGCCTGTAATTTTCATCATAGGTACACTTCAACTATGAGAGACGGAATGAGAGAAAAAAATACAAAAAATCACATTGTCTGATTTTTTTTAAAGAATTTATTTGCAAATTATGGTGGAAAATAAGTATTTACAAAAAAGCAAGATTTCTGGCTCTCACAGACCTGTAACTTCTTCTTTAAGAGGCTCCTCTCCTCCACTCGTTACCTGTATTAATGGCACCTGTTTGAACTCGTTATCAGTATAAAAGACATCTGTCTACAACCTCAAACAGTCAGCCTCTAAACTTCACTATGGCCAAGACCAAAGAGCTGTCAAAGGACACCAGAAACAAAATTGTTGACCTGCACCAGGCTGGGAAGACTGAATCTGCAATAGGTAAGCAGCGTGGTGTGAAGAAATCAACTGTGGGTGCAATTATTACAAAATGGAAGACATACAAGACCCCTGATAATCTCCCTCGATCTGGGGCTCCACGCAAGATCTCACCCTGTGGGGTCAAAATGATCACAAGACTGGTGAGCAAAAATCCCAGAACCACACGGGGAACCTAGTGAATGACCTGCAGAGAGCTGGGACCAAAGTAACACACTACACCTCCAGGGATTGCCAGACGTGTCCCCCTGCTTAAGCCAGTACATGTCCGGGCCCGTCTGAAGTTTGCTAGAGAGCATTTGGATGATCCAGAAGAGGATTGGGAGAATATCATATGGTCAGATGAAACCAAAATAGAACATTTTGGTAAAAACTCAACTTGTCGTGTTTGGAGGAGTTGCATCCAAAGAACACCATACCATACTGTGAAGCCTGGGGGTGGAAACATCATGCTTTGGGGCTGTTTTTCTGCAAAAGGGACCAGGACGACTTATCTAAGAATAAATGGGGCCATGTATCGTGAAATTTTGAGTAAAAACCTCCCATAGAAAATCTTTGGAGGGAGTTGAAAATCTGTGTTGCCCAGCGACAGCCCCAAAACATCACTGCTCTAGAGGAGATCTGCATGGAGGAATGGGCCAAACTACCAGCAACAGTGTGTAAAAACCTTGTGGAGGCTTACAGAAAACGTTTGACCTCTGTCATTGCCAACAAAGGTTATAACAAAGCACTGAGATAAAAAACTGTTATTGACCAAATACTTATTTTCCACCATAATTTGCAAATAAATTCTTTAAAAATCAGATGTGATTTTCTGGATTTTATTCCCTCATTCTGTCTCATAGTTGAAGTGTACCTATGATGAAAATGACAGGCCTCTCTCATCTTTTTACGTGGGAGAACTTGCACAATTGGTGGCTGACTAAATACTTTTTTGCCCCACTGTAAATAATTTGGTGTTTTTTGGATCTGTTTGGCTCTAGATACTCTACTCTCTGAAGTTTTTTATGAAAGAACCTTGTCTGTGTCTGTGTGTCTCCAATAGCCAAAGCTGAGTATGGCCAAGTGTCGCGGAATGTTGAGAATTTCTTGGATGCTTGTAAAAAGCTTGGAGTGCCACAGGTAGGATTTGAGCGTTTCTTCGTTGTATGAATGCATGATATATCTGTTTTTACCCGATATCTGCATTTTATCTATCATATAATCCGAGATTGAATATTTAATTGATTCTACATATTTTAAAATTAGAACATAAAACTGTTTTTTACTTAAAGGGATATTGATAGATGTGCACATGTTGAAGAAGTTGAAGCTAATTATATAGTTAAGGTCTCTGTTCAAATAAATGCTGAATCTTAAAAAAGTGCATCATGGTTTCCACAATCAGTGTTGGGGTAGTTACTCAAAAAAAGTAATTAGTTACTAGTTACATCTGTAAATTGTAATGAGATTGCTTTACTAGTTACTATATTTGAAAACTTTCTTCACTACTTATTACTTTACTGTCCCATTTCTTAATTTACCGTGTAGATATATGGACAAACATCATAGCCCTATAATCACTGTATACAAGATGGCATGTAAAACCATATGAAAGAGCAATATCCCTTTTTGCACAAAGAAATATGCCTCACTGTAAAATGTACAAACAACAGGATAAAGGAGGCTATGGTGGGGTCATTTTAAAATGGGGACAACACACAAGTTTCACAAAAACCCGGGCTTTGGGAAATATAAGAACAAAACTCTTCTCCTGAGAACAAAATCAGCTTTTTATTAGATTAATGGCAAAAAAATAAAGAGGTCAATGAAAAATATAAAAACATAAAAAGTTTTTAATGGTCACCGTTTTAAAAATGTCCTCTCACATATGTTAGGCTAGAGGTGTAACGGTACAGATTGCTCACGGTTCAGTTTGTATCACAGTTTCGGTACGGTTTGGTATTTGCTATGTTCAGGGAAAAAAGGACTACTGTCAAAGAAAAATAAAGAAAATAATAAGAACAAATAATTAAAATACAAGCAGCAGCACAAATAAATACTATTGAGCAAAGATACTAATAAAATAAACAGTGCTCTTCAGGTTTTTTAGGTAGGTTTAACATTAGTTTTCAGGTACAGAAATTGATAAAATGTAAAATACATTGCATATTTGACTGTATAAATTAAAGATTAATCCTATTAAACTTACAAAAGCTATTCAATCAAGAGTAGTGAGTAACTGTCTTTTGTTGTTTGACATTAAACAGACCGCAGTAAAGGCTTCTGCCCCTTAAAGACCTAATGCACGGATATGCATCGTCTTTCTCGACTTTATACAGTTCACTTATATCGGCATATCATACTATGTCTCCTAGGATACTCATCTAGATGGGCATGTTGACATACTTTTTGTGTGAGTTTGTCCGTCCAAGAGCAAGACTTGTAAGAGAACTCAAAATGTACGTGCTGTGAGATGTGTGCGCGCTGTCGGAGACAAATCTGAAAGGGCGCGAGTTCTCGGAGCAAACATATTGCAGCTCTCACATGCATTTAACAAAGTTTTCAAAGAGCTACTTTGTAGAGGACTTTTACACGGCACCCCTGCTTTTTTCAGACTGCACCTCGGTTGGGAAACACTGCTCTGGCAACGGTGCACGCAGCACTTAAACAGATCTTCACACAGGCAAATACGGCTTTAGTAACGCAGGAAAGCGCGTTCTTATAGTCTAGTAAAGTAGTGTAGTTACCAATGTTTTTAGTGTATTGCGTTACTTTACTTCGTTACCCAAAAAAGTAATATCATTACTATAATCCGTTATTTTGTAACTCGTTACCCCAACACTGTCCACAATAATATTTGGCAGCACAACTGGAGATTATTCCAGAAAGCAGGTTATGTGACATACGGAGGTAACTTTCAGAGTATGTAAGTAGCCATAGCAACTCACTCTCTGAACATAACCTGCTCCAGAGCAGCTTCTGTTCCATGGTTAGTTTGCTTTAGAGGTATTCAATGTGTTTTATATAATTAATTTATTATATTAATATAACCAAATTTGTTATATAGTTACAATATTATATATTAAATCTAAAGCAATATTACAACAAGGTAATGTTTAAATGTTAATGCAATTCAAATATATTTATTATTTATTTTATTGTCATCTCACACATGGATCTGCATTCAATTAATAAGCATCAAACAAATAATAAAATCCTTATTCTCAGTGAACAAAAATACTTATTAAACGAAAAGGTTGAAAAAATGATTGCACAACCACCAGATGCACCAGGAAGTAGAATGGTGCTTTTTATCACCGTCTGTTTCTACGGTTAATTATCGATTCGTCACTCTTTTGAGAATGTCTTGTGTGTTCATGGTTAACATACTCTGGGTTGGCTGAACTTACTCACATTTTTTTGGAACCAGCATACCTCTAGTATGCAAGGTTTGGGTTAATCAGCCGAGAGTTCAGTTTACTTTGTCATCAATATTAACAAGGTAGTACAGATTTATAATATTGGTCATTTATCTTATTCATGTTAAATATAAATTTATGCTTATGTGGTTATGAACAGGACAAGTTGTGTTTGCCACATCACATCCTGGAGGAGCGAGGCCTGGTGAAAGTTGGTGTCACTGTACAGGCACTGCTGGATCTTCCATCATCCAAGCCCAACCAACTTTCTACCATGTAGCATCGCTGGATCATGGGATGTCCACTAGACATCCCTTTACCCTGCCTTACCACCTCATCCTCACTCCTCACTCTCAGTGCTGATCTTTGACCAATTATGGGGAGGTCATGACCCTTCGTCCTTAACTCAACTGTGGTGAACAGGCTTGTTTCCCCCTACCTCTTATAAGCCTCTATGGAGGGGACTAGACATTTTAAAGCTCCAATATTATTCCCTATTGGAGGGAAATTGTTTGTTAAAGCCACACATTTCATTCTAAGGGGAAATATCTGTTTTTAGCCCATGACTGGCTATGCCATCTCTCCCCTCTTAACCCTCTGTCGCCTTTCTTTTGTATCCCCTTCTCATCGCTCTCGTGTTCACTCTTCTCTTGGACCAGTGAGCCCAACATCGGGGTGAGGACAGGAGAAAAGTATGCAGCTTTCTGACTGATTCTGGACCAAAGGTGTTATTTCAGTGTCACTTCAACCCTTTCCTGTATGAAGTCACTAAGAGCTGTCAGTCATCTCGATGCATTCTGTCTGTTGTTTCCTGTCCGTCTGAGGAAATAAGTGGGGCAGAGACGGTTATTGATGTGCATGTAATTACAAACCAGACCAGCAATGAGAACACCTGTAAAGGTACGACAAAGATGTTGCCGTAATAAAACCCCCGAAAAAGATCTTGGCTGTCATAGTTCTTGGTTTACGGCAGACAGGTGAGTCATTGTAAGTGCATTACAAAGTATTCAATTCTTTCTGCATGCCTGGATTGTTTTCTTTTATCCGTGAAAACACTGCTCAAGTACTTGCACAAGACAAAGGCTTTTTTTTTTTACATACTTGCAAATATTTGTTTTTATTCATGACTGGTTTTCCCACAGGTTTATTTATTGCTTCAGTTCTCAGGAACAGTCTGCGAAACAGTCTACATTCCGCACGTAAAAGTGCACTTACATTAAACTTTTATTGTTTGTTGTGCAGGTATGAATAGTTTCAGTTTCAGTCAATTAAAAATATTGCAACACCTAATTATAATCGCATATAGTAGAAAGTCCATTAATAATCGACATATACTTGATTGTATGGAATTAAATTTACAATCAACTTAAGGCTTTTTTTTTTTTAAATGTCTCCTGGATAAACAAATCTAAAAGATCTTTGATGCTTGTAATAAAGTTGTAAAGGATTTGATTATTCATCCGTAAACTGAAGATTTTTTAGAAATGTTAGTATGTACAAATAACTGTAATTTGTTTTGAGTAATTTATTTATTTACCTTTATGTACTTTTGTATGTTTAATTTATTTCTTTGAGTTCTGTTTACTTCTTTAATCAACCTCTGAAAAACATTGCCTAAAAATCAGCAATACCATTCAAAAAGTTGTTGGAGGAGCCACCTTCACAGGTTTTAGCTCTTGAAGTTGCAATTTCTCCAGGACACTGTGTTTACATGCACACCAGAAAGCCATTTATTGTGAGGAAGCGAACTAGGATCAGATGAGAAATCAACGTTCACATTTGCATGGCCAGGTTTGTCACATAACGAACACTTCAGCAGCTTTTCACGAACTTTTATGTCAAAACTGTAAAGCATCTAATGCATTTACATGACTTCTTAATCCACATACAATTTCACATTACATTTATATGGAAGTAAGAAAAAGGCTGCTAATACAGCGCATGTAAGCACCAGCTTTCGTGTCTTAACACGCTTTCTTATAGTAAACGGATTTATGGTGTGCATGTAAGTATTTGCCTTGTTTGAGCCTTTTCTGCTCACGACCTGATCAGTCTGTCCTATTTTTGACATCATTCCGAGTAAAACCAATTTACTCACATTAAATAAACTGTAGGGCGGGACTTGATTTAGTGCTTTAGGAATTGATTGGATCATTGTGGTTGCTATTGCTGTGATCTCATGTGAGTGACAGGTTCAAAACATGTCATCAGAGAAGAGAAGAGATGTTGCTGCAAGAGGGAAGGGAAGGGAAGTGCACATGAATTTAAAAAATATAATGATGCACACAGATACATCAAAATTGTCAAATTTGATTTCATGGTGACTTCAATTTTAGACTTATCTATCTATATCGAAGGTTTAAAGGCCCGTTCACACAAAGGACGATAAGATACAGTTCTTAATATTAAAGAATAGCACCCCAGCTGTGACACCAACGATATTGTCAGCCAATCAGAATCAATCCTGCTGTAACGAGCCAGAGCATTTAAAGTGGCAGACAAGAACGCGCTTAGAATAAACAAAATGATATTGTCCTCTGGCATGAACGCTAATACACTCTGAACAAAAATGGTGCTAAAAGCCCTAAAAGTGGTTCACTGGCTTGTAATAATAGGGAAACCACTTTAAAGGTATTTAAATTGGGTCAATAATGTAGTATAAATGAGAAATTATTTTTGAATTTGGTGCTTTCTAGACTGAGAAAACACAGAAAATGTATTTTTGTCTAATGGGGATGAAAGACAACAATTCCCAGAATTCAATTCGCTGCCCTACGAGGCCACTCTAGGCACGGCTACAGGATTGGCTACTGGTTTACTGGATCACTTGCCCAACACATTCATTTTCATCAAATCAGTTCAGTTAGAGACACTACAATTAAAACTGAACGTGTCTGTTCAATATATTGAGTGAGCCGACTGAGTGTTACGGCACAAGTGAGATTACATTCATCACATGAGCTGAGCTGAGGTAATCACGGGGTTCGCGGCGGCGGCCGCATAACATCACAGCACGTGTTCAGTCTGGTGCATTTTCAGTTCATGTCTGGAAGCTTAACTTTCATTGGAAGTTCATTTGAAAAGTTGAAACACTCACTTTGCTCTCCACCGCTCAGTTTACATGAATCTCCGCAGCTCCCGAGCCGAGTGCTGTGAGTGCGATGTTGAAAACATGTGGAAATAGCACCCACTGCTGGCTGTAGTCTTCAGCCTCTGGCCAAAAACTCCTCAGATGAAGCAAAATTACGATATTTGACGGAGGAATTTTTCCAGAAATAAAATACATAATTCTTTCATCTCAGGGTCATAGCCTATGAGGGGGCAAAGTACAATAATTTGAGTATGCTCCCGATTTTCTACTGATACAAAGCTTAACTCTAATCGCTGAAGTAACCCTTTAAGTGCTATATAGCACCTATCTTTAAAGGTGTCATACAGCACCTTTCTCAAATGGTGCTATGTAGAACCATTCTCCTCCTTAGATTTGAGATCTGTTACTCCACTCTCATATGTTTGCTATGAATGGGAATTTACTACCATGGCAAAAGCTGTTTTGAATCACTTTTAGGCTTTTCTGTGGTCAAAAAGTCTTGTGTGGGGGCCCTGGAATATTTCCTTATAGGGAGGCCTTGAGGGCAAAATGTTGAGAACCACGTTATTTTAATTTATTTTTTATTTTTTATAACGCTTCCCCCAACTAAACTAAGAGAGAGTTAGAGGACCTTTAAAGAACTATGCAGGGGCTAAATTGATTCTTTGTATGGCAGTGGTGCTATATAGCACCTCAACCACCCCAAAGATCTGCTGAAGAACCACACTAGGCTTAAGGGGTTCTTTATATGGTAACGGTGCTATATAGCACCTCAACCACCCCAAAAAACTGCTGAAGAACTGTGTGTGTGGTTATCTTCATAGTTCTTGTCCATTGTGTGAACAGGCCTTGACAGTTTACTTTTACCATTCATGACTATTTACCATATTTTCTTGTGAAAAATAAATTTAGCCTCTTATCTGAACCACTTCACACACATCTTGAAAGTTAGCCTATTTGTTGATGTTTTGAAGAGACTGATGAGTAAACGTTAATTGATTTATGCATTTCGAAACCTCAGTTTGCTCATCTGGCAAGCAGCTGTTGACAATGTTTCTGTGGAAAAGACCTACATTTGCGATGATTAGTAATGTTTCACTCCCCTACCATAGTCCATCTAGCATAGCAGCTTCCTTTTGGTTCAGATCCAAAGCTTGGTGCTGGATTGGTGACAGCAGTTCCTCAGGCTCTTTTCCTCCTTGACACAATCTCAGTCAAGAATCTAAAATGTTTTCTACAGTTCGCCATAACAAAATATGTTTTTATAAGTTTTGATTTTAGTTTCACTCAGTTACACCCATTAGATGAGATCTGTGTGAATGTCATGTTAAATGCACCATAGATTTATTAAATGTCAGTGGCAAGTTCTATTTTGATTCTTTATACCAGTTTCGTGTTTACATTTATGACAAGTTTTTCCATTTAGCCATCTGTCAGTCATACACGTCCATGTACACTGTCACCTGCAAGATACCATAAACCATGCCTGATACAAGGTATTAACTTTTTTTAATAATGTGCTATAGTACTCGTTATGCAACAATAATGACTGAACTGTAGCAGAGATAATCGTTGCCATAAGACCTTAAATTGACTATTGAATTTAATGTTGAAACGGGTTTAATGACAGACTTTTTGCTTTGTGGTAACGAGTAGACAGCTCATACTGAAAGCACATTTACACTGTTGATTGTGAGGAGTATGACAGCATGCTATTTTCATGAAAGCCTCTCATGTTATTTTTTTGTCCCCTTCCACCTTAGCAAAGCTTTGAAATAATCTCACTTGTCAGCTCTGATTCTCATTCATGCTGATGAGAAAATGTTCAGTTTGTAAAAAGAAGTGTTGATTCAAAAGTAATAGACAGGAGATGCCTCCTATGCAGTGAGTACTGTATGTATAGATGTTTTTGTATGACACAACTGGATTGCATGTCTGGATCATACCATTGTTCTTGTACATAATCTCTGTTTCAACACATTAGGATGTTTCTTAAAAAAGGAAAACAACTGGAACATTTCAAATGTCAAAATACTGGAATAAAATGACCTTTTACAGTGTTTCATTGAATCCTTGTCCTTTGTGCTTCTCCTGCAGAAACAGCTCTTCATAACGGGAGAAAAAACAGATGCTTGTCAAACTAAAATAAGCAATGCAGAAAAACATCAAGCAACGATGTACAATAGAATTAACAAATCATCTGTCTGTTTCTGCTACATTTAAGAACTGAATCCATTTCCAAGTAAAGCTTTTGCCTCTCTTCCAGAGAATCAATCCCAGAGAAGGTATGGGATCAGGAAGGAAGGGATTTTTCTTTTCTTTTTAATTACACCCGTGAACAAATAATAGCAGACATTAACTCCATGTTATTTGCAGCTCTCATATTTAGGGAATTTTGTCAAACCAGAGTGTAGCAGAATATTTTGAGTAATTTGAAATGGCTATATATGAAAGTTTTATTTATCAATGAACAGATAAGAAAATAAAATAACACTTGTACAATTTGTATTTATGAAAGATATGTAGGCCTGTTTGAGATATGAACCCATTTACCAAAGCATTAACAATTTAACAATCTTGAGAAAGATTTTTAAAGTCCCCCTGTATCTAATTTTATTCCTTAAAACTTCACCAAAAATAACTAATTTAAACATTCTTCTTGTATTCATTAAACAGCCATCTGGCGAGCCAATATCCTTTTGTTTGTGTTTTGCCGCTGCAGCACTCACACTCACAAAAGAGCCAGGCGTTGTTGAAAATGCCTCGTATTTCCTGTGCCTCCTGTAGGCCCCCTCTTCGACGAAGATCGGCACATCCTGTGTGCCTGAGCCGTGAACATGCCGAAGTCTCACACTGTAAGGGTGGCTACCCAGAGTGTGATGAGATTGTGCCGTCGACCCTGCAGGCTCGGCTCACCATCTTCGATGAGAACCCTGCTCACTCCGCTCTCCCTGGCAGGGCCGCACAAGAAGAAGCGAGGCGCGCAGAGAATGGCGGAAAACTCCCCGTGTGTCTCACTCTCTGATTCTCCCTCTCTTGTCTTGTTTGTCAAGGACGATTGGTGCCCGCTGAGTTGGCGGCCAGTACTGTGTCCTTTGGCGGTCCAGAAGCGGAAGAGGATGAGAATTACGGCCTTACCCTCCCTGCATCCGGTAGTGACGACTGGTCGGGCTTAATCATGGACCCCGCTCCCTCTATACCTTTGCTAGTTCCAGTGGTGTCAGAGCCAACATCAACTCTGAACTCATTCGCCTGCTGACCAGGGCTGTGAATGACCTCGGGCTTGAGTGGTCTCATCCTGAGGAGCCCACACGAAGCAGGCTGGATGAGTGGTTTTTGCAAGGCCGCCATTAGGCCACCCCACAAAGGCCTTCTTCCCTGAGGTACGCGATGAGCTATCAAAATCGTGGAAGGCGCCATATTCAGCCCATCTGAAATCCTCATTTTCTTTGGCACTCTCTGTAATCGACGGTTATGAGGGTCTGCCCCCTCTGGAGGAAGCTGTCGCCGCGCATCTTTGCCCTAACCCTGATGGATATCGGGACGCAGATAAAACCACCACCTTGGATTCTCCCATCTCCTCCACCGGGCTATTTGGCCCAGCTGTAAAGGGGTTCGCTGAGTGCTTCACTGAAGCAGTCATATGCTATGTGCCATTTTCTGCTGAAAAGCTCCAGCTCCAGCTCTGCTTTGGGTTGCCATTTTAAACCGCCATCCCCTCAGCCTCCTAAAGCAGCACCGCCAGTCTACCGGCCTCGTTCAGGAAAGGGGTCTGCGACCCAAGATTGCGCAAAACTCAGAGCCTCCAATGACTTTCTAACCACAGGAAGAAAGAGAAAGTGGTTAAGTCCCGCCAAGGCTGGACTACCACAAACTCCCATCTCGTTTCTCCCAGCCCCCTCTTCTCAGGTGACTGGAGATGTCTTTTTCACAGCCAACGAGCCTGCTGCAAAGCACACTCAACTGTACACAAACACAGCTTTAATGGCGACTCAAAACAAATCACAAAAAGAGCATTTCCTCTGTCCTGACTGTAGGCAGTGTGCCCACTAAACAGTATGTACCCCTATACATAAGCACTGTTCAAACAGTGACACACAATCACACAGATTTCCCCCTGTTGACTCGCTCAACGGCTTGTGCTGTGAGCGCTCTAAGTGTAGTGTCACAAGCACTGACCAGCCAGGCAAACGGGTCCCTACTACAAAGAGTGGTTTGGAATGAGGACAGCCACTGGGGAGAAGCAACCTAGTCACGTACTTCCTCAGAGGAGCTAGGAGGCTGAACCCGCCTCGACCCCCATCGGTTCCTATATGGGACCTTTCCATGGTCCTAGAGGCCATTAAAGGTCCCCCAGTCTGTGAGCCTGAAGCACCTTTTGCTAAAGACTGCTCTCCTGCTGGCACTATCTTCAGTCAAGCGAATTTGTGATTTACATGCACTCTCAGTGAGCATTTCTTGCCTTGAGTTTGGACCTAATAACTCCAGAGTCGTCCTCAAACCAAGACACGTGTATTTTCCCTAAAATGCTCTCCACTCAGATAATTTTGCCTGCAGCTCTGTACTCGTCTGAGGATGAAAGAGACGCAAATCTAGAGTTTATCTAGAGCGTTCCGCCTCTTTTAGACAGTCAGAACAGCTCTTCATATGCTTCATAGGCCGCACCAGAGTGTGCGATCACGAAGAAGAGATTGTGGCGATGGATAGTAGATGCTATCTCGCTGGCTTATGAGTCAAAGGGCCTCTGCTACACCTTAGGTGTCAGAGCTCATTCCACCAGAGGCATGGTCTTGTCATGGGCTTGGTCCAGTGGATACAACTTGAAGAGATCTTTTGCGGCGACAGGCTGGACCTCTCCGTCCACATTTATCAAATTCTATAACTTAGCAGTTCCTGCGTTGGTGGATTTGGGAGCGGCCAGAAAGGAAGCTTTGTCCGAATCCTTCATCTTTGTGAGATTCAGCCATGGTTCTACCAATAGCCTGTGCGGTGGATTTGGTAGCACCCAGGGCTAGATCAGTGGCACTGTGCAGGTCCTTCAGTGTCACAGAGTCAGGGACAGACTCATCCAGGGAATGGAGGAGTTTGGCCTGGAAAACTTGAAGGACAGCCATGGTGTGCAATGACCGGGGCAGCTTGGCCGACAGAGGCATATGCTTGACCGGCGTGAGCTGAAGTGGTGCAGCAAGGTGTTGAGGGGTGTTGTGCCTCGGCCTGCCATCCTCTGGAGGAGGCAGGGCAGAGGTGTGCAGCAACGGCCTCTTCGAGGGGAGGAAATTCTTCGTAGCCCTTTTCCTTTGTGCCATCCACAGTCGAGGGTGCTGGGGAAAATGAAGACTTGGCATGAGCTGAATAAGGGGATTTCCACAACTTGGTCAGTTCGTCATGTACCTCCGGGAAGAAGAAAGCAGGCTTCTGAGGGGAGGATATGCGGCGGCACTGCAAGAACCACTCATCCAGTTAGGGGCGCTGTTCTTCCTGGGCGAACATCACAGACGAGGCACGCAGAGAGTTACTCTGTGTGTGGTCGCTCGATCGCTCAGGTAGTCTCTGATCACGCCGCTTCTTCTACCGCGGTTCTAGAGGTGCCGGCAAGGGTGGGAACGTCAAAGCTGGCGAGGCGAGCCCTCAGGGTTTACAGCGCCATCTTGTCGCACTCTGGGCAGCCGCCACGGGAGAGTGCGACCTGGGCGTGGTCCCGTCCAATACATGCCACACAGATGATGTGGCGGTCGCCGCCGAGGGGAGGGCCTTTGCACAAGGCACAGGAAGTTTTACGCGGCATTTGAAACCACACTCGTGCTCTTTTAGAAGTGGGTTGCAGCGGCAACACTCAGAAGCTTATATAAAGGATATTATCCCGCCGTATGCCGTAGCTGGAACAGCAGGCAGCTGATGGCGGAAACCAGGTGAGAATCCGGCGTCCTCAAGGTTGCAGAGAAGTTACGCTGGGTGCTTTTCGACGGTGGTGCTTCAATTCCCAAGATCAACGAAGGTATCACTGAAGGAGATTAAATCTGAAACCCTATGGCTGAACACGGTCTTTCATAGCCTCAATATGCAAATTCAGACGACCTTTTCCGGCAGGATTTTACAGCGACCCTTATTGGCTCGCTCTCTCAGCCGCCTCACCATAGGTTCCTGCAGTTGCCACATTACAGCCAATCAGCGCGCAGCTCACTGTCGCATTTGTTGTGCAGCCGCACTGCGTTTTCATATTCTCGAGAAAAGGAGCTTTTCCCATACGCAAGAGACCTCTCGAAAGGGAACCGAGGTTACATTAGTAACCTAAAAGTTTACGCCACTGTATCGCATTATGGATAATTTTCGATTCACTAAGGCTAAATTCGTGTTGTGTTCAAAAATACACTTCTTTGGTGCCATTGTTAAAGAATACTTCTCGACTTGCGTTACTCGAATGATCTCCTGCTCTGGTTGGTGTGTGCACACGCTTTTCCGGGAGAAGTGTATACATACAAGGATTTTCCACCCTTTGAAATCATATAGGGCCATACTTGAAAGAAAAAAAATTCTGCAACTTATGAGAAACTGGAAGGCATATTTTTGCCGCAGAATACTTTGTCATAATTCCTACTAATGTTTTTTTTAATTTTTTTTTTTACTTTGGCCATGTTTAGCATGGGAATCCAACTCTTTTAACAGTGTAAATATGTCAGAATGCATGAAATATGGCTGCTACCTCTGCCAGGTCTCTTGTAAAATAAATGTTAAATCTTAATGAAACTTCCTGGTAAAATAAAGGTAAATAAATTGATTTAAAAAATAGCATATATCAGTCAGCATATAAAACACAGAGGAAATATTCATAATTAATATTTATGAAAATAAATGTCTGCTTCTGAGAGCTAAAACGGATCAGAGTGCTCATGTTCAACATAAACATTCCCCCTGCAACATGTTTTTCTTGCTGCTTTGTAGTGGCCACATTTCTGCACATAAGGGGAGCAGTGAATAAACAGTTAGTCTAAACACTTAGTAGGCTAACAGATTCACAGAACACACCGAAAGAACGCTCGAACACAACTGCTCTGTGTAAATGGAGCTGCAGTGACAATAACCCTTTGTTAAAAATCGTAGGCTATACCTCGAACGACCAGTTAAACCTAACAGTTCATACCAAATGACAAAACCACAAATATTTCGTTAAACGTTTCAATTTCTTTTTCAGGTAGACTGTCTACCTAGTATAGAACAGTATTCTATATAATTGTCTAGTAATCGTAATTGTCGTAGACCGTCTGTAAATAACAGTGCTTACACACGTGCGCGCAGACGTACAGTGAGTCACAGCTAGGGAGCGCTGGTCATACAAGATTTAAGAACCACGAGATGATTTCATTCAGTCCATCATAAGGCATCATAGCTCATTCCATCAGGAGGTTCTATCACAGGACAGTGACAGTGAGTAGCCTATCCTTGTTTTATCTTATCTTTTGTTCAGCTTTTCATTCGTCATAGTCTGGATATTTTGTCTCAACTTCTCAGCACCTTTTCAGGTCTGCTTTATAATATAAATTGAATTACAAATGTATCTGAATTCACTCTATATATTTGTTTTTGTGTGTAAATGGGCTAATAGCCTAGGTAAATAGGCTATGCATTTATATATATATATATATATATATATATATATATATATATATATATATATATATATATATATATATATATATATATATATATATATATATATATATATATATATATATATGTGTGTACACCAAAAAACAAACAGTAACAGAACATATAACTAGCTAGATAACTGACACAATTGCATTTTCTACTCTTCTTTTCTGATCACTGTGAACATCTTTTCATTATGAATGTACAAAGAAATATTTGTATTTTAATATATAACAAAATAAAAATATATTTTGTTTATGTAACGTATATAACATTTGTTTTATGCATGTCCCATTTATATGCTGAATTACTATGGTTTATAATTTGCTTTCCCCTCTATTTATACAATATATTTATAGGCTATATAAAAAAAATTGCAAATATGTTAAGGGGATAGTTCACACAAAATTAACCTGAAATCATTATGGATCTTTTTTCCTTTTGTGCAACATTAAAGAAGATTATTTGAAAATGAATCAAATACACAGTGATGCAGAACAGCTGTTTTAGGGTTAAATCATTATAGAGCTGACATGATACTGAGCAGACTATAAACTAATCTGCCAACAACCAAAAAAGAGGCCACACCTTGTGCGTGAGTTTTTAATGTGTGTGAACATTTTCTCATTTTCAAACCACATGGGGAAAAAAGATTTGTGTCTGTGTGGGTGATTTAAACACCTCCCTTTAAAAAAAAATATATATATATTTTGACAAGTGGTTAAAACAAGTGTGAAGATCGATAACTTGTGTGCATGTTCAATGCATTCTCCCTCTATAGACACAGATAAAGGACATGTTGCTGTCGAATAAGGTTCCTGCATGGCTCTCTGCATTTACTCTGCTTTTGCTGACTCAGGACCCCGTGTCTACATCAGAGGTCATGGCCTGTGGAGCTTCTGGTAAGCTTCCTGACAGATTCAAAGGAAATGATTAAAATATAGGCACAACTCCAGACTTCTGCTCCTTCTGCAGAGTCAGACAAAATAAAAGACAGTCAGTATTTGCATGACCATGACATTTATCAAAGCTTTATTAGGTAATACTTAGCAAATCTGCAGTCTTATTTTCTTTGTTTCCTTTTACATCATTTCCTTGATTGTCTAACTTTATGACTGGACAGACAGGAACTTTAGCATGACTTTTTATCACAGATTACTGATACCTGGGCTGAATTGATGGGATTTTACAACTGTTGCTCCCACACAAAACAATTTCACTAATGCGACTGACTCCTCAAGTTCAGAATTGCAGATGTTTGTTGCAGGTGCTTGGTCTGTTTGTGGAAATAACATTTTTAATAGACATACTGTATTCATTTTTCCACAGTGGATCCACCTGCCAATATTGAGATAACGGACCCAGGCTTCCTGGGTTACCTTAATATTCACTGGACTCAACCAGCCAGCCTTCAGAACCTGACAGGTTGCACAGTACGATATCAACTCCGATACTACGACACCTATGAGGAACGATGGAGGGTAGGAATCCTTGAGAATTCGCAGAACAAACACTATTTGCTTTTCTTTCAGCAAGTTAATATTTATTTCTCAGGCCTTGTCAGCACATCTGTATTTCACACTTTATGCATGTTTCACTTCATTGAAAAACATTTCTGTGAAAATGTGGTGGACCTGATCGTTTTGGCAATCATATTCAAATTATATGGGAGTATTTCATTATTGTGACATAATATCAACCATTTCAAGCAAATCTAACCTTTCTGAACTTTTGTATTTGTTGTTATACATTGTATCAATGGGCCTGTCCAAATACCCACATTTGTGGGTTTTGCACTTGTCAATTTTGTTTTTGAACTCGGTTAGACTTGGGTGGTTATGGTCCCTGTTGAACATTATGTATAACTAACTACATGTCAACTAACTCTCATTAGAGTATTAGTACATTGTCTGCTGTGAAACCACAAACTCAATTTGTAAAAAGCATTTAGTGAATTCATTTAAAGATAAGGGAAAGGCTGGTTTCAGAGCCAAGTCTCATTTTATAATCAGGTTCAGTAAACGCAAAGGTCCATTTCATAAACTGAGAGTTCTGTTTGATGGAACTCTTGAAAATACAGTCTGGAACTCCTCCATGTCAGAGCCAAAAATCTGTTTTTCATTTAATGAAACCACTCTCCCTCCGGGCGATATACTTACTATTCAGGAGAAACATATTTGTTGTACTGCATCCTTAAAATAAAGCAGCTTTTAATGACTTAGATTATGGCATTATTCTTACAAGCTCTTATCTTTGTGTTGTACAGAGTGTCCGAACTGTCAAGCTGACTTATGCTGCCCAGTTTGACCTTGAGAAACCAGTTAAGGTGAAAATGCTCACCATTTTAAAGTGTGCTTGCACCAATGGGACAGAGGTCCAAGGAGAGGAGACAGAGAGGGTGTACACACCTGAACCTACAGGTAAAGATTTAAAAACGGATTCTATCCCACTGAAGCAAACAGCAAACACCAGTCATACATCATTTATTTTTATTGCAAGAAATCTACTTTGCAGCCTCTTTTAGATATGCGCGGTTAAAAACCACCCTACATGTAATAAAAGCTTGAAGCTTTATTTGATATAGATTTTTTAACAAGTATCTGATTGTAAGCTCCAGATAAAGAAACAATGATAACAAATTATAATAATTTAAATGGTCAGTCAGACAGACTTCAAAGGAATACTCAACAAATATCAACAAAACATGCTGATATGTTGGCTTCTTTGAGTGTGGCGTAATTCTTCAGACTTTCAGACGTATACATTTATCGTTGAATAATTACACAAAATTGTAACCATCTAAACGAATGCATGTGAATATTTTCAACTTCTCTATTCCCATGCAGTTTTTTAAATCTAAAATGTATTTATTAAGCAAACTACAAAAAAGAATAAACACATCCATATGCAATCTATTACTTATGTCTTGTTTAGATACAAAGAAAAATTATTTTGTGGAGTGAAACAGCTGTTGCACCATTTAGTCTGTCCAAGAAACACAGAATTATTGTTCAAAGTTATCCATACTGTTACAATATAGCATATCATAATAGTCAATAAAATGACATGAAAAGTGAATTCCAATCAGAAGTGAGGCTAAGTATAGGAGTCCTTGAAGTATACGAAATATCAAAGGAGCATTCATTGTAGCAAATAAATATACAATTTAATCTTATTTGAAATGGCTTACTTTTTTAAATATTATATTCATGTTGCATCACCTTACAGCTGTGTGTGTGTGTGTGTGTGTGTGTGTGTGTGTGTGTGTGTGTGTGTGTGTGTGTGTGTGTGTGTGTGTGTGTGTGTGTGTGTGTGTGTACTGGTAATCCCTACGGTATGGGGACAAAATGTCCCCACAAAGATGGCAATATCCAAATTTTTGTCCTTGTGGGGACATTTTTTGGTCCCCATGAGGAAAACATCTTATAAATCACACTAAGTGATGTTTTTTGAAAATGTAAAAATGCAGAATGTCTCCTGTGATGGGTAGGTTTAGGGGCAGGGGCAGTGTAGGGGATAGAAAATACGGTTTGTACAGTATAAAATGCATTACGCCTATGGAATGTCCCCACAAAACATGGAAACACAACATGTGTGTGTGTGTGTGTGTGTGTGTGTGTGTGTGTGTGTGTGTGTGTGTGTGTGTGTACTGGTAATCCCTACGTTATGGGGACAATATGTCCCCACAAAGATGGCAATATCCAAAATCCTTGTCCTTGTGGGGACATTTTTTGGTCCCCATGAGGAAAACATCTTATAAATCACACTAAGTGATGTTTTTTGAAAATGTAAAAATGCAGAATGTCTCCTGTGATGGGTAGGTTTAGGGGCAGGGGCAGTGTAGGGGGATAGAAAATACAGTTTGTACAGTATAAAATGCATTACGCCCATGGAATGTCCCCATAAAACATGGAAACACAACGTGTGTGTGTGTGTGTGTGTGTGTGTGTGTGCGTGCGTGCGTGCGTGCGTGTGTGTACTTATTAAGTGCGTGCGATCTACTTAATAACTTAACTGTTTAATTTCTATATTGACTATTCTCAATTACCTAAACTGTGGTTGTCCCAGGTATAGCAGGATCAAGAATAAGAGATTTTCATTGTGTCTATTATGGGAAGGAGTACATGGAGTGCACCTGGGAATCAGGACCTGTCCTGCCTCCAAATTCAAAGCACTACCTCTATTACTGGTGAGCACTTCCATGTGAATGTTGCTTATATTAAATAACTAAAACTTTCCAGTTTCAGGATGCATTAAGGGCTGTTGAACTGTGCCTGCAGGGAGAAGGGAGGACAGGTTGAAGCACAGGTCATTTTTACTTGGAAATACTTGAATTTGAGAGACTTTATAGACGTCAGTGTTTGAATGCAAAAGCTTCTGCTGTTCTGTGGAACAAAATTAAGTGCTATGCTCACTAGAGTATACACAAAAATGTATTTGGCAAAGTTAATATAAAGTTATTAAGCCAATTAGGCTGTGGTAATGGATGAACCTTTAAGACCTAAGCACATTCCACTGCACTACAGGTCAAAACAGGACTTCTTAGCTGTTTTTTTTCTGTGAACTTGTGTAACAGGTCGCAATACAAAAGAATCTTCAAAGTGCAAGTTTGTGAAAACGGTGACATCATGCATATGCGTATTATGTGTTGAGTCTATAGAGTACAACGGTCAGGTTCCAGAAGTAAAAACTCCAGTCATTTTCATCAAAGGGTCATTTATTTTAAACCTTTTAAACCTTTAAAGACAGGCCTACTATGAGGTTGTAAATCCATTGTATTTGCTTCTGTCAAAGCTTTCAGACACATTATTTCAGCCTATTTTTAAAATAACTGTATTTAATAGCAGACTTCCTAGTGTTTACCCATGATGCTGTACAGAAAATAACACCAACAATCAGTGACTCAAAAAGCAACAGGCGTCAAAATAGCTCCTTAGCCCCGCCCACTCCAATGAAATAATGTAGCTGATTGGTTTGGTTCATACTTGGTTAATACTTTTTTGAAATCCCTGAGAAAAAATTAACGTAAGAAAATACTTCCAGAACCAGGGCTGCTGAAAATGTGGGCAGGAACTGTTGAAATGAAGGCGAAATGTTTCTTAACAAAGTGACCTCGCCAACTACTGGCTGGCATGCAGCGTTTTTAGTCATTTTGACAACATTGTTGTCTATACGCATTTTTAGTACATTTAAACGTACACGAAATATAGTCATAATTTCTTGCCAGAGTCAATGCCATGCATCGTTTCTCTTCTAAGATATCTAATGATGCACATAAAAAAACATACCAAGTTTTACATTGATATCCCACATTTCCGAATGACCAGTATGTGTGTTTTGTTGTTATTTTCAGGCACAGGGAAATGGAAGAAACAAAGGAATGTCCAGAATATATCATATCATCTGAGGTTCGGAGAGGATGCAGGATTCCTCCGGAATCACTCTTAGAGTTCTCCAAGTTTAATATGTGTGTGAATGGATCCTCTTCAGCAGGAAGTCTAAGAACTGCCTACTTCTCTATTGAGGTCCAAAACCATGGTAACTACACACTGTTTTATACCTGACAGAACAAATCTCACTGAGTGTATATACTGCAAATTTAGCTACCTAGGGAAATATACAGAATGAGCACCTGGTCTGGCTCAATAGTATAGCCCATTAAGAACATATTCCTTGTTTGTTTCTCATTTTCTTTCTCTTTGCAGTAAAACCAGCAGTGGTATCCTCTGTGCACATCTCAGAGATTGATGGACTGTTGAAGTTAGATTGGTCGCCACCTAGTGGTCTGGTGCCAGAACAATGCTTGGAATATGAGATCGAGAGCAGCACTCTAATGGATAATGGCAAAGAACTGAAGGTAATCCAATAATTCTATCTTTCTTCCTTCTATCCAGCGCCATTTGATGATTCAAATTCCCTATTTTATTCAGAAATGCAATTTTCACGTTTTTTTGGTAGTGAAAAAATGTAATTGCTTTGTAACATTCAGTCATTTTTGTAAACAACACTTGCCGACATGAACAACTGCCATTTAATTACATTTCATTTTGAATCTTGGAATGCACCACTAAACTAAGATTTAGGTTGTGAGCCAAATCAAACAAAAGAAGAACAAAACAAAAAAACGGTATCCGGCAGCCTGTCAAAGCCACCCATTTTATCTTTATTTCCCCTTCAGCAAAGGAAGGTTCTGATGAATTTAGTTCTGAACACATCCTATGACCTCCGGAGGGAAGCAGAAAGTAAGAAAACTTGCTTTCAAGTCAGGTCAAAGGTGAACATGTACTGCGCTGATGGAGGATTCTGGAGTGACTGGAGCCAAACCAAGTGTGCAGGTTAGACTTTAGTTATTGATTTTGGAGTTGTTTTTTTTACATATTATGCAGAGAAATAATCAAGAAAATCTGGAACAAATTATGCAAAAAATGTCATGTTGGTCTTTTAAGTGTTTATGAGTATTTAAAGGCTATTATTTATATAAATATTATTTGTATCTCGATTTAATGTGTTGAAGTTTTTGAAAATATGTATGATTAACAAAGCAAATGTAAGCCCTAAGATTATCCTTAGATTGTAAATAGTCATTTTGCATTTTACTCTACTAAATTTGTTTTAATCCTTTTTTTCTTCTTGCCACCATCAGAAGAGAATGAATATGGAACAACATCTGATCATCTCAGTCTGGTTTGCCTGGTTGTCATTGGCATTGCTGGAGTCATCATCCTCTCTCTTTCATTATGGATATTAAAGATGTGAGTATACAGCAAATAGTGAATATAGGTTTACTCTTTATTGAAGATGTTTTAGATTGACTCTAAAACCCATTTCTGTCCCCACAGCTGCATAAAAAAGACCATCAAGAAGGATGCCATATACACTCTGTACAAACAGAAGGTCAACGAGACCATGCCCACAATCCTCAGCCCCATTTTCAAGTGATGCTCCCTATGACCTGCCATGCTGCATTAACATTCAGCAGTTCTAGACTGCACTAAAAGTACAATTGTAGTACATATAAAGTGATAGCCATTAGGATCAATAATTTTGTTGAACAGATTTGTGGATCTGAATGACCCAGAGCACTGACCTGAATGTATCAGCCACTTTGTTTACTAAGCCACTATGCTACTACCTGATGTGTTTACACACATATAACGTGTTAAAGTTACTCATAGATTTTTCAAATGCCAATGATCTTGCCAGTTTTGCCTAGTCTTTGTTTTTCTATGAGCTTTTATGCTGTTTTACCTGCATGAATGACTTTTGCATATTTTGTTATTTTACTCTGATTACATCATGAAGAATGAGTAAGCATATTCATACACTTTGGGGTAAAAAGTGCAAAATGTCAAATACATTATTAAATCACATTTTCTTGAATTAATCTGTTTGTGTCTTTTTTATAATACATACAATCAACAACTCTGTAAAACACCCACTACAGCTAATGCAGTGCACACACACATTTCCATTCGTGATAAGGTCACTCCCTATAGGAATATTACAGCTTTTTCTGGTGGCCATCATCACTTCCTGAGCTGACTAAATCTAGGGAGTATGTATTCGGTGACTGGAATGGGGATGTTTGGGTCGTGCAATTACACAGTTTAGTGCAGATGATGCACTGCATTATCCCAAGACACAGAGTGTCACAGTATTCAAAGAAAAAGCTTCGGCGAGGCAACAAGCAGTTTTGTTTGAGAATGTTCCACGGTTGTCCAGCTACCATTCTCCAATCGTAAAACTCTTGATTTAATATTTGTGCATGTTTGTGTGGTGTCCACACCCTACTGACTTCATGACACAGCTTGCACCAAGAAGTCGTTAAAGGGATATATCGCCCAAAAATACAAATAATTTACTCACCCACATGTTTTTCCAAACCAGTATGACTTTTTTCTTTCTTGTGGAACATAAAAGAATAGTGTTTTTCCCCCCATTCATTATGTTGTTTTGGACCCAAATTACTTTCATTATATGGACAAAAATAGTTGAAATATTGTTCAAAATGTTTTTGGACCCCATTGATTAACATCGTATGGACAAAAACTGTTTAAAAAATTGTTCAAAATAGACTCTTTTCTGTTCTGATTGAAGGTTATTAAATTATAGAATTTAACATTTTTGTCTGAACTATTCCTTTAAGAATTCCGAATTCCAAAAGACATTTTATAAGATCTGATAAATAAAAATAAAAATATATATATATATAGGTAAGAGCATTCATCATCCCAAACTGCCTCTGGAAAATGACTTTCTTTGAACTTTTTGATTTTTAGCAATATGCCTTTCATTTGTTAGCCAGTGTGTGGAATAAATCTTTATTCAGATTTGTCTCATTCACTGTTAGAATTGGAGACTGATCTTAACTTTCATGTCTTCATTTTGTTTACACCACTATCTTTTGATATGTTGCTTACCATTAAAAAAAGGGGGGAATCAAATTGATGAATCTTTAAATTGCTTTATACATCAGTACATAAAGATCTCTACTGTATGTCACATTTATTTGAATTCGGATGAATTTAGGAAAGTGTAGCCTGTACCATGAAACAAAAAATTAACATTTATATGCGTGTAAATTAGTCAACACCTCAAACTAAACATTATCAGTGAAGCAGTACACTCAAACTCAATGATTCTTTGGTTCATATTCAGGTACAACACAAACAAATGATGACCTTGAATTGATAAAGTTCATTAAGTCTTTCATCCAACAATCCTATCAATTTTGTGGATCACAGAGTTACAGCATTCGCTGGAATAATGGAAATGAACATTTCTAAGTAAAGCTGCACATCAACCTTGACATTGAGCAATCACATCAGCCACACATGCTGGTAGAAAGCAGAAGACAAAGATATTGATGAAATGGTGACTAAAGATGAGTGGAAGGTGAGCCATCCAGTGTGAATGTACAATCAGCATGGATGATGTGATCCATGAGCTCAAAAAAAAAATTTTTCTCAAAATGAGATGTCTCATTGAATTCCACCTGACAGCAAGTAAGGTTAATTTAGGTTGATTGGGACATTTTTTCCAAGTCATCTGAATGGCAAAAAGTGTCCCAGTCACTCTGAATTCACCTCAACATCTCCTCCCATTTGAAGATACATGCGCCTACCATATCCTGCACAGTGGCATTTCAGAATGCCATATCTCAAACTCTGCAAAAAGCAGAGCAAGTGGAATTTCCTCAGTGATGACATTGTCTACGGCAGGGGTTTTCAAACCTGTCCTGGAGGCACCCCAGCCCGGCGTGTGTCTCCCTCATTTATTACACCGGATTCAACTCATCAGCTCCACGAAACCTGGTCGACGGTATCTACCAAGTGTCACACATGAAACTCTGAGAGTTTGGCTGTTGCGTTCTAGTATAATAGTTGAGATAATAGTCTCTGTGGCATTCTTTCTTTTGTGTGTGTGTGCTCACGTTTGCATTAGGTCTCACCCCTTTATATCTTTTTTTTTCAATGTCAATGTGGTTGATTTTATTTGCCTATAAGACTATATAGTCTATATATACGTAGAGTTGTATATGGTGCAGCAGTGGCTCAGTGGTTCATGTAGATTGTCTACAAACCGGAAGGTTGGTGGTTCGATCCCCGGTTCCACCTGACCAAGTGTTGAGGTGTCTATGAGCAAGACACCTAACTCCAGCTGCTCCCGACGAGCTGGATAGCGCCTTACATGGCTGGCACTGCCGTCGGTGTATGAATGGGTGAATGTAAAGCGCTTTGGATGGCCATTGGTCTGTTAAAAGCACTATTTACCATTAGTTCTATAGTCTATACCTTAGCAACCACAACCACCCACAATACATTAGCAATGCCCTAGCAACCACCCAGAACACCTTAGCAGTTGCCTAGCAACCGCTCAGAATACCCTAGCAACCACCAAGAACACCTAAGCAACCGCCCAGCAACCACCCAGAATACCTTAGCAACGCCCTAGCAACCCCATCAGAACACCCTAGCAGCCGCCTAGCAATGCCCTAGCAACCGCTCAGAATACCCTAGCAACCGCCTAGCAACACCCTAGCAACCACCCAGAACACCAAATCAACCACCCAGCAACCACCCAGAATACCTTAGCAACGACCTAGCAACCCCTCAGAACACCCTAGCAGCCGCTTAGCAATCCCTCAGAATACCCTAGCAACCGCATAGCAACACCCTAGCAACTATAGTCTGGCTCTGCTGTGTTTTTGTTTATGCTGGTAAAGCTGCTTCGCCGAGCATGCACTTATTACAGGCATCTGGGCGTGTTATTTTTCATATATTAATAGGTAAAATTACAACTCAGTTCAGTTGGAGTTTTAACGGAGAAAAATCAGCTGTTAAAACCGTTTTTAAAAAAAGAAGCTTGCGCAACAGGGGGTGGCCAAGTTTCAATCATCCATGGCCGTTTCGGTGATGGTTGACGTGACTCTTGACAGGAAAACAGCGTGTTTGTTTTTTAAAAGAATGCTTGTTACGATACATGCAGGGGAAGTTATACTATTTTCCATTTCTGTTCTTGTGCAGTAATGCATTTCTAGGAAGCTCGCTATGTGCATGAGGACAGTCCGTGTATCATGCAGGATTATAAACTTTTTTTTTTGTTGTTGTTGTTGTAGCAGTTCTTTAGAATGTCGGGTAATGTCAAGATTTGTTTTCAATTGAGTTACTGGAATATACCTTAGGCCTATTTAAAAAGGGCATTCCGGTGCTTATGTGCATAAAGTATGTATTTTACTGTCACTGTGCATAATCTTTTCAACATTTGAATACAGTGATTTATGCTTCTCAGAGGGTAGTTAGCCATTTAGCCACTGTTTGAATGAACTGATGCTTGATGAATAGCCTACCTGATGCAGCCTACTTCTTCTAGATGTGTAGCCTAGTCTGGCCATAAAATATGCAGATGACCCACACATTTGAATGTAAATCACACAAATGAACAGTAATGATAGAGATTACAGTATCGAGGTAAATAATCGACAATCAAATACAAACGTCACCAGCTCAGTATGCATGTATTCAGTTGATGATTTATAATAGTATAATGAAATGTTTAGTCTTCATGAAGGGCAACAGCATCCTCCATTGGTGACTGCAGTTGTAGCTACAATTAGAAAAGTTTTTTGCTGGGTTAACAAAGAACTGTATCTATTAAACTCTTACAAAGATTTCAGAATGCAGCTGCACGAACGCTAACTCGCCTAAACGAGAAGGCCTGTTTCGCTCAAAATCCTCTTATTCGTTTTTTAATGTCTTCATACTGCCTCAATATAACTTTCTAATTTGTTGAATAAATATATCCCAACAAACAAATACAATGTCGTTTATATTAATTACATTTATTTAACTGCATTATACAAACCATGCTGAAAGCTCATTGGACCTGTCATTCTTAATTTTATATAAGGCTGCTTTAGATTGGTAGTATGGGGCATGTTGCTGTCATTTAGAGTATAACAGCAAGGGGGCAGCACAGGACAGATAATGTTTCCATGCTCCTCGTTAACGCCCTTACCACATGATTCTTAGTAATGTCATTTTCACGGTGGTCATAAATCGTCATTTAGTTGCATGAAAAATACTTTTGATCTGATTGATTACGCTTCAAAACCACAAAAATTATAATAGCATTTTCGAGTAAATTATGTTTCTTAGGCTGTGGCGGTTATCGTTCTGGCAGTTGTTGTTGTTGTTGTTGTTTTAACATGAATGCCAATGGAATTTCTGTTATGTAATTCTGGTTATCTGCTGAGCCACCAGAGACCTATGTTAAATCATATAACGAACAGACTAGGAAATAGGAAGGCAGGATGTAGAGAAGGAAGGAAGGGAAGGACAAAGGGATGTCAGTAATACACATTAAGAGTTACAGAGTTCACAGTCTTGTGTAGCCTATATCTTTTGTATTTATCACAATGACATTCTTTGTGCAGAATAGTGTTATTTTTAGCTACAAACACTTTTTGCCCCACCCTAAAAATAAAACATTTAGACATAAACACATCATGTCAAAATACAAAATACTAATGTATGCATTCAGGACTACTCGATATAATACTTTTTATGGATGTCAGTTGTAAAGTTGCAATGTAATGGAAGTTACAACAGATCTTATCTTCCATACTGTGATGTGCGTCCGGTGTACACCAACATTGAAAAAGACTTGTTTGATCCATCGATTGTAGATTGGATGGAGTCAAAAGAGCTTGCAGTCAGTTCTAAGCAGACCATATGAGAAGTCATGTCATTTCACCAGAAGAATGAAGATTGACATTTTGATTAAAAATTATAATAAAACTTATGCATGGATGAATTGGATGAATAATAGCATTAATATGATTTATAAAACAGATAGGTGAATTTTCATCTCATGCAGACTTTAAATCAGACTGGTGTGCATTAGGTGTGCTATTGTCTAATTGTTGTTTTGTTTTTTGTTTTTTGAAGGTATGCCAGTGAGTGGACAGTGAGCGGTGTGTGTGTGTGTGTGTAAAGATCTGTATTTGACTGTGCAAATACACCCAACCAGTCACACTGTCACACTTGACAGAACAGGGCTAATTGTTGCATGGAAACATTTATAACTTGTGCCTACATATACAATCCTTTACTAAATCACTACTTTACTTTGATCAATACATAATTCCCATACATTTGTTGTATTTTATGGTTTCACATAATTATTTTATTGGAAAATAATTAGATTTAGACTTTTACTGTATGTATGTGTTAGTTAGGATCAGATAAAAATATCTTAACTCTCAAGCAATGTCCATGAGTTAATTATTTTGCGAACAGATTGTTGCCATGGTACTACTGGTCTGACTGAGAAAAATAAAGGTAAACAAACTGGACTCCACCCTCAAACTCCCACTACAGTTTTCCCAATGTTTTATACAATTTTGCAATTGCTTTGGCATCCCATGTCAGTTTGACATCTAAGAGCTGCCTCTCTTGCACTCCCTCTGTTTCTGTCACGTAGTAAAACACGCACACAATTGAATGAAATTGTAATTAAATGGAGTTCATAGTCTTTAATAAACAAGGAGAATACCTGCATAGTTTATTAAGACACTGAGCTCCATTAAATTTTGTGCTTGTTTTGAATGAGAACAGCAACTACACAATGACATAAAAAGACGGAACAAAGAACTGAATAAGTTCTTAAATACACAGAGACAGTTAATTAACTAGAACAGAAACATGTGTGGGATTAATCAGACACTGACCAAGAAACACAGGCAAAACAAGAACAGTGAAAACAAAACTAAAATGTGGTGAAACTAAACATAGACCTTGACATTAACCAGCACTAACGGCTGAAGGAGCAGGAGGTGCCAGATGGGGACCCAGAATCCAGCCAGGATGAAGGCCCTTGGTAGAACCTTGGGAGGGAGGAGCCATGTTGGAGGCTTGGGAGGAGTCATGGTGGAGGCCTGGAAGGCAGAACCATGGAGCCGACCAACAGAGGCAGAGCCGGTGGAGGTGGAGACCCAGGTGGAGCCGATAGGGTAGAGCGACGCTGATGGATCTGGAGGCCGAGGTGAAGCCAGGACTGAGATGGAGCCAGTGTGAGGTGGAGCCGGAGGGGAGGAGGGAGGAGGCACAGCCGAAGGACCAGAAGTCTATTTGTATAGGCCAGTCATTGCTCTGCCAAGTCGGAGGGATGCAGAAGCCAGGTGGAGCTGAGACAGAGAGGAGCCAAGGTGGAGCCAACCGGTCGACTAGCAGAGGTGGGGATCCCCTTGCCAAGGCGGGCTGGACACTGAAAGACCTATGGTAGATCCATGCAGCAAACTGGAGTCAGCAGAGGGGGTGCCGATGGGCTGAAGGGAACTGGTGGAGGTGAGGCAGAGGGACTGGTTGCTTTTGGTAGTGGAGGTGGGAGAAGGAGGCTGGATGGGATCACTGGAGACATTGGATACTTGGAGCTAGGTGGAACCAGCGGAGATGCCAGAAACTTGAAGCTGGGTGGAACCAGTGGAGACTGGAGACTACTGGGATTATCCTCTTCACAAACCTCATAATTTATTTTTAGAGACCAGCTGCAGCTCAGCCTCAGTGGCAATGTGGGCCTGGCTCCATTCCCTCCATACACCATTCCAATCCCACAGGGACATACGATGTATGTACGATGACCATCTCACACACCTGGTCAGACTCTTCGTTGAGCGCTGGCTCCAGGGCAGTGGTGGTCACAGGCTCGGGCTCTTTATCTGCAGTTGGCTCTGGCTTAGGCTCCGTGCAGGATGGGGGAAGCGGCTGGCTGGGCTCTGGGTTTGAAGTGGTTCTGCATGGCAATGTCCTCTTCCGCTGGGCAGATGGTGAAGGGCGATCCACATAGGCAACAAAATTAGGCAAGCATCCATTGGATTGGGGTAGTGTGTGAGCCACGCTAGATCTAGACAATCCCTTGGGTGCAAACCTTTTTTTGGCATTAAAAACTACTGCCAGGATTTACTAAAGACATGCAGTGAAAAAATAGCATTGAAAAGCTGTGGCACAGTTATAAAAAAGCACAGTTATATTTGCATATGCATTTGTAGGAGTTTCCCTTTCAGACACAAATGGGATTTTGGGGAGGAGAGTATTTAAATGAATCATGCAAGTTGATTTACCAAGGTTTGCCTTCATCAATTTACTGGCGTTTGTGCCATTCTTTACTACCACCCAAATTGTTTTTAAAACTGAGGGAGACCACAAACATAAAGGCAGTTTCAACAGATTTCTTTGCATTATAATCTTCTGAAAGGACACGCTAGAAGATTCGTTCTGACCGCAAAACCACACACCTGTTGATTGTGTAACAATTTCACATGACGAGATCTCACGGAGATCAAACGTGACTTGAGAAGAAAAACAAATGGAGGATGATCAATGTCATCAACTGATCAATGTCATCAGGCTCTCCTGGCGTTTTACGGGAAGAAAAAACAAAGGAGAAAAAACAAATATGGGTGATTTTTCTCAATACT
The DNA here is from genome assembly GCA_023029165.1 of Gobiocypris rarus. Classification (NCBI taxonomy): domain Eukaryota; kingdom Metazoa; phylum Chordata; class Actinopteri; order Cypriniformes; family Gobionidae; genus Gobiocypris; species Gobiocypris rarus. The sequence continues at coordinate 32,441,310 of CM040916.1, read as the reverse complement.
CCATTTTTGTGGCATGTTTGTGGCAGCCAAGTTTCAGTTATAGAAGCACACAGCATCCGTTGGTGAAGCTTGCTCACTCTCATTGGCTATCGCAGGTATCACATCAGATGCAGCCAGATCTAGAGTTGTAATGCGTTCAGAGCTGTAAAATTATAGTATTGACACCACACAATTTTTGCAAGAAGACGTTTCCAGAGTGCACTCACAGAAAGCTGCCTCTCATCCTAAATAGTGCACGATGCTAAACTAAGTTCTCTTCCTCATCTTTTTTAGCCAGACATCTAGTCAGAATATGAGTCTGATACTGCTCTATTGAGCTTTGATTATTGGGGCGTGTTTCAACTGAACCAGGAAAGACCTCGATTGGATAGACCTACAACAGTCACAGACAACAATCAGAGCAACGGAGTAAGTGACATGTTGAGCAATGCATAGTAGTGGGAAGTTCAGATCATTTTACGGACTCGGATCTTTGAATCTCGTTCAGCAAAATGAACAAATCTTTTTTCAAGTCATTTAATTCATTTCAGCAAAATATAATTAAAATGTCACATGTTACATTCCCCAACAAATCTAGTACTTATGCAAACATTGATTAGGAATAAAAAAAATAATTATAAGCTAATGCAGCCAAGGCGAAACTTTAAGAAATTATTAATTAATTGTTTAGCTGGGTCTTCAGGCTATAGAGTCTGTTAGTTCACCTCACCTCCGAATCCCAGTCGTTCTTTCTTTTGTCACTTCACATTTATTTACATCTGTTCCCTAAAGATTAGAACACCTCTCCTGCCTTTGGATTTGAGTCTTTAGTTCCGTCATCAGTGTCTGATCCGGGCCAGGACAAGCCCCCATATGCAATGCATGCAGTCACGAAAACAGAATGGATTAGTTCACCTCTCGAGTCTTTGGGTTCGAGTCATTCGTTCACCAACTCTCAGCCCCATATGAGTGCAGAAGATCCTGTACAGAACCGATGGCCTGAGCGCATGCACGGTCAACACAAAATGAACAAATCGCTCTTTGAGACAACTCATTGTTCCCGAGTCATATTTAAGATTAGTTCAAAAAGAACAAATTGTTCATGAACGACACATCACTAACGCACTGTTGTCAACAGATCTCAACAGCACGCTGGAAGTAGAAGAAGATGAGTGTAAATCTTTGCCGATGTTGTAAAAAATAATTGAAGGATACACAAAGTATTTACTAACAAAATCATCATTTTTGAGAGAAATAGTAAAGGTGAATGCATATACGAACAAGTTCTCCGTTTAGGATTAGAACGAATTCAACCCAAGCGCTCTTTGGTGACGTGCATGATTACATTGCGTTATCTGTCAATCATCATATAAAGCCCACCCTGACATTTTGATTGGTCGGAACAGTTTTTTTTTTTCGGGCATAATTACTCCTCAATGGATCGAGTCCAGACTGAATTGCCTGACCTCAAATGTTGTGGGCAGGGCTAAATTCAACTGGCATCCAGGCTACATCTTTTTGCCCGTGAATGGACAAATATGCACACAAATATGTCAAAATATCCTCTTAAACAGTTGGTTATGTCTTAAGCGTAGAATGGAACAGGACATTTCTGAATGGTTAGTTGATGAAATGTATGTAGCTGATGTGCGAATTAACTGTCTTCAACTCATTGATTAGCATATACTGTCATGATAATCTCACCCCCTTTGTTGTGTGCTCCATGGGGCAGGTTTTATGTAAATTTCAGGGTTAGTGATGTTAATTTTTGTTGGTAGTTAGCTACAATTAAATATTTTGCAATAATACTTAATAATAAATTAATAAATAAACAAATGTTTGTACCTTATTGGAATCGAAATTTTGAACCAATAAGCAGAACTGAAATTGTTCAAATTGAAACGGTACCCAAACCTAATTCAAAGAGTGAGAGAAAAACTGTTTTTGACAGTTACACAACTGTCAGTGGCAAAGAAACTAAACTAAGGCTAGAACACAAATGAACACAAAGAGACTTCAAAATGTAACAGAATTTTATTAGCAAAATCAATTATTAGTGACGCATGTGTACAATGTATAAACATATCAATTAAAGGCCCTAGATTCATATTGATTTTTTAGATGAATTTAGAGCAGAGCATATAAATCAGATCCACAGAGAGACAAGACAAACAACTGACTGTGCAAGGCCGAAATTCCCCTCACATGCATTTTGTTCCCATGGAGTGCAGCAGAATGCATTTCTTTGGAATGTATGTAATAGAATAATGGTATGTATGTCTGTCTGCGCCCTAATAGAATTTAAGGCAGACTTTATTCTAAAGGAATGTATTGGATACCGGCTCATGTGTGGGGAATGTTTGGTTTCTGAAGCAAGGACCTATGGCAGTTTTAGGTTCAAATGATACAATGCTTTTGTAAACTTTGGTTTAAGCTGTGTTCTGTTCGTTGTTATTGTCCAGCTGGGGTTTGCTGAAGTTTTAAGTGAGACTATTCGTCTGGTCCACCCCGCTGATGAGCCAAGTTAGATAGTCACTGGTCTTCCGGTCTTTATTTGTTGTTTAAGATCTGTCGAGGTCGTCCGTAACCAGTCATGCCTGCCTGTGATGCCCCTTTGTTAGTGCCCATCTGTAGGCCGATTACACTCTGACCCTCTTTCAGCTGATCCTCAGAGAATTCTCTCTTGTTCTCCTGGGCTTTCCTGATGCAAAGATAAAAGCAAACAATTCAGTGCACACACATACAGTAGTCTACCGTTCAAAAGTTTGAACAGTAAGATTAAAAAAAAAAGAAAATAAATTAATACTTTCTTCCAGTGAGGATGAATTAAATTGATCAAAAGTGCCAGTAAAGACATTTAGAATTAACTTTCTTTTCATCAAAGAATCCTGAAAAAAAAATTATCATAGTTTCCACAAAAATGTTTAGTAGCACACTGTTCTCAACATTGATAATAATAATACATGTTTCTTGAGCCGCAAATCAGCATATCAGAATGATTTGGAGGATCATGTGACACTGAAGACTGGAGTAATGATGCTGAACATTCAGCTTTACCAGCATAGGAATAATTTACATTTTGAGAAATATTAAAAATAGAAACCAGATATTTTAATCATTTTAAGAATGCTACTGTTTTACAACTGTTTTATAAAGATTAGCATAAGATACCTTTCATCGACCCCAAACTTTTTTTAAGCAACGTTTACCCTCGGCTGCCAATGAAGTTCTATTTGTTTATTACTGCTGTTTGTTTATAGCCATCTTTTCTTTTGTAAAGTTTCATAATACCATATTTCTGTGAGACATACACTTATCTGTGTATGCTGATCCCATGCTGGACACATTAAAATGTCTGGCCAATAAGTGTTTGTAATCATGTTGCTATGACGATAAGCCACAACTGCAAGTTGGCCAGTACAGTGGCTTGTTTTTGTTATCGGGTTGCTATGGTGGCCGGTCAGCCGGTTCATTTTGCGAACAGGAAGAAGAAACTACAACAGCACTCACTTGTGAAACCAAGCGGGGTCACCACGGTAACAGCCATCACTCTTAGTAACAGCCAGACTCCCCAAAGACATCAGCATCATTTGCACAGCGGCAAGGTCCTTACCTACATACACACACACACACACACACACACACACACACACACACACACACACACACACACACACACACACACACACACACACACACACACACACACACACACACACACACACATATTAATAAATTATGCCCTTTTGGCAGTTCCTGATGAGAACATTAATGTAACTGCCACCTGTCTCTTTAGAACTAAAACTAAAACTAGCTGAACAAATATACTTAAACTTAAAATCATTATAAAATTATGTATATATATATATATATATATATATATATATATATATATATATATATATATATATATATATATATTTTTTTTTTTTTTTTTTTAAGATTAAGTAGTAAAATTACTAAAACTGAAAAAAGTAATATAAAAAACTCAATAAATGCACACAACCGAATTACTCAAATTTACACTAAAATTTAAATAAATTGAAATGAAAACGGATCCAAAATATTAATAACTACTATAATAGTATATAATAATACTAGCATAACACTGTTATGTGGCAGTTTCATTTTTATTGACAGAATTTAGACAGAAAAATCAATCGTTGATTCCTTTAAGATCACATGATGTCAAAACAGGCGCTCACCCTCCCAGAGGTCAACGGTTTGAAACGCATCAGACTTGGTGACTCCATAGCGTTCAGCAGCAACAAGGAACTGAGAGATTTGCTCCATCTGTTTGAAAGCCATTCCAGAACTTTGGATCTTTTTCACAGGCTTTGAATCCTTATGGAGACTGTTAATCAGCTCACATAAAATCTACAAAGAATGAACAGAAAACAAGATGATTATTTATAATTGTGAAACGGTTGTGGTGACATGACATGAGACTTTAATCATGTAATTTAAAGACATAAAGATAATCTTGAATGTTTTCTCAGATACTCGCGGACTTACACATCCATCCTTAAGCCACTGCTGAAAGCCTTGTTTTCCAGGCTGAGGTTTTCCTACAGAATCCCCACACTGAGCGATTATCCACAGCACCAGCCGCTCCTCCAGCTCTGGATCGTACTTCTTGTCAATCTTACTCTGCACCTCGCGACTCAGACCATAGGATGGACCTTTATTTGCCATTTTGACTGAGAAAACACACACAGTTTTAGTTTTCATTAACGACACTGGACCAAATATATACAAGAATAAGCAGATGTACTCTGCGTTTTTAAGATGCCTTGCTATTTTGCTGGATCTGTTCAGGCAGGTTTGGTTTTACTGTTAAAAAGACTGAATCTATGTAGGCAGAGGATTGAGCTTTGTAAGAAATATCTAACTGAAGACTGCCATGAAAAAAAAAATTCTATGCAAATATTGGTTGTACTATTCACTGGAGTGTATCGTCAGACAAAGCATGTACTTAACAGAGCATATAGCAACACAACCTCTGAACTAGTAAAGAGACAGACATCACAGATTGTAATCCGACACTGATGACCATTGCGTTTCAAAAATGCTGCAACCTGCTTTTTTGTCAACATGTTCTTATGACCTTTCAGCTGTTGGGCTATATTGGATTTATCAGGCCTTCATTTGAATTCTTTACTGTTTCAGGCACCACAAATGCAAACTAAAACTAAAACAAACTGAAAACAAACTGAACTAAAATGCAAAAACAACAGTATAGGCAAACTCATACAGATAGAAAGAGATGGATTTGTCAAAGTCCAACCCTCATCCACTAAAGAAAACTGTTGCCTGTTTGCTATAGTTAGTCGAGAGTCAGAACTTGTGACTACTAGGGCTGGGTAAAAAAATCAATTTCTCATTTTTATGAACCAATATTCTTAAATCCCAAGAATTAATTAGACATCCTGTTTTCAGTTGATGAAATGAACCTAACTTTGTAGAGCATTTTGATAACATACTTGATTACATACTATTCATTATAATTTTTAATGCATGTTTGAATAAATCCGTCAAGTTTTTATGATTTCCACCATTTAAATGTTTACATTTCAAAAAACTAATTAATGTAGAAATATGATTATGTACTTGTAAAGTTAGTATTATAACTTTATTATTATAAAAAACAACAACAGTGAGTGCAATTTGTTTGTATTTAAATCAGTTAACCTTCAATATTAGTAATGCAACTGACTACCATGTATTGTTTACACCATTAGTTAAGATTATTTTTCCTCAAGAAGATTTGCCATTTACTAAATCTGATATATATCCACAATAATCGATATTGAATCGAATCGAAAGCTTGTGAATGGAAATCGAATCGTGAAATTTGTGTCAATACCCTGCCCTAGTGACTACCATTTGACTCCTTTGTGACATTCAAACACAAAAAGTGTACACTCTTTCTTGCAATAGTCCATCTGTTTCCTAATTTTTCTAGTTTAATGCAGATTCAACAGCTATTTATATAATTCCTGACATTCACAAACATTTCATATACATGCATCCCTGTCTAAACTCAGACATCACTGCTATGGGTGAATCTAAAAAATGACAAGTTACATCTTGCCCTGCCCATGTTTGGAAGTTGTGTGTGTGTGTCTGTGTCTTGATGCAAAAAAACTGTGCATAGGGCCTATCTCAGTCCAATTTGTTCACATCCGTTGAGCATTTCCTGTATTTGTAAGCAGTAGAACACCATCTGTTGGGCCATGTACACTTACACACACAAGCACACCTGGAGTCTCTGATGCAATCATACTGAGTAACAATACTGTCCTTCCTCATAAATGTCCTTTTAGCTTAAATTGCGTTATAATGTTCACCTTATCTTCTGTTTGGCTTCAGGCTCGATATTATGCAACTCTAAGACTCCTTCTTCAGTAATGTTAGCAGAGGATGAGGTGTGGTATCTGAGCAAACCCTTCTGATATGTTAATGTAGGGACAAATTAAGAATGAATGACTTTGAGATATTCAGTTTAGTTATGGTTTGTCAAATCAAAAATCAAATTGTCAACTGAGCTTTAACCACTAACACGTAGTCTTCAAACACAGGAAACCAGATGCTTTTGAGAAGCTGGTTTCAGTTCAGAACCAGAAGCATTTTTGCAGAGATCGGATACTCTCACTTGAATCTCACAAAAGAGAGAGGGAGAGGGAGAGAGAGGAGTAAAAAGGACAACCCTCATTTACAGAGGAAAAACATGTGCGTCATGCAGCCAGATTATTATTCAGTTTTGGAAGATGCAGTTTGAAAATGTGTGTATCTGTATGTGAAAGACAAAGAGATCTTGCAACATGTCATCAGCTACTGCCAATAAAAACACTTTAGAGACTCAGAACATGTGAACACAGGCAGAGGAATTCAACAGAATTCTAAAGGACGATCTAAGATTACACAATTTCTTTATTCTTTGCTATAGTCAGTCCATACCACTAAAACACATCTCTAAATACTCAAATGATCTCTCTTTCTCTCTGTCATTCTTTCTCTCTTGTTCACTCTCTCTCTCTCTACCTTGGTATATAGTAGCCTACATATTTATTCCGTACAAAATCATTTTAACATAGCAATACATAGGTTTGTATGTAAAGTACTTACCAGTTTATGTGTTTAAGTTAGTAGTCTTGATATGGAAATGCGTATCTGTGGTGCACACAACTGCGTGTGTATGTGAAACAGAATCTCTTCCCCTTTATGACAGAGTTCAGGGTCCAAGCTCAGGGAGTGCCACTCTCATGGAAATGACTTCACCAAGAACGAGACGGAGCATGAGAAAGAGAGGGAGAGAAGGACAAGAGCTAAAATGGCAAAAGAGGAGGTAACCACATCCATAAAAGGTCATAACTTTTTTTCTAAGTTTCTCTCACTCTCCACCGTTTTCTGCCCCTCCCTTCCTCTCTCGTTTCCCTGTATTGCAATGTGCGTCCTTATTTGGGAGAGGGAAAAGAAGCGGTCTGGATAGAGCGAGGAATTTCTTCACATGCCTTCTCCTCCACTCCGCCCAGAGCAGAGGGAAGAGGGTAAGAGGAATGACGCGGGCATGAATGAGAAAATATCTTGGCATTTTCTATGGAGGCTGCTGATTAAAGAGTTTGATGAAACAGGAAGTCACCGAGTTCACACATGACATGACAAATGACAGAAAAATGTAACAAGCCTCAGGCAGTAAATATGGTAAAAGAGTATACATCATACCATGACATCACTGGACTAAGTAAACTACAATATATCATCTGATGTCTGCTTCCATAGTAACACAGAATTGAGTCACTTCCCTTTGTTATGTTTAGTTTATGTAATATGACTTTCTGTTAACTTGTCTGTTCTCTGTATGGTGTTAAACATTAGGATTGTTTTCTATATATTCAGTTTACTGTGTAGGGAGTTGTGGACTGATAAAATACTTAACTGAGGTATATTTGTAAATTAATTTTGAGAGTATGAGTCAGTAAATGGCTATGAGACTGCTTATTTTGATTCATGTAATGGTTAAATGCGCGGATGTTGAAGTGAGATCTCATGCTGAGCTTGTTGAGATTCATCAGTTGCAGGGGTGTGTCATTCACTGTCTGATGTGAGATGAGATAACAGTGGCTCTGGACTGGGTGGGGTTCCCCATTCACACACAAATGATGGTTTTACACTAGCATTTAAAAGTTTTGGGTCAATACATTTCTTCTTTGAAAGAAAATCTATTTTATTAATTTCGGATGCATTAATTTGACTTCAGTGTCGATTTAATGCATCCATGATGAATGGAATCAGCTGTTGATATCTCCCAAACTTTTAAATTCACCAAAAGTGGCTGAAACAATAAATAAATTCCTTACTTTAGCCTGAAACTGTGAGGGGGAAAAAATGTTGATACAACTGCATGTGAGTGTGTCGAAGTATTTCTAAATGAATGTGATGAATGGAAAGTGTTTTATGTCTTAAAGAGCAACAGCGACAATGAGTTTTTTTCTACTAGTCCTAGTTCATTATATTGAACATAATGAAACGTGTGTTTGTGTAGGCAATGTTATGATTTGGTTGCTGCCATGTTGTGCTGTTTATCCCAGTAGGATAAATTAGGCTCAGTATCCGCTGAATAGATGTTTCGGCCCCACATTTCCCCGCAGATTTCCCTGCCGGACATGAGCTGTACGTAAACTCTCCAGCACAGAATGAACAGGACCGTTTGTGTGGCGTTTCTTCGGTATCCTGTCTGTTGTTCTCCCACGTAGCAGCCTTAAGAAGATCCCTGTCTCACTAGTGTCACCCGCTGGTACAAGCGCTGTCCTGTAATGCTGTTCATACCAGTAGTATACAGGTCCTTCTAAAAAAATTAGCATATATTGTGATAAAAGTTCATTATTTTCCATAATGGAATGATAAAAATTAAACATTCATATATTTTAGATTCATTGCACACCAACTGAAATATTTCAGCTCTTTTATTGTTTTAATACTGATGATTTTGGCATACAGCTCATGAAAACCCAAAATTCCTATCTCAAAAAATTAGCATATAATGAAAAGGTTCTCTAAACGAGCTATTAACCTAATCATCTGAATCAACTAATTAACTCTAAACACCTATAAAAGATTCCAGAGGCTTTTAAAAACTCCCAGCCTGGTTCATTACTCAAAACCACAATCATGGGTAAGACTGCCGACCAGAAGGCCATCATTGACACCCTCAAGCGAGAGGGTAAGACACAGAAAGAAATTTCTGAACAAATAGGCTGTTCCCAGAGTCTTGTTTTAAGGCACCTCAGTGGGAAGTCTGTGGCAAGGAAAAAGTGTGGCAAAAAACGCTGCACAATGAGAAGAGGTGACCGGACCCTGAGGAAGATTGTGGAGAAGGACCGATTCCAGACCTTGGGGACCTGGAAGCAGTGGACTGAGTCTGGAGTAGAAACATCCAGAGCCACCGTGCACAGGCGTGTGCAGGAAATGGGCTACAGGTGCCGCATTCCCCAGGTCAAGCCACTTTTGAACCAGAAACAGCGGCAGAAGCGCCTGACCTGGGCTACAGAGAAGCAGCACTGGACTGTCGCTCAAATTTTGCATGTCATTCGAAATCAAGGTGCCAGAGTCTGGAGGAAGACTGGGGAGAAAGAAATGCCAAAATGCCTGAAGTCCAGTGTCAAGTACCCACAGTCAGTGATGGTCTGGGGTGCCATGTCAGCTGCTGGTGTTGATCCACAGTTTTATCAAGGGCAGGGTCAATGCAGCTAGCTATCAGGAGATTTTGGAGCACTTCATGCTTCCATCTGCTGAAAAGCTTTATGGAGATGAAGATTTAGTTTTTCAGCACGACCTGGCACCTGCTCACAGTGCCAAAACCACTGGTAAATGGTTTACTGACCATGGTATAACCTCAATTGGCCTGCCAACTCTCCTGACCTGAACCCCATAGAGAATCTGTGGGATATTGTGAAGAGAAAGTTGAGAGACGCAAGACCCAACACTCTGGATGAGCTTAAGGCCGCTATCGAAGCATCCTGGGCCTCCATAACACCTCAGCAGTGCCACAGGCTGACTGCCTCCATGCCACGCCGCATTGAATTGAAGGATTCCCGACCAAGTATTGAGTGCATAACTGAACATAATTATTTGAAGGTTGACTTTTTTTGTATTAAAAACACTTTTCTTTTATTGGTCGGAATGAAATATGCACATTTTGAGATAGGAATTTTGGGTTTTCATGAGCTGTATGCCAAAATCATCAGTATTAAAACAATAAAAGACCTGAAAATTTTCAGTTGGTGTGCAATGAATCTAAAATATATGAAAGTTTAATTTTTATCATTACATTATGGAAAATAATGAACTTTTATCACAATATGCTAATTTTTTGAGAAGGACCTGTATTCCTGCACAACCGGAGGCTGCAGTTTCAGGACCCCGGTTTCAGAACCGCAGTTCTAGGACCCTAGTTTTTTTTGTGACATCGCCACCTACTGAACTGGATGATATAGAGGTTTATTACAAAGTGTTTAATACCTGGTTTGAGTCACCATTTTAAATTTAAACGAATTAATTTACACAAAATATAAATTAAAAATGTATATCAATCTTTAAACAACTGAAAAAGTGGAGTACCTTAAAAAAGAGAGAGGGAGAGGGAGAATTAAATAAGAAACATTTGTTTAACATGTTCAACTGAAATATATATATGTTAAATCATATATATATATATATATATATATATATATATATATATATATATATATATATATATATATATATATATATATATATATGATTTAACATATATATCTATATATCTGTATATATATGATTTACATTTATATCTATATATATATATATGTATTGTTGGGGAAAAATTTAATCACAGAAGATTTAATCTTCCAGACCTGTTTTTGTCTATTATGTTTTAAATGAGTCAGATCAATGAGGCCCCACCTTTGGGAGCCCAGACGTTGTCCCTTTTGTCTTTTATGGCTCTTGGAATTGGAACTAGAATCAATGCGTTTGAATATGCTGATTAGGAGTAGGTGATACTCTGTCTGGGCGGGTCCCAAAACCTGCATATTTAATTAACATGCTTTGTTACAGAAGAAGGACCATTGTGTTTCTTGCTTTTAATTCAAATGAGATCCAAGACAGTAAGGGGACCATTTGTGTATTGAGTCTCACCTCTTGCTCAAGGCGAAACCTTCACCAGATGTATGGAAAATTACTGAGGGGGGTTGTTAAAACATTGAGGGTATAAAAGTTTGTGCTTTCCTTTGTTTTAGCAGTTCACACTTGTGGTCACCACGAGTATGGTTGCTTCAACTGTGGATTCATTTCTTGCAAGGAATTAAATCTTTAAAGACACAATTGGCTAAGGTTTGTCTCTTATTCAAAAAATGCAATGGAGCAAACATATTTTTGCCACAACAGTATATATATGATTTAACACTTATGCACTGCACTGTTGGAGTTATAGAGAGAAAAGGCAAACAGAATATTCATGATACTGACATCTAATTCCAAAGTCCAAATGTGTAAGTATATAAGAGCAATACCCAATTGTGGCCATGGTCCATATAGTTGAAGCTGCAAACAGCGTGAGGCAACTATTGTAAACATTTCAAGCTAAATGGTTTGACAACTATTGTAAACATTATTTAGCTAAATGGATGATGGCTGACAGTCATTATACTTATCTGGTGAACATGGTAAGTTTAATAAATGAGCCAAGGCATTGTTTTATTTATACATATATATATATATATATATATATATATATATATATATATATATATATATATATATATATATATATATATATATATATATATATATATATATACTTTTTTCTTGTTGATGTAGGCTGTATTTTGGAAGTTGTTGTTTGTTAGAAAAACAAGTGTAGTGATAAGTATCAAACACATCCCACAAATGGATTAATTATGTAATTCAGAAATGCTGAGCTATTCACAAAATGTAATAAATGTTTTATTAAAATGTTTTATTGAGAGTGAATTTAAGAGTGGAACTATCAAGACATATAATAAAATAAAAATCACTCCTCCAGCAACTGGCACCAATCACTGCAAAACCTGGATGGGTGTTTTCAAATCAAATGACTTTTATTGTCACATCAGCAACGGCACGTGCCGTGGTAAGTTAAAGTCTGAGAGCAGTGCAGAATACAATTAGACATACTTTGCAGATAATACACAATAAATAATGTACATATTATACACACAATACATAATTATATGAATGAATGAGGCATTTATATAGCGCTTTAATATACTGTTGTATACCCAGAGCGCTTTACAACCATGTCAGGGGTCTCTCCTCAACCGCCACCAGTGTTCAGCATCCTTGGCATCCAATTATACACATAATACAGTTGCAGATATACATTGGGTTGATAAGTAGGTGATGGCAGCATTGATAATTGTGTTAAAAGTGCAGTGCATAATACATTAAATTCCAGTTTGGTTGAATTTGTGGTGATGGAGAGTAAAGTGCAGCGCATGGCATAAGATAGAGTGGGCTGTGTAAGGCGCATCAGTTCTGCAGCCTGATCGCCTTAGAGAAGAAGCTGTCCCTCAGTCGGCTCGTGTGGGGCTGGATGCTGCAGTGAGAGCAGTCCGTGGCTCGGATGGCCACTGATGATCCTCCAGGCTTTCATATACACCGCCTGGAGAGAGGGAAGCTCACCTCCTACAACATGGCTTGTAGATCACCAGCAAGTACCAAGTGCTCTTGATGCTCTCTGCAGTGCAGGTGTAGAATGATCTGTAGATGTTGGGGAACTTGGGGCTCATTCCAAACTCCCTCTGGCACCTGAGGTATAAAAGAGGTGCTGGCGTGCCTTCTTCAGCTCTGCTTCTGCTTAGACCTTGTGAGATCTTTAGTGATGTGAACACAAAGGAACTTAAAGCACAGGTGTCCAGTCGATGGTGACAGGGTGTGTTCTCTGTCCTTTCCTTGAAATCCACCACCAGCTGCTTGGTGTTGTTGATGTTAAGTGAGAGGTGATTCTCCTGACACCAGTGTGTTTCTTGAAGCATCTCTCTCCATTTTCCTCTTCCAGTGTAGTCTAGAGAATTCATAAGAAAACTGTTACATACACAATATTTACATTACCTTATTAACAGTATACATGCATGCAATACTATTCTTGTTGCATTTTGCCATCAAATACCTATTAAACAGCTATCACCTGATAAGCAGTGTTTAAAGGTTTCATGGCAGTGTCTACAGGTCTCCAATTCTTTTTGGCATGATACAGACTTTATACTTCATTTTGTTACACGTGTATAGTGAAATTTGAAATCCATAAAAGTGAAACATCATAAGAGAGAAATATTCAGACATATGCCATGCCTATAAATTTGCCATTTTAACTATTTTTTTATCAAAAAAGTAAAAGAAAATAAATACACAATGTCAAATACAACCAGTGGAAGTGTGCTTTCAAACAGAATGAGTCTGTTCCTTTGGGGTCAAGCAAAACGTCACTGGTCCCACTCATCGTCTTAATCCCAAACTAGATTTAATTATATCACATGGAACCAACCCAACCGATATAGATATTATACCACAAAGTGATGATGTCACTGACCATTACATGGTAACTTGCGTACTGCTGAAATTGGTCATGTTGCGCCACGTTATCGACCAGGCAGAACAATCCTTCCAACCACTATAGATAGATTCTCAAATAGCTTACCTGATCTGTCTCAGCTGCTCAGTGAACCCAAACAAATAGATGAACTAGAGGAAATGAATAGCAGTTTGAGCACCATTTTCTCTAGTACATTAGAAATTGTTGCACCAATTAGATTAAAAAAGGTTAGAGAGAAAACTAAAGCACCACGGTACAACAGTGCTAAACATGTTATCAAGAGAGAAACTCGTAACTTAAACCCGTAAATGGAAACAAACTAATTTAGAGGTCTTTAGAATCGCGTGGAAAGATAGTATGTCACGTTATAAAAGGCCCTAAAAGCAGCCAGGGTTGAGCATCTCCGCAAACTAATAGAAAATAACCAAAATAATCCAAGGTTTTTATTTAACACCGTGGCTAGATGAACAAATAAACAAGCATTGCCTGAGCAAAATATTCCGTTACAGTTTAGTAGTAATGATTTTATGAATTTCTTCACTGAGAAAATAGAAAGCATCAGAAACAGAATTGTAAATGTACAATCTTTAATGATGTCTTATGATTCAACCTCAATTATCGCCCCTCAAGAACTACTACACCGCTTTACAACTATAGGACAGGAAGAGCTAAATAAACGTATCATTGCATCTAAACCAACAACATGTTTATTAGATCCAATACCCACTGAACTACTGAAAGAGCTGTTACCTGTAGTGGAAGAGCCTCTTCTCAATATTATTAACTCGTCTTTATCTTTAGGTCATGTTCCAAGAATATTCAAGTTGGCAGTCATAAAACCTCTCATTAAGAAGCCACAATTAGATCATAATAACCTAGCAAATTACAGACCCCTTTCAAATCTTCCATTTATGTCTAAAATACTAGAAAAAGTTGTGTCTGCTCAATTGTGCTCTTTCTTGCAAGAAAATGATATCTATGAAACATTTCAATCAGGATTCAGGCCGCACCATAGCACAGAAACTGCGCTCGTTAAAATCACAAATGATTTACTTCTAGCTTCTGACCAAGGCTGAATCTCAATACTAGTTCTACTCAATCTTAGTGCTGCGTTCGATACTATAGATCATAAAATACTCTTAGATCGACTTCAAAATTACACTGGTGTTCAAGAAAAGGCATTAAAATGGTTTAGATCGTACTTATCAGACCGCTACCATTTTGTCTGTCTAAATGGGGAAAAATCAAAGACGTCAGTAGACTATGGGGTGCCGCAAGGATCTGTGTTAGGCCCTCTGCTATTCTCAATATATATGCTGCCACTTGGTAATATTATAAGAAAACTTGGAATTAATTTCCACTGTTATGCTGATGACACTCAATTATATATTTCATCACGACCAGATGAAAACGCTAAATTATCTAAACTGACAGCGTGTGTTGAAGATATTAAATACTGGATGATGTGTAATTTTCTGCTATTAAATTCAGATAAAACAGAGGTATTACTTATTGGTCCAAAAAACTGCCCACAAAACCTCTCACAATACAACTTTAACTTGGAAGGACGTCCTGTCACTTTATCCACTACAGTAAAAGACCTGGGTGTTATATTAGACCGCAACTTGTCTTTCGAAAATCATATTTCATATGTTACAAGAACGGCATTTTTCCACCTTAGAAACATTGCTAAGCTACGTAACATGCTATCTATTTCTGATGCAGAAAAGTTAGTTCATGCATTCATGACCTCGAGACTAGATTACTGTAATGCTTTATTAGCTGGTTGTCATGAATCCTCAATAAACAAGCTACAGTTAGTCCAAAACGCAGCTGCTAGAGTTCTTACTAGATCAAGAAAATATGATCATATAACACCAATTTTATCATCTCTACACTGGTTACCTATTACGTTCCGTATCAATTACAAAGTATTGCTACTGACCTATAAAGCCCTAAATGGTTTAGCTCCAGTGTATTTAACGGATCTTCTATCGCCCTACAATCCATCACGCTTTTAAGATCACTAAACTCGAGGCTTCTGGTCGTTCCTAGGATATCTAAGTCCACTAAAGGAGGGAGGGCATTTTCACATTTAGCTCCTAAACTCTGGAATTGTCTTCCTGATATTGTTCGAGGTTCGGACTCGCTGTCCCAGTTTAAAACTAGATTAAAGACGCATCTCTTTAGCCAAGCATTCACATTATAATTACCTATTATACTACAGTTAAATCGGATCAAAAGCATTAATATTCTGAACAGCAGCTATGCTAATTATTTCCCATCTGCTTTTCTGTTGTTATCTCGGGACACTAGTCCCAAGGTAAATAGTTGGTCAGCTCCAGTTTGTATCCAGCCTCTCATGGAGACTTCAGATGCCCCAACACCTGTGATGAGACGACTCGACGCCTGTGAAGAGACGACTCAACGCCAGCGCTGTTATGGCCTAAATTAATACATGATTGATTAACTTTTTCTAACATTTTTCAATGTACATTTATGAAATGCACTTTCTGTAAAGCTGCTTTGAAACAATGTGTATTGTGAAAAACGCTATACAAATATATTTGAATTGAATTGAATTGTTCCCACCAGAGTTTCAAATGCAAACATACAAGACAAGTTTAAAAAATCAGGATCACCCACCTCAATGACCACATTAAGCATTTCTCTGGCAACAATGTGTTTTGTTAACAAAACTAACAAAAATCACTGATATTGTCATTAAACACTATTTTCTAAACATCTCGACTTAGAGTAACTTCCCTTAATACAGAATGCACATCCTATGGGTGCAGTTGGTATTTGAGACATACATTTATTCTGTATTTTAATCAGAATGCTGTACATGAGAGGGTAACAGTTGAACTGAGCTTCTGACTGTCACACTGAATGTGCTGTTACCTCGTCTGTTGTTTCGCCTTCATCGTTCTGCAACAACTGCAGGGTATTAGAAAATATTCATTAGTGATTAGGCTACTAATAGTCAAAAGTTAAAGTCACAAATTGCTTGAATTCATAGTCTATTCCTTCCCTTCTTTATTTCTGACACCAGCAGATTCACTGACAGGAGTTATGCTGAGGCACAGTAGATACTTTCAAAATGACAGTTAAAATGTCCCAAAATACTTTTGATAAATACATAACATTTTTATTATGCTTACCTGATTAAAGTCAAACTCATACATACTCCAGTGCAATATACAGTATAGTACTGTTTTTCCCCCACATTTGCATAACAATTATGAATATAAATCAAACTGACAGATTTGACAACACCTAAAAAGGCCTATTATGGTGTTTTACAACTGATTAAACTATGTCCATCATTAATGTCGTGTTAGAGAACCCTGGTCACTTACTACTTACTATGAACATAATTATTCCACAGTCTCGAGTAGCAGTCTCGACGCTTCTGCTTTGATTAAAGTTAATGTTTGACAGATTGGGGCCAATGATGCTAATTATAAATGTTAAATACAGTAACGTTACACAAGAAGTGACTCTTTAAACAATTAACTACAGTAGGTAGTGATACTGTCGTTCGCTGATATTAAACCTACATTAACACTGTTTACGCGCTGCTGTCACCAAGTAATCTGATTGGTTGCTGTCACTCTTCTGATGCTAGTGATTGGAGATCGAAAAGCGGCAGGTGCCGCCTACTTTGGCAGGTTGTCTCATAGACATAATAAATACATAGACGCCCTATTGGCCGCTGGATCGTACGTCAACGGCGCCGCCATATTGCGGAGGGCAACATTCACATAACTCTCATAACTGTAATTGAGAAAAATACCTGCTTCGTGTGCTTCTTGCTGCTGTACAAATCGCACAATTGGAAACAGCTCTCGGGGAATTACCTTTCACAAGTAAGACTGAACATTTGTTTCTGGTTGGTTTGGTCATTATATAATTAGTAATAGTAATGTTAGTTGGCCATCAGAGTCAGTCAGACTAAAATAGCTAACGTTAGTGATGTCGCTATTTAGCTGTGAAAGTTGAGACATGAGTTAAAATTATTTATATTTTAGTTTTAGCTTATATTATATTATAAGGTAAATTTCCTGAAATCTAAATATTAATTTATATTTTCTTAAAATCGACTTTTATGACGAGTTCTCGCATCGGGTAGGCGACTGACATATTGTGACTCTTAACGTAGTTAACTAAGTTAGCTGGCTAGCTAACTTTTCTCACACATTGAAGGTTTTCCAAAGACAAAGAGTTGAGGAGACAGTGGAGAAGTGGGAAGTTGATGATTCCTGAACAGCTACGATTCCAGCGGTACATCTGGACACCGATTTAGCCAGGATCACGTCGAGCTCCTCTTCTGTTCAATTCGAGCATCAGGTAGGGATTTCAGATATTTAGAAATTATAAAAATATATAGTTTGAAAAGAGGTACTATCTGATTAAAGAAAGAGCTGCATGAGTAATCGTAAAAAAATATATTAATTAAAATACCTAAACTATCTTATTCTTAAATGACAATTATGTCTATTAAACCTTTGACAAGTTAGGATTACTAGCAAAAAAATCGTGATTCATCCAGAATCACAAATGTATCCATTATTGTGCTGCTCTAGTTTACCCAAATATGAAACTTTAAAACACCATCAGGCCAAGGTGTGTGGGTGTGGGTGTGTATGTGTGTGTGTGTTTGTTTTTTAGGGGATGGAATAGCAATCCTACTGCAGGCCAGATCCAGGGCATTTTCTGGCGTCTCATGGTCCAGTGCAGTGTCTCTCCAAGCACTTCAGGGA
Source organism: Gobiocypris rarus (assembly GCA_023029165.1). Lineage (NCBI taxonomy): Eukaryota > Metazoa > Chordata > Actinopteri > Cypriniformes > Gobionidae > Gobiocypris > Gobiocypris rarus. The sequence goes on along the minus strand of CM040916.1, from coordinate 32,422,953 downwards.
ATGCGGAACCACAGGATAAGACCGTGTCGCTATCAGGGGTCCGTTCTTCGTGCATGGCTAACTCAGTTAGCTGGATTTGATTGTTGATGATTTGGCCTGATCTTGGATTGTTTGGTTCTTCGAAGCTCATCCTGGACTTGCTGTCGTACTCAAACCTGCTCGGGAACAGTTTATTTCATGTAAACAGGATTAGACTTAATCTTTAGGTTATACTTAAAATCTGTCCCAGCCACTGCTACTTTATTACAAGAGTTCATTACTGAACCAGGGTCAATAATCATTTTAAATAATAATGGTAACACTTTACAATAAGGTTGTATTAGTTAACATTAGTTAATGCATTAGTTAACATGAACTAACCATGAACAACCCCTCTGTTCAGCATTAGTTCATCTTTGTTAACGTTAGTTAATAAAAATACTGCTGTTCATGTTAGTTCACAGTGCATTAACTAATGTTAACTAATACAACCTTATTGTAAAGTGTTACCATTATTATTTAAAATGATTATTGACCCTGGTTCAGTAATGAACTCTTGTAATAAAGTAGCAGTGGTTTTAATGCATTAGTAAATGTTGAAATTAACATTAACAAAGATAAATAAATGCTTTATAAGTGCAGTTCATTATTAGTGCATGTTAACTAATGCATTAATTAATACAACCTTATTGTAAAGTGTTACCATAATAATAATATAAAAATGTATTTGAAAATATTATAATGCTGTGTATAATGCTATAGACACAGCCACTTGATTGAGAGATTTATTTGTGATGTAATAATTACTTTATCATTTTATTGGGCTCTTACACACATGCTGTACAGTTAATCTGAGCCGTGCATCCATTTGAGTGGTGACAGATATTATGAGATGGCTTGATGCGGCCGGAGATGAGTAATCTCAACAACTTAATCCAGATATTTTAATCCAGCAAATTAGCCAGAGATCAGTTATCACTATTAAAAGATCTGTGATCTGTCAAATCATCTCAGATGTATTAGGCGAGGTACGAAGAACGGACTCCAGCTGTTGAAATGTCATCTCTAGCAGTGGAGGAATCTGAGGAGCTTCCATACCCTTTTGAAAAAGTTTCTGCACTTGTGTGTGACCACAGCTACCTGCCAACCTGCTTTGGTAGCCTTGCGGACAATGCCCTTGCGTACATTTCAGGTTTTGTGGTGCTTCAGATTTTGAGAAAGCTTTCCTGTGATGTGTGCTGTGCTAGCTTGGTGGCAGATGCTGTCCTTTGATCAGAACTTGCTTTCACTGAAAAACAATGGAGGCTGATGATTCATTCTGAAGGTACAGTGAAGGTGGTTCAGGTTTTCTCAAGGAGCACATTCAAGAAAAACAGTTTGGAATTGACAACCATTAGTTGTCATTAGGTGTGTCTGTCTTTCACAAACCAAGGATGCACCACATTGCCAGACGTATCACTCTGACACTACAGAGTGGCAACACTAGAAAAATCTCTGCCAAACAATTATTTTCAAAGGGTTTTTAGCTCTAACCTCTGGTGACCCTTCAAAGGATGACTGATTATAGATGATTGATGGATAATATATAGCCTTTTGTTATTATTATTATTATTATAATAATACCAATACTATTATATTATTATTGTACCAGTATTTAATTTACTATTTTTATTATTGTCTATATTATTCTTCAATTGATATTATATTGTATTTGCTACTATTATTATTGTTGTTGTTATATTATACCACTTGTGATTATCAATCTATTATAGTTATGCTGTTAAATTATTGTACTATTTACTAGTCACTATTTAACTTATTTTGTATTAGTGTCTATATTCTGTAATTGATATTTCATATTCCATTGCTATTATAGTATTATACAAACTATATGCTATTATCAATATATGATATACTACTGTATTTTTGATATTATATAGTTAGACTATTCATTACTCTTATAAGAAGCTTCTGTAGGACCCAGTTTGAAAACTCCTGCACTAAACGATTTACTATTACTTTATCTTATATTTACAATTTGCATTGCACTTGTACCATATCATATGTATAAAGGATCCATCAATCTTCTTTGTTATTGTATATTTGGAGTATCTATCTGTAAATATTTATTATTTTAGTGCTATAAAAATGCTGAAAGCAGCCTGTCAGTGTGATTTGTATTTGCCCATTTGTTTCATTTTCTCGATGACAGTCAATTTTAAGCACAAGAAAAGCTAAAAGCGGGTTAAAGACAAAATGCTTTTTCCACAATAAGAAAACTTTATTTAATTTAATGTGACAATTAAAGTATATCTCAGTATGGGCGTCTTCACAATTAGTATCCAAGACTAAAAAGCCAAATACATTACAAGCACTGATCTATATAAATGTTCTCTATATAAATCAGTGGTTACAAAGCCTTACCTTTGACAATTCCTTATTAAAATAAATATTTTATAAGTCTAACTATCGAGATTTTAAAGAACTAGAGATGGACATTTTTGTACATCTTAAACTACTGAAATTGGTTGATAAATGTAAACGTTACTTTTATTTTTATCCAGAGAAACCGCAGATCACCCGTTTACTTGCATTTGTTCACAGCGCTGTCTTGCCCTCCGCAATATGGCGGACGCGTTGACGTATTGCAGCAGGGCGTCTATGTATTTATTATGTCTATGGGTTGTCTGGCTGCCAGCAACTGTCTTCCGGGCTGCCTGCTGCCGATTTTTATCAACAGTATGAAGCTGCAGACTCGGAGCCTGCACCTACAGTCCCGCACTCAGAGTCCCGCATTCTCAGACCCCTCGATTTTTCGCGACAGCGCCTCCTGCTGTTCTGAAGATCGTATTACACCCTTATCACAATGCCATTTAAAACAATAGGATGCAATATTACGGTCTTTTTTCATTTAAAGTTTAACAAATAAATATACACAAAATAACGATTTTGCAAACATATTTGCGTTCCCTGCTCAATGCAAGTGCCAAAAATCTCATTGTGTTCTCTGACTAACAAATTACCCAGTAGATTGTAGAGTGTAGGTTGTAATTGAAAGAAAATAACTGATGGAAGAGATACAATTACAGATTGAACTATCTTCTGAAAAATATTATGTGATAGTATATTGCTACAATGTTTATATTTGTTTATTCAAATTCGAATATTTCTCTCAGGTCAACCTATGCTAATGGTCTAATTAACATATTATACCTTCCTAAAATTACAAAACCTGTTCTCCATATATATATATATATATATATATATATATATATATATATATATATATATATATATATATATATATATATATTGAATAAAGCAAAACTCAAATAATAACAGACAAAACACCAATAATAAACTAGTCTGTACTTTATTTAGCCTAAACATCATCATGCTGTAAACAGGACAAAGCAAAGAAGAAAGGAAGAAAGAATTGTGTTAGTGACTTTTCATCTTCAATTGCATTAGGTAAAATGATAACTGTACTTTCTGGTAGGAGACTATTCCTTCTTTTTTCATTAGTTTGGTGATCTCTCTGTCAAATTCCTCGACTTCACTAAAATAAAAGATGAATGCCATGGTCAAAAATATTGTGTAATAATAAATGTATGTATTTTTTGCAAATGCAAATTACAAACATACCTAGGGTGATAAGTATGCCTACATCTCACATAGGCCATGAATGATGGCCTGTCCGTATAAATAAAAAAAATAAATTCACATATAAAACATAGCATATATGGCAATAACAGAAAATAAATCTAATTGACAAACATGTTTGGGCCTACCTCAGGAAAAAGAAAACTAAAAATGAACACCTGTGAAGTTCAGTTGAGTTTCTGACTTATCCAGAAGAAATTTGAGGTATATTCAAACAAAATGGCTCATTACAGTACAGTTATTATTTTACCTAATGTAATTTAAGATGAAAAGTAAAGTCACTAACACAATTCTTTCTTCCTTTCTTCTTTGCTTTGTCCTGTTTACAGCATGATGATGTTTAGGCTAAATAAAGTACAGACTTGTTTATCATTGGTGTTTTGTCTGTTATTATTTGAGTTTTGCTTTGCATTCAAGATATAAAAAAACAGTTTTTTTTAATTTAAGGAAGGTATAATATGTTAATTAGACCATTAGCATAGGTTGACCTGAGAAAAACATTGGAATTTGAATAAACAAAAATAAACATTGTAGCAATATAATATCACATAATATTTTCAATCTGTAATTGTATCTCTTCCATCAGTTATTTTCTTTCAATTACCACCCACACTGACAAAAAAAATCTACTGGGTAAGTCAGAGAACACAATGAGATTTTTTGGCACTTGCATTGAGCAGGGAACGCAAATATGTTTGCAAAATCGTTATTTTTTGTATATTTATTTGTTAAACTTTAAATGAAATAAGACCGTAATATTGCATCCTATTGTTTTAAATGGCATTGTGATAAGGGTGTAATTCGATATTCAGAACAGCAGGAGGCGCTGTCGCGAAAAATCGAGGGGTCTGAGAATGCGGGACTCTGAGTGCGGGACTGTAGGTGCAGGCTCCGAATCTGCAGCTTCATACTACTCATTTTTATTCTGAACCCCTGCTGGAAGGCAGTCAGCGCAGTTATGAAAGATATTTTATAACTAATATGGTAAAACAAGTTTTAATTTACAGTTTTAATACAGTAAGCTACAGGTAAATCTTACGCACCATTACATCAACATGCTTTTGTCATCATTTTAAGTTTAATTAATGTGCTGGCTAGATTATTATAGTCACTAAAAATCAACAAAGATTTATTAAATCATGAATTAAGAATGTCGTAGTAATTAACAAAACTAGCACACAAATTCTTAATTCGTGGGAATGAATTATTAATTCATAGCTAGCAGCTCTCACTTTGGCAATGTAAGCTTTGTTTCGTTTAAACATATAAAATAAAACTTTATTGAATATCAGTACTCACAATCTGATCTGTGTCCATATCGTCCTTCTTGTTGTGGTGATCTAATTCGGTAGGGGGTGCTGTCACAAAAAATTAGGGTCCTAGAACCGCGGTCCTGAACCTGCAGCCTCCGGTTGTGCAGGAATACCCTCCTCGTTCATACCTACAGTCTATGGTTCATACTCAGCTTTTTACACTTGGATTCCCATGCTAAATATGTACAAAGTTTCAAAAAATAAGTTGGACGTTTGATGTAGTATTTCTGTGCCAAAAATACTCCTTCCTGTTTCTCACAAGTTTCAGAACGTTTTTTTCTTGTATGGGTCTGCGTGACATCAACCAGGGGCAGAACAGGGACTTTCTCGCGGAAGGGCGCGCGCGCGACCACCGACCAGAGCCAGAGAGAGCAAAAGCACGCCCATAAACGTGAATATGACTTAATATAAGATATGACTTAAACAGGAAGTCGTCAGCTGCGCTGCAGTCACAGGACTTTACGAAATCAACAATGTTACCAAAGAAGTGTGTTTTATTTTGTCAGGGCAACAACCATGTACAGCACCCCAAAGAACCCGTAAACTGGATGGAGTTTGTTTTCCCGGAGCATGTGCAAGTGTTTTTGTATACTTTGTATACAACGCTTGTTTTATAAACAAGGCCCATTTCGACGACGGATTTGTAGCTCGTAATGCTGAAAGATGTAGTGGTCCCAACGATAATGTTTCACGGTTGTCGTGCGTTGGAAGCATACAGTGAGTAAAACTCAGAGGTGGAAAGTAACGAATTACATTTACTCGCGTTAGTGTAATTGAGTAGTTTTTCTGTGTACTTCTACTTTTTTAAGTAGTTTTAAAAAGCTTTAATTTTACTTTTACTTAAGTACATTTTGATTGAAGTATTGTACTTCGCTACATTTTAAACCACATCCGTTACTGAGTAAAAATAAATCATTAATGCAAAGGGGAGGAAATAAACGCGATCCGGAAACGACTATATTGAATAGAGGCGCGGACGCGAAGAGAACAAGCGCGCAAATATCAGATGGAAACGAACAAGACTGACGTCAGTGACGCAGACCCAGCTGAAAGCAAAACGCCGTCGTGAGCCCCTGGCCAGTATGGAAATACTTTGGATATTGAAAAAAATAACGTGGTGTTGTCTTGGAGGATATCAAATGTGCACAAAATGTGGACGCAAATGAAGAAACACATAGAACATGTTCGGGCACACATCCCTCTGTGCAGATAAAGGTATGTTTATAACTTAAGGCCGAATGATTTCTGTGACGCAGAGGGAATCCCAGTATTCAGTCATGAACATTACCTTTACATTATAACGTAGGATTCACGTCATATACACAAACTGATGGATGAACGAATAACTCGAAAGAATAGCCTACATCAAATCGCGACATGGTCAGTAAATATTAAAGCACAAAACATTGCTATATGAATATCTGCTTGTTCTGTCTCTGTGAATGAGCTGCTCCGTCTACTACATACAGGACTCTATTATTCTTAAACATTTTAATGAATTAATTATAAAATTAAGTTGTTAATCTAACTCATAATCATTTATTGAATTTAGTTTATTAGACATGTTTTATTGAATTTTTAATAAACAAAACAAACAAATGGTTTTAAGTTTGTTATGATAAAGCATTTGTTCAACCAAAAAAAAAAAATAATCTTCATTCATTTAACATCATTTCAACTATCCATAATTTAATAATAGGTAAAGTTTATTTATTAAATAATTGTTTAATACCGTGATGTTTTCTGAGATAGTTGTCATATCGTGAAAATCTCATTCTATCACAGCCCTACAGGGGAGAGTCCCCCACCCCCACTGTTAAAAAAGTAACTAAGTAACTTTTACTCTGAGTACATTTTTAGACCAATAATTTTACTTGTACTTAAGTAAAATTTCATTGAAGTAACAGTACTTTTACTTGAGTAGAATATTTTGTTACTCTTTCCACCTCTGGTAAAACTGCTTCAAATGTCTCACTGTTGTAGCGCAGCATGTACTTTAAGTAAACAACATGAACATATAGGCCTAATGTTAGTCAATGGACCCTTTTCACAGACTGTGAACGGTCCCATGATGCATCATTCTACATCTAAAACTGATCGGGCAGACCAAACTGTAAGTCGTAGAGACTTGAAACTTTCAGGGATGGTAGTACTTGCACGACTACCAGCTTCAGCGAGGCACGCCCCGATCGGCCTGACGGGGGCGCTACAGCGAGCAAAAGTACGAAATGGCTCTTAACTCCTTAACCGTTATGCGTGGGCTCAAGTGTCTTATATCGTTGGAATCCCTGGCTCAAGTCGGACAAAACGCATGCCTTGGATTGGCCCGTCACCTGGGAAAATTGTAGGTTATTTTGGCTTTTTCCGAAAACCTACTTTTGCGAACTAGTCCTAGGTTTTTGGCCCGACTGGAACCAGACCAGTGCAGCAAGATTCTCTGGAGTCTGAATGTCAATAATTATTTTAAAAAAGTGTGAATTTGAGTTCACGGTCCCTAAAGGGCCGCCAAAACGTCCGAAGTGGGAGGAGCCGCTTTCACTTAATTGGCTAGAACTCGTCAACTGGAACAATATATTTGCACCAAACTCAGCAAGCCTATGTAAGAGCTCATTCTGTGGTCACGTGAAAAAGGATGCAGTGTCCGGCCACTTGGTGGCGCTATAACGGTTAAAAAGGTGTCAAAATGATGCATTGCTATGGAAAATCCCATTCAATGGCTGAAAGCGGCCCTCTTCCTGCCTGATTTGCATACAACTTCACCAAGTCGGGCATGCACATGCGTCACGTGGTCCTAAAGAAGCTTGCAAACTTTGATGGACTTTGGGCCATGAATATTGGTTTAACTCTTATAAAGGTGAAAAAAAAAACTCTATCATTCCATGCAAAATTACCTTTAAGTGATCGAAACATGGCCTGCTCTGCGCAAAACTTCACCAAATTAGCTGAGCACGTGCGTCATATTATTCTACAGAAGCGTGCAAACTTTTACGGAGATCGGGCTGTCGGTATAGGTTTTACAGTTTAAAAGGTTAAAAAAACCCACCACATTTCCATGATAAATTAACTGAATATGCGAAAATCTGACTTTTTCCCCTCCAATGTGCATGTCGGAACACAGCCCAAAAATCAAGTTCCGAGACCCTATAGTTTTTTTTTTATAGGCTTTTTTAGGCTCTTTTTATGCCCTTTTTATTAGGGGTTCAAGCACAAAGTGCTGAAACCCTACCGTAATTGCTCATTTTCCCATGATGCATCATTCTACATCTAAAACTGATCAGGCAGACCAAACCGTAAGTCGTAGAGGATTGAAATTTTCAGGGATGGTAGTACTCGCACCAACTACCAGCGTCAGCGAGGCACGCCCGATCGGCCTGACAGGGGCGCTACAGCGAGCAAAAGTAACTCCTTAACCGTTAACTCCATAACTCCTTAACCGTTAGACGTGGGCTCAAGTGTCTTATATTGTTGGAATCCCTGGCTCAAAACGGACAAAACGCATACCTCGGATTGGCTCGCCCTTCGGACGCCAATTTCGAGATATTTTAGTTTTTTTTAAAAACCTACTTTTGCGAACTACTCCCACAAAACTTGGATCACATGTCTATGAGCTCAAACTTCGGTCACTTGAAAAAAAATGCAATGATTGGCCACTTGGTGGCGCTGTAAGAGGAAAATATGTCATGAAAATGGCTATATCTGCACCCAACCATTAATCTGATAATAAGTGGCATGCAGAGACTTTGTCCAGGGTGTCATGATAGTCTATGAGAACTTTGGGGTATCTCAAAAAACACAGTTTGCATCATCGGCACAATGCCTTGAAGTAACCTAAGAAGTTTCAAGCCAGTGTTTTTCACAGGAGTCCTTATACTCCTGAATCCTTGCTGAGTCCAACAATACCAAACATGGCAGGTTTTGCCTTATGGTTTGTGTAACGTGTCATTTAGCACTTATAAATTGTTTACGATTATCTTCGAAACAGCTAGTCCGATCATGACAAAACCACCACTGGAAATTTGATAACAGGTCGATTGCTAAACAATAATGTCCAAAAAATATGATAGGAAGTGAAATTCAACCATTGTTGCCCATTGGTCATTTTTATACTCATTAATATACTGTAACAGTCTATAATAGTGTAGCCTATCCTGCTCCTGGAGGGCCACTGTCCTGCAGAGTTTAGCTCAAACCCCAATTCAACACACCTCTACCAGCTCATCAATGTCTCAACACACCTGTTTAAAATGTTCTAGTGTGTCTATTGATGCAAGCTGGAGAGTGACACCCCTGGTCTAGAACTTCAAAATGAAATATTTATAACAAATTTCAACACACATGTATGGACACACTCTGAGGACACCTACAAAAAGTGGTGTAGATTGCAGCAAGACATGGTTCTATAACTGCTTTTTCCTTTGTAAATTGGCTGCAAAAAGCCTTTTTTCATCTATGACCCAAGTTTATTTCTTTATTTGAATCCCCATTAGCCAGTACCTAGGCAGTGGCTTCTCTTCCTGAAGTCCCAACAAGTAAAAAATACAAAAGTACATTAAATCCACTACAATAAAAAGTCAATGAAACATACAAACCCAAAATTCATTGCAAATATCAAAATCAACAATTTACTGTATATTGTACAATTGAATATTCCTTAAAACTTTTTTTACTTAAAATATGTAATATCTGATGGTAAATCATTCCATATTTCCAATCATCTATACGTTACAGTATGTTGTTTTACAGTAGTTTTACTCTAGTACAGTAGTAAAAAACATCCCTTTAATGCATGTCTGGTGTTGAAATTATGACTAGTAGTCTAGTACTACTAAATAAAAGTTGACATTACAGGACATTAGGAACTCAAGACAGAAATATTTATTTTAAAGCAAAGTAGAGAGGTAATCTTTCACCAGTTGCCATCCTAAAGTTTTGTGCATTCTTATTATATTAGCCTTTCTATTACAGTTTTAAAGTAAGTCGTGACCCAACAAGCAATAGCCGTCATTTCACCGTCTAGGTTAACTATAGACCCGATATAGCCCGGCTATGAGTAACCCACTTTTAGCCAAAATAACCTTGAATTTGGTTACAAGTAATTTTTGCCCAATTGATTTCTGAGACGTATGATATTTCCATCATGTAAGCAAAGTGAAGAGTGATTACAAGGTGTTTGGTTTCATTTCTTTCATGTTTTATGCGTATAGGCTGTGCATAGCCACAATTTAGCTCCTATATAGACCGGCTATTTGCAGACCACTTGTAGCCAAAAGACAAAACTGATTAATTGTAGTTTTTGGCAATGTAGCACAATGATATGGTTGATATCCCATAATGTTCGCTATGTCAATAATATCTGCAAGATGTGTCATGGTCATGGTCTATCTGGGCTACTGTAGTCTGCTTTTAGCCCACCCGCAGTTTTAAACATATTAATTAGTATTATAATTAACATTCACTTAAAATGTAAGACTGTCAAATAATATCGTAGATCGTCTTCCATTGTCTTCCATTTTAAGTTAAATATAAAAATGCGATTACAACTCTCAACCGCTAGATGGCAACTGTAGCCTGGACTACTGGCAACGCCAGATCTCGCGATAAACATTTCTGTTTTGAGTTAAAAAAAAAATTACACACAACAACGGGCAACAGCAAACGTTAAAGGACAGTCTTTGGCCTTGTACGTATCTGTGTTTTCGTTTATACATGTGTTCATTATATTATTTGTTATTGTGTAGGAACCGTGATATTTTAGCTAGTAACATTGTAGAATAAGCCATGTTGTGGTTAGCTTAACATGCTACATGTATCTTCTGTAGCCTACGTTAGGTACCTTCAAGTCGATAATCAAGAAGCAAGTGCATATTATTGTTATGAAAGCCACAAATATCCTTTTACTCTTTAGATCATTATATGAAAATATAAGTCTTTGACTTGGCAAGGCAAAGTTGTATAGCACATTTCAACATGCCATAAGTGCTTTACATAAAACATAAAAACAACATTGGGTAATGTAAAAATATAATAATATAACTTCACAATATAAGAAGACATTTAAAAAACACTTTAAAATTGCTCAATAGAAAATAAAAACATGATAAAACAGGAGAATAAAAGTATAAATCAGTACTCCTTCCCAGTTAATAAAAGGCAGCGGCAAACAGTAATGTCTTTAAACTTGATTTAAAAGAATTAAGAGTTGCAGCAGAACTGCAGTTTTTCTGTGAGTTTGTTCCAGATAAATGTACATAAAAACTAGGCATGTGCCGGTATCAATTTTTCATGTTGCGATTAATTGCTGAAGCTTTTATCACGCGATATTGAAATAAGTTGCAAAAAAAGTGTTGTAATAGAATAACAGGTTTAAGCATTCTGAGCAGAACCAGAAAATATGACCATATCACGCCAGTCCTCAGGTCTTTACGCTGGCTTCCAGTTACATTCAGGATCAATTAAAATTTTTATTATTACTTGTTAATAAATCACTCAGTGACCTAGGACCGCAAACGCAATACATTGCAGAAATGCTGATTAAATACCATCCCAACAGATCACTCAGATCATCATTTAATCCTCTTTACAACTGTATGTATTTCTATCACCATTTTTTTATTTTTTAAATTCTCTTTACAACTGTCTTAATTATCCTTGTTTTTATTTTAAATTCTTCTCTTCTTTCTAATGTAAAGCACTTTGAATTGCCATTGTGTATAATGTGCTATAAATACACTTGCCTTGCCTTACTTCAGTATCGTTATGTATCGAAAAATCAATATTTTTGACAACTACCATTGCACATAGTTGTTTTTTTTATGATTTTATTTTAAAATGCCAAATTTTTACTAATTGACAAATGTTGAGACTATATTATATTTAAATTCATTCCATTAAAGTGGCTAGGAGTGACTACGTTACACGCCACCACTGAAATCCACCCTCTTTGGGCAGGTTGGTGGGTGTTCATGTGGAGCCCTGTCTATTAATAGGTATATTTATATATTTTACAAAAAAAAAATTTTGTACAAATATTTTTTTATTAGTTTATTTCATTTATTTAACTTTTTTAACATTTAAAAAATTATAACATTATAGTATTAATGTATTTATTAATTTATTCTTATTGTATTGTAATTTTTACTATATTCTTTTATACATTTTTATCATTTACTTTTTTTTCCCCTTCACATCCTATGGGCCTGTATCTTTATTTTCATCTCTTTATCTCTGTTTTGTACTTTTTATTTCAGTACTGTATACTGTATTTTTTATACTATATATATTTAAATTCAGAAGTGCTTGAAACACAGATTGATGCAATCACAAGATACAAGATTTTTATAGTCTGCACATTTTCTTAAAGCTGCATGTAGTTTGTGTCATTTGAGTTACCAAAGAGAATGGAATTACATTTTTTTAGGATTTCCCAATAATCTTTTTTTAAATTTATAAATCCTTGTCTGACCAAGAAGATTACTATGTAGTAGTATTTGATTAGCCTAAAAAGATTGCGGAGCTATTCAGAGCAGCAGGTCCTGATTCAAAACAACCATCACATGAACTGAAACAGACTGAAATGATGTGCTTATTTTACTGAATTTCAAAGCTGAAAATCTTTCCTATAGTTATATATTTATTTGCAGCTTTATATTCAAAATGGCATTGCCATTCATGCTACGGTTTAATCATTTTTATCGTCATCAAAACAATTTTGTGTGGTGGAGGTGCAATGATGTCTATTAATTTTTGGTGCTTATAGTTTTGATTTGTGTTGATGTCAGGCACAGAGGGCCATCCCACCCTGGTGTGTGTGTGTGTGTGTGTACACATAGCTGCTCTCATAAAATCCTGTAAACACTCCCAGATATATTTCTGAACTTAAGTTCACAATGTGTGTGCGTTATGAGGAGCTGATAAACGATAAAACAGAAAAAGGGTCAAGAATTTTATAGGTCAGCTGGTTATGGTTACTCATGTGTTTGTATTTGTGAACAACTAGCTGATCTTATCCGTTATGGGTGTATCAACAGCCTTATTATCAATGGAGCAGTAATGTTTTGTTCTTTAGAAATATAAAAAGTACATGTTTGTGTATTGTGTTGTATGGTTTAATATGGCTCATCCCAGTGATGTAATTATGTACCTTCATATAGTGTATTGTTAAAAAAAATTAAACACTCAAAAGTTTCTCAAATTACAGCGTTACCATTTGGCATTTTGTTTGTTTGTTTAGGATACTAATGCCACTCAGGAAAAAGAAAGGTGGGTCTCTAGAGTAGATCAACATTAATGGCATAAATAGAGACGTGTGAAGAGTTTCGAAAAATTGACCTAAGTATTGAGAAATGTTTCATAGCTGTCACAGTGCTGGTTGAAGCAGAGGAGAAGCAGGATTTTGATGCAACAGTCTTTATTTAGTAACTAACTCAAAAACTTTTGAAGGAACGGCACAACCAACTTTACATAAACGTTACAAAACGACAGACAGTGACCTGAAAGAAAGACCGGGCTTAAATGCTTGGGCAAACAAAGGAGCTAACAAGCTAATAAACACAAAACAAGTTAAGTTTATAACTTTACTCCTTAAGTTTAAACATATTTATAAGTAATTAAAAATATGTTGATATAATATGAATAGGTTCCTAGCTGAATGGTCAATTATTACTAAGTAAAAATGAATGAAATAGAAGTTTAGGATCTTAGTGTTTTGTTTATTGATTTTTACATTTAGTAGATGAGTTACCGCATGGCGTAGATTTACGTATTTGACATAAACCATAATATTAACAAAATAATATGATATGAGGCATTTATAATATAAATGATGTTTAATATAAAACGGATGGGTGTTACAGTATCAACCAAATATTTAATATATAGAAATGAAATACGGGGGAAGGAGAAAGTAAATGATGGAAACACAATTCTGTTTTATTTTATAGTACAACATTTGTGCCTTATACAACATTTATCTTTCTGTGTGTGAGTGAGTGTGTCTAGGTTTGTTTATACAAATTGCAAATGCAAACCATTGCACCTATGAGAGATCCTCACTCTTACAGTCTGTGAATGTATGTTTGTGTGCATCACTCTGTAGCATACAGCAGAAAACCACTGAATGTGTTGTAATGATTCTGATCATCACAGAGCCAGCAGCCAGTGTGGAGATTGATGGTAATGTGGTCGCCTACGCTGAGCTGCGCAAGTAAGACGGCTGTGGCCTGGTCCTCCTGGTCTTGATCATACATCTCCCTAAGTGCTGCTAGAGCCACACCGTTCCTCCTGATACTGGTGCAGACGGACAGCGGTGCGCCTGGTGAGCCTGCATCGCTAAACACGGTAAATGCCAGGTTATACACACCTGACCGAGGAACCGTGAACACACCAGTGGATGAGTTATAGGCCTCTCCAATGTTGATAAAGATGCTCTGATAGACGACATTTAGTACTGTCCTTGACGGACCAATACAACGTCTCCTGTCGGTTAGACCCACAGAAAACGCCACTCGATTCTCTAAAGAATAACAAAGAACATGTATGAAACACGTGTGTAAAAGTAACAAAAAACAAATAAGGCCAACAGATTAGATGCATTTTTTTTTCTTTATAGTTTCAAAACAGGACTTTTTAGTCTAGTCAGAGTTCTGTGTTATTTTGACTGTTCAGTTGCATCAAATAAGGCCTAGAAAACTAAAGAGTCTGCTACTTTTATTTTGCCCTAGTTAAACATCGACTCTCTAAAAAAAACAAAAACAAAGATCCATAGAGTCCATTGCGCTTGAGATGATGTCTGTGCATAAAGATAGCGTTTGTGTGTACCTCGTATGTTTCTCAGTGTGTTTTGTGCTCTAGCCAGTGACTCCTCCAGTGAATTCATACTAGAGTTTAAATATTCTTCTAACTGCCATTTTTTCCTCTGCATCACACAACAACCACATGAGTCCTGGTCAGTCAGGCACGCTAGGAGGAGAAAAATAAAGATATTAGTCGTAGAAGTTAGCTATCTCTCTATCTTTAATGTTGCTGTAAATTTACATATTATGGCAGTATTATAAAAATTTTCAAGGAGAATTGCAATGATTCTTACGGTTGATGGGATCTGGAGCGAGGGTTTGTCCTGCCCTGTCCCAGGTGAAGGCCTTTTGCTGGCCGGACACCAGCGGCAATACAAAGAACAGCACAACACCTTTTCCTGATCAAATTGTTCACAAAGTGTAATCACATTCTGTCGAAACTATGATGATTCCATTATACATTTTGTACGGCTCTGAGTCTGTTTAGTTTAAGCTCAAGAAAAAGGAACTATGAGATCAAATGTATACAAATCTGTCACTTATAACTTGGCCTACATGGAATCTACATCTGCAGACTTCCCCATGAGCATAAGTTAATCATTCTTTTGGCTACCAATAAGAGTGCAGCAAATTCAGTTCCATTATACATTATACGAAAATCGGTTCTGTAGAATTCCACAGTTTTTATTTTGTAAGAAGAGTCTGCAGATTCAAGCACAGTAGAAACAAATGAATGGGCAACAATATTATGCCTCTCCCTCTTAATATATTTTTAATAATTAATTTTTTAAGTTTCTAGGATTTTAAAATTAATTGTAATAAAATTAAAATAAATAACATTTTAGATAAAATATTACTAAAAACATTATTATATTACTCAAAACTATAGTAAGACACAAGCAACATCTGAATGGTATTTTTCCCCCCTGAATGTTTAACATATGCAATGATCTGCCAAATTTGCTGGATTAGGCACTTATTCTCTGAATAATTATTTCTGTCCAGACACACTGATTATTTTCTCACCTTTCATGGCTGATGGCTGTTTCTCCCTTTTGAGTCTCAGTGGAAGCAAGTGAAAATCAGAGTTTGTGTTGTGTTCACCTTTATATCCTGACAGCACAACTGTTTCTGTATTCAGGGGGGAGATTCAGGTCTTTGTAAAGAGGAGCCTTACATCACCAATATGTTTAAAAAAAAAAACTACAACAAAGGGGAAATAAGTTCCTGTAACAGTGGCTTACCTCAGATACACTGAAATCTAAAACCCCACAGAGTTTTTTAACTATAACACCATACAATACAACAACAAAGCCATGAAATATGATGAAACTGACCGCAAACTGCTATCTTTTCTAAGCAATCAAACATGCGCTTTCCCAGGAAAGGATCTCTTTTTCTTATTGATTGAATCCCCAGAACAGCTATTCAAAGGAATGCACCACACCTCTGTCTACAATACAACACAGTCAGAAATTATGCTAAACATCACAATAATGTGTGTTGTAATTTAAGTAAAGTATTCCCACATGGCATTTCTTTATTTGACTTTATTTGCGCAGACTCAATTCAGTGTATACAGTCTGATAAAGATCTCAGTGCAACAAAGGCAAAGCTGAAATGCACAATAAAGCTTATTTATGCAGCAAATTAACATCAGCAGAGAGAAATAAGTACTTAATGGATAGTTCAAAATGTTGCCATTATTTATTCATCAAACCTGTCAGATTTTCCAGTTACACTTTATTTTAAAGGGGTGGTTGATTACAATTTCACTTTTTTTAACTTCAGTTAGTGTGTAATGTTGCTGTTTGAGCAAAAACAACATCTGCAAAGTCATGAAACTCAAAGTTCAAAGAAAAGGGAGATATTTTCTTTTAAAGGAATTGCTTTCGAAGGACTACAACAAATGGCCGGTAGGGACTACAAAGAGCTTCTCGTGGGTTAATGACATCACTAACTCTAAAATTTACATAAACCCCACCCCCGGGAACAGCAACAAAGGCCGTGTTGAGAAGAGGAAGAGTTAGTAGTGTTGTTGCTATGCCGTCGAAATGCTGAATCTTCCTGAACATTATAATCCAAATATAGCTCTCTGTGCTGCACATTTTACGAACACCTACAAAGTTATTAGCAAATTTCGAATGGTGTTTGTTGCCGTTTAAGTGATCTGTGTAAATGCAGGCATGCTAAACATGGGCCTCTGTGTTTGAAATGGCCACCGTAATAAATTCATGATTAGTCTTCGTAATGGTCCCATTGTTCAGGCGATATTTGGCTACACTCGTTCTATTAAGACAAAACTAATGGTGAAACACAGTCAGAAGCGATCACTAGATCCAGTCTAATCAAATAATCCCTTAGAGAAATGTTGTATAATTTGTTAGAACGATTATTATGAAAAAATGCTACAAAGAAATCATGTATTCTGCTGCACTAATGCTTTGATAAGTCTAAAACCGTACATCAAAAGCTAACATAAACAGTAGTACCATTTACAGATAACAGTGTAACTACAAAGTATGAGACAAATACAAAAATATACCATTCTGAAACATCCTGTAACAGCTGTTCTTGCGCAGGTTCTGATCGATCTTCTTCACTAATATTCTCTGGGTCTGATTCAAGCTCAAATTGATAAGGCAATATTGACGTCATTGTTTGTTACAGACAGTACAGCTGAGCATATGCAACTAACCATAATGATAAGAGGTGTGATGTTTCCGGATAACGTGCAATAGCTGACCAGTCTGAGCCATTGCGTATTTCTGAGGGAGGGGCTTCATAGAACCAGGAACTCGACAGACCGTTTTTACAAGAAGGGACACAGTGGTGTAGAATGGGTAAAAAAGGTAAATTATGTGAAAAATAATGATTTTTTTTTTTTAAACAAAGCATGAACCCATGTTACAGTGCACCCCGTAAACACGATCAAGCCTTTGAAAAAAGCTGATCAACCACCCCTTTAAGGTGTCCTTGTTGCAGAGTAATTATTTAACTACATAGTAATATTATTTAACAACTTGTACATACTCTTTAGGCTTAAGGTTAGGATTAGTGTTGGGTTAGTTGTGTGTTATTATGCATAATCTAACATGTAAAAAAGAAAAGAAAAAGAAAAACACTGTAAAAAGGAGTGTTACTGACTTTCTTTTTCTGTGAATCTCAAAAGAAAATATTTGGGAGAATTTAGGTTACCATTGACAAATAAATACTGACACTGACACAATCTTCTTTTATGTTCCACAGATGAAAGAAAGTCATACAGGTTTGGAACAACATGAGGATGAGTAAATTATGATAAAATTAACCCTTTAACTGTTTTTATTTGGTTTTATTTAGCCCTAAATTAAAATATGTTAATTTAAGAAAGGCAAGGTCAGAGGCAGTTCTTTTTACCACATTAAAAAAATCAGAAAGATGATGACAGAACGGTGTATGACTCCACATCTGTCAACTCTGTTGCTGTTGCTTAAAGGGTTAGTTCACCCAAAAATGAAAATTAGCCCATGAATCACCCTCAAATCATCCTAGGTGTATATAACATTCTTCTTTCAGACGAATAAAATCTGAGTTATATTAAACAAGTCCTGGCTCTTCCAAGCTTTATAATGGCAGTGAATAAAAGTGCATCTAGTGCATGTGCATTGTGCTCCACATGGCTCCAGGGGGTGAATAAAGGCCTTCTGAAGCAAAGTGGTATATTTGTGAAAGAAAAATATCCATATTTAAAACTTTATAGACTAAAATAACTAGATTCCGGTGGTTAACTTACATGGCAAGTCGAATTACGGCGAAAGAGTAACCCCTGACACGATGTATAGGAGCATCGCAGACTTCTCGCGGATAGGGCTGGGCAACGAACTCAAGCCCCTCTTCTCTTATATCAAAATCCTCCTCCATTTCTCTTTAAAATTCTCGTTTTAGACCTCTAACTCATTTTGTTTTGCTCTATTCTCTGCGCTTCTGCGTTCGTCAATATGCATGCGTCAAGGGTCAAGGGTCAAGGGTTACTCTTTCGCCGTAAATTGATGCGTACCGCGGTCCACCGGAAGCTAGTTATTTTAGTCTATAACATTTTAAATATGGATATTTTTCTTACCCAAACGTGCCAATTTGCTTCAGAAGGCCTTTATTAACCCCCCATAGCCGTGTTGAGCAGTTATATGATGGATAGATGCACTTTTATGAACTTCAAAAACGAATCAGCCATTATAAAGCTTGGAACAGCCGGGACTCCAACTTTATTCGTCTCTAAGAAGAATGTCATATAAACTTAGGATGACTTGAGGGTGAGTAAATCTTTAAGGAGTGTTGCTTTGTGTGTTAAATGTTTCACTGATTTGCATTTGGAAAATGCTTTTGTGTAAAGCATTCAAAGTATGCTTTTTATCAGTTTGTTCCCTGGGATTCAAATCAATGTTTTTTAGGTAGCTATCAGGTAAGGAGAGACAGACAGGTTAATACATGGTGGTAAGAACCAGTGTCAAAACAAACACAAGCATTACCAAAGGGTATTTATGATTTATAATGACACTATTAATTGTGACGAACTTGCAGGTATGAAAGTGCAAAGTTTTAGACGGGTTTGTCTGTGCAGGCAAGCCACAACCCAGCTGTAAATAAAACCAGGAAGACTTCAAATATATACATTATGTCATGCATAAAGCATTTTTCTGTTGTATCCTTTCCTCTCTCATTCGCCCTCTTTTACTTTGCTGTCATAGGTGCCTTGGCCTTTGTATGTCGAAACGTATCCACTAGTGTCAGGGATGTCTTCCCTCCCAACGCGACCTTTTCCTTTTCCAGACGCATCAAAACGCTCCTTATGAGAACCAGTGAACTTACTGCTGTCTGTTAGCCTGTCCACAGCAGAGGCTTTTGCCACTTTCTGTGGAGAGAAACAGATCCATGGTTATTGTACATGGTTTTTGCTTGAACCATGTACATCTATGAAAACAGACTGTTTTGTTGGTACTCACAGTGACACCAATGTTAGCAGGTTCTTTGCCAGCCATGAGACCATAGAGAAGCTGTACTGCCTCTTCCTGGCTCTTTCCTTTAAAACGTTTTGGAGCCAGCTCGGCCATGGCTTGAGCAAACTGCTCAAATGTGATTACACGTGCTGATTTAACCCTAAGACACATAAGCAGACACAGTTACGCCCAGTCATGTAAATGTCCATTGTAATGCGCAGGACGATAGTGTGAATAATCATACTTGACTTTGCTGAAGATGATGTCCACATCCGTGCTGGTGACATTTTTCCCATCGATGACCTTGCAGTCCTTGCACAGCTTAACAAAATTTTTCCCATTCATCTCATTCCCTGTTGCTTTGGTGTCTCCATGAACTGCAAATTTACGAAATGCTGTCTCAACCTCTGACAGCGACACCTCACCTGAACCTTCAGCCATGCTGTCAGATCTAGCATGAGAGAAAGAATTTTAAAGAAAAAAAGAGACAGAAAGAAATTTAGAAGTTTTGCTTATGGGATTTTATAATGTTTTATTGCAACATTATATGGATCTTTGCAGTCCTGGCTTTTGATTGGTCCTGTTTTATTTTAGTGTTATGTATATAGCCTACTATTATAGTTACTTTTACACTATTATAGATATATACTGTAACATACTAAAATTATTAAAATCTTTAATTGGCTTTTTAAAGTTTATTTAAGTTTAAGGTTTTCATCTACTATTTATATTGCTCTGATGTCATGCTCTCGCAGCGGCAAGGCGGCTGTTTCATATTGCGCAGTCGGCACAGTTGCGATTGTTGTCATATTTATAACAAAATAAATAATGTAAAATAAATAATGTATGTAAAAATGATATCATATTTATTTTCATATAAAAGCAACTTAAGAACTTAAATTACATCCAGTTTATCAGCAACAAAGCATGAAATTCTGCGATATCCGTCTTTGATCTCGCAGGTGTCTGATCCACTACGAGAAGAGAGAACTGTCCGTCTTGCCTGCACTTTTTTCGCTCCTCCCTTCACTGCAGCTGCCGAGTCTCAAGGCGCATCTCAAACAAGCCTATTTATGTATTTTATGTCTGAAAAAAAAACTCAGATGACGCAAATATCGTCATTTTGCATCATCACAGGCTTTTTTAGCTGAGGCTAGAGACTACAGCTACCTACTAGAAGCTAGTTCCGCATGTTTTCAACCCGCCCATAGGGGTGGGATCTCACTCACAGAATCTAAATGTGCATGGCCGCTCTGGTTTCAACTTTTTGTTTCAACTTTTCAGTGAATTCCTATAAAAGTTAAGCTTCCATAGGCATGATCTGAAAATGTGGCTGACGGGACACGCACTTTGAATGACTGCCGTGCTTAGCTCAGCTCTTCGCTCTCGTGATGAATGAAATCTGACTCCTGCTGCGTTTGTGCTGTGACTCTAGTTTGGCTCACTCACACTTAATTGAACAGACACTGTAACGCAGTTCTTTGTTCAGGGAAGAAGGAGGAGGGCTTTTAAATGACCGGCGAACATTTAAACGACTTTAATCCAAATAAATTAAACGAAAGTACACCAGAGCAGGCCCCTCACGGATGACTGCCGTGCACACACGCATACGAAACGTAAACAAAACACAACATAAATTCCAAGCCTGGGGCCTATTGCACAAAACTAAGGGATTAAACCGGGATATCTTTGATCTTGTCATCTGAATGCAAAATTTAGAACACCGCTCATTCTCAATCACGCTCATTCTCTCACTCGCTCCTCCCACGTCTCTCACTCGTCTCCCTCGCCACAGACACGTTCAGTTTTTAATTGTAGTGTCTGTTCTCTAACTGAACTAAATTATTTTATTACTATAAAAATGAAAACGACGGTGGGGGCGGTGCCACGGTGGGAAAGTGATAACCGGTAGCCGTGACTTGGGAGTGGCCTTGTAGGGCAGCGAAGCAAGTGCATTCTAAGAGTTGTTGTCTTTCATTCACATGAGCTAAAAATACATTTTCTGGCTTTTCTCAGTCTAGAAGGCATCAACTTCTAAAATAATTTCACATTTCTACTACATAAATTACCCAATTTAAATACACATTCATCTAACTAGCGGTGGAGTACCACTTTAACAATAACATTGGCTTGGTCCAAACAGTGTTCCAGCTGTGTTGAAATATTTTATATGATAACATCTGTAAACATAATATTTAGTAATTTGTATTAAAAAAGGCCTATAGTTACTGTTTTAATCAATGCTGTTAATAGTCATATATATATATATATATATATATATATATATATATATATATATATATATATAGCATGACTGCTCCAAATATATATGTCTTGATGTCTGTTATATATTACAGCTGTTGTCTTGCTGTCCTGGTGCTGTAATGTTCCTACTGGTTACACCCAGAGTTACTATTCCACACTTTTTCCATGCCTATCGTTCAAGATCATTCCATGCTCACAAATATCAATCAACACACACACACACACACACACACACGTTGGGTTTTCATTTTTCATGGGCACATTCCACAGACATAATGATTCTTATACTGTACAAACTGTATATTCTATCCCCTTACACTATACCTACCCATCACACAATGTTTAACATTTTTTTATTTTCAAAAAACATCACATAGTATGATTTATTAGCTGTCAATCCTAATGGGGACCTAAATATGTCCTGACAAGGATTTCAGATATTGCCATTTTTGTGGGGGCATTTTGCTGTAATGTAGGATTTAGCAGAACTACACACACACACATACACACACACACACAGACACATGTATATAACTCACACTAAAAGCTGTAATTTAATGAAGTCCACTTTACTAAATTAGCTTCAGCTGTCTTTGCTTGCGCTCTCTCTCTCTCTCTCTCTCTCTCTCTCTCTCTCTCTCTCTCTCTCTCTCTCTCTCTCTCTCTCTCTCTCTCTCTCTCTCTCTCTAATATTGGGTTTTTTAATTTGTGAAAGCATCATATTATCCATAAAAGCATCATAAATTTGAATCTGCATTTATCTTTATTGACAGAATAATAAAGTATATTAAATTGCTTAAAGATTACTCATAAATGAAAAATTTTAAGGTTCTGATAAATAATTCATGCTGCCTATATTCCTTTAATTTTGAATGTGCAGAATACATATTAAAATGCACTGTATAATCTGTACGGTCTGTATTATAAAAACAAGCTAACTGTGTAACTACTCATAAATCCCTGTTGGTCTTGTTTGGCCTCGTAGGTATAACACAAAGACTTCCGGATGGGTGTGTGCTATTGATTGAAAGAGAAGGAGAGATTTAGCCTACCTGACAGTGAGGTGGACAATCTTGGATGCTTTGATGCTAAGCTGCTACTGAAAGGATGCTGAATGTGGGTGTGTGTTTCTCCGTCTTCCTCTATGCCCGTGCTTAATGTGTGTGTGTGTGTGTGTGCATGTACAATGACGCAAGACAGAGGGGAGGAGAGAGCACAGCCCAGCACAAATGATGACTTCACTCGCTCTTCTTTCTCTCTTTTTGCTACATGTCCTCTCGTCTTCCCACTATTTACATTTTCTCTGTCTTTTGGGCACTTTCCTTTATATTTGTCCAGTCTTTTACTTTACTGACTAAGTACTCCTTCGCTTTCAACCTTCTGTCCTTCCTTGTCCTCTCCTCCTCCTGTCTTTGTTTTCGTCTCTCTCTGCTGCCCCACCCTTTCCCATCAGTCTCTGTGGAGCAGCATTCAGATGTTACACAGTGAATCCATTTCACACACATGTTGTTGGACTGTGATGCTCTAAATGTTATTTGTTCTAATGGCTTCAGTGCATCTTTGTCTAATGGCTCTGGGCAACTCACCACTAGGTACAACACGACCACATAGATGGCGACACACTCACAGCAAATCATCGTTTCTGACAACACAAGAGGAACAATGTCTGCTTACATGAAGACGGATATTTTGATATTAACTGGAATTTGGTCACATTCCAAATAATGTAAACATGATAATCACTTTAACAATATCTAACATAACTGAATATACAATTAGGCCGATGTCAGCATAAGGCCAAACAAAGGTACAAAAGCTAAACACATTTTTGGAGAGATGAATACTAAATAGATTCATTAGTTAACCTCATTGACCTATGATTTATAATTAAACGCTGTGTTAGTGTTTAGGAAATCAGTGAACAATAATGAGCTGATAAAGTACAAAATGAAAATGCATTGTAATACATGGCGATCTAGAATGATGATTTTCTAAAACATTTAACCTTAATATAAATGGTTAATTTATGTATTTGTATCTGAGTAATTATATTTCTTCAGCAGTGCAACAGTTTAAAACCAGTACTGGAAAAAGAGCTTGAATTATAAGCAAACATAACATACCTTTGCTTTATATGAACTACAAGAGCTCCCTCTACAGCATGCCAGAAGAACTGGTATCATATTACATCCAATGGCTGCAAAGACAACCTGAAGATGTATGAATCCGTGTATAAGTTACAGTATTTGTTGAAGCTTTAGAGAACCCAGCTGCAAGAAGCTTTAGAAATGTCTACCCACATATGCATGAGCTTCACAGTAAATGACAAATGGAAAAAGTACTTTCTCTAAAAATTCACTGAAGCTCAATTTACTAACAGATGCGTACACATGCAATTTTAACTTTATTAGGTACACATTTCTAATACTTGGTAGGACACCAGTTGACCCCAAAATATTGATTTAACAAGGTACTGGAAACATTCTTTCAAGATTTGATCCATGTGAACAGAAAAGCATTAGGTAGGCTATGTAGCTGCAGCATTTTCAAGAAGATGTATATATCGTGATAATAAAAGGATGCACACTGGCTGTGCCATATAAACAATTAATTAAATTGGTAGGAGATGTTAATGTGTGCAAAGAATGTGTGTCTTTTCTCTGGAGTGCAGGTCTGGCAGCTCATCCAGATGGCGGCTCAGCATCCTTTACCATTCCCTCCCTGGACCTGCAAGGACACCATTGTGACTGCACAGGGATGCCTTATTTTTAACTTTAATGTGCAAGGCTTATGGTATCATCCGTTTCTAGTTATTTTAACTAATAATGTACATTTATGTACAAAAAAAAAAACATTATGTAATGCTGCGTGATGTTGCAAACTGCTTTTTCTTATCTTATTACGGGTCCAAGTGCAAAGTGCTGAAACCCTATTGTATTAGTAAGGATTTTTAAATTATCCAAACTTGACACACACACAACAGGACATTTTGAGGACGCACACCAAGTAAAAAAATTAATCCAACAATATGGTGTTCTAAACACTGTGTCTATCAGGTACAACGTATGTGTATTTTGCTAGTTTCAGCCCAATGCAGTTATCATTTTCACGTTCAGCGCTACATTGTTTAAATAGCAAAAGAAGCCCGCTCGAAAACTCCACCATGTAAATAGCAATTCCACCATGGTGCAAGCACAATTGGCTTTTGAGAAATGGGAGCTGAGAGCACACCCATGACTCATTAAGAGACTAGGTACAACCCTTTTGGACTATGCGTGCCGACCCTAGGTGCACCTGCACCATGTGCTTCTGACCATGCCCTCAGATAATTAAAATAGAGCCCTTAAACTCTACAATACTGTAATGATCCATGAAGTTGAAAATTTATATGCATCCTCTTTATCTTCATCTCTTAATTCCTTTAATATTACTTGGATACTTCAAAAAACATGCCTGTCAGCAGCCAGTTAAATTTCTAATAACATCAAATATGAATGTGTAAAAACTATGTGTGGCAAGCAGCGAGGCGAGGGACCGTGAGAGTGGGCCAGTGGCGAATCATAATGATGATAGGGGCGGCAGTGGCTCAGTGGTTCATGTAGATTGTCTGCAAACCGGAAGGTTGGTGGTTCGATCCCCGGTTCCACCTGACCAAGTGTCGAGGTGTCCATGAGCAAGACAACTAACCCCAGCTGCTCCCGACGAGCTGGATGGCGCCTTGCATGGCTGACACCGCCGTCCGTGTGTGAATGAATGAGTGAATGTGAGGCAAAATGTAAAGTGCTTTGGATGGCCATTGGTCTGTTAAAAAGCGCTATATAAATGCAGTCCATTTACCATTTACCAAGAGCGCCAGCTGTGCGCCACACCGGTCTTGCCTCATGGAGGAGCATGACAGGATCATAAAAGGAGGACCGACGACAGTGCAAGACGAGAGAGGACCCGGCCTGGATTTACGTTGAGTTTTGTTATGTGTGTGCAGGCAGTAGACCATGAGGGGCTGCCCGCGGTTTTCTTTCGTTTGGTTTATACATTTTATCAAAGTCTTTGGATGTTCGCTGGTTCCCGCCTCCTTCCTTCCCACAACAACGAACTTCATTACACTATGTTTTCCGACAATTGGTCAAAAGGTGGCGTTTATAATAAGCAAATTTACATTTTAGCTAATAACAGTGTGTAATAGAATCCAAATTATGTGTTGAAAAATAAGTTGGCCTACTGCCCATGTAGAAGACACTGGGTGCCAGGAATATTATGGTAAGTTAAAGGTACTGTATGTAAGATTGACAGCTTGTGGTTGAAATAGGTACTGCAGTCCAAATTCAAAATATAGTTTTTCCACACCCCTCCCCCAGGTTTATCTCTCACGTGGGTTGCCAGTTTGATGTCACGCAACAGGAACGTTATGCATTTTAAAGGGGTCTTGAACTGGCTATTTTATTTGTTTATACTGTTGTCTGAGGTCAACTTATGACATTTGCATGGTTTTTACATTCAAAAACATAAAGAATAAGTAATAGGCTATTAGGCTATTTTCTACCCTGGTTTGAGGCTCTCTCAAGAAACACTCGGTTTTGATGGGTGTGCCGCACTGAAGATTTGGAAGTAAACACCCACGGCTAGGATTCGATACGATTTGAATATTTAATGAGCGTGCGCCCTTCAAATATCAAGTCGAGTGTGAACAACGCAGGTCAAGAAAGGAATGTTATTTCACTATTTAAGATTCACCAGCCTGCCTTTACGTTTTGATAGCCCGTCTGGAAAACATACAAGCCCTGGCCCATACATGTCCCGAGTCAGATCCTGAATCGCAATGAACCAACGAAACCACAATTGAATTAATAATTACTCCTCAATGGATTGAGTCCAGACTGAATTGCCCGACCTCAAATGTTGTGGGCAGGGCTAAATTCGGCTGGCATCCAGGCTACGTAATCATGACTTCAAATGTGGGAATTATCAAATTTACGCACAAATTTAGCATAAATACTGTGGTCATGAGCCTGCTCATCAGGTGCAGATGATGGTTGAGTATGTGCAGGTGATGAGCAGGAGGAATGCTGGAAATTTTAGTTTTGAGTGTGAGTGAGGGAGTGCAGCAGTGAGGGAGGACAGTGCACTTGTGACAATAGTTGGTTAATGTGATACTTATTTTATACAACAGTTCAATAAACAAGGTTTTTTGCTCTATTTTGCCAACTTGTTTCAAACAAATCCCTAGAAGAGCCATTGATTGCATAGAGACCCCTATTTTTGGGGGGACTACAGCTGTTTCTTTAAAATGGGCCTTAGAATTGCAAAATGCCACCTCAAGTTAAGAGAGAAGAAAAATGCACACCCATCTGCCCTGTACTAAATTTCCCATCATGACACCAGACAGTTTGACCTTGAAATTCTGCCTCTCTCAGATCCAGCATGTGTGTTTGTGTTCTACCTGCATGACACTAGGCTGTGTGTGTACAGTACACACTGTGCTGTCATGTCACAGTAGTTTACTCAGAGCATGCAAGCAATGACTAGACAAATTTATTCTAACCACTTTCCATATTTACAGACAAAACAGTTTCACATTTCGCTGCAGTGCATACAGAGAGAGAGAGAGAGAGAGAGAGAGAGAGAGAGAGAGATCACATTGGCTAGGTTGTCTTTGAGTTTTACCTTTTACACTTTTTTTTCTTGTGTCATTCCAATTCTGTGTGACATATACTTTCTTCTGTGGAACATAAAAGAAGGTATTTTGAACAAATATTTTTTCCCCCAAACAATGAAAGTCAGTAGGATCCAGTGTTGTGTTGGACCCCATTGACTTTCACTGTATGAACAAAATTTCTTCAAAACGTTGGTGTTCCGCAGAATAAAGAAAATTATACATGTTTGGAACGACATGAGGGCGTGTAAATTATCATTTTCATTTCTGGGTGAATTTTCAGTTTAATACTTGCTTTAACATTTGCTCTAATTGTGTTCTAAGTGATTTCCTGGAACAGGATACATGTGCCTCATAAACCCTCATCTAAGCTCACACTCTGTTTGTAGTGCAGCACCTTCCCCCTCAGTGCGAATCTATAAATACAGGTGTGTTCCTGCTTCAGTTGCTCTTTCAATTCACCTGTCTTTATATTAGAAAATGGCAGAATCCGACTATCTGGACTACACCTGCCTACTCTGCACAGACACCCAGCGAGACCCTGTCACCATCCCGTGTGGAGACACCTTCTGCTTGGAGTGCATCAAGATCTACTGGGACCATTCTGACCACCTCGGTGTGTATAGTTGTCCGCAGTGCCAGGCGACCTTCACTCCTCGACCCATACTCAGACGTAACGTACCCCACATAGGCAACCCGGAGCCTCGGCCGCCCCCACGTGAGCTCACCCCGTTTCCTTACTTCAAGCGTGACGCGCTGTGTGATTTCTGTACTGGTCGGCGGAGCAAAGCAGTGAAGTCGTGTCTGATGTGTCTGGCCTATTACTGCGAGACACACATCAAGCCTCACTATGAATCAGCCACGTTTAAACGACACAAACTGGTGGACGAGACAGGACACCTAGACCGGAAGATCTGCCCTCAGCATGAAAAAGGTTTAGAGCTTTTCTGCCGCTCAGACCAGATGTGCATCTGTGTGCTGTGTACAGTAAGAGAACACCGCAGCCACAACATAGTCAGTGCAGATGATGAACGCATAGAGAAACAGGTGAGATGTGAGGAGATTAGAATTGTCACAAATAGACCAGGACAAGTTGATAAACTATCAATATGTATTTTCTCTTAGTAGTTTTAGATGTTGGTTTCAAACATCTAGTGTTAAAATGTTAAATTTAATAAGAAAAATCGTATGTGATTTTGTGAATTTCAGGATTATAGTTTAGTCAACTTTATATTGAATAATGATTTTAACTATAAGAATGAACTGTGTTCCCAGGATACGGATATTTTTTAAGTCCTTTTTCGTAAAAGTAAGGGAAAGTTGTGAACTGGTCTGAACTGGTTTATGCATTTATATATATAAGTCAACTAGACTTACCATATGCCTCATACTCTGTGGGCTGTCACAGATATTTGACACTCTTATTAAAAGTTGAATTGTAAGAATAATTTGGTATATGACTTTTGCCATGTAAAAGTCACTTTTGATCAATTTAATGCATCCTTGATGAATTTAAGTATTAATTTATTTGATGCAGACCTAAAGTAATTGTCAGGACTATTATTATAACACCATTGTATTATTTATCTGCCTGGAAAAATATGTTGTCTAGCAAACAGCTCCTGTAATTAATAATCTCAGATCTGTCTTTTTTGCATTTTTGTGTGTGATTATAGAAAGTCTTGGTTGCAACTCAGACAGAGGTTCAGCACATTATCCAGGATCGAATGAAAGAACTTCAAGAACTCAGACACAATGTGGATGTTCTCAAGGTTAGTCCAGTTCGGAGAGTCCTAAAGAAGCTTTAGGGTGAAACCCAAAAGCATCGTTAGACAACCATCACAACTAGTTCTGTCGTTACCAACATAGTTCAACGATATGGCATTTCGACGAACATTCCAAGAAACATTTTCCATTTAGAACTACAGCTCTCAAATTGTGATAAGAAACATTATTTCTTGTTAAAATGTCAAATGGAGTTGAACAGATTGTACTGTTGGGCTGTAATGTAAGCAAGCTGACATTCAGTACATTCTATATATTTCATTCTATTTAAATATGCATGTCAACAGTCAGGGACGTTTATACGCATGTGTAAAATGTGCAAGGAAACTCTGGAGTATGTATGACGTATGACTGAGGGAACCCGCAATGAATCAAATATCAAATAAAGCAAGATGACATGAAACAAATAACAGTAAAATAGTCATTAGGTGACATGTTCGTTAAAGCAGCATCTCAGAGATCTCAAATAGATTAATTAGCAGAAGTTATAATTTTTCCACCTGTGTGATGTCATAAACTACAGTCCGATATATAGAGTGGCGCAGGTATGATGTCAGAACCCAGAAGACTAATTTGCCGCTGGTTCCTTCAAGATTTATCTATGGAGTTTTTTCGATTTATGTGTAAAATTAAGCCTGTGGTACACATAACTTGACTGCACTTTGACGTTTTGTTCTACAATGTAAATTACACAGACCCATAGCGAAAAGGCAAATTTTGAAGCAGTAATGTTTATTTTGGAAAACCGTACGTAACTAGATAAGACAGTTTGGGATGTGCAGTCTACGTTGTAGAAAACCACAGGTTTTATTTTACTCATAAATTGAAAAACAAAACAAACTAAAAAACATTATAAAACACCATAGGAAAAATCTCGGAGGAACCAGCAGCAAATTATACTTCCAGGTTCTGAAGTCATACCGGTCACGTTTAGTTACTATTTATTTTATTGTCACTGACTTTTAGTTTGTTTCTCTTTAGTTTTCTTGTTTCCTTTTGTTCTAGTTTCCCGCCACTGTCATTTGTCTTGAATACTCATTTAACAAGCACACCTATTTGTAATTATGTTAATCACTTTGTGTATTTAAGTTCCTCTTTTTCTCACAGTCATTGTCTGGTATTGTTTGGTGCATGGCACACGTTTGTGGTCGTCATTATTGCATTGCCTGAGTATTCTTTGTTAATAAATCAAGTTATATCTGAATCTACTTCGCTCACTTTCTTTATCCCTATAGGATAAAACATGACAATACTTAAACTACACGACTCTAATGTTGAACTAATGTTGGTGCGACCATGTTACTATTTGGTTTCAGGAACTAGTTTCTGCAACTATATATATATATACATATATATCTGTGTTTGTGTATATATATATATATGTTATTATCTCTCAAAAGTAAGAATTAGAATTTAGAATTTCTAACTACTTTGGGTAATGAAAAAGGATGGGTTGATGGACGCACGCTTGTTAATTCTGATGGTGAGGAATTAGTGTTGAAACATTCTGGTCCTTCTCAAAAAATTAGCATATTGTGATAAAAGTTCATTATTTTCCATAATGTAATGATAAAATTAAACTTTCATATATTTTAGATTCATTGCACACCAACTGAAATATTTCAGGTCTTTTATTGTTTTAATACTGATGATTTTGGCATACAGCTCATGAAAACCCCAAATTCCTATCTCAAAAAATTAGTTTATTTCATCCGACCTATAAAAGAAAAGTGTTTTTAATACAAAAAAAGTCAACCTTCAAATAATTATGTTCAGTTATGCACTCAATACTTGGTCGGGAATCCTTTTGCAGAAATGACTGCTTCAATGCGGCGTGGCATGGAGGCAATCAGCCTGTGGCACTGCTGAGGTGTTATGGAGGCCCAGGATGCTTCGATAGCGGCCTTAAGCTCATCAAGAGTGTTGGGTCTTGCGTCTCTCAACTTTCTCTTCACAATATCCCACAGATTCTCTATGGGGTTCAGGTCAGGAGAGTTGGCAGGCCAATTGAGCACAGTAATACCATGGTCAGTAAACCATTTACCAGTTGTTTTGGCACTGCGAGCAGGTGTCAGGTCGTGCTGAAAAACAAAATCTTCATCTCCATAAAGTTTTTCAGCAGATGGAAGCATGAAGTGCTCCAAAATCTCCTGATAGCTAGCTGCATTGACCCTGCCCTTGATAAAACACATTGGACCAACACCAGCAGCTGACATGGCACCCCAGACCATCACTGACTGTGGGTACTTGACACTGGACTTCAGGCATTTTGGCTTTTCCTTCTCCCCAGTCTTCCTCCAAACTCTGGCACCTTGATTTCCGAATGACATGCAAAATTTGAGCGACAGTCCAGTGCTGCTTCTCTGTAGCCCAGATCAGGCGCTTCTGCCGCTGTTTCTGGTTCAAAAGTGGCTTGACCTGGGGAATCCGGCACCTGTAGCCCATTTCCTGCACACGCCTGTGCACGGTGGCTCTGGATGTTTCTACTCCAGACTCAGTCCACTGCTTCCGCAGGTGCCCCAAGGTCTGGAATCGGACCTTCTCCACAATCTTCCTCAGGGTCCGGTCACCTTTTCTCGTTGTACGTTTTTTGCCACACTTTTTCTTCCCACAGACTTCCCACTGAGGTGCCTTGATACAGCACTCTGGGAACAGCCTATTCGTTCAGAAATTTCTTTCTGTGTCTTACCCTCTCGCTTGAGGGTGTCAATGATGGCCTTCTGGACAGCAGTCAGGTCGGCAGTCTTACCCATGATTGCGGTTTTGAGTAATGAAGCAGGCTGGGAGTTTTTAAAAGCCTCAGGAATCTTTTGCAGGTGTTTAGAGTTAATTAGTTGATTCAGATGATTAGGTTAATAGCTCGTTTAGAGAACCTTTTAATGATATGCTAATTTTTTGAGAGTTTTCATGCCAAAATCATCAGTATTAAAACAATAAAAGACCTGAAATATTTCAGTTGGTGTGCAATGAATCTAAAATATATGAAATTTTAATTTTATCATTACATTATGGAAAATAATGAACTTTTATCACAATATGCTAATTTTTTGAGAAGGACCTGTATAATAATGTACCTCAAACTGAGGAGCATTACTGAGAAACGTCCTGCTCAAGTTTCAGGTTGAATAACCAGTCTTCCCAGTGTTTCATCGATTCGGACTCAACGTAATTGTTACTGTCTTTACAGTGTCTACATTCACTGAGCTTTAGGAACAGGAAGCCTCCGGATGGAGCTGGGGTTTATTGTAATGGACATTTAGCTTCCGAAATATACCAATTATCTGTTTGTAAATATACAGGATGCACGCACAGCTTGCAGAAAACCAGGGAGAGATAGTGTTTAGGTATAGAAAATTACATGGATACGGTAATGGCTGTGTGGATTAATTCTTTTTTGCTTTTTCTCTGTAGGGAAATGCTCAGCGGCACAGACTGACAGTGATAAAATCTTCAGTGAGATGTTACAGGCGGTAGAGCGATGGCATGCTGAGATAAGCCAGCTCATACAGGCCAATCTACAGGCCTCCATGGCTCAGGTGCATACACATTACATTAAGATGTGAATGAATTCAAATCAATGATGAATTCATTTAATCCATTTTAACCCCCCCAGCTGCTTAATGGGGAACTGTGGTGTTTTGTTTTTAAGTTTAATTTAAGTGTTGACATGGAAAAAAGACATACAGTCATGGTCAGAATTATTGGCACCCTTGGTAAATATGAACAAAGAAGAAAAGAAATGTATCTGAACAAGAAGTCCAGGACCTCCAGCAGAAAAATAGGCCCACAAAATTAAATATCTAGCTGTACAGGTCCTTCTCAAAAAATTAGCATATTGTGATAAAAGTTCATTATTTTCCATAATGTAATGATAAAAAATAAACTTTTATATATTTAAGATTCATTGCACACCAACTGAAATATTTCAGGTCTTTTATTGTTTTAATACTGATGAATTCGGCATACAGCTCATGAAAACTAAAAATCTCAAAAAATTTGCATATCATGAAAAGGTTCTCTAAACGAGCTATTAACCTAATCATCTGCATCAACTAATTAACTCTAAACACCTGCAAAAGATTCCTGAGGCTTTTAAAAACTCCCAGCCTGGTTCATTACTCAAAACCTTAATCATGGGTAAGACTGCCGACCTGACTGCTGTCCAGAAGGCCATCATTGACATCCTCAAGCGAGAGGGTAAGACACAGAAAGACATTTCTGAATGAATAGGCTGTTCCCAGAGTGCTGTATCAAGGCACCTCAGTGGGAAGTCTGTGGGAAGGAAAAAGTGTGGCAAAAAACGCTGCACAACGAGAAGAGGTGACCGGACCCTGAGGAAGATTGTGGAGCAGGACCGATTCCAGACCTTGGGGGACCTGCGGAAGCAGTGGACTGAGTCTGGAGTAGAAACATCCAGAGCCACCGTGCACAGGCGTGTGCAGGAAATGGGCTACAGGTGCCGCATTCCCCAGGTCAAGCCACTTTTGAACCAGAAACAGCGGCAGAAGCGCCTGACCTGGGCTACAGAGAAGCAGCACTGGACTGTTGCTCAGTGTTCCAAAATACTTTTTTCGGATGAAAGCAAATTTTGCATGTCATTCGGAAATCAGGGTGCCAGAGTCTGAAGGAAGACTGGGGAGAAAGAAATGCCAAAATGCCTGAAGTCCAGTGTCAAGTACCCTCAGTCAGTGATGGTCTGGGGTGCCATGTCAGCTGCTGGTGTTGGTCCACTGTGTTTTATCAAGGGCAGGGTCAATGCAGCTAGCTATCAGGAGATTTTGGAGCACTTCATGCTTCCATCTGCTGAAAAACTTTATGGAGATGAATATTTCGTTTTTCAGCACGACCTGGCACCTGCTCACAGTGCCAAAACCACTGGTAAATGGTTTACTGACCATGGTATTACTGTGCTCAATTGGCCTGCCAACTCTCCTGACCTGAACCCCATAGAGAATCTGTGGGATATTGTGAAGAGAAAGTTGAGAGACGCAAGACCCAACACTCTGGATGAGCTTAAGGCCGCTATCGAAGCATCCTGGGCCTCCATAACACCTCAGCAGTGCCACAGGCTGATTGCCTCCATGCCACGCTGCATTGAAGCAGTCATTTTTGCAAAAGGATTCCCGACCAAGTATTGAGTGCATAACTGAACATAATTATTTGAAGGTTGACTTTTTTGTATTTAAAACACTTTTCTTTTATTGGTCGGATGAAATATGCTAATTTTTCGAGATTGGAATTTTGGGTTTTCATGAGCTGTATGCCAAAATCATCAGTATTAAAACAATAAAAGACCTGAAATATTTCAGTTGGTGTGCAATGAATCTAAAATATATGAAGTAAAATTTTTATCATTACATTATGGAAAATAAACTTTTATCACAATATGCACATTTTTTGAGAAGGACCTGTATTTTTAATTGTGGTCATGGGGTATCTTTTTATCCCTTTTTGCACTAAACCCATCTGGTGGGTTTGCTCCCAAAAAGATCATTTTATTAGTTTCATTTGACCATAGAAGACGGTCCCTTTTAAAGTTCCAGTCGTGTCTGACAAACTGAATATGCTGGAGTTTGTTTTTGGATGAGGGCACTGGATTTTTTCTTGAAACCCTCCCAAACAGCATGTGGTGTTTGAATTATATATATTTTTGGGGCTTTCTGACACCAAGACTCAACTAATTTCTGCAAGTCTCCAGCTGTGATCCTTGGAGAGTCTCAAACCACCCTCCTCACTGTGCATTAAGACTATTGCTGTGTCCCAATTCAGAGTCTGCATCCTTTGAAGGGCACACTGTGGCACAATGAAGACTGTCCCAATTCAATGGCTCCTTCAAATGTGGCCTTTGTTTCCCGTGAAATGAAGGATACAACAGATGGATTATTTGCGCCAAAATTTAATTGCACGCCAGCCACAACAGTATTTTTTTGAGAAAAATTGCAGAATTACACATTTAAACATAAGTATTGGGTTTCAACTGATCAAATATCTAATGGTACCAATGTAACCAACGCTGCGTCACCGCTTTGGGAACGCCTCTGCGTGATTGCGTCGTGAAGCACATGTGTAATCAGTCCAATAGAGAGACGTCATAGACCCGGAAGGTATAAAGCATACCGGCAAACACACGCCCTTAGCTTCTGAGAAAGACTGAAGCAAGACGCTTGCGGGCATGCGGGGAGTATGGCAGGGTGACGCAGCGTCTCGTTCCCTATTCAGGGAACTAAGGTTACAGTCGTAACCGAGACGTTCCCTTTCAAGGGAACTCGCGCTGCGTCACCGCTTTGGGAACGAGAATACCCACGTCCCCATATGACCCGAATGCTCGCCTGTGACATTGTCTAGTGGGCGAGCACCCGAGCCCCGGGAGTAGAGTTGATGTCAAGCTCGTAAAAAGTGACAAAGGTATGATGTGAAGATCATCCTGCCGCATCACAAATTTCTTGCAGGGAGGCTCCTGCCAAAATTGCCTGAGAGGCAGCCATACTCCTGGAGAGTGGGCCCGGACAGCCAAAGGGGAAGGCTGCCCGGCCGCCACCTAAGCAAGTGAATAGCCTCGACTACCCACTTGCTTCTCCTCTGCTTTGAAGCCGGACCCCCTCTCAAGGGTGGCCCAAAAAGACGAACAGTAGTTCTGATTTTCTCCACAGGGCTTCAGCTGTGGACATACGCGTCTAGTGTGCGAACAGGCAAAGCAGATAAGTTCTTCCTGGTCTGACGTCTGGAGCGTAGGAGGATAGAAGGCCTGAAGTACTACAGGTCTCACAGGATTAGTGAGAACCTAGGAATGTGGCCCGGCCTAGGATGTAGGAAGGCCTTAGCCACACCGGGGCGCAATTCCAAACACGAGGGTGCCCCAGAGAGAGCTTGTAACTTCCCCATTCTCTTCGGGGGGATTGCCAAATGATTGTAAAAAGAACGAGAAACTTCTCAGAACTCCTTCAAACGGCTCAAAGGAGCCTCAGAAGGCAAAGGCCTGCACCCTGGTGCGTACAGCAGGTCTTAACCTCCTGCGCCACGGAGGAAACCAGTAACTTGAGGGTGTCGCCCCAGAGACACCCCACTCAAAGGATTGTGGTACGCTACTAAGGCCGCCACATACACCTTTAGTGTCGAGGGAGCTAACCCAGCGGAGAATCTCTCCTGCAGGAATTCCAGCACCGCGCTCGCAGGGCAGTTAACTGGATCCCACAGGAGATCTCTACACCCTCAGGTGAAGAGTCTCCACTTCAACGTACCGTTTCCTCGTGGAGGGAGCTCTAGAGTGTAGGGTGGCCTCACAACCTCGGTTGAGAGACCATAACTTATGAGCTGGGCCCCCTCAGAGGCCAACCCCACAGTTTCCACAGCTCTGGGTGAGGGTGCAGGATGGCACCGCCCACCTGAGAGAGAAAGTCCCTCCCAAACGGAATCTCCAGGGGAGAGCCGTCAAGGAGCGACACAATGTCTGAGAACCAGACTCGGGATGGCCAGAACGGAGCTACTAACAGAAGAAGGGCCCCGTCCCGACGCACTCTCTCTAGAACTCCCGGAAGCAGAGCAATCGGGGGAAATGTGTACAGGGGCAGCCTTGGCCACTCCTGTACCGTAATGTCCAGTCCAGGAGGAGCTGGAGGCGCTAGGGAGGACCACAGCTGACAATAAGTGTTCTTGTGTGTGGCAAACGGGTCCACTTGGGCCCTGCCAAGTTCTCCCAAAAAAGTCTCCACTCCCCAAACGTCTGCTTCCACAAAAGGGCCCTGGGTCGAGCGACCACTCATGGTCGCCCCCCCCCCAGCCCGTCAGGGAGACATCCATGATCAGAGACGCACGCTGACATGGTGCCCCCAGGGACGGGCCTTGGGCTGAAACCAAGGACCTTTCCACATAACCAAGGTGCGGGATCACGGCCGCATTGCCCTGACTACGTGAGAAAGGGTTCCTCGGGAAATCCCTTGGTCTTAGGCCACCACTGTCTCCATTATAAAAGACGGAGAGTGACCAGTCTGGCAGGAAGTGCTTCAACCTGAAGCACCGCCAACATTCCCAGGCGATTATGTGCCACAAATGCCGACAGCCCTGCCATAAGCCCTGAGTTGAGCGACCACTCATGGCCCCCTCAGCCTGTCAGGAGGCATCCGTGATCAGAGACGCACGCTGACACGGTGCCCCCAGGGACAGGCCTTGGGCTAGACCAAAGGGAAGCACCCGGCATTGGCACGCTTCTCCCCGGCGAACCTCAGGTACTGCCTGTGCTGAGGAAGGATGGAGACATGAAACTATGCATCTTTAGATCTATTGAGACAAACCAGTCCTCGGACCTGATCTGAGACAGGATGTGTTTGAGCGTAAGCATCCTGAGGATGTGCAGATCTAAAAATAGGACGCAGCTCCCCATCCTTCTTCGGCATACTGAAGTACTGGCTATGAAAGCCTGACTCCCTGGTAGAGGACCCACTCAAAGCCTCTTCGCAGCAGAGTCTGCACTTCCTGAGTCACCACCAGAGCCTGCTCGGGGTCCCCCACAGTGGAGAAGACCCCGTACAACCGAGAGGACGACATTCGAACTGGATGACGTACCCAAATTTAATACATTGCAGGACCCACCGAGATAATGCGGCAGATTCTCACTCCGACACAAAATCTGCTAAGAGTACCAGCCCCTCAGGACTGGCCTCTGATGTACTCTGCACTGCGAGTGCAGCGCCCTGAAGCGGCAAACCGGCAGGGAACAACTGACTCAACAGCGCGATTTACCTCCGAGGAGGGCGCAAGCCATCCTAGGATGACCCGCGAGGGCCCTCCACGCCCCGGCACTCGGGCGGGGTTGGTGGATTGACCCTCTAAGGGTACCAGCCCCTCAGGACTGGCCCCCGATATGCTCTGTACTGCGAGTGCAGTGCCCTGAAGAGGCGAACCGGCAGGGAACAACTGACTCAACAGCGTGGTTTCCCTCCGAGGAGGGAGCAAGCCATCCTAGGATGACCCGCGAGGGCCCTCCACGCCCCGGCACTTGGGCGGGGTTGGTGGATTGCCCTCTGGGGTACCAGCCCCTCAGGACTGGCCCTGACATGCTCTGCACTGCAGTGCAGCGCCTGTAGCGGCGAACCGGCAGGGAACAACTGACTCAGCACCGCGGTTTCCCTCCAAGGGCCCTCGGGCAGGGGTTGGTGGATTGACTCTGTGAGGGTGCCGAGGACAGACGGGCACCATATGAAGAGGTGAACACCGCCTGACCCCGGGGGGGGAAACCCTCACAGCCCTGGGCACTAAGGCGTCAGGGCTCAGACGCAGCCCTCCTCAACGCTAGAGGGCGCCGCCCACCACCCCACTCTTACTGAGGAGGAGTGCGAGTGGCGGCGCTCTGATTCGCTGCGCCCGGTGTGAGGAGCTCGTGACCGGTGTGCTTTTACTGTTCCAGAGCTTACATCGGGCAGCTTAAAATGCCGCACGAAAGCCATAGTGTACACTGAGCCACTGAGTACACCTTGTAGCATTATTTATATAGTATGTATATCCTTATAATATATATACAATATTAATGCAGCTCTAAATGACTAAGAGCAAAGGTGGGGCTTTACATCTCGAAGTGTGCTTTTGGAATTAAACACAGTGAAAATATGGCTGTTTCCACGATCTCAACACCTCAGTGTGGGGATCTGTGAAAAACAGCAAGCCCCGTGGAGGCTGATCAGGGAATTGACAGAAAGCACTTCTAAGCCTGCTTTTAACTGAGGCGCGCTTCTGATCTGGCCTTAAATATTCTTCTTTTTCTTTAAGGTATATATATATATATATATATATATATATATATATATATATATATATATATATATATATATATATATTTTTTTTTTTTTTTTTTTTTTGGCCACATCTCTGCTCAGACCTCCATGAGCTCCTCACTAGCAGGTGTTAGAAGTGGCGAGTCTTCAACCCTGCAACAATGCTACAGACATTCACCTCCTCAGAGCTGAACAGCTGCAACACCGAGGCCGCGCCCGGACGGGAGAAACCGCAGCGCGGGCTCCCGAACCCAGAGAAGCAGCACTGGGCTTGCCAGGTGAAGGCAGAGAAAGGGCTGGCCCGTCCAAGTATAGGTCTCTGCGGAACAAAAGGGCGTCTCCCCATTTGGGGCGTTTTTAGACTGAGATGGGTGTTTTTTAAACATCCAATCAAAAAAGTATGGAAGCCCTGAAAGCCCATACATCGTATTTTTGTATTTCTGTCTCGCGATCTAATAGTTCTGTCTCATGATCTAACTATTGCCATGGCAAAGAGGACACGACTTCAAATGCCTGCCTCTTCAAATAATGCCCTATTTAAGGTATAGGGGGCGATTTCGTATTTAGCCTATGTGTAAACCTACGGAAACATTTTACGTATACAATTTCTTTAAGAATTCTTAGCCTTGAGGAAATTTTTGACAGGTGATGATTGTAGTCCAACCTCACATCAGTTACTGATTAAAGTTAGTGATGAGAACTACATTGCAGTATTGTTGTAATTATGCATAAGCACAGACAAGGCTACAAACTATATTATATAAAACTACAAACATGATCTTAAGTATATCATAAACCATTTTGCAGTCATGCCATTATCTGCAGTATAAGTACTAGACCGCTGTTGCGATTCAAAATATGCAAATATTACAGAACATGGCACACAATAAGCATTTTATATTAGGCAAATATATGACAATTTTGTGTTTTGTGTAAACCTTCATGAAAGCTATTAATGTGTCATAACTTCTCTAACAGATCAGCATCATTCATGTCCAATACCTTCCGCAAACCAATTAAGGGTCACATTTAAAATGGGTGTATTACTTATTTTTAATTAACTTTATTATTGTGTATTAGTTTTTTTTTTTTTTAAATATATCAACATGGCAAATATAGAAGCACATCTTATCGTTTTTACAGAATGAGCTTGCGCTACTAATATTTGTTAATTAAATTTTAAACTGTATATCTGCATGTACATTCACAAGAACCATTACTCCATTTACATTTTGTTTTATTTGTAATATTACTGTGTTATACCTTGTTTTTTTTTATTGTGTAATAAAAATACACCATGTATATCTTCACTCGGTTTGTGCTTTACTCCTGTACTGGCAGCCCATAACCAAGACACATTCCTTGTGTGTGTAAAAACACTTGGCAATAAAGGTCTTTCTTGATTCTGAATATTTCAGTCATCGTCTAAAATGCATAAATATAACGTGAACCATATGTCCACAACACTAGAACAAAAAATACAAATTATTTAAAGTGCAATATTCTCCAAAAAGAGTAATAAAAACAGAAACCAAAAAGAGGAATC
The DNA here is from genome assembly GCA_023029165.1 of Gobiocypris rarus. Taxonomy (NCBI): domain Eukaryota; kingdom Metazoa; phylum Chordata; class Actinopteri; order Cypriniformes; family Gobionidae; genus Gobiocypris; species Gobiocypris rarus. Next base: position 32,382,221 of record CM040916.1, on the reverse strand, counting down.
TAATTTAAAATATTAGATGTTTCCACCAGCCTCATAAAAACAATCACTACCACAGTATCCCTCAAAGTCACCAGAGGAGTAAAACCCCTGTAGCACGCCTCTTTGTCCTCTCCCTCTGTAGCCTGCTCCATGATCCTTGTACAGAGCATCACACTGGAGGCATCTGGATATTGTTTAGGGAATTCTGTACAGGGTTCTGAAGTTCTCACTAAATGCCTTCCAGTTCACCACACCTGATAAATGTATAAAAAAGACAACCATATTCACAAACAAAAGAACTAGCAGGGGAAGCTGCAGATAAAAAAAATAAAATAAATAAAAAACAAATCGATATATCTTGTTTAAATAATCATCTTGCACTTTAAAGGTTGAGTAAAATGGCAGATACATACTTGTTGTATGTCCTGGGGTGTCACTGGTTGCAACTACAGGGAAGAGACAATATAGAAGATCAGCAAGTCAAAAAGCAACATTTATTATCAATAATAGAGCAATACTAGGAAACAATACCAGTCTCTTGTCAGCACTGATTCGCATCCTTTTTCTTTGCTTAAGTGACCTAAATTATTTAATGACATGAAAATACATATAAAAAATACAGTATATCAGGACTGACTGGATGCAGGTAAGAAATTAAAAATGACACCAATTGTTGACGTCCTTGTATAAATTTTCACAAACTAATAACAGGGAAAAATGTATACCTTGGTGGGTACATCTCCAGCAAAAGGACAGACCACCACCTCCTAATACTTGACATGTCAGTCTATTGTTTGGAAAAGCACAAGTTTATCAAAAATTCTAAAACTTTCAAAAATGTATTTTTGCGATTGGCAAACCCACCTCTGAGAAGTCAAAAGTTCCCCCCAAGATGATATAGAGAGCATACTGTAACATGAATGAAGTATTAATCAGTACACGTGTTGGATAAATTCTGAAATGAGAGCTACAGAACCAATAGCAATTGCTCCTACCATTAGCGTGAAGACTCCACAGCTACAAGACATCTCTTGTCGAGGAACATCCTAAACATAGGTATACATGTTTATACATGAAAATGTATGAAATAAGAGTTTGCCACACAACACAACAATCTGAAATAATTTATTCCAAAGCCTTCACTAAAGACAAAGGTAAAAGGTAAAAACTTTTTCTTTAGTGCAAAATACAACATACCTCAAGGTCCTCAGAGGAGAATTCGGTCCATGGGCCAGGACAAAGACTGAGCAATTTCTCTGTCAATATTGAAAGAAAAATAGTAAACAGCCAAACAGTAAACTGGGTTTTAAAGAACTACACCACAGAACTATATTTCATGGGCAAGGAAACTTAAAACTAGAAAATAAAAGGCAGGGTTTAACTGGAACTGTCCCACCTTTATTGTTCTCATGGCTTTCTTCTCATTGCAAAGATGCACTAAATTTGGATCAATACATTTTGTTATTGCAAATAAAGTTTGTTTCTCAAATTGTCCAGGAGGAGAACAAAGTCAATGGAAATAGAAAAAAGAACTGTACAGAAGAAAAGAACATAACTGAACACAAAACCAGGATGAACCATAGAATGTAACATTTTTAGACAATGCACTAAGCAAAACCTGTATATGGCAATGTAAGTGCCATCACAGAAACCTGGAATTCTCAGAGAATTGAGAAAATACAATTCTCTCAATTTTGGCTTCATGATCTGAAAAATGCCACCATGTTTTAAATTGTTAGAAAATGCAAGTATCAAGAAATAACATGCAAAAAGTAGCTGATTTCACTTTGTTTCGACAACCGGTATGTTAAAGTAATACAACATTTAAGCAGACTCACACAGAGCATCCAGTGTCCTGGCACAAAAGATGGAAAGACCACAGCATCTGTGTTCCTAATTTCAGGCTTCATGTATTTTGAAAATATATTAGACAGAATAACAGTTTGAATGTATGCCACTTTAAATTCCAGACTTGCTAACAAATTTAAGCCATACATACAGGTAAGCCGTCCATGGGATTGGCACAAATAGGTGGCAGCCATGTCACAATGACATGGCTGTCAACTGGATAGATGTCCACATTCTGAAAACAAAAGGGAAAATGTTCATTTGAGTATTTGATCAAAATGTATTTATTATTATTATTATTTATTTCTGCTCTTAAGACTTTGAGGTTAAAATTTTGATGAGTTGGATGCAGCAAAGTTGTGGCCTGGGTTAAATGAGTGGCCGGTTGCAAAGTTGTGGCCTGGGTTGAATGAGTTGCCAGTTGTTGAGCTGCAGTTAAAGCAGATATGGGGTGGGTTTTGCATAAATGTGCTTTTAGAGAAGCTTTATTTATGTAGGTCTGCGGGCAGTGACAGCAATGAAAATGTTTGGCCTTCTGACCACAGCCAAGGCCACAGCTGTATATAACAATCTAAAACAATAGATAACAAAAATTGTCACAGTACACATTTTAAAATATATAGACATTTTTTAAGTGGTGTTTACATACCTCCATATTCCACAGCTCTTATTTTATGTCCAGCAATGTGTGTCATTATGTGATCATACTGCCTTGGTGTGCATACGTGAGAGGTGCAAAAAGGACAAGTGAATAAATTTGCATCTGCATTGCAGCGCTGTGGTTGAGGATTTTGACCTCTCCGCTGAATTGTTATGTGCTGAACAGGCACAAAAAGAAAATATTCACACATTTGTTTAAGACAAGTTTGCACTATATATGTATTGTAAATGATGTAGTCATTTAATACTTTAAAGGGATAGTTAACCCAAAAAGGGAAATTCTGTCATCACTTACTCACCTTTAAGTTGTTTCAGACCTGTATGAGTTTCTTTGTTCTGCTGAACACAAAAGATGATATTTCGAAGAATGTTTGTAACCAAGCAGATAGAGCAACCATTCCCTACCATAGTATTTTCCCCTACCATAGTATTTTCCCTACTATGGTAGTCAATGGTTGCTCTATCTGCTTGGTTACAAACATTCTCCAAAATACCTTCTTTTGTGTTCAGCAGAACAAAGAAACTCATACAGGTCTGAAACAACTTGAGAGTAAATGATGACAGAATTTTCATTTTGGGTGAACTATCCCTTTAAGCCATACTTTAAACTATCCTTATAAAAATAAAAATTGGTTTTACTATACGAATAAAACCAACAAGCCATGGTTATCGTAGTTATTCCAACAATTAACGCTACAAAACCATTGTATTTATGTAAATCGTAATCAATATGCAAAACCAAAAAAAAATATATATAATAATAATAAATATATATATATATGTGTGTGTGTGTGTGTGTGTGTGTGTGTGTGTGACTTATCTACTGGTTTCAAGGTTAACGTGACAAACATTCATCAAATAGTACAGCGAACGTTGCCTAATAATGCAAAAATGCACACAAACATTTGTAACAGCTGAATGGAACCAGGAGAGTAGAAGACACTTTATTAATTATTAAAATACAATACAACCTCATAAAACACCCCCTTTTTATCAGTCGGCGCACAGGCGCAGTCACACATAGTGTGCGTTTCAATCAGCTCCCTAGTTCAGTAGTCAGAGCACTGAACAGGACATAAATCACAAAACATTAAACGAATAAGTAATTTACAACAATCCACTTACATCCATTAGCACTTCATCTCTCAGTAGCAATATCCTCTTCTCCGCATGGCATGGCTAGCGTTACTGGGAATTGCACATTCGACTTTAGCCAATCAGGTAAAGAGTTTGAAAAACGCCTATTTTAATATGAAAACGCCCAGAATTGAGAAACGCCCTTTTTGTTCCGCAGAGACCTCATACTCGGCCCGTCTCTAACCCCTCTGACAAGTCCGTTTGCGAACCCCGCGACAAAAACTACCGCCGCGCCTCAGCAACAGCAGAGTCTAAGCCGCGGAGAACGCGCCACAGAGAACGCGAGCCGCGCCGCCCTCCTCGAAGAGCGTTCGCGGGATCGCAGCACTCTCAGAGGCAAAACCTCACAATGCTCGCAGCCGACCCCCTCGAGAGCCGACTGCGCGTGCTGTTCTCCTATCAAACACCGCACATCAAATGTGTATCCCCACTCGAGAAGCAAACGAGAGCAGGGACAACACACTTTCAGTAACGCTGTTTCTCCCCACAGTGTCTCTCTTTTAGTGTGTCAGTAAGTGTTGCAAACTTGTTATAAGAAAACAAACAAACAAAGTCTGAACTCAGACACAAACACAGAGCTGACAATGACAATGACTACGTTTACATGGACAGCAGTAATCTAATTATTGACCTTATTCTGAATAAGACAATAATCTGATTAAGGTGTTTACATGAGTTGCTTTTACAGTAATCCGTTCATGTTCACATTTTACATGTTATAGAACATAAATCGATTAAGAGCACACGCGTCATTACGTCTCCATGCCACGCCGTCCGACGTTCCCTCAAGAATTTCACGCAGTTCGTCTTTGTTATGGTACCACATACAGTTTTGGGTTTTTCATTTTTAATTTTACGAGGGTTTCAAAGGCAGTAAATTGTCCATGCTATACGTGCAAATAGACGACGGCGGATACAAATTCTCCAGCAACAGGCTGTGCAGCTGTGCTTTCAGTCGGCAGCATGTCATTCTTGCCACCACGACCAACTCGGAGGTACTGGATGAGAGTACGAACTAAGGACTGGTGGGAGAGAGTTGTTTTAATGGAATTTGATGACGCTGAATGGAAAGAGAATTTTCGCATGTCCCGGAGAACATTTGTAAAAATATGTTCCGTGATGGAGATTGTCATGAGTCCACAGGCGGTCACTGTGCGTGCGCCTGTTCCCTTGGAGATGCGGGTCCAAAAAATCCAAACGACGTTAATAGTTAGATTAAGGTGTGTACATGTCTACAATGCACTTCGATAATGCGACTAAAATAGGGATACTCCACATGTCTTAATTCGATTTTTGTTTAATTCGAGTATGGCTTTAATCGGATTAAGGTAATTAGAAATCGCTGTTTACATGGTAGTTTCTTAATCAGAGTATGGTCTTAATCAGATTAATATCGGAGTATTGTTGTCCATGTAAACGTACTGAATGTTACACAGAGCGCTTGCTGAAGGCAACAGAAGCTAAGGGCGTGTGTTTGCCGGTATGCTTTATACCTTCCGGGTCTATGACGTCACCCGCCTAAACGTTCCGTCTCTCTATTGGACTGATTACACATGTGCTTCACGACGCAATCACGCAGAGGCGTTCCCAAAGCGGTGACGCAGCGCGAGTTCCCTTGAAAGGGAACTTCAGTTCAATTGTTGACATATCTTACTAAGATGCGAAAATATTTATACTCTGTATTATATACAGCAATGAACCATGGTGAACATATTTAGACAGTTTGTGAGCACTGTTTTGTTTTCAGACAGTTTAATATAACTTTCAAAAAAGTCTAGTATAAACGTTACTGTCACTTTTAAACGGCAAGAAAAAGTTTTCAGAGAATAAAAAGACTAAGTTTCTCTCCTTTCTTGCCTATACATGCTTTCCAATATTGTATATGTTTGCTTGTATCTGAGTTTTTCTCATTATATAGTCTCCTTTATCTTCTTCACTGGGGTTGTAAGGCAATATTCTTAATGCAGTACATTAGCTGTTTACATATATTTATTGTGAAAGTTGCTTATAAAAATTATTTGTCATTGAAAAATGTTCTTCTTCAGGTTTATACATCCAGCTGTATAGCCAATTTATGTTTGGAAACAACATGTTGTAGGCCTATTTATGATGTCACACTTACTTATTTAACAGTTTAAATGTTTTTTCATACATAAAAATATATAGATGGATTTTAGGAATGGGATCCCTTATAAAAGGTTCGTCATATTTGGAGGTCCTTGACATCAAAGTTTGAATAACCATGGGCTAACATTTAACAATGTTCAGTCTAAACTCTGTGGCCTTTGAAGTCTACGGCCCTTGAAGAATGCAGCCTTTGAACTGGCACACAGCCTATATAGACACATGTCCTCTTCCAGGCAGTTTTGTAACATCTATAGTTGTAGTAGAACTTCTAAATTTTTGCCCTGATGATGGAAATAGGTTTTTTTGGATGATTAAGGGAATTTGTATACTAATATAAACAAGTCACAGCTGGACAATTACATGCTCCTAGTCACCCTGGTGTGCTAAAATGGGCATATAGTTCAGAGATATTTTACTCATAAGAAATTCTAGGGTGCCACTAATTGTGGCCAACGTGTTTTGAAGAGAAAACTTTTTTTAATAATGTGACCCATCCCCACCCCCACCACCACCACCACCACCACCACCAATAATTCTAACAATGACTGTAACTGATATGTTCCACACATAATGTACTTGTAGAGCTGTTACAGTTGCTGTTCCCCGCTCTCAGACTGTAACAGCTTTAATGTACTAACAGGCTCAGGGTTACATAGAGAGACTTGAACAAGAGATCATGGAGCTTCAGAAGAGAGATGCTGAACTACGTCAAATACTTGACACTGAGGACAACATTCACTTCCTTCAGGTAAAGAACAGCCACTCAAATTTAACTAGTTTTCTTTTTTATCATTCTGGATTTCTGCCATTAAAAAAGTTTAAATCAGTGGACTAGCCTGACTGGAAATTTAACTGGCAGCTACTTATAATCACAGATTTTAAGTGTCTTCATTATTTGTGCAGAATTTTCCAACACTATCAGTTGCACCGGAGCCCATGGTGCCCAAAGTGCTGATAAACCCAGAGTTTTCCTTCAGTGAGATCACCAAGACCGTCTCTGACATGAAAGAACACCTGGACGACATCTGCAAAAAAGAGCTGGGAAACATCTCCAAACGAGGTAGCCATGAAGAGTATAACATTTAACCACTGAGAGACTAAGGAAAAGACATGAGATCTCTAATGCACAAAATAATAGTAACTATTAAGTAGAGCTGGAAAGCATTGCTCTGCATCAGACACAGACCGCAAACAAAGTCTAATCAGCTCTGCACCACTTATGGATGTAAATGCAAACAATGACACACACTACATACACGTGTCATACACATTGTTCAAATGTTTGTGGTTGGTAAGATTTTTTAAATTTCTCCTATGCTCAAAAATACTGTGAAAACTGTAATAGTATATTATTATATCATTGAAATGTTTTTTTTATTTTAATTGGCAAAAACTAGTGCTGACAGACGGTCTCTCTGTCCAGTGTGAATTAGCCCTTAAAATGTAATTCTCCTTCAGAAATCATTTTTATTTGCTAATTTGGTGCTAAAGAAACATCTGTACATTTTTAAAGATTTTTTGATGAATAGAAAGTTTAAAAGAACTGCATTCATTTTAAATGGAAATTGTATAACATTATAAAATATATTACTCTCACTTTTGATCAGTTTAAATAAGAATGTGAATTTGAATTAAGAATTTCCATTATGAATTTGATGCATCTTTATAAAATATACTATATTAATAAAATACTTTTTTTTTAAAAGTCAACTCGACTTTTGATCGTAGTGTACATGATGCTATATTTAATCTACTATTCATTTATGCATGATTGATTTTTCAGTGAGTGATACTTCAGTCTATATCCTGATTCCGAGGTCTGGAGGACGTTTGAATGGTAAGGGGTTCTACATTACTGTTTATTTAGAAATAAGAAGGCTATGTTACAGCACACCTCTGCTCATTTATGTACCACTTGCACTATATTTTCAGCTGCAATAAGAACTGACTTTCCAGAGCCTAAATCAAGACTAGATTTCATCAGATGTGAGTATATAGAAAATTAACAATTTACAGATACATTTCATTCTTTCAAATGCTGAATGAAAATTCTTTATTTCAGATTCTTGTAAACTTACATTTGATCTCAACACTGCCTATAAAGAGCTAGTCCTTTCAGACGGGAATCATCGGGTAATCCGGAAGCGAACAACCCAGTTCTACCCAGATCACCCGGAGCGGTTCGATGGGTTTTGCCAGATCCTGTGCAAGGAGCCGCTCAGTGGATTACGGCATTACTGGGAGGCAGAGTGGAGCGGTGAATTTTCCATTGGAGTTGCTTACAAAAGCATCAGCCGTAAAGGTAAGAACTCGAACAGTCTTCTGGGATACAACGATAAATCCTGGAGCCTCCTGTGCTCAGACTCTGGATACTCGGCATGGCACAATAAGATGGATAAAGATCTGCCTGGAGCAGCTCGTGCCACGCGGCTGGGTGTGTACCTGGATTACGCTGGGGGATCTGTATCCTTTTATACTGTGTCTGAGACAATGGACCTCATCCATAGATTTCAGGCCAAGTTCTCTGAACCGCTGTATGCTGGGTTTGGTGTTGGATCATCTGTAACCCTGTGCGTGCAGGAGAAGAACTACCGAACATACCGCTAAAGCAGGGGTCTCAAACTCAATTTTCCTGGGGGCCGTTGGAGGTAGAGTCTGGGTCAGGCTGGGCCGCATCACCAATTCCTAGTGGAGAGAGCCGGTGGTTGAAGTTTTGAAAACATTCCTAAACCGCCCTCATATAGTTATTTTTTTCTTCTCTTCTTCATTAAAATAAAAGATGTTCATCAATTATTGTATATTAAGAGCATGGACACATTTATGTGTATTTTGTTTTGTGATTTCACAGGAAAGATTAATCTCTCTCCGCAACGGCATTAAGCGATAGACTGACGCGCTCGTCTGTGTGTGAAGACTGCACGAGCCAAGAGAACGTAAACCCCGCCTACTTTGATTTGATTGGCCATCTCAATCATTTTGACATTGACGAGCACTGTTAGACCACATTTGTTTCAACTGTCTGATCAGCCTCACATTCTGTTCCTGTCAATCACGCGGTGTCAACCAATTATACTGCACGAGGGAGGGCCGAGCCAACTCTCTCACACACTCACAAACACACACACACACAAAGTGAGGCAGCTTTCGTTTCTGAAAATAAAAGTGTGGCAAACGCGTCACACGCAACGACTCAGCAAAAGGTGCGTTTCAGAACAATGCGCGGGCCGCACTAACACTAAACTTTGATGTCAAGTAGGTGGCCACAAAATATAGGGCCGTGAGTTTGAGACCCCTGCGCTAAAGGGTTCTGAGCTGACCTTTGACCCAGAGATCATGTTTTCAGGACACATTTTACATTTAAAAAAAGAATGATGTAATTTGCATAATTCAAAAGTCTACTATTAGGATGCTTTGCATTGTGACTGTTTTCTATTACAGTAATTAGAATCATAAATACAAAGTGTTTTTCCATTTTGATTTGGCTGTAAATATTACAAAAAAAAAGTGCAATTCAAGACTTGAGATGCAAACGCCTCTAAGTCTGTCTGATGTTTTTCTTTAAAATTAGCATTTTTGTCAGGCTCCTATGTATAGGTTTCTACCTAAGTACTGGTACTTCTGAATGGGCTGAGGCTGGGATTTAGCGGGTTTGAAGTTAAAGTATTTGATGAACGTATACTATGTGTAGCGTTTACTCGGTACTCTTTTGAAAGAAGTGTAATTTCTAAACCTGTAGCCATTTACACATAATTTACATTCTGCAATATTTGGGTTCCAATAAGACAGAAGATCTGGCTACATCAAGAGAAAATTGTGTATTTGTGTGATTATGTGCACAAGACAAATACAACTAAAATAAAAGTCTTCTCATCATTATTGTTTATTTGAATGGTTTCTAAGAGTTTTTCAGTCATTGCACCCTTCGCCAAGTAAACAGAAATATGTACAGATGAGAGGAAAGAAACATTTGAATGCAAATCCAGCTTCCCCTAAAATCAACTGTACCTCTCAAGATTTAAGACATGGCTACACTTGTTTCGTTAATCCCTAAATGTTAGACCCTCCTTTGTCTTTATTCTTACATCTAGAATGACATTCTCAATAGATGAATAACCATCAACCTTGTCATGTAAAACAGGACAAACTTAATCTGCTGAACAGTATACAGTTAACTCACAGAGGACAAGTACCAGTGTATCTGGAGCCCTGATTTCCAAAGGAGTGTCTGTATTACCAACAGAGGGCACCAATTATCGAGAATTTTTTTGCGCTCACCCCAACAAACAGAAAATCTGAAATAGGCCTATAAACAGATGACTGTATGTCCACATCCATAACGCCCCAATAGCATGTGTGACTGAATAGAGATCATTCTCCACTTTTGTAGCAAAAGAAAAGAAATCAGTCTGTCAGACAGAACCAGTTTAATTAGATCTGATTTTTTTTATATATATATATATATATATATATATATATATATACACACATATAATTTAAAATAAGACAAAAAGTAATTGTTTAATGTAATTTGGAATGTTTGTTAGATGCTTCACAGTTCAAATTATGATATTGTAACTGTAAGCGGTTACTTAAATATTAACATCCTTAGATCAAGAATTTAGCTCTAATTCTATTTGTGCATTCAATCCAAAGTTTGTTGCCATTTGTATTGTAGAATTCTGTGATGTCCTTCGTTGGTTTATCCTCTGTCTGACCTTCTCTCTGTCTCTGTATTCAGCATATCCTGCCCTTGTCTATCCTATTTCAACCCTAACACCCATTATATGTGAATCCACTGTAAACACACGATAGACAATTGGGAGGTCAACATGGAAACACTGACACTCCACTCGAAAAACACAGCCAATAGTTGGTTTAACACAGTAATAGTAAGTAAACCAGTTTATTAAAAACCATTAATTTTCTCTTCAAGATTTCCTCAGCTAAATCAGGCTAATAATTTAGTTTAAAAATAAAGCAAGCCACTGTTGTAATGTTGAGGACATAATTGATCTACCCACTAGTAGGAGTATCACAGCCATGCTGCTTGCGTGGCGCATAGACACCCAACCTAAGGTGTTTGCTATCATCCAGGGAATTTGGTTCTTAAAGCGATAGTGCACCCTAAAGGTTTGAAACATCATGAGGATGATTAAACGATGACAGATTATTAATCTTTAAGTAAACTATCCCTTTAATTATGCCATACACAAGATGAGCCAGTGAGAGGTTTTACTAAATAAAAAGCTGCCTCTTTTGTTATAGCTTTGAAAAGGCTTTGCGTGATGTCAGGCTTAAATAACTTAGGTCATCCATGACTAACAGAATCTAGCTATGTATTCCATTGAACCAGAAGCAGCATACTGACATCATACTGTACCTTAAAACAAAATACACACACAGACACACATAATATCCTCCACCAAATACACTTAGACAGCACAATCGTTCAGCTGGAGTTCAAAGGGTCTAATGGCAGAGTAGTGTCCATGTTTTACAGCTACAGCACTCGCTGTCCATTAATGATGACATCATCAAACTCCTCCTGTAACAGATTATAACAGAAATTATAAGTACATAATCATACTAAGCATTCTGTTAGTGTGTGTGTGGATTTGGCTCTAACCTCCTCACTCTCTCTGTACTCCTCCTCTTCCTCATCATCCTGTGTGTATGTGGCCCCATAGGAACTAAGTAGGGCCTGCACCTCTTTGTTGGGTCTGTAAAGGGCGCAGTAGTACGGGGTGTGGCCGGCATAAGAGCGCTGATTCACCAATGCGCCAGCACACAATAATAACTCCACTACCGCTGACCTTTGACCTTCCACCGCCCAATGCAATGGAGACCGACCTGACCCCAAATCCTACAAAGACAGAGTTAATGATTAAAAAAAACACAAAAACTGCTTTGAACAATGAAATACAATATTAAAGAAGATGATTATATTCTTTTACAAAAAAAATAAAGTTATTTAATTTGAATGGTAATTACTCACTCGTTGATTGGCATCTGCTCCTGCTTCTAGCAGCATTTTCATGATGTCACAATTGCCCCTATGTACAGCCAGGTGCAGTGCACTAACACCTTAAAGAGACAGATGAAAGGAGAAAGGGATAGTATGGATGGATGTAAAAGACAGAGATGTATACTGATAAAATGAATGAGATTAAATATTAATCTGTGTTTGTTTGAGTTTGTAGTGTACCTGCATAATTGGTGATGCTTAGGTGCTCCGGTGGGGTTCGTGAGCAGCTGGTGAGCTCTCTCACACACTCTGTGCGAAGCTCTCGGACAGCCAGGTGTAAAGGTGTGTTGCCGCCCCTCTCTTGGATCCCCGCACTGGCTCCACTCCACAGCAGCGCCCGAACACACTCACTCCGGTCTACGATGACTGCTAAATGTAGAGCGGTCTGAGTGACGAGAGGGTGAAAAAAGATACATTGGTGGCACATCAGTGCTGCCATGTACACTTTACTACAAGTAAAGTCCCTTTCAAGAAAAGTCTGTTCACTCAGCGGCCATACTTGCAATGGCTCCGGGCAGCTAATCTCTGCCAGTCTCCTACGCTGTTGACCTAGTGTAAGCCAGCGTTCTGACGTAACACTTCGAAAGCGCTGCACTGTATTTACTATGTCAACAACGTAGGAGACTGGCACAGAGAAGAAGAAATTCTTGAATAAAATTGTTTGTTTGTTTTAAAAAGAAAGTACTCCCATCACTTCATAAAATGAACCAATGGAGTCACGTGGACTATTTTAACAACCTTTCTGGGCCTTGAAAGTGTTACTTATATTGCAGTCTATGGAGGGGTCAGAGAGCTCTCAGATTTCATCAAAAAGATCTTCATTTGTGTTCCGAAGATGAACGAATGTCTAACGGGTTTGGAACGACATGAGGGTGAGTAATTAAAGACAGAATTGACATTTTTTGGGTGAATATATCCTTTTAATGTGCTATTGTTATAAAAACGCAACAGCAGTTTTTTTAATCAGGCGGTTTTGAATGATTTTACGCTTTTATAAATTTGTTAGAATTATTTTTACATGCTATATTCATTACCTATCGGTTTACCAAATATTTTATTGAAATGATTTATTGATGACATGTAGAAATGTTTTGTATGTGAGGGAGTGAAATTGCAAAAAAATAAATAAAACAGTTTGTTCAGTTCAGTGCTATTGTTGTGAAAAACAGAATTTAAAAAATTTTTTATCGGTTCTATATATTGGTTATTGGGCACATAAACATGCAAATAATTGGTTATTTAAGAATCTATATTGTCGATCTTTAAAAAAAAATGTAGGACAGGACTTGATTTTGTCCATCGAGAATGGATTGATCTTTGTCATTTTCTAATTGCTGTGATCTCATGTGTGACCGATTGCTAAAAGGGCGGGATTATTGTCCTGCCCTCACATCATCACAGCAACTCATCAGAGAAGAAATGTTGTGACAGTGACCGGAAGTTAATGGTTTTTCATTAGAATTACATTCCATTAAAAAATTAAGAATTGTCAAGTATGATTTGATGGTGACAGACAGCAAAATGTGATTTATAATTGTTTAACATGTAATATTTTATGCAACAATAAATCATATCACTGGAAGAAAAGTGATTGTTCCTGATCCTTAGGTGCTGCCCTGCCAGAGCAAGATTCCTTTTCTAGAGAGATCTGGCAACACTGGTGTGCGTTTACCTGGCCCAGGTCATTTTGGATGTCCAGGTAAGGAGTCCAGGTCTTTTCCACATCAATTTCTTCAAGTAGGCACTGAACAACATTCCACTGCTCATGAATCAGCGCTAAATGAAGTACCCTGAGAGACAAACATAACATTTACAGTCTAAATCCAATGGCCTGACAAACGTATAGGCAACAGACAACCACATAGACTTACGTGTCACCGTCCTCTGACAGAAAGTTGAGCGTGTTGAAGAGTTCTTCTCTCCGCTGCCGACCCTCCTCGCTGTCAGAGACCGCCAGTCTGTCTGTACCTGCAGGCTCGCTTAGGATCATGGTACCGATCCCGTCGGAGAGAGACCCCACCACCGCATCCTCATTAATCGAGTCCCCGATGGCAGAGTCAAGCCTCTCTCCGCCGCCAATCGACACACAATCCATGGTGCCCCTGTGGTCGGACTCGTCCGAAGGTGGGATGTCAGACACAGATCGATTAGGTGTCCACATCTGCTCGCCCTCTGTGTAAGTGCCGTAGGGACCTTCAAAACCGACCCCGCTTAAGGAGTCTAGCCCGCTGTCACACCAGTCCTCCGGCACAGCGTCCACGGCGCCCGTTTTCTCCATAGTGTAGCTCGATCCAGGCCGTGCATTCTGTCTTCGGGATTCACCGTGAATATCTTGCGTCCCCTCCATTTATATACTAAACATCCGTTAAAATGATGTCAGCTGTAATAAGAGAAACTGCTTTTCTAGACAAACAGCTATCTGATTGCGCCGTTTCGCCTCTATCCAGATGGATTGTTTTAGGGGAACAAGATGTGCTCTTTCAGGACAATTTCCCAAACAACAGCGGCAAGCGCTGTCGCACAAGCCTTAGATTCCCTCCATGTCCGTAGCATTATAAAACTACAGATTGCTCACCGTATGAGCGGCTTACTGTTGCCCAGTTTGTCCAGAAAAGGCCGTGTGGCTGCGTAGGTGTTTTCCTGGGGAATTCCCAAAGCCTCTCTTGTAACCAGACACCATGGGAGAGTGCGCATGCGTAGGGCTCAAGGTGCGCATGGGCAGCACGTACCTAATTAATTGTTAGTTACATTAGTTCCTTTGGGAATTCCACCGCGTTGCGTTTGTTGGGGGAATTTCAGGTGATTATTAATTTGAACTGTCAGTTTCATTAAATCAAGGCACAGAAACGGCGTAGCACTTTGATCCGCATTTTAATATTTTGTTTTGTATTACTTTTCAATAGCTATAGATACAGCTTGGGCGTTTTAGATTAATAATATAACATCTTACATAGACAACAGGGGAGACCAGACAGTTTTTACGCTTTGTGTCTCAAACTTTCATGTTCACATTTTTTGTCTGCAATAAAATTACAGTAGTTTAAAAATGTATAAATTATCCATAAACTGTGTGAATTATTGTCAAGTAGACCGTTGTTGTTACAGACAACGCCAGTAGGCCTACCAGGGTGAGTTAAACGTTAAAAGAGAAAACACGAACATATTAAATTAATATAACCACCCCACATTTTAAGCATTTTAATTCAAAAAGTTAAACAGTAAATATGTCACACTATAATTTAAATAAAATTCAACCCTCGTGATCGGTTCAGCGGCCACATGTAGCAGATGAGAAGCTTTAGGGTATATGCTAGTAAATCTTTTAGATTTTACACAGATCCTTCTTATGCTGTCATCTCAGAAGGATGGTAGGCTACACATATGATAGTGATTGCATCACTGTATAGCTCATTTCTAATTTAAACTGATGGTGTTAAAACTCACCCTGTCTTAACACTTCCCAGCCTCCACAATCTAGATTTACCTTTGTCAATTTTCTCTTCTATAACCTTTTTTTCATGAAAGTTATGAAATTCACAGGGCAGGAACTGGTATTTTAAATATCATACACCAGGTGGCAGTGTAACTGTTAATTTCATATTTGTGCCGCTCTCTCTGGTAAACAAAAAAAAAATCCTCACAAATGACAGGATGATGTCATTGTTCATGTTATTGTGCTCTGTTTTATATATATAAATGAAAAATGATGTTCAATAATATATATATATATATATATATATATATATATATATATATATATATATATATAATATTACTGGGATATAGATAATTTTTCCTTAATAAATATAAAATAGAGCTATATAAACATACATATACTGTATAATGTGATCTCCTGTGTAACAATATGACTGTTACCAACGGCACACAAAAAAAGAAATGGTTCAAGGCAAGGACACTTTTTTGCCCTGTGTTAACATGTCTTAATCATAAGTGCCACTGAGGGAAGGATGATTCAGAGTGACTATGAAGCTAAATGGAAAGAGTGATAAAATGAAAGTCATTGGATAAAACGAAATGTGTTTTGAAGGTCTGTCTCTCTCTCTCTCTCTCTCTCTCTCTCTCTCTCTCTCTCTCTCTCTCTCTCTCTCTCTCTCTCTCTCTCTCTCTCTCTCTCTGTGTGTGTTTTGTGTTGTGAGTAATAAAGATCTCTGCAGAAATAGTAAAACCCTTTGAGAGTAGCCAACGGTCTCCACAATGAAAATTGCTTAAAAAACACAGTAAATAGTGATTAATGAACATCTAAGAAATTGCAGAATGTTTCTTCGAGGTTGAAGGGCAGATTTTTGGGGATGGAAAATATCATATAAAGTATAAAAACAATAGAAGTCAATAGAAAAACAGACATGTGTATGGCATGTGATGATCCCAAAATGTTGCTAGGATGAATGGTATGTTGATGGAATTTGAGGGGATTGCTGACAGAGTTTAAGCAATTCACACACTCACTTGCTTTCTCAGTCTCTGTGTATCTGCATTGCAGTTTTTTTCAGCGGGACAGACTCCTTATGCCTCTGATAAGAAACCCAATCCCATACCCATCAATCTCCTTCAAGAACAGAGAAAGTGTGTGATAAAAAATAGAGACAGAGAGGCGTGATAGGCATGTTTTTACTTTGACTTATTATAACTTGTTCCTCCTGCACCTCGCTGTGCTCTACTGCTCTGTCAATCGCTCAATGCCTGTGGTCTCCTCTCTTTGTACTGTAGGCTGTAAGCTGTGCTTTGCTCTGTTCACTGTGACGTCTTTTGTGCTGTGGTCTGTGTGATGGATGTTTGTAGTCTCTGTCAAGAGCAATTAGGAAATAAGATAGCCCTGCAATTAATTTATGCTGCTTATAGACCTTGATCTCAGTATGGGGCTGTGTGCAACTGATTTAAAATAATTATATAGTTATTATTTTATATTATAATATTTTTTGTAAATACATTTTAATCTTTCATTTATATATATAAACACTTTAAATATAAGTAAACAATATTAACTTGAACCCATGTGTATATATATATATATATATATATATATATATATATATATATATATATATATATATATATATACACATACACACATGGGTTCAAGTTAATACTGTTTACTTATATTTAAAGTGTTTTTATGTTCTGTATATACACATACACACATGGGTTCAAGTTAATACTGTTTACTTATATTTAAAGTGTTTTTATGTTCTGTACTTATTGATAAATAAAAAAAACATCTGATACTGTAATATATTGCAATAATAAATTGTATCCTCAGAAAAAAACATATATATATATATAAAGCTTTTTTTTTTTTATTTATTTATTTATTTATTTTTTTTTTTATATAGTATTGTTCAAAATAATAGCAGTACAATGTGACTAACCAGAGAATAATCAAGGTTTTTAGTATATTTTTTTATTGCTACGTGGCAAACAAGTTACCAGTAGGTTCAGTAGATTCTCAGAAAACAAATGAGACCCAGTATTCATGATATGCACGCTCTTAAGGCTGTGCAATTGGGCAATTAGTTGAATTAGTTGAAAGGGGTGTGTTCAAAAAATAGCAGTGTGGCATTCAATCACTGAGGTCATCAATTTTGTGAAGAAACAGGTGTGAATCAGGTGGCCCCTATTTAAGGATGAAGCCAACACTTGTTGAACATGCATTTGAAAGCTGAGGAAAACGGGTCGTTCAAGACATTGTTCAGAAGAACAGCGTACTTTGATTAAAAAGTTGATTGGAGAGGAAAACCTATAAAGAGGTGCAAAAATGATAGGCTGTTCAGCTAAAATGATCTCCAATGCCTTAAAATGCAGAGCAAAACCAGAGAGACGTGGAAGAAAACAGAAGACAACCATCAAAATGGATAGAAGAATAACCAGAATGGCAAGGCTCAGCCAATGATCACCTCAGGATGATCAAAGACAGTCTGGAGTTACCTGTAAGTACTGTGACAGTTAGATGACGTCTGTGTGAAGCTAATCTATTTTCAAGAATCCCCATAAAGTCCCTCTGTTAAAAAAAAGGCATGTGCAGAAGAGGTTACAATTTGCCAAAGAACATCAACTGGCCTAAAGAGAAATTGAGGAACATTTTGTGGACTGATGAGAGTAAAATTGTTCTTTTTGGGTCCAAGGGCCACAGGCAGTTTGTGAGACGACCCCCAAACTCTGAATTCAAGCCACAGTACACAGTGAAGACAGTGAAGCATGGAGGTGCAAGCTTCATGATATGGGCATGTTTCTCCTACTATGGTGTTGGGCCTATTTATCGCATACCAGGGATCATGGATCAGTTTGCATATGTTAAAATACTTGAAGAGGTCATGTTGCCCTATGCTGAAGAGGACATGCCCTTGAAATGGTTGTTTCAACAAGACAATGACCCAAAACACACTAGTAAACAGGCAAAGTCTTGGTTCCAAACCAACAAAATTAATGTTATGGAGTGCCAGCCCAATCTCCAGACCTTAATCCAATTGAGAACTTGTGGGGTGATATCAAAAATGCTGTTTCTGAAGCAAAACCAAGAAATGTGAATGAATTGTGGAATGTTGTTAAAGAATCATGGAGTGGAATAACAGCTGAGAGGTGCCACAAGTTGGTTGACTCCATGCCACACAGATGTCAAGCAGTTTTAAAAACTGTGGTCATACAACTAAATATTAGTTTAGTGATTCACAGGATTGCTAAATCCCAGAAGAAAAAAATGTTTGTACAAAATAGTTTTGAGTTTGTACAGTCAAAGGTAGACACTGCTATTTTTTTGAACACACCTTTCAACTAATACCCCAATTGCCACAGCCTTAAGGCGTGCATATCATGAATGCTGGGTCTTGTTTGTTTTCTGAGAATCTACTGAACCTACTGGTAACTTGTTTGCCACGTAGCAATAAAAATATACTAAAAACCTTGATTATTCTGGTTAGTCACATTGTACTGCTATTATTTTGAACAATACTGTATATATATATATATATATATATATATATATATATATATATATATATATATATATAGACATTAGTATTCGTATCAATTATACTGGCCTTCACACCTAGTGAAAATGCAATTAAAACAAACATTTAAAATATTTAGAGATGGTGGATTCAGTGTGGATTTGCAATTAATTACAGAAAACTGTACAATTATTTTTTCTTCTTCTCGATAACAACCCTAACAATGAAAGAAAATCCACATATTATCTCTGTGTATGTATATTAGATGGGTGTTGCTCAGTATTAAGTGTGACAAAGTGTATGTTTATCTCACAGGCTTGCACATCTTTCATTCCTGCCTGCACTGCCATTTAAAAAAAAGTGTGGGTGGTGTGTGTGTGTGTGTGTGTGTGGATGGAAAAAACTGTGTAAAAACTGGATGCAGATCATTGATTGTGAAAGTCTAATTTGTCTGTGATGAGTGAGAAATGGGGCAATTCAGGTATTATCATGTACTATTCAAATTTGATCAGGATGAGAATGCTGATTATTAAAATGGAAGTGAGGCGCTGAAGGAGAATCCCTCTCTAGGGGTGGGGTCTAGCTTTGACGGGCTGATGGTGAATGCTGCGCTGCAGACCAGATTTGCTGCCACTGCACTTTTCTCTGGTCATTCCTCAAGACACACACACACACTGCTTTACACCCAGACTATAAGAGTCTCCTAATCTCAGTAACACTCTCAGTAATGTATTAAGTCTGAACCAGCACTGCAGAGTGCTGCATTGCGCTATATACAATCAACATTCAATCAACCACACAAAAGAACAATACACTTGTAAAAATACATCTCAGCCCTGCAACTATAGGAAATTGTATATAGACTGCACAAAAGGACCCCTTGCTTGGAGTGAAGTTTTATGGTGTTTAAAAAGAATAAACTGCTTGGTTTGTTTACACTATAAAAAGCCCCTGGACTTGGAACAATTTGCTAGCTTGTGAATATTGAGTAGAGGAAAACTGCCCACACAGTCAGAGTCCATCACATCACTGCAGAGAAGACCCCACAAGTTCATTATGATAAACACCCTCTCTTCAGAAAAACAGCAATCGTTGTTTTATCATCCAGGTGTGTACACAAATACTCGTCACATAGATGTTGTTTTCCAGTTGAATATTATTTTGTTAAGTGGGCTTTTTATGGTCAACGTGTGTTGTTAGTAAACGTGAAGTGTTTCACATGCTGAGAGTAATGATAAAGCTTATATTTATCCATGTGAGATAAGGTGAGCTGTATCTGCATTATGTAACTCTATTCTATTCTATAGTGTGCCTGTGAAGTTTTAGATCAACATTCCTAACAGATCAATATTAATATACCATTTTGAAAATGGCAATTTTTGGGTTGAAGAAAAATGAGCTGTTCTATGCGTGGCTCCTTTAATGCAAATGAGCTGCTGCCTACACATCTCCTTTACAGCTCATTCACAGCAGTAAACACATGAATGAAAACTGAAACATTATATCTGTTTTTTTTAATAATCATCTCTAAAGCAGACTAGTGACATTGCAGTTCTTCATCATCACGAAATAGTATCATCTGCATGCGTTTTAAAGCCTTATCTCTCTCAACTTAAAGGGAAGAAATTGAGAAACCAACTTTCCCTTGAGCCTTTCATATATTCATATATCAAAGTTCATCATGATATACGAATATTCTGTAAGTTTCAGAGCTGAAAACGTCCTTGTTAGTCAAAGAAAAGCTTTTATAGACACCAGGCCCAGAAAACGAGAGCTGGAATCCAATGATGTCATGGGAAGAAGAAACGCAACTCAACTGATGAATATGTATGCATGATTCTGAAGCCCCGTCCACAGAGTCGAGGCGCCACAGGTTTACAGAGCAGTGATTATGGCGAGCAAAGTAATATATTGCTCTGTGCCAGGTTGTGGAAGAACAGTCGCTGCATAAGCTTCCTTCGGATGCTACTATTAGGAATGAGTGGTTGAACTTTATTTTTTAATGAAGTTCCAGCTTACGTGTTCTTCATTTCACTGCAGAATCGTTTATAAACAAGTCTCAGGTGCTGGATTTGCAGACACAGTGTTGTGCCTTCTATATTGGATTCGACAGGAATGGTGCAACAAACTCATGTGAGTAAAACGTCTTTTTTATATGTAATGATCGGCAGGCCTATGAATCTCAAATAGTGAAATAATATTCCTTTCTTGATCTGAGCGCGCGCACGTGTGTGTGCGCGGTTCGTGCTTATCAACCGATCGGTCGGGCCATGTAATACAGAAATAATATTCCAATCAATCTCGGGTGGATGAGAAATAAACCATTGTGTTTGTTTGATAAAAACGTTTACGAGTCCTGTGATCAGGAGAATCATTCTGGTTGCCCTCCCTAATGTGAACTGAACTGACAGGGGAGCTGAAGCTCATTAAATATGCAAATCTTATCCAATCCCAGCCATGGGCGTTTACTTCCAAGTCTCCAGTGCGGCACGCCCATCGAAACCCAGAGTTCAGGAGAAAGCCTCAAAACCAGTGTAGAAAATAGCCTATTACTTATTCATTATGATGTTTTTGAATGTAAAAACCACACAAATGTCATTAGTTGACCTCATACAACAGTATAAAAAAATTAAAAAAGCCAGTTCATAACACCTTTAAACACACACATGCTCCTGTCACTCGCGCACAGAGCTGGATGTCAGCACATCCGTGAGTAGTCTATAGACTAGTTCTCTTGCATGTGTTATTGCGATTAAACGCTCAAATGCTCACAAGGTTAAGTCAGAAACACACAAAGTTAACATGAAAAGAGTTGGTTGTGTCTGTGGGCATATGCAGCAAGTTACAGAAATATTGTGTGTATATCGGATCTGTCTGTCTAATTTTACCAAAGTGAAAGCAGTGTGATACAGTACCTGCTGCTCTATCTGCTGTTAATATGAATCAAACAACAGAAGATAAAGAGAAATTGACTCACTGCTCTTGACTGACTGAACTTTAGTAGCTTTAATAAGAACACATTTCTTGAATGAGCACGTACACATATGTTTGTTGGTGGGGATGGGGTTCTATTAACTGTATAGTGGTGTGCAATATCTTGATATTTTCTGGGATTTCGTTGATAATGATTAGATGATATTTTGCTGAGTGTGTTTTTGTGCTGGTACCTTGGTTGATTTACACTGCTCTTGGACAGCTGAAGCTGAAACTTTTCCATTAAGGAACAATATTTTCTACCATAAATTGATTTCCTGGGGCATTTTTATACCTTTTATAATCCTTTTTTTTTCTAACCCGCAATTGTAATTCTAACTCGCAACTTAACAACAGTTTTGGTTTCCTCTGGCTTCCTTTACAGAAAATATATAATAATGCAACATGGTTTTCCAGTCTGTGTTGCTATCTCTCCTGAAGCTACTGCAGAAAATCTAATTCTGAGGTAAGAAAGTAAACTAACAAAAAAAGATAATATTTTGTTTAGTGCTTCTACCATTGTAAATAATGTTGCATGAGTTAGGTATATCAGGTGAAAGTGTAGTTTCTCTAGTAATGATTGGTGCATCAACCTCCTGCTCATTTCAAAGCACCATGTTAATAAAGCTAGCTAAACAATGGGTGACAGTGGCGGGATAGGTTGTAACATGTGTTCTGAAAACAACCATCCACTTAAATAAAACTAAGAAAATTTTTGTGAGTTTAATAATTCTACACAATGCTTATGTTTATGTTTATGTTTATTTGCTCTTGCTCTCTCTCTCTCTCTCTCTCTCTCTCTCTCTCTCTCTCTCTCTCTCTCTCTCTCTCTCTCTCTTTCTCTCTCTCTCTCTCTCTCTCTCTCTCACACACACACACACACACACACACACACACACACACACACACACACACACCTGTATGAATGTGCACGTACAGACATGCACAAAAAAATGCACAGGTGTTCATGCACAAACACACAATATGCACATACACTCCCCATATTCACACATATTTTATTGTTGCTGCCATTCATTTAAAATAAAACAGTTGTTGTGGCATTTCACTTGAAGTAGCCTACCCTTAGTTTCTGTGCATTTTGTTTACCTGTTACAACTTACCCGAATAGGGCCAATTAGTATTTGTCATCAAACTCTGTGATATAGTTGAAGAACTTTAAATTGTAGCCATTTGTAGTAGACAAATGTGGGTACTTTACCTAAAAGTTTCAGACGTGAGAAAAAAAAGTTACTACCATATCCAGTCTCCCCTATGTTTTAATCTTCTTCTCAAACCAACTGCAGTACCTTCACATACTAGTTTTATGCTAACCTAATGTTCCCTTCAGTCCTGTATAGAAGCTGAATGAAATGATCGAAAATAAGCACATTACTCTCTCTGACACGTTGAATATAATGAATGTCCCTTAAACATGACCTAATTAAGACTAATAAACGTGACTGGTGTCCACTAGTCCACTCTTCAAAAACTCACCAATCACATCACTGCTCTCAGAACTCGTGTTAGAAACTCTCCACATGTTACCTTGCAGTGACCTTGGCGGTCAAGCTCTGTTTATGTTTGTTTGCAGTTATACCTGCCAATAGGGCATCTTGATGACCTGTCCATGTGCCTGTTATTTTAGCCATATAAAAACGGTTTGTTATGCTATTTGATGTTACAAACTGGGATTTGTTATCTTATTATTTTGATGTATTATCGTAATCATAAACACAATGGTTTGGTGCAAAAATAGTTTTACCACTTACTGCACTTTGTTGTCATTAGTTATTTACCTATAGTGGCTAATGAATCAGAAGCTGCACACATTCACAGGAAATAGATTACTTACGCACTGAAAAATAATGCCTCACATTTGGAGAAAAATAATTTGAATTTCAATTGTTTTGGAATTATGGGTTATAGGGAGAATTTGTGTCAAATTAAATCAATTATATGATGTAAAAAAAAGCATGAAATGGCAAGTTCAGCTTTCTGTCCTTTGCTGACAGGAGGTTTGGATGGGCCTCGTCCCTTTTTTAATTGCAAATAGGCTTTCACTACATACCGTAATTGATTTAATGTTTTCTTTCTTTTTAAAGAATACCCAGCAAGCAATAGCTGTAATTTCACCATCTCAGTAGACCCGGTATTGTCCAGTTATGAGTAACCTTTTAGCCAAAATAACCTTGAATTTGGTTACATTTGCCAAAATAACTTGCGAGTTGTTTGAGATTCCATCATGTATGCAAAGTCAACAGTGATTACAAGGTGTTTGGTTCTTATTTCTTTGACATGTTCATGTTCTAGATGACTAGTCTATTCCTGGGCTATGATTAGACATCTATAAAGTTTTCACTGATAGCCCAAATTTAGCCTCAGGGCTGTGTGTTGTTGATGGGTGTGTGGTAGTCTTCGCCTTTTGATCTGTTTCTGAATGTCAGACCATCTTTACTGTCGCTATAATCTTTCTCTAAGTCAACCTTTCTCCCACTCTCTTTATCATTCAAATGAGTCATGTAAAGAACGTAACATCTGCTTTTGATAAAGTACAGCTGGGCTGAGTCTGTCACTTTGCAACACCTGGTAAATATTTGATGCTGTTTGCTATTATATACCAGTCTGAATACACTTTCATCACTCTGGAGTTCTTGTACCAGAGAATACATATATCTGGTGTTTGCATTCTGAAGCAAACACTGTGTTTTAAGTTGTAATGTGTGTGGTAAAAATGGATTGTTTATACTTCAGACTGAGATTCAGGAAACCATCTCTAGAGCACACGGGGGAAATCATGAGAAGTCTAGATTACTTAAAAGCACTGTACCTGTGAAGCTGAAGTGACAGTGTGTTAAGCGTTCGTGTGTGTATGCATGACTGTGCGGTTTTGTCTGGGAGTTGGAGCGCAGCAGATTAGCTGTGAGCACTTAGGTCTGCTTTCTTCCTCTGATGTGATTCTTTCTGATTCCCTTTTTTCTTTTTTCTTCCTTCATCTCTCTCTCTCTCTCTCTCTCTCTCTCTCTCTCTCTCTCTCTCTCTCTCTCTCTCTCTCTCTCTCTCTCTCTCTCTCTCTCTCTGGTGAATCTCCTCTTCTCAGATCACTTAGAAACAAATTATTTTTGAGTTGATCTAAATGTGGGAAAGACCGCTTTGTATGCATGTGTGTTTGCGTGTGTTTGAACTCATACGTGTAAGTATAAATTAACTGATTGATTTCAATATATTGATTTTTCATTTTACTGTGGTTTTGCATTGATGCTTTCATTAATGGATTTTCAGATCAATTTCATTACAGTTAAAGCCAAATATTATACTCTTCATTATGTTCATTATGAGTGAAACAATGTTTATTGTTTATTATTAATTAACAATGCTTATTATTGTTGTTTTTGTTGTTGACATTTCATATTTATTAAATACGCAACTCTCTCATAACTATAAATTAATTAACATTAATGTATTTACACTGGTTTACAATATATTATTTATTATAATTAAAGAGAGCTTTTGCCAGAAAGCATCAGGAAATCACAAAGCAAAATGACATTGATGACCTAGTCTCCATGGCTCCTCCTGCTTACTGCTTGCTGTTGCTTTAATGCTTTTCAGTTAAAGACCAAAATAGATTTTGCTTCACTGTCAAAGGTCAGCAGGATCAAAGGTTAGATAGGGTCATGTTTTGCTGTGTATCTTTTATTCTCACTTGTTTAGCAGGCAAATACACATACCACTCTCTCTATTTTATTTACAGCACACACTTTGCCTTTGCCTTTCTTTTTCACTTTCTCAGTAGGAGTTAATTTTTAATGCTAAATCATTTGGCATGTACAGGAGGGTGTGATTGCAGTATCACTGTTGTAGTGTAAATAATAGATGTTTCTGGTATATAAGTGTTCCTCAGCACAACTTGGTGCTCACAGCAGCATGCCTTTCTTGGTAAGGACGAGTCATTAAAAAAAAACTGTGATATCAGTGTTGACACAAAGTAGATTTAATACTAAGAAAACACATCTTGAGATAAATCTAACAACTACTTCTATAAAAGGATTTCTTCACTGACTATACACATAGAAGTTTTTTTTCCCATTTGTATTTTTGAATTGAGTTCTGTTAGAATAATTGTGTGTATGTGTGTTTGCATCAGGTTTTTTCTATATTGTGGGGACTAAAGGAGGAAAACAGCTTAATAAATGCAATAAATAATGTCTAAATGAAAGAAACAAAATGCACAAAGGTTCAGATTTAGGGGTAGTGGAAAGAAAACATGTTTGAATCAATAAAAACAACAGAAGTAAATAGATAGATAGCACAAACGTGTGTGTGTGTGTGCCCTGGTAATCCCTACGGTATGGGGACAAAATGTCCCCACAAAGATGGCAACATCCGAAATCCTTGTCCTTGTGGGGACATTTTTTGGTCCCCATGAGAAAAACAGGTTATAAATCACTGTAGGTGATGTTTTTTGAAAAAGTAAAAATGCAGCATGTCTCCTGTGATGGGTAGGTTTAGGGGCAGGGGCAGTGTGGGATAGAAAATACGGTTTGAACAGTATAAAAACCATTACGCCTATGGAATGTCCCCATAAAACATGAAAACCCAACACACGCGTGTGTGTGTGTGTGTGTGTGTGTGTGTGTGTGTGTGTGTGTGTGTGTGTGTGTGTGTGTGTGTGTGTGTGTGTGTGTGTGTGTGTGTGTGTGTGTGTGTGTGTGTGGTTCAGATACTAACCCTATGTTATCAGGGACAAAATGTCCCCACAAAGATGGCAATGTCTGAAATCCTTATTATTGTGTTAATTATAATTTTTTGTTTGAAAGTGTGTTTATGTTTTTTTTTATCCCGCTGGAGACTTCAACCTGAATGCACACAGACTCATGGGGACCTAAATTGAGCTTATAAATCATTCAAAATTAGTTTTTTTTTTTAAATGTAAAAATGCATAAAGTTTTGTGTGAAGTGTTTGTTAGTGTAAGGGGATAGAATACACTTTGTACAGCATAAAAACCATTACGTCTATGGAGAGTCCCCACAAAGATAGTGAACCAGACGTGTGTGTGTGTGTGTGTGTGTGTGTGTGTGTGTGTGCGTGCGTGCGTTCGTGCGTGCGTGCGTGCGTGCGTGCGTGTATGTGATATAATGTGATCAAAGCCATCGCTTTTTGTGGAAGTTTATAATGATCAAATTATATGAGAAAAGACAGAAATTAAAGAAAGATAGGTACTTTCATGTTTTAATCTGAAGATCTATATTAGCCTTACAATTCTGAGAATGGCTACGGTCATCTAAAAGAAAAAAGCTATAATATGATAGAATACCTATTTCCAAACATTTATTTAACAGTATTAAATTAAATAACTTTGAGGACAGCACTGATCCTGAATAAAACATAGTAGCAGAGCAGGATCATTTGTATTCCATATATGAAGCAGCACAGACAATAGGAGCTATACTTAGCTTGTTTAACAGCTCTGACTCATTCCACATTAGTTAGCAACCATTACACTGTCTTATCTACACTACTTTTCTTTTCATTTCTATGTCTTAATTTAGCTTCTCTCTTTGCTGCTAATGATTCAGGTAAGATCATGGATTAATTTGACTACTCATGGCTAACACTCTCCAACAATAAAATGTTATTCAAATTTTGAATCCTGCATATAAAAGCTTGATATGTGCATAAACCCCCAAAATTCCTAATTATAGGCTGAGGTGGATTTACTCATGTCAAAATGCACTGCTGATGAGAAAAAAAGTTGTCATTTTGACTGTTTGGCCATGTGTTCCCATTCTTTCTCACAA
The DNA here is from genome assembly GCA_023029165.1 of Gobiocypris rarus. Lineage (NCBI taxonomy): Eukaryota > Metazoa > Chordata > Actinopteri > Cypriniformes > Gobionidae > Gobiocypris > Gobiocypris rarus. The sequence goes on along the minus strand of CM040916.1, from coordinate 32,354,711 downwards.
CAAAGATAGTGACAGAAGAGGGTCCTCAAATAAAAGTTAATAAAAACATGTAATGTTGCACATTTCTCTCTTAGCTAAAATCTCTTTAGCCAAATTTTCACAAATTAAATAAAAAATGTGAAACATTTGGATGGAAACCCAGCTAGTGTCAGCCTATTTAGTGTGTAATGATTTTCCATCTGGGTCAAGGTAAAACACACACACACACATACACGCCCACACACACACACACACACACACACACACACACACTCTCTCTCTCTCTCTCTCTCTCTCTCTCTCTCTCTCTCTCTCTCTCTCTCTCTCTCTCTCTCTCTCTCTCTCTCTCTGTTCAGAGAATATCTATGCAGGTGAATCAGTGCTGTGTATTGTTTTTTTATTGAGTGTGATTTATGCTTTCACTGCCTTCATCCCTGCAATGATTGCAGTCTGGATGAAAACCCTCCAGCAACATGCCCACTTGGATGGAAATACATGTCCACACACAAACAAGTCAAGAAGATCTCTTTATACTACTATATTTCATTTATTTCTTTAATAGTTTATTCATTTATTTTATGACATATATTTATAATTCATATATATATCTTTATATATTATTGCTGCATTGGAGCCTTACTCAGTATAGACTCTCTCTGTCATTCCCATAAGAGCTATAGATCTCCTCCCGCATGCTTCAGAATACACCTCAAAAATACTGGGTGCAAAAAAGAAACAGTCTGATTCTATACACAGCTCGTAACACTATCTAGCCATTCTAATGATGCATCATGCCTTTGTCTGGAAATGCCCATAGTATAAAATCACTATTTCCCCTGTCCATTACAGAGCAAATGCAGATAAACAACACAATTATTGTTTCGTTTTTTTTCTTTCCTTTTTTTTTTCTTTTTCTTTTTGGCAATCAATCGTTTTTAAATAATGGCAAAAGCTACATTTCAGTGTGTGAAATACATGGATGTTGCATTATCGATATTCTAAGATATGTACAGTAATGATTCAGGGGTTGGTGAAACAGAGGAATTTGGACTTGGGGACTGTGGTGTGTCAATGTCAATTTTTGCATGAGGATGGAGTCTCTTATGGCCCTCCAGCAAACATGGAGGTGGCTTATCAGAAGATGAATGTCCGTGTTTTCTCTTCTTGTCTTGTATACTTAATAGCTATAGCCTATATATAAAACTATGCAGAAAGAGAAAGAAGAAAGAAAGAAATGAAATGAAAGAAAGCAAGTGGGGGAGAGGCGTAGAGGAGTCTGTGCTGAGGTACTTTTTTATACTCTTTTGTTTGTCCTCCTTTTTTCTCTTTCTGGCTGTTCAAAACGTGAGGGATGTCTCAGCGTTGACCCTGGAGAAAATTGTTCATATTTTACAATGTTTCTGAGTCACATGCTGAGCAGTCCTCTCATTTATCCCTTTATCTTTTTTCAGTTTCTATCTCTTTTGACATCAAGCAACTCAATTTTGTTTCTTAAATTTCTCTTTTTCTGTTGGAAGACTTTTGTTGTTAAGCGGGGCTCAGGGATATCAGAAAGTGTGTGTGTGTTAGTGTTTGCGGTGTAAATGTGTTTGTGTACCAAGTATGAGCCCTCGTTCTGATCCCCAGCACTCATCAGTCTGAAAAAGCAGTTTTATTCTCCATAATGTTTAGAATCCCAAGTCTTTTTTATTTTCACCCTACCCCCCTCTCACCCTGTCCGATCTATGCATAAAATTAGCAGTGTCATGTCTGCAGCACAGGGCGTGGCCGTCGCCTCATCAGCCACTCCCAACCTCGTCTAAGCCCCTCCCCTATTCGCTGTCAGACATAGGCCGATTCGCTAGACTGGGTGCGGCCCAGGTTGGGCACAGATGAGAGGTGGGACACATCCTTTTTCCGAATCTCACAAATGGACTTTCTGCGAGCCTGGACGCCACGGATTGCCGCCTTAATCTTCCGCCAGCCCAGATGGTTGAGCTCGGCCAAGTTTAGGACCACGCAGATCCCGCTAACAGCGAACATAAACACCAGGAAAACTGTCTTCTCCGTGGGACGTGACACGTAGCATTCGACCTCCTTCACGCATGGGTAGCGATCGCACTCAAACATGGCGGGAACATTGAATCCGTACAGGAAGTACTGGCCCGCAAGAAAGCCAATTTCCAGAACATTCCGGAACACCACCTGTATGACATAGAAACGGGAGATGCCCTCCTGTTGACGCATCTTGGCACTTTTAGAGTATGTGACCCCCTGCGGAATGTTGGGGATGTCTTTCAAATCCAGACAGTCGCGCTCATCTTTGCTTTCCGGGTGCACCAGGATACCGTTGATGTTGCGGAGCTTGCGGCTCGGTCCATGTCCATGGTCGATGTACGGCCCGTGTAGGAGGCTGTAACTGCGATCTTTGTGCTTGGCAGACTGGTGCACTGAGTATGTGATAAAACAGAGGCTGGGTGTGCACACCAAGATGATCTGGAAAACCCAGTAACGGATATGGGAGATGGGGAAGGCTTTATCGTAGCAGGCCTGGTTGCAACCTGGCTGCAGCGTGTTACAGATAAACATAATCTGTTCGTCCTCATACACCTTCTCTCCCACTATACCCACGATCAGGATCCGGAATATCACCACTACTGTCAGCAGGATCCTTTGGGGGAGAGAAAGAAAGAGACACAAAGAGGCAAGGAAGAGGAAGGCAGTGGTAGAGACAGGATTGAAGAAAGGAAGGAAGAAAAAGCAAGAAGAAAAAAGGATTAGAGTTTTCAAATTTTTTTCATTTTGAGGAGGAGTGACAAACAGCAGGGTGTTAAATTGCTAAATCTCACAAATGCAGACACACATGCAGAAAAAGCATGACAAAATAGTAATTGCTGTAAGAAGCAGAGCCAAACAGGCATTTAGCATTTCTAAAATGACCTGCTACTGATTTAAAGCTGAAATGTTTCAATTTTTAAGTTTAAAAACATTTGTCTATTTCAGCTTAATATGAAAAGAAAACTTTATACCATTCCTATATTCACTAAACACATTTTACTTAGACCAGCCTGACATTGTAACACTGGTTCAACCAGTGGCGTGAGACTGGGTTGGGGCTATCTCTTTGTACAATCAATGGAAGATGGGTAACCTGTTTGAAAGAAAAAGTCATTAGGTGTGATCGAATTCATGCAGTGTGTTTGAATTCAAGCAGTGCAGCACTGATGATGACTCACCGTAACAACAATAACATTTGATGAACACAATGAATTATGTTTATTCTGACAGCTTCAGTTCTGCTAAGGGCAAGCTCACACTACAGAACTGTAAGACTACCTTAATTGCTGTGGTGCTCAGTCTGCTCACACTACACAACAAGGTTTCTTTGTCATCTGTTGTCGTCTTGTCATAGCAGTGTGAATACTACACAACACAATGCTAACAAGGTGTACAAACTACAATACATTTGGTCAAGACGAGGCAGCCCCGACCAACATTGTAAATTCATACATTCATGCAAGTGATTACGAGATTTTTCCTTTTTATACCATCTCCACTGTGATTGGCTGGATTAGTTCCACCTTCCAACTTGCATTGCACACACTACAAGATCACATGGCGATAATATCAAACAAGTTTGAAAATATTTGAAATGTTTCCTTTGAAACATGTTAACATCTGCTATTTGACAAATACTACATCTTATCCACTTCGTCTGTGACCATTTGAAGCTGCTGTCGAAGCAGAACACACTTAATATTTTTGGTGCTAAATGTTAGTGGCACAAAAATGACAGATTTCATCTTTAAGAATGTACTGAAATAATGAAAATATCTGTGTAGGCCATTCAAGAACACATTTCACATTTGTGTTGGGACAACTGTCTGTAGGCATTTATCTCCCCATCTCTTATCAGCTTTTTGCAAGTTTAAATAGAGAAACATACAAACCCTCATCCAAGATAAGAACAGAGATGTGCGTGATCAAAGATCAGACACCAATCACACATGCAGTGACATACAGTATAACACACAGTGTGAGTGTCCTGATGAGAAGTACAACACCTTGAAGCTTTACACATAGCCGGGTCTCCTGTGAGTGTGCCATTTAGAGCGAAACATCTCCACCCTTCTGTCTCAAGCACTCTCTCTCTCTCTCTCTCTCTCTCTCTCTCTCTCTCTCTCTCTCTCTCTCTCTCTCTCTCTCTCTCTCTCTCTCTCTCTCTCTCTCTCTCTCTCTCTCTCTCTCAACAGATGCAGCTTGAGCACACAAATTTTTCTCAGTGTGTCTAGCTCACATCCTCGCACATACCTTCACACACACTTGTGCTGAGACCGTCCTTCACTCACAACAACCTTGTAATCATGAAGTACTTAATTTAGGCCCTATCAACTGTGTTAGCTACTAACTCTGCAACAATAGCCTTTTCTGTTCATCGTTAAAGAATGATTCATATAGCCCTCAGTCCAAGTTCTCAGCTTATTTTTAGCTATATTGGATAGTGTAGTTTAGTGGTTGAAGATCTGGGTTGGTAAGAAAAAGGTTGCATGGTGCGATTGCTTGAATTATAACCCGTATGTGTCCTTGAGCAGGTTTCTCTTCTGTCCTTGCAAATTAACATAGTGACATTTTACAATAAAGTTGCATTAAATTTGTAGAAATGTGCCTTGTTTTTGTGGCTATAAAAAAATATTATTCTGTTCTATATTTTACATCGCTTGGATTCAACTGGCGTATTAATATGTATATACAGTACTCGTACATATAACGTTTCGGGTCAGTAAGATTTTAATGTTTTTGAAAGAAGTCTAAAAATAACTAATAACTATATATTATCAGTTAAATAAATAAATAATTAAAACGAATAATAACTAATATATATATATATATATATATATATATATATATATATATATATATATATATATATATATATATATATATATATATATATATATATATATATATGCAAATGTAATTAAATGTAATTTATCCATGTGATGGTAAAGCTGTATTTTCAGAATCATTACTCCAGGCTTCAGTGTCACATGATCCTTCAGAAATCACTCAAAAAAACATTTCTGATTATTTTCAATGTTAAATATAGTTGTTCAGCTCAATATTTTTCTCGAAACACAATTTGGTTTCTTTCGATGATTCTTTGATGAATAGAAAGTTTGAAAGAACATCATTTATTCATTATAAATGTCTTCACTGTCATTCTTTTTAATCTATTTAATGCATCCTTGCTGAAAAAAGTATTAATTTTCAGAATTTAGCATGCTATGTATACATTATTAGTATTGTGATGGGCAGTCATGTTAATATATAGCACAACAGACTGGTTTCGATATTTGTGTACATTTGAATATTCTGACATTTTATATGATGAAAAGTCAGTAATTTAATGCCATATACTATCTTCAAATCAAGGCTTATAGCGTTGTGATTTATTCTGGAGCTGGTTGATTTGGTTCATGTCTTAATTCTTCTTTTTCTTCTTTTTTAATCGCTCTGGAAAAAATGTATGTGAAAAGAATAATGAGAAATAATTTGTGCTCTGAATAAGAAAGGCTAATGTTAGCTCAGTGCTGTCTAGTTAGCACTGGTTCTAATGGACATATGGTGAACATTTGCGCTGAGCTAAGTAGGACAGTTATGATTCTTGATCAAACTCAATGACACTTTACTGTAGTATAACAGCAAGTCCTCTGTTCAAACGGCAGATGGTTTAACCTTTATATAGTACTTTTAATAACTAGGATACAAAAATCGAAACGTATAACTGTATCAATGGCTAACAGCCCTGGTGGGTCTTTAAATTAGCAGCACATCCCCCACTCCCTGCTGGCGTTACTATAGCAACCACATACTGAACCACTCAGCACTCTGCACTGTACCAGAGAGAGAGAGAGAGAGCAATAAGGAGGGAGGGAGGTATGATTGATGGAATATTGGGAAAGAGAGCGAAAGAGAGTAAGTAGGCATACCAAGGGCACAGGGCAGACAAAAACCTGCATACCAAGAAAGAGAGGAAAATGAGTGGAATTGGGGGATGATGAAAAACACATAGGGAATGAGATAGAGAGACATCTCAAGGTGAACTAAAAAGAGAAAGAAAGAGATTGAATAAGATGAGGAAAGGAAGGAGGGAAGAGGAGGCAGACAGATGGGCAGAGGCAGACTAGAGGAGCAACTAGACAAACAGACAGATACGGAGAGACAGATGGAGTGAGACGACTGAGAGCATGTACCGAGAAACACAGCACCATGATATAAAACATGAAGGACTCATTTTGGAGCACCTGGTGTGTTTGCAGTATGACGCACATTGTGTGTAGCGTGTCAGTTTGCAGAAGAGTAATTTACAGTAAATGGAGCATGTGCTTGTGTGTGTGTGTGTGTGTGTGTGTGTGTGTGTGTGTGTGTGTGTGTGTGTGTGTGTGTGTGTGTGTGTGTGTGTGTGTGTGTGTGTGTGTGTGTGTGTGTGTGTGTGTGTGTGTATGGTACATGTTCGGATATAAAACTAGCTTTCTGACAGTGTTCTTTTCAGGTTTATATATAATATATATATAATATAGTATATATTATATATATATACATATATACATATATACATACATATATATATACAACTCTTTAAAAAATTAACCACATAACATTGATCTCTCACCGATATATACATCGATCAGGCATAACATTATGACCTAATATTGTGTTGGTCCCCCTTTTGCTGCCAAAACAGCCCTGACCGGTCGAGGCATGGACTCCACTAGACCCCTGAAGGTGTGCTGTGGTATCTGGCACCAATATGTTAACAGCCGATCCTTTAAGTCCTTTAAGTTGCGAGGTGGGGTTTCCATGGATCAAGTCAACACCTCAAACTGGTTGTTGTGCTCCTTAAACAACTCCTGAACCATTTTTGCTTTGTGGCAGGGTGCATTATCCTGCTGAAAGAGCCCACAGCCACCAGGGAATCACACTTCCATGAAGGGGTGTACATGGTCTGCAACAATGCAGGTTGTAGGCTACGTGTCAAAGTAACATCTACATGGATGGCAGGACCAAAGGTTTCCCAGCAGAACATTGCCCAAAGCATCACACTACCTCCTTCTTCCCATAGTGCATCCAGGTGCCATGTGTTCCCAAGGTAAGCGATACACACACACCCGGCCATCCATGTGATGTAAAAGAAAATGTGATTCATCATACCAGGCCACCTCCTTTCATTGCTCCGTGGTACAGTTCTGATGCTCACTGTTGGTGCTTTCGGCGGTGGACACGGGTCAGCATGGGCACCCTGCTATGCAGCCCCATACGCAAATGCGTATGCACTGTGTATTCTGACACCTTTCTATCAGAACCAGCATTAACTTCTTGAGCAATTTGTGCTATAGTAGCTTGTCTGTTTGATTGGACTACTCGGGCCAGCCTTGCTCCCCACGTTCATCAATGAGCCTTGGCCACCCATGACCCTGTTGCCGGTTCACCACTGCTCCTTCCTTGGAGCACTTTTGATAGATACTGACCACTGCAGATCAGGAACACAACTACACAAGAGCTGCAGCTTTGGAGATGTTTTGACCCAGTCATCTAGCCATCACAATTTTGCCCTTTTCAATCTGCTCAAATTCTCACGCTTGCCCATCAATGTCCTGTTTCTAACAACTTTGAGGACAAAATGTTCACTTGCTGCCTAATATATCCCACCCACTAACAGGTGCCGTGATGAAGAGATAATCATTGTTATTCACCTGATCGGTAAGAAAATCACATTTTGCACAAAGAATGCAGATGCAGATACAGTAAGAATAGTACAGATGTGTTATCTTTCCCAAGTAGGTCTATGCATAGACACACACACACAAAAAACACAATAACACTCCAAAAGTTTTGTGTTTATTTTTATGTATCAATAAGAACAAGGAAAGTTTACTGAAACTAACAGCATCTCTCAGGTTATCAATTATTCATGAACTGAGGGCTTTTCAGTGATTTTCAGCTCACATTCTCTTTCCATCTTCTCTCTTTCTCCACATCAAAACACACATTCACTCTTCAAATAAACAATGTCTCTGGTAAGAAGACCTTTACTTGTAACATGTTTATAGCTGACCATCTCACCTCATTTTAGGTGCCATGCGTCCCAGTGTCCCTCGCCTCTCCACAGATAGTGCTCTTAAGTGCTTAAAATGTGTGCGGAACTTTTATGCTTTTCTCATTTAATTCCATGCAAGAATTAATAGAGACAAACACATATGCGTGAGTATTGTATTATCAAAATGAGGATATCAAAAACTTCCTTTGTTTTTATAAAAAAAAATTAATAAAAAAGGGTATTGTTACTTTAAACCTACTCTTTTACATTTATTTATTAATTTGTAGGATTAAAAAAACATTATGAATTGATTTTACACATAAGGGTGTCCTCAAATGTCCTCAAAGACATGTTTTATCATATTTAAATAACTGCTGTAGACTCACGTGTCTCCAAAGGATAGCTAAACAAACCCCAAACCACACACACACTTATTCAAACATGGAAAACGAGGACACCGGGACAGATATGTGTTTGCAAATGACTATCACTCTAGAGATTTACCTCATATGCTCTCTATCTCTTCCACTAACTCTCTCACTCTTTCTCCTCCTCTGTGTCAATAAAGACTTCCTACTTCAAACAAGATACAACTAGCAATGCCCTACATCCTGAGCGGAATTTATTTGTTTTTTTAAAGAAGACAAGGAACCGTGAAAAAAAATAAAATTCCCAAGAGACAAAATCAACTAAACAGAAGAAAGGCTGAGAGAATGTGGGGTAATGTTAGCTGTATCTGGACTATAAACTTCAGAAGAACAATTTGTGCACAGACTTCATCAGTGTGTGTGTGTGTCAGTGTGTCCGTGTGTGTGAAATAAAAGTTTTTTTTTTTTTTTACTCTTACTGACACCAAACCTTTAAATGGTAATATATGTACACACATACTGAATGTTTTCATTTAGGAATGGGATTAATGATAGACTGCTAAGTAATTAATGTAGCTAATGTTAATGTTTGGAGATATGGGGCTTGTTTATTTCACTCTCTCTTCAGTGTTGCAATAAAGATTGAGTGATATGAGCACATTACTCTCTCTACTTCCATCTCATAGGTGCTGCTCAATCATCGCATTTGCACAGGATGTGTGTGTGTGTGTGGCAAGAGATTATGAAAGATTGAGAGACTGACGATTCTATATTTAATCTGTGAAAGAATATTAGTAGATTTCAGCACAGATATAGCCCCTGATTATAGAACACAGGGATGTGATATAGTAATGAAATGCAAGGAGGTGTGTGTGTGTGTCCTTGTTTATATTACATTGTGGGGACCAACTGTCCCCATAAAGATAGTAAAACCTGAGATCAACTACACTTTTCAAAAGGCTTATAAATCACACAGGATGAGGTTTTTTTTTTTTTTGAGAAAGTAAAAATGCTGAATGTTTCTTGTGATGGGTAAGGGGCAGTGCAGGGGGATTGAATGTACAGTTTGTACGGTATTAAAACCATTAAGCAGAGTTCCCACAAAGATAGTGAACCAGGTGTGTGTGTGTGTGTGTGTGTGTGTGTGTGTGTGTGTGTGTGTGTGTGTGTGTGTGTGTGTGTGTGTGTGTGTGTGTGTGTGTGTGTGTGTGTGTGTGTGTGTGTGTGTGTGTGTGTGTGTGTGTGTGTGTGTGTGTGTGTGTGTGTGTGTGTGTGTGTGTGTGTGTGTGTGTGTGTGTGTGTGTGTGTGTGTGTGTGTGTGTGTGTGTGTGTGTGTGTGTGTGTGTGTGTGTGTGTGTGTGTGTGTGTGTGTGTGTGTTTGTGTGTGTGTGTGTGGACTGGTAATCCCTACGGTATGGGGACAAAATCCCCACAAAGATGGCAATATCCTAAATCCTTGTCCTTGTGGGGACATTTTTTGGTCCCCATGAGGAAAACAGGTCATAAATCACACTAAGTGATGTTTTTTGAAAATGTAAAAATGCAGCATGTCTCCTGTGATGGGTAGGTTTAGGGGCAGGGGCAGTGTAGGGGGATAGAAAATACAGTTTGTAGAGTATAAAATGCATTACGCCTATGGAATGTCCCTATAAAACATGGAAACACAACATGTGTGTGTGGTTCAGGTATTGTCTACATTGAGGGGACAAAATGTCCCCTAAAGATAGTTATACAAAAAATGCTTGTAGGCAAATGTTTTGGTCAACATGAGAAAAACAGCATATAAATAATTCTATGTGATGTTTTTTTTAAATGTAAAGTCTTCTGTGATAGGTGGGGTTAGGGAATTGAATATACAGTTACAATATAAAACAATACAAAGATCATGTCTATAGAATGTCCTCCATAAAACATGGAAACCCAATGTGCACGTGTGTGTGTGCGCGCATGTGTGTGCTGACCAATGCTGTCCTGACCAAACAGCAAATAGAGAACGGTATAGATTACAGTGTTGTGACCATTCAAAACAACGGCGGAAAGAAAATATTGACTGCATGGTTGAAACTACAACAGATCATCTATCAATTGCAAGCACACACATAAAACCACACATACAAGTGTTTTTGCTAGGATTAGTTTGGTAAAAACAGATCAAACTGTTCAGCGCCATTTAGAGAGAGAGAGAGAGAGAGAGAGAGAGAGAGTGTGTGTGTGTGTGTGTGTGTGTGTGTGTGTGTGTGTGTGTGTGTGTGTGTGTGTGTGTGTGTGTGTGTGTGTGTGTGTGTGTGTGTGTGTGTGTGTGTGTGTGTGTGTGTGTGTGTGTGTGTGTGTGTGTCCTTGTTAATATTACATTGTTTAGGGGCAGGGGCAGTGTAGGGGGATAGAAAATACGGTTTATACCGTATAAAATGCATTACGCCTATGGAATGTCCCCATAAAGCATGAAAACCAGTGTGTGTCCGGTGTGTGTGTGTGTGTGTGTGTGCGTGTGTGTGTGTGTATACTCATAAAGCCTGAGACTGAACGTGGCTGAGCTGCGTTGTGTTTTTCTTTATGTGTGTTCTGAGGGAGGGAGGGATTGCAGCAGCTGATGAATGATAGTAGAGGCTTTATTCATCTGTTCATTCATTTATTCATTCTGTCGCTATGATTCCGGTCTCAAGTGCTTGATCAGACCTCAAAGGAACAGAGAGAAGAACACGCTGATTACCTCACACGCTCACACTGAGACACATACATCAGTAGACACGTGTTTTCAACAACACTGCCATGCAGATTCCAAAACAGCCCCAGCATATCAAAAAAGTAAGTGATTTTATGTGTGTGTGCATTGTTTTTATCAAATGTCCCTATAGTAGGAACAGAAATCATCTTTATTTTGAGAACACACTCTTAGATGAAAGGATTACAGAACCTTAAAGGGTTCTATAGGTGATTCAAATTTAGTTTTAATTCATTTATTTCATTTTTGGCATAAAGGGTTCTTTCAAATTTAAAACCCTAGAATGCCAAAAATGGCTAAATAAACTTACTATATAATGCCTTGCAAAAAGGTGTATGGTTTAAGGTTAGAGGATAAATCAGTGTTTGTAAAAAAAAGCAGAAGTTGACAAGAAAGTTCTCATCATGCTGACGAGAATAACAAATGGCTGTATGTCTGCGTGCATGTGTGCATTTCCCTCAAATAAAGTGTTACATAATATATGAAACAATTAGCTAACCTCATACAACCCCACATTAAGGATTCATTAAATGAGGGCAAGTCTTTTTCCCGTTGTGTGTCAGATGTGTTGTAATCGATTGATGTGAAGTGATTGACTGCTGGTAAAAGCAGTGCTGGACTGATGGAAGTGTATTACATCACCTGAGGTGAAATCAGTATTCTTTTAAAGGCTGAAGTTTCATTAAATGAAAAACACGAAGCTATACTGAGCTATTTAATTAAAAACTATTAAGTTAATACATTACAGAAATGAATTGAAATTGATGGTGCAGATGGGATGCTCAATGATTTGTTATTGGAGTGAGTAAAGTGTCCTTTGTATCCTTGTGTTGTAATTGACTAGATTATACGAAGATTCTTCTCAAAACCATCTCTTTTTTTTCAGTATGTCTGCGTAGAAATTAAATATATAAACTTGAGTGTCCTGCACACACCCACTGACATGCCCTCTGTGCTATGACCCACACACACACACATTCTCTCACAGAAAGGAGAAGGTTGTGCCCTTGATGTGGGGCTACCTGCAGTTAAGGTTAATGAGCACAGCAGAGAGTAGTGCTTACTCAATTCTGACACACGCTCACACAAAGGTGCACACTTTAAGCACCCAATCGCAACATGCCTTCAGTTAGTGGGTGGATGTGTGTTAATGGGAGTGTAATATTCTTCCAGTACATTTTCAGTATGATTAATATAAACCAAATCTATCAAAACCAAAAACTCTCTACAAATGTCTTGGTCTGAGACTTTAAGGCCCATAATGCAGCCTATTGATCACTGACAGTTTACTCTGCATCAAAGAGAGAGACGGAGAGGAATGTATAGGCTATAGTCTAAAATTACCACAATTATTTTTGTAATTATTTCTCTAAGAAGCCTCTGATGCTCACAATAATATTGTGAAATAGTATTACAATTTAAAATAACCGTTTTCTATTGTAATGTATTTTGAAATGTGTTATTCCCGTGATGCAAACTGAATTTTCAGCATCATTACTCCAGTCTTCAGTGTCACATGATCCTTCAGAAATCATTCTAATATGCTGATTGCTGAAGAAACATTTATTATTATCAATGTTGAAAACAATTGTGCTGCTTGATATTTTAATGAAAACGGTGATATGTATGTTTCAGGATTCTTAGAAACTCCAAAAGAAAGTCCAAAAGAACAGCAATTATTTTAAATAGATTTTTTTGTAACAATATAAGTCTTTACTGTCACTTCTGATTTGATCAATTTAATGCATATTTGCAGAACGAAAGAAATTGGATAGATATACACAATGAACCATGATATATAAAGTGTTATCAGCATATTTGTATTGCACACTGCTAACACATGCACACAGACACAATCCCTCTGTGAGGTGTGTGTGCTGCACTACAGCTCTTACCTGCCGATCATAGTAGAGTGCTGCTGTACCGCAGCCTCCAGCAATCTCTCCAGTATAGTCCACTCGCCCATGATGCCGTGCTTTTTGCTCTTGCTCTGCCCTTCAGCCTGAAGTGTCACGACCTCTGCCCTTGGCAACTCTTCCAGCGTCCCTCTGTTGACCTTTGAACGGATATCTCGGGCTCCTCTTGAAAGCCGCAGCTGTGTGCGTTTGTGTGTGCGACCGTCCGTGAGTGTGTGTGTGTGTGTCAGGGTAGCGCTCTAGTGCAGAGATGAGCTAGTGGAGCATCTGCAGCAGAAAATCTGATGATGCTGAGACACAGAGACTTCAACCATACTGCATCTCTCAGTCTCACACACACTGTCCACATTCACTGCTTTCTCTCTCTCTCAGTGTGCAGGACACGCTACCCCTTGCGTTGTGCCCTGTGCTACAAATACACACTCTATACACCTATCTGACCTATTCTTCCCCTTCCTCCACATGCACACTCAACTCAAGCTCAAACACACTCACTCATTAGTTGAGCTCAACGCTGAAAGAACACACATACAGCAGCACACGGATGAAGATGCAGCTCTCTGAATCTCATAGCAACGCCTGAGCGCACCTTCACACACACACACACACACACACACTATCGCCTGTGCTCCAGTGTGTGGCGGCGGCAGCAGCAGCAGCAGACGAGGATCGTCAAGGTTATGTCCGGTTGAGTGATGAGCTCGTGGTCATGTCCGTGGCTCAATCTTCCTCAAACCTCAGCCTCTCTTCTCTCTGTCTCTCTCTCGATCCCTCACACTCTCTCTCCACACCTTCCCCGTTCCTTTCGTCTTTGTGCTGCACTGCTGTTGCTGCTGATGATACCTTTCCCTCTGCTCCTCCTCCTCCTCCTCCTCCTCCTCCTCCTCATCTCTCTCTCTCTTTCCCTCTGTGACATGCCGTAAGCATGCCACCCACCCTCCCTCCATCCCAGACCTGCTCTCCTCTCCCCTCCCCTCTTATTTCTCTCGTTCTCTGCTGACTGTTTCACTTGTGCTGCTGTTCAGGTTATCTGTGCTGCAGTGCAGGTTTTAACCTTGTGCAATAATCTCTTACTCTGTCCCTTACAGTGTACACATTAATAATAACGACCCTTCTGCACTTTCAGGAACCTTTTTTGAACTTTGGCCTTTATTTAGTGTCAAGACAATTATTGGGGAATTGTGATTCTGCACTGCCTAACCTCACTTTGTATTATTTTGGTCAGCTCTTCTGTTCTTCATCCTTTTTCTTCCTGTCATCTATATCCAAGTCCCAATAGGTATCACAAACCTCAGGCTTTAGAATATTTGCTGGGGGAAAAAATACAAAAAATAAGCACATTTTAGACATGTAATTAAAGTTAGGGATAATGTATTGCAAAATGTATTTCAGTTGCAGATGTTTTAATAATTTGTATGTAATGTTAAAGGTTTATCAAAAGAAAATATAGGCTACAAAACAATTGGATGAGCAACAAAATGAACACTACAGCAACATTACAGTAATATTAACGAAAAAGTTATTTGAGGTGATTTTCTCTACGATCAATAATTGCGATGGTATTTTGCAATATAAGATGGCAGCAGTTGTGTTTGTGAAACAGAACAGAGCACAATGTGAAATGAAAGACATGAGTAGTGCCTTGTTCCGGGTATCCGGAAGAGCGCTTATATGTACACCATAGCCATGAACAAAGCAGAACATTTGGAAACATCTGACCTCTGAATGCTGGGATTGACCAGTCAGAATACAGCATTTCAATAAACATTATTTTAACATCAAGTATATTTATACAATATATTTTAGACATCACTGAATCAACACATGATAATACAAAAAAAAGAGCTCTTTAAAGTTCCACCTAAATGCTGTTTCTCAATATATGTTCTCTCCTGTTCCACAGAAGGAAAGAAAGGGTGACTAAATAATGGTGGAATTTTCATTTTCAGGTGAACTATCCCATTAAGTTAAAGATTGCAATGAAGGCTATTACTTTTTACAATGTAAAGAGATAGCTATTTCATAAACTGCATGATCTAAATAAAGGTATTATCCAATTTCTGGAGCATGCACCCACAAAAAGATTGGTTCCATCACTGTCTGTCATAGACTTATATTTCATTCAGCTCAATTTTCTTATATCCTATCTCTCTCTCTGTACTCATTCCTTGTACTGTCCATCACTGCGGACACATGAATCTGAGTGCTGCATTTATTTGATTAATATTTCGGGTTAATTCCCTCCTCCCCCCTCCTCTCCTCCTCTGGCACGTTTCCTCATTTCACCTCCGCCATGTGACTCAGAGGCTAGGGGTGTGAAGAGGGAAAGAAAACAATCCAACCAACATTTAAAGGCTTCATGTCCAATCAATTTTGAGTACATACGTGAACTGTAATTTAAATTAATGTGTATTGGTACAGTTCTTTGTACCTGCTGTGGTCAAACTGTGTGCAGGCGTGTGTGTGTGTGTGTTTGTGTTAGTTTCAGTGTCAGTGTCATGGTTACGTTGTGTATTATTACATTAGTATTGTACTGAACAGAGAGAGGAGAACAGTTCGCTATCCACATAAGCAAGCATAAGCCATTAACCTTTCCCGCACACTCACTGCCTGAGTGACTCTGAAATGAAATAGTTAATCACAGAGAAGCAATGTCATTATAAGGGGGGCATTATGGGTAAGGACACGCTGACTTTGGCTATGTCAGGTGTTTTTACTCTCATAATGCACACACGCATGAACAGTCAAGATGTTAACTGTGGAGATGGAGGAGGGACAATTTTTGCTTCATGGTCAAACTGTCAGGACTGCTGTTTAAGGGAATGCACACTTTTGGAAAATATGGGTTGTCAGGTTTTGGGGGATGTGTGGGCTCGAAGGCAAGAGGCACAGGTGTGTCATTTATGACCTAGAACAGCTATCTCTCGTTTTATCTCTCTCTCAGACACACATACAATTAAATTACTTAAACATGAGTGAACATGGGGGTTTCAGTCTGGACACGCCTGCTCATACAAACATGACTTCAACTGAATTTTATAATAAAGATTTGTATCTATCTATCTATTTTTCAGAATATATCTATCTTCAAATCTTTATTTTTATCACTGAATAATCCTGAAAAAAGCAATCCACAATATTAAAAGAAAATTCAACTTTGATAATAATAAGAAATGTTTCTTGTGCACCAAATCAGCTTAGAATGATTTAAAATAAATTATATTTTAAAATAAATTACAATAGAAAACAGTTTTACATTTTTCGTCAAATAAATCTCTAATTATAAATAAAGCCCAAATAAAGCTCTTTGATGAGCATGAGACACTGATTCTAATATCTTTTATCTCTATTTTGAAATATAATAAAAATTTGACACTCACAGTTTTGTTGCATTCTTTTTATTTTTAAATGCATACTGGGCCACTCATCTGCTGGGAATATTCAGGGATTCTCTAAATTCTATGCTGGGAATGTTCCAAATGTTAAGACGAACCAATCACAGAACCCTTTGGAAACAACATTATCTTTTATTAACTCAGCAATTGTAGACACATGCATTTATTATTTATAATGATTAAATAGGCATACTAATTTCTCTGATCACTCTGATCACATGACTGTTCAACAAAGCAAATATTAGCTGGTTTAATTAAGGTAATGTATTTGAAATATAAATCATATTTCTTTAAGAATCATTAAGATATTCTTGGAAGTGGAAATGGAATAATAGGGTTTATTTTGCCCAAGGAGAAAATGTGACAACACAGGCATTTCTTAAGGCTTTGGGATTGACAGGCACATGTTCGGAATTCAGTTGTTCTCATAACCATTGTACTAATTAAATTACATATAATGAGGGTCATAGAAACACAATCTAAAAGGAGGATCAATTGGTTTGTATGCTGGGTTAGCATGTGCTAATCTACACATTTACTTTAGTGTTAACTGCGAATGAGATTCACCATAGCCTGCTACAGAGGTTACTGTAAAGTTAAATATAGAGCTGGTTTACTCTGCTGGGGCACCAAATCAGGCCACTAGCAGAAACGGGGTTGGAAGGAAGTGGACCTGTGTGCACAAGACTAAAAGGGGAAAACATCATGTGGATAAGATACATTAATTACATTTAATCATGTCCTAAATTTTTTACACATCATGAGGATTATAAGTGTTCTGTCAGGGTAGATTGCTAAATCCTATTAACAAAGTTAATTTAGCATAAACAAATGTAATGACTTTAATTGCTTCTGTTGCATGTGTCTGTAACCATAGAATATTGGCATTATTGAAATTGAATTGATATTTATTGCATCATTGTACAATTTAGAATCATTGAGATACACTTGTAGCTTTTAATTGATATTTCAAATTCGTTTTTTAGTTATCGTTTATATATACCAACCAAGTTAAATAAAAATGTTGCATGGCAGCTTGCTAAAATAAAAGTTTTTTTTTTTTTCAGTTAATGTTTCATTTATCATTTAACTTTTTTTTTATAGTTTTAGTTTTAGTTAACTAATAAACCTGTTTTACACATATATTTTAATGGAAAGCCTCATGATTAATTTTATTCTTGTTATAGTATTCCTGTTTAGAACCCCTTTCCAACATGAACATTTTAACACACACAAAGATCACCAGCTTTGTGCGTTATATCAAACATACATGTCTCTTGCCTGCACATTTGCATTTATCTTACTTATTTACAGCGTGTGCATGTCAGTGATTATGCACTAAATGCTTCCCTTAGACATCATAGAATAATAATAATAATAATAATAATTTTACCAGAAACTGTAAAACATAAGCAGTAACCAGACTCTGCAAACTATAAGGACACAATCCACAACGGGTTTAGCTCTGAGACTAAGAACAAAGCTTTGTGTTTTTAAAATAAAAAGTGTTTGGGGGCAAGACAGAAACCAACATGAATGCTGCTGGGGGTTTTCTTACTTATCTTTGCCATTTAGCAGATGCTTTTAATCCAAAGCTACTTACAGTTCACTAATTGCAGGCACAGTCCCCTCCCTGGAGTAACATGGAGCAAAGTGTTTGGCTCAAGGGCACACAGAGACAGATCCTATCTTTTGCCTTAAAATCTGTCTTAGTGGTCTTGGTTCATATCATTGTCCTACTGTCTCCCCAAAGGTCGAATGTCACCATTTTAAGGCGAAATTATTTAAACCCATGCTTAAATAAACA
Source organism: Gobiocypris rarus (assembly GCA_023029165.1). Lineage (NCBI taxonomy): Eukaryota > Metazoa > Chordata > Actinopteri > Cypriniformes > Gobionidae > Gobiocypris > Gobiocypris rarus. Next base: position 32,336,447 of record CM040916.1, on the reverse strand, counting down.
ACAGACGGGCAGCTCAGCAATCATGTCATTTTTTTTCTGTATTGCAGTTAATAGAGTGCTTAGAGCAAATTCCACATTTAAATGCAATTTAATTTTTGTCTTGAATGGAAGTTATGTCGTTAAATAGCTGCCAGGGATGTAAAAAAGGGTTGTAGTTGTGCATTTTTACCACAGTGCTCTGCAAGTCCATAGAGCAACTGCCATACTATACTGTGTTAGCTGCTGACCACGCTCATAAACATGGTCATTGTTAAACCTTTTCAGCACTACAGAGTTTTTACTTGCTTGTAAGTTAGCATGCTGCCTAAATACTGTCAAAATGTGACTGGGTGAATACAACTGTTTTGGGATAGGCTACGCCCCATAAGCACAAAAGTAAATGCTCTTAAATGGCACACTGCACATCAGAGGTTTTGGAAGAAACCTAGTCCAGAACTGTGGAGATGGAAAACGTGTTCTGTGTGGAGATGAGAACATATGGGCTGTAACTGTTTTCACACTGAGTCTCACCTTGGTGTGATACCTGGCTGACCTTTCAGAGCACACAGGCGATGCTGGTGGGTGGAGGATTAGGTTGGATTGTTGTTTGCCTTATTTGTGAACTAAAGCTGTTTATAATACATAATTCTTATGATGTATATGAGGAATGTTGGGCAGAAACTCTAAACATCTTTTTCTTTGAAGTTATCTAAAGGTACAAAAGCTGCCACTTGGGCGGTCCCCTGTCAGAAGGTACCCTGTCACTTAAGGTACTAATATGTACCGTTAAGGAACTAATATGCATCTAGAGCTACAGTAAATAAAGTATGATGGTATACCTTTTGAAAGGGTACCGCTCCAGTAACTCTGAGAGTGACAGGCTATGCATTTTAATACATTAAAATTATGCATTATCACTACTTTAAGGTCTCATATAAATGTTTCAGACTAGATGTGAACCAATATTCTTATAAAGCATATGTTTTGGCAATGAGGAAATATAAAATAGATATTGATATGAAAAATACACTATATTGCCAAAAGCAGGAGCTCAGTGAATTCAAATGATGGGTTGCCACCTGTGCGATAAGTCCATTCATGAAATTTCCTCACTACCTAATTATTTCACGGTCAACTGTTAGTGGTAGGCTATTATAACAAAGTGTGGTCAGCGCATGCTTAGGCGCAGTGCTCAGAAGTTGCCAAATTTCTGCAGAGTCAATAGCTACAGACCTCCAAACTTTGTGTGGAATTCAGATTAGCTCAAGCCCAGTGCGTAAAGAGCTTCATGGAATGGGTTTCCTAGCCTTACATCACCAAGTGCAATGCAAAGCGTCGGATGCAGTGGTGTAAAGCACGCCGCCACTAGACTCTAGAGCAGAGACGTGTTATCTGTAGTGACAAAACATGCTTATCTGTCTGGAAATCTACAGAGGAGAATGGTACTTGCCTGACTGTGTTGTATCAAGTGTTAAGTTTGGTGGCAGAGGGATTATGGTGTGGGGTTGTTTTTCAGGGGTTGGCCTTGGCCCCTTAGCAGGGAACGGAACTCTTAATGCTTCAGCATACCAAGACATTTTGGACAATTTCATGCTCCCAACTTTGTGTGAACACACCTGTTCCAATATGACTGTGCACCAGTGCACAAAGCAAGGTCCATAAAGACATGGATGAGCAAGTTTGGTGTGGAATCCCTTCCCAGAAGAGTTGAAGCCATCACTGCAAAGGGTGGGACAACTCCATTTTAAACCCTATGAATTACTAATGTCCCAAAACTTTTGGCAATATAGTGCATGTTCGTCTGCCACAAAGAAGGCTGCTTGAGATGAAATTTTTATAAATTAAACTGTGGTACAGCTGTTCATTAAAGCTGGCTCTTCAGCAGCATAGCAGTTTGTGAATGGGTCTACCAGAGTTTCTCCACTGCCTCCTTACCTAATCAGAGGGTTTGTTTGATTTTATTAAGAGGACAGTGCTCTCTGTTGTTTGTAAAAGGCACTGCAGTTGATACTAGGGAAAAGCACTGAATGAGCCTTATATTCCTATGAGAAGCACAAGGAAGTGGAATGAAAAATACTGCAATAAAATCACTGAATTTGCAGTATACCACACCATCTGCATCTCCGTGTGCTATCTCATGTTGTCTGTAATTAATCTCACAATAATAAAAGGTGGACAAATGCACTCATAAATCATTAAGTAAATAAAATTAAATAAAAAAAAAACACTTTGCTTTATCTACCCAGCAGCCATAGCTAATCTGTAAATGTTTCTGATGCATTACCCACTTTATACATTAATTGAAGAGTGTCACATTAAAGACTTCAAATCACTTTTAGCCTGAGACTCACTGGTCCTTAACTAAAAGCTTTCAGGACCCTTGAGAGAAACACTCAACATACCACATTATATTACAGTCCAGTCAAGACTTTAAAGTCTAAATTCAAAGCTACATTTAGTATCTTTTCTACATATGTAACTATTACAAGGCACATTATAAAAACCCCAATGTGTTTTGGTACATAGAAAATGGCACATCCTTCCTGAAATGTCACTGAAGCCTTAAAGATAGTGAGTGTTAGAGAAAGGAATGAAGCCTTTGGTTAAGATAGAGTTCTTCTGTGACTGGAGGTTGGTTTTGAATGTCAGCCTTAAATAAGCAAAACATTGCATGACTGATCTGGGACCATTCTGTAGCCATAAAAAAATATATAGTACATGGACTGAAATACCTTAAAATAAAGGGGTCCGTGTTGAATTAAAGCTGTTTTTGTAAATAGTTCATTGGAAAATGCTTAAGATTTATAATAATACAAAAAGTTATTATTATTATTTTTTATCATATAACTATCAGTGGATGAAGCCATCAGCCTGTCTCCTCGAAACTTGATGACCTCCATGGAACAAAAAAAAAACGAAAAACAAAGGTATTGCAGAGAAACCTCATCTGAAACACAGCACTCCAAATGCTTAATATTAATAAATTTATTTAAATAAATAAAACGCTAATTCCTTTTGAAATCTTAGTGTAAAAATTGGTAATTTTGTGTTTACAGTTTTATTGAGGTGCATTCTGGGAGAGAATGATTGACATCGCGGCCATTTTGGCTCTGGCCAACCCGCTCCCATTGTGTGCGAGATAGTAAATACTGACACTGCCAGACAAGCCGAGCACATATTTCACTGCGCGAAATAAAACACGTTCACCTGAGGTAAGTGCCCCAATGCATCACTGTCTTCTCTCTGATACACTTTTCAACAGCTTTATGAAACTTTCCTCGAGAATAATGTTTATTTTGAGCGTTAAAACGTTAAAATCTCATCGTCTGAAAATGGGAAAGCCGACGGCGAGACGCGAGAGAAAACAGGCTCTCCTTTTCGTGTCGGAGGACACACTGAAATCCGTCCCACTTTGGTGTGCCTCTATTTACTTCGGTTAAACGGCGTAAATTCGCGGCAGATATTCCTTCTAATCGACTATTTAGTTGCCCAAGGATGTCTGCTACCGTATGGTGTTGTTGGTTTTGCGATACATGCATTAGATTTTGAATTTTATTTAAAAGTTTACGTCCTCCCCTGTTCCTCAATGCACGGACTCTCTCTAGTTGCCGTTCAAATTGCAGCCATAATCTTGCGGTTTAGGGCGGGGCTTAGACGGACTGATTTGCCCCCACAGCTGGCAGAACGGCCTGTGATTGGTTAGTTTTTTGGGCTCCTCAAATTCTACTGGCTACTGCGTTACTGTTGTTTCACGGTTGTCTGTGATTGGTTGAAAGGCTTTCTCAGTCCACGCTGAGTGGTTTCTTTAATTTATTGGTTTTAATGTGACGTGCTGGAGGAAGTGGCCTGAAATAGCATGAGACAGGGAGTCAAATACCAAAACAAGTGTAAAACTAGTGACGTTATTTTTAGTAGAGATTTACTTTTTATATCTTAGTCTTTGCATGAGACTCAATACATTAAACAGCTAAGAATAAGCACTGCTGCTAAATTATTGTAAGTAAATCTTTGTAAATGCTTGTATATCATATTAAATGTGTACATTATGTTTAACTGACTTGACTGTACTCATAAACAGTAGGTATCTTCCTTTTTCTCAGGTGATATTGACTAGCAATGGCCCGTACCAAGCAGACTGCTCGTAAATCCACTGGAGGAAAAGCTCCCCGTAAGCAGCTGGCTACCAAAGCTGCCCGCAAGAGCGCTCCCTCAACTGGAGGAGTCAAGAAACCCCATCGCTACAGGTGATATTCCAGACTTGTAATTGTGCACAGCAAAAAAAATAGGTTTACTCTAATGAACCCTTTATTGAGCACCATTTCTGTCTGCAGGCCTGGTACTGTGGCTTTGCGTGAGATTCGTCGGTATCAGAAGTCCACTGAGCTGCTGATCCGTAAGCTGCCGTTCCAGCGTCTGGTTCGAGAGATTGCCCAGGACTTCAAAACTGACCTGCGTTTCCAGAGCGCCGCCATTGGTGCACTGCAGGTGCGTACAGCTTGTTATCTGGTCTTTCTTTTATATGTTCCTTTTTTGTATACATTCTCCTTCTCCTGAAGATTTACATTTTGTTTTTGCTTTTTTACATGTTTATGCATCATAAACAGACTGATTTTATGTGTGTTCTTGCAGGAGGCCAGTGAGGCATACCTGGTCGGTCTTTTTGAAGACACTAACCTGTGTGCCATCCATGCCAAGCGTGTCACCATCATGCCCAAAGACATCCAGCTGGCACGCCGCATCCGCGGAGAGCGTGCTTAAACTCTCCCCTTCTTTGTATCACCCTCTTTATTTCTTTCTGTCTCTCCACTTGTTCTCCTCCTGCTTTTCTTGGTAGAGTTTAGAGTATCAGTGATGGGGAGTAACTTTGTCTAAGTCTGCTAGTGCTGTCTAAATTACGCGTAGGGTACCTATATGTGCATGTAACAGGTGCTGCTGATCACACACGCACAAACACACATGCACAAACACATACACAAACACACATTCTCACACATTCATATTTGGAGCGTAAACGAGGTCCACCTATGCCCGGTTTAGGGCTACACATTCAAAATACGTGCAAAGAGAAGAAGTCTCACACTTACTCCACTGTCCAGAGAGAAAAACAGGGTGGTGTCTGGGGTCAGTCTGCTTAAGGGGAGCGGAAACTTCCACAGCAGGGTGCTACTAAAACTGCCTCAGTCCACCTTACTGAAACCTGTCCATGCCAATCTCCTTCAGAACCCAACCCGGTTTTCCCCACCACTTCCTGATCCATCCTGTCGTTACTTGCCCCTTAATGGTGGAAGTGAGTGTGGAGCCAGACTTCTTCTATCTGTGAGTGTCTGTGGGTGATGTGATCAGCAAAGCAGAATCGTATTCAACTGCAAACCAGCATCTATTGGTTAAAAAGTTGTTACTTGTTATATTGATGATTACTATTATTGTTGATATGGTGTCTTTTTTTTTTACAATGCATACATGAATTGTACTTTAGAAAAAAAAAGGATTAATCTGCCGAGAATCAGTTTGAATTTGCCTCCTTTTTTCTTTTTCATATTGTAGTAAAAGCCGATCCTGCTCCTCCTGTTATAACTTCAGGCAGCCACAGGGGGGCGCTTTAAACCAGCCTCTCATTCAACCTCACTGTTCAACTAACATCCTGATCTCCCTTCTCTTCTTTGTCTTTCTCCCTCTTTTTCTGTCGTTTTTCACTCTTTCAATTCCAGTTTTGTCAAATTAAAGATCGGCATTAGAGTCACAGATTGTAGCAAAAAATATTCTTTACGTTTAGTACTCTAGTTGAGTCTTTCACCTTGTTTGGTTAGAACTTCGCTCCTTCCTTCTCTTCGTGATACACAGTGTAACCTCATGTTTGTGCTTCTTTTATTTTTCTTATTCAGAAATTTAAATAAGCTGATCTTTGTACTTTCCAAATGTATCATATTCTGGTGGTAATAAATAGATGTCACACAAATTGACTTTTCAGTGTCTTTTATAAACGCATATATCTGGCTGGTATTTCAGAGAGCAAGGTTACAGTCAAACACACTGAACTCTTGGTTGATTAACCTAAACTTTGCTTAGTCGAGGTATGCAGGTTTTTTTTATTATAGAAAAACATTATAGCATAGAAAACATCCTGTTGCAGAGAAAAAAAGAAAAAAAAATCTGCAGATCAATGATGTTTATATACAGTACATATACATCAGGCATAACATGACAGGTGAAGTGAATAACACTGATTATCTCTTCATCATGGCACCTGTTGGGTGGGCTATATTAGGCACCAAGTGAAAAAAATGTGTCAAGTCGGTGTGTTATAAGCAGAAAAAATGGGCAACGTAAGAATTTGGGAAAGTTTGACAAGGGCCCAGTTGTGATGAATAGATGACTGGGTCAGAGCATCTCCAAAACTCCAGTGTGCAGTAGTGGGGTGTTCCCAGACTGCAGTGGTCAGTATCTATCAAATTTGGTTCAAGGAAGGAGCAGTGGTGAACTGGCGACAAGGTCATGGGTGGCCAAGGCTCATTGATGCACGTAAGGAGTGAAGGCTGGCCCGTGTGGTCTGTTCAAACTGATGAGCTACTGTAGCTCAAATTGCTCAAGAAGTTAATGCTGGTTCTGATAGAAAGGTGTCAGAATACACAGTGCATCACAGTTTGTTGCGTGTGTTTACATCACGTGGATGGCCATGTGCATTGCTCACCTGGGGAACACATGGCACCAGGATGCACTATGGGAAGAAGGCAAGCCGGCAGAGGCAGTGTGATACCAAAATGTTTAGGATGACCCCACATTCAACAACTGTTTCTTTAACAAGCTGAATTTGTAAAAAAAAAAAAATTGTGGCTCTTGAGTGGCTCAGTGGTTCATGTAGGTGGTCTACAAATTGGAAGGTTGGTGGTTCTATCCCTGGTTCCACCAGACCAAATGTCGAGGTGTCAATGAGCGAGAGCCCTAACCCCAGCTGCTGACACCCTTGTTGGTGTGTGAATGGGTGAATGTGAGGTCGGATGTAAAAAGTGCTATATAAAATGCAGTCCATTTACCATTGGGAATTCCTCTTAGTGAAGCAAAGCATCTCAGTGTTTGTAGTCTTTAGAGAAGTCAAAGCTTAGTTTTATTTGTCTCTGCAAATTGTATTTTAACATTAGTATTAATAATAGTACATATTATTAGCCTACTTAAATAGTACAGAAAAGACACTGGTCAAAGCTACAGCCTAGTGGTTAATTGAGTTTGGTTGGTGTTAAAGAAAAAACAACTAAACTAAACAAATGTGTTTTTATGGACTGCACCAAATCAATCTGTTCCTTTCTGCAGTAGAAGCACTGATCATGGCATAGCCATGCATATCCTTAAGAAAACATCTTTTAAGCTTTTGAATTGCTTGAACAACAAAAGGTTAAAAAAGTAGATGGATTTTAATTTACAAGAAGAGAGAAGCTTGCACATACAGCTGTATATCTTTTTGTAACCTTCACTTATATAATAATAGGGCCTACATGTTTTGTTTTAACTGTAAAAAAAAAAATACAGGGGATCCTTTAAATAACCAGATGTTTGCTGGTTTGTACCACAGGCAAGACCGCACTGGGAAGTTTCCAGCGGGATTCAGCAGAGAGGCAGGTGGGCAGTACGCTTTTGAAAAGACAAACTCCCAACACCCAGTTTACATCTGAACTTGTGTGTTTGTACTTCCATGACACACTCGTAAGGGTAAATCGAACTTCAGTTAGTTTACTGTACAGTTAGTTTACTGTACTGTTCACTGTACCGATATTTGAGAATCAAAAGCATAATATAAAGTGAGTATAGCTATATTGTTTAAAAACTAACAGGAAACTGACTTGGACTAACCCTCACATCCTATATTTCTCCTTAAAGGGCTTTCACTTTGTTGTTTTCAGCATTGTTGTCTGTGTGTGTGTGTGTGTGTGTGTGTGTGTGTGTGTGTGTGTGTGTGTGTGTGTGTGTGTGTGTGTGTGTGTGTGTGTGTGTGTGTGTGTGTGTGTGTGTGTGTGTGTGTGTGTGTGTGTGTGTGTGTGTGTGTGTGTGTGTGTGTGTGTGTGTGTGTGTGTCAAGTCAAGTGTGTCAAGTGTGTCTGTCTGAGAGAGAGAGAGAGAGAGAGAGATGACAAAGTAATGTATTTTTCTGGTTAAGTGTCATGTGTCTACATTGCCTTGTTTGTGGATTCTGAGTTATGGGTTTGTGTGTGATTTGTTAGAATTTAAGGCTCAGAAGCTTCTTCTTTTGTCTTGTATGAACTGCAGACAATCTGTCACAGAGAGAGATTAATATCTGGAGAAACAGGGGGAGGGGGAGAGGAAAAGAGAGTTTAGATAGATAGATAGATAGATAGATAGATAGATAGATAGATAGATAGATAGATAGATAGATAGATAGATAGATAGATAGATAGATAGATAGATAGATAGATAGATAGATAGATAGATAGATAGATAGATAGATAGATAGATAGATAGATAGATAGATAGATAGATAGATAGATACATAGATACATAGATAGATAGATACATAGATACATAGATACATAGATAGATACATAGATAGATACATAGATAGATACATAGATAGATAGATACATGGATAGATACATAGATAGATACATAGATACATAGATACATAGATAGATACATAGATAGATACATAGATAGATACATAGATAGATAGATACATAGATAGATACATAGATAGATACATGGATAGACAGACAGACAGACAGACAGACATGCATACCGGTAAATACAATAATATGATCTCATGAGTTATAGAGAGAAAGAGCGAGTGAGGATAAGAAATTGAACTGTGTTAATTTGACTTATTAATTTTTAAGAGAAGTTACACACACACACACACACACACACACACACACACACACACATGTTTACATGATGAAACAATGTCACATTATTTAATATTAATGTTCACTGTGAACTATACATAAAAATGTGTAAACACACACACCCTTCCTCCTGGTAACAGTGCATGTGGTTTTATCCAGGTCAGAGTGGGATTATGAAGCACTCAGGAGGGGTTGGGGGTGTGGGAGAGAACAAGTGAGAGAGGGGATGAAGGATGGCACAGAGGAGAGAGATGTCTGTGAGTATGTTTAGAGTGACTGAACTCCATCTTTTCATACAGGGATACTTATGAGAGACACAGAGGAAAAATAGGGAGAAAGCAAGCAGACTGAAAAAAATGGTGTAGAATAATTGAAGTAATGAGAGTACAGAGAGAGGAGAAGTCCGGTTAAACAGATCACACTTAGTAAGTCCCAGTAGAAAGAACCAAACGGGATATTTCAATTGACCCTGGTTACTGAAATGTGTAAATATATATATAAAAAAGTACAGTTATTTAATTTATCTGTTCATATATATATATATATATATATATATATATATATATATATATATATATATATATATATATATATATATATATATATATATATATATATATATATATATATATATATATATATATAAACAGACACACACACAGTGGCCCCACTTCTGTCACTTCATCAGATACAAATATCTAATACCAAACCAAGTGCCAAAAACAAATAAATGATTCTAAACATTTTCCAACATTATTATTATTTTTTCTTTTTACTTTTACTAACCAATGTATAAAGTTGACACAGCTGAGTTCATCGCGTTAACTTTGTGTATGTTGGGCTAAATTATTAATATATATATTTTTTATTTTGTCATTATTTTCCATGAATCTTAACTAAACTTTTTAAAAATAAATACATACATTTTTTTAAAAAAAAGTTTCAAAAAGGGGTTCCAAATCCAGCAATGACTTATAGAAGAACCATTCAGTGAGCATTTCTTAAAAGAACCATTTTTTTCTAGTGTGGAGAACGTTCTGATCATCTAAATAACCTTTTGTGCAGTGAAAAGGTTCCATGGATTTTAAAGATTCTTCATAGAACAATCGATTCCAATATACAGAACCCTTTATTTTTAAGAGTGTATGTTTGTACTATATTTCTTTTAAATTACAGCTTATTTGAATTTTTTATATAAAAATGTATTGTGATTATTCACATTTAAAATAAAAGTTTGTGTTTAAATAATATATGTGTGTACTGCATATAATTATGTATATATAAATACACACACATGCATGTATATATATTTAAGAAAAATATGTTATATTTTTTATATAAAAATGTATTTATATATAAGATAAATTATATATACAGTATATACATGCAAATATTTCTTAAATTATATATTGCATATTGCATGCATGTGTATTTATATATACATAATAATTATATGCAGTAGTCTACATACACATATATTATGTAAACACAAACTTTGCATATTTTGGATGCGATTAACCCTGATTAATTTTTCCCCAGCACTAATGTAAACAAACGAAGACATTCATACATTTGGACAGACCACTGTAACTCTAATTATTCTAATTTGTGACCGAAATAAAGAATGATAGTCATAGTAATCATAGTGGAGGAGTCATAGCAGAGAGAGCAGGAACTGGAATCAACAGGAGGAGTGGTGTGGAGGAGGAAAGAGATAGAGGGAGGTTCAGTAATCCTGTTTAATTGCTTTAGGGTAGTGTTCTGTCGACAGTAAGGAGATTGAGGTGCTCTCTGGGTCATTGGCTAAAATAACCCCACACACCCGGCTACATGGGCGGGGCTACCCACACCACACCATCACAGCAACATGATTACCAGACAACACCATCGCAACCTTGTGGACCCCAGATGCCTCCTCCGTGTGGGCCACCTGTGTATCCAACCCCAGGATGTCACAGTAATTCAAGGAGAAATGCTGGAAGTATGTGAATCCTCCGACTTTGTGATTTTAAACCCAAAGTGCTGAACTTTGCAAGAACAATTAATCTCCTTTCAGTTTAATTGGTTAAAGAGATAGGTCACCCCAAAATTAAAATTCTCTCATCATTTACTCACCCTTAAGTTGTTCCAAATCTGTATGAATTTCTTTTTACTGCTGTACACAAAAGAAGATATTTTGAAGAATGTGGATACTCAATTAGCTGATGGACCCCATTGACTTCTAGTGTGGCAAAAAAAAAAGAAGAAGAAAAAAGTCACTGGGGTCCATCAACTGTTTGAATATCCACATTCTTCACAATATCTTCTTTTGTGTTCAGAGGGGGTTCATACAGATTTAAAACAGCTTGAGGGTGAGTAAATGATGAGCATCATTTTTAAGTGCTATCCCTTTAAATCAATTTAAAGTTCATTACAGTTTGAATTGCCAGTTCCCTTGCTGATACCAGAAAATCGAGAGGCATGAATGCATATTGTGTTGCAATTTTATACTTTGTTTTTATTTTATATTCATAAGTTTTAATCCTTATATAGGCTATTTTACTTTTCATTTTGTACAGTAACTTGTAAATTAAGCTCTGAATTTGTCACCATGGTTGTTCTGCATGAGGGACAGACATAGTCCAAATCATTTATGTTCTGTGCTGTTCAGACCAAAGTGCTAACTAAGTTTCCAGCCATGTTTTATTAATGACAGTAGTACTTCATCTTGCATAATCAATAAGAAACAAAGTTAGACAACTCTTGTTTGAATTCTTGTTAAACAAAGCCACATTTAATTGTGTAGTTAAACTAAGAATAAAATGTAAAACCTTTAGTTCCCATCTGAATGTATTCGGTCAAAGCAACATAACAACAATTGTAAACACCAACATTTTTCAACACAAGATCACCCAAATAGAAAATATATATCAACAGTATATGACTATAATGCCATTAAATGAAGTTTAATTAAGTAAGTAACGAGTAACTCAAACTAACATAAAACAACATTACTTGTTATAAGTTAACATAATTTAAAAATACATAAATAACAGAAAGCTAAAAGCACTACACAAGAACTCCTAATGTCTCCCAATACAGACAAACCAACCAAACTTATGAAAAAAGTAGAAAGAACTCTGTCCCACTAGAAGCTTGTATCTACAGAGAAACCGAGGTTCCCCGCCAATTATTTATTTGTGTGTGTGTGTGTGTGAGGTAAATGTGTGTGTGTGTGTGTGTGTGTGTGTGTGTGTGTGTGTGTGTGTGTGTGTGTGTGTGTGTGTGTGTGTGTGTGTGTGTGTGTGTGTGTGTGTGTGTGTGTGTGTGTGTGTGTGTGAGGTAAATGGTTAATAATAATGACTGATCAGTAGACTTGAGGACTCCCTTTACTCTCAGCCAATCACAAAGCAGATCTGCATTACAGAAGAACAATCTTCACCTGTTCCCAAATGGGCCCCCCATTCCATCTCTGAGATCACATGAATCCTGCTGATTCAGTCTTGTTCATCATCAAAATGTCTCCGGCATTTCAAGCATTAGTTCTGTTTCATTTATTCTTCATGCATCTTCTCCTAATTCTCCCTCCCTCTTGCTTTTTTTTTTTTCTTCAGTTGCTCACTTTTTTCTTCTACAGCACCTGGAATTTATGATCGAGGCAGTCCACGGTGCTGAAGTTGAGCTTCCAGGCCTGCTGGTCCTTGTAGTCCAGGCAGTCTACGGAACTGAAACCCAGCGAAGAGGTGCTGTATCCTTGGGAGGAGAGGGAGGGTGACTGGCTGAGTGAGCCGCCCATGGAGGGCACGGTGAGGGGAGAGAGGGCACCCCCACTCGCAGACAGTTGAGTGGTCATGGGAGAGAGGTATGGGCTGCAATCCAATCCACTGAAGTAAGGAGAGGAGCTGTAGCCCTGGCTATAGGTGGAGGGCTGACCGTAGCTCATGGGATAGGGAGCAGGGCGCTGCACACAGGGCGTGCCGGAGCCACACAATGGATCTGGAAGGGGGGATAGAGAGGTGGGACTCCACACAGAAACGGGAGCTGTGCCTGTGCTGGCACTAGGGGGCACTGCCTGGATGGAGGCAGCAACCACTGAGGAGCCGGCACCAGGGTCAGAGGTCAGCTCAGGTGGTGGAGAGGACTTCTTTTTGGGGGGACGGGGCTTGGGCTGACCGCTGGTCTGCTGTTGCTGTTGGCGGCATTTAGCGCGGCGGTTCTTAAACCAAACCTGAGAAAAATTGGTTGAAGATTAAATAAATGTTTGACTCATTTCTCTATTGGTCAAAAGGGATGTGAAATGATGATCCCAATATGGGTATTAAAACCTACATTAGGCTTCATACACACTGACTTCCACTGTCAGAGTTTGTTGTCACTTTCAATACTTGTGACTTAAATTAAAATAGATTCAACTTTAAAAAAAATGTACATACTTAATTGCAGATATACAGTTTATCTTCCTAGCATCATAGCAAGTGAGTGTTAGTTAGATGCTGGAATAAATGTATTGGTCAGTATATAGTCAGTTTCTGCTACATCAGACATTAGGACAGGTGTGCTTAGATGTTATGCAGTTGTAGAGGTGTCAGAAAGATGTTTGTCTCAGTTTAAGACAGACTCACCTGAACTCTGGACTCGGGAAGGTTGATTTTCAGAGCCACCTCTTCTCTCATGAATATGTCTGGGTAGCGTGTTTTGGTGAACAGGGCTTCCAGAATGTCCAGTTGGGTGCGTGTGAAGGTAGTACGCTCCCGACGCTGCTTCCTCGGAGTGGCTATTTATAAAAACATCAACATCATACTGTAAGAAAACAACTTTAGGTTTTCCAGTTGAAAGATAGAGAACTGTTTTTTTTTTTTTTTTTTTTACATAGCATCATCAATATTAATCATTTATGTGAGCTTGAAAAGCGAGGGATTTGGACTATTCATTGTCATTAGAGGTTGATAGATAGATAGATGATTAGATAGATAGAGAGATAGATAGATAGATAGATGATTAGATAGATAGATAGATGATTAGATAGATAGATAGATAGATAGATAGATAGATAGATAGATAGATGATTAGATAGATAGATATATGATTAGATAGATAGATAGATAGATAGATAGATAGATAGATAGATAGATAGATAGATAGATAGATAGATAGATAGATAGATAGATAGATAGATAGATAGATAGATAGATAGATAGATAGATAGATAGATTTAAGTGTATTTCATGTTTTTTTATAGCTACAATATATGTCCAGTCAATGACTCAGTTCCTCACTAAGACCGCGCATCGTTTCTTATCCATCGTTTCTTCATCGTTTTTATTCTTTAGCGCACTCAGTAATATTATGGTCATTGTTTTATTTGTAAAAAAAACTTTTAAAAAAGGGCGAATATGACGAAATATGGCTACATTTATTAAATTAGGCTAAGCTTTTCACTATGGGCTAAAAGTAGCTAACTTAATAAACATGCAGGACAAAACACAATCACACAGCATTAAAATTTGAAAGAAAAATTGAGTTTTTTTTTATCAAATTCTTACTACGAAAAATACTTTCCGTGTAGGTTAAATATCCCTCAAGATTCATTTTAAATAGGTATATATTTTACATCCATTTTTTATATGATTAATTTTTGTTAGAACGTGGGCACTGTGACGTTTGTTAGGCTACTACGTGAACAAGTTCAGTTAACGTGGCTATCAACTAGTAAAATGATATTTACTTTGACTAAATTGAAGGGGGGAAAGAGGGTCAATGCTTTTCAAATGAATCAGGAAAGAAGAGGATACCTTTTAGTTTTGTTTGTCCCCTCTCTTTTGACGTCAACGACCACCAAAATTAATAAAAAGTCTGACACAAATATATTATAAATTATTAATGAGAAATAACTGACCTGGGTAGCCGACGGCGGTGTGGAGCAGGTCCATTCCTGAGGCGGACAGTGTTAACCCGTTCACAGCATAATGGGGCTGCTTTATGTAGGACATCATTCTTGGGACGGCCGAGTCTCTCGCACACTCTCTCTATTACTCTCTCTATTGCTCTCTCTCTCCCTCTCCCTCCCTCTCTCTTACTCTCTTTTTTTCTTTTGTGACGCTCTTTTCACGGGTCGGGGGTCGCGTTCTGCCCCTGACGGCCGCGTGTCTGAGCTCGCGCCTGGCGCGTGCGGTGCTTCTTCAGTCTCGCGGCTCCAAACACCTGTAGATGTTTTCCCGGTTCTCAGTGCCTTGAACAAGTTTACACGCTTGCCCGTTTAGCTATGTATTCATATCGTGCGGAATATCAAAGATGAGCTTAGTTTAATATGAAATCGTAAAAGCAAATTTACTATTAGGCTATAGCTAAACAAAAGTTTCAGAATCTTGGTCAGAGTTTTGGCGGAGTTTAGGCGCGTGTCCCTTGGGCAAGACCGAACAGGAGCGGGACACTAGAATAAATAAGAGACCGAGCAGCTAATCAAGGCATCTCTCTCTCTCTCTCTCTCTCTCTCTCTCTCTCTCTCTCTCTCTCCCCAGCTTTGACGTGTAGCTATCTTAACACGTGCTGTATGACAGTAGGCCTAGGCTATATATATATATATAGTCTGAAAACGATAAATAAATAAATAAATAAATAAATAAATAAATAAATAAATAAATAAATAAATAACAATCTATTGGCTTATATAGGATGAAACAATGGCTCCGGGGGGAAATGCCAAAATGTCACATATCTATTTCTTTGTAATAATATTCTCTAGAAATAGTTAGCGGTTTTAGGAACCGTAGCAACAATTCATTGTGTAAGCATTTTACACAAATGTAGCCTATTTGACAGGCCTATATGCTATGTTAGAAAAATGTATCCTAACAAATGTAAAAATGAAATAGGCTAGTTCATTTAAGGGACACTGCCTTACAAGCAATGTAAGTATAGGCATAAATAAAAAGCTTAAGCTATAGGCATATTTAATGCTTGTGCATGGTTTTTCGTAAAATAATTTACAATCAGTTAACAATTTGCGTCATAAAGATTTCGTTTTTTTTTTCTCGATTAAAAAAAAAAGATATAGGCTACATCATTTTTTAATGAACGGAATGCTTTGTTTTTCGTTTTTCGTTGGCTCTGTATTTTTTCTATCTTTATAGAAACATTACCGAAATGGCTGACTGTTGACGCAGCATTCGTTTCAATCTCATACACTCTTTTCATTCGTTAATCAAATTATCCCGGAGATGAGCTAAATATTTATTGTGAACATTTTCTTGTTAAGTCCTCTGTTTTACATAGCAATTTGAATAATATAAATATTTTTTTTTCTATCAGCTGTATATCAGTTTATTGAGCAATTAGCCTACATGATTAAAATCTTAAACTTTTACCATAGCTAATGTCTTGACTAAACACAAAACAGCATATCACTGAAATATTTGACACCACACGATTTGTAAAGTAGCTCTAAAATTAGTATTTAGCCTCCTCTTTACACTTTATTTTTTGACACACACACTGCTGAATTATTATATCTGATGTAAATAGTTCTTCAACCCTGGATAAAGAGAGGAAATAGACATTTCTCAGTTTATAAGAGAAAAATAGAACATACACAATGTATAAATACCACATGGGGGGTGAAAAGAAGAAAAGCTAAGAAATGTATGGATAAATGATTAATAAAACAAGATTAAGACAGAAGGACATCTTGCAGTGATACTAAAAGTAAAGCCAATAGACAACCACCATTTGAAAGGATGTTGACCAGTTCTGACAAAGGAGATGATCTCAGCTGAATTTGCTGTAATGGAGCTACTTGAAATTTGGAATAGAATGTATTATAGAATGAACATGGTATGTTTTATTTGAAAGGATTGTTTGTTTGAGTGTAAATATGTTAGTGACAGAAAGAGGAAGAGAGAAAGGCGTCAACTGGCACTCAAGATGAACTGATTGTGATAGGTTGGCTTTAAACAGACGCAGTGCAGACAGGGTTATTTGGCTGTGACTAGATGTCATCCCTACTAAGTACAGCAAAAAACTCCACAGCCAACGGACAAAGGGAAAAGTCTTCAGATTCCCTTATTTAAAACTTGTATTTGTCTTGCCTAAAGATGTGATAGATTAGTATCATTCTGAATACAAGAATGAGAGTTACAAAATTTCTGCTGTATTTGGTGACAAAAAGCAGCAGAATACAACTTGCTGACACAGTTGCTTTGGATTGTGTCAGCTTGCTTTACTAAATAGCAAATAAATATTTATTTTTTAGGTAATTTGAAAAATAAATATGAGATGGAAAGACATCTCAGTCAAGTATTAAAATCTTAGAAAGAAATTCAAATAGCTTTCTTGTTTTATAGAATCAAGTTTATTTTGCTACACACAAACAATATTCCACCTCATACCCCCTCATTGTATCCAATTTTGTACCTGTTCCCAGCAATGGCCTTCAATATAATAATAAAAAAATAAAATAAAAATATAACTGTGATATATATATAATGTGATACAAATGAAATATGCAAGTAAAGAACTGACATGAAGAATTATTAGCCAAATGAGCTACAAGTGTTTTGTGTATAAAGGAGAGAAGACAATATAATTCCCAAACAATAACTGTTTATTTACTTGTCTGTTTATTTATGCAACAAATTAATAATCAGGCTACTAAACCCTTTTTTCTTGTAATTTTTTAATACTTCGCTCAGATTATCGCACCGTACAACATGGTGGCTTTTAGCAGTGGTTGTTTTTTGTGTAAGAGCAGTAAAATAATGAATATTATGTTGTTGTTCTCTGTCAGTATATGATGTTTGTATGTTTATGTGTTCAGGATCTGGGCTTGTGCGCTTGCAGAAGGCAAAGTTTTGTGGAGGGTGGTTGAGAGGGGGATTGGGGGTTGGATGGGGGTGGACAAGTCCGTCCATCTGGCAACAACCAGCTACGCAGGCACAAGAGCAATTATGGAAGTGGACTAAACTCTAATCCTCAGGCACACACGCACACACACACACACCAGAACACATTAGCACAGAAATACACAGCCGACACAGTGACATTGCAACAAACATTTAATCTGAGTGGAGAGTTAAATAGATGAAATAAACTAAATGTTCCTACGCAAATAGAGGTAAAGGAAAGAAAAATGTGAAGATGGATTGGGGTGAGAAGGGAGTGAAGTGACAGATAGAAAAGGGGGTGAGAGAGAGAGAGAGAGAGAGAGAGAGAAAGAGAGAGAGAGGGGTAGTGGGCCGCATCATTGCGGGCACACTGCATCAGTTAATCCAGATTAGGCAGTCTAAAAAGGAGCGGCTTAATCTGCAGGCCAGCCAGTAATACACAGACCGCTGTCAGCACCAATCACTCACACAATTCTAATCCTCAAAGAAACACACACGCTGGTCACACACACACACACGCTCTCTAAACAGTGTGAGTTAAGCATGCATATATATAAAATATTTTCCACATTGAGACAACAGATTCATCAAAAACTTTAAATATAGATGAATTCTGTACAAAACAGTACCTCTTCTTCTGGCTACTTTAATCCCTCACAAACCAGTGACTGTAATCACTTCATAATACAGGTATTTAAAACAACTGGTGAGCAATTTCTAATGCAGACTGTTTCTATGTGAAGATGTTGTGATGAGGCAGTTATTTGCTGATCAACAAAATATGTTCCATATGTGGACAGACTTTGGGTCACAGTCAGATTAAAAAGGGGTTTAATGTCAGTGGGGCTGTATGCTAAAAAGGGCCCCAATAACCAATTGACAGCTTCTCTGGCCCTCTAGTGGAGATTCTGTCTATTTATCCAGAATCAATTCAGAATACATCTTACTGATAAACAAAAGTTTACATTCCTAGTGCAAACATAATGTAGGCTACACGCACACAATAAAGGTAGGCTATTAATAATGAATTTAAATGTGCAAAAATGTTTTTTTGTGCTTTTGACTACCTGTATCAGATCGAGTATATTGTATGTCCCATAATATGGGTCTATGGTCTAATTGGACAACACTAGATATTAAGTCATGCGAAATCTGCTGATCTTTGCATTTAAGTTACCTGTAAAAAAAAAACAAAAACAACAACAACAACAAAAAACCTTTGTGACACTGCTCATTTTATTTTATTTATTTTATTATCTATCTTTTTTTATCGTTGGCCAAAGTATGTCATTACATTGTAGATGTTGTCCATTGTGATGGCAGCCAAAAGAAGTAAAATGTTTACAATAATTTGTAAATTAAGTAAATGACTTAATGCATGTATTCTAATTTCGCCCCCTGTTGGAGGAAACAGAAATATAACTATTAGAATAATAGCAAAAGCCTCCCACTGGTTTTAGTTTAATGCATCTTAACCACAAAGAACAAGATGGTGTGGAATATTCGCGCTTTATGCTGCCTTCACGTGCTCTCGGAATTATCGTAAATACGAGTTTCCTAGGTAAAACTTGCATATGAACGCCCTCCCATTTCAAAATTTGAATGCAGTGAGCTCGTAATCACGACTTCAGAAGTGGGAATTATCCAATTTCGATATCACGTGGAGGCGGCATAATAAACGTAAGTGTATTGGTCTCATTGTCGGCGACAGCTGATGACGACAGCCTCAGTTGGATTCTCTGATTTGTCAGGCGGATCGAAAAACACAGATCATTGGTTAAATTTACTCCCAGCCCGCCCACACCCGGATGTTGTTTTGTCACTAGTGTGACAGTCCATAGGATTTTATTTTTTATTTCTGTTGTGATCATCTGTAAGATGTTGCCGGATATAAAAGGCGTGTGTCCATTTGTGGAAGACAGTTTTAGTCGTTTTCCCTCGCAGAGTAACATATATGGACTATGTCAGGCAGGCGAGCAGGAGTTACTGGCAGCGACTCTGAAGGGGAAAGTAGTGTGCTTCAGATACCAGGACCTGCAGAAGAAGATCAGACCGGTTGCTAGAGAGATTCAGTTCACATATATACCAGGTGACAAGCTGTTCGTTTTTGCGTCGAAAGTATTTTGTTCTAGATGTCTAATGATAAAACGTTTCTTGTTTTGTTAAAGTTGATGCAGAAATCGTCTCCATTGACGCCTTCAACAAAACAGCACCTAAAAGAGGACTTGTCGTAGGAATAACTTTCATTAAGGTGTGCTTCATCATTAACTGGCATAAGTAACTAGGTTCAAACTAGATTGAAACTTTTGCTCAATCCATCCGTCCATCCAAATGCATTTTGCTGCATTTTCTGTTTTATGCATTTCAAGGTGATCTCTTTCCTCTCAGGACTCTGGAGATAAAGCAACTCCTTTCCTTAACATTTACTGTGATTATGAACCAGGGTCAGAGTTTAACCTGGAGTCAATTGCACGTGAGTTTGTCATATTGGTCAAAACAAAAAAATATAAGTTGTAAATGATGTCTGGTGTCTTGAGACAAGGAAGAATTCACACATCTTATGAAATTGGTCCATACTGAATAATCTGAGGGTTTCATCTTGTTGACAGAAAGCTGTCTGAACCTAGAGCTCCAGTTCACTCCCTTCCAGCTCTATCACACTGAGTGAGTGTATCATTGTTCTGTTCATTTATGTTTCAAAAAAGCTTTTTGTATTTAAATAGTAGTGTGTTGTGGTCTTTATAAATCTACAAAGTTTTAGCATTCAGAAGTATGTCTGATTTGCAGGGTGCATT
Source organism: Gobiocypris rarus (assembly GCA_023029165.1). Classification (NCBI taxonomy): domain Eukaryota; kingdom Metazoa; phylum Chordata; class Actinopteri; order Cypriniformes; family Gobionidae; genus Gobiocypris; species Gobiocypris rarus. The sequence goes on along the minus strand of CM040916.1, from coordinate 32,315,967 downwards.
GTGGAGATGGATCCAGCGAAACCGTCTTTCTCCTTAGTGGGCATGATCAGCGCATACATCTTTACAAAGAGGTCAGCTCAGCTGAGTTAGAATAAGGCTTTGCTTTCTCTCTCATACTTTCATACTAAAGATTTAAAGTTCATCCTCTATGTCTGATTGGTAGAATGCCTCTTTGCACCAGTTTGAGGAACAGCCAGTGGAAAGACTCTTTCCTGAACTGCAGGAGCTGCCAAGCAAGTGAGTGTTTACTTTTCTGAAGTTCAAGTTTGGATGATGAGATGTGCTCTTATGTGCAATGTAATCAATTAATACTTGGTAATTAATATGTACTTGGGTAATTAATATGTACTTTGTGTGCATTGCAGTGTATTATGGTTAGATGTCCTAAGTATTGATCAAAACCGACGCCTCACTGCTTTTGGATGTCAGAACGGTACTGTGGGACTTTCTGTTGTCAACCAAAAGGAGCCTGGTGAGAAAAAGCCTTGCATGTTTTTTCTCTTCTCTTCTTAGTTCTTTAAATGTAATTAAGTCTAATAAAAGTTCTGGCTTTCTTTGCACATTTACCTTATTAGAGATTCTCCAGAACTGGCGTGTTCAGCATGACAGCCCTATCTCCACTGTGCTACTGTTTCCTTTGAAAGAGCAGCACCAGAACACAGAGACAAACAGTGAGTGATACTCACATAACGGGTGATCATATGAGCTGTATGTAAAACATAGATATTATCACTAGAGAGTATGCCTTCGCGAAAACATGTCTAGAACATGTTTAAAGCTCACATCCAAAACACTGTGAGTTTAGAATATAGAGTTTGAGAACTTATACCTTTAAGGGCTTCGTACAGAAATCCATACACTGCCATTCAAAACTTGGGAAGATTTTTTTTTTATGTTTTTGAAAAAGAAAAAATCAAAACGTATTTATTCCTGTAATGTCAAAGCTGAATTTTCACATCATTACTTGTGTCACATGGTCCTTCAGAAATAATTCTGATTTGCTGCTCATGGAACATTGTTAATTATTATCGATGTTAAAAACAATTGTGCTGCTTAATATTTTTGTGGAAACAACTGATAATATTGTGGTAATATTGTTGATAATATAAAATAGGCTTCTTTGATGAATAGGAAGTTCATAATGAATAGGAAGTAAAAACCAATTATTTGACAGATTTTTATGCAAGGTTATTAATGCCTGATAAGTTATCTGGAGTCTAGGCTATTGTTATTAATCCCTCTTTATCTGACCCCCCACCCACAGGTAGTCAAAGGATAACGTTTAATCTGTTGGTAACCAGTGCGATAGAGATTGCTGTTGTTTACAGGTTAGAGCCTTTTTAGTATGTTGCTTGTTGTGTGCCATGTGTCTGGTTGGCTGTAAAATAATTGTGTGTGTTCAGGGATGTAGAGCAGTACGGATTGAGCAGACAGCTGTGTTTGGCAGAAAGCGACCAGTGTGATGCGGTTCTCTGTGCTCTCGTTGTTGACCTGGACTTTGATGGGCAGCATGAGTTGCTGCTGGGAACGTATGGGCAGGTAGAGTGCTGGATTTAAAATACAGAAATACATGCTAGGGAACAAAAGTATGCCCCAATGAAAGGGTTTATAACACTGGTGGTAATATAAGAAAATATCAACAGCTAACCAGTATGCACAATGTTGGCCGACCCGGATGTTGTTTGTGATTTTATAGGACCTACTCTGCTACAAATTTCCCCAACCAACAGGAGTTTTGGAGGACAAATTACAGCTGCTGTGGAGACGGAGTTTTAAAAGTCCCCTACTGTCACTGATTTATCTTGACCTGGCAGGAGACGGACTAAGAGAGTTAGCTGTTCTTACCTTAAAAGGCCTGCATATACTTCAGGTGACTATCACTGAGCTGATTTATTATTATTATTAATATTATTACCTTGATGTTTTTAATGAATTAAGCCTCTGTTTTTTCTTGTAATCCCCAACAGCACAGTCTGAGAACTACAGCAGATCTTGTTCTTCACCGATTGTCCACTTTAGTATCAAGACTGCCCATTTCTTCTAAAGAACAGCCAATCAAAAACCAAGATACTGAAGAGCAGTCAATTTCAATCAGCAATGAAGAGAGAGCAGCAGCCCCCTAATCTTTTATGTGAAAGTGGTTTATTATTTTAAAAAGTGGTTAAGGGAGAGATAAATTTTTCATTCTGTTTGTGTAAGAATCCATGCCATTATCCTTCTAACAGAAGCATTGAACTGAAAATTACTTCTTGCTGGTGACATGTTTGTAGCCAGACTTATTCAATCTTACATCCTAGTGAGTACAAGTAGTAGTAGTTGTTGCTGTTGTTCAATTTGGGATGGGACATGAGGTTATTTAATCATAACCTGGCAAAAACATGATTTCATACATTGCTAGGTAAGGTGTTATTATTCATCATTCATACATTGCTAATAAGGTGTTATTAGAGTCAGGGAACATTCACATTTTATCTGTCTTAATTACAGCGGTATATCCATTTTTGAAAAATCATTCATTTGTTTTGTTTTTTCATTTGCTAAAAGAATTTGTAAACCCAGGCTTTGGTTTCAAGAGTTCTCGGCAAGTGCTGTTGTGTTTTTGCCATATCCCCAGTAGAGGGCGGCAGAGCGCCTTCAGTCAGTTAACACTGCATCTGTAGCCTATCACTGTTCAGTGCATTCAAAAAAACTGATAACAGGTTGGCCTCACTTATAAAATATTGCGTAGAAGCCGTCCTACATTTGATATTACTATCATTCCTTAAATATGCGCACGTGTGATACAGACAACGTGCCACGCCTCTCTTCAGATGTTAAATCTATAAATTGCAAATATTCTTGAGGTTGTGTACATCTGAAGGTTTCATATATCCGCCTTATAAACGCCGCCTATAAATGACATTAACACAAAAGAGCATCATTCAATGGAGCATTTACTTGACAAAGGCGAGCGGCAAAATTGCTTAGATTTGTCATTTGTAAATACTTGCAGTTCTCCTACTCTCTGCCACAAGGAATGCATGTCTGCTTAGAACCAGTCTAATGTTACGTGTTCCTTAAATAAGCGCGAGCATACTTAACAACATCGTTTTGACAGAATTTTCACTCTTTCATTCATAAATTCGCCCCGTCTGAATCCATTGACCAATGTACTTACTTTAAAAAGTAGAACGTCACGGAATTTGGCCATTTTTTAATGAATACATTAGTAGGATGTAGAATGGATCAAATCTCGATATGGATTAGTGTCTGTGAATATTGGAGCTAAAAAAGACTGCTATTTAAAACTGAAATCTGCGCGTCTCTGTGAATGAGCGCCGCAGTTTCGTCTACTACACACATACGGAAGTATGTGAGACGCTCGTGGAGTTTTCAACGTCTGGCATTTCACTTACTATATGGACCTGCAAGTAATTTACAATCTCACCTCAAACACCGGTCTTTTAAAAAGAACGTTGGTGTGGATTTTTCACGTTTAATGAGTCCCCTGGGGTGGGGTATGTTCAGCTGCAGACCTGCAGCACCATACGATAGCCGTCTCTTCACAACTGTAGGAATGCCAAACCCCACCATAACACTGACTACGTTTACATGCAGCCAATAACCCGTTCAAAACCGGAATATTAGCAATAACCCGGTCGCGCAGGGCCATGTAAACACCGGCAAAACCCGGGACAAACCGGGATATTATACCTGGGGTACCCCTTTTTTAACCCAAATATTTGGTCTTTTAAACGCGTTTCGTCATATCCCCATCAAAACGCGTGTTCTGCGCATGTTCTATTCGCAAGGAATCTTGGTATTTTTAGTAGAGACGGCGCATAACAAAAACCCGCGTGCAGTATAGCGGAAGTAAACAAGTCGAGGTTAACATGGCGAGACGCAGCACAGCACCACACTTTTGGAGCGAGGAGGAGACCAATTTCTTTATTAGTGTGGTGAAAACCATGAATATAATGTCTTTTATTGACGGCAAAAAGTACCGAGATAGTGAGATTTACGTTACAAGAAGGTGACCGAAAAGTTACGCGAAGCAGGGTTTGTTGTTGTTGTCGTCGTCGTCTTTGGAAACGGGAAGAAGAATCGGAAAGTACGCATATTGCGTCTTAATGTTGTCTGTACGTCCAGACGCTAACCGTGCGTCGCCGTTTACATCGGGATATTGGCGACTGATCACACATTCCATGTATACAGGAGTAATAACTCTCTCTGCTCACGCATGTAAACGGGTTATCCCGAATGTTTCAGAAACCCGAATAGCGACCATAACCCGAATTTTAACAGCTTGTAAACGTAGTCATTGAGGCTATACTCTCCACTTTGACCTGCAACGCTTACGGTCTGCAGCTGGATATTACTTCCCTCTCTCCAAGAGTACTTGTGAGAAAATCTCTGATAGGTATTGACAAATTCAGCACAATGGACAGCTCCCATCACTAGAATTACTTTTACAGTAACTATATAGTGATTCAAAAGTCTGCAAGTCTGGCCAGTAATCATATCCTACAAGGATACAGAAATAGCACATGTATTCTGTAAAGTACGGTTTGCAAATTAAGTTTACTCTTTGTAATTTCAAGACAACTACCGTTCAAAGTTTGGGGATTTAAGTTTCTTATGCTCACCAAGGCAACATTTAAATAATCAAAAACAAAAAAACATTAATGAGATTAAAACAACACTATTTCTCACATTTTAAAATGTAATATTTCTGTGAGGCAAAGCTGAATCATTCTAATATGCTAATTTGCTGCTCAAACACTTCTTGACCGTGCTGTGAAACTTTTAACGTTTGAAAGAAAAGCATGTATTCAAAATATATTTTGTAACATGTATTTGTCACTTTTGATCAATCAATGCATCCTTGTGCAATAAAAGTGTTCATTAAAAACTTATGGACACCACTTTCTAACTTTTCAAAAAGAGCTTGACTAAATTTAGGTAAGTGCTGTAATTAATTTGAGCTTAATTTTTGCTTTTATACCCTAGCAATACCATGCCCAGTTAACAGCCTTGCAGTAACCACTTAACACAAATGTGTTTTGTTCTCCATTCTGTTGATATTTGGCTAAATGTAATTTTCAGTTTGTGTAACGGTTAGTTGCTTGGTTGACTGTTTCCTTGGAACACCAGCAATCCCACGGTTTTGAACCAAACCACATACACAAGGCACAAACTGTTCAAAATTATGTCTTTACTAATTTAATACATTTTCACACAAACGTACTGTTATACAAGACCGGACAACAAAAAAGAAAAGAATATTAATAGCAATTTTTTAAAAAATAATTAAAATAAGTGAAACAATACAAAACATTGAGTCCAGTCTTATTCTGGAAATAACAGTCCTATTTCTTTTCCTCCAGGTCAAGAATTAAGACATGTTATGGTGCTGGGATCAAAAGGTCACCGGAAAATTTAGTCATTATGGGTTTCAGTTGGCATGTTGAGCAGTTGAAAAACACAGTTTAAGAGTGTATGGGTAAGGCCCGCCTGAGGAAAAAGAGAAAGATAAAATTTAAGGAACAGTGATTTACTTTTAGAGCAAAAATGTGTCACTGCCACAACCACATACATTCATAGTGCAGTAGCGCTTAAGTGTGCTGGCTGGATGTCTATGTAAGTGGAGTACTTACTAGGGTTCTTCATCTGGTAGTGGTTCATCAAGGCAAGAGCCTCCATAGCATCGTTTACTGACTCCCACTCCAACAGACCAGAGGAACTTCTCTCACCTGCGGTTCCACCAACACAAGAGCACGCACAAAACAAGTGTATTTACATAGAACCAAACATACACCACCTATACACACTTTACAACATAATTCACACTCAAATTGACCGTTTATATACGAACAAACTCATTAGTAACTCACTCTTGCCAGTGAACAGTTTGACGCTGGCTGGGCTCTTGATTCCCAACTCGTCACAAATCTGTAGGTGAAAACCCAGAAAATACCATTAAACTAAGCCCCCACACACCCAGATCATTAAAACACTGAATGAATATTATGGCTTACATTCATGTAAAATGGCTGACAAACAAGAAAAATAAAGTCATCAGTGAAGTCACAGCATGCTAATGTTTTTGTTAAAAGATTAAAAGGTCCCATGGCATGGCATTTTTCTATTATTTTATAATGTTTCCTGAGGTGTACTTATATTGTTAGTATGATATTTACATACTTTGTTTTTAATAATTTAGAAAAAAAAAACATTTCTGTCCTGTTTTTACCCCTCTGGCTGAATGCCCTGTTTCAAGGGGCGTGTCTGCTGCGAGACTTCAGTGAAAATGCCCACTGTTGTGATTGGCTGACATTTTTTTATTTGCTTCCATAAGGTTGACTGCTGGGCACTCATGAATCATGGAGAGCTGGAGGAAGTTTTATTGCACAGAGTTATTAAAATAGCGCTGTGCTGTTAGCGCGAGCTTATTTGTATCAGAGTTTTGATTGCTCTCTGTAGTTGAATTACTTAATAAGGGATTTGTTTCATGCTACTAACAGAAACTATCGTTTTAGTCACTGGCGTGATTCACTGATGCATTACACTTAGGGCATCAAGACGGCGATCGACGATTAGTTTGAGTGAACTTGAATGATTAGCTACACATCAGAAATCACTGATCACAGATCAGGCATTAATGAACACTGTTACTCACTGTTTGTCATGGTGCTGTCGAATCCATATCAGAAAGTCTGTTTGTAAAGCCTCTGCAGACATAAACTGAATACATTTTCTCCGAATGCTATGGGAGGGCAAAGCAGAGGAAGGGGAGGTAACCTCTCCGGTGTTCACGTCATAACCGGAGAGCTTTCAGATCAGCTCATCTGGGCTGTCATTTTCTCAAAGGCAGAGAAAAACAGCCATAACTCGGTTTACACTGATCACAATTTCTAGCCACTTGGGGACAATATTCAGGCTAGGGGAACTCATATTAATGTTGAAAAACCTCATAAAATGAAAATGTCATGCCATGGGACCTTTAAAAGAAATGCATGCACAGACATGATACATCATTGAGAATAACGACAGATAATATCTCTGACCTGACTGAAAACTTCAACAGTGCTGTCTGGTTGACTGTTAAAGAAGTGCAGTACATTGCTGGGCTGCTGGATGCGGTTCTTGGCTGCCTGCTCAGCAGTGGTGAAACGGTTGTTTCTGTTGCCATGGAAATCCTTAAAACTACAACTGCCATCTTCCAGCTGGTATGACTGACCAGGCATTATGGCCTGCTGTTTGGATACACTGCAGAACAATAAAGATGATTGATAAAAAATGAGTACACACAGAAAGAAAGCATACAGATTTAGTTTGTACTTGTCTTGAATGGAGAACATTACATACACACATATACATCTCAAAATGGATACTTATTTTGCCTTTTGGTCTATTGTATTATACATTTATATGCATGCTCAAAAAGACTTGTACACACCAGACATTGAGTTTTTGTCCAAACAGCATGTTATTGTTAAGGTGTGAAATGGCTCTATCCACGGCATAGCAGTCTCCCATCTCCACCATCGCAGCACCTGGTTTACTCTTCATAAACTTCACCTGAGCAAACACAAATAAAATCAACACAATGATATTATCGTTTAAACGATTGGGGTCAGAAAGATTGAGATTTTTTTAAAATATAGAAAATTATATTTATTCAGCAAGGACATATTGATCAAAAGTGATAATGACATTTAATGGTACAAAATGGATTGATTTCAAACAAATGCAGTTCTGGCAATAAATGCAGCTTGGAGAGCATAAGAGACTTTCAAAAAAAGAAGGAAAAAAAAGATGCACTCAGAAGCCTCTAAACTTTAGGGTGTGTTTACACTAGTCATGTTTGGTTCGATTAAAAGGAACCCTGGTGCGATTGTTCTGTTAGTGCGGTTCGTTTTAGGGATGGGCAACAGTGGTCGAGTAGTCGAACGTGACAGCGACGATCGTTCATGAAAACAATGATCGACCTTACTTTAAAAAATATATTTGTCTATTTTTCTGATCGTTTTTTGCGGCATTTTGGGCGGTAACTGAGGTGTGATTGGTAAGCATTAGAAAACATCTTCCAGACCGGCGAAATAAAATGAAACTGAAGCACGCACTGCAGTGATGCCTGAAATCACTGTGATCATGAAATACAGTGCAAGATGTGTAGCACCAATCTGTCATAGGCCTAGCATTATATTGAGAACAAGATTGTAATAGAATGTTGTAAATACTCTGTGCTTTAGTTCCCCGTGTATCAGCGCGCTGATCAAGGAAATCCACAATGGGAGTAAAGGCTACATCAGAGCGCAGTCAAGTTCAGGTGCGCATCCGCGTCCTTTTCTGCAGGTTCAAGTCGTAACATTACTTTTATGTTGTCAATATCTGATTAATCTCATAGGACGCGTTTGGTTGAATTTAATAACCAGCTAGCAAAAGCGCTGCCGCTATACCGGCCGGGTTCATGCTCCTCAGTTTAAGATCAAATGCGAACAGCCCGACATGATCGACTCTGGGTTATTCCAGACGGTCATATTTTTTAGATAGGCTATTTCTTTATCAAAATCATTGATATTAATAATGCAGAAGAGGTATTTTGTTCTCGTGTTTTTTAACAGTAGAGCTATGTTTTAAAGTTGTTTCTCTTTATGGATTCGAAAACGCGCAGTGATGTCTTGTAATCGGCATATAGTGATTGATCTCATATAGGATGTGTTTGGTTGAGTTTATTAAACTGCTAGCAAAGCGCTGCAGGGGGGTATATTCACAGTTTCAGGTCAAATACAATGCCCAATATTATTGACGGGGTTATTTGAGATGTTTATTTTGTTTTTAGGTGTTTATTTTTTAAATACATTTATGCATCATAATCTAGCAGTTATTTTTTTATAGTCACATGTTCATGTTTTCATAGACATGTCAACATTAATTTTCGTAACAGTCTTAAAATAGTTTCACAAGCCCCGCCCACGAGTACTCATTTTTGAGACCTATCGATGATCGAAATGAGAACTTGACAAAAATGTCCATCCCTAGTTCGTTTGAATAAGCGTGACCGCTGCCATCTGAACCCTGGTGCACACCAAACAAGCAGACCGAGACCTCTGAAAAGATGGATCCAAGTCTAAAACTCTTGTGTGGCTCGAATGATATATGAACACAACACTGACCAAAGACACACAAGAACCAAAAACAGGAAGAGGAGACCCTAAAAAGGACAGAATGTGCAAAACTTTTTTTCTCATCATAGTTGTGATGTTGCCAACACACTTCGTTAAAGGCATCAAAACCACGTCGGAGAGACGCAGAGATTCTCTCACTGTTTTGTATCCATAAAACATTTCATAAATTCTCAGCGGGTCAAAATACCATCATATGTAGGAGGCTAGGCAAATACAGAAGTGCATTTAAGTTCCCTCTCAAGACAGGCAATACGTCAAAAGCTGACCAATCAGGTTGTGAACGTATCCCTTTACCTCTAGGTTAGGTGTTAAAATTCTGAACACTAATCAGGCCAGGAATTTTTTTTTGGGACCGGACCAAACTGAACTTCAAGTGTGAACACACCCTAAGGTTTGCTTGACAGATTTATAACCAAGACATGGTTGAAAGCATTTAAGGCGCAGTTGAACCTACAAGTTTTGCTTTTGAGGATCATGAGCTCTACAACACTCTCCCACTCACCCTTTCCACATTGCCGTAGAGACAGAACATGTTGAACACTCTGTCTGCATTGATCTTGGTGGGCTCAAGACCATACACCATGACCACAGGAGAGTCAGCATGAGCGCTGTAGTCTGGTGGAGGAGGTCCATGTCCGTACTGTGCCCCACCATATCGGGGTCCACCACGGCCACGTCCCAATGGGGGCCCCATGCGCCTGCCCTCATAGTGAGCGGGTGGAGGAGGAGGTCCATAGGTGTCATCATAGTGACCGTAGCCACCCTGAGGACCAGCTATAGAGGGAGAAAGAGAAGTGATAACGAAATACACACAATAAGCACTTATAAAAAAAATAGATTGCCTCGACATGGGCCATTTGTTAATGTGTGTATCTATCAAACTGACCATATTCAGGTGGATGATCCCCCAGCAGTGCTGGCTGCCTCTGCCGCTTGTTTGGGTTAGCATTGGGGTCTGAAAGAGACAGAACAATAATACAACATTTCAACTGCTGTGAACAAGAGCACAAACAAAAGAAAAGAAAGGGTTGTGCAGTTCAGTGAGTGACATGCAGTGAGAGTTAGGTGTTAATATTACAGAAATCACAAATACTACAGTAAGCCATAATGGAGATTTTGAATGACATCAGGTTGATCAAAGAGAAACTGAACTATATTTACATGACCCAAGAAAATCTTTCATACACAACCAAACACACACCTTGTGAATTGTTCCAATTGCCATCAGCATCGGTATCTGCACAAACAGGTACACACAAATCTGATTAAAATAAGTAATAAATAAATACAACAAGATTAATTAATCAGTTTGAAAATTAAATATGGATTTATTAATTTAAATTGGATCAGACTGTAAAACCACAGGTTCCAAGAGGGGCTCAAAAGCACAATATTTATTGATTAATTGAAGGTGTGCCATTAAAAAAGGGTCTGAATGAAGAATAAGCCCTTCAGACAAGTAGCCTGGTTCTAGATAGTTTTATATGTGCCAGCAAGACCAAAACAAATGGTCTACTCCAATAAAATGACACCCAAATTACATCAATGTCATGATACAAGATTTCACAGAAAAAGGGAGCAGAGACAACAAAACATGATAATATTTACTTCCATTTTAGACACTGGTATTTGAGTGAACATTAAGTTTCACTTAAACTTACAAAATACCAAAAACTTTAGGAAGGGGATTTTAGGACTTAAATTAAGTGAAATTTCAAGTGATGAAATGTAAGTATCTTTTCTACTTTATTGTTGCATCTAAATGAAATCGATAATGAAAAATAAACCAAAAAAGTTTTAGGACAGGGTATTTAACCCATTGGTTGTTGAAAGGATGGAGGCAGATCTGAATAAGAGTTTGCAGTCAGAAAGGGACAGGGTTTAAGCAGACTAAATGATTGGAGAGCCTAGCATACAAAATCACCGGAAATTCGAATTATAACATTGATTAAAACACACAAGGTCAAAAACAAAAACTAAACACATGGTGGTCACAGTGATTCTGCCAACAAAAACATGTTTCTGGATAAACATATTTCTGAAAATGTTGTCCTAATCCACTCTCCACCCTTAAACCTATAAATTATCCCTAAAATCAGAGGGAAATGATTTAACAGTGATGTAAAACCACCTAAGCCTGGTTGTTAGCCTAAACTTGGCAAACTGTCAATTTGTCCCTCAAATCTGATTGGTTGATTGGACTGTTGATCCAGGAACATGTACTTGATGAAATCACATTCACCAACCCAGAGATAAACTGTTCTCAAGATCAATAACATGCACTTACAAAACTGAAGGAGTGTATATATTTCATTTATTTAAAAAAGCTTGATCAGGACTATCAATAGAAAATGTTACCTTCTAAAAACAACAATGAAAATATCAGCCACTTAGGCAACATCATGACTCAAGCAGTCCCAAAATAATAATTTAGAGCTGCATTGACCATCAGTAAAAAAACAGAATAAAAAAAAAAAGACAAGATTCTTTATTTAGGCTTAAAAGGCCAAAGGAAAGGTGCTATTCAAAGGTCTTCCCTCCATACCAAAATCGGCATCAAATAGCTTACAGACAAAGTTCTAGCTGATCCAGCCAGGGCGAACAGTTAAAATGAGCAGTGTGCTATATGCCCATTTAAAAATAAATAAATAAATAAATGCAGCAGGCACCATGGTGGAAGTGTGATTCTTTACCAGTCCCTCTTTTCCTGATGATTTTGTTTTCATTCAGTTCTTTAGGACATTCCTCCCAGTCCACCGCATGTGCTTTTGGTGCATTCCAGGCACATAGGTGCTTACCGTAGTAGCAAAGGTGAATAGCAGACAGCAGACGGTGAGTTTAGAAGAGATGCCACATCAGCAGTCAGACTTATCCACACCTGCGTCACACAGGGGGGGCGTAACACAGGGATCAGAACACGGTCAGCCGTGCCCAAAGAATAAAACAGATTTAACACAGAGAGGAAGAGGAGGGATGAAGAAATGAGAGAGAGAAAGCACTTCAGTCCACAAAGAGACAGGGCTTGGGGAGGGAGAGCTCAGGATCTGTCTGTGTGATCGGTGGGCAGCTGCGGTCCTTCCCGTGTGTTACGGCAGTGTTTTGTTGCGATTGTCACCCATAGTGTCTTGTCTGGTGCATTTCACTATTGTAAGCAAGATGGCGAAAGGATGTGTTTTGCAACAATCTCACGTTGATGTCAGAGCATGTGGCCTGTGATCATGCGGTTTTGGATGTGTCATGGTTATGTATAGACAAATGTCTGTTCTTGGCCGGGTGAGTAGTGACGATCTCAACTTGTCATGCTGCGCGCAACGAGACCACCGCCGCTGTGTTGGAGCACTCTTGGCTTGTGTCATGATGGTAATGTCAACTTGCTGTGTTGTCATGACGATCGCTGCATAAATCTCAAACGATTTGTCTGATAGTATGTTGTCATGGCAATGTCAGCTTGGCATGATGTCATGGCGATCTCTGACCAACCCAAATCTCTGACCATGGCACTTGTGTTGTAGCAATCCTGATCTGGTGTTGTCACTGTTATGTCAGTGCGGCATGTTCGCATGATGTTCTCAGGAAAGAGGAGAAGCGAGAGCAAAAGTAGCCCAAACACCCAAGAAACATGACGACATTAGGCAGGGAGCGAGAAGAAAATATCTGTGTAATTCTTCTGTCATTCTGTGTATCTGTACCACTTCCCTTCATGTGTTTGCTGCTTGATCAGTCGCTTGGTCGGTGTTGATGTGTGAAAGTCTTCGGTGATAGTCTGTAATGTGTTATCCAAAGAGATTAGACTCATGTCCCTAAAATGTGTCGTTAATTCAGAGTGATGTCCACCACCTTTGTAGAGAATGGAAGGATATCTTGAGTGTTTTCTATCCGTGCGACTTCGATACGAGTGATACTGCCGCCTTTGAAGTGTTTAAAGTTGCCATGAGTTCCGTTTAGCTGTTCCATGTGTCCTGCTGAAGTGCTGAGTGTGTCTTGCAGAGAAACTTAAGTACATGGAAATGTTTTGTTGGATGTAAAATGTGTTCAGCAACTAGTTCAAGCACAGGAGCTTAACGCATCACATCTCAGGAGTAAAAATGCTCAGCAATTTTACTCTGTGAGACCTAACAGATATTTTGCTTAAGAGCAAATACATAAATTCTGGCGAAAGACAAACAAGCTTTTAGTCTTAAGAAAAAAAAAAAAATATTCTGAATGCAAAAACTGTACTGTAAAATAACTTAATCTGGGTAAAGATGTTTGATCCATTAAATTTTGCCTGGACCATTGTGAACCTTTACATTCACAAATCAGCCTATTATATACAGCCTGGCACGACAGCCTCGCTCAGTGAAATTCTGCTCCTAAAGGGCCAATGTCCTGCAAAATTTAGCTTCAACTTGCCCCAGAACACCAACCAGAAAATGTCTAGTGATCCTGAAGACCATGATCAGCTGATTCAGGTGTTTAGCTGCGTTCGTGCTTTATTCTGCAAGGCAGCGGCCCTCAAGGAGCAGGACTGAATACCAGTTTCTTTATTGCAAAGCAAAAATCAAATCTCCATCATGTAAAATTTGCTTGATGCAGTGTCATGCTCAGTGAATACAGGTGAAAGTAGTGCCTGCTTCTCAGAATTTGCATATGAGAAACACTTGTGCTTTAACACGAGACAGGTGACATGCCCAACAGACAAGTGTACGTCAATGAGCTAAGAAGCATGTGCGCTTCTGCCATAAGTATAACAATCATGCCCTCTCAAGTGCATGTCTTTCCTTTAAATAAACGAATGTGCGTTTTTTTTTAAAGGCGCATGTTCTTTTTTTGTATGTGCAAGAATGCGTGTCCATGTAAGAATGTCTATTAGCAACTACAATCGTGTGAATATTTTGTATTATAATCCAAAGAGAAGGAACACAAAAATGAAGCAGCATCACTGAAGTGATGTACTTGGGAAAAGATACACTACTGAGGTTACTTCCCAAGGGAATCACTTGAGGAGGCCTGTCCACATACCCATCCCCATAAAACATGAGCAGCACAGACAGAGTGCATGAGCTGTATAGTACCTTGGCCACTGAGATTGGGATTGGTGTAGTCCCATGTATCCTGATCGTTTTTGAAGACATTGAGACGGGTTGGCTGTAAAATAAAGAAATAATTTCATTAGAAATCTGTTTAACAGGGTAATATGTGTAGTCACAATCATTTGAAATTACTAATATGCATAGACATTAGACAGAATGTGACCTGAATCCACTCTTATTATTTTGGAAATTTAAGATGATTTATGATCAGTCAACTCAAATGTAATGATGTTATCAACGTGTGTCATATACCTTAAAAGAGCGACAATGCATGTTGCTTATTGTGTTGCCTGAAAAGGTGGTCGTCCTGGACTTAAACATCTAGGGCCAGTTGCAGCAGCTGGATGTAATCTCAATGTTATGCTTAGCTACGCCCAGCCTTCTGATAAATATTTATGCAGGTGCACCAACTAAAATTATGACCAACCAGCATAGATTATGGATGTCTACACCGCCACAGGGATAGTTCGCCCAAAAATTTAATTTCTGTCATTAATTACCCTCATGTCGTTACAAACCCATAAGACCTTTGTTCATCTTCAGAAAACAAATTAAGATATTTTTGATGAAATCCAAGAGTTTTCTGAAACCCCTATAGACAGCAATGTTATTACCACTTTCAAGGCCCAGAAAGGTAGGAAAGACATAATTAAAATAGTCCATGTGATTTAAATGTTACGAAGCAACGAGAATACGTTTTTGAATAAAGTTGTTGTTTTGCACAATTTCTTCTCTTCCCTCTCAGTCTCTGACGCTGTTCACGTAGTAAACACAGAGCAGCACTTCAGGGTTCTAAGTCAGAACACCGGCTCAGTATTGGCCGATGCTGTTCATGCGACCATAACGCATGTGTGGTGCTGACACAGGAGCTGGCCAATAACTTTGACTGGGTGTAAGATTTAGTTTCAGACGTGCACTACGCCTAGACAGTGCAACGTATTAATTCTATGCAGGACTTGACATTTTTTGCAATTTATGTCCAGCCTAGTCTTACAACTAGTTGTACCTCCAGCTAGTGCAACCGGCCCCTAGCATCATACAAAAGCAAATGTTGCCTGGTCATGTGATCACAACATGGCAGTCCAATGTTTTGTGTAGACCATTGGTTCTCAGCTTTGACTCCATGGCTCCCCAAAGTAAATATTTGAAGCCTTCCTCAATTTGAAAGATTAATAAGATATAAGGATTTTTTTTTTCTAAACAGGTTATAGCCCCTATAACAATTACTTAATTTGCCATATTGACTGCAGGCCTATAGATGACAGTGTATAGCACAAACAGTTTGATACATTCCAGTTTTACGTCATTTTTTGTATTTTACTAACCTTGGCATACTCAATTTTAAGGGTGCAGCAGCCCGAGTAGATGTCAGCTCCGTTGAGAGAGGCTTTGGCTCTTTGCGCACTCTGGACTGAGTCAAACGTGACCAAGAGTCAAGAAGAACAATATTTCTATTGTAAATTAGAGCATGCAGCCTAAACTACATTTGTACAGGGTTTAATCTTTGTTCTTGTGAAAAGCCCCATACTCTACTAACTTTCACTAAAGCGTTTTATGATTAATTTTGTTCAAGGATATTCGACCATGGCTTGAACTCCATTTTTCCTGAAGATCACAATCCTTTGCACGGGTCCACAGTTATTACAAATGGTGTACAGAACATCCTGAGGACAAGAAATGACAATTTATAAACAGAGGCCCAAAGAACGAAGAAAATCAGCTTAGATTCAGTAGTAGACAGTAGAGTATACTCAGCTACACCATCATAATATGAGACCATGATCAATATCTAAACAACTTACTGTGGTAATGGGGTAGATGGGGTTCATGATGGTGAGGAGCAGTACATTGTTGACGCTCCGTGTATCATCAGAGTCGCTGGGCCGAGAGATTTTCTGACTAGTAGAGTAATTGATGTAAGATGGCCGACCAGCAATGTAGATTTGATTATTGTTAGCATAAGTCACTGCGTTACTGGAGCCACTCATATCCTCAAACTCCACCAGTGCCTGACGCTTCTTTGGCATCAATACAACATAACTGAAAGACAGACATGTACACACACTCAACAACTTCAAATTCCTCAAACAATTCTGCATAAATGCTGAAAAATTCAATTAAATGACTAGAAGAAAAAAAAAAAAACGTTTATTTTTTATTTAGTCAGATATTAAACTAATTATTTCATTTGATTTTTTTAATTAATTAAACCTGAATTAAAATGCATAAACAACTAAATATAAACTGAAATAACATTTTTCTCTGCAATAACTATTGTTTTTATTGAAAAACATACAAAATCACAATCTTGAAATAATATACAAAGACCATTGGTTTAAAGGAACACTTGTTCAGTGTTCTAGATCTCAATTACACCCTTTGATAACATATTTCCGCCACCAAAGGAAGAACTCAAATGAGAACCATAAGGGCTGAGGATACCATTTGGGACAGATGATTCATATCCACCATGAACGTTACCTTATAGTGCCAAACTCCTGTAGCGCCTCCACCAGGTCAGCCTCGGTAATGCCGTCAATAAGCCCCCTTACGTGCACCACAAGCGAGGGCAAGGTCTTGTGCGGGTCATTGTAACCCTCCTGTACATACAAAGAAAAGAGCAAAAGGTTAAATCAAACAATAGTATAAAGCTAAAATAAATATATTAAATACTGATTCATTTGCTTCACTGCGTTGGGGAGGGGAGGGGGGGATTAATATATAAAAGGTTTGAGGAAATAATTTCACGGTAAATTACTGAAATGTATTCGGTTAGCAGGATCACATTAAGAGTAACCATGATGAGACTAGTCTAGCCAAATTATTGTTTCGCGCGAAAACGTAAAAGCAGTAAGTTAGACTTTTTCGTTTTTCTCGGGAACTTTGCGACATTTTCCATTCATCTAAATGAATAAAAGTCTGTTAACAAGCCGTGGGAATGATTTACATCAGAGGCTGGTCCGACTGACCAGAACAATGAATGAGCATTGAGGAAAGCGCTCCTAGCCGAGCCACAGGGACCAATTAGATGTATAAGAATATTATATATATATATATATATATATATATATATATATATATATATATATATATATATATATATATATATATATATATATATATATATATATATATATATATATATATTATATATATATATATAATACTTAACGTTATATCCTCCACATTCGCATAGTTATTTCTCATAACTGAACAGACTAACTGGAGCGTTAGCATCAAGCTAACCTTATAGCATCACCTATTGAACGGAGGAAAATGCGTTTCAATATATATTTTTTTTACATCTAGCCACAAGCATAAAAAAACAATAACATGAATGAAATTAAAGTACCGTGGCCATCCCGTCGCTGTCTGTTTTCTGTCTTTTTGTTGCTCTGCCTCCGTCGCCGTAATAATGGCCTGCAGCAGCAGCCATGTTGTCTCAAATGAAATGTTATAAAATGGAACACACAACCGCCGGAGCTACGGCATCTCGCAGGAGGAGGGGGAAACGCGAGAGGAAAAGGAATTTTGGGAACGAGAGTGCTAAACACCTATTAAGCTGCGTACCTACACATCATTTTAAGGCTGCGTAGTCGCGTGCGAATCCGTCTGCTGCACCAAAATTATAACAGTCAAAAATCAGAAAGAGCTTTATTGTCACGTGTGCTTTTACGCACAAATTTGATTTTTCTCGTTAAATAAATTTCCAGTACAGACATGCGAATACAACAAGACGACATAATAAAAAAAGATGTAAAAAAAGACAGTGTAATGGCTAATAAATAAAAGTGAATTAACAAGATATTGCACTGAACAATGGGAGTATTGCACTAAGAAGTAGCTTTGGAAGGCAATTAACTATTCCGTTCAGGAGAGAGATGGCCTGTGGGAATAAGCCATTTCTGTGCCTAGATGTTCTAATGCCCAGCGCCGACAGGAAGGCAACAGTTTAAATAGGTCGTGGCCGGGGTGAGTGGAGTGATTTTACCTAACGGCTGCTGGAGTACCAACAATCATTTCAGCAGTTCGGACCCCATTACTGTATGTTGTAATATTCTAATGTCTGATTTGGTAGCTGAACCAAACCAGAGTTATAGAAGTGCATAGAACAGACTCAATGACAGCTGAATAAAACTGGCTAAGCAGCTTCTGTGGCAGATTGAAGTTCTTTAGCTGGCCAAGTACAACCTTTGCCAGCCCTTTTTCACAGTGGAGCCTATTGTGAGTGTCCCACTTCAGGTCCTGGCTACAGTGCGGTTCATGGAGGACTGCTGGATCCACTATCATGAGTGTGTTCAGCTCCAGGTTAAGGTTGTTGTGACTGCAGCAGACAGACAGCTGTTCAACCTCCCTTCTGTATGCAGACTCAAGGTTGGCTGCGATATAACATTGTAAGAACTCTGATTGTGTAATGATTCATAGACACTTGTGTAGTTACAAAAATAAAAAAGCATGGTTTTGAGGCAGCCAATTCGTAATTCTAATGGACTTTCAACTTCAAAATACAAACATATTTGGTCTGTTGAAAATGTCCATGTTTCTGTTCACCTTTAAAAAGGTTGACATTCAGCCTTTTCAGTTTGCGTAGAATATCAGTATAAAGTATACTGAGTACTAAGTATAAAGGCCCAATTTCAAATTTTTTTTTATAATGATAGCACTAATTATTTACAATTGACACCATAGCAAAAAGGAATACTAGACTAAAGAAAGACCTCAAGCCATTACTGAAGTAAACCATGTTAAAGCAGCAACAAACAATAAGACAAATAAAAACAAGTTACAAAACGTTAGTTATATGTGCCATGTTTGATTTAAAACCTTAGACCACCAATCCCTTGAAGATTAAAGATGAATAAAGAAACCTCAGGTCAGTAAAAACAATGCACTGAAACAATTAGGTTTGTAAAGCTTTACTTTATTAAAAAGATTGTTGCCATTTTCAATGCAAAAAAAACCCTTCTACAACAAACAAATCACGGCGTACTCTTCAATTCATATAATACACTGACTAAATCACAACATAGCTCATTCACCACCTTACCCACAAATCACAGACCACAGGACACTGGCTCAAAACTGAAATTAAAACAATGGAGCTCTTAAAAAAAAGTTCAGAAGTAAAGGGGATTAAGAAACAGGGAAGGGAAAAAATAAAATACACGAGCTGCTTGAGATGATAGTGATGTTTTTACAAGGTGGAGGAGTATTGTCACTGAATTGTGGGGAGGGAGAAAGAAAAAAAAAGAGAGAAAAAAAGTAGCTTCGTAGCTACAGTAGAACCAGTATTGAAATCATGGGGAAGATAAAATGTATTTTAGCCCTGAGGCAAAGGTGGGGGAATAGGGGTGAAGCATCAGTATTCAGATCAGTCAGCATCCGGTGTTGGACTTCTCCTTGGGCTGGCAGACCTGGAATGACTAAGAACACACACACACACACAGTGTCAGCATCCACACGTTTCCGTCCTTGAATGACACGACTGAAATGTGCTAATTTGTAAATTAGAATTTACCCGTCTTTCTTGTGACTGACTGAACGAGATCGAGACCGAGATCTGGACACACTGCGTTCCCTCTGTCTGGAACCAGACCGTGAACGGGAGCGTGAGCGACTTTAAAAGAAACAAATAAGATTTAAACTGAGATGGCATGTACGACACTAGTAATAGATCTAATTTTATTCACGTGAAACTGAAGTAACATTAGCATGAGTAAGTTGCACGTGCAGTACCTGTCTCTACGGACAGGTGTTCTGGATCTGGACCTCCGGACAGGGCTTTTTGACCTGCGTACAGGTGAACGTGAGCGCCGCACAGGGCTTCTGGATCTGGAGCGGGCCGGGGAGCCTGACCTAAAACAAAGAGGTTAAGTTAAAAAAAAGTGTTCTAGTGTTGTCAAAAGTACAGACTTCAGTACTGGGTTTTTTTTGTAAATATGACTGCGCACTGTTGAGCAGATTCGTTAACACCTCTGATTGCCCATATGCTCAAATATGTCTTATTGGCTACAATGATCAGCGCTTCAAAACATTGTAAATATACACCAATGACGCTCTTCACCAAGCGATTGCAAAGATACACATGGGAGCACTTGAAAGCAAACATCCGCTTCTGCAACAGTGCTTGGATAAATTAATGTGTTAAGTAGACTTGTTACAAATTAGAGTTTGTAGAAACAGAACTGCGAACAGATACCAAAGCTTACCTGCTTCTGCGTTTTGAGTATGAAGGTGAACGGTACTTCCTGAGAGAGAGAGAGAGAGAGGAGAGAGAGAGCAAGGGGAGAAATTAAATCAGATTGATGCATATTGACTAATACTTTTCAAACAACTGGAGCAGTGAGGTCTTGCCTTTCGTTGCTACGGCTTCGAGAGCGGTAGCGCCGGCCACGAGATCTGGACCGAGAACGAGATGTTGACCTAAAATAAAAAACAAAAAACACAATTAAAGTATTAACACAACAGGAACAAATAGAAAGGCAGGCAATATAAATAAAAGTTTGATTCATGTACCTGCTGCGTCGGCTTCGCCTCTTGCTGAAACGATAACAGTCATAGGCATAATGACCACTCTCCCCACACTGGTAACAACGGTCATTGGGGTCAAATTGCCTGCGGCTGGGACGGCCATAACGGGACTTTCTGGACATACCAGTAGACAGCTCAACTCTGACACGGGCTCCACAAAGCACCCTGGGATATTATAGATCAGAAGGTTATTTGTTTCCCCATGTCAAAAAAGGTATGCACATATGTGTGATCCAGCTGATGAGGCATCCCATACTCCCCATGTTAACCTTTTTATTTCAGAGCCACACATTTCACCTAGATGCAGATAAAGTTCAGACAAATTAAACAGAACTCAGAAAAAAAGACTACAACTAATCTGCATCCAGGGAAATGCCACAAAAGTTGGGGCCTTTGTGAGCGGAAAGAGAACAGTGAAACCGCCGACACTCACCCCTGCGGGTCTGAGCTCCCTGAAGAGGTCAGGGGGTTAAATGTGCTGCAGTAGCATCATGGCAAATGTAGGCAGGTAGAACTCAAGTTGACTCACTTTCCATCCATCCCCTTTACGGCATCCTCTGCATCTCTGGCATCCTCATACTCTACGAAGGCGAAACCAGGAGGGTTCCGGGCAACCCATACGCTCCGCAACGGTCCGTAGTAACTGAAGGCTCGTTCCAGCTCACCTTTGGCTGCACCATTGCCAAGGTCACCTACATAGACCTTACAGTCAGTGGCACGAGAGGAACTTCGTGATGAGTAAGACATCTTTCACCTGTAGTATGGACAAAATTAATTAATTGATGCATATTTGAGTCAAAATTTAAGTAAAAATTTAGCAGACTTTAAATTTTAGCAGCTAATGCTTGAAGCTCAATACAAGTAACCGATTCCCCAAATTCACTGACACTCAAATTAATGCACGTTTACTTTCAAAACAAAAAAAATAAAGAATATAAAAAAAACAAAATGCTTAAGCCTTGCTTATACTTTCGCCGCAGTGCAAGCCTCAGCTGACTGCATGCGCTCCTCCCCAAATGGATGTGGTGTTTATACTTGACTCGCCATTGTACTTTTCTTTGACACAACAGAGGGCGCTTCAAGGGTTACTTCAGCGATTAGCATTGAGCTTTGTATCAGAAGAAACCTGGGAGTATATTCGAATGAACATACTTTCCCCCATCATATCCCCCTGAGCTGAGATAATTATGCAAAATTATTCTCTGATGATGCAAAATGACGATATTTGCGTCTGAGGATTTTTTGGCCAGAGGCTAAAGACTACAGCAAGCAGGATATATATCCACTATAGACTATATCCACATGTTTAACGTCGCACTCACAGCACTCATCTCGGGAGCTGAGTGTTTCAAATTTTCAAATGAATTCCTATGAAAGTTAAGCTTCCAAAGACATGAACTGAAAATGCGCCAGACTGAACACACGCTGTGATGTTATACCACGGCCTAGTTTACCTCAGCTCATGTGATGAATGTAATCTGACTCCTGCTGTGTTTGTGCAGTGAAACTCAATCGGCTCACTCTCATTATATTGAACAGACATGTTCAGTTTTTAATTGTAGTGTCTCTAACTGAACTGATTTTATGAAAATGAATGCGGTGGGCAAGTGATCCAATAATCCAGTAGCCGTGCCTAGAGTGGCCTCGTAGGGCAGCGAATTGTTCAGAATTGTTCTAAAAACTAGGGTTGCAACTAACGGTTATTCTGATAATCAGTTAGTTGGACGATTTTTTTTGTTTGTTGATTAATCGATTTAATTTCATTTTATTGACAGCATGTCCACATCCTACCAATGCAGTCCTTCAAACTAATGTGTGAGCTGTGCTATGAAAACAAACAGTGAACATTTCAACCATTATAAAAATGAACCATGGCTTTACAAATAAAACAAGCAAAAAATTACTTTAATAAAACCATGGATAATAAGCACATTTTGCACATAATGTGTATATATACTTCCATAAGGGTATATATACACATTATGTGCAAAAAAATTACAACGCAAAAAGACGATTTAAATCCCTACATAAATGATATTGAAGGAAAAAACAACAACATCTGTATTAGCAGAAACACTCACACAGTAAGCCGTTACTGTCATTTATTCATCCTGTAAATGTGTTATATGAAACTTCTCACATTTATCTCTTTAGAGTCACTACTCATAAAATACATGAATTACATGTTGACTTTTAAACCTAAATTTTGCATCCTAGATATTTCAGCTAAATTAATGTTTTTGTTTCGTAAACAGCTCCTAATTTCATATCCTAACATTTTCATTTAGTTCAGTTGAATTTTTTTATTAAACATGGATCTTTATTTTCAATAAAAGGGTTTGTGTCTGCTTTTGTAGGCTCATTTTGTAAATATAAGCAACTAATTTGTATGTGCAAAAACGAGATGCACACCGCCACATGGAATGGGGTCTCGCTCACTACAGCCAACTCGGCAATGACGTCTTCTGTTGCGCGCACCTTTGCGCTCATGCGGACGTGGCGAGTATAAACCAAGCTTTAGAAATAAGGTTTTCAACCAAGGGTTCATGGACCACTGCGGGTCTCTGAAGGTACTCAAAGTCTGTGGAGAGACGATATAAAACATAGAACACCACATTTATAACTATTACAATCTCTTAAAGGGACAGAACACCCATGATAGCAATAATAATGATTATAATTATAATCACTTAATTATTCGCCCTTTGTACAGTTCCAAATCTGTATGATTTTCTTCTGCAGAACACCATCTAATGTTTTTTCCCCCCAAATACAATGAAGGTCAATGTTTATCAAAACAGAAAGTCATACAAGTTTGTAACGACGTGAATAATAAATCTTATTCCTTTTTTTTCCACTTAATTTATCTATAATTGTTTATGGTGGCCTTGTTTATATGAAAGCGTCTTCGTCTTTAAGTAAACCGGACTCTGTATCATGTGGTATTAAGTTTTGTGAGTGGCGCAGAATCACAGACACACTGTACACTTTATGAATCTCTAGCATGGTCATCTTTACAATATAGGAGGACTCTGCATGTGGATATATTTATTGCTAAGGCACTTAAGTAAATTGCCTCATATTTCTAGATCTTATTTACACCTTCACCAAAAGTCCCAAAGGTATCCTCAGATATGGTAAACATGCTTTTCACGTTTATCCCCCTTGGGGATGGAATGACATACCTAAACTGGAGTTTTTGCAAGTTTTAATATTTTTAAGCACATTTTGAAATCTGCTTGAGGTCATGCAAGTGCTTTTCTTGACCCTATTTTTATCAACGGTTTTGTTTAAGTACTTGTATAAGAATTTGTTTGTCCTTGTTTTTTTTTAAGTGATACTGTGTGCTGCCATCTTGACCAGGTCTCCCTGGAAGAGATTGTGACATCTCATAGGTGACCTTCCTAGTTAAATAAAAATATTATTGGGTGAATTTTCCCATTAAGCATTATATAATGCATAAATAAAGTGGCAATGTACCTTGGATAATTGTAAAGTGTTTAAGAACATCTAATACTACAGGGTTGAAAACCCTGGTTTTCTTGGAGTATACAATACATTCATTTCTAGTTTCTAGTGTACATTCATCAATCAGTGCGCATGCAAGTAAGTTGGTCTTGAATGTAGCGCAGCCCTGCATCTGCTAAAAACATCGCAACTCGCGGTCAGCTGTTCCAGTATCACGTGGACGTATCCGAATCGGTTAAAGCTGAAGATGTACGCGCTGTTGTTACACCTTTGTTGCTACACAACGTAAACCAAAGCATTTTCTTAAGCTTTTATTTTGGTTTCGTTTTCAGAACACCAGTCATTCCAGCTAACGAAATACGGCCATGATGGACCGCTCAATCGTGTTTATCAACATGATTTGGAATTAACCAGATTCAAACAGCAATTCCCAGAGCAGACAATAGGATAAGTGCATATAATCATAATACATGTGAGAATGTAGCAAGTGGTTTGATTGCTAGGCACTAAACAAGATTAACGCCATTAATAAGTGCGCCAGAAACGCAGGCCGCTCTTTGTTTAGCACGTTTCTGGATCAAACGATACACCTACCAAAACACCAAGATCCGCCAGCTGCCATCAACATTAAGACCACGAGCTCTCGTACAAGAGCTTTAATTGCACGTGAGGAGAAAAGCCTTTGAAACAATACCAAATAAACAACACCACCTGCAGCACGCGGACTTACTGTGTGACTCGACGTCCTCGGTTCCGTGTGAGGGCGCGTGGACGCTTCTTCTTCCGGTTGATTAAAGGCGCTTCAACCAAACCTTGGTCGACAGGGAAAAACGGCGCATGGGTACAAGTAAAGCCACATCTAATTCTTCTAACAGAATGAACAACGTATGCATGTAACTCAAAGTAGATCTCTCACCGATTCTCTTATCTCATGCTCCTCTCGCTCTTGGCCCGGGCCCCGGAAGCGTCACCCGTCACCGGCAGCGAGCGCGGCCTTGTCGACTTCCCTCACTTCCAAAAAGGGGCGGTGTCTCTGATGCTCAAACATGATTGGCTCTCAGTGCTGTAACTCAAACTAAAGGCGCGTTTTCTACTAGTTTTTACTGGCGGGGATTTTCATTCATTCCAGTAGTTTGAATCTTTTGAATCTGTTCACTAAAACGATTAATTCATGAATTCAAGCGAGCGACCCTTTCTGCTCAGTTGGTTATATCATAAGTTGTTGAATCTTTCACCCAACCAATTCGTTAAGAACACCGAATATTTGATGGAACTAATAAATTATTTATAAACAGATATACCAAGAGCGATTAAATCATTAGGGTTGACAACTTCAGCAAAGGAAAATAAGGGTCACTCTTTGTTTTTAATAGGACAAATAGGGGTAAGCGACACTCAAAATAGTTTATAGTTCATATTTCTAACTCAATAATTCAAAAATTATTTGCATAGTACAAGATATTTTCAGATAATGGTTATAATAACATATAGACACACAATAGGCTAATGCATGTGTATCCGAAAGTGAGTTTAACAAATATACAGTATAATTTATACAAATGGATATTTATAAATAGACATTTAGAGATTCAGTTTAGGTAGCCTACCTTTTAGATTTAGAGGGTGCGCACTTTCCCGCCGGAACATGCCCCCACAGCCGGACTGAGTGACAGAAGAGAAGACTGGATTTAGAGGAAACTGCGAAAACGCGAACTGATTATCAATTTAAACTAATTGGGTTGGACTCGAATGTCGATATAGTGTTCCTTAAGTTACCAAAGATCTCGTCATATCGTCCAGCCCTAAAACTTGTATAGTTTTTGTTAGTATTTATTTAAAAATTCAATTATGCAGATAAAAGATGGTAAATATCTCTGAATTGCCGTGATCAATTTGCTTCTCTTTTCTGTAGCTTTCGGCAGTCTGTAAAAATATACCTCAGATTTTCTGTCAAATCTATTTGCACGATCTCAAAGCTCTTTCCCGTTTTAGCTGTTGTCTGTGTGTTTGTGTGCACAAATATCCTATACATAAACACATTACTACCTCAAAGGATCAAACTTGATACAGAACGCTACTTTTATGTTTGTTTGTTTTTGCACCGTGTAACAAATTCTTCCCTCGCGCTCGTGGGTCAAAATGACCCAGACCCTAAAATTATACTTTTTTATTTTATTTTTTTGTCCAGAAAGCTTATTTAATTTCATTTTGATGTTTTTTCATTTTTTTTATTTACCTTCAAATTACTATCTTTTATCAATAAATAATAATTTAAGCATATTCTTTCAACTTTAAAATAACTCGCATATCTATGCATAACCCTTCCAATTCAGGTAAAAATACCTTACATTGGGTGTCTTTGCTATTGTGGAGAAAAAAAGAGAAGCTATTTATAAAGCCTACCATGATATTTCAAGACTCTTGCAACTAGATGGCCTCATAACTCTATATGGAGCAAATGAGCTGTTCCACTGGGTCCCAAATTAATTTCTCTTCAGTATGCATTCAGATACACAAAATCATTTTTTGGTAAAGTTTTAGCATTTTTAGTTAGAATTTTGAGCATTTTTAATTTTTTATATGCTTATAGGGGCATTCATCTCATTCCATTTATTCCTAAGGGAGTCAAATTGACAGCGAGGGAAGGATCTATTACTTTTGTGTGTACTCGTGTTTCAAGTGCGACAAAAGTCCTAGGGCCTTGGACCACTCCAATGAACTCTCAATATATATATATATATATATATATATATATATATATATATATATATATATATATATATATATATATATATATATATATATATATATATTTTTTTTTAAATGAGTTTCGGGTCAAAATTACCTGAGGGAAAGATGAGGGTTATTTTCGGGACAGTTCCGCATTATACTGAACGGTTAGCAACTGCTATAACTTAAGTGACAAAAAAAATGACAACAGTAAAAAAAATCCTGTATTTTCAAATGCTGGACATGGTTTTAAATTAACATTCATAATTCTAACACATCTTTGGTCTCACTATTGTGACATATCACCTCTCCGTCTGTATGGATTCTGTAAGCAAGCAAAAGGCTTAAAGAATAAAATAACTAACTGTAATTCCACTTTTTATTTCTGAAAGCAGCATGTTCCAGTCAGAATATAGAACACAATAAAAACAACCATTTCAATGTATTAATGATTTTACTTCAATTTAAATAGTGAAATAATACATATGAGTGAATTAATGAATAGACATATGACATAGACGCATTATTTTTGATTATTATTATTATCCCATACATTATTTCCTTGGTCAACTTTGCAAGATACCTCCCATAATGTATGACATCCTTAAGTGAAACTAGTAAAAGATGTTCAGTTTCGCTCGTCAAAGAGTTTTTATTTTGTTGGTCATTTCTGTGGAGAGTCATAAGTGGCTTCTCTCTCAGAGAGAGGCCTAGCATCTCTTCACAGGTACATCAACTGCTGTCATGAGTCAGCATATAAAATCACACCAAAGTTCCTTCAAAAAAGTGCTACATCTTGCAGTGTGTTCAACTTCTCAAAAGTTCATAATACCTCTAATGTGCTTTGAAACCAAAGCCGAACAACAGTTAGAGATGCCCCTGACAGCTGTGCAGACATATCTTGCTCTCTCTCTCTTTCACTCTCTTATTTATGTTTGTTTATACAGAAAGTGCAAACCTATACCTACTTCATTTACATATTACCATGGAATAGTCAGTACGTTGCACATTTGTCTCACAGTTTTCACAAAACTCATTTAATCTGAATGCCATTAGTGTAAGTGTAAGTGTGTTTGTTGAGTCTGTATGTCTTCTCTGTCCTCAGAAGCCGGTGATGTGACAGTAGGCCTCTAGACTGGAGAACGTGATGTAGAGAATCCACAAACCGAGGAACAATGCTGAAGTCAGAATCTTTAGCGCTTTGGGCCCGCCCAGCTCTCCACCCACCGATTTCCGCCGCCGTAGCATCAGCACACCAATGTTGATGAAGGCGAAGATGGTGAAGAGTGTAACTGAGAATGCAAGCGAGCCAGGGTCTACATAAAACACCTGACCTTTGACCTCCCAGTAAATGGCTGAAATGGACCACGCCACGCCAATCCCAAGGAAAACATTAACGGCGTTGCTACCGGTTACATTTCCAACTGAAGCATCTGCGTACTGATCCTGTTGAGCAGCGACCTTGCTTGCAAATGTGTCTAAAAAAAGAAGGGAGATATGTCTGATTGGTAAAATGATTGTGGCCATGTTTACACAGCAAAAGAATACGGTTGTCAGTCCTGTATTTGAGTAATTTATACAGATACGTTCACCCACAGTTCAGGTATTTACGGGAGTGACAACTTCTCAACGTGCTCAAATACTTAACTCTCCACCCAGATATAAAAGCTGCTGTCGGTTTATGAAGATTTGACAAATGAACTCGTGGCTCAATTGGACTTTTCAGTTTTATGGACGTTGCCATCTTTGATATTACTTTAGCCATTGTCGTTATGGTTAATGGTAAGACAATACGAGCTTGACTCCTGTTGCATGTTCATACAGACAGTATTTGAGACCATGGGTGTCGGAAGCAAAAAAAATGTGGGTGGGTCTTTTCTCAGAAATGTTTTACTCGAGTAGATGCCATTTATATTAAGCACAAATATACTGCGTTGTTTACTAAACGTCTGGTTGGGCAAGACAAAAATACAGTGGAAATAGTGTAGGGGTAAGGCGCATGGCATTAAGTTTTGACGCAAGTCTATCCGGGGTTCGAATCCACCTTTTGCTAAACTCGCTCAACTCCCTTTCCCATCACATATCAGATAGGAAAGGCATTTATTTTCAATAAAAATTAAGAAAACATTAGAAAAGTGGAAATAAGGAGTCTAACATGTGTTTAATAATAAATGTTTATCGGTTAGGGGTAAGTAAACAGACATGTGCTGAACTAGAGACTATTAAAGTGAGTGGGTCCAATATCATTGGTCGTAAAAAGTGGGTGGGTCTTGTCCCAACCACATACAATGGTTCCGACACCCAGGTTTGAGACGCTACTGTAAGACGGTGTGTGAGCGGAACATTTCGAGAGTCAATCCCAAAAACTGGCAGTGTGAATGTAGCCTTTTTCACATAATCAGACAAACAATCTACATATTTACCTGGTATGGAGGTTCCTAGGGCAACGAACACTACAGCAGTAACAGTGTCACGGAGGCCCACTGTGCAGCCGAAATGAGATGCCAAGTC
Organism: Gobiocypris rarus; assembly: GCA_023029165.1. NCBI lineage: Eukaryota > Metazoa > Chordata > Actinopteri > Cypriniformes > Gobionidae > Gobiocypris > Gobiocypris rarus. The sequence continues at coordinate 32,286,485 of CM040916.1, read as the reverse complement.
TCCAATGACAGCGGTTAGCAGCCCAATGACCACAATGCACACAATGAAGCAGGCCCAGCCGTTCCCGTACTCTGTGGGTGGAACGAATGCAAACAGAATCTTCCAGAACACTGTAACCACGTGCATGAAATAGTCAAAGCACGAAGGCTGCTGAGACTCCCCTCCTTCCTCATCACCTTCTCCTAAGAAAACGAAAAAAGGTAGGAATAAAACATTATCATGACCTGAAAGAATCCCTGACAAGTTTTTATGCACACAAACACAGCATCATTAATTTCATATATATTAAAACACACAAATGGTTTGGATCTACCTGCACTGACTGTTATAGCCTCAATGAATTGTTCCCTCCAGGAGTGTGTGCCAATTACTTCGGCAAGATTGGTATCCTTCAAAAGGCGCTCAACTGTATTCTAAACACATATGCACACCATTGTAGAGCTCAGTGATTGAGAAGTATATCATTAAACAGCAATAAATCAGACTTCATTAGTTGCTCTGTATAAGTCATTACACTTTTTATTCCGGTTTGTAATATTGACAGTATTCCTGATTCATTTGCACAAAAGGACTGTTCTTGTGTTACGGAGACCAACTAGTAAAGAGCTGTTCAGGTGAACCCTCACAACTCTGCCGTCAATAGGCAGGGCCATCCTTAGGGGGGCCCCGTGGTGAATGGACCAAGAGGGGATCCCCCCGTCCGTCCTGGAAAGCGACCGTGACAGACAGAGGAGGGGCCTCACTACCGCTACCTCTAACTGGGCCCTGCCCCATGCTTAGGATGGCCCTGTCAATAGGTGCAGGAGCGACTGATGCTAGAAGCTGCGGTCTTTACAGCCCTTGTTAAGTCAGCTCTTTAGGCCAGTGGAGGGCCTTTACAATTGCTCAGTCAAATTAACAGTTTCTTTAATTGAAAATGATATGATAGGTTGTGTATAAAGCTTTAGTTTTAAAGCATTCAATTAGCGAACACACAGATTAAAACAAAAAGAGTTGCGATGAGAAAATGGAATTTTAACTTCATGCATTTAGGTGTGATTAGCTCAGTCAGAGAGTGTTAAAAGGTTGAATATAAGAGCAATCCCAACACACACTTCACACTGAGGCAAGTGGTCTACTACCGCATCTAAAACTCCATTAGGGGCCATTCCCTGTCGGACCTATATGAGAGGGAAGAAATCACAGCTTATACAAATTCTGCCTGCATGTGACAGCCAAAATAGGGCACTCAGTTGTGTTTGTTATGTATGTATGTATATGATGTGTGTATACCTTGAAGGCCATGCTCTCCTCTATAATGACCTCTAGCCTGCTGTGTTCTCCCAGAATGGGCTTCCCCTTCTCTGCTATACGCCTGGCCTCCTCCACTTCTGGACCAGGAGTGGCTGGGGAAAATGAGAGGGAGACAAAGGATTAATACTGAATGCTCAGATGTGAGGCGTAACATGTTTTATGTGTAGACAAACAAAATTTTAGATAAACTGCATAATAAATGTAGAAAGAGTTTGTAAAATCGTCTTACCCTGATTCAACAGCAAATCTAATTGCAGCATGCGAGTAGAGAATGAATGAATGAATCATTGACTGACTGACTGACTGATTGATTCGTTGATTAAATCAATCAGTCAATAAATCAATCTACACTACCATTCAAAAGTTTGGGAATTATACGATTTTTCATGTTTTTCAAAGAAGTCTCTTATCATCACTAAGGCTGCATTTATTTGATCAAAATTATAGTAAAAACAGTAACATTGTGAAACATTCAAGTTTTAAATATATTTTCTATTTTAATATATATATATTTTTAAATGTAATATATTCCTGTTATGACAAAGCTGGATTCTCAGAAATCATTCTAATTTGCTGAATTAGTGCTCAAGAAAGATTTGTTCTTATTATTGATGTTGTGCTGATTATTTTTGTGGAAACCATACTTTTTTTTCAGATTTATCTATCTATCTGCACTTCTCCACAACAGTGGTGGTTCCGAGTAGAATTCTCTCTTTAACATTCACATTTATTAGCACACATCGGCTCATATTACGTACACTCACACACAAGTGTGAGGCTGAAGTGTGTGCGTAGGTGAGTTGGATCTAGTTACTATGAGTGACGCATGTCTAGTTTGTCCCCCTGTTGTGCTGTTGTTATTGATCTGAAACTGGACACTGGTCATATAAATGTGTGTGCCTGAGAGGTAAGTAGGATGCTATTAAGGCTATTAGCAAGCATTCATAGAAATCATAGAAAATATAAAAAAATACTATAACACCTGTAATGATTAACAAGAATAAGTACACACACAGACCTGAAATGCCTCTCTTGAGCCATTTGGGTTCTTCAAGAACAATGTAGAAATGTTCTCGCTTCTCATATTCCTGCATGTTTATGATGCGCACCTGTAGTGTCTTGCTGTGAATACACGCACACAAAGAGCAAAGGACAAATAATCATTTCCTCTTGGTTTTACCTCTGAAATATTAAAGGAGACCTCAGCATTTAAATCACATCAGAGTTAGGCCTACATGAATACTTTAACACACAGTGCATAAATAATTAACCCACGCACAGATGAACTGAGACAAGCTTTTGGTTGAGTACATGCTCTCCTCTCCACAAACCACTGCTGCATTGAGGTTTTAAGATTGAACTAATTTGTCTTAACAATAAAAGGCACATTGATTCAGTGTGTGTATGCGGCTTAATTTTAGTCTGTGCCATGTAGTCTCTGAAGCATCACTTTACAGTAGACATAACAGATTTCAACTTCATCAGATTTCACATGCACATACTAAATTAATAAAATAACAAAAATCCTGTCAAAAGTGTATTCTAACTGAAAAAAAGCTAATGTGAATTTGAACCACATTGTTTATCCAAATAATTGTACTAATAAAATACAACCTGTCATAAATGTTCCATTTTATTTATAATATGTTATATTTATATTAATTAATTTATAATATTGTTTATATAATATACTGTATATTTATAATATCTTAACATGTACAACTGAAGAACCATTTTTTATGAGAATATGTAGCTATATATGAAATCACCATTTGTCATCGTAAACCTGCTAACCCATGATGTTTTTTTTATACTGAAAAAGACATTCACTGCTCAGAATCCAGTATTAGCATAACAGAACACTAGAGGACACCAGAGAACATCTCAGAAGTGGTGATGTACAGAAACACATGCATTCAGAGTCTGAACGTATGAGGCAGGGATTATAGACCAAACAGTATTAAAGGTTAGTACTGGGGAGAAAGAGACCTCTAGTGGCTCAAATGAGAAGTGAGGGTATGGTGATAAATAATAGAAGTTGTTTGCATGCTGATGGCGATGCATTAACTACAAAACTACAGCTCAGCTAGTGTTGCAGAGTAAAGGATTTCACCTAAAGTATTAAATGATGCTTACATAATGATTCATATGCTAGTATATTAATGGGCTGTAATGGCCCACAATTAGAGGTTTGTAAGTGCAGACTGCTTATTGAGATACTTACCAAGATACTCCACTATTAATATAACACATGCATTAAACCACAACAAATTTTTTTTTCCCAAACATGCAATTACCTTGTTTTTACATAAATTCAAAATTTTGTGTGAATGGGGCAGGGCTTTGTGTGCATGTGAGAAGTAAAGAGAATATGCTTGAATTTTGTATTTAAAGTTAAAATAAAAAGTTACTTGAATTTAAAGCTTTAATGTGGACATTTACCTAGTCTGCTCATTGGTAAACTCCAGCTCTCCTTGTGTGTGCTCATAGTCAACACCCTGTCGAGCAGAACCGTCCTCTGTGTGATATGGAATCGTTACGGTCCCACGCATACCTGATGTCCGTTTCACAGGCACCTCCACCACACCTGAACATTCACCCACGCAGAGCTTCTCCTGACCAAATGCGAAGACTCCTGCATGGTCATCGTCTAGAATGGTTACCGTGGTTACAAGGGGTTCAACCAGTCGGGCACCGTCAGTGTTGGTCCCACCTTCTCCCTCTCGCAAGTTTGAGAGACGCACAAAGAAGTGTTCGTCTTCTTCAAACACATCATCATCAATAATGCCCACCTATAAAAAGCACACACACACAAACACGCATCTTAAGACAGCTCTCATATTCAACTCAAATACATACACTATTGTTCAAAAACAATTGTGCTGCTTAATATTTTTGTGGGAAATGTGATACATTTGTTTCAGGATTCTTTGGTGAATAGAAAGTTAAAAAGAAGAGATTTTTATTTGAATTATAAATATTTTGGAATATAAACATTATACATGTTCTTACTTATATTTAACTTTTATACAAGTGATTTTTTTAACTGAATCACTTACAAATCAATGACTCTTTTTTTGTTCATGGATCAGACATCACCACTCTCTCACCTTTATTTCCTTGCGTGTCTCTCCAGGCTGAAATACGATCGTTCCCTCACAATACTCATAATCTGCCCCAGAACTGGCCGACCCATTCTCTGTCCTGTAATCGACGTGGAAGGTTCTGGTGCCGGTTTCCCCCTGTAAACAGACCCATAAACTCACGTTCCCGCAGTTCTCACTGCATTGATACTGCGCCTGCTCAAAAGCGATCTGAGAACAGGTGGCCAGGTCATTGTCAGTCGAATCTCCAGCGACTTTCTTTGCCTGTTCAGCTGCGGCATGTTTCTTCAGTACGTTCCCAGCACCAATCATCATGCGTGTTGCCTGCACGCGGTAAAAGGCCCGGCTCTTATGCTGTTTCTGCATAGTGGCATAGTTCGCCATCTCAATCAGCTGATCCAGGTCTTTGTCCGGATGCTTCTCTCTCAGTTCCTTCAGCATACGGATCACCTACAACCATAGACAGTCTTAGGAACATCCAATAACCTTTTATTTCAATGTCTTTATATGTAAGGAATGATATTCAGTCGATCAATAGCATAAAAAGCTCTGGTAGGGCGTTCAGTGGCCAGTTGCATGAACTGCTTAGAGTCATCTCATTTCTTTCTTCAAGACTGCTCATAACTTTTTTAAGTCAGTTACCTAAAAAAAGTATATTGGTATAATTTGACTTGGAAAAGTAAAACTGATTACCCTTTAGTTAAGTATTAGTTGGTCAAACTAGTTCTTAAGACAGTTTTAACATAGTGGCTATGTCTATGCAACTGGCCCCGGGTTTTTTTCACCCTGTTTATTTTGAGACAATTACAGACTGACTTTACATTATCCCATTATATGGCTACTTAGCAAATGAATGAATAAATGTACATGAAATATTGATTTGATTTTAAAATATGTGAGATAATTACACATTATACTGTTTAAAAGTTTGAGATCCGTAAGATTTAGGCTCACCAAGGCTGCATTTATTTGATAAAAAATACAGGAAAACAAAAATATTATGAAATATTATTACATTTTAAAAGAACTGTTTTCTAATTGACTATATTTTTTGTCTGCAGTGTCACATGACCATTCAGAAATCATTATAATATGTTGATTTCCTGCTCAAGAAGCATTTCGACACTGAAAGCGGTTGTGCTGCTTAATATTTTTGTGGAAACTTTTTCAGGATTCATCGATAAATAGAAAGTAAAAAAAAAATGTGCGATTGGCCGATTAGAATGAAATAATGTTTTTTCTCCCTGTAGTACATGGAATCTATTGGAGCACAAGAGCATTCACCACGATTTGACTCATAGAAGAAACATCTCAATAAGGATTTTTTTCTTCCTGTTTTGTTTTGCCCTCTCACCTCCTCTCTCTCCTGTTCAGGTTCTTTAGTTTTCTCCATGTCGATGCTGGTGGTGCTGTTTTGATATTTTTCTCCCATGATGGCATCAATGCCTCTGGGTGCTTGCTCACCCTCCATCTCCACAATGATACCATGACGTTTATCAGCACGGTATCGTTTGTGTAAATACTTGTAAAAGAGCAGGCGCCGGTCAGCGATCCATGCCATTAAGACACACACAGGGAAGAAGAACAGAGTGACCAGAGCCTCCCAGACCTCACACAAACACGCACACATAAAAGAAAATTAGCCACAAAATGTACATCCACATATAAATATCAACATACACATTAGGCAAACATGTTCTGCTTACAAACAAACACACACCTGTACAACGCCAGGGCTTATGACTGCAAGGATGAGGTAAAGCCAGATGTAGGCAAAGATGCTCCAAGTTGCAGTAATGAAGAAGACTCTGAGATGTTTAATCTTCCTCACCTCTCCATCAGGTATCACCCACACACACACTCCGATTATCACAAACATATTAAATGCAGCACTGCCCACTATAGTGCCAGGACCCAGTTCTCCTGACTCAAAACCATGTCCACACACCTGTTAAACACATACAAAGCAGAGAACAATACTAAATTATGACATATGACTACATATATATAATATAGGGACTTTTTATTTTTGATCTAGCAAATGTCACTGGCCGATGTAGGTTAGTATGATTATTTACTACCCTACAGATTGCTTAATTTCTTCAGGTTTTAGGAGAGACTGAATTCTTGTAAAAATTTGTAATTTCTAGAGAATAATTCCTTAATTCTCCAGAATCATTTTTAAGTTTGTTTTTAAGTCCTGTGCTTACCTCTATTACAGACAGCAGGATCTCAGGGGCTGATGAACCCAAAGCCATGAGTGTGAGGTTTGAGACAGTTTCATTCCAGATTCTTACTGTCATTACCGTTTTCTCTCCATTCGCACCCGTCACAGTCACCTCCTTCTCCTATAGGACACATTAAGTTTATAAAAACATCATATGGGTGGGTTGAATGACCAAAACAACTATCACGCTAGTCATTTTTAAAACAATAAAAGTACATCACAATGTAGTAGTTATTTTAAATTGTTTATATTTTCATGACCAAGTAGTAATGCCTATTTTAGTGAGTTTGTTAAGTGTTTTTAGTTGAGTGAGTTTGTTTTACAAATAAATAAACTACTTTTAAAGTAAATGGACACAAACTACAACCTTAATGACTTAAACCATATGTTAAATCATTTAGTTTTTCCCTTTTCTTGAAAGCAGTTCTACTCACTAAAGTCTGTGCCAATATACCTACTGTGGAATAAAAAGAATTTCAAATTCTCTGCCGGATGACACATACCGTCATACCGTACACCGCCGTAAGAGGCTTATTGTAAAAACATAAAAAAAAATCTTATATCTATATTCTTCTCTCTCTCTCTCTCTCTCTCTCTCTCTCTCTCTCTCTCTCTCTCTTTATATATATATACAGCGATCAGGCATAACTTATCTCTTCATCACGGCATCTGTTAGTGGGTGGGATAAATTAGGCAGCAAGTGAACATTTTTTGTCCTCAAAGTTGATGCATTAAAAGCAGGAAAAATGGGCAAGCGTAAGGATTTGAGCGAGTTTGACAAGGGCCAAATTGTGATGGCTATACGACTGGGTCAAAACATCTCCAAAGCTGCAGCTCTTTTTTGAGGTTGCAGTGGTCAGTATCAATCAAAAGTGGTCCAAGGAAGGAACAGTAGTGAAACAGTGTTAGGGTCATGGCTCATTGATGCATGTGGGCAGCGAAGGCTGGCCCGTGTGGTCCAATCAAACAGACGAGCTACTGTAGCACAAATTGCTCAAGAAGTTAATGCTGGTTCTGATAGAAAGGTGTCAGAATACACAGTGCATCACAGTTTGTTGCGTATGAGGCTGCATAGCCGCAGACCAGTCAGGATGCCCATGCTGACCCCTGTCCACCACCGAAAGTGCCAACAGTGGGCACATGAGCATCAGACATGGACCACGGAGCAATGGAAGAAGGTGGCCTGGTCTGATGAATCATGTTTTCTTTTATATCACGTGGATGGCTGGGTGCATGTGCGTGGCTTACTTGGGGAACACATTGCACCAGGATGCACTATGGGAAGAAGGCAAGCCGGCGGAGTCTGTGTGATGCTTTGGGCAATGTTCTGCTGGGAAACCTTGGGTCCTGCCATCCATGTGGATGTTACTTGACACGTACCACCTACCTAAGCATTGTTACAGACCATGTACACCCCTTCATGGAAGTGTGATTCCCTGGTGGCTGTGGGCTCTTTCAGCAGGATAATGCACCCTGCAACAAGGCAAAAATGGTTCAGGAATAGTTTAAAGAGCACAACAACAAGTTTGAGGTGTTATTTGGGCTCCAAATTCCCCAGACATTAATCCAATCGAGCATCTGTATGCGATGTGCTGAACAAACAAGTCCGGTGGAGGTCCCACCTCACAACCTACATGACTTAAAGGATTTGCTGCTAACATCTTGGTGCCACAGCACACCTTCAGGGGTCTAGGGGAGTCCATGTCTCGAACGGTCAGGGCTGTTTGGAGCAAAAGGGGGACCAACACAATATTAGGTCATAATGTTATGCCTGATCGGTGTATATGTAGCTCTTAAAGCCACAATATGTAATTCTTCACAGCTAGAGGTCGCTTATTCGAAACAAAAGCGTAGATTGATGACACCTTGATTTCGCCAAAGCTTTTATTATGCTGCAGACGACAGCTTCCGCTTTTTCTGGTCATGAGTAATGCAGAGCTGTTTTATCATATTAGATACATTTGAGTGTGTTGAAAGTTGTGTTATAATGCTACTCTGTGTTCGCTCGGCGGGTACTATCCAAACAGTTGCTCACCTGTCTAATAAAACACACAATATATTAAAGCGTCTTTGGTGCTTCCATGGTTTCTACAAAATAAAACCGGAAATCGAGTGTAACGCGGGTATGATATCATTGATATGCATGGACACAGTCCATGTCCTGGTTAAAATTGCCTATTTCTCTGCATTTAAACATTCTTGGAAACATTTGGGATAATGCAAGTACACAAGTCAACAAAATATATAACATTTCTCTAGTGGTACATATTGTGCCTTTAATCAATGGACCTTTTGTTGTGTTTTTTTTGTTTGTTTTGTATTTTTGTGTTGCTGACACACCTGTGAAGTGATGACCTCGATGGCAGACATGAAACGATCAGCAATGATAGACACACCCAGGAACATGTAGAGAAGACATGCGAAGTAGATCACTGCTCTTAATGTCTGCATTCCCAGTGGGGGGCTATGTGGCAGCCACACAGGAAGTAGAATCCCTGGGTGACATTTGACTTTATCAGAACAGGATCTTTTGGGGCTATCTGCACTACTGTTGCTGTTCCCATGAGCACTGCCACCCAAACACACCTGTGGAGAGAGGAGGAGAAGGAGAAGAAGGTGGAGGAGGAGAGGAGGAGCCATGACCAGATATGGCGAACAGGCTTTCCTCTAGAAATTGGGAGATTGACAAGGGGAAAAAAAGAGAGTGTGAATTATTCATACAAAGTATGATCAATCAATCATGATACATATTTTTTATTATATAATGCAACAATGCACATAAGAATGGTTTTACAAATTATTTACACAGAAATTCTGCTTGTGTTTTATGAATGAGGCCCAATCTCTATATGCAGATACCGTAGATGCTTTTGAAGAACAATGTGAGTGAGTGTGTGTGTGTGTGAGGCCATCTCAGTCCTAATCTAAACCACAGGTCTTATCAATGGTTCATTAATCATGCCTGGCCCACACTGGACAAAGCCAGTCCAACCTAATGGATCCATGAGACTAATACTACAAGTGGACTGGCAGCAGTGGCACCATTACATTTTTTGAAATAAAAAGTCATAAATACACAGCATGCTTTCAGTTTAAATAAGTGTATGATTTATAAACCATTTACACTAAACAATTTACACAAAATAAAATGCCAATGGTTGTGAAGTAGCAAAAGAGAAGTGTTTTAGGTAAAGAATTACCATAAGTAGAGAAACAGAGACTGACATATTTGTAATATACAAAGATGAAGATAAATTAACTACTGTTCAAAAGTTTTGGGTCAGTGCAATTCATTTTTAAATAATTCATTTTTTGTTAAACAAGGACACATTCAATTGCTCAAAAGTGACTAATGAGATTTATAAGATTTCCATTTCAAATAAATATAGGTGTTTTAAAATTTCTATCTGTCAAAGAATCCTAAAAAAAAATATTAATCAGCAACTGTTTTTAACATTATTAATAAGAAATATTTCTTAAGCTGCAAATCAGCATATTATGCCGGGTTCTAGGCAACTTGTAACCCGTGTTTTTCCAGCCTTCTACCCGTGAAACCCGTGACTTCCAACCCGTGAACTCGTACTAGACAGATGTACTCCCATTTACAAGCTCTGACGTCACGTAAATAGCCGGCGAAACAACAATGGCAGCCCCTATGGATGCGGCATTTATGGAAGTCGTACACAGTATTTTACAAATAATTTAAAATAAAAGGTATAACAACTTTTCTTGCCTTATGCACCACTTTTTTCTCTCCCTCAAGAGAAAGAGTCTCCCTAAAATAAGAGTCTCCCTCAAATAAGCAAGGAGTAAGTATCTTTAGCAATAGAAATGATTGTAATTGAGCATAAGCCCTGTACGGTCCGCCATACTTTATTACATCTACCTACCGCAATTCTTTGCTCTCAGGCAGTTTGGGGTGACTTTGCTTGGAACGCTACAAAGTCTTGAGTCGTGTTTTGAAGTCCTAACTTACGGGCTCAAAAATCTGCCTGGAACGCAGCATTAGAATGATGATCATGTGACACTGAAAACTGAACTAATGATGCTGAAAATTCAGCTTTCCCACCACAAGAATAAATCAAATTTTAAAATGTCAAATACATGCAGTCATGAGGAGCAGAAAATTCTTTAAAAATCTTACCAACCATAAATCTTTCAATGGTGTTTAATACAGATATATATAAACTGTAATACAATTTTTTACTGTATTTTTTTAATTATATATGGAAGATCAAAATAGACTTTTAAAATATACCTCTCTCTATTTTGAAAATAGAATCGCAAATGTATATTGTAAATGTACAACCTTTGACAGCGTTTTATGATTCAGCTTCAATTATCGCCCCTCAAGAACAATACCAATACCAAGTCAGGAAGAGCTAAATAAACGTATTATTGCATCTAAATCAACATGTTTATTAGATCCAATAGGCCTACCCTCTAAAATACTGAGAGTTTGTATCTGTAGCAAAAAAGCCTCTTCTCAATATTATTAACTTTATCTTTATCTATAGAGCAGTCTCAAGAATGTTAAAGATGGTAGTTATTAAGCCTCTCATTAAGAAAACTTTTTACTCTGTGAGTCAGAAGCATTATATAATCAATGGTAAAAATCATTGCAGTTAACCAACGCCATTGTTGGTCACATGAACCTGTGTAAGAAAAAAACAATTAATACACAGTCATGGTCAGAATTATTGGCACCCCTGGTAAATATGATCAAAGATGGCTGTAAAAATAATTCTGCATCTTTTTTATCTTTCATTAAAAAAATGGCAAAAAAACTTTACTCTAACCTGACATTGAGGTAAAATAATGGGGGGTAAAACTTATAAATGCTTTTCTCCAAAACACGTTGGCCATAATTATTGGCACCCTTTTGTTAAATACTAAAGGATGATTTCTCTTGAAACCATCCCAAAACAACATGTGCTGATATAGGAGTGTTTTGTTGTTGTTGTTGTTGACTTTCTGACCCAATACTTAACTAATCTCTGTTATTCTCCATATTTGATCCTTGAAGTTTCTTTGACCACTCAAATTCTCCTCCTCGCTGTGCATTAGGATGTGTATTTTACAGAACAATGAACTATTGGTGGTGTATGGTTGCCCATAACCAATTTGTGTAACACTTTATTTTACAGTGGCATTGTTACATATGTTACATGTAATTACCATAGTAATAAAAGTAAATTATGCATAATAACATGCAATTTAACCCTCAACCAAATCCTAATCCTACCCTAAGCCTATAGTAATTACATGTTGTTAATTATTATTACTTAGTGCTTACATATATAATTACACTGCAACAATGACAACAATGAAGTGTAACTCCAATGTGATACTGACGGTCAATATTCATTGGAACAGCTGTGATATTTTGAGAGAGAAGCTATTTATTTATACTTTTTTATTTCATTCTAATATTGAAATGCACTCAAGGGAAAGTTTCATTGGTTTATCTTTATTCTATATTGGGTGTATGATAGTGTAATTTACATTCTTTTATTTCCTTATTATTTTCACTTTATATCAAAACAAACAAAATTCCAAGTTCAAATCCAACTTAATACCTGTCTGTTTATCATCACAACCTGCTACCTCCTTTATATCTTCTGATAAATCTTTCTGGTCTGACAGCATTTAATTCATTCGGATAAAACTGAGGTATTACTTACTGGACCAATAACCTTTACACAGAATCTATTAGAATACAATTTGCATCTAGAAGGATTTGCTGTTACTTCATCATCTACAGTTGGGTGTTATATTAGACAGCAACTTGTCTTTCGATAATTATATTTCATATGTTACAAAAACAGCCTTCTTCCACCTCAGAAACATCACTAAGCTATGGAACATGTTATGTTTCTGATGCAGAAAAGTTGCATCCTCAGTAAGCAAGCTATACAGTTAGTCCAAAAGGCAGCTGAGTTCTTAAAGGTGTCATGAACTGGCTTTTTTTTTTTAATTCAGTGTAGAAAATAGCCTATTTATTATTCATTATGATGTTTTTGAATGTAAAAACCACACGAACGTCATTAGTTGACCACAGACAACATTATAAAAAAATGAAAAAAGCCAGTTCATGACACCTTTAACAGGCCAAGAAAATATGATCATATAACATATTAAGTTCTGTATCGATAACAAAGTATTGTAACTAACCCAAGACCCTAAACAGATTAGCTCCTGTGTATTTAACAAACTTCCATCACCCTATCATGCTCTTCAAGGTCACAAAACTCTGGACTTTTAGTAGTACCTAGCTAAGTCCACAAAAGGAGAAAGAGCATTTTTCGCATTTGGCTCCTAAACTCTGAAACTGACTTCCTGATGATGTTCGGGGCTCAGACTCACTCCCCCAGTTTAAATCTAAATTAAAGATGCATCTCTTTAGCCAAGCATTCACATAATGCATCTCATAACCTTGTACTCAATTGTATCAGATAAAGTGCACATGATTATCTTTTTTGCTTGAAATGTTATGAACAGACGCTACGCTAAATATTTTCGACCTCTACCTCGGGATGCCCATCTCGAGGTAACTATAGTACGGCAGCTTCAATTTGGATCCAGCCTTTTACAAAGATTTCAGATGACACAACATCTGTGAAGAGATGACAGCAACCCCTGCAAGGACTTCAAATGACGGCAACTCTGAATCAACATGCATCACTGCCAAATGTTCTATATATTGTTATCATTATGATCACAAGTTGTAATAATTGCTTTAATAAGATAATTGTTTCTGCCTATATAAATACATGATATTAGCTAAGAACTGTAAATTTTTGACATATGGACATCTGTCACCTCTGATAACAGATTACTCTAAATTGACTTTTTTAAAACAGACACCAAACTTTTGAACAGCAGTTGTTCGAAAGATGTAAAAAAAGACGAGACCAGCATCATCATTGCTAGTTATATTTTAGTGCAAGTGATTTCACTTTAATTTTAGGAACGAAAACGAGAAAGTGCTGCCATGCACCAAAAGGTGTGACATAACACATCCATTTATAGATATTTAATCTTAATTTCTCTCCTTTTTATTTTCCTCTGATTGTTTTTCTGACCATCACCTGTGTGGTAGAGATTGAGAGTGACGTGCTGGACTGAACCGTGTGTTCATATTTCACTTTCTAAACTGCGCTATGGTTACCTGGACATCAGCTTTGCTGTGTTACTCTACACCACTGTCCATAAATAACCTGCCCATCACACCTGGCCCTACAACACAAACACACACATACTCATATGTACGTGTATTAAAGTGCCTTGTATGTTATTGTAGATGTTGGGTGACAGTGAGTGTGTTTGTTTGTGTGTATGTGTATAAGTGATTATGTGTTACTCTCATACGGTTATGCGTGTGTATGTGCAGGTGTGTGCGTGTGCTGAAACTGAAATGTCTCCGATTACCACGATGACACTGTTTCAGTCTGTCAGTGCCGCTGATAAGTGATTGGCCGGATTGGCTTACACACAGAGCTCTGACAGCTTAATAGGAGTTAGCACCTTTTAGTGGTTAAGATTACCACCACCAGAGAGAGAAAGTGACAGAGGGAGACAGAGAGGGAGAAAGGCAGAGGATCCATTCTAGGAAACGTGAGAGTGACAAAGAGAACTGAAGAGGATGGTTAGGTAAAAAGTGAAAGGAGAAAAACCATCAACAGTTTTAGTAAATGCCTCAATTTTAGCTGATTTGCTAAAATACACATTTATTTTATTAACTAATTAAAAATGATAATTAAAAAAAAAAAATTATTTAATGATTTCAATATTTTTACAGCATCCATCTGATTTTTTATATTAATTCCATAAATTCATTTAAATTCTCAGCCACAATGTCTATTCCAGCGCACATACAACTACTAAGTCATTGCCCCGTGGAATGAGGTGTTTATGAGAGTGAGTGTGCTTTAACACCTTCTCGCTCTCTAGGAGGCTCTATCGTATTTGCCATCCAATACTGATTACACACACTCACACACACTTGACTACATAATAGTGGATGGACAACGTGGAACAATTGACCTGGAATTGCGTAACACAGCCACATAGACAAACACTCACAGAAAGCACGATATACCAAATACCTCGCCATAGTATCAACCTGTGTAAAATAAAAGCAATGCTCTCCTTTATGAACACTTATCCAACAATACAAATCCAAACACACAACTAATAAAATTTAACCTAATTTAATGCACAGTTGCTTTTTATTGAAAGGTTTTATAGAAGTTTGGCACTATTCTAATGTTATACCTAATTTTATAGCTATTACTGAACCTTTTTTCGGTCATAGAATTCTATCAAAACATCCATCAATCACAATGCACTTAACCATAGCCAATCAACTTCACTTGAAGCTGTCTGGCTCACTATCATTGTGGGGACTCTCCATAGGCGTAATGGTTTTTATACCGTACAAACTACTTTATATCCCCCTACACTGCCCCTGCCCCTAACCCATCACAAGAAACATTCTGCATTTTTACTTTCTCAAAAAAAAAAAAACTCATCCTGTGTGATTTATAAGCCTTTTGATAAGTGGGGACCGCTGGCTGGTCCCCACAATGTAGGTGATCTCAGGTTTTACTATCCTTATGGGGAAATTTGGTCCCCACAATGTAATATAAACAAGGACACACACATACCTAATTATCAGCATCTTATGGTCATCTGTAACTGTCATTAAACACACTACAACCAACCACAATACATCCAAAAATTATTGTTAGGTACTTTAGGTTATTATGTTCATGTTGTACTGAAAAACACTTTTGATGCTATTAAGGTGGTAACTTCAGGTAAAGTCAGGGACAGGTTTAGTGGTATGGTTAGGTTTAAGGGTGGGTTAAGTGGTAAGACAAGGGTCAACTGTGTAATGGGGGTTATGCAAAACAAACTTCCGTATTCTCTAAAAAAGCTTGTGTCGCTTCTGGATTAGGTTTTTTGCATGTGCTTCCTTAAATAAAGAGCCATTTTATTCAAGATAGCACCAAAGGAGCGAACAAAGATGAGCATAATCGATGACTATCGCCAGAGGTGTAAACAGTGCCTGAAATCCATCCTTGAGTAAAAGTACAGATTCCTTACAGCGAAAATGTCCATTACAAGTTACAAGTCACAAATTCCAATACGATTTGAGTAAAAGTCTTGAAGTATCTTATTTTAACAGTACTTAAGTATTTTACTAGGCTTAATGATGCACTAGTCCTAGACACCTGAGACATGCCAGTGAAAATAAGAAACATTTGATTTGTAAGATGAGAAATCATGTTTATTTTCTCAAATTAAAATAAATCTGAACACCTCAATATTGCAATAATTCAAGGTCAACACAACAGCCTTTTAAGGCTAAGTAAAGTAAAGACACAATATAAAGTCAGACCGTTTTCTTTCTTTTTATATATATATACACGTGTATGGTCCATATAATAAATATTCATATAATATAGTAAATAGTAAAATAGTAAAATAACAAACATTTTAACTACATTGTTTTATAAAAATGGCTGTGCTGTTGGCTCTGACCTGGTATTTTAAACAAACACACACAGTCACCGGGACGAATGCACACAGACGTTGTAAGTGACTGACACACTAACATGGGCGTTTGAATTGAGAAACTCTACTCTTGCTTTCATGGTCTCTATCCATGCATTAAATAATTAACCTATTGCAGATCGATCTAAGATCAGGTGGTTAACTAATGACAGGTTTAGATCAAGTGTTCGGAACGGAGACTGTGTGTGATCATTTGACCTGGACACACGTGATTAACCCGTTACAGTTTTTACATATTACATCCTCCCCTATAAGTGGAACGTACCATACCAGCGGATCACCTCACAGACCTAAAACAGGACATCGGCGAAGCAGACCGACAGACATGTGCATGTGAGAGAGGCATATGTGCTCACATATACATAGAGAGACAAATAAACCAGACTGCATGTGTGAGACACACATGCATACACACTCATCAGACTGCAGTAAGAAGGCAGAGAGCTCAGGTCTTATGGTGTGTGTTACGGTGGCCCCTCATCCTGGCCAGCGTTACTCTAGAAGGATCCGCAGTCTCAACTTCACCCGCCACTCATCACGACACTGCCGTTATGCAATATTTAGCACAGCACACACACCAGGTACACACTCATTCTCAGACAAATGCTGTTTAAATCACATTTAGTCTGTCTGACACACATGACCATAAACTTCTGTGAGTCCGGGTTACTAAATCATTCCAAATATTTGTGGTGGGATGACACTTTTTAGTGAACGTTTCCCACGGTTGTAGTCTGAGATTCAAGTGCACCAGTACAGGTGTGTTGTTGAGTTTACTGATGCCTTGATTTCCTCCCAAATTCTTCAAAGAAATATAGAAAATGTAAATACGGTCGAGGCAGCTCAAGTCAAAACAATCTCAAATGACTTACTAGTGCCTCATGAGGTGGTATTTTGAGGTGGGTGGACTCAGGTAACCTCAAGAGGGCAGATTCAGGTAGAGATCTGTGTGAGAGCCAAAGCAATGGCAAGACTTCAGCAGCAGCTGCAGAGCTTCAGCTCAGAACCTGCAGAGTTTCATTATCATCCCACACTGAAAGAGAGCAACTGGAAGTCAATAGTGTGTCTGTGTAAGAAGCACATCAAAGATTTAGTAAACATCCTGCATATCATATACATATTAATACATCAGAAATATAGAATGATGAAATGCAGAGTACAGATACACTACTGTTCAAATGTTTGAAGTTTGAATCCTTTAATTCAACAAGTATGCATTAAAATTGACAGTAAAGACTTATGCATTTTTTAACCATTTCAAATAAATGCTGTTATTTTACATTTTTTTAAAAACTTTTAAAAAAATATTAAAGGAACACTTCACCGTTTTTAGAAATAGGGCTTATTCAACTTCTTTCCTACATTTAGATAACTTTAAATGTGTTGCAGGTCTGAATGACAGGAAAGGATGCATATTTACAAATGACATGAAGTTGATCAGACAAAACATGAAATATTTTGTGTTCATATTGTCTGCAATGAAATACAAGTCAAAGTAAATTTAGAAATCACTACTTTCTTTTTTTATTTGCGTTTTTCATACTGTCCCAACTTTTTCTGATTTGGGGTTGTATTTTTGATCAAATAAATGCAGCCTTGTTAAGCATAAGAGACTTTAAAAATGACAAAATCTATCACTATAGAACTTTATTAAACCATAAGTAGCGTGATTATTTGTGGTTTGGAGAGTAAATTTTTGTAGGTTATTGCTTGACATTTGATTTCAATGTTACAAGGCTTGCATAAAAACTACAATTAATGTAGTTTGAATGAATGCTAAAAGTAAATTTACATCATAACATTAACAGTACAACACTACAGTATTAAAGATGGATAAACAATTGCTTTGCAATATTTCCTGCAAGTGCACATAACGATAATGTAGAGAGCACTTTGGTGCCAGTTAGAATCAGAAAGAGCTCAGAGAGTTATAATCAACGGATATGAATGATTAGGTGTTATATAATAGAGTTTGTGTTACTGCAATTTTCAAAGTAGCATTAAAAAAAAATTCCCCCCAAGAAATTAACTTTTTTCACAACTCTGTTATCGCTACTTGTTCACAGCAAATCATTCCAATATGTGGAGTGAAAGGAAAGTGCTCTTTAAGGTTACATTTCTGCCATAATCTATCACCATCTCTATAAGTTATAGATGATGTTCTATATCTTAAATTACAAACAGATGATAGAGTTCACAGCTAGATTACTGAAATGTTTTCATCATTAAAAACACTTCCTGACAATCATATCTACAGAAGCAGCATAACTCTACAGTAAAGCATCTGTCATTTACTCTCACAAACACACTTATTCCACAATTACAAACATGGTAAATCACAGCGCAAACACACATTCCATCACAGAACACCATATTTTTATTCTTATATATCATGTATATTAATTATGTATTTGAGTGTATTATGTGAACCGAACCACCATCAAAGTACTCTCATTTATTCACAATCTCATCCCTTCTGTTTATATTTCCTCCAGTGCAGATTAACTCTCCAGAGCTCCATTTCAGTCTTACCTCACTCCCAGAGTATCATATTCTGCGGGGCAATGCAAACACTGCATTACCTGTCCAAAGAGCAGAAAACAAACCTGTCTGGCTGCGTGATCACAACAAACCACATCCTACTTTACAGCACTGAACAGAGAGAAATAGGGAGTGTGTGTGTACGAGTGAGTGGGGAACTGCGAGTGTAAAAACTCCAAGTAGTTATTCTTGTGCAACTTCACTACCAAACAAGGTACAAAGCAAGAAATAGCAAATCATATGTATAGGGTAAACCAGCAACATTTTCTTTAAATTTTCATCAGAAAAGTGAGTGAAAAGAAATACATTGCATTGATCAAGGATTGACCATTGTATTGACCATTGTTAAAGTTGCTTTTAGTTTGAATTAAAAGGATTTATTTATTCCTTATAACTCTGATGAAGGGCTGTACACCAAAATGCATTAGTTTATATGAATTTTTAGAAGGAAAGGATATATGGAGATTACGTTTTTTTCCCATCATCAGTCTCACATACACAATGGCATTCAAAAGTTTGGGGTTGATAAATTTTTGCACACCACACCTTCATTTACTTGATCAAAAATTCAGTAAATACATTTATATTGTAAAATATTATTATAATTTAAAATAACAGTTTTCTATTGTAATATATTTTAAATTGTAATTTATTCCTGTGATGGCAAAGCTGAATTTTCAGCATCATTACTCCAGTCTTTAGTTTCACATGATCCTTCAGAAATCACTCTAATATGCTGATTTGCTGCTCAAGAAACATGTATTATTATTATCTATGTTGAAAACAGTTTTGTTGCGTTTGAACGCTAATTTATGCATATCTTTGACTGTGAGTGTGTTCATAGTATATGTCTTTAGTATGTGCTGCTGTAAAGATGGCCTGTCATACTGGACACATGCCGAGTCTCAAGTTTCTGTATCTTACAGAACTTCATGTATACTTTACCGTTTAGAGGTGATCCCAGGGAGGTTAACCACTAACCTGTGTGTGTGTGTGTGTGTGTGTGTGTGTGTGTGTGTGTGTGTGTGTGTGTGTGTGTGTGTGTGTGTGTGTGTGTGTGTGTGTGTGTGTGTGTGTGTGTGTACGTACATGTGACCATGTGGTAGATGCTATTGAATAGTGTCTGCTTTGCTTGTATTCCTATGCGAGTGATCTGTACGATGTTCTCAGAAACAAAACAAGAAAATGGAAGACAGTTGGGCATGCAGTTTCTGGGACTAGAGAATGTTAAAGTAACTAGAGTAAGTAAAAGTATAGTATATATTAAAATAAATGATTAAGATAACTGAACTCCTGTATTGACCTGAACCCACACTTTCTCTGTCTTCAGGACAGAATCACTTCTACTTAACCTTCAACATCATCATCCTCACCACAACACACTCATGTGTGCTGGTCTACTTGCAGTCACGCTTACCCACGTTGCTGACTGACCGCACCAAGGATTGTAACTAAATATTCTGTTTCTTTTTTTCCATTTCGAAAGACAACACCTTTTCTGAGCTAGACGGGTTACCGTTTAATCAGTTCCACTTTGACCGCGCAGAGACTTCCACCAGACAATCGTGACTTTCATGTAATCCAAACTTTAAGTATTACTCTGCTACAGAAATTTTTAACAGACCCCTTTATCCGTGAGACACATAATCCACTAACTGAGAGGACATAAAGTGTCATTTCAGTAGACAATAGCAGATCTTAGAATATCATTATAACGTAAAAAACAAACAAAAAACAACTAGCCTAGAAACAAAACATAAAACATGCACTACTCAAACTTGCATCATCCCCCAAAATAGGTCTATTTACCACTGTAAAAATGTGCTTCAAACGGTAAATTACCTGATTCACATAAAAAAGATATATAATTCAATAAGACTGAATCAACCTGAATACATTAAGTTATGGCGAAGATTGTTATCTTTAAGATCAGTTAAAGTGAACAACTGCTTATTTTACATGGCATTTTCAGTTAAATTAAGTTTATTGTTAGATCACATTTACCCTCTTTTAAATATACAATCAAGTGAGTGGTTGAAAAAGATACTTCAATCTATCCATGTTTTCCATCTGTGAATCTTTAATAGATTAAAAGGCAAGCAGTGAACTGACTGTGAGTCTCTCAGAGCATCCCGGGGTTTGAAGGGTACTAATAGGGGGGCTGCTCGAAATACCCACTGAATGTTGTCACATAACCTAAAATATGTTAACTAAATAAACTTAACTGGACTTATGACTTAACATGAATGAATCAAACTGCATTCGTTTACACTAACAAAAGTAATTTTAAGGGTCAGTGCTAATGGAAATAACTCTTCAAGGTAACAACTGCCCTTTTGATCTTTTTCCTGTGTAGGGTGAAAACGACTCTCGTTTTTGCTTTCATCAACTCCTAAATAATACAAAAGAAACCTAGCAGACCCAAGGTTGAGCGGCTCATTAATAACTTGTGTAAAACAGCCACAGACTGAGGCACATGCGACTGCTAAAAGATGACTCTGTGAGGTAACAGTATAAAAGACAAATAAACACTAGCAAACATTTAAAGAGTTCATTTCATTCTTCGGTTTATGTACCAAACACATAAAAACTGTCAAGAGCGTTTTCCGTTCTGACAGATGTAATGGCAGTTAGTAAACCAATGTGCATGCTTGAACACCAGCAATAAAGTAGACTACTATTAAGCCCAAGTGAGTGTGGTTTATTTAAGTTATTCAACATAACTTACCTTAACATCTATGGCAGACCTGGGATGGCGGGGACGGACATGACCGGGGTAGTAGAGGATGCTTTCGAGTGCTCAGAGGAATCGCGCCATTAGTTTTCGTGGTGTGTATCTGTTTCTGTCCTGAAGTATGCCAGCATCCCAAACAAGCGCGCATCCTCCACGCGCACAGCATGCGATAGAATGCTCAAAGCGACGCTCTGATTGGTGCGTCAAAACGTGTCGCCCTTAAAATACCTGAACACTGGTCTTTATAAACTATATAACTGGATCAGGTCCAGAGGGTAGAATCCCCCAAATCCAAGGCAGTAAGGCTTTGTACAAATACGCTGCAATCGTTCTTTAAACACTTAAAATGGCTATTCTTAATTGTTTCACGCAAAAAAAGTGATTCAAATATGTTCACAGTTATTATATAAGTTAGATATTAACCTATATACTAATATATTTATAGTCAGCCTATTGAAAATAGTGTTACAACTCCCTTTAAATTGACTAGCCTCCAGTGGTACAGCCACCACTATCATTAAAAACATAAATACAAGATTATAAATTAGAGATCTGATTCCATATTAATTCATGATTTTACAGTAGTAAAAATAGCTGTAGCAACTATGGTATTTTCATAAAAATTACATTTAACTGGTAGTTTATGTACAGATAATTTTCACAGTGTCTTGTTTGCAGTGAGTGAGCGCCATCTGCTGGCCTGAAATACTAAAATATAACAGCACCATCTGCATCTAGTGCTGTTGTCAACACATTAAAAAAAACAATGTCACAAAATGAATGAGGAATGTTTTATTACATTATTAAGCTGCTGGATACATCTTTGAAAAGCGCAGTCAATTTGTAAAGCATTTGAGTCTATAGTGCTTTGTTCTAAAGATCTCAAAGTCTATATCAGCTAGAAGGAGTGCATCAACTCCTACCTGTTGATTTTAACTGTAATGCATTATTTCACACTGGATTTGCTGGTCTTGATAATAATCGAGCTGTCTGTGACTTTGGTATTAAAGAATTCAACCATGAACTGGTTCTTCAGTCTGTGGAGGAAATGAATGTACCTCACCCCTGGCCCGTACTTGGAGAATACATGGGAGACCTATGCACATGAACATGTTATGTGGACACATGTATATCAAATATTTATGAATATAAATATATGAATATATACATGTGTGCTACCTTTTTCCAGGTGTGTGAGTAGCGCTCCAGGTTCTCTTCAGGCTTAAATGAATGCTGCTTGATGACTGTCTTAGCATCAGCACCCAAGAGCTTCACGTCAAGCTGATAGATAGATTTATGAAGCTGGCTTTCCTCATACCTACACATGAAGGGAAACATCCAGACAATGAAAATGAAAGGGCATATTAAAGCTGACATTTAAGCTGAAATGACCATTTCTAAAGCTGGCCACCACAGACATGACATATGTAACCTAAAAAAATAATTGCAACAATACCACTGTTTCTAAAATACAAAACAGTTATGGCACATATGAAATTGTTCAGATATGTCAGAAATTCATTCAGATTCCTTTGTGCTTTTTGTCCAATTCTTCTTTAGTTGTAAACTATTCAAATATGTGGACACGGATAGATTGTATTACAGCTTTTTAGTAGGCTAGCTAGTTCATAACTCACCAGTCCTTAATGACTATCTCAGGCTGAAACTCATCCAGCAGTTGGTCCCAGAGACCTTCTGCCTTCAGGTCCACATGCTGCTCTAGAGAAAACCACCTGAGGTAAAGATGCACAAAGGCTATATCAGACAGAATATATATCCTTCTACTCAACCTGAAGAACTGGCAAGCCAATGTCTTGCTCACATCTGATTCAAATAGAAATACATATATAGCAACACTTATTGCTTTGTCTTGTAATTATGGGGTCCTCGTACATTTAAATGGCTACAAAAAGAAAGTGGAACAATTATATATGAACAGTAGGCTATATCAAATTAGTTTTTTTTTCTTGAAAGTTTTTGCTAAATGACAAATGACTAAATAAAATGACCTCTATTGGACTGTATTGTATTGTGCGTCTTTAAGACAAAGATAATTTTTCTCACAAAAATAGGCTTCACCTGTACTGAGGCAGCTGGCAGACCACAGCACCAGGGGGTATTCCACTAGAGTCATATGGCAAAACTTCTGTACTCGTTTTCCAGCCAGTGAAATTGCCTACAATTAACATCCGGGTATAAGATTTAATTCTCAATCAATTTTTTTCAGCAACCAAAGACATTAAGAATGGCAAATGTTTGGGGTGTAAAGTTCAATCAATTAATAATTCATGTTCTGGTAAAATGTCAGATATAATAACACATTTCCATTGCAGTGGATGCCGCCTCTTCTGAATATTACATTAGCAGTGGCAATCTTTTTAGGCAGCAAGAATATTACTATGTTGATTGCTGACTCACCTTCAGGCTCAAACTGAGGTGGTTGGTCTGGAGGTGGAGGCATTCCCGATCGATGAGGTTCAGGTGGTGGTACGGTGTGGTTTACACCTAGTTGTTGAGCAAGAAAAAAAAAGATGAGTTCAAAAGATTTACATGAAAATGATTAATTTCTATTACAGTACAAATGTAATTGTCTTTATGTATTATGTAAATTATGCATGTATACAAATAATATAAATATCCATTTAATTTAAAATCAACTTTTGGAGTACTAAATAGGCCATATGTAAAATTATGGGACTAATGGGAGGCTTATATGCACATTTTGAATGGTGGTACTCCTTTACCTCAAATTGTTTCATCGCTGCATAGATTCAGTACTTTGAAAGCAGCAGATTTAACTATAATTGGCCTTAATCATGAAATATGGCTTTTTTTTACTAAGTTAATACCACTCAACCAACTAGCCTTTTCTCATGAATAGGCTACATTTCCTATTCTAAAACAGCAATCAGTCTGGAAAAATGACTAAGTAGGCCTATAAAGTGATTTAATAACAATATAACAATTAAAATGCATTACATGGGCCTACATGATAGAGGAGGTCTCATTTTAGAAAAGTAATCATTATTGTAATCATAATCATAATTTTTTCTTCGAGGCGTAAACTGCTATAATTTCTTTCTTTACTTTGGAATGTAGCTAAGGGTTACTTTAGCGACCTACGGAGGGCGCGGCCGCGCAATGAGACAGCAGCAACAGTGTGTATACATCAGTAGGGCGGTGTTTATGCATGATTCACCACTATACCTGATTTCCCAATAGGCTACGTAAACTAACGGTGTAACAACTCACCCGTGTTACACAACCACTAATCGGTCCCCTCTACTCTATCTTAACATAACAGTGCTACTTTGCAAAGTTACAACAAAGTTCATGCAGAGATTTCCAATAGTAGAGATTTCATTTAAATTACACACTGCAAACTAGCAGTACCAGCGTTTTACGTCTGTGTGTGACGTCATTACCGTAAGGCGAGGGGTTCTGCAGTAGGTTGCGCTCAAACGGCTTTTTCTCGAACACCGATTTCCAGTTTACGCTGTCGGGCATGGGGACACCGTGAGCCGCCAGCTTCCACTGCGAATTACACTTCTGTTTCCAGTCCGCCGCCATCTCACTGTTTCTCTCGCAGTCCACTACGCACTGCAGACACACGAGGAAGTGTTTTATTATGGTCTGCCCCACCCAGAAACTGGTTCAGAAGAGTCTTATGCAAGATTTCCTACTTTCCTGCACACTTCGAAGTGAGTCACAACGCGGACACCAATGACAGACCACCCCATTTGCGCGACATGGTGTCAAGATACTTACTTTATACTTGCTCATTCTTACAAAACACAATGCATAGAACAGGGACAAATGTCATACTACGAGTTGACAGTAAGACACGCAATGATTTATTCATTAAAAGTATTTCAAACACTTAATTTGTTATTGATGGCCTTTTACACAAAAACGAACAGGTTGTGGCAAGATAGAATAATTCTTGAGCAGCACATATAACTTATATAGGGTACCACACCACACCCATAAAGATAACACCAAGAGTTTATCATGTCAGCAAAGATTTAAAGTTCAGTCCAAAGCTGCCTGAACAAACAGGGTTATGCATCAGCCAAATCCAGTAGCCTAAATCTTTCAAATAAATGTAGCTAATTTATGTCTTGGAAATGCTGATGCATAAACTCTGGATAATTATCAATACATACTTGAAAATTATGTTTATGCTACAAATCTATATTAAATATAGTCAAATCTAATTAAAATAAAGATGTATTTGTTAAAATAATGTATTTTGTATGTTACATAGTATTGTATTTTTAGAGTTGCATGAAAGACATTTGCCTATCACACACACACACACACACACACACACGCACACACATTCTGCAACAATGCTTAGGTAGGTACGTGTCAAGTAACAGAACATTGCCCAAAGCATTGCACTGTCTTCGCCGGCTTGCCTTCTTCCCATAGTGCATCCTGTCGCCATGTGTTCCCTAAGCAACGGATCCGGCCATCCACGTGATGCAAAAGAAAAGAAGACCAGATTCATCAGACCACGCCATTGCTCTGTGGTCCAGTTCTGATGCTCACATGCCCACTGTTGGCACTTTCGCTGGTGGACAGGGGTCAGCATGGGCACCCTGACTGGTCTGCGGCTATGTAGCCCCATTTGCCACAAACTGTGATGCACTGTGTATTCTGACACCTTTCTATCAGAACCAGCATTAACTTCTTGAGCAATTTGAGCTACAGTAGCTCGTCTGTTGGACCACATGACAGGCCAGCCTTCGCTCCCCACGTGCATCAATGAGCCATGACCCTATCCCTATCACTGTTTCACAACTGTTCCTTCCTTGGACCTCTTCAGACCGGAAACATCCCACAAGAGCCGCAGTTTTGGAGATACTCTGACCCAGTCATCTAGCCATCACAATTTGGCCCTTGTCAAACTCATTCAAATCCTTACGCTTGCCCATTTGTCTTGCTTCTAACACATCAACTTTGAAGACAAAATTTTCACTTGCAGCCTAACATATCCAACCCATTTTTAGGATAGTAATGGATATAAATAAATCTTGGCGAAATAGATCTGCTACACTGCTGCTGAATTTGTGCAGCTTTAGAGCAAGTACAGGAATTTGCTACTGCACTGCCAATACATATGCCGATACGCTGCTGTGAGTATGTAAGGCATACTGCTGCAACTGCATATCTAATTATATCATATATTAACCCATAGCAGATCTATACAGGTTGAGCTGGGGAAGGTGTTTTTTTTTTGAAGAAGAAGAAGTGATCTGCACACTGCTGTAGTGAATGGTAACCAGACATTTAAATGTTGAGCCGCAAGCTCATTGGCTGCAAATGTGACATGAACGAATAAGCTTGTGCCAAGTAGTAATCTTTTGCAGCAGTAGTTTACTAAATACATGTACAAGTAGGTCTATATATAAATATAAGATATAATTTAATAGTATTACGTTTGGCTAATTGTTTCTGTGATCAGATTCAGCGCTTATATGGGAAAGTAGTTACTTTCTCCATAAAATTATCAATCATCCCTATGAGAATGGAATTAATTTCTGTTTAAATATTTCGTGAACCATTCAATTTGATACAATAATGTATACTTTTTATCAACAATTTACACAGAAATCTCTTCTGAATGTGTGGCATGAATGAGGCCAATGAATCTTCTCACATCTGAAGTATTTTCTTCCTCACTTATCCTCAGCCAAAATCGGAAAAAGCACTTTTGGATGACCCTCTCAACCACAAGCATGTCAGTGTCTACTCACTGATTAAGATCTAACGCCCTGACAGATGAAATCCTGAGCCCTGCCAAACAAACAAAGGCCTGGGACTTTTAAAATAATCTGAAGACAATCACCAAACTAGCTGCTCCCACAGACATCCACCCAGTACCTCCTATTAATCATATATTAAACAAGAATTCCAGAGATTATTTTCACAACTCCATTGTTACAGTGTTTAGTCAGTTTCCTGTTGCTTACTGATCATGTCACAACTCACTCAGCAGAGTCAAGGTTAGTTTTTCAGGTTGTATTTAATGAAATGTTTTAGTGCATTTTCTAGAGCTCAGCTAAAGCTAAAGGGAGCTTCTATATAGAGCAAAACCAAAATGGACCAAAATCATATTAAATCACATTCATGTTTTAGAGTCCATGTTGTGAAAAAAACAGTGCCTCAAGTGGACACAAACTAATACTGCTCTGATCAATTAACCTCAAATAAAATAGATATAGTCATAAAAAAAATTTTTTTTAAATTCTGTTGAGAAAAGATCATATGTATGCATTGTAGTCAGTGCTTTTAAATGTCTTGAGTTTAAACAAAAGCCTCCAGCAACAAAACTTCAAAATATTTGATTCATAAATCAGTAGTTATTTATTGATTAATAAATGATTAATAATGCTCTCTTTAATTATATTGATTATCTAGTTATCACATTCTCATCCCCACATCTCTCTCCTTTCTTGTTTTCAGATCGCAGTGGCAGCAGGTGGCCATCAGGGGGAGTTGTTGGTTGTTCTGTCTTTGAGGATTGGCAGCTCTAACCGTCTGTCTACAGGATCTGAAACACACACACACACACACACACACACACACACACACACACACACACACACACACACACGTCTGGTTTACTATCTTTGTGGGGACTCTCCATAGACTTAATAGGTTGTACAACCGTACAAACCGTATTTTCTATCCCCCTACACTGCCCCTGCCCCTAAACCTACCCATCACAGGAGACATGCTGCATTTTTACATTTTCAAAAAAAACTCATTTTGTATGATTTATAAGCTTGTTTCCTCATGGGGACCTCAATTTAGGTCCCCACGGTGACACAAGTCCCCATGAGTCTGTGTGCAGTCAGGTTTAAGTCCCCACCAGGATAGAAAAACATGAACACACACACACACACACACAAACATTTCACTTTATGTGGTTTAATTTAAACTCCTCTGCTGTTTGAGCTCTGAACAACATTCCATGTGCAACTGAAGCCAAACATCAGTAAAATCACATGGATGTGGTAAACCAGCAATTACTGTTCAGTCATTTACTCATTTCATGAGGAAAGTCTGCCAGCTACACATAATGTAATCACAGCGAAAAAAGAAGAAATACATTAAAACTGATTTAAAATTGAATTTAAAATTGATTGCAATAAAATAATTTCAGGTTAAATATTTCTTTGTAATACACTTTTTGGACATTTTCAAGTTGGGATAGGTTTAAGGTAAATAGTTACAATATTTTCACCCAGCAACATACACAACAAATTTTGGTAATGTTCTATTTTAGAAAGTAAATGTTTAACTAAGCTTTATTCATTTAAATTATGTAAATAATATGTTGAGTTGGTCAGGCACACTGTGTACTGGTGGCCTCACAGAGTTGCACATTAATACACTTAATCATATTGCATTTCATACAACACATGGCAAATGTACATTTGATACACTCCTTATGTAGGCCTACTTATGTAAGTGGCTAGACTGCAATCACACACTTGGAGAGAGTGAAACAGTATGAACCATGGTGTCAGAATAATTATCTGTGGGTCCATTAGCAGACTCACACTACTATGGATATGAAGGGAATATCTCTCTCTCTCTCTCTCTCTCTCTCTCTCTCTCTCTCTCTCTCTCTCTCTCTCTCTCTCTCTCTCTCTCTCTCTCTCTCTCTCTCTCTCTCTCTCTCTCTCTCTCTGTATGTGTGTGAGTGTAATCGTGTAATGTATGAGATATTTTCAGCCTGGCTTTGCTGTTCACAAGTTCATGCACTTATTCTCACATCACCTGCACATTTGTGGAGTGAAACTCATTTAAATCAATCTACACTAAAAATATAATTCTTCAGAACTCAGTTTAGTGTGCAATCAATCTGCATCATTAAAATATTAGTTTACTTAATCTGTATTCAAATGCATCATTCTACGTTCTACCATTAGTCATACAAATAAATGTGTGCATAAAATAAATAAGCATGTTTTATATCAACTTCACTTATTGAGTTCATTGCTGAGTCAATGCAATACAACCCAGAGAGACAGAGAAAGAGATTAAGGATGAGATCAGAGAGAGAGAGAGAGAGAGAGAAAAAAGAAAAACAGATCTTCCCTTCTGACAGTCACAAAATAAATATGAACACTTTACCATTTCCCTGATATTGCTGAAGTTCTGTGGCCGGTTGTTTCGATAGTTTAGTCATTGTTTAGATAGCTTAGTCATCTAAAAAAATATTGAAAAAGTATAGATTAGTCTAATTTTAATCTGAAAAAGACTTGCTTTACTGCTATTGGTCAGAACAGTTCTTAAGCCTTTTTTAACATAGTAGCTGTATTTTTGCAACCTGCCCCTGGTTAGCATAACAGGTTAATTAGTTGATAATAATTGGTTGATTAGCTCATATTTTATAAGTTTTATAAAACTCATCTCAGACTCAACTGAACAAACTGTAAATTGGAAGTAAATTAATTTACTTAATGCAATTAGACACTATAAGTGTGTACTGCTGTACTGCTTTCATTTCTACCAAATATAATCAGTGTCAGATTATTATATTAATCGAAAATTACACCACTCCAGTTGACCTGTGAGACTTTCAGCTCATTCCACCACCCAAAAGTCTGTACAGGCATGCGAGCACCCGCATATTTACACATATTCATTATCATTATTTACAAATGAAGTACGCAGCAAGCAGTTCATCCTTAGGAGACACAACAAAATAGTGCTGAAAAGTACAAGCTAGAACAGACGTGCATACATGCTCTACCTTAAAAACCAGCCTTGGCTGAAGGTCATATGGAGTGTTTAGACTCAGGTTACCTGCTGCCCTTCCAAAGGCCAAGTATATTATTAGCCACCACTGCTTGTTAACTTGTTATGCTCACAAAGACTACAGAACACGATGATGACATGGCCTCCCCGGACCCATAGACCCAACATATAATTCTCCATGCAAGACATTCACTTCCACAAGTCTCACTTCCACTTCCACATTCTGTATGTGTAATAAGTATGTGTCCTAACAACATTCTTGTTCGTTTGCAGTTACCCAACCATGCATCTTACACTATAGTGTCAAAATTTTGTTTGACAGATCATTTGAGGCTTTAGTGTGGTTCTGTTTCTAAGTTAACTTTAGAAAAATGTATACCCTGATATTGTACACTGATTTTATACCATGTTCGACAACAGTAGCTAGTATGCAAGAAAGGCAAATGAGAAAGAAAACTTTTTAAAAACTCTCCCTCTGTCCCTACTTGGTGTTGTGTAACTGTCCTGTAGTAGCTGAAGCCCGAATGATGGTCTGCTCTTTCACTCTACACAAGCACACTAATGTTACACAACCTCTCCCCTCTCCCCTCTCCCCTCTCCCCTCTCCCTCTCCCCTCTCCCCTCTCCCACATGCACACCATTCTGACACCACCTTACAGACCTAGAAAGATAAGACATGACTATACACACCCAGCTCGAAGAAATAATGTTCAAAGGGGTTGTAATCAACAAGGATGCATACATTTTTTTCAAAAGTGAAAGTAGAGACTTCTATGTTACAAAACTTTTTTTTTTTTTTAAATAAATGCTGTTGTTTTGAGCCTTCCATTGACCAAATTATCGCAAAAAAGTATCACCATTTCCACAAAAATATTAAGATGCACAACATGACAAATGTTTCATATAATCAGCATATTAGGATTATTTCTGAAGGATCATGTGAGACTGAAGATTGAAGAAATTATGTTGAAAATGCATTCAAATAAAATAAAACCGTTAATAATATTTCATAATATTATTGTATTTTTGATCAAATGCAGCCTTGGTGAGCATAAAATACTTCTTTCAAAAGACATCCTTACATTCATAAGAATAATTACTGACCTTAAACTTTTGAATGTCAGTGTACCTCTAAAACACTAGATAGATTGATAGATAGATAGATAGATAGATAGATAGATAGATAGATAGATAGATAGATAGATAGATAGATAGATAGATAGATAGATAGATAGATAGATAGATATGGTGAGCATACTATTTGTGCAGGACAAACAGAAGACAGCTGTGAGAGTAAGGGGACATGGGGTGACACCAGAGGGCAAGGCCATGGTGAATGACCCTCCCCAACCAACCAGTCTCAAATATCCCTTGAATCTGTTTTCTCAAAAATATGCCTGGAGCCACATTAAAGTCACCATAAAATAAATCATTCTTATTTTTGTTATGGAATACTACAGTGTTTATTATAACAGCAGTAGCAAACCACAACAATCCAACAAATCCAATCAATTACCGGTGGACACCCAACACATTTTTTTTTTCTTGTTCGAGAAGCCATTTCACTCTTATATATGGGAGAGAAAAAGACTATTGCAACTTCTGTTTCATGCTCACTTTACGAGGAGCAAATGAAAAAGTTAATCTCTGAATGATAAGCTGTGCTGGTGTGTGTGTGTGTGTGTGTGTGTGTGTGTGTGTGTGTGTGTGTGTGTGTGTGTGTGTGTGTGTGTGTGTGTGTGTGTGTGTGTGTGTGTGTGTGTGTGTGTGTGTGTGTGTGTGTGTGTGTTGCATGCTTGACAGCTGCTGGGGAGCATATGAGCCATGACAGGCCTGTTATTCACAACTGGTGCCATGTTGGAGACACTTAGACTAGCATTAGAGTCCTATGTAAATTAAAGCCATGGCACAAATATACAATGAAACAATGTTGCATTACTTAACAAAATGTATCGAAAAGCATTATGCAGTTGAATGGATTACTAGACAGATATATTGGTGGTGGTGGTGGTGGTGGTGGTGGTGGTGGGGTGGTGTGTGGGGTTACCCATAATATCCAGTGAGACCATGGGGACACTAACGGTGCCTCCCTGAGTGAGAACATGACAGAAACTTGAGAGATGGAAATACCTCTCTTTGAATTACGTAATTATAAATTTAAAAAAAAAGAAGAAGAAAAAACACTGTCTGAATAAAACAAACATTACGAGTTCAAGATATTTTGTGATACTGATGGTTTTCATATAAACACTCACTTGGCAACATCATTGGATCTGTAATAATTTGTATGAGAGAGCAAAACCATATGATATCGTCTGAATTGTATCGAACATTTTATAGTTTTTTTTAATACAATCAAGCGTTAGGGGTTGGGCTTTATGGTTATGTTTAGGTTTGGGCTGTATGTCCACTTGACTTTCGCATGATAAAAGATGATGACCTTTCACCCCCAATGCATAAATATGGCATCCAACATGAACAGATGAATAAATTAAATGTGACACTGTAGCAAACTTCACCTGCAAAACTGCTAAGTGAATTTGCACCAAGGATCATGAGATGGCCTGAGCCTACCAGGTGATTTTTTCCAAAGCCATCGGCCTGACGCGAGCACTTCTGATATCCATGGTATGTTTGGCAAAAGTGCTGCTCAGCCTTTTTAGCATGGCAGACCCTCCATGCCCCATCACCCCTCCTCCAACCTAAACCCTACTGGAAAGCTATGTATGGGGTGGGAAGTGTAAATGGATATGCGAGTGGAGGGGGACACAACCCACAGCTGCCACCTCATCTAAGATGCCTGGGATCTAAATTGAAGCTTTTCTTACACTAAACAGGGCATAAAAGACTGGGGCCAACCAATCAGATTTCAGCAAGCTCTAAACTGGGCCAGCCAATAGCTTGCAGTGGTTGGAAGTATATAAACCCAATCAGACTGTTCTTTCTTGGGTGACCCCTATTTCGGCTTTGGTGAACAGGATCTGATCCCAAGGACTGTTACCACTTTTTTTGTCTTTTGTGCAGGTAAAGACATCAACATTCTTGAATAACCATCATTCACTGCAAAGAGAGAAAAAAATCTTTAAAAAACAATAAATAAATAAATAAATAAATAAATAAATAAATAAATAAATAAATAAGAATTAAATTAAATAATTAAAAAAATTGAGAGGAAAAATGTAAGAACTATTCTAGTGAAATACTCCATAAAATAGAAAATCCAAATGGAAGTGATTCACAGGGCTGCATTCATTTTCTAATTTATAAATAATTTTCAGATGCTTTGGTTAAAATGTTGCATGCTCTTTTTCATGACATAAGTATTGGCATGTGTATCAAAGGCATCTCGATTTAAATGTTAATAGATTTTACATTTTGTGAATGTTTAAATATTTTGGGTGAAGTAGTCTTGGTTTGGTTGACCTGTGCTTAAATGTGGGAGCAGATGTCAATCGTGTGATATTCAGCTGCTCTGAGAGCATAATCGGATACAGCCATAAAAAATCATGGCTTCTGTTCCTCCTACTGACACTTATGGGACAGGTTCCCTCTGCTGGCTATTTTTAAAATCAAATCTTATGGTAATCATGAGAGAATCTTCTGTTTGTTGTATTTCACAGAATAGAAATTAATTTAAAATAATTCAAATGACAACATTATGTTTTGTGTTACACAACTTGATTTTATCTAAATGATATAATTACACGACCATGGCGTGTTAAACACGTGAGTTTGAGAAAACTCTGGTCAGACCATATAGGAATAATGTGATTATTTATGAGGAAAACATTGCAATGTTTTTTGGTGAGGTTTGAGATTATGTGAAAGTAATGGGAGGGAGTGAACACCATAGTATAAATAGATCTGTCTAGATGTACACTTGAGAGCGTCTCTCCCATTCCTGGTACAATTAGACATATGATATAACAAGTGAGGACCTCAAGTGGAGGTTGCTAGGATAGCAGACAGACTGTTATAAGGGTTGCAGCTTCACAAGTATCTCATTCTTCTCAAAACACTGGAAGCTGATGTTTAAGCAGTTACGGTTTTGCACTGATTATAGTTTCATTGATTTCAGTCTGCATGCTGTAAATAAATTTTGAACCCATTTGGGTAAACTAAAATGGTAAATTGTATTATTACTTTTTTATACATATAAACATAAAGCTAAAGTGTTTGCAGCAGATGGTGACACAGTCAACGCTTGGTTGAGGAAACTATTTTCATCCTAACTGACTAAGCAGAAATAGCTCAATTAAGTTCAAACAGTTGAGGTCAGAGAGAAAGTCAGACAAGCGTGTGGAAGTAATAAATGAAAACTCAAGGAATCAAATGCAAATGATATTTCTCACTTTCTCTTTGTCCAATGCGCAGTGTTAGAAACACAATCATGCCTTTCGGAAACACCCACAACAACTTCAAGCTGAACTTTTCAGTTGATGATGAGTTTCCAGACCTTACCAAGCACAACAACCACATGGCCAAGGTGCTGACTAAGGACATCTATGCCAAGCTTAGGGACAAGCAGACTCCCACTGGGTACACCCTGGATGATGTCATCCAGACCGGTGTTGACAACCCAGGTGAGAAAAAAGACAGCATCACATCCTTACCACATACAGTTTTTACCCCAATCAAACCTGGATTTGTTCAGGAAGCACAACACGTTTCCGTCTGTCTATATACTGATGAGATGGCATTTTTCTCCAGGTCACCCCTTCATCATGACCGTCGGCTGTGTTGCTGGTGATGAAGAGTCCTACGAAGTGTTCAAGGATCTCCTTGACCCAATCATTTCCGACCGCCACGGTGGATACAAGGCAACTGACAAGCACAAGACCGACCTCAACTTTGAGAACCTGAAGGTACGAAACATACATAACAAATATACTATAAAGTTAATATCAATAAAGGGTACAGATTAGTAAACTAAAGCTTAATTGCTATAACTAATTAAGCCTCCTTGACAGCAATTGTTCATTTGCTTGAATAATTTGAAATAAATAAATAAATAGATAATAAATAAACATCAAAATCAATTTAACAAAAATTGAGACTGTTCTGAAATGAACTGAATCTCTATTTGTAGGGTGGTGATGACCTGGACCCCAACTACGTTCTGAGCAGCCGTGTGCGTACCGGCCGCAGCATCAAGGGATACGCCCTGCCCCCCCACAACACCCGTGGAGAGCGCAGAGCTGTGGAGAAGCTGTCTGTTGAAGGTGTGTCATCATTGCTGTGCATGTGTGCACACATCAGTGTTATTTCAATATTATTATATACCGGTACTATTATTCTATCCATTTAATTATTTTTATATTTTCAGTTTTAATTTAAGTAATAATAATATTTATAGTTTATTTTATTTCAGCTTTATTTCAACAATTTTGAAAAGTTTTAGTTTACACTGGCACACATTACTGTGCACACATAGTGGTATTTAGATATTCATGTAGTTACAATGACCCAGTTGAAATGAACACTACTGGGGGTGATCACACCTTACACACCCCAACAACAGTTCAGAACTGAAAGGGTGGATAGCACAATAATATAACTATGAAATCTGAAGAATGAGATTATGCATAAGAATCGGTATAAGTTTAGGCACTCCTTATTTTTCCAGCTCTGAACAGCTTGGATGGAGAGTTCAAGGGCAAGTATTACCCCCTGAAGTCCATGACTGATGCTGAGCAGGAGCAGCTGATCAATGACCACTTCCTCTTTGACAAACCCGTCTCCCCCCTGCTGCTGGCTGCTGGTATGGCCCGTGACTGGCCCGATGCCAGAGGCATTTGGTGAGTCCAATCATATAGTTATCTACTGCTGCCTCAATTGTCGGCTGTATACGTCATTTAGGTTTTCCCATTTCAATAACTATTATAAAACTGACATATTTCTATTTTACTTTGAGGCTGCCTCATTTCAGAAATTTAACCTTTACATTCTAGAGTAAGAAAGAAATCAGTCAGTTTTATAATGGCTACTTTTCTGAAATGAGGCAGACACAATGACATATGAGACCAACAAATGTGACCTTTGAAATGAGACAGATTACACAAGTCAAATGACTGGACAAAAATGTATCACACAAGCAAGAATGCAGTTTTTCAGAATATCCATGATGATAGCCACACCAACAGCATGATTGCGAGTGTAACATTGACTTAATATTAGTTTTTTGTCACTCAAATTTATACACAATATTTCCACTTACTGTTTTTTTCTCCATTACCGAAAACACCACATGTAGATAATTTATATGATATGAATCAGGTTTTGTATATGTATGCTTCAATAACAGGCACAATGAGAACAAGACCTTCCTGGTCTGGGTGAACGAGGAGGATCATCTGCGTGTCATTTCCATGCAGCAGGGTGGCAACATGAAGGAAGTGTTCAGGCGCTTCTGCGTTGGTCTTCAGAGGGTATGGAGAACATGCACACATATGCACACACATAAACCTCTTTTGTCACCTGCAGCATGTGAGCATGTGCGTCTTCTGCTTTGACAGATCGAGGAAATTTTCAAGAAGCACAACCATGGATTCATGTGGAACGAGCATCTTGGTTATATTTTGACCTGCCCCTCCAACCTGGGCACAGGACTGCGTGGTGGTGTCCACGTCAAGCTGCCCAAGCTGAGCACACATGCCAAGTTCGAGGAGATCCTGACCAGACTGCGCCTGCAGAAGCGCGGCACAGGTATACAAGCACTGAACATACTATACATTGGCAAAAGCATAGAAATGTTTATTGATGTTAACGAAGACTTGTAGTCACCATCTGCTCCATTTGTGGATCGCCATTTATTCCATCTTCATTTATTTCTCTCAGGTGGTGTGGACACCGCTTCCGTTGGTGGAGTGTTTGACATTTCCAATGCTGACCGTCTGGGCTCTTCAGAGGTTGAACAGGTGCAGTGTGTGGTTGATGGCGTCAAGCTGATGGTAGAGATGGAGAAGAAGCTGGAGAAGGGCGAGTCTATCGACAGCATGATCCCTGCCCAGAAGTAAAGCAGGAGCCCTTCAATTTTTTCCTCGTCTTTGTATTTTTTTTTACAGTCCATCATGCGATCTGACATCAATGCAGAGGAAACTGCTGCTTGAAAAGACAGTCTAGCCTTTGCATCTGTCTTGCTTTCCTTTTTCCCTTCTTCTTTATTTTCCATGTCATTTCACCATCACTTTTTTCCACAATTTTCCTGTTCACTCGGTAACATCTTGGGATCAGATTCCCGGCACAGGCGTGAGTGCCTGTTGTCGAGGCTTCACCTCAATTTCAGCCTTGGTTGTATAAAGTGAATCAATCAATCAAGTTGTATCTAAATAAACATACCCCATAAAATACACACCTTGTATTTTATCATATTTGTGAACAATATATATAAAGGTTATAAACAAATGATGGCTATATATAATAGCTATCATTTCTTTATAGCCCTTTTTATAATGTGATTTTTAATGAAAGTTTAGTTTAGATGAAAGTTAAAAATAATTTAATTGAACATATTCATAATTCAAAAATAAATAAATACATAAGTGATGTTCTATCTCTTCTAATCAGGCAACAAATAAAGTACACATACAAAAGAGGGATAGACTTTGCCATAAATCTGGATAAAACACAAATACACCAAACAATAATCGAACACACACAAAGATGCCAACATCAGTGAAGTTTATTTTCTCTCAAGATCTTTTGTTTCCATTTTAATATTTGGCCAGAGGTGTAAACACCTCTGGGAAAAAAATTACTTTCTGCAAACAGCATCGAGGTTTGAATCTCTCTGTCTCTCTCTTGCTCCCTCATATATATATATATATATATATATATATATATATATATATATATATATATATATATATATATATATATATATATATAGTTTGTCCACCAGACTTCTCGCTTGTCATATTGCATATTAGCTAAATGCATCATGAGAAACCCAATGTCATGGTAGACAGTTTACGTCACAGACAGCACAACACTGAACTGGAGGGATTTGCCAATCAGACGTGACACGCCCGGCACACCAACTCACAATTCTCCCTAATACTCATTTTAATGCCTTTAAATGGCATTAAGAAAAGCGCATTCATTCAGACACACTTTCACTCCAGGTCAAGTATGGCTGCCAGAGCAAAAGTCTGCCATAATCCTCTCACACAAACATTTCCTACCAGCAGAGAGAGAGAGGGAGGCAGGGCAACAGAGTAGCGCAATACAGACGCACACATTCACACATACATGCACACGCATACACGCTCTCTCTCTCCCTTGAATTCTTTTGCTTTTGCCCATTCTGTTATTTCACATATGTAGTCTCTCTTTCTCCATCCTTGCTCTGAATCATGCAGGATTGCAGGTTAGTGTTTCACTTCAGCACACATAGAAACGTCTGGAGAGCTAGCAGAGGGTCTCTGCTCTAGCTATGAATTAACCTGGAATTCTAAAATACTGTATATACTATACTCACAATATTATCATCAGTATCATAATCTTTATATACAGCCAGAGCCTGACTGATATAAACCAATGTATTTTTTCTCCCAAGATAATTATTCTAGAAAATAAATTAAGTACCTGTGCAAATATACACAAATTGAAGTGTTCACATTTAAGACATTGGCGCCTTCCGCTGGCCACCCATGGGTACAAACCCACAGAGCCGTAGGATGCAGCTGATTCAAGTCAACATGAGTGCACAGAGGTCTTAATGGACGTCGAACGGATACAGATCTCAGCAGTCCAAACCAGACAGAGCCGGTCTGATGCGGAGACCGGGTCAGACTGGTCCAGGACTTGCAGTCTTTACCCTGTTCAGTTTGAAACAGGAAGCGTCTCCACAACAGGAGTCCAGTCAGAACAATAGCAGACAGAACAATGACAAGGATTTCCAGTGATTCAGCAATTGGACGAGGAGAAACTGGGTGTCTTTGCGAATGTGCGGCACAAAGGCAGATAATAAAGTGAACAATGAAAAGTGGATGGATGATGAGATGGCAGACCTGCAAGGTGGGCTGGGAGGCTCACTGTCTGGCTAAAGGTCAAAGGTGAAGCACCACAGTCATACCTGTGGAGTCAGTCATCACAAGTAAACTTTCAAGCATCTCAAAGCATTTGACATACTTGCAGTAGACAAAATCTAAATCAAGAACCAAGCTTGTTTTCTGTACCATAATCCAACCCCCTCTCATGAACAGAGGGAGATGCCATCACAAACATGGAGAGAGTGGCATATAATCCATTAGTATCTACAACATATTTCACACATGACAGCACAATAACTCCCCAATCAAAAAGTAACAGACCAACCATATTAAATCAACCTGTTTATCCAAACTGAACTAGCCAGAAGTGTCCTATACACATTCCTTACTCAAAAACCTCATTGCTTGAACCCATGTGCTTGATCAATATCTCACTGTCTACGAACTGGCAGCACCAACAGGGCCAAAGCATGGCTTTACACTAAGATAGAAATGACAGTAACATCTATTGCTATTGCACAATTATCACCATTCACAATTACATTTTGATCACCCTCGGTTGTGAATTGCTGTTCCTTTTATGCTTGGCAAATTGACAACTATTGCAAAACTAGGCCTTGTTATACAACAAAAACCAGAACTGGTTTGATCAAAAAGCAAGCCAAGAGTATTGTTTGAAAAAAGAACAAATAATCTCCAAACAAACCTATTTCTACCCATGACAAATAATCTGAAGCAGCATTTATCTTCTATTCAGGTCTCAAACCTGCAAATTAAATCCCTGTTGAATTCATAATAACAGGAACATGAGCTAAAAACCAACATGAGCTACAGTGAAAACATGGTCCATTTTTGAACTGCATTTCTGTTTGTGTTACACAGCATTTTTATAAAAAGATTTTGCAATGGAAACAAAGCCATATAGATGCCATATTAATACAAGATTGCAAGACTTATTTTTCAATCAACAAAAATTACTTTTTTCAAAGCCCTGTTGGTGCATTTGCCCCAAAAACATGTTTTGGTACTAAAAGCACTGAACTTCTTACTGTACTTCTGCATTAAAACATCCTGCATTTTAGATATCTGGTGCCAAAATGATTGGTTAAGGGATAACAACATTTTTTAATACCAATTTAGTCATATAAATCCTAGGAATTTTAATAAAAAAAAAAGCTGACATGTATGTGCTAATATGTATGTGATGATTTAATGTCTGCAATTACTAAGCCACATATTTTGCAATGCAAACAGCATTACTGTATTAGATATTTACTTTTCTATTCCTTTTGGGAGAGAATCCATTGACAATGAAATATGTTTGAATAGAAAAGGTGTTTTCGACATGAAAATGAATCAGATATCTACAATGCAGGAAGTGTCTTTTTTTATAACACTGAACATTAAAACCATCTGTCTTGGTAAAATCACTCATGTGATAACCTCAACTCCACCAATACTGGGTAAAAGGAGAGGTGACTTTTTTGCAAAGGATCACTAAATAGGAGTTTAAAAATGAAGGATTAACAACCAACCAATCAACGAGCCTGTTCGAGAAGGATCAGGGAAATCATTTGGCATTAAATGTCTCTTCTAAATTAAAAATGGTAGGAAGTAAGTAAACTGGCACTATACATCAGAAAGACAGATTTTCTAGGGAACAAAATTGAGCTTGGACAATCTCAAAAACAAAGCGTAGATGGTTGGCTTGCAGGCTGATCAAATTTGTGGTCGCCAGCGATGTAGATTTGGGTGGGCAACGTGAGCTATGATGAAGTTAGGATACGTTTGCCAACTTCACATTTGTGCATATAGTTCATTGGCAGCTACAGTCCTACATTGTCAATGATTCGATGCTTTGACTCAGTATTAAGAAAATGTAAGACACATTAAATCACAAAAACATAAAAATGATGACCCGTTTAAAATGTCAAGACTTGTTGAAAACATACAAAAGTGGATAAAAAAAAGAATGACATCAATTATTGAAGTAAGAATTTCATGACTAGAATGAGAATAAAAATACTAAACTGGATTCAATCCAGATCCAGTGAATGAGGCTGTTCAGAAAGACTGTGTGTGTGTGTGTGTGTGTGTGTCCGTGTTAAGAAGCGTTCAGGTTTATGTTGTGAATGGAAGGGGTGTGCTTGTTTTTGTACTTTAGATTTCCATACTGTCAGGATCGAGTGTCCCGTGCTTTTAAGGTGACTGTGTTTGTTTACGTGTTTGTGTGTTCAGGTGTGTGTTGAGTGTTGACTGGAGGAGGGATCAGATTTAGCTTTAAGTCTATAACACATAGGTGGGTGGGTCAGGTCGCTATAGCAACAGATATCGTGAGGGGACGTCTACGAGTCAAGTCTCCTCCCCCGTCCCCTCAGAGCTCCACCTCTTTAGAGATCTGCGATGCGATGTGCCTGAAGGCGAGGGGGGCCCCCCACAGGCGTGTGTAGCGTACTCCATTTGCCTCTGCGGGACCCACACTCAGTTGGCACACCTCTGCTTGGAATGCGACTTTTGACCCTGCCGACCCATGACTGCAGCATAGCAGAAACGGGCCAGCGTGCCGGACCTGGCAGCCGCATCCCCTCGCTGCCTCACGCAAGGCAAGTACCACTTCTGCAGGGGCCCGGGGGGGACGGGAGAGACGACCCCTTACATCCCACCCCCCTCCCCCGCCCCAGGGCTCGGACGCTTTCTGATCCCCAGATAAATGGCCACTGGGAAATAGAGAGAAAGAGAGCATGAGAACAAGAGAGAAGAATACTGAGAGAGATTTACAAAAAAGTAAAGTTCCTGCGAAACTCAAATCTGAGACATCTTCAGAAAGAAGTCACTGCTTTCATCACCATTGTTTTATTCTG
This sequence comes from Gobiocypris rarus, assembly GCA_023029165.1. Lineage (NCBI taxonomy): Eukaryota > Metazoa > Chordata > Actinopteri > Cypriniformes > Gobionidae > Gobiocypris > Gobiocypris rarus. Next base: position 32,244,372 of record CM040916.1, on the reverse strand, counting down.
GTTTATGTTATTTTTTATGTAATTAGGGGCCAAGCACCGAAGGCCAAGCACCAAGCTATATAATCCTATAGCACCTATTGTTTCCGTTCCCTTATTTTCTTCTTCCGCCATGGGAGTCTACGGCAGCCCATAGAACCGCTTATGGAAAGTTGTACCGATTTGACATTCTGATAGAGCACAGTCCCAACATTAAATACACCAATTTTGGTGTCTCTAACTCAATCCCTCTAGCGCCACCACCTGTCCAAAGTTGCAGTCATGTTTATGCTAATAAATCTTGAACCTTAAGGGCTAGAAACAAAATTCTTTTTTTTCTTATTTGTGAGCTAATGCCAATTCGATCGCACCTTACAATGTCATTTCCGTCATTTTAAATTTCGTCCTAGACGGTTCGTCCAATTCGCACAGAAATTGAACCAGATTATCTTTAGCCAGTGCCGACAAAAAGTTATGGAATTCAAGTTGATTCGTCAAATTGTTTTCAATAAATGCGCAAAGAAATTTTACGTAGCACTTGCAAAAACAGACGTAAAGCTGTATCTCCGCGAAGCTTTATCGTATTCAGACCAAACTTGGTACATGTCAGCAGAAGCATGGCCTGAGGCAACATGCAGCGTTTCGGCACAGTGCCACCTACTGGTCCGGAGATACAAAAAATGGCTTTTTTTGCTTATCACTTCTGAACCGTTTGTCCAAAAATCGTAAAAGTGGTCCTGTTAGATTCGGGACATTGTGCCGGGTCGACTGATATCCAGTTTTACCATATCAGACATTTTGGCTGTCGGCCATCTTGAATTATGTGATAAAATGCTGTATTTTATGAACGCATGAACGGATTGTTACGAAACTCGGTATGGGTCATCACCACGAGAACCTGAAGTAGCCTGAGAAGTTTCAAAACAGCGCCACCTAGTGGATAATTGTTTTATCCAAACGCTTATAACTTTGGTTGTGGTTGAGATATTTTCATGGGAGTAACTTTATTGGTCTCCTGGATCATTGCCGAGTCCAACGATACCAGACTTGCCAGGTTTCGATGTATGGTTTGTGCAGCGTGGTAATTAAGCGCTTATAAAACACTAGCTGATATCTTTGAAACCGCTTGTCCGATCGAGATGAAACCAGCGTGAGAAGTTTGGAAACATAGGTCGATAGCTATACGCTAATTCTCAAATGTCAAAATATTGATAGTAAGGGGTAGTAAAATTCAATCAAAGTCAGGTGTCAGTCATTTTTTACCTATTTTTTCATACAACTGTCTATAACTCCAAAACAAAATGAGATATTTCCACCAAACTCGACACACATATGTATGGGCTCACTCTGAGGACATGTAAAAAAATTGGCGGGATTTTGCCTCTTGGTGGCGCTATAATAAATCAAAACATGAAATTCCCTTTGACTTCAATGCAGTGTTAGGGTATAAAATGTTAATGCTATACTTTACGAATGCATTAGCTTATCGTTACAAAACTTGGTATGTGTCTTCTGCTCTATTCCCTGAAGGTACTCAAAAGGATTCGGGGCAGCGCCACCTTGGGGTCAAAAGTTGTAATAAAATGTACAAAAATGCTAGTAACATTTGATTTAATTAGCGTATTGTAATTAAACTGGTCATAGTACATTCATTGGGTCATCCCGAGAACATGGATACTAATTTTGCCATATTTTGCAAACCTATCTGTCCTCCATCTTGTTATTTGTTAAAAACCTACTTTTTCAAACTCGTCCTAAACCGTTTGTCCAATTTTCACAAAAATTTAACTGTATCGTCTTCAGACCATGCCGACAAATAGTTATGGAATTCGTGTTGATAATCAAAACAGTTGTCATATACCACTGCAACAGAGTTGAGTCATGATGCAAAAATTACTCTTGAGGCTATATCTCTGCAATGCTTTGACATATTGACACCAAACTTTGCATGCGTCATTGTCACCTCAATCTGACTACACCACATCAGTTTCTTAACTGTGCCACCTATTGGTCGAAAGTGATAAACCATTAAATCTTTATTATTGTCTGTATTTAAAATTTTACAGCTATTTTGCCTAAAATCAACTTAATATGTCTTTAATGGCTCATTGTTGCAGTTGGTTTGACACATCCAGCCATGCTGGCATGTCTTATCTTCTTCTTTGCGCTTGGCCCCGATAATGGCTGCTTGCAGCTATATTTTTATTTGTTTTCCTATAAACCTTTTTTTTTATAATAATATTATTTATTATTACTACTTTTTATTTGAATAATAATAATAATATTTGAATAATATTAATAAAATATTTATGTTAATTGCAATTTTTTCCCTGTTACTTTGTAAGTGTATTGATGTTTTGGAATTATTTAACTGTAAAACAATTATGTCATAAACTGTCCACAGCGGATGTTTATATTGGTTTATTCATTGCAATACTTTGACAAAGTCTGTTCTTAAAGTAAAAATATTTCTTGATCATAACATGTTGTATCATATGAGGACTCACCCTGTGACCGAAGATCTGCTGACTCCCTCAGATTCATTTGTGACCCTGCAAAAAAGCAAACATCATGAGATGATCTGCATTATCCCAACAGTGTCCGATCCATGCAACTCAACTCCAGCATCACTAACAAAAAGACAAACATGCGTATCTGGATCTCTCAGTCCTGTATGGAGATAACCCAGCAATTTAATCTGCAATTAGGTCAATAGAACCCGATGTTGACCTGAAAACGTATAAACGGGTCATTATTAATAAAAACTTGTGCATGTTCCTAGATACATGCAAAACGATTAAAGACAAAATCTCCATGCACCATCATCCAGACTTTCCTCACCCTCACATCCTATTTATTAGACTCGCACAAGTCTGCGAAGGACATTGCATGCAGACAGGCATGCCATATGCAGAGACAGACGGACATACAGCAGCATCAGACAGGCAAACAGAGGCAGACAGGGGAACTTACTAACTGTTTTGGATCCCTGTGGAAGAGTGCAACCCGACACTGATTTATTAGAGCCCTGGCGTTTAGAAGGGTCAAGATTGACCCTAGAAGAGAGAAACACAATGAGGTTGCCAAGAGAAAGAGAGAGAGAGAAAGTCAAAGACAGAAGGATTGAGTGATAGTGAGAGCAAAAGGAGAGAAAGAAAGGTAACAGAGGAATAAGAACAAAGAGGGAGAGATTAGGAAAGGTACACATTTGTAAGCTTGGAAAGCTTGAAAAAGCAATACGCCAAGGAATGATAAAGGCATGAAGCGCGAGTATAAAACCAAACTGAAAGAATTCCTCTTTGGGTCCCCAGTGTTATTGGACAGGTAGCACTATTTCTTTTTAAAGGAATCCCTCATTTTGCTGCAGTAATGTGTGAGGCAAAGTCATCAAGTCTATGCATATTTTGTACGTGAATGTGTCTGTCAAAATCTATTTACAAATTTAACCATTTCAAGTATTAGCTAAAAAACCAACCTCTGCCTAAGCAACCCGTGTAACCCTGTTCAGACTAGATACAACTTGCAGTGACTGACAAAGTAACCAGATGTCATTCATTTTCACTGACAGTTGACGTAATGCCAGCGATTGGATACATTTGAGAAAAGTTAACGTAAAATGAGCACAATGTGACGATTACTAAAGAGTGAAGATAGTGGACAACATGATCCTTCTCTTTTCAGATACTGTAAATCAGTTCAGGCAAGACGGATGAAGTTAATTAGTGATGCACTGAAATTCTTTTGTTTTTTTACAAAAATTAAAGTTAATAATTAAATTTGGTTAATTGGGTAACTGCCCAGGGTTTTGTGTTCATGAATGATAAATTAGATCATCAACAAGCCACATCTCACTATTTCAGCCAAACAAATCTTATATCAGTACTTTAGCATCCTTTTTGATCAAAGTGAAATGTGTCCACACTGCTTGCTCTTGTGGCTTATCCACACTGTATACACGAAATAGCGCTAGTCAAATATCAATGTTTTGGCCAAACAGTTTTGTTTCTGGCTGAATATTTTTGGTTGCCAAAATTTCAGTCCATCACTATAATGCGTTATACTCTTCTGCATGCAGCAGCAAGAGTGCCAGGTGATGAGAAGAAGTACAGTGACCTACCAACCTCCTGCAATAACATCATCTGGATCAGAGACAGCTTTCCATTCTAAATTATGCTTAACACTGTTTTCTGTCATGTGATGTGCAATGTTTTTTAATGCATAACTATTAGGGCTGTAACAATGCACTCCTGTCACGATTTGATACAATTTGCGATAATGAAAATTATTATACATTATATTCAACAATCTATATAGTAGTTTAATGAAGTAATGTCACTGAAAGTCTGTATGTTTAAATTTGTTCCCCTCGCGCTTTCAATGCAGGCATTTGTTGGATCTCTTAGACAGAGTAGACAGACAAGCACACGCACAGACTCTCTCAGTGCTCGCTATGTCCTACCTCTCCCACAATTAATGCATTATACATATAAGAATAAACCATCTAAAACGCTTTGAATAATCACACTACTAAAACTAAATGTGATATGGTGATTTAATGACAATTGCGCTTTCGCTTTGAGGAGTGCCGTTTCAGTGCGTGCGCATCAGATGATCGAATGCAATCAATCACAGTTCTAATCGCAAGAAAGCACGTCAAAATGACTATTCCCAAGCTGTAAATGGCTAGTTTATCCAAAATATTTAATTATGCATTTACTCACTCTCATGTTGTTTTTGCGCGTCACACAAGCATTTGAACATCCGTGTTTACTACAGTATCTGCGCCGTTGTAAATCTGTTCATCATATAAAGCCATCGTGTCTCTTCAGAAGACTAATTTGGATTAGACACTTGATTATTTTTACAATGCCATTTTTTTTTATCTTTTCAGTTTCAGATGAATGGACTTTAAGTGGAGGGACAGAAATCTCTCAGGTTTCATAAAAAATATTTTCATTTGTGCTTGGAAGTTGGATGAAAATCTTATAGATAGGTTTGAAACGACGTGGATGAGTAGGCTACATGATGACTGAATTTACATTTTTGGGTGAATTGTACCTTATAAATACAATAAGTTTGAGCCTTGGATAAAATAAACTCTATATTGTATTAAACTCTATACTCTATATCTCTATATTTAGTTTACATCAATGATACATATCATCACATTTTTATATTGCGATATCTTGATATAACAATGTATCGTTACTTCCCTAATATCTATGCATACTGTATTCTTTTATTTGCATAATGAGAGCGTCTCCTCTTACCTGCGTGTGAGTTTTGAGGTGAGTTTGCTGAACAGGTTAGAGGTGGCCCGGCTGCGGGCATTGGGCGGCAGGGCTCCAGCGTCATGACTGAGGGTGGGCGACGTGGGTGGAGGTCCATAGGTGGGCGGTACGCGGTCACGGAGCTGACCCCCATGGAAGGTGCTCCGGATGGTGGATCCACGTGTCAGCCGACAACGCTCACCTGAGGAAGAGGAGGAGGATGCTCCCGCTCCAACAATACTGAGAGTGGAGGGAGAGGTGGGAGGGAGGCGGTGAGACAGAGAGCTGAGGAGAGACAGACACATGACAGTGAATGAGAGGCAGACAGTGCACTGCAATATGCAGCACAATGACAGAGTATGACTGTGAATGTGTGTGTTTGGCACCTGTTGTCTTTGCCGTTCTGCAGCAGCGAGTGTCGGTCAGTGCTGGTACGATCTGTACATACGTACGTGTTTCTGCGGGTCATAGTACTTCCTGGGATATTATTCTGCAAGGAAGATGGCACGAAACATTTAATTAACCCCCCCATAAAATAAAGAATATCAATACAAAACACAACACTACACATGTACACATAAACTGGGATGCAACAGTCTGAGAACATATTGAAAACCTATAATTCAAAATGTAATAAAAATAAACAGAAAGTTTTTGTATCAAAGATTAATATTTTTTTAAATTTAGGATTCCGATTCTTACATGCTCATTAAGGCAGCATTTATATCCTCAAAATGCAATAAAAATTGTGAATTATTACAATTTAAAATAACTTTTGTATTTTACTATATCATTATTGGCAATTAATAAACATTTCATAGCATTTTCAATACTGAAAATATATGTGCTTCTATATATTTTTGTGGAAACCATGACACTTTTTTTTCAGGATTCTTTAATAAATAGAAACAGCATTTATTTAAATTAGAGAAATTTCTCTCTTACTGTGGTGGCGGTCATCTCCTTGCGCCGATCAGGTATCTCTGCCTTATTAGGGTTGTTGGCGGTGCTGACCATTGGACTAGATGGTGGTAGGGTTCGACTGCCCATTACACTACAGCTGGCCTTCCTCGGCGGCATGCGGCTCTCACGCAACTCACGATCTCCACCGCTGGTCGGGCTACGCTTAGGGTGCATCACAGGCATGCTAGGACCACCTGCAGAATAAACTAATAATGATTATAATCATTAACTATTAGAAGTACTTTGTGTTTTGAGTTGAAGCTTAAGTGTCTCGTACAGAAGTCACTGTGCCGTCGCTGACGGTGGTAGGTAGAGGCGCTGCGCTGAGTCTTGCTGTGTGAGGATGAGGAAGATGATGAAGAAGAGGATGGTTTATTGGTTCCATTAGTCATTGGGCTTGGACGCACACGTGGCAACGTCATACTGCCGCTAACTCGTGACTCAGCGCCATCCTGTGACCAAACAGTAATGAAAAATAAATAAATAAATAAACAGAATCCATTTCTTTGTGTACCTCAAGTATTATATATTACCTCAGTCTTTAGGCCCAACAATAGATATGTAGCTGTGACTTCATTATATTTCTGATTGAGTAAAGAGTCCTTAATTTCTTCTGTAGTAAAACCCATCCCGACCATAATCTCTGGAAAGACAAAGAAATCAGTGAGAACAAAGAAATAGTTCCAGACACTATCAATCACTTTATTTTATGCATCACTATAACAGAACAGTCAAGTCATAGCACTTTATACAATACAGATTGTTTCAAAGCAGCTTTACAGTGATAACAGGAAAAATATGCATTTGTTGTTCAGCTGAAGTCAGTTCAGTGTTGATTCAGTTCTGTTGTAGAAATCATCAATAATTAAAATAGTTCATTTCATCTATAAAGCAGTTCTGCAAAAAATTATGACATCGTCCAGCTCAGTTCAGTTCTCATACAACAGCGCCAGTAAAGTCGGATCAATAATACTGTTAAACATTAAGTTAGATAGTAACAGTAGTAAAATTCTTTAACCAGTTTCTTACTGGTCTACATGCTCACCAATGCGGTTGGCATCACTGTAGTCCTCTACTGGCTCAATGTGGGGCTTTAGCTCATCGCCCTCATACCCTGCATTCATCCACTTATCCTTCATCACTTGCTGTGGAGGAAATACCAGCATCCTGACTACACAGAAACTTCTTAGCTCAGTCATTTATCTGCATTAACTTAACACAAATCATACACTAATAATAGCTTTTAGCGACATCCAGCAAATTCATGCTGTATATATCCTATAGCACAGGAATTTTACAGAGAGTCTATCAATGAATGTGCAATTACTCACCTCTAGAGTGCAACGTTTGCTGGGATTGAGCACAAGAAACCTGCGCAGAATCCCCTCACAGTCTGTGGACATGTAGAAGGGTACACGGTACTTCCCCCTCAACACTCGCTCACGCAGCTCCTGGAAAACACATGCACCAGCAAACAGTGTGACAAACAGATATCAGTGTGATCTTTAGGATTTTGACACACCAAGCCAACAGTTGGCTTTCGTCGCTGCTTGATCTTGACGTCGACTTGGCGTGTCACAGCTTTTAGAATAGTAAGATACTATAGAATTTAGAAATAAGGGTTTAAAGAACTTTGAATTAAAATGTTTAAAACCAAAGCTCAGACACATTCAGTACAGTAAAAAAAACGATTCTAAATTAATTTGGAGTCAGCACAATATTTTATTACTATTTATACTATCATTCAGCAAGGGTACATTAATTAAAAGCACCAGTAAAGAATTTCAGTGTTTCAAAAAATATATATTTCAAATAAATAAATATAACATTTATTTTATTACTTTCTATCCATCAAAGAATTCTATCCAACATTTCCACTGTTTTCAAAATTGATAATTCTTTCGCAGCAAATCAGAATATTAGAATGATTTCTGGAGGATCATGTGACACTGATGACTGGAGAGATGATGCTCATAATTAAACTTTGCCATCACAAGAATACATTACATTTTAAGTTTAAAAATAGAGAACAATTATTTTAAATTGTAATAATATTTCACAACAACCGTAGGGTGTAAAGTGGCAGGAAATTATCATTATGAGTGTAGGAACAAGTAACTGTACCTTGAGGTTCTGTCCGTCAAAAGGAAGAGACCCGCTGACCAGCGTGTACAAGATGACACCCAGGCTCCAGATGTCCACCTCTGGCCCGTCATATTTTTTTCCTTGAAACAACTCTGGAGCTGCATAAGGTGGGGAACCGCAGAAGGTGTCCAACTTATTCCCCAACGTAAACTCATTACTAAAGCCAAAGTCTGCTATCTTTATGTTAGCATCTGCATCCAACAGCAAATTCTCTGCCTGCAAATACAGAAAGAAATGAAAGTGTGAAGAAGGCAGAAAGTGATACAAACACAATTACTACTTTATACTTTTACGGTATACTGCTTGTACAGTGCTAAAAATTTATTTTTGAATCTTTAAAATGATTTATTATCAAAACTGAATAAGATTTAATGGGGTTTGTAAAATCTTGTAAATTCAAGACATATTCTCTCTCACAATTTTTCTTGATGTTTAGATATTTTCAGTGAAAAACAAGACAAAACTGCAGATTTGCAGTGTAAAGATTCCAGCTCGTACCTTCAGATCCCTGTGAACTATCTTCTTCTGATGACAGTAATGAACCGCTGACACAATCTGAAATGAAAATAAAAAATACAACCCAGGTAAAACACATGAAACTGGAGTTGAAATTGTCAACCAGAGACTTAATGTGTTGCAACACCTTGATCTTAAACTGTATGTGCTGTAGTCAATAGGTAAATGCCTCACCTGTCTGAATTTGGCTCTAGCCTCTATTTCTTTCATTCTCCCATGAGATACCAGGTAATCAAACACCTCACCTGGAAAACCAAATCACACATGAATATTGTCCCAAAATATCACAGATGCACCTGTGAATTTAGAGAATCAAAGGTCTTTACTTTTTGCATTATGTTTCAGCTCTATAAAAAAAAAACACATTACACAAATAAAAACCCTATAGTGAACATGAAGTTCATTCATGGCAACACTAGTATGTACTAGATATAGTTACGCAATGTAGTATACTCCATATTTCAGTATGAACTTCGGAGCTCACCTCCACTTGCATATTCCATCACAAGATAAAGTGTCTTCTCTGTTTCGATAACTTCAAAGAGTTGCACTGCAATATATAAGAGTAGCTGAGTTAAATATTTTTGGAAAGCTTACATCATTGGCTAATTATTTTACACAGTCAGTATTATAAAAGCAGCATTCATGAATGCATTCTTACCAATGTTGGGGTGATGGAGGGTCTTCATGATCCGCACTTCTCTGAACAGCTGCAAGAGAAAAGATAAAGAAAGTAAGAAAGAGGGTGATGTGATTCCTCTTTCCCAGAATATACTGATATTCTTATCATCATCAACATGAAGCCTTAAGGTAGGAAAGTAAGAATTCCAGATAGAATATATAGTTCTGTATTTTGTTGTCTCTCAGTCTGAAGGGATACCATATATACCATTCCTGTTGCTGTGAAAACCACAGGATGCACCTGCACCAATCTGCATCTGTCCCTAGAAATTGCTTTGATACACCCCTATCTCTAATTTACATTAATAGATGATACAAATACATGTACAGGCAAACACACACACACACACACACACACACACACACACACACACACACACAGTGAAAATGTAACAGATTACATCAACTCAGTCTGTTTGATTGCCTCATTCTCTCACAATGACTAAGCACAACATTGTATTGTATTAAAAGCACATAAAAAAACCCACTAAATCTATTTAATAACAGCTTCTGTCAGTTTAAAGCTGGCATGAAATGGAGATTCATCCTATATATTTTCTTAAAGGGGTCATGACATGAGAAATCAAATTTTGGCATATAAGAGGCCTTTGTGTCATTAATATATACTTCAAGTTCCATAAAATGTCCTCATCACCAATAAAACAAATTTTTTTTATCAAGATGTAAAAAAAGTTTTGTTTGGATCCAACATGGCATGTGACGTCACAAATGCACAATCATTTGCATACTACTGCCATACGACTACTTTTACATCATTGCATCGTTGTCCTCGCCCACTGGTGTTCAGTCGATGAGCAGCGAGTGGATCTAAATTAGTTGTATATGATAAGACTGTGATAATAACAAAATTGTGATGCCACGCTGGTCCTGGCTGTGGAAAAACAAGGATCCCAATTTCAGAGAAAAATGTATTCTGTTTATTTTTAACGAACATCCTAGTCACATAATTTCGTACCATACAGTTTGTACTGTACATTTTACCAGTGACTGTTTTGAGAACAAGTCGCAATACAATACTAGCTTTGCTAACTGTTGTGATGTGATAGGACTTTTGTGACATTTCATGTGATAGGAATAGATCTAAAAATAATGCTATAATCAACACTTTTCACGATTTGTTAATTTCGACAGCTGTAATAGTAAAAATGTAGTAAAAGTATTCGAGGGGGTTCAACAAGTAATACTTATTTCTTATGCAAAGATAGCAGCCAAACACACAAAGCAGACACGCCTTTTCAAAACAGAGGACTAAAATCAGGAGGGAAAAAAGCTGTTTATTTCTAAATGATGACAATTTTTTATGTAAAACTCATTTTAATAATATAAGTGTATCTCAGGAAACATTATAAAATAGTGAAAAAAAATCCAGTTCACGACCCCTTTAATGTGTGTTATCGATCTTAATATGAATGACTCATCCATACATGTTTTTCTTTTTCTAGTCTTTTTTTTTTCAGTCAAAAAGTCATAACTTGATTGTAAAGTGAAAGGACAGATTTATCTCTGGTGACGTATGCTGTTCTTCTTCAATCATTTGGTCTGCTTGAATCCACCCTGTGCTTATGATCAAATACAAGCTCGTATTATATCTGCCTCAATCCAATCATCCAATCCACATCCAGTAGATAGAACACAGTCCTAGCCATATTTTTTTATTTTAGATACTCCTGTTACCTTGCAACTTGAAGTAAAATAATCATGTTTGTTTAAAACTGTGTTGTTGACATAAGAGCTCAGAGATGTTTGAATTAACTAAAATAATAACTAAATAATATGCAAATCAGCAGACCAGAAGAAGATTGCTGACAGCTACATACTGCAAATGAATGCTGTAGTGAGCCATCAAACACTTGACAACTGACAAATGGTACACTGAACAGTGATTCCAGCACTACAAACGCTCATATCAGCCATATGAGTGATCAAAAAGCAAAACGTGACTTATGTTCAATAAGGGTGGTTTACGGTTTGTGTACAGTTAACTGTGTGTGTTACAGAGCCAAGACTGAATCACAGTGGGGCATTCTGGGCCTGTGGAGAACCGCAGCTGTCGACCTCTCCTCTCCAACACACACACTAAGCACACAAACAAATGATGCATTTTGAAAACAAGACTGCCTATGGCCAGATTTAAAGAGATAAGTCAAAAGACTTTGGAATAAAATGAACATAACTAAACAGAGAGAATATTATATATAATCACTGATGTCCGATGCTTAAGTTACTATATTTCAAATTTTGCACACATTAAACACAGTTGTCTGTGCTGCGATTTATTGTAAGATCCATCCAGATGACTAAAAACCGCCTGTTTTCACAAGTGTGTTCAAAGACAAAAGCATATCAAACATAGTTTTGTCAATAATCAAAAAAAAAATCTTGATGTATGCTGAAACACAGAGCAGTGTTGGAGTTGTGGGCTTCAATGGGAGGAATGAAGGCCGGAGATAATCTATTACGAGACAGTTGAGTCACTGGGATACAGGAGAGAGCGCAGACTAACAGAGACACTAAACACTAACACCACACACACACATTACTGCAGTGCTTCCAAGAGCCTCACACAGATTAGCATATATACTTATATATTCACTGTTCACTTGAGGCGCTCAATATTCAATACGTGGACTTTCTGAACACTTGGTGATATTTATATAGAGTGTGGATATTTTTTCCTGTTTCTGTACTAAACGTGTTGAAATTACATTGTGTGGAATTGCGAAAGTTGTCTTAATAAAGAAGAAAATGTCTTGAAAACATAAATATTAAATATATACATAATGGTCTTACCTTTTGTAGGCTGGTTGGGTTCAACTGAGTCTTGTCGATAATCTTTATTGCAACCTAAATATACAATGCACAATTAGTGATTTGAGCTCCAAAACATACATTGTCCCTTATGCCAGGTAGATAGCCTTCAGAAAAAAATGGTATGTTTTTGTGACCAACTTGTTTAGTGTCATTTGATATTCATTAGTGGATGCTTTTATCAAAGGCAACTTGCTAGAGGGACCAAACTGGAAAACCAATTAAACAATTCTTGGTTATGAAAAATTATAATATATACAATACCATTCAAAAGTTTGGGGTCAGTATTTAAAAGAAGTCTCTTATGCTTAGCAAGTCTGCATTTATTTGATCAAAAACACAGTCATATTCTGAAATATTGTTACAATTTAAAATATTTTTTTTCTGTTTCTATATATTTTAAAATGTTGTTTACTCCAAAGCTGAATTTTCAGCATCATTACTACAGTCTTCGGTCACATGATCCTTCACAAATCATTCTAATATGCTGATTTGATGCTCAAGAAACATTTATTATTATTATTATTATTATTATTATTATTATTATTATTATTATTAATGAATGTGGAAAAAGCTTAATATTTTAGTGGAAACCGTAATAAATGTCTTTCTCAATTCTTGATGAATAGAAAGCATTTATTTAAAATATAAAACTTTTGTAACATTATAAATGTCTTTATTGTCACCTTTGATCAATTTAATGCGTCTTTGCTGTATAAAAGTTTTAATTTCTTTTAAAGAAATATCTTACTGCTCCCAAACTTTCGAAAAGTACTGTATAAATTTGACTGTATTATTATGTTATTTTCTTATATAGTATAGAATGTAGCATTGTAATAATAGTATAGTATATGAAGAGAAATCTGTCAAGGTTTCAAAACTTTTCCTTGCTTCAGAATTTTGGTAATTTTCAGAAGTGACATCCATATTGAAGTGGTAGTGATAACCGCGTAGTGTGTACAGCATTCAACTGTAAAACAGTTGTTAATGCTGTGATGTAATTAGAAGTGTGTCTATGTCTCTTTTCTTCTCGTGTGGCACAAGTCAGAGACAGAACCATGTGTCTTGACTCATTTGCAAATTCTCATGCCAGTCTGTCTGTCTCCTGCGTAGCTGCTCCCACCAGCCATGTGGTCTAGGAGTAACTCATACTGTACACTTCAGACAGAGCAGATGCTGTTAGTGGCAACTCAAGGATAAAAAACAAAGCACACCGTTGATGGGTATTTTATTTTATGAAAAATTGTATCTGATCACTAACATTACTTAGATCAAAAAGAGCAGAACACTTTTAGCATACCTAATTTATACCTAGAATACTGTTATGGTTATGTCAACCATTATAAGTCTGGGAGTGACGATTGTATTTCGTACACACACACACACACACACACACACACACACACACACACACACACACACACACACACACACACACACACACACACACACACACACAAACATAATTTAGGGATTCCCATCTGCAGTTAAAAGCGGCTGTCAGTCCCAAAAGTGTATGCATTGCTCTAGACTGCCACACATAAGTTCACTATTAATTGTGCAAGCGTTTTTAAACTTTCTATAGAATTTTAGAAAAATGGTAGAACTTTATATATTTTAACACTGTATGCGAGAACTATTCTTTAAGGATCACATTCTATTATTGTCCAAGATTACTAAAACTTTAAGCTTCCCACTAACAAGTCCAACTAAAATCACACTATATCAGCTTTGGTTTATAAAAAGTAAACGTGGGCGTAACATTTTTCACACTGAAGTTGGACCACTTTAAAAATATACCACCCAAAGAATTAATGCCCACAAGTGTTCTGATAACAATGAGACATAATACAGCAGCTCCTGTACCTAAATCTTATCACGCCATTCCGGTGTTTTACCTATGTAAACTCTCTCTCTCTCTCTCTCTCTCTCTCTCTCTCTCACCTCTTTGCCTGTGAGGATGTGGCGGGCTAGTTTGACTTTTGCAAAGTTGCCCTTGCCGATGGTTTTAAGGAGCCGGTAGTTTCCGATGTGTGGCAACTCGTCTGAACAAGAGGCCATGGAGTTACGACATCTGGCACCCAGTGAACGACTCGACACATTCGTCCCCTTCTCTGAACGACTCGCCACCAGAGACGCATGCTGGACGGAGAGACAGACACAGAGAAAATTTACTAAGATTAAATTTAAGTAATAGATTGGATTAAACTGGGGAATACATGCTGTTGTTCAAACAGAAGGAAGAAAATGGCCTCAAAGAAAGAAATCTGACTGTGCTTCTAGACTGTAAAAATAAAACAAGTTTTTAGCTCAGATCACAGAAATTGCATGTATAAATTGAGAAGCAGAATTTAATTGAGGAATAGGAAAGTTTTAAGAAGGAAACTTTAGAAAAAAGGATTAATGCTACATCAACAGCACTGACCAAAAAAACTATTTTTCAAATATATTTCAAAATAAATCTAATTATTAAACTAAATTAACCATATAGACCAAATTACTTATCTAATTACTGATCTAAAGCCTGAACTAAAGCCCCACATTGTTACTGTATGATAATCAAAATATATTCTGTTGCATTATTTTTCTGTTTAACACTGTGAAGCTGCTTTGAAACAATCTGCATTGTTAAAAGCGCTATATAAATAAAGTTGACTTGACTTGACTGACCGACTGCACCAGATTTCTGAATTAAATCCTCATTTACTGATTAAGCCTCTTACTACACACAAAAATCTGTCTACACTTATACTGATGGGCCACACAACTGTTGTAGTTGCTAGTATTTTATTCATTTATACCAATGCTTTGATACATTTGGTCATTGCAACAATTCTAAAAAGAATAATGTCACAGGTGTGTTGCTCAAATCTGGGATTACGAAATGATGCATCGGAATTTCGGCAACTGAAAATATTCAGCCAAATATAGTTTAGTTGGGCCGATATCAATGACTGAAACAATGACATTTAATGTTTCTCCAATTATGCGTTTCAACCATGTCAGGATCAATTTCTTACACACAACATGAAAAACCTACATGTCAGCAGAGTGGACACACTTGTGACCAGAAAGGAAGCTATATAGCAATTTCACTTTACTATGAGAGGTTTAATTTATCACATGAAAACACGACACCCTGGACAGCATACCAAGTTCAATTGCCTAATTTGCTCAATTTAATTACTCAAACTTTATTTTCAGGATTCATTTTAGTTCAAATGTTTTAGTAAAAAAATAATTTCAGTGCATCACTAGCTAACACAGTTGCATGGTTTGTAACTGCCTTTAAAGATACACACAAACAGTTGGTGCTGCAATAATAGAATTAAAACTGAATTTTAAAGACAAATAATGTTTCAGTTTCTCAAATTATTTAGAAAAATGGTAACACTTTACAATAATGGTCATTAGTTAACATTAGTTAACTACATTAGTTAACATGAACTAATAATGAACTATGCTTATAAAGCATTTATTTATCTTTGTTAATGTTAATTTCAACATTTACTAATACTTCATTAAAATCTTGTCAAGATTAGTTAATGCACTGTGAACTAACATGAACAAACCATGAACAGCTGTATTTTTATTAACTAACGTTAACAAAGATTGACAAATACAGAAACAAATGAAACAAATGCTCATGGTTAGTTCATGTTAGTTAATACATTAACTAATGTTAACTAACGAAACCTTGTTGTAAAGTGTTACCAGAAATATGTAAATCTGAGGATAAATTCATTAAGATAATTCAGCTTGCTTGTCATAAAAATGTTTTTTAGAAATTCAGAAACAAAAACACATGCACATCCTTAATAAATGGTGATTGAAATTATATGAATTATCATTAAGATGGCTGATGTGATGATGGTATACAAGAGAGTGCAGGCAAACGGAGGTCAGCTTTGGTGTGTGAGTAATTCTGCCCTATAATACAGGATTAACTTACTTTGCCATGGAGGTTTTAGTCTGTCGCATCTGAAACTAAACTTTCTATTTAGATTAGCACATTTAAACCTGACGGGGCCCTGAACACTCAAACTAACATCTGGTAAAGTTTACTGAATGGCTCCAACTGCCCCCCTTAAGAGGGGAGAGGAAGGAGCTCACACAGAAATCAAAACATGCCCAGGTCCTCATCTGCACCGCCGACCACAGGATTACAGCTCAGGGATTGAATACATTACTAACGATGCCCTGCCATAATCTTACTGGACTCTACCTCACACACAGAGTCCAGCACTAACTCCACACACTGTGCACCAGGTCTCACTCTTATTTTTGAAAAATTATAACCAAATAGATATATGAAAAGGGTATGTTGGGAGAATCACAAATGTTAAAGCATGTGTGGGATTTAAGTAAACTTAGAACTTAAATTATCTGTTTATTTTTGTATCTTATGCATCCTGCACAGAGACCTTTTAATGCCCCAAATTTTCTATGTGTCAGAACATATTTGCTCAATAAAATGTACCATGAACATTATCCTAGCTCTGTATCCTAAAACTGTGTGCCTGTCCCATGCCAAAGGAAGATCTGATCTGCTACAGTTACCTATAATAACCACCATATTATTCTCTAAGAAAAATGCTCCATTTGCAGTTTATGCACGAAAGTAAGAACATCCATATTTAACATTTGTGTCATATACTATATTTACTAAGATGTCTTCATCTGGTTAGCTTTTGATGACATAGATTCATGCTTTCTATGACATTCTAGAATCCTGTGCATGTTTTGGCAGTTGGCCTGAAGAATAACAACCCTGACAGAGAGAATTTGAAAGAAAGGAGTAGCCTACTATTTATATACACTACGGTTCAAAATGTTTGAGGTCAGTAAGACTTCATAAAAAATAAAAGGATGATCAAAAAGTGACCTTTTATAATATGTTTATAATGTAACAACACATTTTCATTTCAATTTGAATTTTATGATCATCAAAAAATCCTGAACAAAATATCACTGTCAACAAAAATATTAAGCAGAACTATTTTCAACATTGACAATAAGAAATATTTCTTGAGCACCAAATCAGAAGAATGATTTGTATTATGCTGAAAATACAGCTTTGCAATCACAGGAATAATTTATAATAAAATATATTCAAATAACCATTATTTTAAATTCTAATAATATTACTGTTTTATTGTATTTTTGATCAAATAAATGCAGCCATGCATGCCTTGAGCATAAAAGATGTGTGTGTGTATATATATATATATATATATATATATATATATATATATATATATATATATATATATATATATATATATATATATATATTAATCTGACAAACCTCAAACTTTTGAATAGAAGTGTATATAAAAAGAGAAAGGAATAAACTAATTTATAATTGTTAGGCAGACACAGTCCAAATGCAAAACAGGTCCATCTTAACTAAGACACCAACAACCTGATCCTTTACATAAAATTTGGTTAGCTGAACATACTTTAATGGATTAGCTACTTGTCACGTTTAACTTGGTGATTGTTTAAAACAAATTTACAGCAAGTATAAAATTATGTTCATTAAGTGTTACCATCAGCTGAGTTTGTTTCTTTATTATTGTTTTTAATAAGGTTTCAATCAAGCAAGTTTCATCAGATAAACTGAATCCCTACTGAGTTTAAATCAACAGCACACTCGTTTATTAATTAAGTAAATTAAAAAACAATAGTTGTTTTAGATTTAGTTGACTGGGTTATTGAAACAACGCTACATACATTAGCACAGGTCTAGGTCAGGTCATGTGCTGGCGCAGAACTGCTAGGTCACTAGTGCGTCTGATTATGGAGCACGCAACTGTAGACGAACGGAGACGACAGACCACGGCTAACACTGAAACCTCACTCCACCCTCCCTAGATGACTGTTGTGCCGCAACTGGTTATATTCATTTTCTAATATGTAGAGACAGAGTGCTCAGAGTTCCTTGCTATTCTCCCGCAAATTCTGCCAATGATGCAAAACCGCGCGCTGGGAGAGCATGGCGCTCGTGCGCAGATGATGCGCTGATGTGTACACTATGCGGATGGCCTGCGCTCTACTGCCTGCGCGTTTCGCAGCGCCTCTTTTGCTGCTTTGCACATTCAAGGATGCGGCCCATTTAGCCAAAGAACCTGCTACGCGTACATGGGCCAATGTGTCCTGCCTCTCCATCCTCCCATGGACGCTATCAGGCAATGAATTCCTGATATTCAATCCCGCCTGCAGAAATGACCGTGCACCTGACGTTAAACACTGGGCGTTGTGGAAACGGAGCGAAGAGATGATGTATTAAAACAATAATAATTTATTTGAAATGAGGATACTTACATGATCTGTGCTCCGGTCGTTCGCAGACGGTAAAGCAGACCGAGAGGACATTTTCCCTGAGATTGCAAACGATTAAAGAGGAATAGCGCGAACAGTATTTACAGATTTAATCTCCCCCGGTAAACGGAGCCCACATCGGCCGTGCTGCTGCAGCTGGGGCCGTGCTCGTCTCACACCGCCTGCTCGGTAAAGCCTGCGTCTGTCATGGCAGCGGCAACAGCAGTCCGCAAATCTCACAGATGTCCTCGAGACAGCTGCATTATTTTTCTGCAAACCTTAACGATCAAACGCGTCTGTTGACGATGTAAACGCAATCGCGGCTGTATAAATGTGCTAAAACAGAGTAATGCTTGGCCGGAGCCCAACGATTTTGTAGCGACCCGCTACCCCCCGCCTCATCTCCGCGAGCAAAACAAATACGGCTCCGACAACCCCGTTCTCTTTTCTCATAATAATACCGATTATCTCCCCGTTCTTCTGTGCCGTTCAGTCTCGCGCTCGCTCGCTCTCTTGTCGCATCTGTTTGTCATGGGAAAACAGAAGCTTTGGCCGGAGACGAGGCCGAAACCCGTTCACATCCTAAAGCAGCCGTTATATTCCAGCGGCAGATATGTGAGATGCGCCACTGCTGCCTCCGCTAGCGCTCGTCTCGGTACTGACACAGGCGCGCGGACGCACACGCGCGCGCGCCTATGGACAATTTAAAGAGCTCCACACCAGCGGATTGATATAGAGAACTTGCTTCCAAATTCTCATGTACTGTAGAGGTCTTTAATCTCTCAATCACTGTTTCGTTTAATAGTCATTACTTATTCAAAAGTGTCTACTGAGAGCTACTATAAGCTGTTGCAGATATCAATAAAAACGAATGACCGAGCGCACAACATAGGTCCATTTACAATATTTATAGGCCAGTGGTAAAGGACAGGATTATAAACACTTAAGGATGCAACTGACTTGAGATGATTGTGTTTACTGTGTCTTAGCTGAGCATTTAACTGAGTGAAAGCAATGTGATTAAACGGTGTCAGTTAAGTATCTCCATTTTTTTGTAACGGGCAGTTTGTTGTGAGGCCTCTCATTGGCTAAGAACTGCTCAAGGCGAAAAGGGGCCATATCATCTCACTATATCGTTTGACTAATAATGCTCACCAAGGCATTTATTTGATTAAAATACAAAACAATAATATTGTGACTCTTGTTGTTCTCTTTTATATCATTTTATTAATTCCTGTGTTTACGTTTTCAGCATCATTACTCCAGTCTTAATGATCTTGTCACATGATCCTTCAGAAATGATTCTGATGCTGATTTTCTGCTCAATTTTATTATTATTATTATTATTATTATTATTATTATTATTATTGTTGTTGTTGTTGTTGTTATCAATGTTAAAAACAGTTGGGCTGCTTAAACTTTTTGTGGAAATTGTGATTGTGGATTCTTATGAATAGAAGGTTCAAAATAACAGCATTTTAAATGAAAACATTTTATTAATAATTTAATTGTCTTTATTGTCACCAATGTCCTTGCTGAATAAAAGTATTCTTTTTTTTAAAGTGGGTACATGTACAATTAGGTATTTTATCCAACTTTTAAGGATAGTTAACTGTATGCAATTAATGTACTATAATGTCAACATTTTCAGTGATAACTCAAATAATGTAACACGTCCAGGGAACTACAAACATCAGTAAAGAACGGTGCAGAAAATTTGTGTAAATTTTGTGGCCGGAATTACAGTACATCCAAAAGTTAAAAGTAGTGATTATGTCACAGACATAACAAAGAGGAATTAACAGCTGTGCTCAGTATATTTCATTAACTTCCTATTGTGCATGGATTTAAATCTGATGATGCAATCATAACCAACTCTTGTCAAGTCCAATGGATTTTTCAGAATCCCTCACTGTAAATGGAGCTTAAACAATGACTTAAAACCTGCATAAAACCTGTGCACCTGGAAATTGCGTAAATCCAATCATTTATTATAGGACCTGGTGATTTAGAAAACTTTTAGAAAAGCCATTTTTGTGTGAAATATACTCCCAACAGTGTGTGGGTATGCTGTCTGAGCCTGAGGCATGACTATGTCTGAAACCTGAATGGCAGAAAGACACCTTGGCTTCATCCGAAATCGCATAGGTTATAGTAGGCTAAAAACAGTATGAGACAAACAGTAAGTGTGCATACGATGGACACTTTACTATGCCATCGAGAGAGGATTTGTGAATGGCAGTGAAGCGACATAACTGAATCTAGTAAACTTTAAACCCGTATAAGTTGGCTAAACTCCAAAAAATTGAGGAAATCGGTTATATCAAATTTAAGTTATGAAATTTAAAGTTTAAGTAAGTAGAACTGGCAGATTTTCATTTTTTACTCATTCATTTTAACGTCAAATATTTGATTAAGCTAATTCATACTTTAAATTAAAATGATCAACCTAAATATTTTTAGCAGTGGAAACTTGGCTAGCTTTAACTATCTACTACCTTGCTAATTAACACAATGCTTTGATAACGATAGCATTAGCATAGCACTTGCTGAATGAGTAAAGCAATACAGAACATTTACCATGCTGTATATCTGTGCTCAAACTAAGCTCATTCTCCACTCATCACCATGATGGTAAACACGACCCCCACCCCACACACACACAAAAAACAACATAACATAACATCCACCATAACATTATGAATATTGCACAAAAATCATTCAAATGTATCACTTACTGTCCCTTTTGAGTGTCATGGCAAAGCAAGCATGCTGGGAAATATAAATTCCAGCCCAGTTTCAGTTCAATTTAAGTTTGTCTAAATTAAAAGAAACAAGTTCATAAAACTCAAAACAATGAAACATTTTGTGAATTCAAAAGAAAAAGAAAGTTTTAAATATATAAAAGGTAATTTGATTGAACTAATAAAGTTTTACAATGGTACTGAAAAAAACGGCATTGATTTCTAGCTCACAGACTGGCGGTTAGGTGGTTAAGGATATATGGATGAACTGTTCACCACAAGACTAGTATGTGCAAACAAAGTACATAATGTCTTTCTTTAATTTTTTTTTTACAGTATGGAGTGCAAAGAGTAGACCATATCTATTACAAAGCACACAAAAGTACAGACCAGAAAATACCTTTTGAGTGTCCTACAACAAACACAAAAGGAGCACAAATAACCTTTTTAAAGATTTATAAATATATTCTCTTATGTCACATTATAGTTCCAGTTGTATCTTGCTGCTTGACCTTCACTACCCTGAATGCTTCATCAAGCCAGACACACCCCATCCTGACCACTACTCAGCCATGCATCTTATCCACCACAGCAACACCTCCATCCCCTCGGACTTCACCTCGAAGTTCAGAATTCCCTTTCAGATACTAAGGTCGTTTTTACACCACAAGCATAACAGCCTATATACACCACTAGATGGAGTTCTAACATCATGTAATTAAAGGATTAGTTCACTTCAAAACGAAAATGTCCTTATATTTTACTCACCCCATCTCATTAAAGATGTTCAAGTCTTTCTTCAGTCGAAAAGAAACATTCCAGGATTTTTCTCCATATAGGCCAACGGCCTACCAAAAATTGTGTCGGTCCAAATCAATGCAGTTTCAAAGGACTTCAGAGGCTCTGCGCGATTCCAGACGCGAAATAGAGTCTTCTCAAGCGAAACGATCGTTCATTAAAAAAAAAAAAAATAATAAAATAGAAATGAATATACTTTTTAACCTAAATTGCTCATCTTGCGCTGCTCTCCGACGTGCCAGTGATTGCGCAATCACGTCGAAAACGTCACACTAGACGTAGGCAGAAGTACCGCTCCAAGCGAACGTGAGAGGACTAGAAACGCCCTTTACCAACAAATACCATCTTCAACTTAAAAATCGTCCGACATCGGTGTTTTACCTTGCTTTTTTTTGACGTTTGTTTTAGTCTTCGATGTGCGTTTTGGACACACGGGGGCGGTACTTTTGCCTACGTCTATTGTGACGTTTTCGACGTTATTGCGCAATCACTGGTACCCAGAGCAGCGAAAGATGAGCAATTTAGGTTATAAAGTATATTATATTTAATTTCATTTTTTTAAATATGACATCTGAAGCCCTTCAAAGCGCTGAAACTGCATTTAATTTGGACCTTCAACATTTTGGTTGCCATGGAAGTTAATCGTGTGGAGAAAAATCCTGGAATGTTTTCCTAAAAAAACACTTATTTTCTTTTCGACTGAAGAAAGAAAGACATGATGGATGGATGAGATGGGGTGAGTTTAATTTTGAAGTGAACTAACGTAGATCCTTTAAGTAATCAAACCAAGGTGATTTCTTTGTCCATGGAGGATTGGCTTTCGCTCTTAGATAAATCAATCAGAGATAAAGACTGTCACTTTATGTTTGTAATCAGCAGTGCTCATTGTTCTAAACTCAAATCTCATGCAGCAAATTCCTGGCATATGAACAGTGATTCTGATTCGATTGCTTGACCACACAAAACTTAATATATTATTTAATATATTAATCATATAGAATCTTCATTAGTTGATGCAGTAATCATTAATTAATGAGTTATTAACTCATACAGTATAAGTCATACATTAATTCATTATTATCTGTGCATTATTTAAGCATTAATGAATGCGTATTAGTTGTAAAGTTTAGTATTGTAAAATGTTTTTGTAAAGATTTTCTATCTCCTCTGAAGACAGAGTTACACCCACTAGATGGTCCCAGAGAGCCTTTTTGTTTTAGGTGTACCTAAAGGCAGGTTGTGTCTGAAATCTGAAATCTGGGTTGGGGTAGCTTTGTTGCCTCGATCGCTAGCAAAGTGACTTTGCAGGTAGCATTTGCACATTAAGGTGCCTCACGAAACTGATTTCGGCAGCATAACAGTTTAATGATCTACTATCAGCAAAGTAGAGCAAGTTTTGGTGAGAACTTATCAAATATTTAATTACTACAGTAATTTCTCACTAGAAATTACATCAGAAGTCAGACTGATCTCATGAAATGGCGTATGACACGCCAATTCGTATGCCATTTTGGGGTGCTATCAAGACACATAATTGCTTTTTAGCGTGTTTATCAACGCCGTTTCATTCTATCCCCTACACTGCCCCTTACCCTAAACCTACCCATCACACACAAACATACACACACACACACACTGCCCCTAAACCTACCCATCACAAGAAACATTTAGCATTTTTACATAAAAAAAAAAACATAATTTAGTATGTTTATAAATCCATTTACATTGTGGACACACACACACACACACAGACACACACACACACACACACACACACACACACACAATGGTTAGTTTCGGCGTACACATACGCGCGGATAGCTCAAAATGCGTACAGATAAGACGCCATTTTTGGCTTTAGAAAGTGGCGTGTATGTTTACGCAAAGTCATGATGCCATGTTGCAGAAGTGGAAAACGTTGGTCAAGAAAGAACATACATTTACACAAAAACTGACCAGCAACTTTTAGACGCAACTTTCAGACTCCATCTTTATTTTTCTACCTCAACTGTCACCAAATGAAACACATAGGATTGTGGTTTATCAAAGGCAGTGAAGGATAGGCTACATCTATGCTGCCTTAAAAAAATCGATCAAATGATGGTATTTCAAGAGACAGAAAGTTAAGCTTACATTTGGATTTGTACGTTCCTTGATGTCTTCCAATGCGTCTTCTTAAGGCAGCATTTTTAAGTTTTCGGATAGAGCCAAGGTTTTCTTCTGAAGTGCATGAAAAGGGCATTCCTGCAATACCGGAGGCTGCAGTTTCAGGACCATATCTAGGACCATATAGTTTTTTAGTTTTGTTTTTTTTGTATGTAATCGGCAGTTTATACTATTTTGTATATTATATTTACTAGTTCTTACTGTTCAATTCTGTATCTATATAATTATTTTCCAGGAAAAGATTTAGTTGTTTAATTGCATAGTTACATTTTATTGATATATTGTCCGAACCGAATATTTTATTACCTCTTTAA
Source organism: Gobiocypris rarus (assembly GCA_023029165.1). Lineage (NCBI taxonomy): Eukaryota > Metazoa > Chordata > Actinopteri > Cypriniformes > Gobionidae > Gobiocypris > Gobiocypris rarus. Next base: position 32,219,646 of record CM040916.1, on the reverse strand, counting down.
ATATTTATCCTATTTATTTATTTATTTTCAATACATGAGTCCCGATATCCTGGTGTTAAAATCAGTTTTCTTGAAAAGAAGCATGGTGCTTCATGTCTGATGTGTGGCCCACTTAACAAAGTGCAGAAAAAACAGTAAAACATTTGCACTATTAATTAGTGTGTTTATTAGTATGTTAATAAATTAAAACAGTTTGGTAACAAATACCAGTTTTCAACATTAAGCAGCACAATTTACTGTTTTTGCATGGATAAATAACAACTGAAGACCAAAAAGACCAAAAGCCTCACAAATTCAAGTTTAAAATGGCCGTCTCATGTTAAAAAAAGGTGGAAAGATGATAAAAAAAAAGAAAAAAAGGGGAAAATCTTTATAAATAGTTTCTAGGCCTATGTGGTTTACAGGCAACATTTAAAGCATTAATCAATAATCAATAAAAGCATAATTTATGCTAAATGTAAGTATGACGATATTAATTGAAAGACGTACTCAAATATACTAAATATCAAAACCTAAAATCTTTTCTTATTGTCTGTTTTTGATGATAGTGCAAGGCATTACATCTTACAGTTTTAAGAATCGAATCTCTATATCTTCACAATAAATATTTGTTTGTGGTAAGTAACATACATTTTGATCCACTTGTCTTTATAGGCATGAGTAATAACAGGAGTAGCCTGCAGGAAGCCCTCTTCAACATCTAAGGGTTAAGTGCCTTGCTCTGGGGCGCAATGACAGTGAACAAAGGAAGGCCAGTGACATTAGAGAACCAGCCGTTCTCGCCTGCAGATCCAACATCTTTATGGGCACACAATGTCAACATCCTCATAGGGCCCATTTGGGACTCTAGCTAGTAACCTCTGCTGTGAACTGTATGCTTTGAGGTTAACAGAGGGTGTGTTGGACTAGATAAAGAACGAGAGAATGACGTGTGTAATTGTGTCCGCACTACTTTTGTGTAATCTCTTTACATGTGTGCATGGCATGTCTGCTTGTATTAGTTATTGTGTGTGTGTAGTGGCAGTTTAATTGCTGTATAATTCTAAGTGTGTAAATTTGTGTATGTTTGGGTGTGTGTGCCTGACGTCTTGAGTTCTGTCCTGTTTCAGACCCACGCTACTGTTTCCTGCGGGACGTCCTCCTAACTGGCTGGCTGATGAAGCAAGGGCCTGTTTGCGTAAATATCCATGAAGTCCTGTGTGAAGGGGGCAGAGGTCAACCGCCCAATGCAATATTTCAGAATGCATGCTATTGTTTCTTTTTCTCGTTTACTCTCTCTCCTTCTCCCCTGTCCTCCCTGTTCCTCTCTCCCCTCACTTCTTTTCAGGAAGGCTTTCCTTCTCCTTCTACCCTAGAGACTCTAAATTAATGCATGACTCTAAGTCACAGACATGTTTTTGGCTGTGCTCAGCTCTCAGGTGGACTGTCAAAGGTCATGAAAATGCCGTATGCGTTTGAGTTAGTGTCTGTTTACTTGCAATTTTTCAGACTCTTGAATTCATCCAAGGCAACTAAACAAAAGGTCTTTGTCAGGATAAGAGCTCTTCCAAGTTTATTCTTGTATATTTAAATAATAGGTCATTAAAATGTTCTAAGGACAGTAAAAGAGAACCACCCAAAAAACAAACCTCCTGCTGAGCTCACTCTTCCTAATGACCAACTACATAAAATCACATCAAAATGAACCTATTAACCAATCAGATTGCTCCATTTGTCCTCAGTATCTTCTTGCCATTTGTTCCATGTAAACCTCAAGATGACTTTGTTCAAAATAAGATGTGTGAATAAGAACCAGTGATCAAATAAACCCCCAAAAACTATATAAATATTTATAGATATTTCTCTTTTTAATTCACCTTAATAATGAAAAAAATTATGTGTTTTGTCTCCGAAGAACCAGAATGCCCAAAGTCTTGGAAAACCAGAATATATGGATATATAAGAATATATTAATATATTAATATATAAGCTGCATTTAAAAGTGTTACTAGGAAAAGTGAAGTAAATTAATAAAATCAATAAATATTTTATTGAGCAGACTTTTGAGTAAAACATTTTGTCAAATACAGTTTCCATATATAGTAAATCATAAACAATTAGAAAAGTAATAAGTTGAGAACCAATGCTTTACTTCAGGTAACATGATCTCTATATTGATTTAAATCATAAAATGATCTGAATTTGATCTATTCTTGTATACATTCTGTATTTCAACTAATGTGTTTCAAGTTTGTTTCAAGGTCCTGATTACCTTATTTTACAACACTGACCGGCTGACAGCATTATTCCTGACATCTTTAAAAAAATTATATTACGGTCTGCTCTAGCGTTCAAGTAGATTTAATATACACTGAGCCGACTGTCCCTCTTCTTGCAGAAGTTCAGTGGGTTTGGGTGTTTTCTGTGTTTTTCGAGATGTGCTGATGACGTGGTCTGTCTTCCTGTAGACTGACAGCCTAAGACAAACACTACACACATTCATCTGCCTACAGGTGTAAAAGGGGCAAAGGTCAGAGCACAGAAAGGAAAGGGAGATAAGAGAGGTCTATGTTTTCTTGAGACTGAGAGAAATGAAGGGAAGTTGTACCAGTGCTCTATGTGTGAGAGAGAGATATAGAGTTTGAGAGCACAGTGCTGTTCTCATACAACTGACCTCTATAATTTCCTGTTGACTTTAAACTAATGTGAAACTGACTTTAGGGCAATACATTTAAGATGATATATTACTCAGTTATATAATATTAAGAGTATTGACTCTTAAAAGGAAGAGCGAGCCATTTGCCATTCTCCCGTTTGTCTATTCTAAGAAATCTCTACAGTGGGAATTTCTGTCAAACGTTATACCCACCAGACACACACACCCTTAACGTCTTTCTGCAGCTACATCACCTATTAATAGGATCATTTTTCTTGGAGCTCTTGTGTTGTTTTGCAGTAAGTCATACACTGTGACATCCTATACCAATAGAGTGTGCATTGTTGTACAGTTGGTGTTTATTAAAATAGTATGTGGCATATTTCAGATGTGGGTGTTTTACGTCCTGTGTGTATATAAGTTTGCTGCCCGCCAGGTTGGCTTAGGGGATGTGTTGTCGTAAATATATCACTTTGTGCGCACACAGAGACATAAACCATTTGTGTGCTGTATTCCCATGGTTATTCAGATGTCACCAGTGTTTATTCAAAGGAAGAGACACATCAGCCACCTCACCGTCTGTTTATGGTGTCTCTGACATCACCATCAGTATTTATGGAGCTCTTGTCTGTTGAACGCCCAAACAAGATGTGCCGGCGTTAGTCACTATTATTCCTGTCTTTCAAATCGAATCCATCAGAAAGGGATTTGCGTCTCATTTAAGAGCATTAGATGAAAACTAAAGGAAGTCCTGGAGAATGAGTCAGATCCAAATGGTTTTCAAATCAGAAAACAAATTTCTAATTCAAAAGTCATCTTTGTGATCTTTATTTTTTTTATTATACACTCACAGTAATAGTTGCTTATTATGATTATTATGTTTTTATAATATTGTTGTACATGTAAGTACATCCTTTACACATTTACTTGTCGTATATTACAAAGCAAAATATAAGACAGTATGATTGGGACTTTTTTATAGACCATGTAAAATATTTGCAGTCTGATGTCCGATGTGCAAATGTAAAAAGCATACTTAAAAAAAAAAATAATTGTACAGCAAACAGTATTTCATACATAATACACAACGTGTGTATGTGTGTGTGCAAGTGAATTTTTTTCTGATAAATAAGGATGTCCTGTTTGCTTGAATACACACCTCCATTGTTCAACATAAGTGGTGGCACAGAGGTGAAAGACTGACTAACATTTTATCCTCAGGAGAGTGAAGTGGAGTGGATGAGTGTGTGTGTGTGTGTGTGTGTGTGTGTGTGTGTGTGTGTGTGTGTGTGTGTGTGTGTGGACTGGTAATCCCTACGGTATGGGGACAAAATGTCCCCACAAAGATGGCAATATCCAAATTTTTGTCCTTGTGGGGACATTTTTTGGTCCCCATGAGGAAAACATCTTATAAATCACACTAAGTGATGTTTTTGAAAAAGTAAAATGCAGCATGTCTCCTGTGATGGGTAGGTTTAGGGGCAGGGGCAGTGTAGGGGATAGAAAATACAGTTTGTACAGTATAAAATGCATTACGCCTATGGAATGTCCCCACAAAACATGGAAACACAACATGTGTGTGTGTGTGTGTGTGTGTGTGTGTGTGTGTGTGTGTGTGTGTGTGTGTGTGTGTGTGTGTGTGTGTGTGTGTGTGTGTGTGTGTGTGTGTGTGTGTGTGTGTGTGTGTGTGTGTGTGTGTGTGTGTGTGTGTGTGTGTGTGTGTGTGATTGGTTATATCATGTCATGTTATTCAAGCTTGTTTGGGTGTTCCTGTGTGTTTGCCTCACATGTATCCGTGTGTGCCTACAGATATTTCCAACACACTCAAACAAACAGCTCAATATGTGTGTGTAACTTTGGGTAGAAGGGAAGGAGAGTTCATGACCAAGCCTGAAGGTGAGCTCCCAAAACAAACACGCATTAGGTACTGACAGTTCCTCCAAAGCCATTTGTATGAAAGGAACGCTGCTTCTGGGAAATCCATTGTAATATTCCTATATTCCATTGCCGCTAACAGCCACTGATTAAAATGTCAGATGAAGTAGGCTAATTAACTTTATTGTCAGCTGGAACCAAAGACAGGAATCCATTGCAGAGGGCGGGGCTTAACACTTTAAGGACTTAAGGTTTCTACAGTTTAAACAGCATCACGTTACAACAAAAAGTTATCCATGATGCTGGATAAACTACATCAGAGGTCTTAAGCTCTCCTCCTAATATAGATTGTTGTATATGATTCAGTAAAAATGATATTAAGGTCTGCTAGAGTGCAAGTAGCTTTAATATCGGGATAGACTGAGACACCTTTAGCTTTTTTACTACACAAAAACTAGATACTGAAACGAAGTGATTTTTCAAATATTACCTTTGCTTGTGTATTAAAATATCATAAATCAATAATAACCATAAGAAGTTTATATTTTCCACAATTAGCAAGAAAGATATTGTGTATTTTGTCTCAATTGTATTGTACAGTTGAAACAGTACCATGGTACAGTTGAGATACCCATTCTTAATGCTCTAAAGCTGGCTAACCATTTATTGCAAATGTAATACCCTTTTAGTCCGATTCAGTTAAAAGAAATAAACCAGGGACAAAAAAAATCTCTGGAAAATATATGGCAAACAGTACACATGTAAACATAACAATAATAACACAATAAAATAATGTAAACAGTAATGGTAAGCAAGAAAAACAGAAAAGAACTACTGTTCAGTGGTCACTCACAGTGGTGGCATATGTAGCTGTGGCCACCAAGAGTACATTGTCTCTCAACTGTACCCCACTGAACTACACATTTCTCGATTATTTAATGATCTGACATTACATAATGTCATGAAATATCTTTCGTTTTTAGAACACAGAATAAAGTTTGCAATGGTAAAAATTAAAGGGTCACTTCAGCGAATAGCATCAAGCTTTGTATCTGTAGAAACCCGGTAGTGTATTCAAATTATCGTACTTCCCCCCCTCATATGACCCTGAGACGAGAGAATTATGTATTTTATTTCTGGAAAAATTCCTCCGTTGACGCAAATATCGTCATTTTGTGTCATCGGAGGAGTTTTTGTCCAGAGGCTGAAGACTACAGCCAGCAGGAGGCGCTGTTTCCACATGTTTTCAACATCACACTTACCAAAGTGAGTGTTTCAACTTTTAAAATGAACTTCCTATGAAAGTTAAGCTTCCAAAGACATGAACTGAACATGCGCCAGACTGATCTGATTTTCTCAGTCTAGAAGGCACCAAATTCAAAAATAATTACACATTTCTACTACATTAATGACCCAGTTTAAATACAGATTCATCTTCCCAGCGCTGAAGTACCCCTTTAAGTTTAACAGTCATAAAAGGATATTATTGTGGAAGGGACATGGTGACTTGAAAATCATACTGTGGGAAAAAAAAATTGGCGATATCTTCGAGGTGGAGAGAGTCAAGGCTCAGTATAGTAAAGTGCACACTTCAGAATCTCACCGGAAGAAGTAGGTCATCCGGGTACCTTTTCCCTACTAGCCTACTGTGAATTTGAACATACTTCTTTTATCACATACTCTTACATGGAAGCCTACTATAGGCCTATAGTAGGGAAGTATATGATTTTGAATGCAGCCAACAACAACATACATGAAATTATAGCTCACTGCATAAAACAAAAACAAAATAAAAGAGAGAGAGAGAAGAAAAAGTGTCCAAATTAACCAAAGTCAAAGAAGAGTTGATTCCAATTCCAATGATTGTTACAATCTGAAGCCAAGTGGATTCATGGACTGTGTGTGTAAATCCCAAGGGATTAAATAAAGAACTTCAATTTTTTTTTTATGAAAGATGTCTTCTTGTTAGTCGTCTTGTTAGGTTTTCATTCTTTTGAACAGGATAAAGATGTCCAGATTTTTCTTATTTTGTACAAATATGCACTTGACTTCCTCACTTTGTGTAAATACACTTGGGGTTCGGAGTATTTATTTTTTCCCACATTAATTTCACACGTCTAGAACAATTATGTGGTTTTGTTTTATTAATACAGTGTATACTTTTTTCTGAAATGTGACAACATGCCTCATAGGTGGGGTACATTGTAACATGACGAAATGACAGCTTAAAATGTTACCCGATATAATAAATTAAAAAATCCAAAACAAACTAAAATATTTTGTCAATAAAATACAATTATTAACTTTTTAAAATAAAATAATTACATTTTTTATCATTAAAAATACACACATTTTTGAGTTTGACAACAAACACATCGCTAAATACAGCTATACAGCATAGTTTTTGTCTTATTTTAAATAAACACAAAAAACAGAGGTGAAGAATAAAATTAAGAAATATAAATAAATGTTCAGTGATTTCTTCCAAAGAGTTTTTTTATTTTGGTGCATTTTTTCTCTATATAGTGTTGATATGGCAACTGGTAAATACACTTAGTTTCGTCATCCTGGAATGTGTGGAAAGTGTTAAACCATGCGTGTTACAATTAACCCCACGTTAGGTTGTGCCCCGCGCTTCCCTACCTCAATCTGTGATTCTGAATTACAGTATCCACACCCATGCGGCACAAACTCCTCAAAACATTAGATTCATCTACGCTGATGTGCTGTCGATGCACAACTCACACACAGATGATAACTCCGCAAATAACTGCAACTGCAGGTTTCAAACAGAGATGGCGACACAGAGGCAAAACTTACAGACTGCAGTTTAGTACAATTGAACAGTTTTGTGTTATAATTGAGTCCCTCAATTATCCTCAGTGTGAAAAAATGGATCTCAAATCATACAGTCGCTGCTGAAAAGGTTTCAAATATGCAAAAGATGCTGGACAGCTAAAGAATTTGCAGGACCTAGAGGATTTCTGAAGAACATTGAGCAGTTTAATTATTCAGGACAAACGAGAGGCTCATGAACAGCAAACAAAAAACCCAAAAAAACATCCAGGTAAACTTTTGAACTGGGTCATTAAATTAAGCTATTTTGTGTAAAATATCTTTTTCAGGACAGTAGCTACTAAATAAAAGTAACATGCATTTTTGTATGATCTTATAATTAAAATTATTTACATTTTGAAAGGTGTATGTAAACTTTTAAGCACAATTGTATACAGTCATGTTAAAAAAAGGAAACCCGTTTTAATGAATGTGTTTGCTTGTTTGTTTGTAGGACAGTAAATCTGTGTGTATTCCAGTGACCTGTTGCAAAAAGCTGGTCAAATTTAGAAACGTCCACACTTGTTCCGCAGAGACCTCTTCTGATGAAGCAGGAGTCGCAACTATGGCAGCTGAGCAGGCCATTTTTTGTGTTCTTTTTGAAGAATTTTCAGAGCCTGATGAAATCGGTATAAAAACGTGTTTAATACTGCAATAATTTACAAATCTCATAAACTTATATTTTATTCACAATAGAATATAGATTACATATCAACTGATAACATTTTTAAATGTCATGTCAAATATTGGCTCATTTTGAATGTCACGAGAGCTACACATTCCAAAAAAGTCAGGACAGGTAGCAATAAGAGGCCAGAAAAGTTCAATATAAGGAACAGCTTGAGTACCAATTTGCAATTTATTAGGTCAATTGGCAACATGATTGGGTATAAAAAGAGCCTCTCAGAGTGTCAGTGTCTCTCAGAAGTCGAGATGGGCAGAGATTCACCAATTCCCCCAATGCTGGGGCAAAAAATAGTGGAGCAATATCAGAAAGGAGTTGCAAAGAGTTCGAAGTTATCCTCAGCTACAGTGCATAATATCATCCAAAGATTCAGAGAATCTGGAATAATCTCTGTGCGTAAGGGTCAAGGCCAGAAAACCATACTGGATGCCCGTGATCTTCGGGCCCTTAGACAGCACTGCATCACATACAGGAATGCTACAGTAATGGAAATCACAACACGGGCTCAGGAATACTTCCAGAACACAATCCACCGTGTCATTCGCCATTGCCGGCTAAAACTAGGTAAAAAAAGAAGCAATATCTAAACATGATCCAGAAGCGCAGGCGTTTTCTCTTGGCCAAGCGCTCATTTAAAATGGACTGTGGCAAAGTGGAAAACTGTTCTGTGGTCAGACTAATCAAAATTTGAAGTTCTTTTTGGAGAACTGGGACGCCATGTCATCCGGACTAAAGAGGACAAGGACAACCCAAGTTGTTATCAGCGCTCAGTTCAGAAGCCTGCATCTCTGATTGTATGGGGTTGCATGTGCAGCTTACACATCTGGAAAGGCACCATCAATACTGAAAGGTATATCCAAGTTCTAGAACAACACATGCTCCCATCCAGACGTTGTCTCTTTCAGGGAAGACCTTGCATTTTCCAACATGACAATTCCAGACCACAGACTGCATCAATTACAACATCATGGTTGTGTAGAAGAAGGATCCGGGTACTGAAATGGCCAGCCTGCAGTCCAGATCTTTCAACATTTTGGCACATCATAAAGAGGAAGATGTGACAAAGAAGACCTAAGACAGTTAGTTGAGAAACTAGAAGCCTGTATTAGACAAGAATGGGACAACATTGCTATTCCTAAACTTGAGTGACTTGTCTCCTCAGTCCCCAGACGTTTGCAGACTTTATAAAAAACAAGAGGGGATGCCACACAGTGCTAAACCTGGCCTTGTCACAACTTTTTTGAGATGTGTTGATACCATGAAATTTAAAATCAACTTATTTTTCCCTTAAAATTATACATTTTCTCAGTTTATGTCATCTATGGTATATTCTGAATAACATATTGAAATTTGAAACTTCCACATAATTGCATTCTGTTTTTATTCACAATTTGTAGTGTCCCAACTTTTTTGGAATCGGGTTTGTATAATACATGCATTCATAATTATTTTCAACAATGTGTATTCATTTGAGCTCTTTATTAGACATTATTAGAGCTAATTATTAGCTAATTATAGCTAGCTAGCTATAGCAGCTTAGAGCTAATTATTAGACATATTTCTTTGATTCACATTGATCTTGATCTTGACCTGTATGTTGAACTTGATCTAAACCAGGTTGGATTTATCTGGATTTGTCAATCTAAACCTACTCGGAGTTGGTTTAGCTAGCTTCATGCAACAGGCCTCAGAAAGCAGGTTATGTGACATCCGGGTATATTTCAGAGTAGTAAGCGAATAATCTTAGCTTTCTTTCCAAAAACGGAGCTACATTTCAGGCTATGTAAGTAGCCATAGCAACTAACTCTCTGAACATAACCCTCTCTGAAGCAGCTTCTGTTCCAGGGTTAGTTTGCTTTAGAGGTATTCAGATGTATTTTATATAATTGATATATTAATATAACCAAATTTGTTTCAGTTATATAATATACAATATTATATATGAATTCTAAAGAATTAGAAGAAAATAGTTTAACAAGGTAATGTTTAAATGTTAATTCAATTCAAATATATTTATTATTTATTTTATTGTCATCTCACACATGGATCTGCATTAAATTAATTAGCATCAACAAAACAATATAATCCCTATTCTCAGTGAATAAATAGTAAACTGCCATTAAACAAAAGAAGAAGAAGGAAGAAGCATCTGTTTCCATGGTGAATCATGATTCGTCGCTCTGTTTTGTGTGTTCATGGTTAATATACTCTGGGTTGGCTGAACTTACTCCCGGACTCGTTTTTGGAACCAGCATACCTCAAGAAAGCAATGTTTGGGTTAATCAACCGAGAGTTCAAGGTATATGTGACAGTAAGTTAACCTTGCTTTCTGGAATACCCCCCTGGTCCTTGGCGGGTTACAATATGGGAATAGTATTGATGGCACTCAGACAGGAATGTTTAATTGTGTTGATAGAAAAAAAAGGAGAGATACAATTCTAGTTTCAACATTATTTGTTGTTTGGAAAATGTGTACCAATTTATCCATGGAGCCACATTGAGTGAGTATCTCTGGAAATTTTTGGGCCTTAAAAATAAAGAAACCAAAAGTAAAAAGTGTTTTAAGATTTAGAAGAAGTGCTTTTTCCTATTTTTTCCCAATGCAACAAAGATAGCTAAAGTCAACAGATTTACCTAATAGACCTGGCAATCTCTGTGTAGAAATAAAATAATGAAGCTGCCACCTTTCTAAAGCCATTTTTACACCCCTGTGAAAATTGTCATTCTACTATGAAATATTTAGTTACTCAGTAAATATACATCCATCACATTTAATATTTTGTCTTTTTCTTCATTTATGTTTGTCTTTCTTTAGAAACAAAATAAACAAAATCAAAAATGAGCCAGGAAAGTGTCTGAAATTTGGTTGATTTTGACACAGAATGACCCAAATACACTTAACTGCAGACACTGAAATGACATCCACTGTGTGGTACAGTAGGCATACTAATATTTTGAGTGTCCCTTATTCTGTCCCTTATTTTCTTTTCCAGAAGTTGGCAACCCTATCTGTGATAGGCCTATTTTATATTTAACATATGGCATTAGAGGAAAATCCTGCTGATTTCTTTCCTTATGCACGTGCTTCTATTTTCATGAGTGTGTTCATTTCTCTGACAGCAAGTATGTTTGGGATAAAACAGGGTTGTTGTGTTGAAAAGGAAGTGGCCGCCTGTGGTGGTGTGTATACTTGGCTCTGATAAGAGGACTCCTTTGGCACCTCTCAGAACAACAGGAATAGACCAGTTACCCAAAACATCCCTCAGCTGATGGATGTCAGCAGAACTCAACCTCAACTCAACTCAAGCCGAACCCAAACCCACAGAAATGCACAACTACATGAAAGCTGATTGAAGCAGGTGATTGTTCTGAGCCAACCTAGCACAATAATTATTTCAATTAGAAGAATGTAACATTTAAAATGTAAATAGGGTAGAGTAAAATGTACACTAAGTTCAAAAATTTGGGGTCACTAGTCTTTTGTTTGTATTATTAAATACTTTTTTTTTCAGCAAGAATGCATTAAATTGATCAAGTGACAGTAAATACATTGTTACAAATAAAGTATATTTCAAATAAAAGCTTTTAAACTTTCTATTCAAATTATATTAAAAAACAACAATATTAAGTAGCACAACTTTTTAACATTGATAAGGAATGTTTCTTGAGCAGCAAATCAGAATATTAGAATGATTTCTGAAGGATCATGTGACACTGAAGACTGGAGTAATGATGCTGAAAATTCAGCTTTGCCATTATAGGAATAAAAAATCAAAGGTATATTAAATTAAAAAGCATTTAATAATACTTTACAATATTACTGCTTTTACAGATGTTTTGATGAAATAAAGGCAGCCTTTGTGACCATATATGGGCAGAACATTTGAATGGCACTGTATATAAAAAAACAGCATTTTAATTACAATATAATTAATTTCCCAGTCAATGGGGCTTTATTTCTTATATACCTGAAACAATGTCACACATTTAATTCCTGTCAGTTTCCCAGTAGCTCAGATCTGAACAGTGATTAGACATAAGAAATGAGATGAACAGAATCCTAAACATTAATACAAAATCAGAGGGATTAACATTCACATTCTTTAAATGTCACAACCATGTTTAAACCATTTTCATGTTTGCACTTCTTAATAGAACACATAATCTGTAGCTGTTTATGCATTGTAGAACTGTACCTGGTGTTTGATACATCATGTGCTGTACATGCATTTGTTCTGTGTGTGATTTAGTGTTGAGCTAAATCAGTGTTCTGAACACAACCTGCACTAATAAAAATTTCAGCAAGTCCCCACTTTATGGCAATGAGTTTCCTGCCGCTCCTCTCAAATCATGTGGTTGTTCACACGACAGAGGTCCAGCTAGTCAGTCTACAGCAGTCCACTAACAGCGAGAGGGTCTTAAAGCGAGAGAATTACAGACTATTTCCCGTCCTTTGAAGTGTCCGCTGACTTGTTCCGCTCCAGCTGTGTTCTGAAGGACAATTATTGTTGAGATTTTACTTTGCTGTCATGAACTCATCTTAATGTCCCTTTTGACTGGGTTCTGACCACATTCATCTAGTCTGAAACAACCGAGTGAAAATTAACTGAGCACATTTTATGCAATCTTTAATCTTTTCAATCTCTGCCATCTTTGCTTACTGTTATTATGATTTGATTATGTAATATGTTGTGATGCTGTGTATTTATCGTTTATTGTGTCATTTTTGAATATCAGGATGCTATGCGTTGTAGTTATGCAGCATTTCATTAACTTTAAGGTTCAGAAAAACGCTTTGCATGGCTTGACAGTGCTCTGTTATTTGCATGTTTCTCATTCCGGCTACTTCTACTCCTTCTACGGCGGGGCCGGGCACTGGCGACCCACGATGACACAGTCAGACCGAAGCGGATCAGAACCAGCCCCAGACAGGACATGTCTTTGGCCACTGCGATTTCAGAGAAGAGGGCATGATCTCTGGGCAGATTGATGGAGCTGTCACTGGTCTCTAAATCCCGGACAACAGCTAGAATCTCCTGACGGTCTGTCTGATGCACCATCCCACGCACATTCAACACAGCAGAGATATGTCTTCTCCTGTGAGAGGACAGAATGAGAGGGCGTAATAGTTCATGTTTTGTGTTGCATAATCAGAAAAGCATACAATCTCCCCACTTTTTCACAGAACAAGAAATACATTATTCGTAGTTGAAAACAAACTATGTGAACCTAGATAAAGAGTCAGTTAAATTATAGAGCTCACATGATAAATAATAAAATAAATTTACTACAACTAAAACAAAAATAAAGCAGCTACGAGTACAATTGGTCATCACAACCAGTGTTATTTCTAACTATTACAGTATTAATTAATATTTTAATAACATTTATTTAAAAAAAATCATTTTAGATTGAGTTTTAGTCATTTTGTATGTGCTTTTTTTTGTCATTGATTTCATTATTTATTTATTTTTAATAGGTTAATATAAGTTTATATTTAATATAAGTTTGTTACTAAAGCAACATGTTTCAGTTTCATCTAATATTTTATTTTATTTATACATTAGAAAAAATATTGGTTGATAAATATGGAACAGATGAATCAGTTTGACTTGATCATGTCTTGCTTTTTGGTTTTGTTTTAAAGAATCATTCATACCAATCAGATTCCATTATTTAGATAAAAAGTAAAAAAAAAATACTTTAAGATATATAATATACAAAGCTGATATTACTAAAAAAGGGATTTATTTCAGGTAAGTCATTAGAGCAATGAGGTCCAAATGTTTCTTTGTAATGATCCCTTGACAGTGCTCATGGCTCAAAAAGCAGACTCCGAGTCAGCGCTCTATACTAAGATGGCATGTCCTGCTTATAGATAACAATGTGACAGTGTTATCTGTGACAAACTTTAACATAGACAGACAGTAAAAAAACAGGAAACTACTCTAAGCGCACAAAGAGAAGTTAAGTAGCCTCCACTTTTTTGGCTTTTGATCTTTAGTTAGTGTGTGTGTGTGTATTTGATTGGAGTGTGGCACCAGTCAGTCTCCTGTGACCTGGCAGGAACAGGAAGTACTCCACAGCCACTTCCTGTCTGCTGAGGAGGGTCGTGCGTCAGCAAGCAGGAGCACTGCCAACCAGTGACTGAGCACACACACACACACACACACACACACACACACACACACACACACACACACACACACACACACACACACACACACACACACACACACACACACACACACATTTCTCTTTATCCAAACAAAAACATGACTAAAGTGGGGTCACATCTCACCCATTCCCCTGTTTACTGCCTGCTGTTCCCTCCCATCCACATAAAGGAAAGTTGGCACTGAGATGGAGCACCACGGTAACTATTTTCAGTCAGACATTCTTAGAATGACCTCAGGAAACAGAGAGGTGTTGTGAAAAATAGTTCTCAAGGAAATAAGAGGGGAACATGTCAGATTTTTCATGAATGAAAGCACTAAGACGACAGAGTTCAGGTTCTACCCTTCCGCAGGTCTAAAAGTGTTCAGCAAAATTGTATTAATGCAACTGTAAACTGACAAAGTTACATATTAAAGTACAGAGTGCTAGTAAAAATATCTTCCTTCCGGTTTTATGCTATATAAAATCTACATCCGGTTCTACATTCGGCTTCAGTTTTATAGCAGTTTTAAAACAACACTTTTTCCGGTCATCAATTTTCATTGGTCATGTAGCTTTCTAAAGGGTCATTCACACAGTACGCATTTTTACTAGACAGATGTGTTTGACCATTGCGTTTGCACCTTTTTCAGCATCCTGTGCATGGCACAGTGTGCTATAAACACAGCGCTCAAATTAAAAGTAGTTAAACTTTTCAACATTGCGGCATTGAATATCATGCTGTGAGTGGATTTGTCTGAAGCAAGGAGCGGGTTTATGAAAGTCATCTGTATGACTGTATGACATTCCACATTCTTTTTTCATTCCACGTTCATTTTGAACTGATTTATGTAACTAGTGAGGACATGGAAAACTTGGACTGGAGTTGGAGCTGATTAGAAGGTGAGAATGTTAGAACCCAACCATACACATGCCATTCCTTGGTATCCCTGCTGGTGCTTAAACCCTATGCAGTTTCATCACAGGCCTCTGAATAGGGTTTTGATGCTCTTGTCCTGGTGGTCTTACCGTATATCTGGAAATTCCTTCACCAAAAGCCCAACTTCCATCTGAATAGAGGGTGTGTCCTCCAATGCTATGATGTCAGCCAGGTGAACAATCACACTGTCCAACCAGGAGGAAGTTGACTCCTGAGGAAAAAAGAAAACAAAGAGTGAGGACATCATTTGCATTAACTCATTTTGGTGTTGGCATTTTTTCTGTTTTAACCTGATCTGTAATGGTGTGCCGCAAATCACAAATGATTTGATTCTATTCACAGTTATTGTTTTATGCTTAATGTTTATAAACCTAACACTACTCTAATGTTGGGATGAAAAAAGATTAAATATTTCCACATAATTTACGCAATATTTAGAATTTTCAAACTACAGTATAAATGTGTCTTTATACATTATGTTTTGAGAAGAATTTCCTTTCCATCATATTTGGGGGTCAGAGTGAAAACATATAATGTAAGATAATGTAAAGCATAATATGAAAGCTAGTGGCACTGACCAGATCTTTAAAAAGAGCCTTCAGCTGTTTGGCCTCATCCTGCAGACGGAAAGCCACTCTCTTCCTCATTTTGAGTGACGTACAGATGACCCGGCCCCTCATGATGGCGCGGACATATTCAACCTGGACCCGCCTGTGCACCTCATTCACCAATGCCTGTCAGCCAATCAGATAATCAATCAATCAGCTAACCAACCAACCAATGAGTCCGTGAGAATGCGTGTGTGCTGGCATGCATGTACATCATACCTGATATGGTGGGCAGTCCATTCTGCGGAACTTTTTAAAGTGCTGTTTAATGGTCATCTCAATGCTCTCATAGGCCTCACTATTATCCAGCCACTTCCTCTTCACCAGCTTATCAAAGAATGGCTGCAGAATCATGCCAGAAAATCATCAATGAATGCATTGGGAAACATTTCTAGGACAGATGTGAACCTGTGCATGTATCTCACCCTGATGTGTTCAAACAGTATGTCCGAAAGAACTCGCACTGACTGGTTAACAATCCGCTCCAGAGAGGACTGAGCTCGCTGGGAGAAATCCTCACTGCCAAGGGTGTCACACAGACGGCAGCGCTCCACAAAATTCCTACACAGTTCAACACAGATTTAAATCCTCCACAGTTAAGTCATCTTATTCTTTTTTATTTCTGCCATTTCATTGCATTACTCTTCCTATAGTATTTGTATTCATTGATATATTTCATAAAAGTGTTTTTATGTTTTATTTGGTTTACTGCCCCACTTGAGTCATGACTGTCCTGATTCTCAACAGAATCATGTTCTATCATTTTATTTGTTATAAAAACACAAATTATTAAAAAATAACTATATAGCATTCTTTTTAAACGAACACTGAATATCTAAGATGCCAGATGTTTTACATGTATTTTGAATTATGCATTGCATTGTGTTTTACATTTGAAGGAAATGTCCTGACAGACAATTACCAGTACCTTTTCTGTTTTTCAATGGATTTTTTTCTTATAGTGCATTTTTGGTTTATTCTAGCCTATAGCAAGATGCCTGCATTTTTTTCTTACAGTCCTCAAAAACAACAACACAACACAACACAACACAAACTCCAGGGTGGGAGAGGCTGGAATAAATATATGGTGAATAAGATGAAACACCTGAATGGTGGAACACAGTTGACAAGAGAGATGGTCCTGGACATATAACCATCCCCACGATCCCCAAACTCTGACTGCGTGTCATGGAACATCTCAACCTTTCTCTGGAAACTAAATACCACACAGACACAAAAACACACACGTTTCTATTATTTTAGATTCCCTCTATTTAAAACGGAAATGAAAAAGACACTTATAGAATATTATCAAGAAATTTAAAGGGTTAGTTCACCCCCAAAAAATAAAATTGTGTCATCATTTACACACCCTCACATTCTTCCAAAACGGCAAGACTTTCGTTCATCTTGGGAACGCAAATGAAGATATTTCTATCTCCTTTGACAACCCACACAACTACCACTTTGATGCTACAAAATGTTCATAAAGAAATCGTAATACTAATCCAAATGAACTGAACAGTTTAGTCCAAATTTTCTGAAGAGACATGATCACTTTATATGATGCGTGAGGTTCAATCAGATTTAATTCAGGCTTTTATTAACACAAAAACATTCATCAACACACACATCAGTTGTGGTAAACCAAAACTTAAGCATGATCGCTTGACATGCAAGAACCAGTGAGGTTCATCCTTGTGTGTTAAACACATATCTATATCAATATTTTATAGATATTATTATTACATATTATATAGATCAGTGGTTCATCACGTGTTCATCAGTGATCGTGTTTTTTCAGAACATTTGGACTTAACCTCTCAGTTCATGTTGATTAGTTTTACGATCTCTTTATGAACTTTTTAAAGCATCAAAGTGGTAGTTGCATAGCTGTCAATGGAGGCACAGAAATCTCTCAGATTTCATTAAAAATATCTTAATTTGTGTTCCGGAGGTGAATGAAAGTCTTACAGGTTTGGAACAACATGAGGGAGAGAATTAATGACAGAATTTTCAATTTTATGTGAACTAACCCTTTAAGCTGAGACACAATT
This sequence comes from Gobiocypris rarus, assembly GCA_023029165.1. Lineage (NCBI taxonomy): Eukaryota > Metazoa > Chordata > Actinopteri > Cypriniformes > Gobionidae > Gobiocypris > Gobiocypris rarus. The sequence continues at coordinate 32,201,855 of CM040916.1, read as the reverse complement.
TTAAAGATTTTACCTTTACATTACTGCATATTGTAGATTATTTTATGTGAAGTGCTTTGCATTTTTGAGATGCATTCATTTCTATAAGTTCTGGCAAGTTCCTGGGAGTCAAACCCATGATGTTGGTGTTACAAGCACCAAGCTCTACTGTTTAAGCTACAAGAATGCTAAAAAAAAGAGCGCTCAACCGTATTAAGTTGTAGTAAATTGTGTGGTGAATGTTTAAACTATAATGTATTCTAAAATAGTTTTAGGATCTTTATGAAGTAAATATAATTTTAACATTTACATGATAAGATTGATTATATGAGTAGCCTACTTAAACATATTTTCTTAAACATGATTCATAATTTTTGCCATGGCTTTTTTATCATCAGCATCTTCATGATCATACTCTCATATCCCCATCTCACCTGTGCAGGAAATCTGCAAGTCCATTCAAGGTGCAGCGAGCAACACGAGCTCCTAGCGGCTGACTGACAGCTGTCGATCTGTCTAAATCTACCTTCAGCCTCTGAAACACATAAAGACACACAGGTATAAAAAGATATTCAGAAAGACCTTCTAAACACACACTCACATATACCAATATTGCCAAGCGTACAAAGTGGAAGGCATGCATACAGTCAGACCATATTCAGAAGAATCCAGTAGGCTAATAGATGTTCACGAGGATTGTGGGTATATTACCTGTATAACTGAACGGGCGAGGCCAGACTGATACTCTTCAATGTGCAGCGTCTGAGCCCATCGCTTTTCTTCATCATCCAAAACTTGTGAGAGCTCCATAGTCATTTTGTCCTGCACAAACACACACACAAAGTGGATATTATTTTAACTCTTTGTTCCCAGAGATGAATAAATAATGCATAATTTGATTATTGATAATCAAGTGTTACCCAAACAGTTTCAACGCAGTCCTGTTCCAGCCGGTCTATGACATCTTCAGGCAGGAGAGGATCTAGCGCTTCACACATTATAGTGCCCATTGCTCCAACTGTAGCCAAGACGTCCCTATGGGACACTCACAGTCAGAACCAGTGCATGTGTGTGTGTCCATAAGTGTATAGCATGTCTACGTTATAGTGTATTTATGTTGTGCAGAGTTGGGGAACCAACAACTAGAAAATAATTAAGTAGACTTAAGAAGTTTGTCCCTACAAGCAACAAAACAAAAAGCTTAAGAAGCTCAAGCAAGAGGACATATACATTAATTTTACTTTATAAATAAAAATGTATATAACTACCCTATGATTTAAGAGCTGTATGTTTGCTGGCACTAAAACATGAATGAATGAGAAATCTCAATTAGGGTGAGAGTGTCAAACTAGAAAAAGGGAAACTTATACTAGTAAACAAAACAACAACTTCCTATTTTACATAAATTAATTGAAAATATAGTACAGGGAATCACTTACAGTAATGGTTAGAAGAAAATTATTTACTAGAATAAATCAGACACATCAGTGCTACACAAGGTCATTAACTGATTCGCTATTCCAACAATCAACAATCATATGTAGGTGTTAAGGAGTTTGTTCATTGGCACTTTAATCTATTTTTAATTTTTTTTTTTTTACTTTCTGAACTCTAAACTTTTTCAAGTGGTGTCTTCTCATTAGAATAAAATACAATTGATTCCATTACTGAAATACATGATCATTTCTTTACTTAATTGCGGCAATATTTACTCAACACAAAGAATCTTTTCATATATTTCACTCTTCATAACTCTTATGCTACAAATGAGAGAGATAGAGACATGACCATTTGCCTATTTGATTATTCTCTCATAACTCAGACATTATTAAAAGTAGCAGTGTACTGTTTGTTAATGCTATACAGTCACTCGTTAGGAAAAGTATATGAAGAATAAAATAATAAATTACTTAAAGTCACAATGAAATGGAAATAGCGACTTCAATGGCATAGTGAAAAATTCAAAATGTAGGGCTTGGTTCTATCCATTGAATATTGACTTGATTTTGACATGATTTTTGAGATTCAAAAATAGAAGCAGATGAACATGATCTTACAGGGACTAAATTATTTGAGAAGTCCTGCATACATCATCAGAGAGAACTCTGTAGTTTTCATCAGAAGGACCAGTTATGATATTCTGATTCAAAATGAAAGTGGATAACCAGAAAAATGCATTCATAATCGTTCATAATATGATCTATAACAAGCGCTTAGAAATCAGATGAGGTGAGATTTCATTTTAAAACCAAATACTGTCATACTACTGAAAATTTTTGTCAAGTTGATAGTGTGGCTACTTTTAGTACACCAGACCATTTATTGTGTACAGTAATTCTCTCTGGTATTCAGTACCGGTGTTGTTCATTCTAATAAACAATGCATCAGATATTAATAGACCTGAGCTCATTCTTCCACTGGGTCATTAAAACAAGAACCGTGTGGAATGTGATTGCAGGAAAGGTGTGTGAGAAAATAGAAAACACACCTCAGTGTCTATGTATGCATGTGCATATACCTGTTGTAAATGTTGTAGATCCAGTCAAGCAGCGAGTATGTATCTGTGATCTGAATTGGGCCACAAGTGATGGTCTTCAGTCGTTTGGCAACAGCCCTGTGATAACTCTGCATATAGACCTGAAACACGGCAAACTCCTCGGGATAAACTGCCACCACATTCCGACGTGCCGCGTCCATATCCTCCACCACCCTGCCTCTCAAACGCTCCAAGTACATGCCCATCTGCCCTGCGGCGATGCCCCCTGGTTGTGGAAGACACCAGTCAGCTGCCTCTCCCACAGCCTCCACCCACCTTTGACGCAGTCTTCTGGGACGCTTGGAGGGCCGGGAATGGTCTTCAGATTGGTCAATGGCTTGGGCGTTGGACTGGGCATTGGACTGGGCCTCTTGACGTAGGACCCAAATCTTGTCAGCCTGCTCTTCCTGTTGAATGACCAGCACCACCAGGCCAAGCTGAGGCCCACTGCAGGGCTGACGTAGTGACTCCCTCACCACATCCCACATTTCTCTCTGAAGAGCCTCGTAAAGCAGCTCTACATCTTTCACTTTGCGCAGCCCAGCGTCCCACATGCTTGGGCCAGAATCTTCACTGCCTGAACCAGGCAACAGGGGGAGCCAAGGAGGCAAAGTGAGTGTATGAGGAGTTATATTGCTGGGCGTGGTTGAAGTGGGTGTGGTTTGTGTCCAGAGGGAGGGGTCAAGTTCACACTCCCTCTCCAGCTCTTGGATGTGCGTGTCAGCAAGCAGCAGGTCTCTCTGATTAACTAATTGTAGGATCTCCAACACTGAGTGAGAAAGAGAGCGATAGAGTAGTGTTAATTTTCATTTACGGCCATGTGTTTATTCACTTGATGTGTTGTTGCCTTTGGAACAGGCTGTGCATTGACACGGTCCGATTTTTTCTCCTTGAGGCGAGCTTATCAGGTTGGATCTTCTGTACAAAGAAAGTATGCAATTTCCTGTCTCTGTGAAAGTGTTTGTTAATTGGCCCGTGACTCACAGGGGCTTTTGGACCTTGTTACTTCTGATTAAAAGCAAGGTGTTATGGGTCAATCATGGAGACCTCTGACTGTGAGCATAATAGTTACACTCTGTTCGTTCTGTAAAATGTACAAACAAGTACAGATGAAAACACACAGTTGTACCTGACAGTGGCTCCCTGCGTTTGACGGCCTGTTCTTCTTCTACTAACTCTTGCTCTTCTTCCTGCATGCTGTGGTTTGTTAACGAGTCTCCTCTGAGTTTGCTCAGACTGACCATGCGTAGGAACGAGGGACGCCTGCGACTGTCTTCATCGTTTTCAGTAGTCAGGTCACCTGTAGGTAGACTATCTCTCCGTTCACTTTCCTTACGACGGCCTGCAAACCTGAAGGTTAAAAACTGTGTTAAGAAACACTCCCTTTACAACAACAGCTCTAGAAAATATCTAGTCTCAGAAATAATTATCGATATAACAGTTATTCTCATATGCTATTTGCCTATGAGAATTCTAAAAAAAGGTTAAAAAAATGGTGTGCAAATACTTTTACAATATTTAAAATCATGCATAAATACAACAACAAAAAATATTAAGTTCATATGTTACAAGTTTTTGCTTTGAATAAACAATAGTAAAGACTAGTTGAGATCAACTGCTATATAATACGCACATCCTAAAACACGTCACATTTGCATTCTCACCTCAGTAAGGTCATGATCTCTTCAGAGGCTCGTCGATAGTTCTTTTTTTTCTTTCCTGAGGGTGTTGCCGGGAGAGTTGCACTCCGTAGTGAAGGAGTGGTACCCCACACATTTCTTCCAGTCATACGCAGCCCCTTGCCTAATTTGCCAAGGGTCTTCAGTGGTGATGAGCCACAGATTCGTTCCAGAGTTCCTCTCTTTTCTTTCGATCCCTCTGTGACTTTTGACCCTCCACGCTGCTCTGCATTTGCCTCATTCTCTAGTGATTCGCTCACCTGAGATGACCTTTGGTAGTCCTGACCATTCATCCAGACCCCATCCTCTTCATTATTCCACCCTATGCCTGCCCACGCCCCTTCAAACGGATTCAGATCAGATGATGGCAGAATGAGTTCCCCGTTGCTATGGTTGCTCTTTAGGATGAGTTCTCCATTAGTTAGGTTACTCTTTTGGAGGTCACCATTGCTGTGGTTACTCTTGAACCTCATGGGCAGCCTCTTGAGGATGGGCATTCTGGTACTGATTAACTAGAAGGCAAAATTGACATTGTAACATTGGTCAGTCTAGTTTATATATATATACACATACATACATATGATATATATATATATATATATATACACATACATACATATGATATATATATATATACACATACATACATATGATATATATATATATATATATATATATATATATATATATATATATATATATATATATATATATATATATATATATATATATCCCTTTAATGTGATCCCTTTAATGTGAGATCTTTAGAATATGTATACATATTCTAAAGATCTCACATTAAAGGTTTTCCAAACAGTTTGTCACACATCTTCAGAAATAACTCATTTTATTTGGTGCCACTTTATATTAGGTGGCCTTAACTATTATGTACTTACATCAAAAAATAAGCACAATGTACTTTTTGTGTTCATATTGTATTGCAAAACACTTTTGCTGATATTGAGGTGGGATACGGGCCACAGCTGTGGTGGTATGGATAAGTTTAAGGGTAGGGTTAGGTGTAAGGGAAGTGTCAACAGTGTAATTATAAATGTAACTACAGATATTAATTATAGATGTAATTACATGCAGGTATTTTAAAAAATGTAAGTACAATGTTTAAAAACATGTACACAATAAGTGCATTGTATCAAATGATTAATTAAAATGTTAGTACATAGTAGTTAAGGCCACCTATAAAAATTGGGTCTGTGTATTTATTTCTTAAAATGTATATTTATGTATATATTTACAGGTCCTTCTCAAAAAATTAGCATATTGTGATAAAAGTTAATTATTTTCTGTAATGTAATGATAAAATTAAAATTTCATATATTTTAGATTCATTGCACACCAACTGAAATATTTCAGGTCTTTTATTGTTTTAATACTGATGATTTTGGCATACAGCTCATGAAAACCCAAAATTCCTATCTCAAAAAATTAGCATATCATGAAAAGGTTCTCTAAACAAGCTATTAAACTAATCATCTGAATCAACTAATTAACTCTAAACACCTGCAAAAGATTCCTGAGGCTTTTAAAAACTCCCAGCCTGGTTCATTACTCAAAACCGCAATCATGGGTAAGACTGCTGACCTGACTGCTGTCCAAAAGGCCATCATTGACACCCTCAAGCGAGAGGGTAAGACACAGAAAGACATTTCTGAACGAATAGGCTGTTCCCAGAGTGCTGTATCAAGGCACCTCAGTGGGAAGTCTGTGGGAAGGAAAAAGTGTGGCAAAAACGCTGCACAACGAGAAGAGGCGACCGGACCCTGAGGAAGATTGTTGAGAAGGACCGATTCCAGACCTTGTGGCACCTGCGGAAGCAGTGGACTGAGTCTGGAGTAGAAACATCCAGAGCCACCGTGCACAGGCGTGTGCAGGAAATGGGCTACAGGTGCCGCATTCCCAGGTCAAGCCACTTTTGAACCAGAAACAGCGGCAGAAGCGCCTGACCTGGGCTACAGAGAAGCAGCACTGGACTGTCGCTCAAATTTTGCATGTCATTCGGAAATCAAGGTGCCAGAGTCTGGAGGAAGACTGGGGAGAAGGAAATGCCAAAATGCCTGAAGTCCAGTGTCAAGTACCCACAGTCAGTGATGGTCTGGGGTGCCATGTCAGCTGCTGGTGTTGGTCCACTGTGTTTTATCAAGGGCAGGGTCAATGCAGCTAGCTATCAGGAGATTTTGGAGCACTTCATGCTTCCATCTGCTGAAAAGCTTTATGGAGATGAAGATTTCTTTTTTCAGCACGACCTGGCACCTGCTCACAGTGCCAAAACCACTGGTAAATGGTTTATTGACCATGGTATTCCTGTGCTCAATTGGCATGCCAACTCTCCTGACCTGAACCCCATAGAGAATCTGTGGGATATTGTGAAGAGAAAGTTGAGAGACGCAAGACCCAACACTCTGGATGAGCTTAACGCCGCTATCGAAGCATCCTGGGCCTCCATAACACCTCAGCAGTGCCACAGGCTGATTGCCTCCATGCCACGCCGCATTGAAGCAGTCATTTCTGCAAAAGGATTCCCAACCAAGTATTGAATGCATAACTGAACATAATTATTTGAAGGTTGACTTTTTTTGTATTAAAAACACTTTTCTTTTATTGGTCGGATGAAATATGCTAATTTTTTGAGATTTTGGGTTTTCATGAGCTGTATGCCAAAATCATCAGTATTAAAACAATAAAAGACCTGAAATATTTCAGTCAATCTAAAATATATGAAAGTTTAATTTTATCATTACATTATGGAAAATAATGAACTTTTATCACAATATGCTAATTTTTTGAGAAGGACCTGTATTGTAATTGAAATGTTTACATTTTAATGTATTACATTTTACATTTAAAAGTTATGATTCATTCCAATTTGCAAGATTTTCTTGTATACTGTATATGTCACTAAGCATTTCTATAGTCCATGTGTCCTGCTTAAAGGTAACCAGAGTTTAGACCTGTTTAAACTGCTTTCATCAGGTCAGTCTTAAATGACTTTGCCTTGTTGCATTCTCATTGTTCAGTATTCCGGCGAGCGGAGTGCATTAACAGCATATGTATGTGTGTTTGTGTGTGTTCTTTGAAGACGTTAGCAGTTTTTAAGCTCCTATAATGGAAGCTCCTATCCAGATGTGTCAGAATAGTTTCCTGTCCTCAGAGTTTCTCAGAACATACACACTCTTTACTCAAACACTACACACACACTCACTTTCTGCAAAATCTCTCATGGGATTAAGCAAGCATCTACCAACAAATTATACACAATCTGCAATCTACATGTTAAAATGGTCTACTTTAGTAGTTAACCCTATCAACATACCATTATGTGTTTATCCCTTGTGTTGTGTTGCAGGTCAATTTGACCCATTTCGATTTTTGAGTTGACTGAAATGATGGTTACCCTAGTTTTTTCTTTTTACATTTTGCGAATTTCTCTTATTTAGGGTCATGATAAGTATGCAAAGTTTCAACACGCTGATGTGTTTTGACATATACACACAAAGTGACTACACTGTAAAAAAAAATTCAGGCCTCTCCAATTTAAAATTTCTAGTGACTGGTCACATCAACATTTTCAGTTGGCCAAATTGAATTTCTGTGAATTGATACAATTTAATTCACAGAAATTAAATTTGGCCAACTAAAAAAGTAGATGTTTTACAGTGTATTAATATTATTGACATGCATATATTAGTGTTCTAAGGCAATTGTATAGACCCTAAATAATAATGAGGTTTTTAACTACCCTTGTGAAGGGAAAAAATATCTTTTTCCCACTTATTTCAATAGGCTACTGAAAAAACATTTTGTGATTGTAATTGATATTAAAAGTGATTTGTACCTGCTTGTGTTTTTTTTTTTTCATAGTGTGATTTTTGGGCAATTGTATTAAAGCCAATTAGGGTTAATTTGACCCGGACCAATAGGCTAACCAGAAATCGAACAGTGCACAAGGGTTAAGAATTCCTCATGCAATTTGAACAAAGCATCTTAAAATATATAATAAGAAAAAGAGGTGAAGACAGAGCAGGAGGGAAAGTGAGAGGGAGGGAGGGAGGAAGGGAGAGGGAGGAAGGTGCTGTTGTGTAGCAGCACACAGTGACCCCTGCGATTGTGTTTCAGCATCGCTACTTTACATTATTTCTGAGCAGTTCCCCTGGTGTGGCAGCTAAAGATCTGGGCTGGGAACCAAAAGGTTCTAGGTTCAAACTCTTTAGTTTCATCAGTCATGAGCCATCACCATTGTACACTTGAACAAGGCATGTGCGTCAGTTAAATAACTACTTGCACCCCTCACCTAAATTAAACTGGCCAATTTAGTTATTTACTGTCTGAATTCCAGGTGGACCTTCTGTCAGTATTTTTGTTCTTACGTAATTCCCGGTAACAGAATGGAAAACATCACTTTTAAACATTGTTGTTTAGAATGGAAAGAGATATTTCTCTGATAATATGTGTTTAGTGACAGAAAAACATTAAACAAAAATTAACAGATTGAAAAGAAAATGCATTGTTTTGTTTAATAATTGTAGAAACAGCACAGCAACAAAATCTAATTGTCTGGACCAGATCTTGATTACCTAAAGGAGATGAATTGCTGAGTTTTATAAAGATAAAAATGGGCTTGACAAAGGATTTCATTATCATTATATAAACATCTAATGAACAAAAATAAAAACATTTAAAGTGTGATTATCCATTTTTAGTTCTGAGTGAACTTCAATAGCATCAACACCAGTAACTTCAGAAATAGGCTGGACTGTTGTATGCGTTGTGGCATATTTTATATATATATAGTTTGGGGTCAATACATTTTTTTTTTTTAGGGAAAAAAATAATTTTACTCAGCAAGAATGCATTCAATTGGTCAAAAGTTAGATTAAAGACATTTATGATGTTACAAAAGCTTTCAAATTCAGATAAATGCTTTCTATTGTACTTTCTAATCATCAAAGAATCCTGAAAAAAAAATATATCCTGAAAAAAATAGAACTGTTTTCAACATTGATAATAATAAATGTTTCTTGAGCAGCAAATCAGCATAATAGAATTATAAAAAGAGCTTTGCCATCACATGAATAAAAAAATATTTTTTAATTATATATATATATATATATATACGTGCAAATCTTGAAATTGAATAACTCATTTAACTAACCTTTATTTAGAAATAAAATTATAAAACTAAATTTATGGAATTTATTGACTGGCATGAAAACAATGATAAAAATCAAATATATATGTATTGAGAATAACACAAACATACGAGGACACATGCATCTCTTACCTTCTGCTGCAGTGGGCAGTCAGCTCAGGGCAAATCCATTCCAGTGTCTGTGCGAATGATAGAGAGCCTATCAGTAAGAGAGGGGTAAGTATTTGTGTGTCTGTCTCCAAGAGTTTGGGGCCTTGTATTGGAATGTTGGAGGCAGACGTTCAGTTTGCTACCAGATGATGATGCATTTTCCTGAGGAAAGAGAGACACACTCCCTAAACAGTCACACACAACCTACACACATAACATTTTATATACAGTACCTACACACACACAAATAACATATAACACAAGTACAGCTTCAAATACATGTACACATACAATCACAAATAAACTTACACTTGAGCACACATAAACATACAACCCCTGACAGAGATGTTTTAACAGTTTTTATATCTACGATGTTTCACTGAAGTCTCAGATAGAGATGTTCAGTAGCCTATAGTGTCACAAATGATCCTAATGTTAATAATCTTAACCTTAAACAGCTGACATACTGAAACTTTTAAAGCTCTCCTTTTAGAACAGCTGGAATAGGCTGTCCCTGTAATTCTCTAATTTTACATTCTGGTTTGATGAGAATTTATGAATGCTTAGCATTTATCATACATTTAATTAATGGCAGTTGCTTGGTTTTAGTGCATAGAGCTCTTCTGGTTGAGTGTTACAGATTAAAATATAAATACAAATGTGTGACCTATCTCAAATCTGTCCTTGTGCAAAGCACTTAACCCTCAGGTGCTGTTCAGCAAATGCAAGATTTCATTAGGGTTGGGCATCACTGCACTAGTAGATTAATTTAGCACAGGGATTTTCTTACAGCACATTTTGGATGCTCCAGAAACAGTTTGAAATTCCCTGATTTAGCACAAGCTGAGAAATCCCCAAAGGCTTCTTGGGTGAGTGGTCAAACACATACAGTTGTCCAGAATTAACCTACTAGAACAGTGTTTATTCACCAGGAGGCCAGACCCTATTATGGGGTCTCTGCCAACTTCCAGAGGGGCTCTATCAAGTCTTACATTCATTCAAATAACACTAAATACAAATGCACAATGTTTAACTGGCATCATATTTTATTACAGTTAACTTATTACAACACAAGTACCAGAGGTTCATATCAGCTTAGACAGAAGGGCCTTTGAATATTGTCTGGCCTTGGAGTCAAAATGGCTGAAACTGGATACCTAAAAATCTTTAGACTTTTCACAGACATTTTTGCTGGTCATATAATTAGAATTCCATCAAAAAGTTGTTTTATTTCTCTAATTCCATTAACAAAGTGAAACTTGTATATTATATTCATTCATTACACACAGACTGATATATTTCAAATGTTTATTTATTTTAATTTTGATGAATATACCTGACAACTAAGGAAAATCCCCAAAATTCAGTATCTCAGAAAATTTGAATATTGTGAAAAGGTTCAGTATTTAAGACACCTGGTACCACACTCTAATCATCTAATTAACTCCAAACACCTGCAAAGGCCTTTAAATGGTCTCTCAGTCAAGTTCTGTAGGCTACACAATCATGGGGAAGACTGCTGACTTGACAGTTGTCCAAAAGACAACCATTGACACCTTTCACAAGGAGGGCAAGACACAAAAGGTCATTGCAAAAGAGGGAAAGTTTCCACAGTCAGTGATGTCATGGGTGCCATGTCACGCAGCCGTATACCAGGAAATTTTAGGGCACTTCATGATTCCTGTTGCTGACCAACTTTATGGAGATGCAGATTTCATTTTCCAACAGGACTTGGCACTTGCACACAGTGCCAAAGCAACCAGTACCTGGTTTAAGGACCATGGTATCCCTGTTCCTAATTGGCCAGCAAACTTGCCTGACCTTAACCGCATAGAAAATCTATGGGGTATTGTGAAGAGGAAGATGCGATATGCCAGACCCAACAATGCAGAAGAGCTGAAGGCCACTATCAGAGCAAACTGGGCTCTCATAACACCTGAGCAGTGGCACAGACTGATCGACTCCATGTCACGCCGCATTGCTGCAGTAATTCAGGCAAAAGGAGCCCCAACTAAGTATTGAGGCTGTACATGCTCATACTTTTCAGTTGGCCAAGATCTCTAAAAATCCTTTCTTTGTATTGGTCTTAAGTAATATTCTAATTTTCTGATAAACTGAATTTGGGATTTTCCTTAGTTGTCAGGTATAATCATCAAAATTAAAAGAAAAACATTAGAAATATCAGTCTGTGTGTAATGAATGAATATAATATACAAGTTTAACTTTTTGAATGGAATTAGAGAAATAAATCAACTTTTTGATAATTTTCTAATTATATGACCAACACCTGTATGTATGTATGCATATATATATATATAGAAATAAAAACACAGACGTAAATAAAAGCCACCCCTATTAATACCTAAATGTCATGTAGGTCTAGTTGTTTAATCTGCATTTAAATGCAGAGAAAAGTGGTTATCTCTGCTTCGGCATTACTTCTCCCTCTGGTGGACAATACATTATAGCACACCTAAGATCAATGTGATGCTCCTGTTCACCTTCCATTAACGCCACACACAAATTCAAATAACTTACTTTCTTAAATATTTGTTTTATGAAGTCTACAAGTTCATAAACACACTTAAACTTAATATGTCAAACGACAGCTCAAATTTGGTACTTTTATGTGATTGTTAACATGTGTGTTAGTATTGTGAATTTGCATTTGTCACCAGATTTCTCTTGAACATGTCAACTTGCATACTACTAGTTCAAACATAACCCAGTCATCAAACAAGCAACAAAGAACCTTGCCAGTAAATTATTGCTGCGGCATATACTTAAAGTTGAATACTGGACTTTGTGCATGTGTCCTGAGTGTGTTAAGGAGCACAATAATCCGGACCAGATACAATCACAGTGTCTGATGTGTTGGATGTTGATGGTTGCCTCTTTGATGATGGATGTTGCCATGGTGATGTGGGTATGTGTGGAGACAGGGATGCTCAATTCCTTCATTCTGCAACTCTTCCTGTTTGTGGAGACCATGCAGCTTCTGCAACAGCTCAGCAATGAAGGCCTGAAAACACACACACACACACACACAAAAATTGTGCATAAGCATGTAAAATGTTTGCATAGTCATATGAGTTATATTACAGTTACATTGTTATATTATTTACCTCTGATTTACCTCTGATTAAACTGCATTAAATACAGTATAGATTTAAAACAATTCTATATAAAACAATAGAGATTTAAAATCCAAATGTAATGTCTAATGTTAAAATGTAAGTTTTTAATGTAACCTCCCTTAAAATACTTTGGTCAGTTCAATGATAGTTAATGCCATTTTATAATATTTATTTTAAATAATTAAAATAACAGTTTCATGTCTTTCCTTGAATTGTGTAACTAGTCAAGGTTTATATGGGATTTTAGAAAGTAATTAATAAATAAGAAAGTAATTTTTAGAGAGCGTAATTAGTACAGTAATCTAATTACACTGTTCAAGATGTATTATTCAGCTAGTAATTAATTACTTAGCAACTTACCCAACACTGATGACAACTTAATGTAAAACTTTATAAATACTTAAGAAAAAAGATCTTAAACTGGTTAGTGCAAAATACTGGTTATATAACGCAGTAGGTTTAAAGTTTGGTCATAATCTTATAGGTCTGTTACAAAATTAGAGAAGGTTAATCAAAATATGCTGTAAAATGAACTGCAGACATTCTCTGATTTATGTAGTGGTTGTTCAGCATAAACTATATAAAACTCGTAAATATCTTCTACAGACTGTATATACCAGTCAGCAGTTTCTATGTTTACGCTTTTACGCTTCACAAACTTAAGCAATCAAATTTAAAATGGTGAGAATTGTGCCATGGTATATGTCTCACACACGAAAACTGATTACGTTTTTCAGATGTCAGTGTTTTGTGTGTGCATGTGTACAGGACCATCTAAAAAAATTAGCATATTGTGATAAAAGTTCATTATTTTCCATAATGTAATGATAAAATTAAACTTTCATATATTTTAGATTCATTGCACACCAACTGAAATATTTCAGGTCTTTTATTGTTTTAATACTGATGAATTCGGCATACAGCTCATGAAAACCCAAAAATCTCAAAAAATTAGCATATTTCATCCGACCAATAAAAGAAGAGTGTTTTTAATACAAAAAAGTCAACCTTCAAATAATTATGTTCAGTTATGCACTCAATACTTGGTCGGGAATCCTTTTGCAGAAATGACTGCTTCAATGCGGCGTGGCATGGAGACAATCAGCCTGTGGCACTGCTGAGGTGTTATGGAGGCCCAGGATGCTTCGATAGCGGCCTTAAGCTCATCCAGAGTGTTGGGTCTTGCGTCTCTCAACTTTCTCTTCACAATATCCCACAGATTTTCTATGGAGTTCAGGTCAGGAGAATTGGCAGGCCAATTGAGCACAGTAATACCATGATCAGTAAACCATTTACCAGTGGTTTTGGCACTGTGAGCAGGTGCCAGGTCGTGCTGAAAAACTAAATCTTCATCTCCATAAAGCTTTTCAGCAGATGGAAGCATGAAGTGCTCCAAAATCTCCTGATAGCTAGCTGCATTGACCCTGCCCTTGATAAAACACAGTGGACCAACACCAGCAGCTGACATGGCACCCCAGACCATCACTGACTGTGGGTACTTGACACTGGACTTCAGGCATTTTGGCATTTCCTTCTCCCCAGTCTTCCTCCCGACTCTGGCACCTTGATTCCGAATGACATGCAAAATTTGAGCGACAGTCCAGTGCTGCTTCTCTGTAGCCCAGGTCAGGCGCTTCTGCCGCTGTTTCTGGTTCAAATGTGGCTTGATCTGGGGAATGCGGCACCTGTAGTCCATTTCCTGCACACGCCTGTGCACGGTGGCTCTGGATGTTTCTACTCCAGACTCAGTCCACTGCTTCCGCAGGTCCCCAAGGTCTGGAAATCGGTCCTTCTCCACAATCGTCCTCAGGGTCCGGTCACCTCTTCTTGTTGTGAAGCGTTTTTTGCCACACTTTTTCCTTCCCACAGACTTCCCACTGAGGTGCCTTGATACAGCACTCTGGGAACATCCTATTTGTTCAGAAATTTCTGTCTGTGTCTTACCCTCTCGCTTGAGGGTGTCAATGATGGCCTTCTGGACAGCAGTCAGGTCGGCAGTCTTACCCATGATTGCGGTTTTGAGTAATGAACCAGGCTGGGAGTTTTTAAAAGCCTCAGGAATCTTTTGCAGGTGTTTAGATTAGTTGATTCAGATGATTAGGTTAATAGCTCGTTTAGAGAACCTTTTTATGATATGCTAATTTTTTTAGATAAAAGATAAGAGATAAAAGACCTGAAATATTTCAGTTGGTGTGTAACGAATCTAAAATATATGAAAGTTTAATTTTTATCATTACATTATGGAAAATAATGAACTTTTATCACAATATGCTAATTTTTTGAGAAGGACCTGTATGTCTGTGTGTGTGTGTGAGGCAAGTGCCATGTTTCTTTCTACTGATTCTCCATGATGTGTCAGCACTTCAAATCTAGCTTACCCAGAGACACACAATCTTCTGTACATACACACACAGTAACAATCATGTACACACACTAATCAAAAGGCTGAGAGTGAACATTGTTAAAGAGCCCCGATGAAAGAATGGCTTTGTACTAACAAAGAGCAATAAGGGCAAGGGAAAAGAGAGGGAACAAATCATTCATTCTTTGTGATCATTGTGAGAAACACGTGGAAGGGAGTGTCAGTCACTGCAGTGTCCCTCAGAGAGAGGGAGAGAGCGAGAAAGAGGTGAAGAGGAAAAGTAACAAAGGATGAGAAGAAGAGCGAGGTCCGTAATGAGGATGATTACACAAAAAAAATGAAAATAAACAAGAAAAATGTTAGGACAGAGATGTGACGACAACAAGAAGGATTTATAGATGAAAGGACTGAGAAAAGTACCTCAGTGTTGCTAGTGCAGGTTTGCAGAAGAACCTGTTAAACAAACAAAAACTTTTTTTTTTTAAACACTTCATAAACCAAATACCACTTAATTAAATGAGCCTAAAAAGTCAATATCACTTATATTATTAACAACTGTGTAAACTAGCATAAACTTGTGTACAACCAGTGGAGAAGATAAAGCCTTAAATATTTCTATATTGTACAGCATTCAGACAAATTAGTTAATAAGTGAGTGGGCCTCATTTATGAGAAGAAAGAAAATATTGAATGTTGAAATGTTCCTGCAAATACTTAAGTCAAGGAACATGGTATGAAAGCTCTGGCATCCACACAACATCTACATCTCAAATTAAATTGTCAGGTCAACCTCAAGGTCAACGGTCCTGTCATTCATGGGAGATACAAAAAAAGAGAGGAGAGGCACACAATCCAGGTTGCTTGAGGTCCAGTGTAAAGTTTCCACAGTCACTGATGGTTTGGGGTGCCATGTCATCTGCTGGTGTTGCTCCACTGTTTTCTGAGGTCCAAGGTCAACGCAACCGTATACAAGGAAGTTTTAGAGCACTTCATGCTTCCTTCTGCTGATCAACTTTATGGAGATGCAGATTTCATTTTCCACCAGGACTTGGCACTTGCACAGTGCCAAAGCAACCAGTACCTGGTTTAAGGAACAAGGCATCCCTGTTCTTAATTGGCCAGCAAACTTGCCTGACCTTAACCGCATAGAAAATCTATGGGGTATTGTGAAGAGGAAGATGCGATATGCCAGACATCAACAATGCAGAAGAGCTGACGGTCACTATCAGAGCGGCTCTCATAACACTTGAGCAGTGGCACAGACTGTTAGACACCATGTCACGCCACATTGCTGCAGTAATTCAGGCAAAAGGAGCCCCAACTAAGTATTAAGGCTGTACATGCTCATACTTTTCATGTTCATACTTTTCAGTTGGCCAAGATTTCTAAAAATCCTTTCTTTGTATTGGTCTTAAGTAATATTCAAATTTTCTGAGATACTGAATTTTGGGGATTTTCCTTAGTTGTCAGGTATATTCATCAAAATTAAAATAAATAAACATTTGAAATATATCAGTCTGTGTGTAATGAATGAATATAATATACAAGTTTCACTTTTTAAATGGAATTAGTGAAATAAATTAACTTTTTGATGATATTCTAATTATATGACCAGCAGCTGTATTAGGAAATAGCTTACTAATGTATTTTCTTCTCCTCCGTCATTTCATTTACCTGACATTTATAAGAGATTTTCCCAGTGTACAAAAAAACTAAATTTCTTCACTGCATGTCTCCTTTTCTCTACTTTGCTGGCATTGTATATGAATATTATTGTCTCTTTAACAAATTGCTTTCTTTCCTCTTTTGCAAGTCGCTTTTAAATTCGCCTGCTAAATGCATAAATGTAAATATGGCAAGACATACAAGCACAGGATGTGGTGTGTGTGAGAGAGGAGGATTATGGGACCTGTAGTTTGTGTGTTCGCTCTTCATCACTTGGGAGATCCAACAAATCATCAATGTTCACTTCCTCTGGCATGTCCTCCAACAAAAACACAAAAAACACCAGAAATATCAAATAATAATAATAATAATAATAATACACATTATGTATGAGAATTTAAAAATAAAACACTGCAGAAACTAGTGCTAAAAAAGGCTAAAATATAAATAGGCCTATCTGTAATCTGACATTATAGATAATTACATAAAGTCAAAAAGACATTAAGCTCCAACAATTACAGCCTATAGAACAGTTACTGGACCTCATTTGCTTTTAATACCACTTCACATCTGCACTGCCTGTTATAGTTTATTGTTCCTAAACTTTTCAAAAGTCAACAGTTTCAGTATCTCAGTTCTTCAGTCTCAATATTCCATAATCTCAGTGGAAAACTTTAACGTACACAAGAGCAAATCGAGATAACAGATCGCATAACACAATTCCTGAGAGACATCTCTGTCGTCTCTTACTGTGGGACAGAGTCTCACAACACATACTGCTTATGTTTAAACTTCCTGCCTCAGGGGTGTCCATGTAAGGTAGTGATAAAACTAAGTGATCCCCATCTAGAATTAAGTGAGAAAAAGCAGGACCTCCATAGTACCTCCAGAGGCCTGGTCCTCCTCACCTTTTATGGACAGCCGACTTATCTAATATTATCCAACAACTAATATTGTTTTGTCAGACATATTCATGTCACAGAATCCATCACACACTGAATTAACAAAGGCTGTTGTTTATAAACTTGAAACTCACAGAACAATGTCTCCTCTCAGTCCATTTAAAGATGTATAAGGAGATCATTGCATTTAACCTGGTTTATACAACCTAATAAACCTGGCGTTGTAATATATTACACATTTTCTTGGAACTTTGACTAATTGCTTTTGTTCCACTTGTAAGTCTTATAGGATACAAGTGTCTACTAAATGCAAAAATGGAAATATAACATTTTCATATCTGATTTATAAAAACAGAACTGTGTTATCAACATAATATTCAGCAGCTTTTAATTTAGGCTACATCGAATGGTGTAGAATATGTTCATGTTATGGGCAAAAGAGTTAATTATACTACTGCATTCAACTATGCAAAAATGAACACACTTGTTTACAATAAGGAATTAATTTAAATAGGCTAATTTATAAAAGTGCAAAGTGAGTGAATATGCATTTTTTTTAAACCTGACATCGAAAGTGTAAAAGTTTGTGGTCAATTTCTTAGAGAAGGAACTGTTACACATCCAGCTGGCAAACATTTCAAAATAACGCATGAAACAGCATACGCCTCAACGGCGTTCGGAAATGCACGTACTTTTGCATGTCATTTCGTTCCTTTTTCCATCAATATCGATGTTTTTTTTCTTCTTCAGAACTTATCAACCTCTAGTTTCCAGCTTCAACAATGCACCTGTGAGGATGAGCGTGAACACTCACCTTGCCCTCGTACAGCCTTTCAAGCCCTTCGTCGATCCATTTCTCCACGTCCAGCCTTTTCTGAAGCTGTTTGCGATTGTATTTTACTGTAACGCGCGCTTGCCGCTTATGCACCGTCATCCCGTGCTCTCGAACAGTGTCTAAATCTGGAGAATTGCCGGTATGAATCTCCTCAGCCATGTTTACATGTGCCTGTGCTTGTCTTAAAATGAGCGCTTGGAGGAGCGCGCGGCCAGAAGAAGCTGAACGTTGAGTGGCACGCGCCCAACTTGATTGGAGGTACAACGTCAGACGCTCGTGGATTATGGGCTACATTAAATGTCGTAATAGGAGAATACTGTTTTTGTAAAACCCAAAAGAAAAATTGCTTACAATTTCGCAAACTAAAGCTCCTTTTATCTAAGATTCAAAACTATTTTCTACTTTTTTCTACTTGTTTTTGCATAGACACTTGAAACACAAACCATCAAATGCCATACACGTCGAACACACGAAAGTGAAACACTACGAACTTTTGTGTATATTTGATCTTTGTGTATTTTGCTTGTTCAGTTCGAAGTGGACTGAACAGGAGTATGTCATAACACTCGTACACAGTGGGGCAAAATTATTTAGTCAGCCACCAATTGTGCAAGTTCTCCCACTTAAAAAGATGAGAGGCCTGGAATTGTCATCACTTCTTCAACTATGAGACAGAATGAGAAAAAAAAATCCAGAAAAAAAAAAAAAAAATCACATTGTCTGACTTTGAAAGAATTTATTTGCAAATTGTGGTGGAAAAGTATTTGGTCAATAACAAAAGTTAATCTCAATACTTTGCTATACCTTTGTTGGCAATGACAGAGGTCAAACATTTTCTGTAAGTCTCCACAAGGTTTTTACACACTGTTGCTGGTAGTTTGGCCCATTTCTCTATGCAGATCTCCTCTAGAGCAGTGATGTTTCGGGGCTGTCACTGGGCAACACGGATTTTCAACTCCCTCCAAAGATTGTGTGATGTCGGACGTGTGGTTCTGGGATTTTTGCGCACCGTTCTTGTGATAATTTTGACCCCACGGGTGAGATCTTGTGTGGAGCCACAGATCGAGGGAGATTATCAATGGTCTTGTATGTCTTCCATTTTCTAATAATTGCTCCCACAGTTGATTTCTTCACACCAAGCT
Source organism: Gobiocypris rarus (assembly GCA_023029165.1). Taxonomy (NCBI): domain Eukaryota; kingdom Metazoa; phylum Chordata; class Actinopteri; order Cypriniformes; family Gobionidae; genus Gobiocypris; species Gobiocypris rarus. The sequence continues at coordinate 32,182,304 of CM040916.1, read as the reverse complement.
GCTTACCTATTGCAGATTCAGTCTTCCCAGCCTGGTGCAGGTCAACAATTTTGTTTCTGGCGTCCTTTGACAGCTCTTTGGTCTTGGCCATAGTGAAGTTTAGAGGCTGACTGTTTGAGGTTGTAGACAGATGTCTTTTATACTGATAACGAGTTCAAACAGGTGCCATTAATACAGGTAACGAGTGGAGGACTGAGGAGCCTCCTAAAGAAGAAGTTACAGGTCTGTGAGAGCCAGGAATCTTGCTTTTTTGTAGGTGACTAAATGCTTATTTTCCACCATAATTTGCAAATAAATTCTTTAAAATTCTGAATAAAGATGGCTTGTTAGAGCTGCTTTACCCCATAGTTTTAATTTGTTAATGTGAAGCTGAATTGAAACAATCTGTATAAAGGGCAATAGAAAGAAAAGGTAACGACTTATGCATATTCAGTATATATTTACAGAATAAACAAATGCAAGAGTGAATTTTTTTTTTTACATGGCATTTGAAACAATCCAAATGAAACACAAGAGCCTTTAGTTTTGAATGATGTGTCTAGAGTGTAAAGCATGTAATGTTCTTGCAGTTTTGAAGAGTTGGTCTGAAGATTAGGTGAGTTGAATGCGTTCACTGAGTGGGCCTCAAGTACCACTTTTAATGTGTAAGCAATAAAACAATAAAGACAATGTAATCAAACATTGTAGAAAAAATTGAGTTGAACAAATTAGATGTTTTTCCCTCATATAATTTATTTAATTATTTCAATAAAGTAACAAACACATACAAAATAAATTAACATAAAATCTTTACAAAGACAATGATTGAAAGCAAAAGTACAAAAATGCAAAATAGAAACTTATGCGTAAACTTAGGTTTAAATTAATAGGAAACATCTGGCAAAAGAAATAAACATTCATTAGACAACCCCATTGAAGAAAATGTGATTTTATGTAATGTAACATAAGAATCAATGACACATATTTCCCCATATCATTCGAGGAAGAAAACACACTGCTTAATACGCAATACAAAACTGGAGGAAAATCTTCCCATTTGGTCTTAAGAACATTGTTTATCATATTCCTGACTGTGTTCTGTTTGCCTCCTTTCTCTTTTTTTATATCTTTTTATTTATTTATTTTATTAAAACACCTGTTGCTGGTAACATCCTGACAAATAAAAAAGGTGATAATCTCATCCTTATGACATAAAAACAAAGTTATTGTTTCCATCAGTCTTATACAGAGCCCAGAGTTTGACAAAAAAGCACCTAACCTTAATGCTCTTCAGTTTTACTTACTTCTTTCTCTTTCAATAGAGGTATTTCCTTACTTATTTCTCTTTGTAGAGTTATTTTTTCACGTTTTTATCTTTGTATAAAGATATCAGTTCTCTTCATATAGAGTTCTGTAACTGAAGTCTGTTCCAGCTTTCAGCGCTGGTGTCTATGGAGACAGATTCAGAGAGCCCAGCACACAGTAGTGTGAGTGTTTGTTTCTTTTAGTTTTTGGTTTACAGAGTCTTCCACCTTTACAGATGGCAAAGGTCCAATCCCTTATTCAGATAAGACATACTTTCATTCATTCATTCATTCATTCATAAAAATTAAGAAAAAAGCAAGTGCTACATCCAAATTCTCATCCCTGCATGTGAGTTTGTGTGTCTACATCAGTGTATGCATGTGTTTGTGTGTTTAGGCATTTACACATGTGTGAATGTCTCATCTAAGTCCATCTCCTGCACTCCACAGGAAGTCCTGCCCAGCAGGCAGTGTGTGAGAGGCCGCTAATGAGACTCGGCTCTCAGTGTTGCTGGGTTTCACCTGACTGAAGTCTCGATCATAGGGATAGTGCTGCCTATCTAAATTATTCACCGTCTCCAAATCATTAAACACCGAATCACACAGCTGCTGTCTGCGCAGTCTATGCCTCCTCCTCCTGATCACCACCAGTCCCACACACACTCCCAAAAACACAGCCAGCACACCTAACACACATGACACCGCCACAGCTGAAGGTGAGGTCTGCCCAACCCGGGGGGCCATCACCTCCAGACTTCCCTGCACAGGAAACTCGCAGGTTGAACCCATGAACCCAGGCACACACTGACACACTGGCCCTGAGAAGTGTGTGTAGCATGTTCCACCGTGAAGGCATGGGTTCGTGAGACAAGCGTCTGTTCGGAGACTGCAGTTTTTACCGGTAAAACCTAGAATACAGGTGCAGGTGTAGTCGTTAATGCCATCTTGGCAGGTTCCGGCATTTTGACATGGATAGCGGGCACAGTCGTCGATGTTTGTCTCACATCGAGGGCCAGAGAAACCAGGGCGACATCGACACAGAGCACTAGCACCCAGATCCACACACTCACCACCTAAAGCAAAAGAGAGAGAAGTTAACATATGAGTAGGTATAGAAGAGTGGAACATGAGAGGAACTGTAAAGCCAAAAGAATACTTCATTTTTTTTACGTGTACGTAAACTTTGCCTTGCAAAGTTCGACATATGCGCAGTTTTGATTGATCTCGCCACGAGTTACAACTCATGTAAATACTACAAAAAAATGAAATGCCATGAGCAACCTACGTGTACAAAGTACAAAACAAATCTGTATTCTTCTGATGATGAAATCCTCACGTACGCGTAAAAAGTGAATTATACTTTGGCCTTAACAGTAGTATATGTGCATGTGTGGTTGCTTAAAAGTTCTGCTCTTTTCAATAGAATGTTCACAAGTTCACACATACAAATAAGTCAAATAGAATAAATGGTAAGCGGTCAGGGTGGTGGAGGGAAACTATCGAGGAATGTCAGTGGGTCGACTGTGTATATATATATATATATATATATATATATATATATAGGTCTCATGCTGATAGGATAGATGTGGTAATTGCTGATCACAAATGGTTGTTTTAGATGTTTTCGAACATGCTTCTCCCAAACTTTGTTAATAAAACATCATAAAGTGAATGGTGGACACAGTTTTTTCCCACTCATAAAGCTTGTATGTGTTCAGAAGACTTGCATGTGTCATATGTATTATCTTTTTAATATGTTTTACTTTGTTGACCTTGAGCAGCTGTAGTCACCATACACTTTCATTGAATGAGCAGCATGAGCATTCTTCAAATAAAGCTAACATGAGGGTTAGTAAATAGTGACAAAAAATGTTTTAACGTTGGGTGTTTTGTTCAGAGTTCTGTTATTGCATTGTTCACATTCAACACACAAACTCACCGTTGGCACATGGTTTGTGGCTGCAGCGGTCCAGTCTTTTCTCACAGTTGGATCCGGTAAAGGCTGGGGGGCAGCGGCAGACATAGCCACCGGTGAATTTCTCCTCACATGTCCCTCCGTTAAAGCAAGGATCATCAGCGCACGTCATCGCAATAATCTCACAGTTCTTCCCATAGAATCCCTGAGGACATGTGCAGGAGTAATCGTTCTCCAAATCCTGCAAGGAAAAAGAGAAAAATAGGTATCAAATAATTTCCATTATGCACATAAAGCACATCTGAGCATATTCATTTTGTTCTGTGATCTGTTTTATTAAGTGAACGTAGACTTACGTTGCAACTGCCACCATTCTTGCAGGGGTTGCAGTCACACTCGTTAATCTCCAGCTCACAGTTTGTGCCCCCATATCCTGGCCGGCAGGTGCAAGTGTAGCTACCCTGTCCGGTGTTGGTGCAGGTGGCGCCATTAGCGCAGGGTTTGTGGTTGGTGCAGTAGTTGAGGTCCTGGTTACAAAAGAGGCCTCCCCAACCCTCCTTACACACACACTGCCACGGCTGCGAGCAGGTCCCATGCAGGCATCCTGGGTAATGCACACACTCGCTGCAAGACGGCCCCTGCCATCCCAGACGACACTTACATTCACCGGGTGACTCGCAGTAACCGTGTCGCTCGCTACAGTCCGAAGAGCAGATGGCTGTGGGAGGAGACAGAGAGGGGGGTAAGAACACCACACACACACCACGCCCCCCGGAGAGGGCAGATGAATGGGTGTGTTAAGTGTTGGGGCCAGCAGCTGGTGAGCTGACAGAGGTAATGCACTCTTTTGTATTTTGAGCTGCGGCAAGCGTGCGCACACACACACACACACACACACACACACACACACACAGAACGACCCTCTAGCATGTATCTGTTGGGTTTCTTTGTTAGGCTGAACAAAAGAAGCGCAGAAGCTCTGAAGAAGCAGCTCAACTTCCATCAGACACACACACACACACAAAGATGTGAGAGATAAGGGGAACGTAATGCTGCTGCTCAGGTCCCAACACAAAAACCACAATAGCACAGAAATACAGAGTTATCAAGAAGGAGATGGGACTACTTATTTTCAGAGCCCCAGACATACTATCCCAAATGACTGAACAGACCTTTGACCATCTCACACACACATAGGTGGTAGGCTACTCACGATCAGAGCAGTAGTCTCCCTGCCATCCCTCCAGGCATTCCTTGTTCCCGTTCTCATCGCAGGTGTAGTGTCCCAACGTGTCGTCACGGGGGCGGCAGTAATCCGAACAAGCCTCGCCGTAATAAAACTCATCACAGAAAACATGATATGAGTAACGGAGCTCGCTCTGATCGCCGAAATGAACATCCTGAGACCAGTCTTCCCCAATTGCCAAGCGCCTTCGTGTTGCTAAACGACTGATCAGGTTGTTTTGATTCTCTGTTGCGAAAAATTAAAGGAGAATTTAAGCTTGAAGAAGTGTTTAATAAGTTAATTAACTCATTACTTTAGTAATGTATCATGTTTGTATCTTTGCTTTGCATTAAATTGAAGTCTCTGAAACGGCCACTCACCTGTGTAATCATGATGCTCTTTGGGAGACTCCGCATTCCACGCCTCAATAATAAGAGAAAATGTCCCCTGAAAAGAACAAGACATTATTCCAGATCCAAGAAAATAGCCTAATTTTCCCTAAAACTGAGAAGCTAACATTCTCCTTTGTCTTTCACTAACTTTCACTTATAGGCTCATTTGTTATGAATGGCCGTTTTCAGACTGTTACATGGTTTTGTCTGTGGTCTTTTGCTCATGTTACATGTTAATTTTTTAGTTAAGCTTAAGGGCACCGTATAAAAATAATATTTTTGTATAAAATGCAAAGATGTACAAAGGCAGCATTTGTGTTATTAGTCACTTCAGCTTAATAATTACACAATTTAGTTATGTAATATAGTTTGCTAGTCTTAATCTAGTGTGTAATGTTACAAATGTCAAAGAATTTTACCGGCCACTTGAAGTGGAAAGGCACTCGGATGGCTGCGCTGCTGGCTATAGAGCTCTGGTCCGCTCGCAGGACAGTCGTCTGACCGGTTCCGAAGGTGCACGGAGGTTCGGCGGAGATGACGTCCTCAGAATGCTTGAGGCAAATCCTGAAAAAGATGTTGCAGTCTCGCGTCCTCCTGCAGAAGCGCCGTGTCGTGCTGAACGAGTGAACTTTCAATTCAAAAACACCCGAGGAAACCACCTGTTCAAGGACAAACCGTATATGTGACTTCTACATATTTTGATAACTGTTTTAAATAAACGCACTAGACAGGAGACAAATATTCATACTATAAAGTCACATGAAAGAGAAAATGAAAATATGAATGATGTAGGCTAAGACTTGAAGTGGCTCCTTACCAATTGCAAAAATGACACAGACAGCAGGCAGTACAAAGACAGATGCGCCATCTCACTCAGTTAATCCTAAACTTTACAATTAAACGCATGTATCTTCATCCGAAGCTTTAAAGTATTTGAAGTTACAGAAGAAAAAAAAAACAGTTAGATGTCCTAGTACGAAATCTTCGGGACGTCCATGAAAATCCACTGTGTCTTCAGAGGAAAAGCGCACTCGTCGTCTCCGTTCTTTAGCGCGTGCGGTTTAACTTCATTGAATGTCTTGATGAATGGTCGCCGTTATATACGTCTTGCCCCCCTCCACGTGACGTCAGAGGGAACATATGGTATAATATTGGCCTGATTAAATTGATCTAATGCGTGTGGCAGTGGTATTGATGGAGTTAGGGTTGAAGTTAACCACACTTAAGTATGAACATTTTATGAATATTTATTTACTTTGTGAACTAATAGAGATACTACAGATTTGGTTTATTTACTCAAAGTTTGGCCTAGCAGGTAGAATATGATTAAGTCATTTTAAAAAAACAAACACAAATGCTACTTACACTGTTCTTTTATTCATCCTACCAAAAGTATATGTGGTGCAATATTGCCTTCATTTTTATTAATATGCTCTTACTAAAGTCTAAATCAAATTTTGACATTGAAAATAAAAGATCTTATTTATTTTGTGTTTTCATATTAAACATAATTATAATAACAATTGTTAATGTTTTACAATATATGTTGGTTTCACGTTCTATGGTTCCAAAGTATTGTGTACTTTTACATCGAGCGCATGTTTCAGTTTTTAATTATTAGCCTACTGCACACACAACTGTGAGGTCGATCTGGCGCGTGCGGGCAGTGTGGGAGTGCGTAAGTTTTTGTTTGCTCTCTGTGTGTGTGTGTGTGGGGCATGTTTTTGTGAAATATCAGGACACAAATGTGTATAACTTGATATAACAAAAGTTTTCAGTAGCTAGCCCATGAACAAGGAATGGAACATTTAACTTAAAGGGAGACTTTAACCTTAAAGGGATAGTTCACCATAAATGTAAATTGCATCGGGGGGGAATAAAAACACATGTTTTTGTGAAATATCAGGACACAAATGTGTATAATGACATGGGTATGACATAGGTAGCCTATTACAAAAAGAGGGTGAAATATGAGGACGTTCCCCATGTCCTCACTTTTCAAAATGCTTATAAATCACACATGATGAGGTTTTTTTCACAGAAAGTAAACTGCGCAGTCTCCTGTGATGGGTAGGGCAGGGGCAGTGTAGGGGGATAGAAAATACGGTTTGCACGGTATAAAATGCATTACGCCTATGGAATGTCCCCACATTTCACAAAAACAAACGCGCGTGTGTGTGTGTGCGTGTGTGTCTTTTGTTGTGCAGTATGCAGAGACGCGCAGGCTGCTCTGGAGGATGGGTGGGGAAATATCATGATGACGCTTTTGTGTGGGTCAGCTTCAACAGCTGTATGTTAACATGCGGCACATGGTCACTTATTGTCCGCCACAAACGGCCCGAACTCACCCAACCGGCATCTGTTGCGGTCGGTAAAACGCTTGCAGCCATTCCACTCACATAACGTAGGCTATACTTTTATTAACCTATAGCCTACATGCGCCTGTTTATTATTTTGCACAGTAGGCATAGTAGGCCTATTAGGTCTACGTGATTCATAAAAATAAATTAACATAGAATAGTAAAGAATACTGTACAGGCTTACGTCATTACGCAGACTGAATAATTGTTTTAATATCAATTTATTCACGAGAAGAGCAGAAGTTGTGACGAGCGGTTGTGTGCTTTTGTGGTCGCCGGTCACTCCAGAGAGCTGTTGTTATGGTAATGAGTGGCGCGTGCCTCAGAATGCTTTCATTAAGCCATAACCACAATGCATCACTTATAATGTCTTTTAAAATACCTCATAAATAAAGTCTCCAAGACCGCAGATATAGGCTAAGTCTAAATAAATCTAGAAAGTGAAGAAAACAGCAGGAAACAGCCTACTTGACACTGTAAACCGACAAAATCATTTAATTAATCCAAGTGACAAGTGCTTGAGAATTTATGACATTTCTTACCAGTGATGCTGGGGATAAAGACCCATTTTATGCCACATACTGTGTTGTATCATCTGTACTGTTAGAGATAAACTCTTGTTGCGGGTAAGAGGGCAGGTGTGAGGAAAAACAACAATAAGCATGCTTATGCATGTAGCTTATGTATATGCATCAAAGCTTGAGAAATAGAATGGTTGTGTCAATGATATTCTGCACTTGATATAACAAAAGTTTTCAGTAGCTAGCCCATGAACAAGGAATGGAACATTTAACTTAAAGGGAGACTTTAACCTTAAAGGGATAGTTCACCAAAAATGTAAATTGCATTGATTGCTCTCCCTCATGTCATTCCAAGCCCGTAAGACCTTCGTTCATCTTCAGAACACAAATGAAGACCTTTTTGATGAAATCTGAGGGCTCTCTGACCCCTCCATAGATAGCAATATAATTAACGCTTTCAAGCACCAGAAAGGTAAAATAGTTGTTAAAATAGTCCATGTGACTCCAGAGGTTCAACCTTAATTTTATGAAGCGACAAGGATACTTTTTGTGTGCAAAAAATAAATAAAAAAAGACTTTATTCAATAATTTTGTGAACAGCATAGAACTTGAAAGCACTGAACTATTTACATTGTAAACTGCGTAGGAGACTGGCACAGGCTAGAATGAAATAATTGAATAAAGTCATTATTTTTGTTTGTTTTTGCACACAAAAAGTATTCTTGTCGCTTCACTGCTCTGACTGTCTGAGGGATCAGAGAGCTCTCAAATTTAATCAAATATAGGCCTATCTTAATTTGTGTTCCATCTTACGGGTTTGGAACAACATGAGGGTGAACTATCCCTTTAAGCTGTTATTGATGAGCAAAAACATGAAAGTGCAATTTAACAATTAAATATCCTACCCACATAATGTGCTGTCAGTCACTAGGACTATAGATACAAATATTTACAGAAAAGCACCAAAATCATCAAAAGCATTCATTCAGTGTTTTCATTTTTTTTAAATATAAAATAAAAGTAGACTCAGAGTTGAAATAAAAACAATTGTGACTATGGCATGCAAGATGGTTTAGTTCTTAAACAAAAGCTTTGCGAGTGCTAACAAGCAATGGTTTGGTTAAAAGCAATTGACACATGGCCTGGGCTAAAGGCTGTTAGCCGGATTTAGGTTTTTGAGAGCCCTGACATCTGGACAGATGAGAGAAAGAGAAACACTTATCAAAAGACAGAATCTCAATATAGGATTCAAAGATACTTAGACTAAAGAAGGGAAAGAAAGTAACAAACACTTTCTTCAGAAAACAGTGAAATGAGAATATCATGGAAGTCAATGGTCACTGATACTGTTTGGTTCCCTATATAACATTATTCAAAAACTTTTTTTGCGTGTGTGTGTTGTTAGAAAAAAAAAGTCACGCAGGTTTGAATCGACACCACTGTGAGTAAATGATGACAGGATTTTCATTTTTGGGTGAAGTGTACCTTTAATTTAGTCTGTGTGACCTTACTTGTCCCAAGATGAAATATGAAAAAGGACCTTTCGGATGTAGTTTATGATATGGCCTAATTTTGAAGTGTTCAGTTTGGCAGTAAGTTAATGGCAGTTAATGAACACCTGTGAAATTGATAAATGTTTTTTACTCTGTCATGACATAGTAGTATTTTTTACAATGCAAATGGCTGTGAACTTCGCGCAAAGCTGCTACAAAGCCACGCACAAAAGACCAGACCAGCCGAATATTGGACAACACCAAAGCCCTCCTGCTGAAAAGGCGGCAAACAAGATCTGACAGGCTCAAAACCATTCTGGAGCAGTACAAGCGCAGCCTCCTGCTAGCAGCGGCCGAGCAGAACATGGGTTTGAAGAAGTGCAGGCGGCTGATGCAGCTGAACCCAGCTGGACATAGAGCACGATAAGTGTTGACCAGCGAGGTCAGGCACGTGATCCAGAATATCCAGAAAGACTGGGCGCCAGGGCTGGACGGAATCAAGGCCTAGCTGTTCAAGGAGGGTGGACCCAGGCTCTGGGCAGCTTTGGCCAGCTATTTCAGCCGCTATATGGCGCAGAGACGAACACCGGATCAATGGAAGACGGTCAAGACAGTGCCGCTGTACAAGAAGGGAGGCCGCAAACAACTGAGCAATTATCGGCCCATCTGGCTCCTGCCGACTGCGTACAAGGTCTTCACCAAGGTGCTGCACAACCGACTAGCTAGGCAGTTGGACGAACAACAGGCAGGCTTCCCGTCTGGCTATACAGCACGATGGACCACATCCACGTGCTGAACCAAACCGGTAGTACAAGACCCCCTTGGTGCTGGCCATCTTAGAATACAAGAAGGGCTTCGACAGCATGGAGATCAACACCGTACAGCTCGCCCTCCAACAACAGGGCATCGCCGACGAGTACGGCGGGAGCTGAACAGTGGATGCGCCACTAACATCACCCTGTTCGACCGGCCCCTGCACATTCCCATCGCCAGAGGCGTCAAGCAGGGCGACCCCAACTGTTCACGGCATGTCTGGAGCATGTATTTCAACAGCTCGACTGGGACAACAAGGGCATCAGCATTAACGGCCAGTGGCTCAGCCACCTGCGCTTCGCAGACGACATCATCCTAATCGGCGAGCCAGTAGCCGACGTACAGTTGCGAGTCGAACAGCTCGACCAGGCTGGTGCAGTGGTCAGCCTGAAGATGAACCTGACCAAGACAAAGTGGATGTGCAACCCCCAGGCTGTCAAAAACAACATCCATATTGGACAGAAGGAGATCGAGCGGGATCGAAAGCTACATCTACCTCGGCCAGGAGCTGACTACTGGGGACAAGAACAACCCCCAGCGCCCACCTGTTCAACAGCACTATCCAGCCGCCCATGCTTTACGTGCCTGGTCGCTGACCACGGCAGACAGGCAGAAGCTGGCAGTCACCGAACGTGCCCTCGAGCGGCGTATGTCGGCGTCAAGAGGACAGACCACATCAGCAACGAGCTACTGAGGAAGATGAGCAAGGTCAAGGACACCATCAACAGGTCAAGAAGCGCTGGGCCGGACACGTGGCCGGAACGTCGGACAGGCGATGGACGTGGGCCATGACCGAATGGCTGCAACATCAAAAGACCGCTCGGCCGCCCTGCAACCAGATGGCGGGACTCGCTCAGACAAGACATCGGCAGAGACTGGATGGGTCTGGCCAGAGACCGAAAAGCCTGGCGAAGTTGTTGTGGCCTGCGTCGAAAGACCGAAATACAGGCAGATTGAAAGATTGAAATAGACTGAAAGATATTTTACATAAACAATTTCTACATATAGGCCACAAGACAAAACAAATCACAAAATTTATTTAAAAATGACCCAATTCAAAGAGTTTATGTACCCTTGATTCTTAATACTGTGTTGTTACCTGGATGATCCACGGCTGTTTTTGGTTTGTGATGGTTGTTCTTGAGTCCCTTTTTTCTCCTGAGCAGTTAAACTGCCCAAAGTTCTTCAGAAAAATTATTCAGTTTTACAGCATCTTCTGCATTATATTCAGTATGATTCTGAGATCCATCTTTTCACATTGATGACAACTGAGGGACTCAAACACAACTATTAAAAAAGGTTCAAACATTCACTGATCCTCCAGAAGGAAATGCAACGCATTAAGCCAGGGGTGAAAACCTTTTGAATTTGAAGATCAAGGTAAATTGCATTTAATTTGGGAAACATGTAAGTATCTTCTGTTGCTTCCGAAGAGTAGTACTAAATGAAAAAAAATTATATTCAGACAAAATATGAAAAAATTGGAAATCTTCATCTTGTTCACAAAAATATCCACATTTTCACAGATTCTGCAAGGGGTGTTGAAACTTTTGCACAATTTCATTTACCATTTTAATGTAATATATTTATATTTCTCTTAAGTTTAACATGTTTTAATCAATGTGAAGCGTCTCGAGTCTGAGGACAGGTGGGGATAGTAAGTGAAAATGTCATAATTTTGATCAAACAATAAGAAAATGCAATGATATTGTAAATCCGTGTTAAGAATATTTTAGTGATCATTTTCACCATGCAAATGTTGCTGTTGCCATGTTTTGTCATATGTCTCAAGTAACGATTCAAAATTGGATGAATTTGAATATTATTATGCACATTTTTCTTGAACCTAATTTAATAGTAAGGTATCTGTTAATTTTGTTATCTGAGTAAGAGAAAGGCTGTGTGTTTGCAGTGAATTATTGCATGTGTGAGTGTGTTGACATTGTCTGTGTGATGCAGATGGGCAATGACTGATTTGTCTTCTAACGTGGGTGTTGGGGGATGGAGGTCCCTTGAGGTGGGACACAAGCGTGGCAGGATCATGGGAACCCCAGAACACCCTTCACTCCACATGCATATTTCCATATTTATGATCCCACACCCAGACACCTCAAATCTCACATATGTGCAAGCAATCAGGCCTGCAAATAGGGACATACACAAAGTTAATTTCATCTCATTCAGTCATTTTTAGTCATTACTCATTACCTCAAGCATCATTGTTTCCATCTCAATTAAGATCTTTAATTTCTAACAAAATGAGTGTACACATTCATGCACATAAACAGACTGTCCATTCCTCACAATTCTCAGACTAGAGATATTCGACTGTATACATACAACTTCACACATTCATTTACATCGGCAAATCCTCATTCGACCCTATAGATGACATGACACCCGACCCAGGATTTCCACACACGTCATGACATCTGCTCACCAGCTCCCAAAGGACACATACACACACACACACACACACACAGTTCATCTGGCTACATTAGTGACCCACACCGGACCAGCATCCTGAGGACACACACTCTCTAACTGCATCTGCTGGGCCTTGAGCCCTTTGGGACGACAGACTAGTCTTTTAAACACACACACATACACAAGCGTACAAAATCTGCTGGCCTTGAGGGAAGTACTGACCTTTGCTCGATGGTCAAACTATGTTAATGTAAGATCGGAGCTGCTATGGTTGTGTATGTGTGCAGCTGCTGTGTTCATGTGAAAATGACAAGAATAATCTCACAGAAACAGATCACACTGGAAAACATGTTACGACGGTCAGTTTAAGTCCTCATGGGAGACTGCTCTCAACAATTCCCTTATCGCTTTCTCCATTTGGGTCTATTAAAAATAAATCCCAATCCCAATATATATTTATTTGAAGCTTTTAATGTTTTTTCCAAGGTGTGGACATCTCATTCAGATGAAAATATTAAATATAATAATTTTTGTAAACAACAAAAAACACCTAAACCTAGTAGGTGAAAGTGGAACAAAAATTATAGTAATAAGTATTAGACATTACATTTCAGAACAGGTGCACAGAACACACCGCTACTACACGCCACACGCCGGGTTCATGCAGTTGAATGGGGTGGATGACACGGGCCCCACCATGAACTTCTGAGGAGGAAAAGAGGGCCTCACAGCAGAGGTAGCGTTATGTTATTAGAGAACCCAGAGTGACAGATGTAGGATAAAAGAGAGGGCAGGAGAATCAGCAGGGGTGAAAGAAAGAGAAGAAAAGGTGAAGAGGTCAGCAGACCAACAGAAGAAGGGGAGGAAAGACAGTTGTACTTGAAAGAAGGATCGATAAATCTATTCGCTGTTGCTTCACAGTCCGCCCTTTTTATTCCAGATGGCAGCTGATGTGTGGCAGGTTCAGAGAAATCACAACAAAATACATATACACCACCGGTTGGGTAAGATAAAAAAAAAATCCTTATATGCTTACTGCACTATTACTGCACATATTTGAAAACAAAAAAGAGATTAAGATAAAAACATTACAACAGCCATTACGCCAGTCACATGATCCTTCAGAAATCATTTTAATTTGCTGCTCAAGAAACATTTATGTTGAAAACAGTTGAGCTGCTAAATATTTTAGCGGAAACAAACTTTTCTGGAAATCTATTTTTCTTCAGCATTTATTTGAAATATAAATATTTTGTAACATTATAAAAGTCTTTACTGTCACCTTTCAACAATTTAATTTTCTTTCAAAAAGAGAAATCTTTTTCTGACCCTAAACTTTTGAACGATAGTGTATACATAAACAAAATCACAAAAAAAATTTTCATGCCTGTAACTGTAAACTTTCAGGTTCATGTTAAAGCAGGTCTTTTTATATAACCTGTTAATGTGTATCTGGTGTGCCGCCTGGTGAAGATGGCCTATATGATAAATGACTAATACATTACACAGACATATTCACAATCTGCAGACAGCCACAATAAAGTAAAAAAAAAGATTCAGCAGAGGTCCCGAAACCACACAATAGGGCTACCAGCTGCCGTCTTCCACATGCACAAAGCATTCCCCAACCACAGCTCTACATCAGCGCGCACACACACATACACACCGGCAGCTGTTTAAGCAGAGCTCTTCAGCCCTGGAGATCCGGAGAACAATACTCGAGCTCTAATCACTCCTGCCTGAAACTCATACTGAGAAGCTAAGTGTCTATATCAGTATCTCTGTACAAAGACAGACACAAACATGTGTCCACAAGAGAAACATAAGATCAGCAGAACTTGAAAAAAAAATAAAACACTAGTCTAACCGTTCAGTTAAAATTTATTGAAATATCAGGCTCACTTACAGAGCTGTTTTCATTCAGAAATCAAACATACACACATGAATCTCACACTGCTGGAAAACCCAATGATTGTAAAGTAACACATGCAGAAAAATAATCATTTGAGAAATACACACTGCCCTCTAGTGACAAGAAAGCAGCATTAACTTGAAATATGAGCTTGAAGTAAGAAACTCGGTTCCTGAAAAAGTACTTTTGCCCCCCTTTTTTGAATCAGTAAACCCAGCATTAAAAAAATTATTGAAAAAATTCCACTGGAAAAGAAAATCCTAATAGACAAAATATGAAACCTATTTTAATGAGATTCCGATGCCTCCTTTTATACCGTATACTGGTCTTAGAAAAGTTTTAGTTGTCCCTAAATGTGACTGCAGGTTAATAACAGTTAATATTACAGAAGCATTGCCACTGACATAGCTGTAATAAAAATGAAACGTACATGTTCGTGAGTAAATGAAACGCACTTCTAAGCAGCATTTAGATGAAAAACTCGCTACTAAGTCAATGGTCACCAAAACTCTTACCAACATCCTTGAAAATATCTTTATGCTCTGCAGAACAAAGTCATGCAGGTTTGGAACAACATGAAGTAGAGTAAATGATGACAGAATTTTCATTTTTGTGTGAACTATATCTTTAACTCATCAACAGATGTTTCATAAAAGCATGTAATTTATACATTTTAAAAGTAGGTCAAAATAAAATAAAAAAAAGTAATTTTTTTGTGGAAGATCATATTACTATAGGCACAAGCAAAATCCCTTTTGTGTATGGTTTCAGATAACATTTGTGGAGTGGTTACACTACTTTATGCACTTCACTAAAAACAATAACCCTAAGTGTTCCCTATTGATATACAGAGACCAGATACAAATGTTAACATTGTATTTTTGAAAACTACAAAAGCATCTTCACAAATAGTTGTCTTTGTCCTTGCACTTAATAACAGTATATTGACAGCTTGACATTGCGCCCTCTGATGGTCACCAATGATTCAGTGAAAAGTTGTTTCTGTCTATCTCATGATTGTTGTCTGACTGTAGTTTATCAACAATGGGTCACACGCTGTGATGCTTGTTGGTCATTTCATTGCTAAAAACAAATTTCACAATGCAGGTTTGCCATTGACCTTTTCATGTAGTATCGTTAGCGCGCCAGAGGCAAATTCTCGCAACACCTGCATGGTATCTCTCTGTACTTGCAATGATTCGCGTGCGAACTCCTGTTGCGTCTCTGCTAGTTGCTGCACTGACTCCGCAAGAAGCTCCAGCGAGCGCGAGACCGTGCCCAGAAGAGCGTTAGTGGTGTGCTGCTCCTGCACGCTAAGGCTTGCGTTGTGTGCCAGTTGCTCACGTGAACTGTCTGGCTCCGCCCCTGAGAAAGACACGGTTCTTTTAGTAGAGGCCGTGGCTGTGGAGGAGACGTGTCCAGTATTGCCTCTAGTCGCAACACCGTCCTCCTCAGAGTAAGAGTTACTGACAGATGCCATAGAGGATGAAGGGAAGAGGTCACGGTTGTCTTCATCTGAGTCTAAGTGGGATTCGGGATCTGTGATCAAACAAGTAAACAACTTTAAATAAGTTCAACATCACATCATCACAAGTTTTTGAAGGTTTTGAAGCATTATAATGGCAATGAAAGGCAGCCCAAAATTTGAAGACCAAAAAAGTGCATACATCTATTATAAAAGTAATCCACACTGGGGGGTTAATGAAGGCCTTCTAAAGTGAATCAACTGGGTTTTTGTAAGAAAAATATCCGTATTTAACACATTATAAAGTAATATCTGGCTTCTGGCGGACGGTCTTCCATATTATTATCCTGCCTGAGCTGTATGGATTACTTTTATAATGGATGGACACTTTTTGGGCTTAAATATTTGGCTGCCATTTACTGCCATTATAAAGCTTGGATTAGATAGTTCATTTTTGGGTGAACTATCCCTTTTATCACAAAACTATCCCTTTTAGTTTTAGATGAACTAGCACAAAGGTTTACATTGATAATACTAATAGATGTTTCATGAGCATCAAATCAGCATATCAGAATGATTTCTGAAGGATCATGTGACACTGAAGACTGATATAATGATGCGGAAATGTCAGCTTTGCCATCACATTAAATAAATTACATTTAAAAATATATTCTAATAGAACTTTCTCATTTTAAAGTTATGAAGTTAAAGTTATATTTTTTACTGCATTTTTTTGAGCAAATGCATCATTGGAGAGCATAAGAGACTTCTTTGAAAAACAGAAGGTTTTGAAAACATAACTATAATTTAAAAAAATATTGAGATCAAAACAAAATATGTAAATATTAAAAATACTTGCAGTGAATTTTCACTGATAATGGATCTCTGTATAAAGCCACAGTGCAGTGTTAAATCTAAGGACAATTCTTAATCTGGTCCAACTTGTGTATTTTCAGTTACCTCCGGCTTTAGATCCGTCATACTGCATCTCACTTGCACCTCCAGTTCCACTTGTAGTAGCAGGCATACCTCCCACATCCATTCCTCTGCTCGGGGAACTGTTGACTGACCCCATCCCCACAAACCCCCCATCCTCCTCTTCCTCATCCTCACACACAGGCTCTTGCTCATCACCATGACCGCGAGATCTGGACCGCTGTGTAGCTTCCCATGGTTTCTTGTCCAGTTCAAGGATGGATTCCACGATGACTTCCATCGGGGACAGTTCAATATTGGACCGTGCCAACCGCTGGGACACTGTAGCACCAGTCCGCAGAGCAGCCACTTTGCGCTTTGTGTCGCATTTGAGATCGGACCATTTCTTGATCACCTCCATGATCTCTCTGTCACACTCTCCAATCTCGTTAACACGCGCCGTGATCTCTGCCCATTTCCTGCGCTTCACGTCAGAGGGAATGCCTGCGTTGAACTTACCTATTCATGGACACAGAAAAGTATGGGAACATTTTATTTATGTACAGTTTATCTGTTTTATAGGGAAATGAAACTTATCTGGTGGAACTGAGTAAGCTCATTTAGTTTAGCAGGCTGCTAACTTGCTAGAATTGGTTTTGCTTGTTAAATGGGCAATACTCACCCACAACAATGTGGCGATTCTTCCGCACTTCGTCCAGCAGGATGTGCACTTCACTGAAGGAGAAACGTGCTTTTCTCCTCTTGAAGCGCACCATGTTGTCTTGTTTGAGGTAGACCGAAGACACGGACATCTTCACGGCAGAATAATTCTCTCACTCCAATTAGGGGGGGAGTCTGGGTAAAGTGAAAAAAGCAATTAGTAATTCTGTTGATTTGAATCAGATTGCAGTATTTATTAAAAATGTAATTTTACATTCAAACTTGTTTATACTGAACCATTCCATTTAATTAGCTTCTTTTTCTTACAAAAGGTTTATTTCCCTGTTACTTAATATGAAGCAGCACCACCAGAAACACAATTTTCTATTATAAATATGGACAAATGTTGTATTTAGATTGTTTCAAAATGGTTTGAAGAGCAGCTATGCTAATTCTTCCTCTTTTTCGGATCAAAAATACAAAACTGTAAGGTATTATCCTTTTATTGTAATAAGAGCACAAGCTGCAATATCTCCCTGACACATTCCTTGTGTCTGCTTAACTCAATACATGATGTGAACTAAAAACATAACCTGTATTGTCTTATAGCGGTGTTTTACTGCCATTATTATGCACTTTGACTCATCTCTGGCAGATAACAGAAAGAATACTTCTTAATTCTAACACTGGAACAAGCATTTTCTGTAAAGCTGTAAACAATGAGAACATATGCAATTATGTTAAAAAAAAACATAACACTTTAAAACTCAGAACTTAGAGCAAATTAAATATGCTTTTATTATTTCCCTAGTAGAAATAGTAGCAACTTTTCTTTAAAAGGAACATTTTTATTTTTCTTAAACTATGGTCACCAGATGAAATGGATTTTAGGGGTAATTGCATAATTGTTATCAAATAAATACATGTTAACGTATTCTCTTTCTTACCTCTGATTAATGTAAAAGTTGAAAGGTTGCCATTTTAAAAACTACTGGCAGACATGAGACAAAAAATAAATCACAAACGCGCGAGTGAACAGCGGCGTCACCGGGAGTGCGAAATGTTTTACCTTAATTGTTCAGATCAATAATTCACTTGATTTCCAATAACAAGATTATCGTAACACATGGTGGATGTGCCGGAAGGAAGAGCAACTAAAACACCGGCTCATTCATCCATCCATCAGCTCCACAGGAAAGAGCGCATGTTTCCATCGAGGTGTAGTTCGAACTGTAGTTACATAAACACGTTACGATCACGCGTTCTCTTTGTGCCGCGAAGAAGCGCCATCGTGTTAAAGCAACCAAATTAAACCAAACTCAAACATCCCCGAGAAGCACACAACTGTTGTCGAGCGAACACAATTCACGTTCCTCTACACGGAATATCATTTTTATCATAACGAAACAAACCGCTTCAATGCGGAAGGACATTTCGCCCCATTTTCTTATTGCCTACAATCACTACGGTCTAGCTATTTAAGCTAGCTAGCTAGCTATTTTACACGATATGTGGTATCATGTTCACTTTAACGGTCAGTTTGTAGATTCACGAAACGCCGTAATCATATAAAAGTACTTTAAGACAGCAAAAGCGTGGAAAATACCTCAGAGTGGTCAAACGTAATCAATATATTGCGTTGCGTCCAGATATCCAGAAACTTCGTAGAAAGCGGCGTATGCGCTGCGCAAGCGCACTTGTTAGCCTGTGCTCCGTGGCGTAGATGGGTGGGTGCAGTTACCATATCTGACCACTCCTCTATCAGTGGTGCTGGTGCTCACCTTACACCAACAGCAACACAGAACACACGCTTTAGCTAAAGCTGACGGCAATGTCCCATTAGCTAACATTTTCGCGTTTATATGAATACGTTTGTTTTATTTATAGTAATTGGAGTTAACACGTTGGACTCAGGGACGTCACTAGGATTGGAAGACAGGGGGGGCTTAGCCCCCAGGGTATTTGTAACTTGTGTTTGCAAAATCTTTGCACTCACATCTAGAGCTACAATTATGTCAACAACCAGTCAAGAAACCAAGATGTTAACAAGTAAAACGTGACAGACATATCCTCTCCTTCCATTTCTACTCTGTTAAAGAAAAGTTACAGTAATGTTAGCTTTTAGACACATCAAAGCTGCATGGGGGAATTTACTGAGGCCAGACTTTGCTCCTGATGAGTTACTATAAGCAATGATGACTTTAATGCTATCTGTCTGCTCATGTAAATGTATGATAAAGTAATATCTAATTCCTCTCTATATAATCTCCTGGCTGCTTCTCTTTCTCTCTGCTAAAATATCTTCGAATATCCATCTCATCTGCTCAATGAATTGAAGAATACAACAGTAATAGCATTAACAGGGACCCTCTGACATTTCCTTTTCAGTGACAACAACATTCTATGGGGATTGCTATTGTTTTAGAATATGCCTATTATAGAGATAGGTTGTATTATTGGCAAAGAATACAGAGTTTTGATTAGCTTGCTAAGTTAACCATTTCTTGTATTTTGCTTGTTCACTAGACTACAGGTTATTATAGTTTTGCATTTTTCATTATTTTTTATTTTTATTTCGTTTTTGTTTTCAAATTCAGTTTAGTTTTAATTCGCTTTAAAGTGGGTTTGCTAGTTTAGTTTAGTTTTTTTAATGCTTAGTTTTAGTTTAGTTTTTAGTCTTTTTTTTGTAATTTGGGTTATTTGTCAGGCAAGATTCACAAAGGTCAGAAAAAGTATTGTGTAATAATAACTCAACAAAAAATCATACAATTTTAGAAAATATTCATTAAAAAATAAAACCAGTAACTTACATAAAATGTACATGGGCACAAATATGTAAACAGTCACACTTGTAAGTGCAAAATGTGTAAGTGTGCCAGTAAAAAACCTAAAGAGCCAACAGACTAAAGAAGACATACATGAACCGCATGTATTCAACCCATCTTTGAGCTAAAATACAAATAGCTTAACCTAAACCTAAATTGAGCTAAACCTATACAAATACCACAGCTGTACAATTTTAACACCCTATACTAAATAGAACTGACCCTATACAATAGCCCACTCATCTAGACTGAAGCAGCAAACATTCAGTGTAAGAGTAAACTAATGACATTACATTATTTAAAATTTGAATCACAGCTTATATCGTGTTTTGACATCGACAACCCAAGTGCATTTTACCTCAAATTTGCGACTAATTAACTTTCTAAAGTAGCCATCGCTTCTCGGGTCGACATTAACACACTGACAAAACTATATTCAGAATTAAAAATATTTTTATACCACTTTTTAATGTGTGATTGTGTAAAGGTGTTCACAAGATACCAACCTTTCGCGAACTTGCTTTCTACGTCGAACACTCGTTCTCATGGAGACGGCGGGCGGTGTGCAGGGAGGGGAGGGGCTGTGTGTGTGTGTGTGTGTGTGTGTGTGTGTGTGTGTGTGTGTGTGTGGGGCGCGCGTGTATGTGAGAGAGACTCGTGAGTGAGAGACGCTGAGAGACGCAGGGAAAGGAAATGCAGCTGAACTTTATTTGCTCTATGAAATACATTGACAAAGACGAAAACTAAGGACATTTAATCTTCATTTAAACTTCATACTTCTCGGCTATTTTTTGTACCTGGATATTGTAGCATTCTAAATATGAATGAGGATACGGTTATTGATAAATCGAATTATGTTGTTCTTATTATCATTTAGGGGGGCTTAGGAACATTTTGGGGTAGCTTCAGCCCCCCTAAAATAGGCCTAACGACGTCCCTGGTTGGACTGTTAACATATATATATAGAAACAGAGAAAATATTACTGCATCAAAACATAAATCAATGATGATATAATTAATAAACAGCCTGATGATGAAAACAATTTTTTTATTCAATATAAAATTGTATTTAACACCAGATTTTCATGATAAATTCGAGGCAATATTTTTATCCCTTGCATCACCCATTGGCTTCATGCAAAATTGGCACCAACTGATAACATCAATATGTAAAACAGTTTTGCATATTTGTGGCTGAACCTAAACTCTTCATAAAGGCATATTTGTTCATTTTGACACGTCTTATAATTTTCTTTCTTTGGTTAGTTGATGACCATAAACAATGCTACTAATGGACTAAATGCACTAAAAATGGTAAAAGTAAAAAAACATATAGAGAAAGAGAATGGCATAGTTTAGTGGCACACATAACCCCAGTGGTTAAAAAGCTCCATGCTGGCGTTTCTCTAGAATTACTGCTATAGTGTGTGAAAAACAAGAAAGGGAGCTGTGTAAAGCATAAAGTCATTGTTGCATATGATATAACTGCTATTTTTTGACATCGTCGCAGACGTTCACATCACTCAGGAGTACATTGTAAGCTGCAGCCACTGTGAAGAGACAGAATTTGATTTATAATGATATATTACAGAATCTTGTATCCCCAGTAAATGTAATACTATTTTAAAATTCTCTTACCTCCTGAACATTGACCTTGATTGTGCCATCATTGTCTTTGTCAAGAGTCTTGAAGGCACCTGGAGTCAACACATGAGACACGAATAAGTATCTTTAACACTTCATTAACTGAAGAATCATTCCATTTATTTTGTATAGAATTACTGACACATAGCTTACAGGGGTCCTATAGTAAGAGTCCAAAATGGCAATTTACATAAAGTCAGCTGGAACATATCTTATTTCAAAACTGTTAGCTCTGATAGATGACATATATACTGAAGGAATTAACAAAATGGCTGAATTTTCCAATAATAGGGGAGCAACAAGTAACTGAACTGAATAAATTTGATACAATATCCTTAGTTAATCCCTCAACAGATGCTCATGAAGATAGCATGAACTGGACTGATGAACAATGTTTTCTTTCTTTATTGCAGACATCTCACCCTGCAAAAATGAATTACCAGGAGGTAGCGCATATGAATGCGCCAAAAAAAAAATCATTCACACGAGAGGACGAGAGGAGGGTTTCGATGAAATCAGAACGCAAGTGGTCACATGAGATGCATTTGACACGCATCTAAGTACCAGGTGTAAACAGTAATGCGTCTTGGCTGACCACAGTTCAGCTCACCAAAAACACATATTGCTGGGTTGAAACATGGCTTCTTTCTCGCTTGCTCAATGTCTTGGATATTGTGAATAAATTGCGGACGTCAGGGAGCTGCTATCAAAATGCTGTGAGACTTCTGGAACTTAGAGAGAGGTTAGATGTCTGGTGACATGTTCCAGTAGCCTTCAGGTCACAGCACACTCATGTTTTGATATTTGCCATTGCTAGTCAGAGACATGTGGTTATGGGGGAGGGGGAATTCTTATTATAGAAAGTATTTTATTGGTTTATAACCATTTCTAGTGCCTGTGTGCAAGCTGAGTCATCATCCAACTCAGGCAGTACACTAGCACATGGCTTCAAGAGACACAAAACCTATATAAAATATCTGCATACCATAAGAGTTAACATTCAATTTGCCTTGTAGCTATTATTTTATTTAGCTTATCTTTCAAAATAGGGAAAACAAGATAGTCAAAGTTTACATTTCCTGACCACTACTGGGTTACTCCCATGTTTCCTCTTAATTTCCTGTATTTAGTCTACTCTGTATACTCCTAGAGATTATTAAACACTAAAAAAGAAATTATTTCACTCAGCTAGTACTATTTAAAAGAACTATTTTTCTTTATTATCAACTTACGGCACATGGCATCAAGTCTCACAAGGCAGCCGATGTAATTGTCAAAATCCATGTTTCCACTCTCATCGCTATATCTGCGAATAATCATCTGAAAGAGTTGCTCATTCAATGGGAAACCTGATGGAGGCACAAGAGATAGAAGATGAGATAGAGGATGAACATACAGTTCAAATGTGATCACCACAATGTATATATATTTAAGGACAAGGTTGCCAATTTTTAACCAGCTTTGTATTGTTACAATATCGATAGTATATGAAGTGTACTCCTTCTCTATGTTACTTGCAACCTAATCTTCTGATTTATTTGAAAGCAAAAGCAGACTTTTGACAGTTCCAAGGCTTTAGTCAAAACTACAGATCGTTCAAACTTGAAAATATTAAATTTGATCTTTTCTTAAAATCTTGGAGCCCATTTTTAGATTACCGGTACTTTAAGGAGACATGCTATGTATAAAAATGTTTTTCTTTCTTGGTTATTTAGATGTTTATTTGTATGTATGTATATATGTGATATATGACATACATTCAAACCAAAAAATATTCAGACACATTAGATATAATTTTGTAGGACACTATATTTCATTTATGTAAATGAGGATAGCAAAATAAAGTAAACTGTGACAATTTATGCCCACAAATGGTAAACAAATTTGGGACCAAAATAATTCAGACACTTTGACCTGACCATGTTTTTTTCTTTAATTGCTAATGCGACATTTTACACCAGACTGATCAAAATTAAGCATTGCTCTGTCATTGGTTGACCTAAATTGGTAATTTTGTAATTGTCTGCTTAAATGTAACAGCTGACAGCTGATTGGTTGATTGTAATCTATTACATACCTTTCTATCAAAGTTATCTGACATTATTAAGATGAATTTGTTCTGACAGTTGTCACCATTTTCTAAACTATAGTAAATAAACTGTGATAATGTGAGAAAATGTTGAAGGTGTTTGACTATGTATATATATATGATTGTGATTATATGTTTCCCACTTAATGTATGTGGGCATTTATTATATCCTAATTATGTAACAATTTGATGCTTGTAAAATAAATAAAAAAAACACTGATCATACATCCACATTTTGTATTACTGCTCACGGATGGTCAGATCGAACCCAGTGCATTACGGGTGTTGAAGTTTCTTTTTTGCAAAAGGGAATACCACAGCCCTAGGGCCCATTCTTTGTACGTCGCTAACTCAGTTAGCTGGATTTGATTGTTGACGATTTGGAATGATCTCGGATTGTTTGGTTCTTCGACGCTCATCCTGGACTTACTGTCATAGCAACAGGTCCGTAAGCTTAAACCTGCTCGGGAGCAGCTTATTTCATGTAAACAGGATTAGATTGCATCTTAAGGTGATACTTCAAATCTGTCCCAGCCACTGCTACTTTATTACAAGAAGTCCTTACTGAACAAGGGGCAATAATAACTTTAAATAATAATAATATAAAAGTTTATTTGAAAATAATTTTATGTTGTGTAAAAGGTGGGTATAATACTATAGACACAGTCACTTGATTGAGAAATGTATTTGTGATGGAATAATTATTTTGCTGTATAAAAAAGCTTTTCAAATGCTGTACAGTTATGCTGAGCCATGCATTCATTTGAGTGATGACATATTATGGGAGTGGCTTGATGCAGCGCAATAGATGCAGATAATTTGATCTTGACCATTAAGAGACTTTAATTAATACTGTCACGTAACAAATCTGCTTCAAATTGAGTTAAAAATTGAATTACAACGTTGAAATAAAAATGTAAAGGGTGTAGAAATAATACTAGCCTATACAATCGTGAATATAAATAATTGTGAATCATGTTCAGGAAAACAGTGCACATTTAATTTATCTGTTATAACCTTTATGTTGGTTTGGTCGTTTGGCTGTTTCCTTATAAAGGTCCAGAAATTCGTGTTTTTTCTTTTTTTGTCAAGTTTTTTGCCAGGTGGCTTTTTTAACTATATGATGTCATTACGTTGTCTTGACGCCAGCATTGCTGATCATGGTTTCGAGTATCGATGCATCTGCCCTCTTCAGGGAACACAAGAACGTGCAGTGATCTCAGATAACTCAATCCAGATATTTTAATCCAATCCTCGAATTCATTTGAAGAACCAAATTAACCAAAGATCAGTTATCACAATTAAAAGATCTGGGATCGGTCAAATCATCTCAGATGTATTAAGCGAGGTACGAAGAACGGACCCCTATTATCACCAGTTTGCCCTATTTGTGTGTCAGTGGTGAATTACACCTTTAACATAATTGATTAAAGAGCTATTGTGCCAGCCTTGTTCAGGGACCAGTTCCCACTGGACTGAAACTAGCACATGACTAATACCAAGATTATTTTTCACCAACCAATTCCCTACAGTCTAATAATCAATACAGTTAATATCCTGAACCCCTAAAGAATCCTTTAATTGGGTTTAGTTAATGTTGGGGCTGATGGGTGTTCCACAATGGGTGTTTACCTGCAGCTTTAAAGGCACCTGGAAGCTCATCTGCTCCAATAGTTCCTGAGCGATCCCTGTCATAAGTCTTATAAACTGCCTATAAAACAGACAGAAGCTTAGTTTTAACTTGGTTCTGTTTTTTTTAATTTTTTTTAACTTCAATGTTTTACTCTTAATACAGAGTTCCATTTTCTGTACAGTCATAAGAAAAA
Organism: Gobiocypris rarus; assembly: GCA_023029165.1. Classification (NCBI taxonomy): domain Eukaryota; kingdom Metazoa; phylum Chordata; class Actinopteri; order Cypriniformes; family Gobionidae; genus Gobiocypris; species Gobiocypris rarus. The sequence goes on along the minus strand of CM040916.1, from coordinate 32,156,539 downwards.
AATCTGTAAATATTCAATCAGCATCATGAATAGATCAAACACCATCATAAACAAATGCACAGTATAGTTAAATCAAATCTCTAGTTTAAAATCACAAAGACAAATCATCAACCTGCTGCTACATTCTCTGCTCACCTGCCATTTCTTGATGTTGTTCCAGAGGTGTTTAAACTCATGGAAGCCCAATTTACCTGTGCTGTCACTCTGGAGCACAATGTCAAGATCAAACACCAACAAAAAATATATATATTTTTTGGTATTGGTTATCGGAGCCGATAGCCTTGTGTGAAGCACACAAATATGTAGTGCGACTGTGCTTCAGGTGAACCGAGTTCGAGGCAAAAATAAGACAAAAAATTGTTGGTATTAGTTGATATTAGATATAATATATTTTCACATTTATATTACCTTCTATTACCTATATTCAATCAAAATTAATATTTATCTTTCCTAAAGTACATTATAATGTTGTGATGCCTAAATCCCCTCGTAGCATCTAAAGTTAGTTAAGACAAAATTGTATATTCATTTACAGCCAATAAGATAATTATCGTCTTATCAGTATCGGCCAGAATTTATGTAATAGATTTTTCACCAAAATCAGCGCACAATTTGGTTTGGATGAAAGCAAGTGTTCAGACCAAACGAGGAAGGATACGTCCATGACAGCCACCATACTTCTACATGACTCGATGGTAAAGCCATCTGTCTTCAGATCCCCATCTGCAATAACATACAGGGCAGAGAGAATCAGTATTACATAGCAGCAGACATCAGACACACACATACCCGCACATACCACTCACGTTTGGAGATGATTCTGTTGAGGATGTTCATCAGTTCATTGGGGCTTACTTCCATGTCCTGAAACAAAAGGAAATGTTTACAACAGCCAGTGTTTATTGTATGCATCGGTGTATATATGACTTTGTTTGTATAATACTAACATCGCCAGCGAGCTGCTGGAACACTTTACGGAACTGCCTCTCTTCCTCAGACTCGTTGACCTCAGCATAAGCCAGTGGTCTCCGGGGCGGGGGCTGAGGAGGGACCGCAATACTATCAGCATCACAAATGCACACATTTCCTTTTCTCTCCACAGCTGACTTTAAATCTTCATATCTTCAACGCAAATATGCCTTCATTTTAAAGTTCAATCATTTATATTTTATTTTGAAGTTACCAGAGACAGACTGTAGTGTCTTTTATGATACAGACAATTAATTTTTAGCAGTTGGATTTGTTTACTGAAACATAAAAATAAGCATTTGCCAAATAATAAATTATGCTGGATACAGCTCTTCAAAAGTCTAAATGTTTTTTTAGCAAGCAGTATAAATGGGTGACACCATAATCTTTTGAGAAATTGATACACTAATAAATCAAGAAAATCTATAAGAGAATTAAGCAGTTAACATGGATAAACAAAACTTTTAATTCACAGATTTGTATTCAATTTGATTGTATTTCAAACAATAAAAAAACTTAAATCAAATTATGAATACAAAATTAAATGTAGCAATTCCTAATAAAGGAATAATTAAAACAAACAATAGCTAAATTTTAATATGTGATTGCAAAGTGATCGACAAATACATTTTCTCAATTTGTCTATTGCCCTATAATCGGTTTAGCAAAAAAAAAAAGTGTATTATTATTATTATCCATAATTGCTAAACTGAACATGCAATATTAATATATTTTTTTAAATAAAATATGCACTTTAAATTATGAATCTACATTTTTTAACCATTTTTAAAAATGATTTATTGATTTTTCAATTAATTGATCAATTTCTTAGTTAACTGTTAATTACCCAAATGATTATTGAGTACCACAATTGAGCCCCAATTATATATACTGCTTTCCATTCATAATTTACTTTTCAAAAATGTCTAGAAGTACAGTTTTATTATTTTTATTATTATTTATATTATTATTGAATATACAAATAAAAAATATTGGCACTATACTACACAATGCAGGATTCTTTCCATTGGCTCTTTTTTGAAACAGGTCAGAGATGACTGACAACAACCATCAGACACACTTCAGTATAACATCACACGAGAGCTCCTGTTACTCACAGGTTCTGAAGGCACAAACTGGCCAGGGTCGATGTTGCTGTGGAAACAGGATGAGAAGGCATAGTTATGCTTTCAAATCAACTACACATTCACAAGAAGTCCCAGCTGTATAAGTACACTCTGGTACATTAGTTTCATCTTATTAATGAACAAATATTACTACCACGACAGCAGCACTGCTGATCCAAATTTGGAAATAAATAAGATAGCAGAAGCAGAACAGTCTGTGTTTATTGAACGTACATATTTTTCTCCCCGCAGGGACCTTTGATTTGAATCAAAACTCATTTGGAAAATCGGGAAGAAAGAAAAAGTTACAAGACTGTGTTACAATCTCACAAAGCACTTAATTAAAATGTCAGTGTGTATACAACCTTTGATTTATAGTCATTAGATATATGTTAAACACTTATAGCCTAAATGTTAAGAAAAGTTAGAAAAAGTCATTTAGGCTCTCTTCCATTCTTAAGCATAAAGTGTTATAAACAGATGATGAAGAAGAAACAAAATAAAACCAAAAAATTAAATAAATTTGATATTGTAACATGGCATAGCATGATTGTCAAATTGCCCAGGCTGCGATTAAATAAACAAAAGTATCAGGGCTCCAGACTGCCACCAAATGGTTGCATTTTGCTACCAAAATTTGAGAGTGTGCAACTGAATTTTACATCCAGTCGCACATGTGCGACCAGTATATTTGGGCGTGTTCATTCAATAGATCACTCCAATTACATGCTCTCTAGAATGCTATATTTGCTGACGTGACACACATGAGATCTATTTAACCAATACTGTCCCATTTTTTTTATTTGTTTTACAATTTTTATAGAAGTAGCCTACATGACATGACTCAAAAGTCATTTTATTTAAAAGAAGAAACCTGTTCAAACATACCAGTGCTTATAGTCTGTACAGTAATCATTTAACTATCAGCCTGCGATATTACACTGTTTTCATTACGATGGTAAAGTGTACATTTCTTTCTTTGCTGCAAATATGCCAAACTACACGAGCCAAGCTCTACCTGTTCTCTATCAGTATCATTCAACAACTGGTTCATTTTGTTAACTTCACGAACGACATGTACCAGTTCATTCAATTCGTTCATGAACTAGATCTCTCATTCAGACTCAAAAGCATCTCGGTCAGTAAAGGGTGTATTCGTTCACTGAATACAACAAATCACATGATCCATCACATATCATACTCGAAACCCTATTGGCTCGAGGTTTTGTCATTCTTGGAGTATTTATTAGTAATACAGCGGAAATTAGCATGTTGATTTACAGTGTGCGCCCCTAAATTTTCTGGTTGTGCCCTTAACATTTTCAGTTGGGGGCCACTGTGCTCCTAGAGAAAAACGTTAGTCTGGAGCCCTGTGTATGCATTTAAGAGTTGTGTCATGTATTTCTCATTGTTTTTATTTTACAATACATTGCTTATTTTGTTTAATATATGTAATAATCACAATAATATCATAATTATTATTTTCATATTGATCAAAAATAGTGGGAATGTTGCCTTTAAAATTCAAGAGGAAAGAAAGTGTGAAACTCTGTTCACTTTAAGGTTCTTGTAAACCCAAGTATGACCACCCACATTTTTTATTTTCTATGCAGATGCATAGGAGCTGCTTTTGTTCATTGCAATTAGTATCTATACCCCATCTTTTCGAGCACTGTAGCTGTGTGAAAGGGCTGTAGAAGAATGTGTCTTTGTTTATAGTTGATCAATCTTTTCCAGATTTTGTTTTATTAAAATATAATGTTTGTTTATATAAAGCAGTGTTTCTCCTCTTCAGCCCCCTACCAGAATGGTGTCTCACTAATTAAATCGTGTTCATATTGTGTTGTGTGATTGTGTTCAATACATTTACATACATTTTCCAACATTTTCTCTGTAGCTTTCAAAGAGCTACATATCTTTAAAAGTACTAATAGGAAAGCTATAAGAATATTAGCTTATGTTCTCCTTTTAAGATCATATATAATACAATAGTTGTGTTTTGTGGAATTTATTTATTTTTACATTTCTTAGTTTGAAGCATAATAATAATAATAATGTGAGATTTCAGCCTCAGAGTCTGGCTTACATACAGATGAAAGAGAGCAGGGCTGCGTTTCCCAAAAGCATCGTAAGCCTAAATTGATTCTAGAGACCAGTGGTGGCAATTGTTCTAGGATCAACTTAAGCTTACTATGCTTTGGGGAAACGCAGCGCTGGTTTGTAGTGAAATAATGCCTCACCTGACCACATCAATAATGCCTCCAAGTAATTTCTTGGCTAGGAACATCCTATGGCACAAATGGTTCACTCACTTCCTGAGAGGAAGAAAAAAAGCTAGAATAACATTTGAATTGTTATACAATTTATAGGCACCATACCAGTCAGCACCAAACCATGTGCTATTATTAATAGCAAGGAACACAAACTACATTTAAAAAGTTTGTTGAAAGGTTAAACAGAAATATAAGCATACAGGGTACTTGGGAATGTTAATCACATTGTTGAAACAACTGTGGACACACCCACTACAAATATGTCCCCCATCCATCCACCACCCACACTAATTAAACCGCAAGAAGAAAAAACACTCACACAATTACCAAGCTTAATATGGAAAATGGCGTTTAAATACTTAACCGTTTGCAAGAGTCAGAGTTGAGATGAGATTCAGGGGCGTTTTCAACTTGGCAAATCGCATTAAATACGAACCAAACGTTTGTTTTTATACTATATTTGTTTCGTCAGCAGGAATTTTCGCTTGGTGACAGTATTTGCTAGAACTCTTTAAAAAAAATAAGGCTTGGTAATTAAATAATAATCTGGCCAATAATGCATGAGTGGGTTTTTAGATGCCAAACTAAATTTGGATGCTAGTAAAACATGCTAGCACGCTAAACAAGCTAACCGACATGAATCCGCCTTAACGTTAACCAAGTAAAACCCACAAGTAACTTAAATTTACTGGACAATGTTTTTGTAAGTATACGTATACGAATATTTTTAATTAGCCGTTATTAAAGAATACACTCACCAGTAAAGAGAGAAGGTGGTGAACGAACTGTCGTCTGTCACACAAGGCAGTACAGTAAGTTACGTCTGACAGGATACGCGGATTCCAAAATAAGTTACGCAAACGGCGTAATGTCAGAGTGAAAACACAACCCACATTCAGAAAGAGCGACAAGCAAACATCGTAAAGAAAGACCATCCCATATTTCCAAGAATTTAAGGAGGGAAAGGCGCAATACCTGATCGACTAGTTCTAGTTTGCATGACAGACCGGTACAGGATTATACAAAAAGAGTAAAAATAAAAAAAAATAAAAAAGTGAATACTATAACAGTAAGCAAATACAGCGATACACTTAATTTATTTGGTTGTAAAATAGCCATTTGCTTTTCTTTTCACTGAAAATGGTCAATGCAGATGTGTTTGTACAAGATTAGACAAGCCTGAAGACCTTTCATGCTTCAGAAGAGAAATATTTCAAAGGTTGCTGCATAAACACCACCCATTAAGGTATCTACAGTAAGACTACTAATGCTTTGCATGTACAATAATATATTGTAGGTTGTAGCCACTTTTGTGCATTGCATTTACACATTTTGCTTTAAGGGTGTAAACATGTATAACCTGTTAGTCTAGTTCAAAGTTCAGTCATGTCTTTGAATGTGTCACTTTTTGCCAAGCAACAGATTGGCCCGGACGATTTTGGGAACGTGGCGGATGGTAAGGGAGACTCTGGTGCTGCGGGGCAGGGTGTCACCCACCTGAGCACCCGTTGATGAGAGATTTACCACGTGCTCTGACAAAACATCCTCAGAAACTCCTTGAATACCATGCAGAAAACACTTGTACATATCATCCTGGAGAATCAGCAGACTTTTCCGTTGCACTAACAGCGATAGCATGAAACGGCTTTCTTCTGTTTGAGGATCTTCAGACTGCAGGGAGAGGAGAAGAACATTAAGAGACTGGTGTTTGATAGTTAGATTAGATTGTTTGTGTGAGTCTGTCTGCTGCTACCGGAGTCTGACAAACAGGCTTGTAGAAATCCAGAACCGTATGAGAGCCCAAACTGATAGTTGTTACTGTGGGGTGATACAGTGGTCCATCCTCATGAGGCTGAGAGAGAGAAAGGTTGGTTAAAAATGATAAATACGGGAAATTAAAAGGAAATGCACTCTCCTTACCATAATTCCCTCCCCTGGCTTATATTCATTCACAAGCACATGATTAGCTGTCTTTCCAGCAAAAGCTCCAAGAGCAGATATTTTCTCTGTGTACTTTAGCAGCCAATCAGGGAGCTTCTCAGTAAGCATTCCTTTGGCATTTGGCAATCCACCTGTAAAAGAAAGAGAAAAAAACATATATCCCATTATCTTGATGCCAAACAGAAATATCTGATTATAGTGTATAGTTGTGTCAAAATGTATTTATTGTAATATTGAGGTGTTTAGTTTTATTTTGATTTCAGAAAATAAATGTGATTGCTCTCCTCACAAATCAACTGTTTCTTGTTTTTCACTGACATGTCGTGTAGGTGTTGAGGACTAGTGCACCTCTGAGCCTACATTCAGTACGAGTAAAATACTTAAAAATGGTTAAAACCAGAAACTGAACTCTATCCCCTGGTTTCACAGACAAGGCTTAAGCTAGTCAATGCATGTTTGAAATGCAACTTACACTGGGATATCTTAAAATATGTCATTGCCATTGTTTTGTCTCAAAATGCACACCAGTAATGTTTTTTCCTCTAAGGCAGGTTTATAAAACCTAGTTAAATATCTTACTTAAACAAAGGCCTAATCCTGGCTTATTCTAAGCCCTGTCTGTGAAACCAGGCCTAAGAATTTTTCTCAAGTAATATTTAAACTTGTAATTTTAGCTGTACGGTACATGTCTGTACATTTACTCAAGTATGTTTTCACAGGTACTCTTTCCACCTCTGCTATTGTATCATATGTTTCTCATGAATTTATCAAATGAATTTCTAAGGTCTCTAAATTAATAACAATGATCAAAACTTTGCTTAAAATCCTTTTGCCCTCTGATTGATAGTTCATACTTTTTAAAAGGCCTTTTAGTATAATTCTTAAAATGTCCACCTTTAGGTAATGGTGCCTTTTTGCTGCGAATTCTGTAACTATTTTTGATTAATTAAATGTAAGAATAACTTTTATATTGTTAGTAATATTTCAAAGTGTGCATTTACTGGACTGATTGAGTATTCATATATAATTTGTTAAATGTTAAAATGTATCAAAAATAATACAACAGGTTTTTGAGGAATGTTTGTTAGTTCATCTCTCAATCATAATCATATTGTATTCCATTATAGGTTTTGTTCCCCATAATTTAAACGAGAGCTTTGATAATACAAATAAGAAATGGAGAAAGTCGAACGTGACCTAGAACAGCCACATGAACTAAAAAGACTGATGAAAAGAAGAGAAAACATCAATTTACAAAAGAACATTTTGCAAAATTAAAATAAAAATAAATCTCATGAGGGAGCATGCTCTGGAACTTTGCTAAACGGTTCATACTTCAACCCCCCAATGTTCAAAGCAAAACTACACCCTTGCAAATAAGCATTTAAATATCATCCTACTAAGACATATTATTGGGAGACATAGAGTGACAACTAAAGCTAATATGCATTTAATGTAGAAGTCTGCTATTCTGATGTAAAAATCTCATTGACTTACATTACAATTTTCTGTATATGACTAACATCTTCACAAAATGGCATAGTTTGCTCAGTTTTGGAACTCTGAATAAAACTCCTTATTCTCACTACATTATAGGCTACTATAAGGGTCATGCAAGTCTGATGTATCAAATATGATACAAAACAAACCCTCAAGCACTTTTTTTTTAGTGTGCATGTCAAACCACAGCCTGTTACTGAATACTGACCCCAGTTCTGTAGCCTCCTCCCTGACAATTGTGTCCACTTGGGCTTGGGAGCTCTGTATACCTTACAAAAGAAACACAGTCAGATAGTGTGTAAATTACTGATTGAATGTAGGTGTAGATGGTTAAAAGCCCATTTAAAAGTCCTACCTGCTGCAAAAGATACTCCTCCTCGATCTCCGTTATAAAATTTGGAATATAATAAATAGTTGGAGGAGCCTAAGTATTAACATGAAGTACATTAAAATTAAAAGCAATAAAACACGTTCATTGATTCAAACATTAAAATGTCAAATCTCAACGCTTACCTCTTTCACAACGAATTTTTCCAGGTCAGTATCAATGTTACACGGATTTGCCATCGTTCTTGTGAATATTTAACCATCAGACTCATTGGCAATAAAATAAACTGAGTGCCATTACCTTCACTCTAAAGAAACATTCTTCAAAAGCAACTACGTCAAAACATAAGAAAAAACTTCATTGATGTTTACAGTCATCACTGACATTAAGTTTTAAATCATTGAACTGTTGCTGAATGAGCAGGAAGATTGTTCATTGATGTGTTTGGGAAGAAGTTTCCTCGTGTACTCTGGTAAAACACTTGACTTATCGTTGCCGTCTAGAGGTTCGGAGCGGTAAAGCGCATTACAGAGGGCGCTGTGATCATTGAAATGAATCGCCAGGAATGTACGCATACAGCACAAATTATGTTTTAGTCAAGGAAGTACACTAACGCCTCCAAAACACTAAAGACAAAAAAAAAAATAATAATAAAAAAAAAAAAAATATATATATATATATATATATATATATATATATATATATATATATATATATATATATATATATATAAAATGCATTTATAATTCTGCTTGTTAGTTAAGTGATAAAAGGAGCATAAAAATGCATTTGTGTTTATAACTATAGGGACTACCTTTCTCCCCATTCCATCTGAAATACCCCCAACCCCACCCCACCCTCCTTCTCTATCTCTTTTTCTCTCTTTTTCTTCCAACTCCCAATTTGAGCCTGCAGCGCTGCAGCTCTGGTTTCCATGGCAACGGCAGAGCAAGAGCCACATCTTGAATCAGCCATGGTTTCCTTCATTAATAGTTATTGATCAGGTGTGATAATGCTAACAACATCAACTCCAGAAGCACAGCGCGGGACTGCATAAACCTTCATCACTCTTGACCACTGGAACCAGAAAGAGAAATAGACCAGCATGTAAATGGAGAAAGTGGCCACTGCAGTGAGTGCTGCATAAACTGAGCTAGCCCAACAACTGTGAAACACATCATAAAAATTTGAAGCAAAATTAAGCATCATGTACTCCTTGTCTTTAATCCTAGTCCACAGTGAGTTGCTGTTTTAACGTATTGTGTTGCTTAGAGCTTCATGCAGCATTGGAAATGCTTACAGTACACGACTTGTTCTGATGTTATGAACCATTCTGACAACGCAGTAAGATTGACTGTTGTGTATTTACCTGGTTGTAGTATTGCGGTTTTTATGGAGTTCGGGTTGCCAGGGTTACGCAGAAATAGTGATGAAATCGTGACAGGAATATGCCTGTGTTCTGACACACTCTCCTCAAAGCCACGCTCCACACAAAGTTGTCGCCTTGACAACATGATTTAATGATGAGATCCTCCCCTACAACTATCTTCGAAAAACAGACACATCTATAGGAAAAAGCAGCAAACAGAGCTACAGTAATCTCACAGATTACCTCAATACACCCTTCCCCTGCGATCAGACGAGACACTGTTCTGCCTTTTGAAACAGGGAAGGCTTGATTGTGTTGCGCACATTTTGCCATATTGGTCTGTTTTCAGGCAATTCTGATGTCCTTGAATGTCAATGAAGGTGACAGAGCAATACATTTGTTTAAATGAAATGCCTTTACAGCTGAGTTCTCCAGATGAAACTGGCCTGCTAATGGCACTAATGTTACAAATCATTTATTTTCTATTAATGTTGTGGTCTAATACACTGCGCTTTAGATGCCTAATTGGTGTTGCATAAATAATATTGTATTATCTAACAATATTCAGTACTTTTAAAGATTTGAAGATGCTGTAATGCTGCACTGAGCTTTCCTGGGTTGCTGCTACAATGTACACGCTTGATATCCCAATGCGTCTAATGAAGTACTGTGTGACATGTTCAGTATTGACTGAGATGTGCAAGAAATGTTTTTTATAAATGTTTTGTACTGTCAATAATCATGTCTTATCTATATACATTGCTGTCAATTTTCTGTGCCCTCTGTATTTGTCTATATAAGCATATAAAATGTGGGACAGTAGTACATTTTAAAAACTGCCACAATGCAGACAACACACTGAATAAGGGCAAGAGCGTGAGTACATGGAAAAGTGATCATCCCTATGCCATATACCTTCAAAGGCTTTACCCATTAGAGCTCTGGAGGGTTAGACACTTTTTAAAGTCATCTTAATGATCCTATAAGGCTGCCATGATTGTTCTCCCTTCAAAGTGCCCTACGAAGGCATCATTAATGCCGTTTGGAACGGCTGCAAGAGAGACCGATAGAGAGAGACATAAAAAGACAGGAATAATTCTGGGATCAACATTATGATTATTTGCTGCAGTTTACAAAAAAAAGCATCTTTACAGATTTTTTAAATAACATATAATCATATCTTTACACAGATATGCAGAATGTAAATAACTAGTTTTTTTTAAATGCAGAATAAATTAATCTTCTTTAAAAAAAAAAAAAAATCACCACCTTGAAACCAAACCAATTAACCGTCTTCCAAAACAACAGGTACTGAAATATCAACAAGTTTAAAAATTCATGTCTGTGCAACATTACACTCTCTAGTAGGCCACTTTTCTGTCACAGACAGCAGATGCCTGATTTATCGGGTGAGTAAGACATGCTTTTAATGAGGGGTTGTGTGCAGAGAAAAGGTGTACTTGTCTCCTGTGGGACCTGTGAAGTCATTGAACAAGACATAGTAATATAGCACATCGGCATATATGCGAGTTTGAGCCCTCACACTTCGGCATTAGGCTACCAACCTTTTACATTTCTTTTGTCTGCGTCACGGACGTTTCTGCATATAGAAAAAAAATTACTTTACAGTGCATGTCTTATCACAAATACATGCTGCTGTGAGACCAAATGTACTCAAGTATTATTGACTGAAGTTCTAAATTCCTGAAGTTCTAAAGAACTGGAAACACTGGGAGTCTTAACGAGATTTCATCATGATAAAAGAACCCCCTCTGATCTTTTATTTTCATCAGACATTGGATTTAATAAGTTGTCATGAGCCTTGTGCAGAGAAAATGAGCCCTTGGGTCTGTTATAATGAAATGGGCCTAAACACCAACAAATTTATTATTTAGATTTTTTGATTTTATGACCCACAGAGTTGGTACCTCTGGGCCTCAAAATTAATTTTAGCTGTCCAGCGATGTCCCACTAGATGACACCTAGGCCTATTTAGCAGGTATAACTGAATAATAATAATAATATTAAAACAATTAACGTTACGGAGGATAAAAGAAGAGCAAAGCAACTGCTTTTAGGCTATAATATACCGTGTTTAATTATAATAGGCCTAGCTATTATACTGTTCTACAGTAAAATGTTTGTTTAGTTTTTAGCTCTACAGTATAGCCTACAGTGTTAGGGAGTAATTTACTCAAATATAGCGACGCAATCATAACTGTCTACATATTTGTGTCTGAGCTCGGGGAACAGTCAACGCACTCACCATTTCTCTCTCATTTGAAGCCTAGAAAGTCCAATCCATTAGTTGGTCGGTTCATCCTAAACGATCATCTTTTTCGTAGATCTTGTTGGTAAGTCAGGTTTAGTGAATTATCTTAAACGGACTGCTTTTCGTTCACACACAACAGAACACGGTTGTCAGTCCTTAGCCCGCGAACTCACTGTTGTCAGATCACCCTTTAGTGCTTAATCCTGTTGTTCTGTACACACACATAGTTAAGTAATTTACGGGAGTGACTGACAACCCCATTCTCTAACCGAACTCACACATTTTCAGGACTAACAACGGCATTGTTGGAAAACCCGCGGTGTGTGAACGGAACCGCAGTGGACTCATTTTGTCAGTCACCCTGTTTATGAGATTATTTTAGATAATTATATCATTGGTTTGGTGGGTCTATATTTTTTATATATCTAGCTGCGCCTTAAATTCAGCTTGCTACTTTTTGCTTGTAGTTTATCCTATCAATCTATCTGTTTTTTTTTTGTTTTTTTTTTTGCAAAACAGTAGCCAAACTAATACAAATGATGATACCTTTGGCAAAATAATCTACACTTTCAAAGTAGTCTCCCCAACACTGCAGAATATGCTCAATCAGTATATCCAAGATGTGTGTTCAGTTCAAGGTAGGCCTATATAGCAGGCTGGCACAGTGCACAATCACTTTACAATCTGTTTTACAAAACACTTCACAATCTATAAGCACTAAGGTCTAGAATTAATGGCATTCTGGGAAAGATTTGTTTGATTCGTTGTTACCATATACTGTATGGTTGTTACAGGCATAATCAAGGGGGTAAAAAATTATTTAGTCAGCCTCCAATTGTGCAATTTTTCCCAATTTAAAAGGTGAGAAAGGCATGTAATTTTCATCATAGGTACACTTCAACTGAAAAAAAAATCCATAAAATCACATTGTTTGATTTTTAAAGAATTTATTTGCAAATTATGGTGGAAATTAAGTATTTGGTCACATACAAAAAAGCAAGATTTCTGACTATCACAGACCTGTAACTTTTTCTTTAGGAGGCTCTTCTGTCCTCGACTTGTTACCTGTATTAATGGCACCTGTTTGAACTCGTTATCAGTATAAAAGACATCTGTCTACAACCTCAAACAGTCAGACTACAAATTCCACTATGGCCAAGACCAGAGCTGTCAAAGGACACCAGAAACAAAATTGTAGACTTGCACCAGGCTGTGAAGACAGGATCTGCAATAGGTAAGCAGCTTGGCGAAAAGAAATCAACTGTGGGAGCACTTATTAGAAAATGGAAGACATACAAGACCACTGATAATCTCCCTCGATCTGGGGCTCCACATAAGATCTCACCCCGTGGGGTCAAAATGATTACAGCGGGGGACCTAGTGAATGACCTGCAGAGAGCTGGGACCAAAGTAACAAAAGGCTACCATCAGTAACACACTACGCCTCCAGGGACTCAAACCCTGCAGTACCAGACGTGACCCCCTTCTTAAGCCAGTACATGTCCGGGCCTGTCTGAAGTTTGCTAGAGAGCATTTAGATGATCCAGAAGAGGACTGGGAGAATGTCATATGGTCAGATGACACCAAAATATAACTTTTTGGTAAAAACTCAACTTGTCGTGTTTGGAGGAGAAAGAATGCTGAGTTGCATCCAAAGAACACCATACATACTGTGAAGCATGGGGGTGGAAACATCATGCTTTGGGGCTGTTTTTCTGCAAAGGGACCAGGACGACTGACCCGTGTAAAAGAAAGAATGAATGGGGCCATGTATCGTGAGATTTTGAGTAAAAACCTCCTTCCATCAGCAAGGGCACTGAAGATGAAACATGGCTTTCAGCATGACAATGATCCCAAACACACTGCCCGGGGAACGAAGGTGTGGCTTCGTAAGAAGCATTTCAAGGTCCTGGAATGGTCTAGCCAGTCTCCAGATCTCAACCCCATAGAAAATCTTTGGAGGGAGTTGAAAATCCGTGTTGCCCAGTGACAGCCCCAAAACATCACTGCTCTAGAGGAGATCTGCATGGAGGAATGGGCCAAACTACCAGCAACAGTGTGTAAAAACCTTGTTGAGACTTACAGAAAACGTTTACCAACAAAGGATATATAACAAAGTATTGAGATTAACTTTTGTCATTGACCAAATACTTATTTTCCACCATAATTTGCAAGTAAATTCTTTTAAAATCAGACAATGTGATTTTCTGGATTTTTTTTCTTCTCATTCTGTCTCTCATAGTCGAAGTGTACCTATGATGAAAATAAAAGGCCTCTATCATCTTTTTAAGTGGGAGAACTTGCACAATTGACCCTTTGCTAAGCCACGCCCTAAAACCGCCACAATCCAATCATGGCTTAGCAACCGTAACTAGGCACGCAAGGTCTGTCAAGCTTTGGCGAGGAACATGCCGAAGCATTGCGCTTATGGATTGTGCAAATCTGATACCTGGTATCCTATAAATTTGACGGGGGTTCCTTCCCCGAACCTAAAACCCAAGGGGAGAAATGACGTTGTTCTGTCGATTTGTCCTACCTTGTCAGATTTTCCTACCGTAGCGCAAAATTATCTATATCTATCGATCCATGCTGCCGCATGGAAAGATTCTGCTGCATCTTAGCGTTTGTGACGTGAAATAATTCAGTGTAACTTTACTGAGGATTCTTATTGGGGAAAACAATTTCACAGTGCAAAATACCCCATCAGATTGATGTGGATCAAGCAGTGTGGGAGAATCTATATAAAAAATATAAGCGAGAGAATGTTATCATTGCAAATTGGTCAGGCTAATGTATTGTGTTTATTCCACAAGTCTTATAGATAAGCTATTTGATTTATAATTATTAGATTGCTTACCCTGCTGTGCATGAACAGGTATTCTTCAATTTGTGAGTTTCCCATTTGAATGGTCAGTGTGAGGCGGCTTCTGCTTGCACTGGAACATAGGCTTTAGCTTCAATTTTGATTAAATTATTCTCTAATCGGTTGCATATTATGCCATGGATATATCCCTTGAATGCATACTGCAGTCCCTTTTGTCTTGCTCTCAAAGATATTTGACCTGTTTGCTAAAAATTACTAATTATCTCCTTGGGAATGTCTGACACCGGCGCATACAGGTAATAGATGTGCCAGGCGTGAAAGCTTGACAGGCATAGCAACAGTAACTAAGGAGGGCGGGGCTTAGCGAAGGGTCAATTGTAGCCTGACAGAGCCAGACCTACATCAAGATGTTGGGTCTGGGAACTCACCATTGACAGGGCTCAATCCGAGGGGCGGGATAAACGGTTGTCTTTCAAATTCCCTCTGCACGCAATTGGATAGCGCCATGAGCGCCACAACCAACCAGAGTGAAGAAGAAGGTGAAGCCGAGCTAGCTAGTTGATAGACTTTCGCCGTATATAGGCAAACTCTGAACACATCTTCTTTTCTTAAGAATGACTTCAGTGCCATTCTTGGTTCTTTTCTCAAAGAAAAGCTTAACTCCAAGTCTTCCAGAGTCGCAGCCAAAGCCGATTCAAAAGACCACTGTTCGTCTGCTTCTTTGTTTACGAGTAGCACACAGAACCTCCGCAACTCTGCCATGACGTACCGTCATTATGTTAAGCCAGCCCACCGACTTTACACAAGCTGTGATTGGCCTGACCAGAGTTTGTTTTTTCCAGGTCTCGGGTCTAACAAGAGTTGCTTAACTACATTGAATAAATTCTCCCGCTAGGGTGCATATAGATTTCTAGGCTAGCACAATTGGTGATGACTAAATACTTTTTTGCCCCACTGTACATGTTCAGTAGCCTGGCGTGGCCATTCTCAATTCTAGTCAGAATATGAGTCTGGTACCGCTCCATTGAGCTTTGATTATGGGGCGTGTTTCAACCAAGCCAGGAAAAACCTCAATTGGATAGACCCACAACCAATCAGAGCAACGGAGCGACGCGTAACGTTAGTTGTCAAATGTCAACAGAACTCAACTGCACTGTTGTCAAGTCCGTGTTTTTCTCCATGTCCGCGGGTTGAAGCGACCCCAATTATGTGATTATATAAACCCAGGAATGCAAATTTTAACAGGCAACCTTGCCAAAATAACATATTTTGCCAACCAAACGCCATTTTTTTCCGGAGAACCCCCCGGAAAGTTATTGTTTTGGGCTATAGTTTTGAGTAGCAATTGTGCGCGACATTGCAAAAAAACGTGGCAACCATGTCTGCACGCATGCTGGATTAAGTAGCGTTACAAGAAAAAGATGAGTGTAAACGATCTTTGCCAGTATTGTAATAAAAGAATTTAACGATACACAGAATACTTACCAACACGATCATCGTTTCTGAGAGAAATAGTGAAGGTGAATGCATATACGAACAAGTTCTTCGTTTAGGATAAGAGAAAATTCAACCCAAAGCGCCCTTGATGACGTGGATGATTACGTTACTGTTGATCATCTGTCCATCATCGTCTAAAGCCCGCCCTGACAATTTCATTGGTCCGAACAGTTTCTGTTTGGGCATAATAACTCCTCTATGGATCGAGTCCAGGCGGGGCTAAATTCGGCTGGCATCCAGGCTACATGTACAGTGCACCGGAAAATATTCACAACGCTTCACTTTTTCCACAATTTATGTTGCAGTCTACGTCAAAAATGGATTGAATTAATTATTTTTTTCCCTCAATTCTACAAACAATACACCCTAATGACAACATGAAAGGAGTGTGTCTGAAATCTTTGCAAATTTATTAAAAATAAAAGACTAAAAAAATCACAAGTACATAAGTATTCACAGCCTTTGCCATGACACTCAAAATTGAGCTCAGGTGCATCCTGTTTCCAATGATCATCCTTGAGATGTTTCTACATGATGAGACTAGTCCACCTGTGGTAAATTAAGTTGATTGGACATGATTTGGAAAGGCACATACCTGTTTATATAAGCTCCCACTGTTAAAAGTGCATGTCAGAGCACCAACTAAGCCATGAAGTCTAACTAAGTGATTGGGGGAGAAGGGCCTTAGTCAGGGAGGTGACTAAAATCCTGATGGTCACTCTGACAGAGCTCCAGCGTTTCTTTGTGGAGAACCTTCCAGAAGAACAACCATCGCTGCATCCACCAATCAGGCCTGTATGGTAGAGTGGCCAGATGGAAGGCTGCCTGGAGTTTGCTAAAAGGCACCTGAAGGACTCTCAGACCATGAGAAACAACAGTGAAATGTTAGAAAATGAAATGAAACTCACTAGAAACTCTAGTGAAATGTTATGTCCCTGTAGTTGTGCCTGTCTCTGTCTCTCTGTCTGTGTGTGTTATTTTCTTAGGCTCCACCTTTCTACACTTTGATTGGCTCTGGAACCTGTCAGTTTCCATAAGGTGGCTTGACTGCAACCAAAGTTTCCCCGGCATCATTTAAAAGGACGGCAAATTTAACACGTGACAGTCAACTTGGCTCTCCTGCCACTCTGCTTTGTGTTGGTTTTGTAGCGCCAATAATATTTGTTCTGTGACTAGCTTAACCTACCCCTTTTTGTTGGCCATTTCATTTTGTATGTTATTTTAGCTATTATTTTATTTTTCCTTTTAGTTTCTTTTCTGCTTTTCAAGCATTGTCTCTGCAAGAATAAAGTGGAAAGGTTAAATGTCAGATGACCTACATTTGCACAACACTTAGATGACTCAATGTATAGACACCCCAGGTAAGAATATGAACCCTTTGTATGTTTTTTTTATTTCTGTATTTTTAGAGTAAGTTAGGGCATTTGACACAGAATATTTGATTTCTTTTTCATTATGTAGGTTAGAGGTTGAATTAAAAGTTGGACTCTAATTGCGTATCTTTTTTCCCCTTGGGTTTAATTATCTTACGTAGTACTTCGTTTTGCAATGTCTCTTGAGTACAAATTTGATCATAACCTCAATGTTACTACTTCTGACCCTAGATCAGACTAAGAGGTCGTAACTGCAAGCATCATGTCTGGAGGAAACCAGGCACTGCTCATCACCTGGCCAATACCATCCCTACAGTGATGTATGGTGGTGGCAGCATCATGCTGTGGGGATGTTTTATAGCAGCAGGAACTGGGAGACTAGTCAGGATTGAGGGAGACATCCTTGATGAAAACCTGCTCCAGAACACCTGGAGAGATCTGAAAATGGCTGTGCACTGACGCTCCCCATCCAACCTGATGGATCTTTAGAGGTCCTGCAAAGAAGAATAGGAGAAACGGCCCAAAATATATCTCTTTTTTGCGTTTCTTTATTTTTAATACATTTGCAAAAATGTCAAACTAAATTCTTTAATTTTGTCATAATGGGGTATTGTTTGTAGAATTGAGGAAAACATTATGAATTTAATCCACTTTGGAATAAGTCAGTAATATAACAAAATCTGGAAAAAGAGAAGCTCTGCGAATGCTTTCCGGATGCACTGTATGAGGATCCATAGAGAATGCAATTTACAGCGATTCTCACTGCCATGGCAACTGCTGGAGCAGTCGAGAACACCTTATATTCTTACCATACAGATATCTCTTATTATATTAAAGATTTGGTAAAGCTCAAATAGACAATAAAATGTAAATAATATTAATAATAGTGAAATGGAGGGGCATCTTGATATAATTTATTTTCAAGATGGCATTCAGCAGATATGTGTGTGTTGAAGAGGAGGGTTTGTTAGAGCAGGAAACAGGACATTTGAGGTATTGCTGTAAGAGGTATCCAAGGCAACCAGGTAGCCACTTCAGCTTAGAAATACCAAAGATATATAACTTAAATCATTCACATAGTCCCTCCTGTTACAGCTTATTGCCTAAATGTATTAAACTCAGTCTTTAACAGCCATACAGTTGTTTTCTGGGCTATAATTTGTTTGTTATTTTATTATATAAATGTTGTTTATGCATTTCTTATTCTTTCTGAGCCTCAAACACACACACACACACACACACACACACACCTTATGGCTTTTAGTGACCTAACAGCATCACAGGCAGGCGTTATGATTCATACTGATCTTGCCATTCATCATAATGACACTTCAACCACACCATCAAACTGCAGCACTGCAGGACCGTACTGCTTCTACACAAACAACTGTGTGTGTGTGTGTGTGTGTAAGTAAGGCAGCGTGCGTGTGTGTGTGTGTGTGCGAGAGAGATTTTAAATTTGTTTGCTGCTTCACATGCAGTATGCTATGTGAGATTTTGATGGATAAATTATTTGTGTGCAATGGTTAAATATACACCCATCCTGCTTTAAAAACACTTACATATATATGATTCCAAACCAGGTGCAATTGGTAAAAATTCAATTGCTTTGCTAGAACCAATAGAACAGACAACTAAAAGTATAAAATGACTTCCCTTTCTCACAAAATAAAGCGATGAGTGAAACTAAGACAGAATATGTTGGGAAACACTGATTCAATTAATTGAGAACACAAACTTTTCAGAGGTTTCTGCAATTTATTTTCCATTCCTCTAAACTGAACAGAACGTACAGTTTTGAAAATCAAAAATAACACCTTTCACTTTCAAAGCAGTTCAGCTTCACACAGTTGGCAATTACAATGGTAACAAGAGTGTCTGTATGTCATTATCTAGACACTCACAAACAAACACCCATGCAAACGTTCTCTCTCACACACACACTCTCTCTCTCTCTCTCACACACACACGCGCACACACACACGCGCACACACACACACACACACAGAAGGGAATGTAGTAGGAATGCAGGACAGATATCACACACACTCTCCTTCTGACCTCTCCTCCCCAAAATTAACAGAAATACAAAAATAAACACACTTAAAAAATTACAACTCATTTACAAACACCAAAGAAGAAAAAGAAGAAAAACACAACAACAGGAAAAACAACAATATATCTGTCAAAGTTTTCCATGTTAAAAACAGGTTGCTTGGTTCAGTTTTGCATCCAGTAGAAGGTTACACTGTGTGTGTTTGTGATGGGACCTAATGCTCAGTAAAGTGCATTTGATGCATCAGCAGACAGGAAGAGAGAGAAATGAATTTGGGTGCTAATGTGGCTCTGGGCCTTCCTAACACTGACAGATATGATCGAGCTACATGAACTTTACAACCTCCGCCGTAAACATCACACCTAAAAGACATTTAACATTGAAATAACATTTTGTTTCAGTTTATGCAAATGTAAATACATTCATAAATTACATGTGGGGTTAGGAGAATCAAGCTGAGAAACTAGAGAAGTCTGAAAGCGATGAACGCAACTCCTCATATGAATAAACACGACCTTAGCCAAAAAACTGAACTCAAATGACGTTTCCATGCATGGGTATGTTCCCCTGAAATTAGAGGCAGGGAGATGGAGTCTCACACGCGAGTACGTACACAATCCACCATCGTAAACTGGAATCCTCTCGCTTTTATGAATTCCTGATTGACTCCAGTTCCCATGGTTATGCTGCAGTTCGTAGGCCTTTAGAAGACCACACCCATCTGACTGAGAAAACCAAAAGCGCTACAAACCAGAGAAACACTAATGAAGTGGTAGAAAGAAAGAGCGCTCCGTTTGTGACACATGCAGAAGTGTGTCTCGGAGCGACGCAAGGCGTTTATTTTTTTAATGTTTGTCTGTTTTGATTTCCCACCCCTCAATAATTCACTTGGATATCATGCAATAGAGACGTGCAAAAAGATAACACCTAAATCCACAAAACACACTTTCATAAATGGCTGTGTTATGAATGCGTATAACATGTGTATGCCTACTCCATGCCGACCTACAGAGACAATATGACTTAAAAGCAGTGCGGAAGCCACAGGTCAAACAAATGCACAGGATGCCTCTACTGAGTGCATTTAAACCATATGGATGCATAAAACAATTTTTCTCTTAGTCTATGCAGCTATGGGGTCAAAACAATGCTAACGTTGCGCTATGTCTTTTTTTGTTCCTTCGCTGATTATCTTTTCATTGGAACTAAAAGATATTGATTAATTGGCACTTGTTCAATGCGTCTAAATAAGTTATCGATATCTAATGTTTCATCACACACCTACATGTAGAGAAGCTGTGAAGGTCTAGTTTGGCACAGGTTGACTATTATTACTGCGTCTATGTAATTAATATTGATACACCTCGTTTATACCCCTGTCGAAAAAACGAGCACAATCCTAATCAACAGACCAGACGTTTTTTTCTCAACTAAAATATTTCTGTATATTTCACTTATCAAATAGCAGCATTTTTTACTTTTTTTTTTAAACTTACGGTATTACAAAAAGTACATGTAAACCTATTCATTCAAAATTTGTAGTAAATCCAAAGGCTCATACAACAGACATAACAAAACACAAAACTTGACAACATGCTACAATATTGCTTCCAATAGTTCTTTACATTTTAAGTCGATCTAAAATTATCAATGACGTAGATATGGACACCAGCACTCCAAAGAGAGCAACTCTAATGCACAAACAAATTGCAAAGCTAATCTTAACCAGGCTTGATTGGCACTTTCATCATCCACACGAGTATAACGGATAATCACACACTGAAACCAACAGCGCAAGACTGCATTTAGACCACAAACTAGAGGAACTACACCAAAATACACAAAGAACATGAGACGCGACGGATTCCACAGTTTCATTTTTTTAAAAAATGAAGGAAAAATGCAGAAATGGACTTCGATAGTTCTCAGAGAGAGGAAAGAGAACACAGAGCACAAACGATGGTGACGTCATCGTTTGAGTTTGAGGTGGCTATCACATCCATCTCCCTTAGGTTATTGTTTTTTTTTTTGTTTGTTCGTTTTTTTTTTTAACCAGAGTTCTTTGCTCTGGGATTACACACCTCTACGTTCTCTCAGAGCACAGATTCCCTGTTCTAGCTAGTTTAAGGTAGAATACTGAATCAATCGGGCAGAGAGCACGAGAATGTGATCACATGTATTAATGTTAGACTATGTGGTGTATTAGTCCAGAGGTACGGTGTTCGCGACACGGCAGAATACCCATCAGCCCCTGTGGAGACACACACACCCTCTGTGATAAACACACACACAACACATCCGTGGCGACCGGCAGCCTGGAGAGGAAGAAAGCGAAAGGGGAAAGGATAGACAACAGAAAGTGGGAGAAGTGGTGACAGAGAAAGACATGAGGGGGTCTAAGTCAGAGCACAGAAAAAGGAAGAAAAAGAGGTAGTGCAAAGACAGAGGGAGGACATGGAGAGAGTGAGAGACAGAATTAACCCTAATGTCATGAGCATCAACAAATTTGAACTGTTTCACTACAAAATATAAATGACATCTTTGTCTGTAATCATATTACCCTCATATTGCTGCACCAAGTGCTTGTGCTTCTGAAATCAG
Organism: Gobiocypris rarus; assembly: GCA_023029165.1. NCBI lineage: Eukaryota > Metazoa > Chordata > Actinopteri > Cypriniformes > Gobionidae > Gobiocypris > Gobiocypris rarus. The sequence continues at coordinate 32,134,409 of CM040916.1, read as the reverse complement.
GTACAGTTTGATCTCCAAACAGTATTGAACAACAATTTATACTTGGAGAACCTGATATCTCACGGCTGGTACTGAAATACAGTAACTAGTTTGGAAGTACATTAACTGAGCGTATGGCATGTTAAACTTTGAATGGGATTTAAACAGCATTCATGGGATATATGGAAATGTTAATATTCCTCACAATTATGCAATGGATATAAATAGGTAACTCTCTCACCCTCTCTCTGTCCATCTCTCTCCCTCTCTCTCTCTTCCCTTCTTTTTCTACAATTCCGCTTCGCCTCTAGCGAGTAGATTAGAGGGCTGGTAGTTGGAGGGAGATGATGAATGACTTTAAGAGTGTGCATGTAGGTCAGCAGTAGATTGGGCTGTGCAGTGTTGTTATATATAGAAGTCCAGGGTTCAAATGGAGATCTGCTAATTAATGACAGGTCTGGGCGCCGCGGGGGGAATCGGACCCTCGGTGATCTCCGGTTTGGCGAAAGAGCAAGGTAAACTACAGGTAGACATTCCTACAGCGGAGCCTCATGGCCCGTGTTCTTGTGCTCGCTTGGTTTCATTGCTTTATTCCGTCACGCCGTGTCTCAGTGGACGCACTCTCGATGGTGTGAAATATGTACAGTACATTCCATAGTTGCGATGGCGTCAGGCCGCTGGATTCACAGTGTGGTTCAGAGACGATCGCTCGCCCTGTACGGGAGCTCCTGCTCACTCTCCATGCAAGAGCCAATTGCTGGCAAGACCGAAAATGCTGTTAGCAGCAAACGTTTTGATGCAGTGTACAACTGTGGAATTAACTAATGAGTAACTATCACGACCGTTCTGTGCAACTGATGACCTGTTGATCAGTGAAAAAGGTGGAGGGCTCGTGAAACTCTCCTGCAATGCTTTAGAAATGTTGGGCAAACGGAGCTGTGCGTCTGACGCTACGGCCTGCAGTTTGGTTTCTCAAAGGAAGCAGAATTACGATCAGTTAGACTGCAAGAGTTCCCCTCGCAGTGACGCCGCTTTACAGAAGAAGGCTGAAGGTCGACAGTAGTATCCTCTGGCCTTCGAATAAGTTCAAACAGGTTACAAAAACTGTGTCATTTTATTCTCTCGTTCACTACCTCAACTGCACCTCTGCTGCCATCCTGCCAAACTGCGACGTGAACGAGGTGGCATCTGTAATGCACCCAAGACTTTTCTGCACTGCATACAAACTGGAAATCTTTCTCCTTCTTCGCAAACATGAGGTATGACAACCTGAGCTCCTTTCAAACGAAACAGGCACGGACATTGCCTGGCTCCTCCAATCAGAGGAAGAGGAGGAGTTAAGAGGTACATCTGTCTAAACAGGTCCAATTATTTTTCAAGTTCAGGATTCTAAAGACTTCAATTCCTTGGTAGTGTGTCCAAAGGTTTTCTGTAGTAAGAGTTAAAAGTCAGTGAGACAAAACAGACGGCTTTTAAGATCCTACTGTTCTGTCTCTGCTCTAGCAGGATCTTTTGAATATCCACTCGCTCTCAGTCTCGTGAGTAAATTGCAAAATTCCCCCTAATAATTCATGAGGGCTCCAGAGAAACTCGCCCATAGATACTAAAATCAGTAGATATGACAACAAAATCTCTTCAAATGTGTATTCTTATAGCACCAAAATGGGATCCTGTGACTAAACTGCACTTGTATGTATGCGTTACATTCCAGTTCTCTAATGCAGAGTATCTGAACTTTGACGTATGATCTCTGTCTGTCTGTGGCTGAAGATTAGCTATCTACTCTTGACAGCATCTCAACTTGATACTCTATTTACATATTTAAAAAACCCCAACAATATCAGGAAGTCTTTATACATTCAGGTCAACCTGGATTCACAGGTTTGAGTAAATCTAAAAGAGACTGAGTGTGAACTGACCATAATGGAGAATTATCACAGATATATTAGTAATGTAATGCAGATCAAATGCTTTCAGCAGGTGTTTTGGATTAAGTCTCAGTTGAAAACAATAAGGGGGGGGGACTAAGAGTACCTATGGACATTTTTCACAGGTATCTTCGTTTTTATTTCAGGCCTACACTTGTGGAGACTGATTTTACTGATATCAAACGGGGGACCGCTTCAAACTCCAATTCTCCTTGCTCAGGGTGTGGATCAGGTATGAACTAAACTGTGAGGGTTTTGCAAATGGAAGCCAAAAACAGAACACAGAATTCAAAAGACCCTGGCTAAGAGAGAGGAAGTGAGGTTTGAGCTCCTCCTCCTCTGAGTGCCCCAGGGCACGATACTCTGACCTACACAACGTAACAACTTTAAAAATACAGCAGAATTTCAATCACAAAATATCATATTTCTTCCCAAATAGATTATCTATCCACAGTTCCATCAGATCTTTTTTTCATTTGTTTTGTATTTGTCCTTATTTTGTTTAAATATTTGGACATTTTTCTGGCTCCAACCCATCCTGTTCTCCATCAATTTCATTCATTCAGTCATCCATCAATTCTTTCTGGTTGCCTTCGCTTTCGCCGTTCCCCTCCCCGCTCCTGTCCATCCCTAGCCCACCTTCTGAGGGTTGGTGGCACGGACGCCTTGCTCGTACGTGATTCGCTGGCTGATGAGATACTGGGCGGCCTGTGTCGCTGCAGGTGACCCCGTAATGGTCACCTTGCGGTTGCGTGTGCCTGGAATGAACTCTCCTTTTTTGGAGATCTGAATTCGTGCGCCCGTCAGCTCCTGATACTCCACCAAAGTCTTGCCGCCTTTTCCCAAGATGGCACCGACCAAGTTCTCTGGCACAGCGATCTCCACCACCTCTTTTCCACCTTCTGCCAGCTTCTCTGTGCCCAGCAGAGACGATGCCACCAGTGGTGATGAGGGATTCAGGTACCCATTAGAAGCCCCTGTGGCGGCCGCTAGAGATCCCAGTGAGAAGCCTCCTAAACTAGGTGCGGCAGGGTGACCGCCCCCTCCAGAGGCCTCGCTGGCATATGTAGCAAGCAGATTGGCAGCAGCTGCAGCTGCTGGATTGGCGCTAGCCGCAACGGCAGCGAGCACCCCAGATGCGGCGGCCGGGTTAAGGCCAAGCCCCAGTGTATTGGTATTGTAGCCGTAACTGGCCAGAGTGTTCAGGGCAGACGTAATGGCAAGCAGATCATTACCGGAAAGACTTGACATGGCCGTAGGGAACCCACCCATGCCTGCAAGACCCGCCTGGCCAAGGAGTGTGGAGGCTGTAGCTGCTGCGGCGGCATTGGGTAACACCTCTGTAGAGTTGGCGAAGGGGGATCCTGTTGGGTTGGAGTTGGCCACGGGACCGGTGATGTTGGAGTAACTGATATTCAGACAGCTGCTGCTCTGTGGGTCCTCCTGGATCTTCTGGACAATGATCTCCACTGCTTTGCGGTTCTGCTCCGGCTCCCCACTCACTGTCACAACGCGCTCCTGCAGATTGATGCCCTCAGGCTTCTGAGAAAGCTGTACCCAGGCTCCTGACTGCTCCATCACAGCCTTAACTGTTGCCCCACCCTTACCGATGATGAGTCCTGCTGTGCTGTTGGGCACGATCAGTTTAGCCTGTGGAGGAGGGGAAGTGTCACTTTGATTGAGGAACAGAATTACATGCATGAGACTGCACACAGCCCCAAAAATAGATGCTGCAGTAAGCTCAAATGCATCTGTCCTTGTTATGTATTTGTTTGTTTTCTGTCCACACTAACACAGTAAAAAAGGTTTGCAATATATTAAAGAGGTGCATTTACAACTTGCAACCCTGCATGCTTGTATATGTTTAAGAGTGTATAATAGTGCATGTGTGTGTGTGACTCTGTAAGGTCTGGCTCTTAAGTCAGTGCTTATTTCAGTCATTTGTTGATCCCCGGTCTTACATTGCAGCTGCTCTCTCTCACTCCCTCTCCGTTTCTCATTCTGCAAAGATCAAGCAGGTAAAAATAACCCACTGCTCTCACACTTTGCTGCCCCACTCAGACACTCTTTCCTGGGGAACAACCACCAGCCTGCCCTGCCCTCTGCTTCCTCTGGGCTGGTATATTTTCCTGTCTTCAGTGTTGCTTATCACTGTCAGATAGCTGACAGTTAAGTACAATTGCATGCACTTTAGAAATTGATTTCAGTCAGACTAAAACAATAATTCAATGCAATAATTTTTTAAATGTCATGTAAACACACATCCAAACTGCTTGACTAATTATAACTGCACAAGTAAAAGAACTCTCACTGTCTTTGTTGTCATTCCATAAGCAAACTAATCACATTATTACAAATATTATATTATGAACTAAGCTGTGGTTCAGGGGAATAACTGCAAAGTCTGATATGTTCCCTTTATCACCCAATTAATAACTAGGAACTTTGGTTTGGATTCTGATGTTGTGTAATAGTAGAGCAACCTCCCAAACGAACCTGTTTAACACGGTCAGGGTTAACAGTAGTCTGTGGCTGGAGAATGCTGACTGGTTCGGTCTTCTGACTGCTCTGAGGCATCTCACGAACTTTTTCAGCGATGAAGTTATGCACTCCATTCAGAGCTTCCACTGTACCTTGAATCAAACAAACACGCTCTGTTGTACCTGATCAAACACACACAAAAAACACAATGTTAGCATACAGACAAAATTCACATGTAAAATGAAATTATTAGGGCTAGGTATTAACATAAATTTCACGATTCGATTTACAAACTTGCAGCTCAATTTGATTTCGATTCTTATTAGGTACAGTACATTTTCTCAAGGGAAATAAGTCTCATCTAATGCTGTAAACCAGTGTTTCTCAACTGGTAGGTCACAAGAGGGTCACACCAGTTTTGGGAGGGTCGTGAAGTGTGTGGTGAAAGAAGAAACAACAACCCCCCAAAAAACATAATACTAAATGTTTTTCTGAAGCAAGACATTTTTTTGAAAGACATGCATGAAAGCTGTTGACCACTTCTGTCAGACACAGTTTAAGTAAAGAGTGCTTGAGAAAAAGGATGACATGGGGGTGAGTAAATTATCAGGAATTTTTTATTCTAGAGTGAACTAATAAAGTCTCCTTAAATAAAGTGAATTTAAAAACATAAAGTATATTTGTGCTATTTAAATATTGCAGGTTTGTTTTCCCATTTCACCATTTTCATTTATTTTGAGGAATACTAATCTGTTTTTGTGCAAGTGAGATGAGTAAATGACTAAATGTGCATCCTCACATTTAGTCAAGAACTTCAGAACCATCATGTTTACACAGCACACACTGCCTCTGTACTTACTCCCGGTTTCTCTCAACATGGGGACAGGAGAGGTGTCAGTCAAATAAATGCAATAAGTGCATTACTTATTTGAAAAAGTTACCATGATATTATAAAAAAGTACCAATAAATTATGTAACATTGTGTGTTAGCTGGGAAGGATTTGCATGCAAGTATGATTTCCAGTCGATTAATCAGTATTAATCTCCATACGGTTTATTAACAGTTTATGTTGTACACACTATTGTTTATTTACCAAGTAACTGTAGTTTCCAAAAAAAAAACTTTTCACTTAGTATCAAAAACTAGCTAGGGACTGCTATTTAATAGCCTTACCATATGCTGTTAATTCATCAGTATTAGTGATAATCTTACAATTTATGTGCATGGTAAGTACTTCTGTGTGTGTTATTCTATTTTTGTTAAATAAATTTGCTTGTGGTTTTAAAAGCAAGTGTATTATAATTATAAAGAACAGTAAAATATATATATATATGATATATACATATATAAATATATATATATGATATGTATGAAAATATATATGAATATAGTGCATATATTTAGCAAAATACTCCTATCAAGAGTTAATTTTTCTAGCAGACTAATAGTGAGTTTATGGACATTAGATATTTTTTCTGGGGTAAATGTGATATTATGTGACAATTGCTTACAAGCTATTTTATTGAAATCTTTCCATGGCTGAAACACTGATCAAGCGATTATATTAGACATGATACAGATTTCTGTAAATTGTACTTTATTTTTCAACATACCTTTTGATGTTCATTCATGTTTATTTGGTGCTGTAACTACTAGTAAAGAGGAAGAGTTGATCAGTTCTTGTGCAACTTGATCTGAGGCAGCAACAGCAATCTGTCACGCCTAATTAAATAGCACCAAATTGGTATTTATTGTTTGAATTTGACAATATGGACAGAATTTGGAATCTGAGACTTTATTTCATATCAAAAGTATAAAGCACAAATCTTATAATAGTTATGTTCTTCATCAACTGAAAACAGCATATACTAAAATCAATTATTGGGATTTAAGAATCAATATAGGTTTATAAAAATGAAGAGAATTAATAAAATTTGAGAAATATATATATATATATATATATATATATATATATGTCTGGTTGTGCGTGTGTGGTTTTAGTAAATGTCTTTACTGTCACATTTGATTTAAGTATTAATTTATTTTTAAAAACTCGAAACATTTTGGAGCGATAGTGTATATGGATAAGCTTAATATTAATATTAAGCTTAATATTAATTGCATAAATAATGATATAGAGAGACATTGCTGTGTTTAATTAAAGTTATGCATTTTATACAAAGCACGTTGCACTTCATTCAAGCCAAGGTGTACATTTTAGCAGTTCACAAATTTCCTGGAAGTTTAACGCCCCATTCACACGGGGCGCAGGCGTTAACGCTTCTCATTTACTTTGAAAGGGTGACATCATCCGTTGCAAAACTGAAATGTGGGTTGCTTCGCTTCACTCGCGTTGCAAGCGGCAGAAGTTGAAGATTTCTCTACTTTTCAAGCACCAACGAAGGCGTCATCCAATCAGATCGCCGTGTGCAAATACCCTATAGCAGGTGCTAGCCAATTGTGTCCATGCGACCCTAGAGCAGACGTCTGATTGGCTGTTGTCACTATAAGGGCCAAGCTTCAGCCATGCCCTCTGTCAAGCGTTATCGCCGAAGCCCCGTGTGAATGCAGCGTAACTAATGACCTTGAAGTTGCCAGCTCTATTGTTTGAACTATATTTCATAAGGTTATGGAAACAGACATAACCTTATGAAATATATATTTAAAAAAAAGCAATTTCTCCTTACAGTATAAATGTGTCTATCAGAAAGAATGAAAAAGGCTGTAACACAAGGGAAAAAGACAGATGAACTTATGGCTGCATGATGTAATTCACTCAGAATGCATCAAATTTTGAACTGTCCCCTCTAACCACATCACATCACTCCTGTGGGACACACTTCACAAATGTCCAGGACACACAATCTCCTAATCTCTGGCATCTCACTGCCCTGAAGTGCATGAACTGTCTGAAATACTGTTGCAACTAACTGTGAGAAACCAAAGAGCTCACTTTGGACTGGATCTTCTTCACCATGACAAGAGAGATGAAGTCTACAATGAGTTGTTACACAATCGTCTACGTATTGTCAACCCGAATTCACGTTTGGATTTGTTCAGTCTTGTGGTGGAAAGTATAATTCAATGTCCTAAATATACTGTCATGATCATCTATTTTTTTTTTTTTTTGGAGGGGGTGAGAAAGCGGGGATATGTAGGTTGTTGGTAGTGTGTGTTTGTTTCCGGGCAACAGTGCAGAGATATATCCTTGCATGTGAGTATGTGTGTGAGTGTGAGAGAGAGAGAAAGAGAGAGAGAGAGAGAGAGAGAGAGAGAGAGAGAGAGAGAGAGAGAGGAGAGAGAGAGAGAGAGAGAGAGAGAGAGAGAGAGAGAGAGAGAGAGGGAGAGAGAGAGAGAGAGAGAGAGAGAGAGAGAGAGGGAGAGAGAGGAGAGAGAGAGAGGGAGAGAGAGGGAGAGAGGTGTTTGACCAAGTGTTTGTTTGGGGGTTCACCACTAGATTGAGATATTCACATACTTATTCATATCTGAAGCACAGCACAGCATAGCACGACACACACACAAACACACACAAACACACACACACACACACACACACACACATGTTTGTTTTTGTGAAATGTGGGGACATTCCATAGGCGTAATGGTTTTTATACCGTACAAACCGTATTTTCTATCCCCCTACACTGCCCCTGCCCCTAAACCTACCCATCACAGGAGACTGTGCAGTTTACGTTCTGTGAAAAAAACCTCATCCTGTGTGATTTATAAGCATTTTGAAAAGTGAGGACATGGGGAACGTCCTCATATTTCACCCTCTTTTTATAATACCTATGTCATACCCATGTCATTATACACATTTGTGTCCTGATATTTCACAAAAACATGCCCACACACACACACACACACACACACACACACACACATTTGTAAGCCTTCAAGTCAAGATGTTGAAGGCTTACAAATAAAACATGCTCCAATACAGGTCCTCTTTGAGGAGGTGTGGTTTGTGCTAAGAGTCTGCAGTTAAATTAGTTTTAAGTAAAGAATGAATTGTAATTTACGTGTGTGACGGACTACAGTGTGTGTGTGTTAACGCACTGCTGGCTGGAGTAAAACCGCTCAGCTGTAGGTGAATTCTTTTTATAGCTCTCTTGCGAGCCAGAGAGAGTTTAAATGTTTCCCTTTCAACGTCTCATAAGATAAATGAGGTTTTGAAGAGAAGCTGCTATTATATCAGAGACCAGAATGATTGAGGATGTGCTGGTGTTTGTGCCAGAGCAGCACTACTTGTACTCAGGGTTTGGCAAAATTCAGAATCTTATGAATTAACTTGGAATTTAAATTGAATTGGTCAAAGCAGACAGGAAGTTGAATTTGAATGGGAATTACAGGAAGAGGAATTTATTAATTATTAATTTTGATGAAATCAAATATATATCCATCCATCCATGGAGTACGAACTTTCAAACTTCAATTCAATTCAAATAAATTCAATTCACATTTATTTGTATAGCGCTTTCACAATACATATTGTTTCAAAGCAGCTTCACAGAAAAAACATATGGCTACATTACAATTTAAAGTGATTTGTCCACATTATGCATTTCAGAAATGTTCAAAGGAAACAGATCAGATAACAATGTATTTATCAGTGTGATAATGAATTTAAATTAGGGCACAATGAAGTGAAATAGGAATACATGTAGCAATGATTAGGTTTCAAGGCTTTATTATTATTCAAAAGTTAAATGCACTTTGTTTTTTCTACTTAAATTAGAGCTGTATCAGAATTATATGAATGTTTTGAATTTCAATTCATTTTAACTTCTTAACTTCTTTACATTAAATAAAAAATTCAATTCTGCATCCTGCTTGCTCCCTCAATTCAAATCTAGGATTCAATTCAAATTCAGGAAAAGAAATTGAACAGTCATTTCAATTCTGAATCTGATTAGTGAATACCTAATTCATAATAATGACATTGTGCATAAACAGTCAAAATAAATGATTTGATATTTTAAAATCGTTGGGAGAATGAAAGGTGAATTTGCGGGATAAAAAAAATGCAAAAGCAAGTGAGAAGGCAAATGACAGCGAGAATGTTTGTGTGTGTTAGTAGAAGGGTGACAGGCAGAACAGGTGGTCTCAGGATAGTTTTAGTTGTAACGGGATGTGTTTAATGAATGAAAACATAGCTATTCACAGACAAATTATGTTCACAATATTCAGCTGTACGCTTCACAGCTGCGACAAACACACACACACACACACACACTTTCTCACATATTTCCTCTCCCTATGGGCACATTTTCCACCGTCATTCTCTGCCGTTTTTATTTTTCACGCAACAACATAAAGCAGCTTCTTAATGACACATGGTGGAAAAGATACTAGTCAATGACACAAACAGGCCAACATCTGTAAACGTCCTCATACACATTAATCTACCTCCATCAGACCCAAAATTCAGAACACTTACAAGCTTGCGGTTTTCTACAATTCTAGACATTTTAGCTTGCAAATATAAAAAAAAACTTTATCAGTGAGAGTAAAGAATGTTTATTCTAAAAACCAACATTTAACCTTCAATCCTAAAAATAAAGACTCCTCCAATTAATACCAAAAATGGCTTAACTTAGAACTGTTCATTCTCTAGTTCATTGGAAAAGGTGAGTTATGCATGGCACCATTAAAGTTACCATCTATTACACAGTTAATAAAATGATTTAACTGTAAGGATTAATAACCCAGATCTAATAACATTATAATTGTTTTATTTAAAAAGCTAAGCTCTGAAATAGTAATTCTGATCATCATTAAAGCCAGAAAGAAGATGTAATGCATACCTGGGTAGAAGTCTTTAGATTTGGACAGTTTGATGGTGGCTCCAGTCTCTTTCTGAAGCTGGACGATGGTTTGACCCCCTTTACCGATGATTGAACCAGCAGCATAGCTGGGAATCAACACCTTCAAGAAATATTCACCCTCCTCTGCACATACACACAAAAAACAAACACAAATTTAGAGATAATAGGGGGGAAATATGTACATTAACAGCACCACTGAATATGTAATAGCAAAATAATATATAATAGTAAAATAGTAATAATAATAAAATAATAATAATACTTTTGTTAAAAATATCATATAATAAGTATTTTTGTTTTTAGTTGTGGAATCTTTAGTCATGTTTAATGCGTTACACATTTTTGGAAGTTTATAAACTCGAAGTAAGATTATATAACGGTTTAAAAACCTAATGAAGCCGACCAGAGATCACAATTGCACCTCACAATGACTTTTCAAACAATACAACTAAACTAAACATGAAGAGAGACACGTCTGGTTCTTTTGTTCACTTCCCCTCCTTTTCAATTTATATTTCTTTCTTCACTTTTTCTCACTCTCTTTCTCTCCCTGATGAGTTCCTACCGATTCTGCCTCTGTCCCACTTTTTCCCCATGCAGAGATAAAGTGACCTGCTTTGGGTTGGTAGAGGTCTAAATTTAACCAAACTATCTCTGTTTTGTGTCCTTCACTATCTTTTTCGCCATCTCTCTCTCACACACACACACACACACACACACACACACACACACACACACATACAAAGGGTTGGCCAGCCGACAAACAGCTCAGATCCTCAGCATGGAGGTTCAGTGTCACAGTTAGAAGTTGAGGTTTAAGAGAGAGTATGTGGCGGGTGGTGTGTAGGCAGTAGCACTTCACTATACTGAGGCCGTGGGCTTGTGGGTAATTGCCTGGAAGGCTGTTCAGGCAGGAGCATATGGATGCTAAATCCTCAGATTTGTCCAAAAGAACCCAGCCAACAGCACATAAGTCACTCAGAGGTTCCCGGGGGGACAAGGCTTCCCTCTCCCACCACAATATTACACATCCTAAACACAACATATGGCCTAGAGTCCATTGCTACAGCAAGGAAAGAACCAGAAGGTGATTACAACACATTAAAAAAAAAACTTACATGAGAGTCATCAAACTCCCTTTGCACTAAACATGCAAATATATTCCACCATGATATCATAGTGACATTATATCGCTCAAGTCATGTTAAATATTCCGTATACCCTTCTAAATGCTATTGTTTGCAAAGCTAAAACAAATTAACTATTTTAATTTGATTTGTAGCAGATTCATTTTTTTTAATGTATTGTATGACAAAATGGAAGCAGGTACAAAAGTAGTGTGTTTGTGTACTATATCAGTGTCTTGCCGAAATCCGAAAGATAAGATGGGTTTCGCAGACTCAAATGCCCCCAATCTCTAGCAGCTGACCCTTTACCACTGCAGAGAGGAGGAGAGAGAGTCAGAGATACAAGAAGAGAGAGAGAGACTGCAGAATAAGAGCAAACACACTAACACTAAATAAATAAATAAAACATGCAAAGAATAAGAAAAAATATGAAAGGAGCAACTGGGATGCAAAGGATTTGTTAGGAATAAAGAAAGGAATATTCTACCGAAAGGAAAAGACTATTCCAGGGAGTGGTAAAGAAAAACAGCAACTAGGAGAGGAGGGGAGAGGACAGATAAGGGGAAGAGGAGAGGGGAGGGGTAACAGGGAGAAGGTGAAAATATTATGGTCTCTAAGCAACTCTTATTGACTCTCCTATGGGAATGCTTGATACATTCCCAATCACACCAAAGTCCGCCTCACGGCATACATGTCACCTATACACCAATGCTGGAGTCAAGCATTTGTGTGGTTCTTCCAGAAATGCAGCACACACTCTCACAACTGGAAGGCCAGTCTGGTCGATATGTGATCAATCATCCTATCCAGATGATCCCATTAATACCAGAAAATCAGGGAATCTGGGAAATCCAATGAAATGTAACTGTCAGCCCAGGCATATATAATCAAGCCACGAGTGGGAGGGCCGGTTAGTAGATGGCACCAGGATCAAAGCAAACATTAGCTTCAGTTGTAATACATTATCTAGTCTGAAAGCAAGAAAGAAAGCAAGAAAGAAAGAAAGAAAGAAAGGAGAAAAGAAGCAAGCTCAAATGCAGTATAAGTCGCTTAAGCGCAGCTGAACGTGCAGTGCACAGTTAGAAAGATACCCGAGCAGAATTTAAATTGAAAAGACAATTTGAAAAAAACACTGAGCGACCCAATCACTTACATTTCCACACATTTCTTTAGAAACTAATTAAACTATGGAAAAAAAAGGAAAATAAAAATTGCATTCACGTCTCATTTATATAGATCTAAAAGCTGTTATGCAGCATTGCTATTCTTTTGTTCTTCCCTCTCTTTTTTCTCTATCTCTCCCTGACTGACTGGCTCTGCTCTGTGCTCAGTCACTCTAGAGAAAATAATTTGTTAAATGAATGTGCAAATGTCAGAGGGTAAGATAATTTTATTCTCTGCACTGAGACTGACATCAGGGTTTCTCTATAAAACATATGCAGTGCCTGACATATACTTCATCTTATGACGACGTCATACACAAATGCTCACACAAGGACACTAGCTCTCTTCCTAGGGCCCTCGAGAGGGGCTAGTGGACACGATTGAGATCTGGATAGAGCAGTGCAGAGTGGTTCAATCTGTACCTGTCCTCTGCAGCGCTCCAGGTGCGCAGTGGGATATGCATTACATCATTGCCTCACCCGACTGAATGCTCTCTGCCACACACACACACACTCACACACATGACTGACAGGTAATGATAGGATTCCAGTCCATGATGCTCACTGCAGCCGACTAAACACACATACACACACACACAGCTGGGCAGATCCCGATCTTATCAATGACCGGTCTGTTGAACGGGAGGGTGCGAGTGTGAATGGAATGAATGCAGACACTGTTAGAGGGACTGTTTAATGAGGGCACTTTGCAGTGAACGGAGGAAGAGGACAGGACGCAGTGGACACACGCTCAGGAATCCATGATGGAGGTTTTTGAAGAGTGCAGCCGGTGGGGAGATAAGAAAAGAGTGAGTGCGTTCATACGAACGGAAAGGATATAGAAAGGGCAATCAGAGATCTCGCAATCACTGAAGTACGTCGCACCAACACGCCAAAGCATCGCAAGGAAGCGATCCTCCAGCAGCAGTTTTTACAGAGAGGCAGTGTCGGCATATGGATCGTTTGACCTTGGCCAACGAGGAACAAAACTTCACTCTCTCCATCGCAACTGCCTTACAATCATTTCCAAGATGACTTGGAGGTGACATTCTGAAGGCACAAAGAGCCAGTTGGAAGATCTGCTGTCGCTTACCTGTTGTTAAAAGGAAAACCTAGAGCACATTCTCATGCAGCAGTGATTTGAGAATGACGAGCGCTTTGGGAGCGCTCCTCACCCGTGCGCTCCTGCTTGCGGTGATGATGTAAGGAAAGCTGGTGTAACAGGTTTTCAGCAGTGAGTGTCTGAGTAAATAATACAATCTGTTGCTGCTGTTTGCCAGGGAGCCATACTTACACAGCCGCTAACACAGTCAGACGGTTACGGGCTCAAACCTATGATTACACACAGCACATTGAGTGTGAACAGAGTGTCATGCAAACACACAGAGGGAGTGGGTCAAGAGGGATTGCATTGTTAAAACCCCCCCACCCCCAAGCAACACACACACACTCTGCATGTGAAAAGGAGGGCCTGTCCTAGGCACACTGCAAGGACAAGCAAGCCTCTCCTTCCCACAGAATGAATGAAGAGACGCCAACGAAGGACAGGAGAAGAATGGGCGAAAGAACAAAAGACGCAAAGCGAAACGGTCAACTCATCCGCACACGCGCATTCAACAAGTCAACAAAAGGGGACAGAATTTCTTACCCATTCTGCTGTAGCGTGCTGGAGGTGGGGTTCAGATAGCCATGGATGCCGAGAGGCTGGACCTGTGAGCGATGCCCGATTGCAGGCTGGTCATAGAAGCTCTGCCGCCGTCAAGGAATGTGGCCAGTCAACCTTTTTCCCCAGGTTCGTATCCGAGAGGGGGACAACGTCAGCGCATCCTCCCCTCCATACCCGCAGTCAGCCCCGTCTCTCTTGCTCTCTTTCCCTCAATTTCCCTCCCTCTCTTTCTCTGATTGTGTGTGATGGCAATGCAATTGCTGTGTGCCGTGTGTGTATGTGTGTGCTGTGTGTGTATGTGTGTGTGAGTGAGTGTTTGAAGCAGAGCGGTTTGGTATTGTTCAGGCAGAGGCGGACTGACGGGGGGAATCTTCCTACTGCATCACCCTCTGCTTTCCTTCTCATCCATATTCAGCGAGAGCTCCAGCCCTGTGCTGCATTCTACAGAGAGGCACCTAGCGTGTCCAATCACCCCGCACCCCTCCCCAGCGTCACACACACACACACACACGCTCGCACATACACACCAAGGCTTTCTTTCTCGTCGCCCCCCCACCACCACTTTGACGCAGCACTATAAAAGACGTAGCGCCTCGCTTACGTTTGGGTGAAATATGAAAAGGTAGGATGGAGGGAGGTTGCGTAGGGAGAGAAAGAGGAAACGAAAAAGAAAGAGTAAAAGAAAGTGCGAGGGAGTGACCTTGCATGAGCGGAGAGGAGGTATAGAGCGAAAGCGGGGAGGCAGTTGGCTCCTTGGACGGCCATGTTGGAAGCACAGCGAGAAAGAGAGAGAGAGATTTTTGAAAATGGCAGAAAGGATCTGCCGCAGAGCGCCAAGGGGCCGGCCAACTAAATTACTGCCTATAAATCCAGCGACGCTATACCCAACCAGCGCGAGCATGCAGGTGCGCGCACACGCAGCGGGGGTGGGGGGTGGGATGAGTTGTGTGTGTCTGAGCTCAGTCCCAGGGTCATACTTAATTTGCATAGTAGCTTTTTTCAGCTGAGCTTAATAAATTCCCTACATATCCATACTAGGTACATCTACGTGCTCTGCTGGGTATCATGGATGCAGAATGCAGAAGTATAGATGCTTCTGTTTAGGCAAACTGATCACGTTCAACACATCCACTGGACATTCTAGAATACATGAGCCCTCTCTCTCTCTCTCTCTCTCTAGCCCCTCCTTTCCCCACCACCTGCCCAATTCACAGTCAACTCACGTCACCACACACTGCAAGGGCACCTGTGTCCTTCTCTCGGCTCGCTCTCACTCTCTCTCGCTCGCACCTTTTGATCTAATACCAAACCGCACAAAAACACACCAACATAAATATCTCTGCCAAAACCTCCATTAGCAACATTAACATGCCATTTCAATTGCAACTGGTAAGAGGCCACACACACTCTAACTGTGTGTGCACTGGTGAAATTAGCATCAGCAATCAATGGCTGTTTACAAAAGGAAGGGCATAAAGAAGATCTCAATCACTGACCATCCTCTTTCTTCGCTCTCTTCAGGTCAAAGGTCATGTAAGGGGGAAGGGTGTGTCCATTGATAGGATTATGTTTTAATTAACAAAGCCGGATAGGTGGACAGAATTAATGATGATCTGAACAGCCAGTGAGCAAAGAGATAACTAACTTACTGACTAAATAAAAGACTGATCTCTAAACTGTGTTTAATGAAATGCTTGGACAAAAGCTGTCAAACACACTAAAAGTGTTCATAATTATAAAAGCCTCTTTCTTTGTATCTATTTTTTCCAACTGTCTTTTTCTTCTCAATTTAAATTTTTGAGTTTTAGCTCAATTTTCTGCATCAGTTGTAGTTACATTTTTAAAAATCTTGATAAAAAAGGATAAAAAAATAATGAACTTATCACTACAGGTTGTAACTTTGATTTCAATTTGATTCATTTTTTATTTATTTTTGTGTTTTACAGTGCATAAAATGCTTTCAGCGTACTAGCCTTCAGTTTATTATATTGTGTAATAGACTGAAGGCATAGAAGATTATAACACATTATTCTGTACAGTCTGTATTGAAATGATATAGGAACAGTTTTGAATCATTTGTATGTCAATTTATCACATTAACATAATAATAATGATAATAATAAGCTGTGTAAAATTATATTAAATTGTAAAAAAGTTAATTGTGCCACTGCATTCCTATGAAGCATACTGTCACAAAGCAAAGTCAGAATCAATATCAATGTAAATTATTAAAACAAATAGTGAGCAGTAATTACCAAATTCGTTCGTTAATAACGTTTGTCTAGTGTTTAGTTGGGTGTATATAAGATTCAGAAGTCGCTGTCTTATAAACCCTTTGTAACATACTCGATTCACCTCATTAGCCCTGAACACTGAAAATCATTAGTTGTGCATAATCTACAAAACGCGCGCGGCAGTGTGAGTGTGTGTGTGTGTGTGTGTGACTGGTAATCCCTACGGTATGGGGACAAAATGTCCCCACAAATATGGCAATATCCAAATTTTTGTCCTTGTGGGGACATTTTTTTGGTCCTCATGAGGAAAACATCTTATAAATCACACTAAGTGATGTTTTTTGAAAAAGTAAAAATGCAGCATGTCTCCTGTGATGGGTAGGTTTAGGGGCAGGGGCAGTGTAGGGGGATAGAAAATACGGTTTGTACAGTATAAAATGCATTACGCCTATGGAATGTCCCCACAAAACATGGAAACACAACATGTGTGTGTGTGTGTGTGTGTATGTGTATGTGTGTGTGTGTGTGTGTGTGTGACCCTGGGTGGTGTTAGTTAAAACACACATGCTGGGCAGCTGCACCGGTTCTCCACAGCTAGAACTGCCGCCGCGAGAGCAAAACTCAAAGAAATGTTCACACAATGTTACTGACATTTTCTTTTCTTTTCCTTCCAATCCAACAT
The DNA here is from genome assembly GCA_023029165.1 of Gobiocypris rarus. NCBI lineage: Eukaryota > Metazoa > Chordata > Actinopteri > Cypriniformes > Gobionidae > Gobiocypris > Gobiocypris rarus. The sequence goes on along the minus strand of CM040916.1, from coordinate 32,117,320 downwards.
GTCCAAACACTCACTAAAAGAAGAGCTCTAGAACATAATTGTGTTTATCACGTGATCTTCACAGCTATTATTTAAAGAGCAATGACTCAGACCACCGTCTGAAGAAATATGGATTCATATCTAAATCTGCTAACAAAATCCAAACTAGAAAATTAACATACTTGCAAATTATGACGAAGATACTTTAATTAAAATGATTTTTTTTGTCATGCGCACAAGTGATTTACATTTATAATCAACACCCGAAGGAAACTTTTCTAAATCAAAATGGACCCAAATGCTCTTTTGGATATGTAACGTTATTAAGAAGAGCTCGAAGCGAAGCTATAGGGGATTAAATCTTTTGTTTCCACTGGAGTCTCTTACTGCATATGAATAGGGATTAAACTACAGCAGCATGTGCACTTTCTCCCTTTCATTCATTTTCTGCTCAATTTAGCTTCAGTTCCAGAGGGGAGACCACCAACACCACACATCACCCAACCGGGGCATACAGGGACAGACCCCTTTTAATTGTAGTATAAATTATTTGTAGCGCTGCTGTACCATGTACTTCCAAGTGTTCTTAAAAACAGCATTTTACGAACTAAAAAATAAAGTCAATTATCTCAAATCTTACCATTTATACTCACGCAACGTGTGTGTATGTGTGTGTGTCTGGGGTTGGGGTTGGGGACCTAGACTAGGCACGCGACTCAAGCAAACTCGTTTGACATGACTTATTTGGAGCAGCAGGCCCAAGTGCTGCCTGAACACCCGCGAACTGTCGATCGGATCTTACCTCCAGTGTTGGAGCGCTTAGTGCTGCTCGCCTCGGTCGGTGTTTCCAGGGGTCTCTTTCGGGAATCGGAGAGATCCTGGTCCATGTGTGGCGACTGTGAAAGGTGCTGAGGATTTGAGAAGATCCCGTTCTGCTGAACTGCCCCGCCAGCCATCATTTTGTCACCGGTTGGAGTTTACACCGCGTTAGCGCACCGAAAATCGTTAGAAAGCACATAAAACCAGTAAGCGTCTCCACTCCGAGCTCTCCGTATGTTTATTGGAGCTTTAAATGTCATAAAAATGCCATGCTGTGGGGTCGCCGCGTGCGTCCGTTTCTGCCGCCTTGTCCACTATTTCCCCTGGGAGAAGAGGCGCATAAAGCTCTAAATATAAAATTCAATTCAGTGAAGACTATTCATTAGCGCGATCCCGACACTTGAGACGTCTGTGTGTTTAACGAGCCCTCACGAACACGCGCAGCGCCCTCTCCAAAAAGATTCTCGCGACCATTGCCTCGCGCTGACAAACTAAAGATAAACAAATCAAGATTCAAGCTCAGAACAAAAATACAGTTAAAACGTCATTGTTGCTAGCAGTTTTCCGGTCTTCGCTCAGCGGCGCCTGGATTTGGAAGGAGTGCATTGCTGTTGACGATGTCTGTCCGTTTATTTTGAAGTGTAAAAGAAAAGAGATTTTGTTTAAAAGATGCGAGAGTCTTGTCCAGCGCGCGGCGGCGGCTGCTCGTGTGACAAGAGCTCTCGCGCAGCATCCCTGGACCAATTGTGAGCCAGAGCGCGATAACCCTCCTGACGTCACGGGCCGCATCCTCCAAAATACTTTTTTAACGGCACCAAGTTTCCAAACTCACTAGTTTAACAACTTGCCCTTTAACTATCGAAGCATTATGTTACATATGGGGGTAATTAAAAAAATAAGTTACTAGGCAAGATTATTTACGTTTACAAAGACAAAGAACGTATGGTGAAAACTTAAAAATAGAGTGATTAAATCCGAGTGAATATATTATATACACTATCAGTCAAAAGTTTGAGAACGAAAGATTTTTTAAATGTTTTTAAAGAAGTCTCTAATGCTCACCAAGGCTGCATTTATTTGATTCAAAATACAGCAAAACCAGAATTATTGTGAATTATTTTTTAATAATACTTTTTTTCTATTTGAATATATTTTCAAATGAAATGTATGGATGTGAATTTTCAGCATCATTACTCCAGTCTTCAGAGTCACATTATCCTTCAGAAATCATTCTATTATGCTGATCTGCTGCTCAAGAAACATTTATTATTATCATGTTGTTAAGTTTTTTTCTTCTTCAGGATTTAATGAATAGAAAGCTCAAAAGAATAGCATTTATCTGAAATATAAAGCCTTTGCAACATTATAAAAGTCTATACTGTCACTTGATCAATTTGACGCATCCTTGCTGAATAAATGTATTTACTTCTTTCCCAAATTATAAAAATTCTGACCCAAAACTTTTGATATAGTATGTTATATGTTACAAACTTTCTATTCATCAAAGAATCCTAAAAAAAAAAATTACAACTGCTTTCATTGATAATAAAAATAAATGATTCTTGAGCAGCAAATCATATTAGAATATATCATCATACATAACAAATGACGTCTTGGTGAGCAGAAGAGACTTAAAAACATTAAAAAACGTTACTGTTCTCAAACTTTTGACCGGTAGTGTGTGTATGTAAGACAGAGAGAGAGAAAGAGAGAGATAATTTATGAGTAATAGATAGTCATCACATGATTTATTTTTTTATTAATGGAAAATGGTATATTTTGAAAGATTGAAAATTTCATAGTGCCCTATAAATAAAAATAACATGTATATGGTATAACAACCAAAAATAACAGGCAAAAATCCCACAGATTAAACAGAGTTAAACAGATTGTCATCACAGGTACTCTGGAGTCTCTAAAAGGAAGAAAACTGTATTCCGCAGTATAATTTCACAAATGAAACTAAAAAAAGCACAAAACTCTTTGTAAAAAAGGTTTTTACAATGCACATACTCAAGATGGAATTTCTCATTTGTTCAGTCACAAAACAGCCCAAAAGTAAAGCAACAAAACCCAGTACAAAAGTGCTCTAGATTAGGGTTTTGGGGTGATAATTGCATAATTCAAAATCTGCATTAGATGCAGACTATCCACAGGATAATGTTAAAAGAGAAAAGATTTACATAGAGGTTATATGTAAAAAACACCACATCCCAAGTAAAATTAAGGCTAAATATAATTAAATAGTTACCTATCAACATACGCAAAAATAATGAACTGACAGTGTAATCTTGTTGGAGTGTACACAGGCCATGAAGACCACATCACAGATCACAACCCCCCCCCAAAAAACAACAGGAAAAACAAACCAAGCATGAAACAAATTTTTATATATGTTTCGGGCCAAAGGCAATATCACTTTACAAGCATTATTCTTTGGACCCATGTAAACATTTTAAAGGAAAAAATTACAGTTTAACTGACAGTATTTACTTACAAGTCCTGGTGCTTAATTATGTAGCATTTTCCTCCCAAGAAGTATATGGAATTGCAAGTATTACCACATCCAGCCAGCCACATACTCTTCCTGTGTCAGACAGGGCTGCCGCTTTCACGGAGTGCTTCTTGAGCTCCTTGCAGTGTCTCTCTTTTCACACATTTCCAATACCCAGAAATACCAAGCTGGGGCTGAACCTATGCAACAAAAAGGTGCAATTTACAGTAAGTCTACTGGTTGTTGCGTTAAGCCACTTACACACATTCACAATGATTAACAACTGTCACAAGATTGGGCTATAATTGCTCTTCAGATTAATGTCCATTATGTCAGAAAAGACATTAGAATTTTGTCATTTTCTACCAATAATTCTTTTAACACTACTGATTGTTATTAAATGATTAAATGATACATTTTATCACAACATTGTAAATGAAATCATGCAAATGAATAATTAATTATCAATTAAAGGGCTAAATAGTTTCTCACCCTGAGTCCACGAAGTACTCTGTCTTTCAATACACAGAGGAACTCTTTATGACTGAGACAGTTGTCCCCGTCCAGGTCAAAGATCTTAAAAACAGTGTCCAAAACATTCTCTGAAAGGTCGTGACCTGTCGCTATCTTCACCGCTCGCTTAAACTGGGCTATGGAGCAACAGAGTGAGGGAGATTGCTATGCATTTCAATGACTCAAATCAACACAACTTTGACTTGAAGAATGTCAAGAAATGTGTCAAGGACAAGCTTTTATTAAAAGTTAAAACTACTGGCATCCAGATCAGTCTTACCCATTCCTATTGGTTTGTTGGAATCATTAATCATTTTTACGGAGAAGGCGAAGTCCTCCAGATTGTTGGTGAAGAGACAGAATGCTTTAAATTCATCAAAGGTGATGCTCTGATAAAGACAAAAATATACAAATGAAGTTGTAATATTACCGGATGCTACAAATGACAAAAGTATTTTGTGTCAAATAATACTTCTTATGCTTTTAAATGTATATTACAATTTAAATTAAATATATAATATCATGTAATCACCATGTTTTTCCACAAGATATTTCAACCAGTTGATGGTTTTAACATAAATGAATGCAGTTTGCATTCAAGTCAACAGTCCTCTAAATCAGTAGTTACATTTTTTTGACTGAAAGCCCCCCATTCTCCAACACAATATTGACAATATTGGAGTTTGATTATTATAATATATAAACAATGACCTGAGATCAGATTTTATACAAGTAAATTTTTGTTAAACAGCAGAAATTCAAACAGTGGTCAAAAGTATTAGCAGTGACATCATTTTTGTTTAAATTGTTACACAAAGTTTGGTATTTGTGTATTTGTAGATATTTTTATTGCAAGAACAAGAGGAATAGAGAAACATATTGTAAAAAATACACATGCTAACATAAAAAAAAAAATTGACCCCAAAGATTCAATATTTAGTGTTGACTCTTCTTCTTCATGACCTCTGCAATTTGGTCTGGCATGCTGGATATCAGTTTGTGTGCCAAATCCTGACTGGTGGTGATCCACTCTTACCTCTTGCAGGACGTTTTGATACCATTCTTTATTCATGACCTTCTTGACACCAAGCTATTATCCAAAAGTTTTCACCTCACCGTGCATGCAGATGCACTAACATCTACCTGCTGCAAATATTTTGCAAGCTCTAAACTGGTGGTAACACGATTCTGTAGCTGACTCCTCAGGAGAAGACAGCTCTGGTGCTTGCAGGACATTCTAGAACATCCTAAAGCCTTTTTAGCATCCTAAAGTTTAGTTCAACCTCTCTGCTTAAAGTTTTTGAGGATCCAGTACATGATTGTTTCAGGGGCAGTTGTGGCCTAATGGTTAGAGAAAGTAAGATTTGTAACCCGAAGGTCGCAGCATCAAATCTCAGTTATGGCAGGAAATGTAGGTGGGGGGATTAAACAGCACACTCTTCCACTCTCATTACCCACAACTAAGGTGTCCTTGAACAAGGCAAACCCCCAATTGCTCCCCGGGCACCACAGCAAAAAAGGCTGCCCACTGTGTGTTTTTGTGTGTGTGTTCAGTACTCACTGCTGTGTGTGTGCGCATTTGATAGGTGAAATGCAGAGCAGTATGGGACACCATACTTGGCTACACTTCACTTCACTTGAGGTGCAACAATGTTCTTTGCAGTAATTTCCTTGCAAGTGAGGCCATTTTGATGGGAAGTAACCATTGCTAACACAATGATAGACAGCCCATCTTCCCTTCTTTTCGACACCTTATGCAGCAGAGAAACAAGCATGCAGAATTTTTTCTTTGAACTTCCGTTTTTGGTAGCTCGATATTTCTATTGCATCACTGTTGAAGAGTAATTAGCTGATGAAGTGCATTTACTTATTGTAGAGTTAACGAAAGTTATCATGGGAATTTTAATGCTTGATGTGGATGTCATAACAAATGTCAGTAGACCGGGAAGATTTTAAAATGAGCCGTTCATTCATTAATCCATAAGATTTTACCTTCATGCTGTGGAAATACAAACTGGAAAACAAAACACAACAAGCGAAACACTGACAAGGGGCAAGACTACATAAGGTCTATAGCAATCAGTCTGCTCTTATAATCCAATCAGAATGAGTGTTTTCACCTGACTAGTACTCGTTCACACTTTCTGCTGATAATATGATTAGTGAATGGGGTAAGCTGGTCATTTTGTGCCAGGGCGAAAAAAACTGTAGAATATAGGCCACATCCACACAAGCTTGCCCTATCCAATCTTTTTTTCCCCCCTCGTCTCAAGAAATATCTGGGTACACACGAAACCACGGAAACCGACTCAAAACGATGTAGTATACATGTCAGACCAGTATGTGGTGCTGTAATTCTACCAAATAAATACACAAAAAAATTGAGAAGTGGCTAGAATTATCCACTCTGGGACCCGGTTTTAAAAAATACCGGTTTCAGGCTGCTAAAACGCCATTTTAGGTATACATTTTTTTTATGTATATAGCTAAACGCGTCTCCGTGTGGACGGGGCCTTAGTTTGTGATAAAGTTCTTTTTACATTTTCTTTTCTTGCATTTTCTTGCAATTATTTAAAAGGCATCTAACCATTCTGCACAATAATCTACAAACAAAGTGAATAAACACCATAACAACTGAAGCAGCAAACTTTGCAAAACAAAAAATTAAAGGTGTCATGAACTGGATTTAAAAAAAAAAAGTATACTGTTGTCTGAGGTCAACTAATGACGTTCGTGTGGTTTTTACATTCAAAAACATCATAATGAATAAGTAATAGGCTATTTTCTAGACTGGTTTTGAGGCTTTCTCCTGAACGCTGGGTTTCGATGGGCGTGCCGCACTGGAGACTTGGAAGTAAACGCCCACAGCTAGGACTGGATAAGATTTGCATATTTAATGAGCTTCAGCTCCCCTGTCAGTTCATATTAGGGAGGGATCGTTTTGAAAGCGGTCAACTGGAATGATTATCTCTATCAAAGGGCTCGTAAACGTCTTTATCAAACAAACAGAATGATTTATTTCTCATCCACCTGAGATTGATTAGAATATTATTTCTGTATTACATGGCCCGCCCCGGGACTACTATTACATATAAAAAAGATGTTTTACTCACATAAGTTTGTTGCACCATTCCTGTCGAATCCAGCACCTGAGACTTGTTTACAAATGATTCTGCAGTGAAATGAAGCGAACACACGTACATGTCTTCCCCACGTGAGCTGGAACTTCATTAAAAAATAAATGAAGTATCACACATTCCTAATATTAGTATCCGAAGGAAGCTTATCCAGCGACTGATTTCTTCCACAATATATTGCTGTCTTCTTCGACTTCTTTATTGCTGCTGGCTAGCGTGATCCGATGAGTCGGTGGGCGGGGCTACTGAATTACACGCGCTTATTATTCTGTAGAGGTGGTGTTTTGCCACACGATGACATCAGTATGAAGCACTCTATCGTTTTCTGGGCCTGGTGTCTATAAAAGCTTTTCTTTGACTAACAAAGAAGTTTCCAACTTTGAAATTTACAGGATATTCTTATAAGGGAAAGTTGATTTCTCAATTCATCACGCCTTTAATGTCACTGCCAATACTTTGGCCAAGGCTGTATATTAAAGGGATAGGTCACCCAAAAATTTAAATTGTGTCATCATTTAAATTGCTCCAAACCTGTATGAGTTTCTTTCTTCTGCTGAACACAAAGTAAGATATTCTGAAGAATGTTTGTAACCAAGCAGATCCACGCAACCATTGACTACTATAGTAGGGAAAAAAATATGGTAGTCAATGGTTGCTTGGATCTGCATGATTACAAACATTCTTCAAAATATCTTATTTTGTATTCAGCAGAAGAAAGAAACTCATACAGGTCTGGAACAACTTGAGGATCAGTAAATTATGACAATTTTTATTTTTGGGTGAACTATCCCTTTAATAATATTCAGGACTATTATTAATATACATTTTACCTGTCCAGTGGGGATCCTCTTCCTCATGTTGTCCCAGTATGCCTCATTGTCCTCTTCATTGGTGTAGTGAAGCAGCCATTCAGCAAAGTCCTCCCGCCTCATGGTCTTCATCCCTTTAGAAAACCGCAGGAACTCAACTTCTTGCACCTCCGCCTGCAGATCTTCCATAAAGCTACACAAAGCCAAAACAAAATCCTTGCAATACATCTCTCAAGGCTGAACAAAAGTTAAAACACAGGATAGCTGATAGATGAGCTACCTGACTTTGAAGAATGTTTGTTTTAAAGGAACACGCCCCCATTTTTAGAAATAGGGCTTATTCAACATCTTTCCTACATTTAGATATGTGGACAAATGCATTTTTGTCACAGTGCATGCATTGTTTTAGTTTGGCAGGGTCGCTGCTAGCTTAGCTTAGCATAATGAATGGAATCCTATGTTGCCAGCCCAAAAAAAAAAAAAAACACCAAATGTTTTATTGTGGCCTGCGTCTTCACAAGATTAACCACACAATTATAGTTTTTAACCACAGACACTTTACCATGCTAAAGTAAACAGGAGTACAGCAGTGGGCATTTTGGGTAATGCTGCTTTACCTGCAAAAATCTTTGTAGTGGAGTTTTTTCTTGCCATTTTTCCCAAAGAAGAAAACCTGTAGTGTAGTGTTAACCTCAAAATCACTGTCTGAAACCTGTAGAGAAACAGAAAACATCTAAATGTAACAAATGTGTTTACAAAGATATTCAGTACAACTTATCTTTGATATTGAACAAAACTAGGAAGTGTTTCTATACCGAATATAGGAATAACAAACTCTAAATATCCCATAAAACATGTAAAGTTGCTGAACATGTACCCACCTCTATCCCACCCTCCACTAGCAGTTCTTTCCTCGGTCGAATAACTTTCTTCAGCTTCAAAAGAAAAAGAGCAAGGTCAGTAGAAAGCAGGTAAAAGTCATGTACATTCAAATAATGTATTAACTTAATTGCTCAGATATTCTCAAGTGTTTATGTATGTGTTTGTGTGTTAATGGGCGGTGGGATGTAGTTCTGCTCTAAAGAAAAACGATGAGTCTATTCAAATAGTTTTGAACTTATGTGAATCTTCTCCCACATGGCACACTGATCCATGTGAATGGACTAAACATTTAAATCAAAGTAAATTCAATGCATTTATGTATTTTTCTGATGCTCCTATCATGCACCAATCATGCATAATCATTCCCACATACCTGGTGCACATCAGTTTCATCTCATGCCAGCATTAACAGAAACACAAAGCAGATAGACCCTAATAACCACACTACTTACATTCCATAATGTATAAATCCAGTCAGGAGAACTTTCCTAGTTCTGCACATCTTTATATAATTAAATGCATTTACATTTACAAAAAAAACAAACATTTGCACTTATCAACTTGAGTATGAGAAAACATGGTGTCAAATAAATCAATGGTGAAAAGACATGCCATACCTTCTGAAATTCCTTCTTGTCCACATGCTCATTGCCATCAATATCAAGCATTTTGAAAGCAATATGAAATCCTGTTTGAGGTTCTGGAATCACAGTGCAGTTTAACGGAGTAAAACAATGGATACTCGCTTTGAAAGAGACCCACTGAGTGAAGATTCAGTATTTTGGCTTTTGCCGGCAAATTAGCAAAACTTTATATCAAAAACAAACATTAAGGCTTTAAACTGCTGGTAAAAAAAAAAATCAAGTATTCAAGTACAGGCCTACTGAAAACTCACTGAAACTACTGATTGTTAGATTTGTAGACAATATTCTGATTGTATTAAAGCAGTTGAAGAACAATAAATTATTATTATTTACACGCACAGGAGAAATTCTCATGAAAAATGTCCACCTAATTCACAAGCGAGTACGCAAATGAATATGTTCTTATCCTTGTTCTAACGTTAATCAATTTAGGGTATTGTAAATCAGTGACTGCATGCCCAAAGTGGTTTCCGTTGTTCCTACATTTGTTCATAAATTTGGAATACATTTTAGAACGAAAGATATTGATAAATCATGATTTGTTCGTGAAAACATTCAGACGCAGATTTCATGCACTAGTTAGTGAATGAGACCCAATAAATTCTGGTGCTGAACAAGAAAGTGATTAAACAGTGATTCAATTGTCTTTCTACCGTCTTCTGAGATGAGAATCATAAAGAATTTTGAAGAATTTATCCAATAAAGACATTTTTTTTTTCTTTAATTTTTGTTATCACTACATCAAATCTCTCAAATGAATTTGTTCCCAAGTTGGACTATATGGTCATGCTGTATATTTAATGTTGCATGCAACCAGCAAGGACAATGCATTGTCTAATTAATGTGTTTGCTTTATTTCACAGAGGCCAATCTCTCTCTTATTGCATTCAAATAAGAATGCAAGCTCAGCTAAAATTAATTTTGCCATGATGCAGTGAATTTAGCAGCAGTCCAGGATGGTGTAGAAATATTTTGATACAGGGTTAAAGAATATCAATAATTGGTTCCAGGGATGGGCACTGATGTAGCTGAAAGAAACCCATTTATGAAATTATGTAAAAAAGGGTAGGAAATACTTACTTGTAAGAATAGTGAGGAGAAACAGGTACTCTGTGTAAGAGATCAGCCCTGAAAATAATTGTTCAGACAAGGAGATATAATGTTAATTCTGCTAATGAAAACACTGAATTGTGTAAACGGAAACAGCGTATTCAAAATTACATTTTAATTATGACACTTCCTCTTGCCAGGTAGACTCTGGCATATGTGAGGCATTTGTTTATACCTTTGTCTCCGATCCCTCTGAACAGGAGGGTTCCTGCCTCAGCCCTGGAAGCCACCCAGATCATATCGTCCACATCCTGTGAATGGACCAATCAGATAATAAGGCAAAGCTTTAATTATGTCGGTGAGACTTCCAGCACAATCACACATTACATCTGATCATATAATAATGGTATTCGCTTAGAGCTAGTCTATTTGTGTTCAAAGCAACATTCATGTGAACTAACAAAATGCACTTACTGCTTTGGTCAGCATCTTTTTCTTTAGTTTGTCTATAAGAGGTTAGGATCAAAGGGTTAGGATTAAAGATCAAAGATTGTTATAATAATATTTTACAGCATAATGAAAATTAACAGAAAAAAAAAAGCTTTGAGGTCTGTAGTGTTGTTTGGAGACATCCTGGGGTACATTACGCTTACTTTATGAATACAAGGCCTAACACGTCACACAGAGGTGATTACTTGCAGATAAACAGCATTTTCACTCAGATGTACACTCAAACCAGAAACATGTTATTATAAATGAGAGTGTAAGTAAAAGAGAGGGGAAGGCTGCATGTGTCAGCAATTTGGGGTCTTGGTGTTTTTTGATAGGAAACTCTCCACATAAAGAGTTTACATTTCAACAGAGAAATATTAAAGTATGCACTTTTAATATAGTTAAAGTAAAGTGTTATAAGGCACAATATCACAACAATTTATACATACTAGTGCACGTCTCTTTTTGAGTGTTCGCACATCCATATGATGGTAAATCACTTACGATCCACCTTCTCCATCAAGACTGAATGGAGGAAGTCTCTGGGTGTCATGTATGGCTCCTCTTCATAGATCATGGAGGCAAACTGGTTAAACCGCAGTCGTCTCATGGACACATTTGGTACTGTGATCACCTCTTTCTTTACAGACATACACAAATTTAAAGAAAGAGTAAATCTTGCATTCATTTATGAACTGTGCACTTGCATTCTATCTAGAGCATTAGCTGGCCTAGAATAAATCATTAGCTGGCCTCTAGAATTTTGAGACATTAGATTAGATTATGAGTCATTATCTTTCCAGTAAATTCAATAATGTTTAAATAATGTATAACTGGAAAGTTCAGTATTATTTTAAACAAAGAACAAGTGGCAATTCTATTGCTTTTTAAGTAGGGGCAATTGGGGAGTTGTGATTGTTAATTCAAACTGATGATTTGTTAATAGAAATAAAGCTGAAATAAAAAATCTCGAAAATCTCAACCTTAATAAATGGAAACAACGTTGCCTTGTCGATTCACTAAATATGTTGAATTACTAAAATTAAGAAAACTAAAACAAAAATTTAATTAAAAGGTTAATGGAAAAAAACTAATAGAAAATATATAAATGCAAATAATACTAAACCATAAAATAATATGAGAATCATATGAAACTTTTAAAAAAAGAACTTAAACTTTTAATCAATACTATAATATAGTATACAAATAATATTAAAATAACAGCAGGGTGACAAATATGCACAAAGGGGTAAAATTACAAGATTTATTATTACTTTCTCTTTAACCAATGTAAAGACTGTTATTGTAAGATTGTCTGTTTAAACTGTTTGAAAGTTAAATGTTCGCATGACAATTCACTTCAGTGATGCATTTCTGGCTCTGATTATACATTGTACTGTTTGAATTAATTCTGTAAATTATCCAAATGTTAATCACATAATGAGTTATCAACCAAGCATTTAGATTATGTGACCTGTCTGACACATAGGTTGTAGCAGAGTTGCTGTGACACCAAACAGACAGATCTCCACCTTAAACTTGATGGCAACAGTGTTACTATTCAAACTATCCCAAATATGCGTACATAAACAAACATTTGCAACTGAAGACAGATTAGGCTTTTACTGAGACTCCATATACAATTTACCAAACTAACACCGCAGTATAAAACCCCCTTAATATTAGTACATTACGGTTGGACCCAATTTAATCATTTTAAAAAATCAATAGATGACAGTATAATCAAAGTGACTCAACGAGCATAAAAAAGATGGCATGACAGTGAGTCTATGGGTTTAACTTATTGGACAACACGAAATTGTAATGTTATTTTAAAAAGTTGTCTCTGTTTAGAGAAGTTTGTTTACCTTCGCGTCCTCCTCCGCGTAGACGACGTGTGGCCACAGAGTCCATTTCGGTTCATTCTTATAGTGAATAAATCCGCCTGCTACAACAGAGCCCAGCAGACTCGCTCCAACAGCACGACTATACCATATACCTCTGAGAGGCCACAAACCTCTGATTGTACTCCGCCAACTAGCTCCTAACCTGGCCCAAGTCGCCATTATTCTACGGGAAGTATTATCGTCTTCTTTGGTCGATAATGGCGTTAGAGTGATAAGAGGCTGTGATTTGTCGCCCCCATCAGGCGCACATCAAATCTGCACTGCTCGCGAGCTCGTGGACAGTTGATGATAATGGAAGACGCACCTTGCAGTGCAAACGAGTTGTACAGGTAAATTAAACATTGATGATGTGTTACTCATTTTTACTCATAGTCATTTTAGCCACCATGTGTACATTTTTACGAAGTGGGACATGACATCTCCGGTTAATTTGTGGAGAAGGGATTAATTACAGTTCTTCCAGACAATCCGCTTCCTTAGAAGTTTCAGGCAAGGTGAGTTTATTAAAAATGACAACATAATGAATGGCCCAGCTTTAATTAAAACAAATATTTAAAATATTTTGTGCGGCTTATGGGAACATAAAATACTGGACTAAAAATATAAATGTATGATTATATAGCTATTGATAGCCATGATGGGAGATGGAAATGAGGAAAGAATGGGAGGGGGTAAAGTCAACATTTTGGAACACATTTTTCTATGATTAATTATTGATAATAACTTGAGGTCCTGAAAATAAAGTCATTTGATCTGTAAAAATATGCTTTTTAGCTTGTATTTTTTTATTATTTAAGTAATGCAACTGTATAACTATAGGTCACAATTTATAACTGACGTTTAGCCCTGTTAGTCTGCTCACTCTGTGAGCGATAACACTTTCTTTAATATAGTGTTTTATTTGGTGTCCCTGTAACTAGGCTACTTGTAATGTAGCCTAACAGTAAATTATGCATAATTACACGCAGCCTAACCATAAACCAAACCCTATTCCTAACCCTATAGTAGGCCTATGTAATAGGCTATGTAGTTATATGTATATTACTTATTATATGTAGTTATATTGCTACTTAGTAGGCTACTTAAATGTGGAATTATACTGTAATAAGGTCACCTTAAAATAAAGTGTAACAAAGTGAGCTTTAGGGTAATTAGGGGTGAACTGGCAAAATCACACATTGCTCTTGATGTAGGCTAAGACATTTACACGGTACCTTCACATGCGGTTTAGTTGATTCAAAGCATATATATATATATATATATATATATATATATATATATATATATATATATATATATATATATATATATATATATACAGGTCCTTCTAAAAAAAATAGCATATTGTGATAAAAGTTCATTATTTTCCATAATGTAATGATAAAAATTAAACTTTCATATATTTTAGATTCATTGCACACCAACTGAAATATTTCAGGTCTTTTATTTATATACAGGTCCTTCTCAAACAATTAGCATATCATGAAAATGTTCTCTAAACGAGCTATTAACCTAGTCATCTGAATCAACTAATTAACTCTAAACACCTGCAAAAGATTCCTGAGGCTTTTAAAACTCCCAGCCTGGTTCATTACTCAAAACCACAATCATGGGTAAGACTGCCAACCTGACTGCTGTCCAGAAGGCCATCATTGACACCCTCAAGCGAGAGGGTAAGACACAGAAAGAAATTTCTGAACGAATAGGCTGTTCCCAGAGTGCTGTATCAAGGCACCTCAGTGGGAAGTCTGTGGGAAGGAAAAAGTGTGGCAAAAATGCTGAGAAGAGGTGACCGGACCCAGAGGAAGATTGTGGAGAAGGACCGATTCCAGACCTTGGGGGACCTGCGGAAGCAGTGGACTGAGTCTGGAGTAGAAACATCCAGAGCCACCGTGCACAGGCGTGTGCAGGAAATGGGCTACAGGTGCCGCATTCCCCAGATCAAGCCACTTTTGAAACAGAAACAGCGGCAGAAGCGCCTGACTTGGGCTAAAGAGAAGCAGCACTGGACTGTTGCTCAAATTTTGCATGTCATTCAGGAAATCAGGGTGCCAGAGTCTGGAGGAAGACTGTGGAGAAGGAAATGCCAAAATGGCTGAAGTCCAGTGAGTACCCACAGTCAGTGATGGTCTGGGGTGCCATGTCAGCTGCTGGTGTTGGTCCACTGTGTTTTATCAAGGGCAGGGTCAATGCAGCTAGCTATCAGGAGATTTTGAAGCACTTCATGCTTCCATCTGCTGAAAAGCTTTATGGAGATAAAGATTTCGTTTTTCAGCACGACCTGGCACCTGCTCACAGTGCCAAAACCACTGGTAAATGGTTTACTGACCAAGGTATTTCTGTGCTCAATTGGCCTGCCAACTCTCCTGACCTGAACCCCATAGAGAATCTGTGGGATATTGTGAAGAGAAAGTTGAGAGACGCAAGACCCAACACTCTGGATGAGCTTAAGGCCGCTATCGAAGCATCCTGGGCCTCCATAACACCTCAGCAGTGCCACAGGCCGATTGCCTCCATGCCACGCCGCATTGAAGCAGTCATTTCTGCAAAAGGACTCCCGACCAAGTATTGAGTGCATAACTGAACATAATTATTTGAAGGTTGACTTTTTTTGTATTAAAAACACTTTTCTTTTATTGGTCAGATGAAATATTTAGAGAATGTTTTGAGAATTTTGGGTTTTCATGAGCTGTATGCCAAAATCATAAGTATTAAAACAATAAAAGACCTTAAATATTTCAGTTGGTGTGCAATGAATCTAAAATATATGAAATTTTAATTGTATCATTACATTATGGAAAATAATGAACTTTCATCACAATATGCTATTTTTTTAGAAGGACCTGTATATATATATATATAAATTATAAATTTGCAGTGAAAACTACACTACATTTCCCACTAGCTTTTGCGACGTATGTATGTCCCGCAATGTCATATCCGTTACCCGTCAGTTGAAGAATGAGCAAATGAGAGAAAAGTACAGCGATTCACATTGCGAAATTTGGTTTTATTACATGTGACCTTCATGTGTGGATAATGTCATAAAAAGACACCTAGAACGTATAACGTGTTGAAACCATTATAAAGGTAGTACAGTTTAGTAAAGTAATACCATAAATCAATCATACTTGTGTTAATAATAATAATTGTGTTACTATTTTGATTATTAATCATAATAATTTATGACTACATAAATGTAAATACAAACAATTGTAGTTTTTACTCTAAAACTACACTACATTTCCCATAGGCTTTGCGACATGGGCGTGTTCCTCTATGTCGTCTCCGTTTAGTTGAAGAATGAGCCAGTGAGAGAAAAGGACTGCGGTACACATAGAACAATTTGTATTAATTACATTAAATTGTGTTTATATGAAAGTATTTCGAGACTTTCGATGTGTTTTCAGGTTTTGAGCGTTTGTTATACGTAGTTACAGACCTTCAGGAATTGTTCGCCTATGTCTAATAACTGATTAATGTGAGGCTCATCCGCTAACGTTAGTCGGTTAGCAAAGCGCCTTTGCCGCTGCGATGATGGAAACTTGAGCAGCTCAAAGCAAACACTCATCCAGCTCTCCAAACCACCCAAACACAGTGAGTTTTACTTTAAAAAATATACTTTTAACAACAATTATGTGATGCTGCCTTACTGAATCCCGTAATGGCCGGTTTTATTTACCTGATGAGCTGCTAACGTACTAGCTGAGCAGATTTATTACTTTGTTTTGGGTCTTTGTTGCTTGCAGAGGTCTTACCTGATAAAATAACTAATATGAAGTCAGTTTATACAGACAAACTGCTATTTGGTAGTCCCTGCTGTATACTACCATTATCTGCTGTTTTACTGTTTGAGCTGTTATCTGCAAAGTCTGGTACGTGTATAGTGAGATATGAAATCTTTCTCTCTTTCAGGGACCCCTGTGCCAGTCAACAAAATGCAGACCATAAAGTGTGTTGTCGTTGGTGATGGTGCAGTGGGTAAGACCTGCCTGTTGATCTCCTACACTACCAATGCCTTCCCAGACGAGTACATTCCTACGGTGTTCGACAACTACAGCACTCAGACCTGTGTGGATGGCCGTGCCGTCAGCCTCAACCTGTGGGACACGGCAGGTCAAGAGGAGTATGACCGCCTGCGAACCCTCTCTTACCCGCAAACACACGTGTTCATCATCTGTTTCTCTGTGGCAAGTCCTTCCTCTCATGCCAACGTCAGGCATAAATGGCACCCTGAGGTGTGCCACCATTGTCCCGGTGTGCCCGTGCTGCTGGTGGGTACTAAGAGAGACCTGCGGGGGGACAAGGAGACCCTGGAGAAGCTGAAGGAACAAAGCATGAGTCCGACCACTCCGCAGCAGGGCAGTGCTCTGGCCCGAAGCATAGGTGCCGTGCGATATCTTGAGTGCTCAGCCCTTCTGCAGGAGGGAGTCAGAGAGGTCTTCAATGAAGCAGTCAGGGCCGTTCTCTACCCAAACGCTAAGAAGAACACCAAGAAATGTGTGCTGTTATAACTACATGAGGATGTGTGTGAGAGAGATTTAATGAAGGGTGGAATGTAAGTTAGTCCCGTGATCGTGTGTTGCTACAACTTTTTGTTCATATCTACACTACAGTTAGCAATAGGTGCACAGACTGATAATGAGAGAGAATGAGATTGTGTGTGCTTGTGTATTTGTGTTCAAATTTACATACATATCACCTAAGACATAAATACGGTGTTTTAATCTAAAATTAGGCAGACAGAGTGTAGTGGATTTGTCTAAAGGACTACAGGCATCTGCCTTACTATAATGCCTTAAAACCCCAGCATATTTTATGGAATCACTCAGAGGATATTTCATGCACCAAAGTGTAAATTCAGTCTAATGTGACCGGAGGTCTTATGAAGGTGCTGTCTTTCCCTTACTGCATTAGTAACACAATTATTAGGAAGGGCTTGCAATCCCCCTAATTTGTGTGCTATGTTATTGTAAAACCCTAAGGCCTATAGGTTGGATGGCCTATGCTTACCACAACATGCCATTTTTCCTGTATTGTTGCCTGTTAATGATCTCTGACCTTTGTAGGGTCGATTGACGGCTCAGGAAGTGCTATGTAATCCCATCGTGCCTTTAGCGGCTCAGCCCGTACATCTCACAAAACTCCTTGCTCTCTGCTCATTTCATCTAGGGTGCTACTTTGAGTGCCAGTTGACATTTATTGCTGGAAAGGGCTGCTGGAAATGTACAGAGAGCTGCTGTAGCTCACCTGCCTCCTTTTAGAGCTGCAGATGAAGGGATATAGTGCTTTTTTATAACACCCTTGGGGTAGAAATGAAGATCTTTCTATTTGGCTTGTTGTGCCTGTATGCTCACAATTTACAAACCTGTTATTGAATCTGAAGTGCCACTAATATTTGTATTATTTTGTATTTTATCATGAATATTGACACTCCAATGAAGTGCCCTAATAAGAACTATTAGAGGAGATATACTCTCTGTCTTGCATCTCTGTTATACACGGAACATCCAGACCGGTTAATGTACACTAGCACTCCAAACATTCAGGTTTAGGCTTCATTTGGGTCAACATCTACATTTTATATATTGAATGTCTACCTTTTGTGTAATAAACATTAGCTGTTTCTTTTTTAGCCAAAGGCTGCTTTGTCAAAAAAATTGTTTTTAGGCCATCAATACCACACCCATTTTTGTGTATTAAAGCTGTTTTTATTTCTTGAAACTGTCATTGTTGTTTAAGAATATACCTCCACTTGCATGAGAAAATAAACCAGTTTTAAAGTGAAACAGAATTGTTCTTTGACCTCGGATTTGTTCATGACGAACGCAGAGAGAACAAGTGGGAGACAGAGAGAACAGCTGCATCTCTCTGACGTTCTTCACAATGCTTTCACAGATGAACAAAACCGTCAGCTGTGTGTGTGTAATTTGTGTTGAGGCATTGTTCTTAGAGTAATGAGCTAATGTTTAGGCCTGAATGCTTAACATTTTTCAAACATTATTTTGGGACAGGTTGTCATTTACAAAAAAGTGAAAGAGAATGGTGTTCGTTGGCACGGAAATTTTTTTGTACATGGTGTTTTTTGTACAGTGTTTGCTATCTTAACCCACAATTGATTCAAACAAAAAAAAATTTTTAACATAAAGATTAAAATTTAAAAAACAACAACAAAAAACTCCTTAGCAATAAAGAAAAATGCTGTGAAATTAAGAGATATTTGTAATAAAAAATAAATTAGTAGAGGTGGAAATTAGTTGTAAGTAAGTAAATTATTCCACTATCCTTTATGGAAAAAGTTTGGTTGGTTAGTAGTACATGTGTAATAAGAATAATAAATAAATCCTAATATGTGGATAATGTCATTAAAAGAGTCTGAAGTAGAAAGTGAAGGCCATTATAAAAGATTGAAAAAAATTATTTGGATTAAACTGTAGTGGTCTACGAAATTTGCTTCAGAGATTAAATGCGCTATTCATTATGTATTTTGATGTGCTGAATTCATATATGACAAATAAAACAACTGATTGGCTGCTGTTTCCCATTTTTAATATTGGTAGCATTCACCTGTCCTATTTATGTTTCACTTTAAAAATCAGCATAAGGGTTAAGTAAAATGTATTATAAAACAAAAGGCAAACAAACTATTATGTAGTTTAGTCCTATTCAGGGTCCATTCGGCGATTCTAGCTTGTCTTTTGCATTCATCAAATGGAGCATCTCTTGTCACTGTCCAGCAATAGTCTGCAAGCAATGATGGGCTCCATTTGCTCTGGATGAGATGATAAATTTAATTGGTGGCAAAACATTGCCATTATGCAGCAAAACAGCTTTAAGACTATGTCGTATATGTCATATTTTTTAATACATTTTTTTAAACAAAGTCATAGAGGTCTGGAACGACGAAGTTGAGTAGGCTAAACGGTGACAGATTATGGGTAAACTATCCCTATAATTACAATTTAGGGAATACACAGAATAAATGTGTCTGTTTTTGCCCAAGATTTGCCCATTGGGGTATTAAATAAAGAATGACAATTATTACAGCCATGCTTCACCCATGGTATTTCCATAAAAATACATGGAAAACACATAAGCAATCCCATGATATTCTATAATTCCATGAAACTGAATTTTTGGTAACACTTTAGAATAATGGTCATTAGTTAACAGTTAACTATACATTAGATAAGATGAACTAATAATTAACTGCACTTATAAAGCTTTTATTTTTCTTTGTTAATGTTAATTTCAGCATTTACTAATACATTATTAAAATCCTGTTAACATTAGTTAATGCACTGTGAACTAACATGAACAAACCATGAACAGCTGGATTTTTATTAACTAACGTTAACAAAGATTGACAAATACAGGAACACATATTGCTCATGGTTATTTCATGTTAGTTAATACATTGTGTTAAGGAATTCCACAAGTGTTACTGAATTTTTTTCTTTTGCTTTGTTAAATTTTTATTCAGTTAACTAAGCAAATTAACCTCCTTCTAACATTAAACTGAACAGAGAAAATGCGGTCAATATTTCATGTCCTTCTAAAAAAATTAGCATATTGTGATAAGAGTTCATTATTTTCCATAATGTAATGATAAGAATTAAACTTTCATATATTTTAGATTCATTGCACACCAACTGAAATATTTCAGGTCTTTTATTGTTTTAATACTGATGATTTTGGCATACAGCTCATGAAAACCCAAAATTCCTATCTAAAAAAATTAGCATATTTCATCCGACCAATAAAAGAAAAGTGTTTTTAATACAAAAAAGTCAACCTTCAAATAATTATGTTCAATTATGCACTCAATACTTGGTCGGGAATCCTTTTGCAGAAATGACTTCTTCAATGCGGCGTGGCATGGAGGCAATCAGCCTGTGGCACTGCTGAGGTGTTATGGAGGCCCAGGATGCTTCGATAGCGGCCTTAAGCTCATCCAGAGTGTTGGGTCTTGCGTCTCTCAACTTTCTCTTCACAATATCCCACAGATTCTCAATGGGGTTCAGGTCAGGAGAGTTGGCAGGCCAATTGAGCAGAGTAATACCATGGTCAGTAAACCATTTACCAGTGGTTTTGGCACTGTGAGCAGGTGCCAGGTCGTGCTGAAAAACGAAATCTTCATCTCCACAAAGCTTTTCAGCAGATGGAAGCATGAAGTGCTCCAAAATCTCCTGATAGCTAGCTGCATTGACCCTGCCCTTGATAAAACACAGTGGACCAACACCAGCAGCTGACATGGCACCCCAGACCATCACTGACTGTGGGTACTTGACACTGGACTTCAGGCATTTTGGTATTTCCTTTGTACAGATAGCATCTTCCTCCAGACTCTGGCACCTTGATTCCGAATGACATGCAAAATTTGCTTTCATCTGAAAAAAGTACTTTGGACCACTGAGCGACAGTCCGCTTCTGCCGCTGTTTCTGGTTCAAAAGTGGCTGTACCTGTAGCCCATTTCCTGCACACGCCTGTGCACGGTGGCTCTGGATGTTTCTACTCCAGACTCAGTCCACTGCTTCCGCAGGTCCCCCAAGGTCTGGAATCGGTCCTTCTCCACAATCTTCCTCAGGGTCTGGTCACCTCTTCGTTGTGCAGCGTTTTTGCCACACTTTTCCTTCCCACAGACTTCCCACTGAGGTGCCTTGATACAGCACTCTGGGAACAGCCTATTCGTTCAGAAATGTCTTTCTGTGTCTTACCCTCTCGCTTGAGGGTGTCAATGATGGCCTTCTGGACAGCAGTCAGGTCGGCAGTCTTTCCCATGATTGCGGTTTTGAGTAATGAACCAGGCTGGGAGTTTTTAAAAGCCTCAGGAATCTTTTGCAGGTGTTTAGAGTTAATTAGTTGATTCAGATGATTAGGTTAATAGCTCGTTTAGAGAACCTTTTTATGATATGCTAATTTTTTGAGAATTTTGGGTTTTCATGAGCTGTATGCCAAAATCATCAGTATTAAAACAATAAAAGACCTGAAATATTTCCGTTGGTGTGCAATGAATCTAAAATATATGAAAGTTTAATTTGTATCATTACATTATGGAAAATAATGAACTTTTATCACAATATGCTAATTTTTTTAGAAGGACCTGTATGCTTTCTCCAGGGCGGTGCTGCATCTTTAGACCTGCAGGGGGAGTCAGATCAACTGGATCATCTCCAAGCACACACAACAAACAGAAACACACACACACAGTTACTTCTACTACCCGCGCATACAGCAGCAGAAGCAGCAGCAGCAGCAACAGCTCATTCATTGCCAGAGTCGTCTGAGTTATTTATACCTACACATTAAACAAATTAAGCGAGCATATAATACTCTTAAACGCGACTGTTTTTGTGCGCGTATGTTTTTACTCGTTCCTTTTGGTTGGCTGCTAACAACTAATCGACCGGGGACAGGGAGATCCTCCTTCGGTCAGATTTTCACTCGAGCCCGAGGATCCGGAGGCCTTCGAGCCGGGTAACAGCAACAGAGGAGAAGGTACACATTTACAACGATTAGTATGGAGAAGTCATAACAGTGACTAAGAAGCAGGATCGAAATAAAATAATAACGTACGTTACCCAAGTGGAACAGAGAGGGAGGCTCTTTCTCATTAACGTTAAGTTACCTAACGTTAGCTCAATTGTATTGTCGATTATACTCCATCAATTCCTAAACGGTGTAGCGATGATGTACTCTTCAGACAATTTATTTGCTGTTTAATTCTATGGAGACTGTGATTGAGTAGTTTTAATCAGAGGGTGGTGTTGTGATGGTGGTTAAAGAACTTCAATCCGAAAGGTTGCAAATTCGACTCTCACAAAAGGGCGAGATTAAAAGTAACTGCTAAATGATTGTTGACATACCTGATAATATCCATGATGTTGCTTCATGGACTCGACTTGGTGGGCTGATGAATGCTAGTATACCTTGTTTTTGTATGTGTAGAATGTCTGACTCAGACAGTGATGAGGACCAGGACCGACCCTTCCACTTGACAGGGTTTCTGTTTGGCAACATCAATGAGAATGGACAGCTGGAAGATGACAGTGTGCTGGATACAGTAAGAAACTAAATCCCTGCTCTTCATGTCGACATGAGTTGGAAATTCACCATCCCATTTTTCCCCACCAATCTATTTTCTGGATGCATTGATCTTAAGATTTGCATATATTTTGTGTTTCAGTTTTTTGTGTAATTATAATTTAATCTTCCTAGGGAAATGACAGACTTCTCTCTGATGATGTACGGTCTTCTCAATAATTTAGTCCCCTCCAATCTAATCAACAACGAATGAACATCACCTACAATGTCCCCTCCCTAAATTTGTTTTCCCTTTTCAATAATCTGTAGATCTGTCGCTACTTCCATTACATTGCAACTTTAAGGTCACTTTGTTGTTGCAAGTCAGTGTGAACACCCTTAGTGGAGAGAAGCTAAAAAGGAATGATCACCTTCATATTGTATACATGCTAGTCAACTGTCTCTTTCTCTCTATCAGGAGTCAAAGAAGCACCTGGCTGGTCTGGGCTCTCTGGGTTTGGGTTCGCTCATTACAGAGATCACAGCCAGCGAGGAGGAAACAGCTGAGCAAGAGCAAGATCAGAGTAACACTGATGCAGAGGGTCTGTTTCTGTCTAGTTATTTGAGAAGTGTCACCCCAAGCAGTCAGATATGTGCAATTAGAGGGGAAATGTGACATTAACCTAATTTGTGCAATATTTGTTTTTGTTGATGTAGGTTGGGTAAGGAGCACAGACGATGCAGTTGATTACTCGGATATCAGTGAAGTTGCAGAAGATGAAACCCGCAAATACAGACAGGCCATGGGCAACCTGCAGCCATCACGGAAAACAGGTGCACACAGGCACAACTGGTGCAGAAAACACAGATGTATATGCACAAATTCATTACTGACGTGTGTATTTTGGTGTGCAGATGAAGAGGATGATTACGATGCTGATTGTGAGGATGTTGATGCCAAACTCATGCCTCCTCCCCCTCCCCCTAGTCTGCCAATCCCTACCAAGAAAGAAGATACGCCCACTCAAAACAGCAGTGGTAAATAAATGAGATAGTCCGATTGATAGATGAATAAGTCTGAATTGTGTGTCAATGTTCTTCTTTTTTTAAATCATCTTTTCATTGCTTTCCTTTTTCACTCTTTTCTTTCTTTGTAGTGACTGATGAGGGTGATGGTATCATCCTGCCTTCCATTATCGCTCCATCATCTGTGGGTGACAAAGTTGATTTCAGCAGTTCATCAGACAGCGAGAGTGAAAGTGATCGACCTTCTCAGGGTTCCGGGACAGGAGGACAGGCAGGATGTCTCACCCTCCCTCTTGCAGGCATTATGCAGAAAGATGCCGCTAAAGCCCTGCCTGGAGTCACAGAGCTCTTCCCTGAGTTCAGACCTGGAAAGGTGACTGTAGCACATAATGGCCCGGTTTCACAGACAGGGCTTAGACTAAACCAGGATTAGCTTTTAGAAATGCGCCCTAGAAAAAAAAAATTATTGAAACAATGGCAGTGACATATTTTAAGATATGTCAGTGTAAGTTGCTTTCAGTTAAAACAGTTCAAACATGCATTTTAGTCTAGGACTATCTTAAGCCTTGTCTGAGGAACCGGGGGAATATGTTTTAGAAATAATCCAAAATTTGATTACACACTTCATCAGATGGCTCATTTGCACTTCGATAGTAGTTTGTTTGCAGTTTCATGGTGTGTTCATTTTTGTTCTACCAGGTGTTGCGGTTCTTGCGGTTGTTTGGTCCTGGTAAGAACATGCCATCTGTATGGCGAAGTGCTCGGAGGAAACGGAAACGAAAGCAGAGAGAGCCACAGTCAGACACGGCTACAGGTGAAAACGAATTGCAACCACCTGAGCCAGGGGCTAAGAAAAAATCAGGATGGGACTATGAGTATGCACCAGCTCCACCACCGGAGCAGTGTTTGTCTGATGATGAGGTAATCCAGACAAACAACATTTCATGTCCACTTGACCACCTCAGAAAAGGGTCCTATATTAGGCGATCAAGAACAAAACACACTTTGTCTTTGTGTCTGCCTCTTTGTAGATCACCATGATGGCTCCAGTGGAGTCCAAGTTCCTGCAAGTGTCTGGTGAAGGTGATAAGGTGTCTGAGATGAGGCCAAAGGTGGCTGAGTGGCGTTATGGTCCAGCACAGCTTTGGTATGACATGCTTGGCGTCCCGGAGGATGGCAGTGGCTTTCATTATGGATTTAAACTCAGAGATGAGCAAGACCATACTGATGCAGCAGCAAAAACTGCAAATCCACCAGCTTTTGAACCAGTCAGTGAGCAGGAACCACCCCAAGAAGCACAAGCTGAGGTCAGTGTTGTTATTGGTAAATAAAGCTAAAACTTTTAGCTTTCGTTAATTGAAATAAAGCTCAAAGAAAATATAAATATTAGATTACAAATGTAACTTGAATAAAAATGAGAAATGTTGCTTTTGCCGGTAAAAAATAAATTAACCTAATAATACATTTTTAAAAAATTGAAAAAACACTCAAAATGATTAAATCTTAAACTAAAATTGAAATAACACATTCTAAATATTAATAAATACTATAATAGTATATAAAGAAGTAAATAAGAAAACAACACTGGTTGCGGTCTGTCTGTAAAAAGTTCTAATGTAAGAGCGGTCACATCCATTTGTAAATTGAATGTGCAAAGCTTCATTTTGGTAAATCAGGGGTTGTTTTTCATTCGCAATAAAATGACACGTACAGTAGGTACAATCAGTAGTATTAGTTACAGACAACTCAATGACTTGTATCTGTGCTTTCATCTATGTGTTACAGGAGGAAGAGGGGTCTCCGATGCAGGATGAGTTGTTTTTAATGGTGACCCAGCTGCAGTGGGAAGAAGACATCATCTGGAATGGAGATGATGTGAAACACAAGGGCACTAAAACTCAGCGTGCCAGTTTAGCCGGGTGGCTTCCTACTAGCATGACCCGTAACGCCAATGCTTACAATGCTCAGCAGGGTGAGAGAACACAGCCATAATGCAACGAATAAACAGAAGGTCACATATGCACATTTATAACACTGTATTCATATGTATTGTTGGATTACTGTTCTGTGGAATTTTCCAGGTCTAAGTCGCAGTAATTCTCTGTTGGTGCCCCCAACCCCTCCTCCTTTGGTCAAAACTCCATCCATAACAGGTTCCAAAAGAGAGAAACATAATCATGATCATCAAGGTACTGTTCTGGGTTTAATGAAGCATATCTACTCTATAGGGCTCAGAATAGGAAAAAACACATTTTTATTTTCTTACAGTTTCTCATGAGGATGACACACCCTGGTTCTCCATATTCCCTATTGATAATGAGGATCTTGTGTATGGACGTTGGGAAGACAACATAATTTGGGATGACCAGAGCATGGACTGCCTCCCTTCTCCTCCCATTCTCACCCTCAACCCCAATGATGAAAACATCATACTCGGTATTATATTTAAAATTCTATACATAATTTTTAACCTTGAGGAAGTTCACTTACAATAAATCATTAATAGTTATTATTTTAGTCAAATGTACTTAATGATAATTAATTACTTTGTGCTAGTGATTTATCTTTGCTAAAGTGTTTCTGAACCTTTTTGTCTGCAAGGTCCTCTATTGTTTACAACAATATTCATATTCATATATATTAATAAAATATTTTAGAGCTTTGCATCGCTAGAATAATGTAGATTCAATATAAAAATAACCATGAGTTAATTTACATGACTTTTCAAGGTCTATAAATTATAAATAGGCACATCCAGGTTTTCCAAGACTGTTGGAACCCTGAATCTTCAAATAAATAAAATATGTTAGAATAAAATTTTAAAATTTTTAGTTGTCTTAGTTTGTTGTAATGCTTGCTTTGTCTTGAGCCCCTAGTGGGCCCCTGTTTGAGAAACACTTTGAGTTTACATGGAACCTAACATATTGACTTGATCTGTATTTACAGAGATCCCAGATGAAAAAGAGGAGAGAGCCTCTCATTCTCCTTCCAAAGAAAACAAAAAAGAGACAGCACTGAAAAAAAGTCGCATTCTGCTGGGAAAGACGGGTGTCATCAAAGATGAACCTCAACAAGTGAGATAAAGAGAGACAAAAATATGGAGTGAGGAAAAGAAGGCAGGAATATGAAAAGTTGAAAAGTGATGTGTGATGCTTTGTTTTACTGATTTGATGCTGATCTAGAATATGTCTCAACCGGAGATTAAAGATCCCTGGAATCTGTCAAACGATGAGTTCTACTACCCTAAACAGCAGGGGCTCAGGGGGAGCTTTGGAGGAAACATCATCCAGGTGGGGGACTGATACTAGGGATGTGAATAGGGACCCAGAATCCAATCTGAATAATCTGGTCTCTGTGGACCAAGAGCCCTTTGTACTCTCTGAGCATGTGCACAAGCTTACTGTAAAATGAGTGTAAGAATTATGTAATGCCGTTTTCCAAAACACTAGAACACAATAATACAGTAATTGAATTTAATAATTCGATTTGACTTTCTGGTTTTGTTTTGCCAGTTCTCTGTTATTTAGTTCTTCTGTGAACATTTCTTTTCTCAGCACTCCATTCCTAGTGTTGAGTTGAGGCAGCCATTCTTCCCCACTCACATGGGACCCATGAAACTCCGGCTGTTTCATCGACCCTCCCTGAAGAAGTACTCATTTGGAGCACTGTCCCAGCCTGGCCCGCACCCAGCCCAGCCTCTCCTCAAACACATCAAGAAGAAGGCTAAGGTAGACTGACACAGCCTGAGAATTTGTGTGTTTGGGAATGTGTCAGTGAGTGTGTGATTGTGTGTAATAAACATGGGCTTGGTAAAGTTCATAATTGCCCTTCATTTGTCCTTTCGTATTTTAAAATCTATCTCAGATGCGAGAGCAGGAGCGTCAAGCATCGGGCGGAGGTGACATGTTCTTTATGCGCACAGCTCAGGATCTGACGGGCAAAGATGGAGACCTGATTTTGGCTGAATATAGTGAAGAGTATCCTCCCCTTCTCATGCAAGTTGGCATGGCGACCAAGATCAAGAACTATTACAAAAGAGTAAGTCTCAAATTCCCACAGGTTACTGAGATATCCAGTAAGATTTGATCGACTTAAATAAAATACATGTGATCTTAGTCTAGTTCTGGGATAAACTAGATCAAGTCTGAGTCTCGAGAATTTGAGGTCTTGGATCTGGGTCTCAAGTCTGGTCACTGCCGATGATGACATTGTCAATTATTTCTGTAGAAACCAGGTAAAGACCCAGGAGCACCTGATTGTAAATACGGAGAGACGGTTTACTGTCACACTTCACCATTCCTGGGATCATTGCACCCTGGACAACTACTGCAGGTAACATATGGACACACTTACACAATCCTGTCACCCTCTGCCACACTCTCATGTTATTTTTATCACATTGTACAATTTCTTAAATTGTCTTTCTTCTAAATTATGTTGCACCTTTGTGTGTGTCACAGGCCTTTGAAAATAACCTTTTCAGAGCTCCCATCTATCTACATAAGATGCCTGAGACTGATTTCCTGATAATCCGGACAAGGCAGGGCTACTTTGTCCGAGAGCTTGTGGACATATTTGTTGTGGGTCAGGAGTGCCCTCTCTATGAGGTGCCAGGGCCCAACTCTAAACGAGCTAACACACACATTCGAGATTTCCTACAGGTAGCACCAGCACCCATCCCTGCCTTCCAATTTTATTCTGATTTCATGTTAGCAAGTAGGGATGCACCGATACAGATATGAGTATCAGTATCAACAACCGATACAGTACAGGGCTTGTAACAAAGAATCACTGACAACAGAGCAAACAGAGAACCGAATGGATATATCAGAGAAGGATATCTATTAAGTAAAATGTATAGAATGTCAAACAAATTAAATATATATCCCTATATAGCTGCTGTGGGAACACAGAGTGGTAATCTAATCTGTCCCTTTTTCACAGACATCACTGGAAAGCTGGATCGTTCAGTCAGATTTGGCAATAGAAAAGAAAGTAAAATAAGGAGCATATTACTAACGTTAACTGACGAGAGAGAGTGGACAAATTCACACAAAATTATGTCAAAATGCCTGTATAGGCAAGTATCCTTGTGGAACATAGTCGTAATGTCTGAAGTGAACGTAAACAGTTGAAAACTAAACACGTGTAACAGTATGTTGGATACGTGCTGCTCTTAAAGTTACAGCAGCCTAATAAACCTACTGCTGTCTTTCTCAATGTTAAAGGAACACACCATAAGCTAAAGTCCCAAAAAGTCAGCATGTTCCTTTAATCTAACAACAAAAAAAGAAAGAAAATCACTCACTGCTCTTGACTGGTTGAGCCCTGCTGGAGCAGCTCTAAATAATCACTGTGCTATTCAATTAAATTAAAGATAAAATATAATAGAGCAATAATATGAACAGTGAAAGTAACAGTAGCTCCTACAATACTGGCCTAATTAACAAATAACTGAAGGAAATATCTGTTTGCTAAGCCAACTAATTTGATTCATATTCTTTTGTTTTCTCTGCCCAATATTTGTAAAAAAAATCAAAAATACAATGAAAATACAGGTATCGGTACTCTGTATAGGCAAGTACTAAAATTATAAGTATTGGTATTGGACTCATTCTGGAAAAAGTGGTATCAGTGCATCGCTAAAATTGAAAATAGAAACATTTCAGTGAGTTTTACTATTAAAAATGATTCATAAAAGTAACTCCTCAGGTGACAGGTGCATCCTAGGGCTAGCTAGCATGTTAGCTTAGCACACCATCAAAACAACAATTTATGAGATTAAAACCATGTTTTTGCTCCAAACTTACTTTATATCACAAGTCGAGTGTTTTATGTAACCTTCTGTGATCTCACGTGGCTTCGAGTCAAAAAAGATACAGATATGTGTAGACAACTTGGTTTATTTTCATCTTCAGTATGTGCAAATCCTGATCCTTTGAAACACCTCTTGGGCTTATCATTGATGTGTATTTAAATAGTTTATCTCTCTGTAGGTGTTCATCTATCGTCTGTTCTGGAAGAGTAAAGATCGTCCTCGCCGTATACGTATGGAGGACATAAAGAAAGCTTTTCCCTCTCACTCTGAAAGCAGCATCCGCAAGCGCCTAAAACTCTGTGCTGACTTCAAACGCACAGGTGCACTTACGCTCATGCACACATGTTCATCTTAAATTCTCACATCAACATTTATCACAAGTGTCATTTTCATTAAGAAATGTTAGAAATGCTCAGGGACTAGAAAACAGAAGGAACTCAGAGAAAGAAAAAATGTTTTCAGTCACTGTGTGTATGTTTTGTCAGACAGGAGAATTGACAGATGCATCAAGTACTTTTCCTGGTACTGGGAAGGTAGGACAGGAACAGAAAGCTAAGGAATTACACCAGATCACATAATTTTGCCTCGTTTTACACATACTGCAGCCATCTTAACTGGTTACAGCCCTTCACAAAAAGACGTCTGAAAGATTTATGGGGAAAATGCAGATAACGGATCCAAATATAAAAAACTTTCTATGCTGTAAATCGGTCTAAATCCAGATGATTTTAGCAGGTTATAGCTACAGTTTGGGTTACATTGTGTGTAAGATGTAAATGTGGTGTAAATCAGATCTCAAGATGAGCAAGTTTGTATTCATTTCAATTACTCTCCCAATAACCATTTTATAATTTATTTATTTATTTCGTTGTTGGAAATTCGTTGTAGTAACCCAGAAGTCAATGTATTTTCTTTTAAAGCTGCAGGTCTGTTATGCAACAGAAATGCTGTCAGTATGAAAGCACCATGTGAGTCTGCAGTTCTTGCGTAGCAGATGCAGTTTGTGTTCTGTACTGAAGCTCTTTCATACCTACTATATCAGGCATGGATTCTAACTGGTGGGTGCTGAAACCTGATTTCCGGCTCCCAACCGAAGAGGAGATCAGAGCAATGGTTTCCCCAGAGCAGTGCTGTGCATACTACAGTATGCTAGTGGCGGAGCAGAGACTAAAGGTTTACACATGCACGCTTCCTATCTCTAAAATGTGCACATTTTTCTTACATAGCCACACCAGCTAATGTACACTTCTCTCTCCCAGGATGCGGGTTATGGTGAGAAATCTTTTTTTGCACCTGAGGAAGAGAATGAGGAGGAATTCCAGATGAAGATTGATGATGAGGTCAGAGGTTTAATGAGTACATTTGAAGATTGTATTTATGCTGGATGGTGCTTGTCTTTTCTGTGGTTTGATTATATTAATGTGGTGGTTTGGTCAGGTACGCACTGCGCCATGGAACACAACTCGGGCGTTCATTGCAGCCATGAAGGGGAAGTGTCTCCTGGAGGTCACAGGGGTCGCTGACCCCACCGGCTGTGGAGAAGGTTTCTCATATGTTAAAGTCCCTAACAAACCTACACAGCAGAAGGTATATGCTTTCTGACAATTTAACACAGCTTCTGGCAATAAGAATGTGTCAGGGGCATTAAAATGTCCACACACCCTCATTATCAAACACTGTTTCCTGTTTTCTGCTCAGGATGATCGAGAGCCCCAGCCAGTGAAAAAGACTGTGACGGGGACTGATGCAGATCTGAGACGCTTGTCACTCAAAAATGCCAAACAGTTGCTTCGCAAGTTTGGTGTTCCTGAGGAAGAGGTGACACTGAGCTAATAAACTAATCAAAGATCTCTGATCTGGTCTTAATAGTTCTCTGAGAATAATTTATTTTCCCAATGTTATTAACTCCTAATAATGTTATCTCCGTAATGATGTTTATTGGTGGCCATTTTGTAGTCTCTTGCCTTTATATTCACTTATATGTGTATGTTTCTATTTAGATAAAGAAACTTTCCCGTTGGGAGGTGATCGATGTCGTAAGGACCATGTCTACTGAACAGGCTCGTTCAGGGGAGGGGCCTATGAGTAAATTTGCTCGTGGATCGCGATTCTCTGTAGCGGAACATCAGGAACGTTACAAAGAGGAGTGCCAGAGGATCTTTGACCTGCAGAACAAGTGAGAACATGAGAGAAACTAGCAGGGCTCTTATACATTTCATTCTGCATAATCTCACACTAAAAATGTTTTGCAGTAGCACTGCACTGCTCACCCTAACTTTAACACGGTGGTTACAAAATAGGAATGTGACAATTCGAATTAATATTACAATACTGTTCTATATGTAAACTGTTACTGGTGTGTTTTTGTGTTTTAGAGTACTGGAGTCCACAGAGGTATTATCAACGGACACAGACAGCAGCTCAGCAGAGGACAGTGACTTTGAGGAGATGGGCAAGAACATAGAAAACATGTTGCAGAATAAGAAGACCAGCTCTCAGCTGAGCAGAGAGAGAGAAGAGCAGGAGAGAAAAGAACTGCAGCGGATGCTGATGGGAGAAGACAATGAGAGAGAGAGGGGCCGCAAGGAACGACGTAAAGGCTGTACGTCTGTGTGAAATTGAGATTGTCTATGCTAGGGCTGGGTATTGAGACAAATTTCACAAGCTTACAACTCTGTTCAATTCAGATTTTGATTCAATATTGATTAATTGGGTTATGTATCAGTTACAGTACATAAGGAAATTATATCTGGAACACCAGTTGGTACATTACTATAATATTAAAGGTTAAAATTAACTGATTTGTATAGTCTATTTGCATTTAAATGACTCATAAGGACATTTTAATAATAATAATATTGTTATAATAACTTTGTAATGACATGATTATGCTTCTACTAGTTTTTTGAACCAAGTATTTATATGGTGGCTGTCAAAAAACATGACGGATTTATTTAGACATACATTAAATATTAAAGAACAGGTTAAGTTTAAATACAATGAATTTTCAAAAGTTCATATTTTTATCAAAATGCTTCTCTCTAGAGGTAATTTTTCTAGCTAGCTATCAGGTTTATTAACCTTTTTAAAGCAAATATAACATTGCATGGTATATTGTTTACCAACTGTTTTATTTTTCTTTGCTTGGTTGAAACACTGAGCGATTGCATGAGACATGATACATATTCATGATACAAGTCTTTCAACATACCTTTTAATGTTCATTAATGCTTATTTCATGCTGTAACTAGTAGTAAAGCAAAAGAGTTAATTATTTCATGCTCGCTCCGCATCGCCCCTTAGCTTGAACTGACAGATTGAGAAAGCAGTCTGTCACAGCTCATTAAAGAGCACCTAAACTTAATTTTATAAATTGCTGGAATTTGAAAGTTTAAACTTTTTTTCCCATATTAAAAGTAACAAAGCACAATGCTTAATGCATTGTTTTGTTTTGTTTTGGATGGGAGGCAATGTACAAAGTTGTTCATTCATCAACTGAAAACAGCATAGAAGTTTGATTCTTGGGAATAGATTCAAATCAATATTTTCATGTATACCCAGAACTTTCTCTGTATCTAATAACAGTGTCTGTTTGTGCGTTTTAGCGAGCGCCCTCTCCACCAGCTCTCACAAAGATGATGACACTTCCTCTGTCACTAGCCTGAACTCTTCAGCAACAGGGCGAAGGCTGAAAATTTATCGCACGTTCCGTGACGAGGATGGCAAAGAGTATGTGCGCTGTGAGACTGTACGCAAACCGGCTGTTATCGACGCTTATTTGCGTATACGCACCACAAAGGATGATGACTTCATGTAAGTATGTGTTTGCATACTTTAAGTAGGGTCGTCGTGATACCAAAATTTCAGTAGTTGGTGCTAGTACACAGCAAAAACTAATAGTATCGAACACATTCTTTTATTTAAAATGTTGAATATAAACAAATAATATTAACAAATGTAAAAAAAACATTATTAATAAATGTATAAAATATAATATTATTATTATTATTATTTTTATAAATAAAAATGCCTGTGTGTGTTCTTCATCTGTTTGCAGTCGCAAGTTTGCATTGTTCGATGAACAGCACAGGGAGGAGATGAGAAAGGAACGCCGAAGAATTCAGGAACAGCTGCGGCGCCTTAAACGAAACCAGGAGAAAGACAAATTTAAAGGTCCACCTGAGAAAAAGACCAAGAAGGCCAAAGAACGACCAGACTTGAAGGTACAAAATTAGAAATATACTCCTACTTGTCACTAATGTGCGCTTATATATTCTTCTGAAAGTGTTTTGCTGTGAATGGAATGAGCTCATGATATTCTGCACAGACTGATTGTTATTTTTTTGGTTTTGTCTACAGCTGAAATGTGGAGCTTGTGGGGCAATTGGCCACATGAGAACCAATAAGTTTTGCCCGTTGTACTACCAAACCAATGCCCCACCTTCTAATCCAGTGGCCATGACAGAGGAGCAGGAAGAGGAGCTTGAGAAGACTGTGATCCACAATGACAATGAAGAACTTATTAAAGTAGAAGGAACCAAGATTGTGCTTGGAAAGCAGCTCATTGAGAGGTAGTACAGACATCTTAGTTGCATAAACATGTTTTTGTGGACCTTTTTTTTTTTTTTAATCAACGTCTAGACTTGGGGTTAAAATTGATAAAGTATAAGTGAAAGTGTTAATCATTTAAGTGTTTGCCATTTCAATTCCATATTAAGTTTCTATTAACCACCTTCACTTTTAAAATGGTCCTGTGGTCAAGTTATTGTTAACTAAAACTATTGAAAATAATTTTGTTATTAATTGAATTAATGCTGAAATAAAACATAAATATTAGAGGAAAATTGCAAACTTAAAGGATTAGTTCACTTTAAAATGAAAATGATCCCATGATTTACTTACCCTCAAGCTGTCCTTGGTGTATATGACTTTCTTCTTTCTGATAGACACAATCTTGAGTTATATTAAATATATTATATTAAATATCCTGATGTTTCCAAGCTTTATAATGGCAGTGAGAGGGTCCATTGAGTTTGAAGCTCAAAAAAGTGGCTCTATCATATTCGTACTCCACACGGCTCCGGGGAGTTAATAAAGGCCTTTTGACACAAATCAGTGTTGAATGTCATATACACCTAGGATGGCTTGAGGGTGAGTTAATCATGGGGTAATTTTCATTTTAAAGTGAACTTATCCTTTGATGAAAATTAGAAACGTTGCTCTGGCAACTAACTAAAACAATATTTACTGTAATAGTATGATGTAAATAATACTAAAATAACACTAAAATAGTGTGACGTGAATTTTAAAATGTTCTGTCTAGTCTTGTAATGATTATGCTGTATGTAGAATAACATTAACTCTTTCCCAAACATAGTTATACGCTAGGGGGCGCTATAACGCATCTTCTGAATGAGTACAGAGTCTCCTGCTCAAAACACAGTCACGAAGACAATGCAAAAAAAAACAAGCGATCGTATGTAAGCAAATGCATATGTAAAATAACGTGATCATCAACATTAAACAGCATATTAAGTGTCGCCCCAGAACGAGCTATAGGACTGTGCAAGCAGTAGGGGTGTTGATGGACTCCATCTACTCCATCTGTTTTTGATCATCGCTCTGAATCTGATCTGAATGTTGTCTTTGACAAAAACCCTGGTGTTGGTTGCCAACTTTTTTTAAACACTGGGAGGAAAGAGTTAAAATATTTACCAAAATACTGTTCAAAATCTTTTTTGATAATTTTTTCTGGCAAGTCAACTTCCCAAAAGTATTGTCAGCTATTGTTTGAATGCTCAGCTGCTGATACATAATGTGTTTATAGTGCTGATGAAGTGCGGAGGAAATCTCTGGTTCTGAAGTTCCCCAAGCAGCAGCTTCCTCCTAAAAAGAAGAGACGTGTGGGGACAACAGTGCACTGTGACTACCTCAATGTAAGAGTATGTTTTAAGTGTTAGTTTGTGCAGTATTTATTTTTTATTTTTACAGATTCAGCACATGGCAGCATCTCCGTGTGTCACCATCATCTGTTATACTATCTCTCTGTCTTTTCTCTCAGCGTCCTCATAAGTCCATCCATCGCAGAAGGACAGATCCCATGGTCACGCTTTCTTCAGTCCTGGAGAGCATCATTAATGACATGAGGGACCTTCCTAATGTAAGATACATTCACCTATGTTATATACTAGACATAAACACATGCTCTGACACACTAATTGAATATGGTGTTTTTCTGTCAGACGTACCCATTTCACACTCCTGTGAATGGCAAAGTGGTTAAGGATTATTACAAGATCATCACACGGCCGATGGACCTGCAGACATTACGTGAAAATGTTCGCAAACGCATGTACCCTTCACGAGAAGAGTTCAGAGAGAGCGTCGAACTCATCTTTAAAAATAGTGCTACATACAATGGTACTTTCACATATAGGAACTTAAGGTATTTACTCAGACTGGACGTACTTATCGATTTTTATGTATTAATATGTGTATTTTTCAGGTGTAAAGCATCCTTTAACCCTTGTTGGTCAAGCGATGCTAAGTCTGTGTGATGAGAAACTGAAAGAGGTAGATCTAAATATTTCACTAGGACTCCAAAACTCTTGTAGAGAGATTGAAGAGTAATTATTGTTGCTCTCCTTGCAGAAAGAGGAGCGTTTGGTTCGTTTGGAAAAAGCCATTAATCCTCTTCTGGACGATGATGATCAAGTCGCTTTCTCCTTCATCCTCGACAACATTGTCACACAGAAGATGATGGCTGTCCCTGATGTGAGCAACCATTTGCTGTTCTACTCTAATATGTTTTATATTTACTTGTATTTGAGGACTTTCTATGTTTGTTCATCATTATTCTTATTTAATATCCGTCCAGTGTTAGTAACTGCAAGTCAAGATCCTCTTAAAGTTTGGGCAATATTAACCTATTTTTATTTAATTTCTTCTTATTTCTTTATTGGATTTTCCTACATTGAATAACAAGTGCACAGATAACAAACCCATTTTAATATGGGCAATATTATTACCGAAATTAACAAAACCAATAAACAAAACTGTAGCAGTAAAATAAAATATAAGTAATAAGCTTAAATTTCTATAGTGTCAAAGATCTTTAAAGAGCCAATGCGTGAGAATCAACATCATTAGCTTTATGCGAGTCAACATTTAAATTATGAAAGTATTTTGACATTAAAAAAACTTGATCAGCAGCTTTAACACTGAAACAGAAGATGACCAGCTAATCTGTTGTATTTGATGGTTCCATATAAAATGTTTATTTTGCAAAAAAATTTGCTTTTTCTTAATTAGTTAATCTCTCTTTCTCTCTGTAGTCCTGGCCCTTCCATCATCCTGTTAACAAGAAATTTGTTCCTGATTATTATAAAGTCATCATCAACCCTATGGATCTGGACAGTCTCCGTAAGGTCAGGAAGATCTGTGTGTGGACACAAGAAACTTCAGTAGCAATGTGTTTTATTTCAGAATATCTGAAATGTGTGTTTTTTTGTGTGTGTGTAGAACATCTCCAAACACAAGTATCAGAACCGGGATGTGTTTCTCTTTGATGTTGGTCTCATTCACACCAACAGTGTCAAGTACAATGGTGAGAAACACATGAATATTTGTAGTTATGGAAATGCTGTTTTATCTTGAATAAAATCATGATTTCACATTTGTATGCATTACTCCCTCAGGTCCTGATAGTCCTTATACCAAAACAGCTCTGGAAATTGTGAATGTCTGCAAGCAGACTTTAGCAGAGGTGTGTGTGAGGATGAAGGAGTTCTTTGCTGTTTTGTATGCTTTGTTTTACTTTGTGTTTGAGATGTTTCATGTGTATCTGTTAGTATGATGAACACCTGACTCAACTGGAGAAGGACATCTCTACTGCTAAAGAAGCTGCTCTGGACGCTGCAGACCTTGAGAGCTTAGACCCGTTGACTCCTGGACCGTACACACCGCAGGTACATGCACACATCACACTGAGGGCATGATCTCAGGTGTCTCAAGTGCTCTGTGTGCAAGTATATTTGATAGCAGGTGAAATGAAGCATGTCATCATAAGAGGCTGCCAGAAACAGAACAGAGGGCTTGTATTCTCTCTCTCTCCCTCTCGTTCATAGTCCGAACATTCTGTACTGCACAGCTGTTTGATTCACATTTCCTCACTGTTCCTGTCTTTTCCTCCTCCCTTACAACTTGTTTGTCTTTCTGTGTCTGGGGCTTTTTCCTTTTTTTATACTTCTTTCTGGCTTTCTTTCTTGCTTTCTACCTTTCTTTCAGCCTGATGTGTGTGAGCACAGTGTGTCTGTGAGTTTGCAGGGAGATTCTAGTCTATTAGCCGAGGCTACGCTAATCCCTCCCACCCCTGAGAAAAGAGGGGGGCAGGTATTCCTCTCTCCCTCTCTGCATCCATCTATTCCTCTGTCCATCCATTTCTTCATCCATTTTAATGGCTGGCTTGCTTGACCCCTTTGGAAATGTCCTCCCACCCCCTCATCCATCCATTTTGTGGTCACCCAACCCTTTACTGTGATGGTTTTTGTGTGCTGCTTGATTTGCTTTCTAACCCATCTTCAACTATAAAGTATGTTTAGGATCAGGGCTTGACATTAACTTTTTTGCTCACTAGCAACTGTGGCTAGTGGATTTCCAAAGTTACTAGCCACTCAGCATTTTCACTGGCCAAAATGTTGTTGTTGGCTATATGTAAATGACCACTGTACACACCCAAATCAAGTCTTCATGAAATGTAACATGACAGGTTATTAAATAGCTCTCATATGGTTGTGTGTGTAAAGCTCCTTAATCTAGACAAAGAAAACAGCTGTTTGTTTGAAAAAAATAAGGATTTTGTTTGGTGTAAATACATTTATTCTCAGCAATAATCTCATCAGTGTTCTATTAGCTATGACATATTTAAATCTAGCATAATTACTGTATGAGCCCATAAATTAGGCTAGTGAAATACATATCCATATTTCATGTGATTTTGATAGTTTATTTTATTAAATGTCAAAAATCTGAAAGGTGTGCATCACGCATGACATGTAGATGAACACATTACATTTGGTAAGTCATTGGTAAGTAATTCTCTTCAAAAGCTATTGAAGTTATAATCATGTATACCAATGTTGTGTAACTTTAGAGGCGGTCCATAAATTTGCGAATATCAAACGTCCAACATCAAGCCAACTTTATGCCAGTCACATCAGATGTGCTATGGTTCTGCTGTGATCTTTGTTTGAAACTATTCGCTGCTGAAATAGAACAAAAACAATCTGTTACATAGATTGCACGCAAATCTCTGCATTGTTGTTTATGATGAGAGTGCAGATTTCAGTGAGTGAGAGCGCGCTCTGAACAAAACTCCGGCGTTTCAGCGATGACTAATCTGAACGCCTCTGATTAATAGACATTGCAATCATAAGCTCAAAAGAATCGCGAGTGATTTTTTATGATGCGCAACGCAATGCCTTTTGAGAAGACTACAATAAAATTCAACCCGCCAAAGTGGTTAGTGTGAGTGATTGTGTTACACGCCACAACTGAAATACACCTGCAGATGGCGGGTTGCCGGGTGTTAAAGTCAAGCCCTGTTTGGGATGGATTTTTAGAACAAAACCTTTTCTTTTTTTATATGAGACTCTTACCAGTCAAGAACAATGAATGTAGCTGAAATCCTGCTTACAGTAGCTAATCTGTAGCATTTTCTCCAGAGTCTCAGCCATTAACTGCTTTAGTTTTAAAATAGCTCTAAGGTTTAAATGTACAAAAAATGTAAAACCAAAACTAAAAATACGAAACTCCATCAATCCAGCCCTCCCTCCATCTGTCCATCTATCCATCCTCTGCTGCATGCATTTTCCGATTGGTCCTCTCCTTATGTGTACCTCTACACGGTCCTGAAGTACATTGTTGTGTGTACGTTCCTTAGGGGCGTCACGGCAGAGGCAGATTGGGCGAGGAGGAGTCTGATGTGGACATAGAAGGATTTGAGGAAGATGATGATGGCAAACCTAAAACACCTGCTCCGGTAATAAACATGCGCTCAAAACTTCTCAGTCCCCCTTTTTTTTTTTACCCCTTACTGTTTGATTTAATTAGGGATGGGGGTCAAGATCAAATGTGACCCTTGCTGGTAAAATGAGTCGAGATGGGCACAGGCTAATTATGAGCTACAGGCAAAACAAGTGAAAATTTTAGCTATCCCAATGCTCCAAATAGTAATTAAACATCTTTACTTATCTTTTTATATGTTTTCCGAGACGTGTACCTTCCTAAATCTCTCATTTGTTTTAATAATCCATGAAAAATTGCAGTTGGTCTCTGCTCGCTTCTTGACGACTGCTACTTCCCCTCAGCAAAAGTTTGGTATCGTTGTAAAGCGCAGCATTCCAACTTTGTTTTTTCCATAGCGAATTCTCGATGACAATGAAATTAGTCTAAATCAATAAAATGTCATTTTAAAACTCATGCTGATGCAAACAAAATGATCTTACTCGCACTGACTGACAGATCTGACTTGTAAGCGCGTATAAAGTCGTCTCTCAGAGAGTGCAATATACACGTTAAGTATTTCAAAATATCTGTCTTGGCGCTTATTCATGCAAACATTATCTGTTATGTCTTAAGTAAACATTTGGTTAACTGTTGGGGGGAAATTAGCTGATGTGTAATATTATATTAGAGTCTTGCATTACAGTAGGTCTTAATATATTGGCTGTCTGTCTCAATGATAGGTGTGTGTCAAATTTGGTGTTGTTACCTGGGATTTTAAAGTGTGGTTGCTATGAGATTTTGTTTTGGAACCTTCAGAAAACTTAATAACTAGTTTTTTTTTTCAAAATTGACTATGCTGACTCCAAACAGGATAGGTGTAGCTTCAAATAGGTGTTGCTCAGTCAGTTTTGCCAGCATGAGTTACAAATACAATAATTCCAAGCATAGATAAATAGAGTAATACAAAGTTACAAATAAAGTAAGGACAAACTGTACTATATTTAGGTACAGACATGTAACAATTAGGCCTAAATGTAAAATAACTTGTGTGTTCAGTGTATTTATAGGTTGCTGTCACTTTAAGAGCAAATGCATTGATCCAATATAATGATACACATTTGATTTCTTCCTTAACCCTTTATGTTCACTTAACCAACATAATGACTGTTTTTACGAGAATACTTGCCGAGGCTGGTATTTTGACAATTTTGTGTGTATGTATCTGTTCAAGCGCACGGAGATGCAAAAGAGCAATCAATGTGAAACATGCCTCTCTGTGTGCGCACACTTAGGGTGTGTGCAGCTGTGATGTGCGCACAGATAACACTGCGCGAGTACCAAATTGATGTCCATTCAACCCC
Organism: Gobiocypris rarus; assembly: GCA_023029165.1. Classification (NCBI taxonomy): domain Eukaryota; kingdom Metazoa; phylum Chordata; class Actinopteri; order Cypriniformes; family Gobionidae; genus Gobiocypris; species Gobiocypris rarus. The sequence continues at coordinate 32,076,360 of CM040916.1, read as the reverse complement.
TAGCATAGAGCGGAATATTGAACGGAGCATGAAACCTTAGCACTGAACACTGAGGGGTGGGGTGGCATAAAGCCTATTTTTGGCTCATATTTTTGGACATTTTGCCCTGTCTGAAAAAAACTAAAATACCATTTTCGTCCGTTGACGTGGCTGACATTTTGGTACATTCCTAGATTTTATTATTGTGAACAGAATAAAAATATGCATTAAAATATGCATGTAACAGTTAACACTTTACAATAAGGGCTTATTTGATTTAACTAACTGTGAGCAATATATTTTTTACAGCATTTATTAACCTTTGTTAATGTTAGTTCACAGTGCAATGTTGACTGATACAACTTTTGGTCTTCGTGTTCTAGCAAATGTTGAGATTGTATTTAATTAAGATTAATACATTCTGGAGAAGTATTGTTCATTGTTAGTTCATGTTAACTAATGTAGTTAATAAATTAAACCTTATTGTAAAGTGTTGCCCAAAAATGCAATATTAACTTAAATCAAAGCAAATGCAGTGGTTTAACTGAATGATTCAGTGTCAGAGATTTGAATGTTGTATGTACTTTCAGGCTGAAGAGGGAGATATGGATGATGAGGACGAGGAGGATGATGATGATGATCTCCTCATGCGGCCACAGAGGCGTATGCATGGAGATGAAGAGGAGGATGAGGATGATGAAGGCTCCAGGCGGCCACCACAGGCCAGTGTGCTTTACCAGGATCTGCTGATGTCAGATGCAGAAGACGACGCCAGTGAGGAGGAAGGCGACAATCCATTCTCCTGTAAGTGTATACCTGTGTGTTTGTGTTTATGTGAGTGTGTATGTATCTGTGTGAATTTAGCTGTGTATGTAACAGTGACTCTCTGCTCTAAATTTGAAGCTATCCAACTGTCAGAGAGTGGCAGTGACAGTGAGGCTGAACTGGGGCATCAGGAGAGCACCCGTATTGGACTAGAGCAGGACGAGAGTATGATGTCTTATGAGGGGGAGGGTCCTGATGGGGTGACGCATATGGAGGACAGCAATGTCAGGTCAGAATACATGCACACAAGCATATACTTGTTTGAGTAAAACTGATGTAATTCCATGTAAAATCATGATTTTGTATCAGCATTATACATATGCTACTGTTCTTCAGTAGCTGCCGGATGCTAGAGTCCTTATTGTTTGGCAGCCTATTAACCAATTTAATACTAATAATGTTTGTCTTGTACTTCATTTGTTAAAACATTTTAAAGGGCACCTATTATGCCCCCTTTTAGAAGATGTAATATAAGTCTCAGGTGTCCCCAGAGTGTGCCTGTGAAGTTTCAGATCAAAATACCGAACAGATCATTTAATGTAGGGCTGTAGCTATCGATTCTTTTAGTAATCGAGTATTCGACCAATTATTCAATCGGTTAATCGAGTAATCGGATAATAATTACTTTTTCTTTATTAAAGAGCAATACTAAATAAATAAGAGAAAATAAGACAGGTATCTTAAAATTAACATCTAATTTGTTTTCTTTTTAGAAAAATAAAGTTTTATTGCTGAAATTGCATACATTAATAACTGTGAAAATAACCCATTTTAATGCATTCAATTGCCACATTATAAAAATCTATTTCAAATTACTTTAAAAAGGAAAACATAGTTCAGTCTAAAACTAAACCTACAACCAATAAACCAAAATAATATTAATATAATAAATAGCAATAATGACTAAACATTGCATGTATGTTGTGCAACTTAACTTTAAAGTTACAGCTTCAGTTCAGGCATGACATAAGCTTTTACTGTCTTCTGAAGGCTGTGTGGCTTTTGTAAGAAGCAAACAATATTGGACAGGAAGGTAACTTGAAATAAGAACAAGAGTAGAGATGGTCATACTAGAGATGCGCGGATCAGCTCTAACGTCACCAAATCCGCTGTTAAAAACAAACCATTCATCCGCACCCGATTGTCACAAATTCAAATCCTCAGTGTAAGCGCGATGCTTTCGTCAGATAAAGTAGCCTATCGCACATACAGATCTACATTTTGAGCTAATCATATTCATCATTGTAACACAATTGTTTTATTAAGTTAGTAGCTATAAATATTGCTCGTATCTCCTGCGAACTGCCGCAAATGAAACAAATGAACTAAATGTTCAGTGTCGTATCCTGAAGTTCAACACACAGTTGTCTTCATTTAAAAATAGCGAGACTAAATATTAGCAGTGCTGATGCCAATCTCTCTCGCATAACGGTCTTTGATCTCGACATGAGCTGAAAACGAATGTTAAAGAGCTACACATTCATTGCGTTTTACCGTGAAATGAGTTCTGCATCTTAATTAAAACCAACAGATTAATGATTTCTCTCATCCACCCACAATTTTTGGGATGTTTACCCACCTGAACCGCGGATTTAACCGCAATCCGCGCATACTCCGAGTCCTTACACAAAAAAAAAATATTTTTGCAACATCCGTGTGTAGTTAAATGAACTAAACGAAGCGTCGAGGCAGATGAGGATTTTTTCAATTCGAGTAACTCGAGTTACTCGAGGAATCGTTTCATCCCTAATTTAATGTATTATTTTGAAAAGGGCAATTTTGGGGTTGAAGAAAAATGAGCTTTTCTGTGCGTGGCTCCTTTAATGCAAATGAGCTGCTGCTCCCGCTTACACATCTCGTTCACAGCTCATTCACAGCAGTAAACACGCAAATGAAAACTGAAACATGATATCTGAAACATTTGTTTTAATGATCATCTCTATCACATTCATGTGACATTGCAGTTCTTCATCATCATGAAATATTATCATCTGCATGCGTTTTAAAGCCTTATCGCTCTCAACTTAAACATACACACACATGCTCCTGTCAGATGCGCACAGAGTTGGAGGTCAGCACATCCGTAAGTAGTCTATTAAACTAGACTAGTTCTCTATCAAACAACAGAAGATAAACAGAAATTCACTCACTGCTCTTGACTGACTGAACTTTAGTAGCTTTAATAAGAACACATTTCTTACTTGAATGCTGCTGTTAATGCTCTGGTGAGGAGATAAACATGGCGGACTGTGTGGACAGCTCAGCTCTCAGGGCGGGTCTGTGCTAGTATGTCAGTGTCCATCAACACGTGGGCGGGGCTTCTGCAGTGCAATGTCACACTGCAGGAATCTGGAAACAGCTTGTGTTGAGACACTGCTTATGATTTATGGGGATTTAAAAAAAAGGAGTGAGTGGATTTTTACCATTATAGGGTGGTTGTGTACACACACTGCCAACACACTTTTATGTTCAAACATTTTGCATAATAGGTGCCCTTTAAAATCTCTTACCAAACAAACTTTTGAATGGTGTTATACAAGTGTTAAGTAGGGCTGGGTTAGGCACAGATTCCAGATTAGATTAATTTCGGATTACATTTTCTCAATTTTAGTCTACCTACAAATACCTTTTCAGCCTATTAATATCATACAAAGTTAATGATTATGAAACAGAAGGTAGAACCGCTGTAGAGTATAACTAATATAAAAGCACACTGAAAGGCAGCAGCAACCTGTGTTTCTCATTTTAACACACTTGCAGTTACAGGAGGATCAGACCACTTTTTTAAAGCAAGATTTCAATTTTTGATTTTTTGGGACAAATATCAGTATCAGTATTAGCCCATCCCTAGTTCTAAGGGCTGCTGTAGAAATCAGATATTGCCATTACTAATAAGATGATGTGGCTCTTTTATTTGAAAGGAATTAACTTATTTTCCTAGTCACCATATTGAGTTTTGTTTTCGCTCATATTTTTAACAAATGGCCTGTCTTCTCCTCATACATTTTTGAATACACTCTTTCACTTCCTGTGTGTTATAGCTATGGCAGCTACTATGATGGAGACAGTCAGATGCAAAGGCAGGTGTCTAGCCCCAGGACAGGAGAGCGGGACGGAGAGGAGGTGTATGGGATAAGTGAAGAGGAAGAAGAGGAGGAGGAGGAGGATGAGCGGAGGCGAGGGCCTAGTGTTCTCACACAGGCACAGCTCAGTGATGATGAGGAGGACAGTGAAGAATTCAGATCTGTTGGAGGAGACAGTGACATGGATTCTGACAACTAACACACGCTTCTTCCTCATCTGTCATATGTGCTGTCCTGGTGGTGATTATGGTGTTGCACATAACTGTATATTTTGTACTATTCTAATTGTTGTGTTTTACATGTTATTTTTATATGACTTGTTGAGCTTGTTTCAGTGGCTCAGACAATGTTTGTGATTGAAGAATGTGAGAAATAAATTTTTATATATCTGAAATGTACACATTGTGAGTTTTGTACCTCGTAAACCTCAATTAATTCTGCCAAACTGCAATCCTTCATTCGAAAATTAATTTTAAAACACATTGAACTCAGACCTGGGCAGTTCATATGGACAGTTGACAGTGGATATAAAAAGGTCCCCCTTTATATTGATAAAACTTGTTTTACAGTTAAGTAGTAAAAACTAAAATATGTTGTCAAATATTTGTATCATTTTCAAGTAAAATGTAAAATCTGCAATGTAGAAGTATCAGGACACTTGACCATTATACCAACAGGGACAGTAATGAGGTTGCGTTCTCAACCTATAACGGCTTCCGCTCTTCTGGGAAGCCTTTCAACAAGATTCTGGAGAGTTTCTGTGGGAGGTTGTGCCCATTCATCCAGCAGAGCATTTGTGAGGTCAGGCACTGATGTTGGATGAGAAGGCCTGGCTCAAAATTTCTGTTCCACTTAGATGGGGTATTTGATATTGTGTCGAGTTGAAAATCAGTCAAGTTTTTCCACACCAAACTCATCTAATCATGTCTTTATGGACCTTGTTTTGTGCACTAGGCTAGGGCACAGTCATGTTGGAATAGAAAAGGGCCTTCCCCAAACTGTTCCCACAAAATTGGAAGCACACCTTTGTCCAAATTGTCTTGGTATGCTAAGGCATTAAGATTTCCCTTCACTGGATGTAAAAGGCCTAGCCCAACACATAAAAAACAGCCCCATATATCATTATCCCTGCGTCATCAAACTTTACAGTGCAGTCAGGCAAGTAATGTTGCTCGCTGACATGCTTGTGATGGTTGTTCACGAGTCCCTTGTTTGTCCGGAGCAGTTAAACTTAGCACTGCTCTTCAGAAAAATCCTCTTCTGCATGTCTCAACCCTTTTTAACAGTGACGGTATGATTTTGAGATTCATCTTCTCACACTGAGGATAATTAAGGGACTCAGACAATTATTAGTTTAAGGTGAAAACGTTCACAGATGATCAAGATGGCAAAATGCCGTAAGTTGTTAATTCTTACTTTGCTTGACTTACTTCTTACTTGCTTTTTATTTTTCATTTGGCACTGCTACGAGATATTTATGCTTCCTCAAAGACAACATAGGCCTAAGCAATATTATCTGCCTGCAATACCGGTGGCAGCATTTCTAGGACACTTGTTTTTTTTTTGTTTTTTTTTTGTGACAGTGCCATCTAGCCAACTGTATTCCAAAAGAGGAGACCTGAATCAAGCTTTTTACACCTTATTTTTTACAAAACAGAAGGCACGTCTATTTTAAATTTAATTACTTAAATTAGTTTCAATTTTTCAACATGTTACCAATGGGTAGGTTCAGGGCTAGGGGTTGGTTAGGACAATATATCAATTAAACTTAATCAATTAAAAGACTAAATCGTTGCTGCAGTCCTGAAAATGCAGTCTCTGGGTTTGCAGGCAGATACTAGTGCAATTTACCCCGATTGTACTCTATAAAAAGTAGTTAATGCATGTTCTACAAGGGGTTCAAGCAATTAAATAGTCAAGTCATCTTTTTGTTATATAGCGCTTTATACGGGTTGCACTTGTGCTTAACTAAGAAAGTACTGGCTAATATAAGGTGACATGGGTTAAGGTTAGGTTTAGGGGTAGGATCAGGGTTAGTACCTAGTCATCACCCAGTTATTGTAATTACTATAATAAGTACATAGTATGTACATGGGAACAGGACTGCAAATAAAGTGCTACCAAAGCAGCTTTACAGTGAAAACAGGAAACTGATTCAATGATACAAACAGTAATTTGGGCTGTCTAGCAGCTCTAAAAGAAAATATTGTCATTGTTCAGTGTTAGTTCAGTGTTGATTCAGTGCCGTCGTAACGATTATCAGTTATTAAATGAGTTAATTTAATCTATAAGTTAGTCCTGAAAAAAACAGTGATGTCATTGTCCAGCTCAGTTGAGTTCTCATCCAATTGTGTCAGTGCAGTCAAATCAATAATATTGTTGAATATTAAAGGGATAGCTCACCCAAATATGAAAATTAGCCCGTGATTTACTAGCCCTCAAGTCAAGCTAGGTGTATATGACATCCTTCTTTCATCCTTCTTCTTCAAATAAAATCAGAGTTATATTAAAAAAGTCCTGGCTCTTCCAAGCTTTATGATGGCAGTGACTTGTTGGTTAGTTTTTGAAGTCCATAAAAGTGCATCTTTCCATCATATAACTGTTCAACACGGCTTTGGGGGTTAATAAAGGCCTTCTGAAGTGAAGTGGTGTGTTTGTGTAAGAAAAATATCCATATTTAAAGCTTTATAGACTAAAATAACTAGCTTCCGGCGGTCCGGCAAGTCGACTTAAGGCAAAAATTAACCAACAAGTCACTGCCATTATAAAGCTTGGAAGAGCCAGAACTTTTTTAAAATTTTTAAGACATTAAACATTTTACATTTTTGTTGAAACAAACCTTTTAAGTGACCCTAACATTAAGCAAGCCAGAGGCGACAGTGGTGAGGAACCCAAACTCCATAAGGTGACAGAATGGAGGGGGGGAAAACAACCTACAAATATAAACCATGCTCAAGAATAGTAATTTCTTTAACAAAAGAAAATAGAAAAACTTTTGAATGGTAGTGTATTTGTATAGATTTAGTAAAAAAAAAAAGTTAATGCCCTGCATTGTGACATCTAAAACTTCTAGCATTTTTATAATTGTTATAATAATTGTTCATCAGTTCACCTCATGTTAATTCATTAAATTGAATAGGCTATTTAGGCTAATTTTAAATTAAAAAAAGCAAATAGTTACATCCCAGGACCAAAGTTCACATGTCCACACCTTTAAATATCTACTAGACACAGCAAGAGTTTCACATCTAATAGGCGAGTGTTTGCGCATGCTCCACTCACTGTTAAACACTAAATTACAAGCGCAAAGAACCTATTATCTATGCCACTGGTGGAATTCAGATGTGTGTTGGAACTAAAAGATGAAGGTCTTACTGTACGTGTGTTTCATCTTATTTGTAACTGAAGAGGCAACTGGACAGATAGACCGTAAGTGTGTGTTCAAAAGAAGGCTCTGATATGTTAAAATGTTTGTGTAGTATCCTTTTTACAAATAATCATGATATATTAGTTAGTAAACAAATACTATAATTACGATAGTTTATGTATGTGCGTTCTTCAGCAGCCTGTGCGAATACTCCTGACTTTGCGGATTGTCTAGAGAACAATGGGAAGTGTGATGTGACGAGTAGCAGATGTAGCTGTTTCGATGAACAACCATTCTGTCGGTAATCTTCAACTTTTAATACTCTATACTGTCGTTTAAACTTTAGCTTGTTTTGAGATTCACCCGTTTCTTCTGCTCTCTGTGTAGGTGCAACAGTAAAAAGGGTGAGTTTTACATTGATGAAAACTGTTCTCAGAGATGGACAGTAGTGACCTTTGCTCTGGTGGCATCTCTGCCTGGGCTCACGCTTGCTGTGTTGGTGGGGGTGATTGTTTATGTGATGATGCTGCCATCAAAGAAGAGCCACGCAGGGTGAGAGTGAGTCTGACCCTTACAACCCATGATGCTCTTAAGTAATTGTTGTGTGTTAAATCATTCTGTGCATGTGTTTGTGCCCAGTGAAGTAATGAAGACACCCAAGACAGCTGATAAAGAGCAGGACTTGTTCCCTGGAATTACTTTTGCTTCTGATATGAATGTGAGTCAATGTGTGACTTAAAACTGTTAATGATTCATATGAGTAGCACTAGGTTGCCATAATCTGAAATGTGAAACATCAGGAAATACCTTAGTCATAAAAACAGCTCAAGAAATCATAAACAGAGCATACGCCATTTTGAACCCTGACATATCTGACAAATATATTAACTTCCTTAATGGTCTGCTAACTATTAAAAATGCACATTTCCTTTTTTTTCTGTCTTGTTTTAAAAGGGTCGACCTGCCCCCAACATGAGACCTGTACAAGATCACATTCCCATTGCAGCCATGTCCAACCGGCCCTATAGGTGAGTTTGATCCCTTTTCTGATGCCCCCAGGAAAACAAATGTAATTTATTTTAGTTCAATAATATTTTTTGATTATTATTTAGAATTCTGAGGGTATTTTATGATACTATGCAATATTTATACAGATTTATTAGCTATTTTTCCCCATTTAAAAAATAAAAATTCTAATTTATTTTTTAATTATTTTTCAATTAAGTATATGTAATAACAGTATTCCATGTTAAAATAGAGACAGGGTAGTTATTGCCTTCTTATGACCACTAGGTTCCTATATAACTAAAGTGGCTTATAAATTCTCTAGTATTTTTAGACATAAATGCTTATTTTTATTAAGTTGTGGATTTGGATTTATACTTAGAAATTCTCAAACACTACTTTTTTGTCAAGATTTAGATTTTTTAAAATGTTTTATGTTGATTTGAAGTGTCAGTTTTTGCATTAATTTTACTACATTCAAACCTGAGCAGAGGAAAATTGAGCTAAAAGTCTCAAATAAGAGGTTAAAATCAGATCTATTATGCTGTGATTATGCTCTTGATATTTTAGTGTCACCCCTACATTGCTATGCACTTTTTCTGGATCATGGCTGATTTGTGGTTTGTGTCACCAAAAGATTCCCTGATTTTTTTTAGTATTTTCCATTAATTTCCTATGTCGGTCATTTTTGACTGCAAAAGGAGACAAGTGTGACTACTTTTTTTATGATCCTTTAACATAACTGAAACATCTCCCTGATTTTTTTTTGTGTTCACATAGCTAATGCAACAAAATTCACCAAGTGTTATCCCATTCCGATGAACCAAAACAATTTAAAAAAATGTGGGTTTTCATGAGCTGTATGCCAAAATCATCAGTATTAAAACAATAAAAGACCTAAAATATATCAGTTGGTGTGCAATGAATCTAAAATATATGAAATTTTAATTTTATCATTACATTATGGAAAATAATGAACTTTTATCACATGCTAATTTTTTTGTAGGACCTGTAGTTGTCTAATAAACCTGGCATTGTGTGCAACAACGATTGCTGACTCTTTGATGAATGCTTTGGATAAAAGCGTCTGCTAAATGAATAAATATAAATGTTAATGCATTCACATGATTTATACAACATTTTATTCCAGTGGGAATTACTAATAATTAATGTGAAATTGACCACTGACCTAAATATATTGTAGATCACTGCAGTGAAATGTATTATATTTCATTTAATCTGCATCACTCTTCAGTCCATCTAGTAGTGTGCGTCCATCCGCTGACAGCATGACTGATGCAAGACCACCCCGTAAGACAAACAGGTATATGTGGGCAGTTCAACATGTGAACGATGCTTGGTTCCTTGTGCTAGAGGAATGAAACTAGAATGAAGCAAATCAAAGCATTTTTAAGTGTTGTTATTCTCCACTGACACTACACTAACGTTCCAATAATCTGGAACATTTAGCATATAATTAGTATCAAATAACAGTGCTGCATGTATACAGTAAATATTTATGAGACTGAATAATATGTTTGTTGGATCATGAAGAATCTGACACTTAAATTGACTTTGTCTCCACAGCATGTACAATGGTATGCATGATCCTCCAATGGGAGGTCCTGTACAGTCCAACAGGTAGTTAATAATTCTACATAAATAATAATAGCTTATACAACAGAATCTTTGCCAAAAATACTGTCTCTGTGTGTGTGTTCACATATATCAGGACCAAAAGTAAAAATCCTAGTGTTCCATGTTTTTGTATTTCCCGACCTTGTGTGTGATGGTAGCAATGGTGCAGGTCGGGGTCAGATTGTTAGCAACCCTTATGCTAGAGATTCACCCAGCCGAAACACCTATGAAGACCACCGCAGACCACATGCCCCTTCACAAACATATGAAAACTTGGTATGGTTCACAAATATATCAAACATTTCAATTTCAGGAATAGATTGGTTAACGTTTATATTCTTGAGTTAAATTTTTTCCCATGGAGTCAGAGCTTATTATGGCACAATATACAGCACATGAGCAATTTAGAAGCTGTTCTGATAAGACTCAGGATATGAGTTTACTGTGGATGATCAAAGGTCTTCTCTTCAGATACATAATTCTGCTCTTTATTGCTCCAGCAGACACAGAATCGGCCCTATTCTCCTGCTCCAGTCTACGAAGTCAGAGGAGCTGATCAGGGAAACCTCCGCAATGGATTTCCACGACCTCAATTAAACCTACAATACTAGAACTATTGTTTTCTTTACATCTATCATTAATGGAATTGATCAATCATTTGAGTTAAATGTATTTTGTAGCTTTTATATATTATTTACGTTATTCAAAGTGACTACATATAGCAAGTGATTCATTTTAAACATCATTCAGAACATGCTAGAACTGGGAGTGATCAAGAAATAGTGACAGCATAGAAGAGTTGTTATTGTCTGGTAATAATAATTAAAAAAAATGACCTTCCAAGTGTTTGTGTGCTTTATACTCTCTGTTTTATATAATACTCATAGTATTTATGTTTACATGTCTTGTAATATAAGTTTTAGATATACAGTGGGGTGAAAGTCTGAAATTAGGATTTTGACCATGAAAAAGAAAAAGTTATACAATAAACACTTGGCCATATGGATGTGGAATGAGAGCATGAGGAATCTACAAAAAAAAAAAAATCAAGTCACACCAGCAGACGTTCACCACCCGAAACATAATTTTAAGGTTCACGTTTATGGATAATTCATGCTGAAAAATGACAAGTATTACTATAAAGTTTTGCATCCTGTTTGCTAAATTCAGGAATTTAAGTGAAATTTTAAAGGCACTCTCAATGAATGGAAATGAATAGAAAAGCTCAGATTACTGGTTGTCACTTTGTCAAATCATGCTACAGCATGGACCATAGGGTTTTGCACTTGTAGAGTCGATTGCAACTGTCATTAAAACCAGAGGACATACAAAATACTCAAACATTCATGCATCTCTCAAATTGCTGATGAACCTGTATTGGAATGTTTTGTATTAAATTACAAAAACGCATTATTAGTAGACATCAAGATTACAAATGAGACAGAAATGAGAAGAAAAGTCAGTTTACAGGTGATTTTTCTTTATGTTTACTCAAGAACAGGAGGTTGACCTTACAAAGATTGTTCCTAAAGAAAAGCAAAATTGCCAGATAATGCAATAAATAGATTTCAGAATAAAAAGGCAGTCTAGACAATCTGTTCCAATGTCCCACAGTATTTTCAGCAATTCTGACCCACATTAAACAGTGTCAGATCCATGCAATTGCTAATACTGGTTCTAATTGCTCTTGCTGAACCATCTTCACTGAAATAGCTCATCTGAAACAGATGAGGGCTAGCAATATCTGCTAATAGTTAAAGAACATGCAGTCCAAATCACACATGTGGTGACGACGTCTTTCTGAATCAACTGATTTGGACTTTAAAAGCTAACAGTACAGGGAACTCTTCTGTAGAAATCTTGCACTCAAAACAACATCCATGAAAGGCAAACATTTAATCATGTGGTAAAGAGTGACGTGGAGCGATGCAAGGAGTCCCAAACATCCATCTCTATAGATGCTCAGGGGCTTAAAGTCTCATTTAAGATTTATACGGAGACATTTAAAAAGAATGTCAAATACGCAAACGGTTTAGAAAAAAAAGTAACCAAATTAACTAACCACTACAGCGCCACTCTTTGCTGTGTCCATGTCACATTGGCAGCATTGGGAGGTTTATATGTGGGAACTGAAAGGATGCGCATGTGTGTGCGTGTATGACATCAGATCAGCCCATGTTCTTGCGGTTGCCATATCCCCTCCGGTGTGTGTCCTTCCAGTCGTCCCAGTCACGTGCCTTCTGCAGTGCCTCTTCATCATCATTCTCTTCCTTCCTTTCTCTTTCAGCTCTCTCGTCCTCCTCTGCATCGCCATCTGCGGAGGAAAGACATAGGTAATGAACTGAGTAAAAAAAAAAGTTTTTGGTAAGTTTTAGTCCTATTAACCGAACACTAGGCCTGTCACGATTTTCAATGAATCGTTTTTATTATTTGAGGTAACTTCAAATTTTATGCTTTTGAAAGCATCTAATCAAGAGTAAACTAATTTATATTTATATTAATATTTAATGAAAGATTATGTCCTGCAGAAGCACTTAATGTGTGTGTGTGTGTGTGTGTGTGTGTGTGTGTGTGTGTGTGTAAGCACCTGCGCTGCGTGGTATGCCCTGGTCAGGTAAAATCCCCTTCCGCCGGTGTTGGTCATACCAATCATCCACTGTCATGGTGGGAAGGCTGGGATATCCTGAACCAAACACTCTGAAATACATTCAGAAACAAACATCACACACAAGCGCACACACTGAATTCAACAGGCCCACTCCAAATGAAACACGTACTTTGCCTGCATTGCATCCTTAGTCAGGATAAAAGGCTTCATGGGCGGTCTTTTGGGTGGGGATGGCTGGGGGTTGCTCTACAGAGACAAACAATTATTAGTAAAGCTGTCATTCAATTCAAATATTTAAATTTTGATTAATCTTATATGATTCTTTTGCAGTAAATCAGAGGTAGATTTGTGTAAATGCATAATTCGCTCAAAATAAAGCAGTTGTAATTCAGAGTTACGTGGAAATCAAATACCTGCTTGAAAAGCTCCATCCGTTTCAGTATCTCCATCTCCTGGTTGATGGAGTCGATCTCCTCAAGTGCTAGTGTCACCCACCGGCGCACGTGCAGAAGGTAAAAATCTCTCACCACCTCGTCATCGGCTGAACCAGATTCAACTAGTCCCCTGATCTCACTTAGCTTGGCTTCAGTCTCCTTGCGCTGATTAAACCTGGAATATAATCACACGTGAACGACTGATGGAAAAGATACAAACATTTTGATTGAAAAAAATATTACATATACACAACTGCGTAAAACTTATTTGTTTTCAAAGACAAATTAAATTGATCAGAAGTGACAATAAAGACATGTATAATGTTTAAAAAAATGCTGTTCTGTTGAACTTTCTATTCATCAAAGAATCCTGAAACCACAGAAATATTGAGCAGCACAACAGTTTTCAATGTCGATGATATAAATGTTTCTTGTGCAGCAAATCATCAGAATGATTTCTGAAAGGTCATGTGACTCTGAAGACTGGAGTAATGATGCTGAAAATACAGCTTTGCCATCACAGGAGTAAATACAATTTTAAAATATATAAAACATAAAAAAATCTGTAGTTTATATACAAAATAAAAACATTTCATAAACATTTTATTGGTGTGCCCTGGACATTGGATTATGGATACATGCAATCTTAACCCACCTCTCTATTTTGGCTTGTCTTTGTGTTGCCATGGCAATAAGGTCTGGCTGTGACATTGGCATGGGGACTGATGGATTCATCCGCTCCTCAGTAGGAGTGTCTGTTGTGTTCTCGCTGGCTCTGGGCATCTGAAAACTACATATGTCATAATCCTTGCACCTCTGTAGGAAGTCCCTGAAGTAGACGTGGGCCGCCTGCACGTGCTCCAGCCGCTTGCTGGGGTTCACTTGTTTCATGGTGAGCGCTCCCAGCAGAGCCGGCAACAGCAGGTACTTCAGGTCAGTGGTGGAGATCTCCTCCAGTGCCTCATTACAACTACCAGGAAAAAAATTAAGTCAACTGATAAGTTTTACATTAGCTGTGCCATTATGATCATGTGACAATTTTTTTTTTTTTTTGCAAAACATGTCTCACATGTTCAAAAACTGTTGTTGAACAGTTTGTTTAATAATAGTTTATTTGTCAGTATGAACATTAAACAATAGACAAAATACATTACAGCTGCTTAATGAACTAAACTAACACTGTAATGCACATTAGTGCACTACACTTACATTGCTTGCCTAGAAATGTTATAAAAACATACACCTACATTTACATTTACATATACATATATACATATACATATATATAAATTGGTGTAACCAAATAAGGAAATCAATTATATGACATCACCATGACGTCTTCAGAGTCCACATCTAATAAGTAGGAATTGGGTAAGACTAAGAATACACGGTTTTGCAGAATAATGCCCTTTTCTGTACTGTAAAAATATAAAGTACATTTCTAATTCGCAACCGATTAGACGAAAAACAGCTCGCATCGCACACAGCGCTTCGCTCGCTTGTAGTGCTTTGACAGCAAAATTGATTATAAAATTAGCGTTTTTAAACGCGTCTTGTGTGCAGTCGGTGTGTTTTCTTTAGTGTGAGAGTGCGTGCTCTTCTAACCTGAACAGGTTCAGCTGATTGACCATCTTGGTCGCCTCCTCCAGTTGCATGATGGCGCGCTTGACTTTCACCTGTACCGCGTTGGAGCTGCTCGACTCGTTCGTGGTGTCCACTTCATCATACAGCTTCCAGCCCCGGTCCAGTAAATCCGACAGCTTCGGAGCATCTGAACCACTGGGGTTTTGTGTATTGTTTGTGTCTTCAGCAGCCGCCATTTCTCAAAGCGTATTTAAGACCCAACTCGGCTTCCGTCTGTTCCTGTTCTTTGAGTTTGTATCCGGTCGGTTCTCGGTGTTGCAGTTCTGACGACAGACTGTGGATGTCAGCAGCAACGTTACCTACTTAATTTAAATCCTTATAAATTGTACCTCTTTAGATAACAAACAGTTATTATCATTAGCATTGCAAAAAAAACAAAAATAAGACATTTACTTTTTTAAATGCCACAACTTCGATCAACTTCAACAAATCACATTTGTTCATTCATCCTCTTTGTTTTGCATAAAACACCAAAATTATCAATGGGATATAAAAAGGCAGGTTTACATTATTTGTAACTAACCACTCATACATTATGTCCCAAAATTATGTTAAAAATCAATTGCAGAAAAGATGATCCTGAGATCTTTTTGAAAAATGTACAAACATCATATTACCACTACATGGATAAATATCATTCATTGTTTTGAAGTGAACTTTCTTAACTTTGGGTTACAAAGGAAATAGTATTGAAATATTAATATCTAAATCTAATGCCATGCTTTTAAACGATATGTATTGTGAAAAGCGCTATATAAATAAATGTAAATTGTAATTTTGATAGTCCGCTTTTAAACTTTTTTTTTACAATAACCATAGAAGAATAGGGTTAGATTAGAAAAAGAAAAAAGAGTTGAACCCACCTCTCATCTGAAATTTAAAATGTCATTACATTTTAATTATCCTAAGATGTCTAAGATGTTCAGGACTTTATATATCCTAAATGTAAATAGGGTTGTGTATTTAAAATTAGGTTAAAGTTGGGTTTACCAGGACAGCCTATTCGTAAGCTCCTATCTTTTTATACATAAAAAAGTCGTAATATCTTACACACTCAAACCTGCGTTTCCACACCATATCTTTGCTTCTTTAATTTATCAAAAGGCTAACTTTACGCAGTGAAAATATTCAGAAAATATTCCTCTTAGTTTTGCATGTAAAACTCCTGGTCTTTTTCTGTCAACATGACCATATCTTTAAAAATTCAAAGTAGGAAAACAGATCTCCCACAGGTCCACTCAGTTTTCATTTTAGAAAGCTTTACACCCAGTATAAACACAGATCTGTGACAACATTAGCATTCAGAAACCATTTGTCTCTGTGGTCTCGGTCATTGGATTATTTGTTTGTATGAGTGTATGAGGGCAACTTAGCACATTTGGCTGATATTAATGATTTTGCCTGCAGTAAGTGAGTGTGGGTGTGTTTAACCGAATCATTCATACTGTGTAGGACAAATAAACTTTATGAAGTAACATAGTCCAGGGCTGTTTTAACTCAGAAGACTGAGCCTTTGTTAGGACAAAACAGAAACTCGACTCTTTTTCCCATGGTGTTGTATCGCTGAACCTTTGGCATGATCAGCTGTTGGGAAACCAAGGTACATTAGAGCTGTTATTGTGATGGACGAGAACTCTCTCCAGGCTGAGGCAAATGTGTTTATTCAGTTCAGATTCTGATCGCCTCTTTTCTTAATCTGATGCTTAACCACACATTTGAACTACTTTCTGTCTGCAGCTAAAGGCCTTTGAACAGGTGTGAGATCCTGTGCACTTTTTCCCGTGTTAAAGATACTATTTGTTAATGACTTTAATGGGCTCTGAGGTTATTTTGTCTTTCTGGCCACAAAAAGAAAATTCCCCTCATAGTGGAGGACTAACCCTAACCAAGTAAGTAACCCTAACCCATGACCTTTAACCGTGAACTCTGCCTCCTTGGAATATGCAACATACATCAACTGTCACCCTACAGAATAACAGCCAACGTAGACAAACCATATTCAAACAAACACCAGAAAACCCCAATGAGCTGAAGAGAACTGAAATAACAGCATACGTGTGAACATTTCCACTCAGTTCTCTTGCTGCTTTTTCTTGTCGCATCGATCAAAAGGTATTTAAGTTCTATTTTTGTCACGCCAGGCTGTTGATTCTTCACATATTTGGAGTCACTTGCAGATCTATTCTCAGTATGTGTGTGTGTGTGTCCAGCTATGTTGTGAGATTTACAGCCTTTTGTGCCCTTTGCTTTGTCATTGCAGCACCAGCAATATGGGGGGTGTTGCAGAACTGACAGGTGCACACATACACACATTTAAATACACAGTCCAAAAACTGCTGTTTCACAGAACTCAAGTGGAAAACTCTACATGTTAAGAAGCAAATGGACCTTTCTTGAGGAGAATGGGACTAATTAAAAGCCAAAAGGTTTTTGAATGCGGGAGGTGTATAGATCTAGGTCAATATAAAAATAGTATTAATGAATAGGCGATGATATAAAAAGATTTTGTCTGTGTGTGCGCGCAGCTCAGGTTGATAGTAAAACCTGAAGCCACCTACATTGTGGAAAGACCATCCCAAGGTCATCACGAGGAAAAAGGTTTAGCGTTAGGGGACAGAAAATATAATCTCTGCATGAAAACAACAGAAGTCAATGTAAAGTTCCCACCGTGACAGAAAAACAAATGTATGTTTGAAAAAGAGTCTGTCAGCAGAGATCGGTGGGATTGTCCTGCATCTGTTTTCACAAACAGTCACTCGGCAAACAGCTAAGCACTAATAAAGTCTTCCTCAGACTGTGTGTGTAAATACTCTTTGTGTGGAAGTGTGGTGTTGTGCTCTTAGTAAACAATACATGGGACCCGCTTTAATGGAGAGCTGCATTCCACAGAGATTCACACCAGGTGCACAGTCAACAGAGAAACATTTCAGAAGACATCAATATTTTTTAGACCAAAAAAAAAACCCTCCTTCATCCGAGGTGAAGCATCTCACACACCTAAAGTCTCACACTTCCCGTGGCTGATAAAGGCCTATTTTAGCAACATCGCTGATTCTTCTCTGCTATAGTATATTTTATTTATCAACAAGTATCTTTGATATAAAATGCAAAGACGTTCACTGTAAGCCGCTGAGCAAAGCTAAACCCCCTCTGAGGCTCAGGCCTGTCCTGTAAAGGGCCCAGAAGTCTGTGTGTCTTTGTCTTTCTGTAACAATGCAGAGATCAAAATCAGGCAAATCAAAGGACAATGAGAACTGCAGAACAGGTTAGCCCTCTGTCTCTTTTAGCCGCTGCTGAATGCTTGCTATCTGGGTTCTTAATCTCTCTACAGCACTGATATCCTGAAAATGTCTTTGATCTCTCATCAACATTCCTTCAAAGCATACATTTTTCATATAATTTCATTTTTACTAATGTTCACCAATGAGACCTTACTGTAAAGTGTTACTGAAAATGATGTCAGCGCTGCCATGTTGTTCCAAACCTGTACGACTTTCTTTCTCCAGTGGAACATTAAAAAGTCAGCTGTCACAAAAAATAAAAAAAATAAAAATTCACAGGTTTGGAAAACCATGAGGGTGAGTAAGAGTAAGAGGGTGACAAATTAGTCTCTTTTACATTAAATATTTTTAATAAAATAAATACAAATTTGAATTTTTACAGAAAATGTACAAGTTTCCCCAGGGTGAAAAGCATGGACTTTCAGCCAATTCAGCCAATCAACATCAGGAAAATAAAGGACACGTTACTTTGCTATAAAAATAGCGTCATCAGCCCTTCATAATCAATATTGAGTGCAGAGAATTTCTGAGGTCAACCAAACTAAACAGTTTGATTTCCATCTCTTGCTGCTGTGTGACTGGTGTCATGGAATTGATGTGACTAAAACAGATCCGAACAGAACAGCAATGTGTGAAGTATTACCAGAGTAAAGTCACCCTTTATCAGCACAGTCCTCCCCACCCCCCAGTCTCTTTCTCTGTTGAATTTGATGAGTTTTACTGTGAGCGGCCACTACTTATCACTCTGGTTTTCCACGGGGTGCCTTGAGGGCCTCACCACAGGGTTCTTTGTTTACAGCCATTCATTAACTCTTTCACCACCCCGTATTCCTCAACTCCGGCTCTTCTTGCTTCACTTTCATGCCTTACATCCTTACAGCACTTAGAGGATTATCCACTCACTTAAGGCTCTAAAATGATTATACACATTCGCCCAGCACTGCACCATGCGTCTTTGTCTCTGATGACAGTCCATAAGGTGGTTTGTCACTTGCAGACGTATCTCTCAACGGTGCGGTGGCAGGTTTTGCAGGACACGTAGCAGCACCAGTGATATTTACACTGGCAGCGTTCCACCAGCACCTCCGTATAGGCATTATAACCCCGTCCACAACACATGAGTCCACAGCTCTCACTGCCAGTCGCAGTCTTGTTACACTGCCTGCAGAGATGATTATTGACATATTATTGACATAATTGAACAAGATAACTCAACCGGTTATAGTAACGGTAAAGTAACTCAAGCGTGTTTGTGTTGTGAGAATCAGTATTTGTGTCTGTGTGTGATAATGTTTAACCGATTCAATTCATGTGGCTCTTTTCGTTCCATTGTCTCATCTGTCAGATCAATGATAATCCCTCATTCATTAAAGCGACTGATTGCTCTCTCTCTCAACTCATCAGTAATCAATAATCCTGAGTGATAATGGATATCTCACCTGTCTGTGGTTCCGAAAGACCCCTGCTTGGCACTCTGTGAGCAGTAATCAGGAGAGCTGACCAGGTAGACAAGTTCATTGTCTCCGACCGGCCTCACCTCCATCTCCCGGGGGACCAGCTGCCGGCGGGTGCCTATCTGACGCGGAATGACCTTAGTGGCCGACAGGTATTTAGACTTGAGGTCGGCGGAGATGCTGTTGATGTCTTGAAGTCCCTTCCAGCACGTCTTCACAGAGCACGAGCCAGAAACACCGTGACATTTGCACTTCATCTCTAGGGCATCCATGAGTGCCTATACAAAAACAACAAAATAGACACACAAGTTAATGAACTGAAATTGCTAATTAATGTCAGTGAAGCCAGTAAGCACGCAACTGAAGTTACCTGTCTTCCCACTGCATTGTTGTGAAGCTGCATGAGTCTGAAGGCCTGTGTTCCCGAGCGGCGGTTCCTCATTGGCGCATCTGAGAAAGCCGAGCCCATCTGCAGGCCGTAACGGACATTATCCCCGCAGCCACCCCAGCGGAAGTCTGGGGCTGCCTGCTCTGATGGTGCTGGTGCACATGAACAGCTGGGGAGGTCTCCAGAAGCACAGGCACGGGCGATGGCGTGACTGACCACTGCAGCGGCCAGAGAGAACACAAACGCTGCCTCACGGGTCCCTGCACAGAGACATCACTGTTAGATCACCTCCACCTTAATTTCTGCAGTCTGCAAGTTAGTGGTTTTTAAATAGCTTATACGTTTATTTAAAATCTTTATCGTAAAATCGGTGGCAGCTGGTCACTGCTTATAGAGAAATACAAATGTAACTACCTTTCGCCAGGTCCGGGGTGAAGTGAGGGGCGCTCTCGATGGACGAGCAGTTCCAGCGCATATCGCTGAAGGAGCCCTGGCACGCGCTCTTGGTGAGTTTGGCCGCGTGCACGATGCTTTGCATGAGCTCGAGGTTCCGTTTGCAGAGCTGAAGCTGGTCTGGCACGAGCCCATCCAGGAGTTTGCAGTGATACGTCTGATTCCACCCGACAGAGCTCCCGTTTACCGTTAAACCACTGCAAATACAAACAGCATGCCAGTCTGAAGGATAGTTTACTTATCTAGGCCTAAACAAACTAACTTGATTTTATTGAATAATAAAATCTGGTACGTGACTGGACGTGTTTTCAACGAGGTTATCTAAGAAAACAGCATGTTATCATTATCATGTTATCATTGTTACTGAACCTGTTCCTTTGAATATAAAAGACAAATGCATTAACTGCTTGGTTAACTTTTCAATGAACTTAAACGAATTATTTCATAAAAACGATTCTTTCTTGAAACGTATTCTGTTCTCGAATCAACGTTACATTTAAGACAAAAAACTATTCTAAAATACCAAGCGAGGCACAAAGCTGGATTAAATTATCTGAAACTGTACTTTTTGGTTAAATATCAGCTATCATAAAATATTTAATTCATCATGTCTCTTGCCGAATACAAATAAATACTTACAGCCATGATATTCCTGTGCATGGATAAATCGCGCTCAAAGACATGACGAAAAATAGAACAAAATCCCTGTATTCTGTCATTTCGTTCTTCTGTCGTTTAGAAATGCCAGTGATGTGTGTCCGAGCCCAAGTGAAGCTCTCTCTCTTTCATAGGTCAGCCATGGGGCTCGACCCGCCCCCCCACACCCTGTGGCGCGTGGGCGGTCTCAAGATTCATATTCAAGAAGCGCGCGGAGGGATTACCTACTACAGTTAATTTATAGGAGGGGGATAATAATATTGGTAGAGAACAAAATTAACCACATTTTCTAGTCACGCCAGTTAAACAAACAGCGTACTTAAAATTAATTAAAAGTGTATCAAGCTCACTAAAGTGTTAGATATCAAGCAGATCAATCCCAATTAGCAAAGTTTAATGTGTTTTACCCTTGCCAGTCGGCTGGGCTGTGCAAACAGTTTTTAATAATAATTCTCACGAGAGACTTAATGGTTTGTTTGTTGTTATTTCCTTTGCGCATAGTCTTGTGAGCAAACAACGTTTTAACCGATTTGTCGAGGTTAAGGGTAAAAAAAGCCATTAGCAGCAGCCTCGTCATCTGTAAGATCAGCTTTTCAGGGTGTTCGCCTTCCCAAAGGAAACAACTGGGTCTTTTGAAGACTGTCCGAACGGGATCAACAACCCGTTCATTTACATTCAAATGTCTTTGCTTGGGCTTTCCCCTGGCCTGAAGATTATCCGGGTTTCTCGTTCCTCAAGCAAACATCTTAAAACAGCAGTAGGTCACTGTAACCAGATAAAAGCTGCTGAGAGCATTGCATGATGTCAGTGATTCATAATTACATCTATTCTAAACACATTTTCTCAGTCCTTGAATTTGTTTTGTGGTGGGGGGGACGGGGACGACACACAAAGACATGCTCTGCTTTATATAGGGTTTTCATGTACAGTAATCATGAAAAATTGATATTTCCGAGTGTTACTAGGCAGAGCGGCTCGTTGGTCTAGGGGTATGATTCTCGCTTAGGGTGCGAGAGGTCCCGGGTTCAAATCCCGGACGAGCCCAAGTTTTCTATTTTTCAAAGCAAAGTCTAATTTGATTGTGTACTATTAAGTAAACACATAAACAATCACTATATAGCGCTCAGTGAACACAAATCTATTTAATCGATTCGTATGGTCAGCCGATGCGTATTCAGTTGAGCTGAATGTGCGGAATGCAGCCTGGCGCATGTGAATGGTGGCGCTGAAACAGTCCTGCCGGTGCTAATCACTCTAGTCTGATCATCACATAGGTGTGAATATTCACAGGTTCCAGAGCGGTCATATCTCACCGAGACAATCAGAAATAACATATCCCTCTTCTTTGCGTGCAGGCAGCTCGGCCACTCCACGGAAAGGCGAGAAAAGCTTCTCTTTGATTCGAATCGTCCTTGCATACAATCTGCTGAAATGTGTCGGGGCAAAACTGCATCAAGAATAGACTGCCTATTGATCTCGCAGTGGGCCATCAGCGGCCGAAACTGCAGACTGGAATTTTAATTGATGTGCATACGAGTGCATGACTTAGTCGGGATTAGGATCAAACAAACCAGTTCTCTTTTCTTTAATGGAGCTAGAATAATACAAATGCCTCACGGCCCGGGGCTCCTAATCCGATCAACAAATCCCAACATAATCGGAGGCCTAATCAACAGGTTTTATGAGCGTTGTGTGCTGTAAATAGGCGACCTCACTGTAAATATACCAATGAGATTCATGAAGGTTAAAACATATATTATATTAATTCACAAATAAGTGGAATGATCACAAACACACTTGTGTGTTTTTCCTTGCTGTATAGGCTACAGTGTCCATGTAATGCATTGTGCTTTTCAAAAAGAGAGCCAGACATGGAATCTTTCCGTTTAATTTGACCTTTAGTTGACCTGTCGAGATCCCACAATACATTTACAAGCCCAAAATTCACGTTATGACAAATTTATTATTGGACCAAAAAGCTTTACATGTTTAAGAGATCATTTAAGCCAACATTGATTATTTAAATGTGTAAACAATAGCAATTCAAGAAGTGAGAAACTATACTGAATGAGGAACCAACAACATAGTATGTGAGGAAGGTATTCGTGCCAAAATATACAAATGGAGCAGACTAATTGTATAGAAACCTAGAGATTTCTGAATTTACTGTGGATCGATTTTTAACTTTAAACTGTTAAGTTATACAGGTCCTTCTCAAAAAATAGCATATTGTGATAAAAGTATCATATATTTTAGATTCAATGCACACCAACTGAAATATTTCAGGTCTTTTATTGTTTTAATACTGATGATTTTGGCATACAGCTCATGAAAACCCAAAATTCCTATCTCAAAAAATTTGCATATTTCATCCGACCAATAAAATAAAAGTGTTTTTAATACAAAAAAGTCAACCTTCAAATAATTATGTTCAGTTATGCACTCAATACTTGGTCGGGAATCCTTTTGCAGAAATGACTGCTTCAATGCGGCGTGGCATGGAGGCAATCAGCCTGTGGCACTGCTGAGGTGTTATGGAGGCCCAGGATGCTTCGACGGCCTTAAGCTCATCCAGAGTGTTGGGTCTTGCGTCTCTCAACTTTCTCTTCACAATATCCCACAGATTCTCTATGGGGTTCAGGTCAGGAGAGTTGGCAGGCCAATTGAGCACAGTAATACCATGGTCAGTAAACCATTTACCAGTGGTTTTGGCACTGTGAGCAGGTGCCAGGTCGTGCTGAAAACGAAATCTTCATCTCCATAAAGCTTTTCAGCAGATGGAAGCATGAAGTGCTCCAAAATCTCCTGATAGCTAGCTGCATTGACCCTGCCCTTGATAAAACACAGTGGACCAACACCAGCAGCTGACATGGCACCCCAGACCATCAATGACTGTGGGTACTTGACACTGGACTTCAGGCATTTTGGCATTTCCTTCTCCCCAGTCTTCCTCCAGACTCTGGCACCTTGATATCCAAATGACATGCAAAATTTGCTTTCATCCGAAAAAAGTACTTTGGACCACTGAGCAACAGTCCAGTGCTGCTTCTCTGTAGCCCAAGTCAGGCGCTTCTGCCGCTGTTTCTGGTTCAAAAGTGGCTGTACCTGGGGAATGCGGCACCTGTAGCCCATTTCCTGCACACGCCTGTGCACGGTGGCTCTAGATGTTTCTACTCCAGACTCAGTCCACTGCTTCCGCAGGTCCCCCAAGGTCTGGAATCGGTCCTTCTCCACAATCTTCCTCAGGGTCCGGTCGCCTCTTCTCGTTGTGAAGCGTTTTTGCCACACTTTTTCCTTCCCACAGACTTCCCACTGAGGTGCCTTGATACAGCACTCTGGGAACAGCCTATTCGTTCAGAAATGTCTTTCTGTGTCTTACCCTCTCGCTTGAGGGTGTCAATGATGGCCTTCTGGACAGCAGTCAGGTCAGCAGTCTTACCCATGATTGCGGTTTTGAGTAATGAACCAGGCTGGGAGTTTTTAAAAGCCTCAGGAATCTTTTGCAGGTGTTTAGATTAGTTGATTCAGATGATTAGTTTAATAGCTCGTTTAGAGAACCTTTTCATGATATGCTAATTTTTTGGGTTTTCATGAGCTGTACTAATCATCAGTATTAAAACAATAAAAGACCTGAAATATTTCAGTTGGTGTGCAATGAATCTAAAATATTTGAACGTTTAATTTTTATCATTACATTATGGAAAATAATGAACTTTTATCACAATATGCTAATTTTTTTAGAAGGACCTGTATATACAGCTCTATAGTTTAGAAAATCAGTGGATGTGAAAGAAGGCCTAGTCATCAATAACATATTGTTCATACTCTTATTTCTGTTGACAGGGACTTCATTGCCCCAGTCCAGTGATTAAACAACAAACAAAACCGAGTAATAACAGAATCATTAATAATGAGCTGCGGACATCAATGAGGCGTGAGGTGCAGGATGGAGTCTCACATAGAAACCGTTCTGGTCACCTGTTTGAAGCATTCAGGGGGCTTGTGAGGACGAGTCCTTGCTTTCGGTCTCATGCTCTTTGACTTAATTGTCCTGAGATTTTAGACAAAAGCTTAGCACCAAGAGTGTATCCTGTCTTTTGTATTTGTGTGTGTACATTGTAGACATGTAAGAATGGGGAATGTGGAAACAGAGGTGACGAAACCTTCATGTTTGTGAAAGAATGACATTTTAAGGTGTTATTAGCCATTACGCCACCCTGCAGACTACTTAACACTGAATACACACAGGTAAAAAGGACGTTTCTGTTCTATACACAATGGTACAGCAATGAAGCCGACATGCATTTAATGAAATAGATTTGGTTCATCCACTAAAAAAAGATGACATGTTAACATGAACTTGCTGTGATCCGATGAAGGAACACCATAACTTGAATTCAATTAGGCCACAACCATCTCTGCATATCAATGTCATACAAGCTGATACTGATGATCATATTTGAATTATGTTTTTATTGACGCTAGGGGGCACTGCTGCCCAAAACTGTAGCTCATACCAAAGTCTAGAGACTTTGCTCTAACTGGTTTACTCTTTCTCCGGGGAACATAAAAAATGAAACCATGCACTCTTTAAAAACAATTTAATAGGACATTAAAAAAAAAATTACAAAAAAGCAAAATATCTTATGTACATATATACAGTCCCTGTATAGTTTACAAATATACATTATCTTCAGTAAGACAAAGACACACACGCACGCGCACACACCCCAGAAACAAAAACTAAAACAAGCTGTTGGTTGGACGTGATGTTTAAGGGAAGAAAGGGAGAGAAATAAACAAATATATCAGAACACAATCACATTTAGATTTTCCTGGGATTTAGTTTTTTTACATTTCCATGTGGAGACAGAGGGAACACGCAGAGGAAACCCGAGGGCAGATTACCAGCTCCCTTTAGAAAGTTCCAGATAATTCCCACGGTTCTTTTTATTCCAAGACCTTTGAACACACAATAAAGCAGTTTGTTCTCACTGTGAGGATCGTGGATCTGATTCATATTAACTATACTCTCATAATTCAGTCTTTCTCTACAACCCATTCAGACCCACAATCCTAAACTGTCAGTCAGACGCTGGTGAAATCCGAAGGGCTGATTCATGACTTTGTGATATTTATCAGTATGTTAAAGTTAAACACAGATGCTCGAATGTTCGGAATGGAACACCAGGTTACTGCTTACTGTACAGTATATAGCCTAGGCTACTGAATACTGCTGCTAAAATGAAAAACAGTAGGTCTCACAACGGATTGTGAAACGCTAAATGTTTCAGTATAGGCCCAGTGTGCCACATTTACTTCAGCACGTTGTGCTTAATTTGATTACTAGCTATCTTATGTTTTTTTAATTCATATTTTGTATACATTTTATATTTATCACATCAAATCATGAAGATACTGGTAGTATTTGCATCGTGGGATTCAGTTTTCAGCACGTTTATGCCTATATAGCTACACTACCGTTCACAGGGCTGGGGTCAAAAGAAGTCTCATGCTCATCATGGCTCTATTGATTTGATCAGAAATACAGTAGGCCTACAAACAGCGATACTATGAAATAGTAAAAACAAACAAACAAACAAAAAAAACCGGTTCTCTATTAAAATGTAATGTAGCTATTCCTGTGATGTCAAAGTTGTATTTTCAGCATCATTACTCCAGTCATCAGTGTCACATGACCCTTCAGAAATCATTCTCATGTGCTGATTTGCTGCTCAAGAAACATTACTCACAGTTGTGCTGCTTGATATTTTTGTGGAAATCCTAATACTTTTTTCAGTATAATTTGATGAATAGTAAGTTCAAAAGAACAGCATTTATTTTAAATAAATCGTTTGTAACAGTATAAATGTATTTACTGTCACTTGTGAACAAAACTGAATAAAATAAATGATCAACCCCAAACTTGAACGGCGGTATGTAGGCTATATTAGCTATACTGCATGCACACTATATACTGCAGCAAAAGTAAGAGTACAACAATATTCTATTCCGAACACAGCCAAACTCTTCTATTCAAACTCTCAGTAATACATTTACTATAGAGGAGCACTACTGTCCCCTTCAGGAAGCATATGGTATTGTGTTGCATTTTCAGGATGTTGATGAAGAAAACCAATATGAAGTATAATTCATTTCAGTGCTCGATCCACTGCCATCATATGCGCCCACTCAGTTTTTTTTCCTACAGGTAATGACAGTTTAAGAGAAAAAACGGTCAGAATTTCATGACTTCATATTAAAAATGGTTATCTTGACTGTGTGTGTAAAAGATCAAAGATAACTGAACATGGATAATCGGTTTTTATATACATTGCCATCATCAGTGCTTACTTTAATAGAATAGAACACAGGTTCACTATTTAAGTGGTGTTGAATTAATGAAGTGTGTGTCTGTTACGATTGAGTTGGTTGCTATTGGTCCGTCAAACACAATAGAGTATCTCACTGAAATACTTCTCCTTTCGCAGTTCCAGTCCCTGGAATCACTGAAGGCGCAATTTCTCCCTGTGCTAACGCTGGATGTGAATCTACATACACACACAGCATCTGCGACAGCGCTCAGCTCATCCAGTCGCTCTGTTCATTTAGGAAGCCAGTGTGTCAATCTCATTCGTAAACAGACAGTTTGATTACTTGTGGTGAATGTTGTGCTGCCGTGAATAACGGAGGGTGTTTCAGTGCTCAGAGAGAATTGGATCTTTTTGTCAGTCTTCGTGATGCTACATAGTCACGTTTGCCTGACACTCAAAAGATATGTTGATGAAGCTGTTAGTTCATAAATTGCTGGCTGTAGATTGCGTGTGTCCATGAGGGCGAGGATAATGATACTGGCTCAGTTGAGTTCAGTGGGCTTGGTCTGTGAGCTCATCAGCTCATGCACATCTAAAGAGTCTGATCAGGTCGACCTGCCTGCCGAGGGCCTCAGGTGTGTCCAGCAGCCGGGGCGTCCCCTAGACGGATGCTGCCGAGGAAGGTGGTGTGGTTGCTCATTGAGATGGAAGTGTCTTCGTACACCATGCGAATGGAGATTCTCTGGCGTGCTCGCAACAAACACACACCCGCGGTGTAGCAGGTGTTGAACTTGCGCTGGCCAGTCTCGATGCTTCGCGTGCAGCGTAAGAAGGGAGTCTTATCTACCATCACCTCATAACTTGCAATGTCCGTGAAATTCAGGTAATATACCTGTTGCACAAATACACAAAGCAAATTGGGATAATGGTTACTGATTTCTAATCATGTTAATAATGTAAAAATAATTTTGATTTTATTTGTAAGAAATGTATACTGTATATGTTTGTTTGTGTATAAGCAGTAGAGTTAGTCCAGGGACTGTACTCACTTCTACCTGACTATATATAAAATATGTTCCGTCAAGTAGGACTTCCAGCTCTCCAGAGCGCGAGTGCATTTTAAACACTCTCTGATGGATTGAGATCATTCTCCAATTCTTCAACACACCTTCTGACAAATCTCACAAACAGACACCAGTAAATACTCAATCATCTGTTATGACATCAGCGGCACATCATTAACACACATACACAGCAGGGCTCAACTCTAAGGAGATTTTACAGATTTCTACTTGCCTTGTCAACACTTTCACTGACCCTTACACCAAAAAGATACATTTCTCATTAATAATTAAATTTTTAATTATTGTTCTATTTTAAAATCATTTTATAATTTCATTTTAACACACGTGCATGCGCACACGCACACGCACACACACACACACACACACAAACACACAAACACACACACACGTCTGGTTTACTATCTTTGTGGGGACTCTCCATAGACGTAATGGTTTTTATACCGTACAAACTGTACATTCTATCCCCCTGCACTGCCCCTGCCCCTAAACCTACCCATCACAGGAAACATTCTGCATTTTTACTTTCTCAAAAAAACTCATCCTGTCTGATTTATAAGCCTTTTGAAAGGTGGGGACCGCTGGCTGGTTGAATGTGTTCTTGCTGAATAAAAGTATTAGTTTTTTAAAATTGCTTAATTTTTGAAACTATGGCTTTCCTTCTTGAAACTCTGAAGACAAAACCACAAAACATGCACACATCTCTTGCAAAAGCAAACACTTCAAAACACTTCAAAAACACTTCAAAAAAATTCTAACTTGTTTCTGTAAAGCAACTCTACACACAACTCATCAAATGATTGGCCATACATGCCAAACTACACACAGATGTGAAAAATGTAAACCACTACTCTATTGTGTCTTTTGCTTGTTCAGTGTGCAGTGGAGTGAACAGGAGTTTGTCATAGCACTCACACGTACAGTACATGTATGCTCACAAATACACTGTATATAGTCTACAGTATGTATGCACAATTGATGAACTTTACAGTTAGGCTATTGAACTGAACACTGAACTGACTTGATCTGAATAAAGATGGCTTGTTAGAGCTGCTTTACGCCATAGTTTGAATTTGTTAATGTGAATCTGCATTGAAACAATCTGTATAAAGGGCAATAGAAATAAAGGTGACTTGACTTGTATGCATATTCAGTTTATATTTACAGAATAAACAGAAATGAAAGGGTGAAAAATGTTGTTTCTCAAAACATTGAGTTTTCATTTTTTATCAAATAAGGTAGGCTATATTCACACTTTAAGCAAATGCAAGGGGGAAAAATTTATATATTTTTAAAAAATATATATAGTTATGATTTCTAAGTGATCAATTTATGTACAAGTGTTTTCACACACGATCGTTGGGTGTAGGTCATCAGTAAGTGAGTGTGGCATTTAAATGCCAATGTTTCCTAAAAGAAACTGTGAAAGAGCTGTGAGTTTTGAATGATGTGTCTAATAATGAAGGGATCTGTGTTTAGCATTTTGCTAAATGTTTGTTTTACTATTTCAAACTAAGTGTAAAGCAGATAATGTGCTGGTAGTTTTGTACACATGGTCTCAAGATTAGGTATATGAGTAAATGCTTTCACTGAGAGGGCCTCAAGTACCACTTTTAAAAAAAAACAACAACAACAAATGTAATAATTTATTTCTACAAAAACAGCAAAAATGATTTTGCATTATTTTGCACTCATCAAATGTTGCTTTTCCCCCCCGATGGCCAGTGGGCCATCTTTACAGTTAAACTCTTTGCACAACCCATAACAAAAGAAAGCCATGCCAACACACAATATTAATAGGCTTTAAATGGCATATGCATGTGGCTGTGTGTATGTAAGGGATCATTATTTAACTCTTACCTTCTTTCACTTGGATAGTGGTTTCCTGACCTTGAAGATGCACCACAGCTGGCTAAAGAAACATAACAAACATTCACAAATTCAAAAGCACATTATGTACAGTCTTTACGCATACTCAAACTGTGTCTACACATCCAAACAGCCTCTTTTACTGAGAGAAAGTAGTGTGGTGGTGGAGGTCAGGACATCACACATACCTGTGTCTCTCTGTGCTTGGCTTTATCGACGCCACCTGTTGACACACGGGGGGGAAATGAGTTGCTTTTGAATAAAAAGCATCTACAAAGGACAAATTGTTTACAAGACTCTAAGTTTGAATCGTGTATAAATAACACGCTAAACATTCTCGAATCAACTATAATTGTGGGAAATGCTTCTGTCAACTGTTCTGCGCTATAAAGCCTTGTTCATACTTTCACCTGACTCCACAGCGCGAGCCTCCGCTGACTGCGCGCGCTCCTCCACAAACGGACGAGGCTCTGAGGTGACAACATCAGTAGGCCTACACTAAACCCAAAAACCACACTACAAAATAAAGTAAAACTCAGTAAACCTTGATATGATTTATTTGGACATTATATCAATTTATGTACACGTGTATAAATGAACGAATTCTTGTACATTTTCTAATTTCTCTAAACATTTTCAATTAGTTTCGTGAACATTTGTATTAAACTTGGATCTTTATCTTCATTGAAATTGCTTATTTCTGCTGTCCGGCTCATTTTGAAAATATACGCAAATGATTTAGACACGCAAACTGGGTGCGGTGTGATGAGACGTCATGTTCGGCCAGATTCGCCTCAAATTTTATAAAATTTGACGTGCACCGCAAGGCGAAATGGGGTCTCGCGCGGCTCCGCAACCGAAGATGCACGAATTCGAGGCGAATCTGGCCGAGCATGACGTCTCATCACACCGACACCCAGTTTGAGCGTCTAAATCAGTTGCTTATATTTACAAATTGAGCCAACAATAGCAGAAATAAGCACTTTTAATGAAAATAAAGACCCATATTTAATAAAATTTTTCACAAAACTAATTGAAAATCTTTATAGGAATTAGAAAATGTATAAAAAAATCGTTAATTTAGTTGTATACATGTGTACATACATTTTGATCTAATGTCTAAATAAATCATATGAAGGTTTACTGGGTTTTACAAGATTCTTTTGTAGTGTGTTTTTTTGGTAAAGTAAAAATAAATATCATCACCTGTTTACATTAGCCCACTTCTTCTCAACGCTTTTTCCTGGTGGTTTATAGAACAATTACTCAGAGTCGACCTCTGTCGTTTAAAAGAAAAGTACAACGGCGAGCACTTTTGAGTATAAACGCCTTGGCCGTTTGGGGAGGAGCGCGCGCAGTCAGCGGAGGCTCGCGCTGTGGAGCCAGGCGAAAGTATAAACAAGGCTTTATCTGTTTATCTGTTCACACCAAGAATGAATCTTTGCAGCACGCCTTTCAATTTAAACACTGATTTCCGATGGATTGCACAGCAAGAAAGCAACATTTAAGTTGACTCGAAATGTTGTGTTGCTTTGTTGCCATGCTCTTGATGTGAATAGTCCCTTAAACTAGCAGCTTGCTGTGACTGCTTGTAGAGTCAAGTGTCTGTGTTAACCTGAAGGCCCCTGTGGTCCAGGTGGACCTTGTGGTCCAGGTGGCCCTGCAGGTCCAGGAGGGCCAGGTGGGCCAGATGGACCCATTGCGTTACTGCCTGGAATCCCCGGGATCCCTGGAATTCCAGGTGGACCTTGCGGACCAGGTGGGCCTGGAGGTCCAGGAGCGCCAGGGGGCCCTTTCTTGCCTAAAGAGATAGAAAGAGAGAGGGGAATGCAACATCAGCCTGACATAAACTGAAACAGCAAAGCACTCAGAAAAAAACAAAAAATGATGAGAACAGTGAAAATGAAATTACCTTTTTTCCGCTCTACTCTCTTTTTTCCGTTAGTTTCTGGAAAAGGGATAAGCGATAATCAGTTGGAAATGTATCATTTTACATTTACAATCACAATTGCAGCTAAATGTGCCTCCTGAACTTCTGCTTCAGATTCCAGAAAATATGATTTATTCAAATTGACTGTTTATTTGCTTCAAAGTAGCTAAACTGATGATGACACATGACACTCACATGACCACAGAAAAACAAACCCAAGCATAATTTGAAGGACAGTTGCTTCGGCTGGTGCCTATAAATAACACACACACACAAACATCTAGCATTTTATTACTAAAATGTATATTGGCCTGTACTCTTTCTGTGCGTTTGGCCACAAGTAAGTGTATTCACATATTGTTTTGTTTACATTTTATTTTCACTGAACAACAAGCTATAATACAATTGAGGCAACATATGTGGACACAACAGTCAAACCATATCCAGCAAGTGTGTTTGTGTGTGTGAGAATGTGTAAGAAATCGAGCACATCCGTAATAAACAAGACAAAATTCACTGTGTTATAGTTTAAAGTCTTGCCTACACACACACACACACACACACACACACACACTGACTCTCAGGAGACGGATCTGTGTTCCTAAGGCCTGAGGTCACTCTTGTGTTTGTGTTGGCTAGTATTCAGAGTTCTTTTTTCGCAATAAAACTACTTCAACTAATTTGTAAATGACTGCTGCTTTCATTGTGTTGTCTGGAGGGCTTCGCACGCGATATCTCTTTTTCTCAAAACACAGAATATCAAAAGTGAAGAGAAACAACTTGCTGGCTTAAATCTGCTCCTCTATTCTTCCTCCTACCCCCTCATTATATAAAAAACAACAGAAGAGGAGGGGGAGCTTATGTTAGAGAAAAGACCAGCATACACATATATAAAATCAAACATGCACAACAAAAACCAAACATGACACACATAATAAGCATGCTCAGACCTTGACCTGCCTTCAGTACCGCTTTGGAGAAGTCCCTGTGTTCTTTATAAAACAATCAGGAGTGATTTCACCAAATAGTTATTCCATACACAAACCCTGCATCTTATTCACATGCCACCCACAATTCAGTTAAACCAGGCGCAATAGCCAGGTGCAATAAACACGACACTTTTAATGGCCATGGAATGCAGATGGTTAAAGCAGATAAGAATTAAATCTATTAAAGAATAAAATTTATTTAAAAATGTGTTCTTGTAAATTTCTAGTGATCACAGAAGTTTTTTTTTAATCAAACATAATATGTCAACCATATTATTTTGCTACTTAAGTGTATTAGAGTTGCCAGGTTTTAAATAAGATAAAAATAAAATAAGAGTTAAAATAAACCTGCAAATAAATGCAATATTTTTAGTGAAATCATCCAGCCTGCTTCAAAACTTGCTTTTGCAAAACCTATCTACATAATTCTTAGTACTACTCAAATATTCTTTTCACCAGAAAATGTTTAAATGAAAAGACTGCCAGATGCCTGACAGAGTGAATGTACTCCCTCTGGTGGTGACGTTGAGCTTCAGAGCATCGGGAAAACGTATCATTTTGTAGTTGCAACTTTTGACTCTAATTTTACAAATGAATATAGATCAACTCAGATAATCTTTTAGATATATTTTAATCCTATGATATGCACAATAATAAGCGCTTTTAACTATTGAAAAATAAATCCATAAAAATAAAAAATGGTCAATGCGTGCGCATGTTTCAGTACATGCATTTCCGTCAAAAGAATTTCATGGGAGGGTTATTTGACAGTGGGTATGTCTGTGTTTGTTTTAAATGGGAGGGGGAAAAAAATCGAGTGTTAAAAGTCTTTAATGAATGGAACAAATTAGCACCAAAGACAGACACTATTAGAACCACATTTCACACCAAACATGCAGCTGCACACACAAACACACAGAACACCAGCTGTACATTCACAAAGTGCATGTTTATGAGGCCACAAAGTGAGTGAGTTTGTGTATGTCCATGTGCAAGTGCTTTGACCCATGAATCTGAGAAGTGGCAAGAAAACAGTGTGACTTTTGATCAAAAGAATGGATTAGAAATGGCTTCCTTATTAAACAATCATGCATGTAGCCACAGAAGCTTCCACACAGTTTGGCACTAGATGGAGTAACTAGTGCATTAATAAATCGCCTAACAGTCTGATGGTTTGATTTTTATACCAAAATCTAATCAATTCAAATTTGTTGTCAACATTTCATGGAAATTTAGTTGAAGAGAATTAGTTCTAAGCCATAAAAATCAAGTTATGTGTGCATGCTGTTCAAAATGAGGTCTATAGTTTCAAACACACACATTGAGCTGTATGCAATATATGTCTACATAACAGTATGTTAGAGATGTATTAATGTCCATATACTGTTGTCAAATATACAGAGATTTACAGCTCAGCATATTACAGGCATTGTTTCCTGAGTCCATCTGCGGCACATTTGAGTGTGCCATTCTACTAGAGCGTGTAAGAGAATTTAAATGTACAATTCAGTGTTAAGTTGATGAATAAGTCATATAAATACATTTTATACTGACGAAAATGAGACAGTAACTAAATAAAAAACAGTTTTTGATGACAAAAATTAGAACAAAAACCTACTGACCTTTTCGTCAATGAATAAGAATGAGATGAAAATATTAGGAAGGGATGATTTGCGAAAAAAATCTATCACAATGAATCTCTTTGCGTGGTAGAGAGGTTAGATGCACACATTTTAATGGTAATGTACCCAACAGGTTAATAGCATATATTTGCTGCATGTCTTATAAAACAGAAATACAGACATAAAAAGACATATGGATAAATCTCACATTTGATGTCAAGGAAAACAAGGCCGTTTATAAACCGTGTCGAGCAACAATCTCCGGGAAAACAAAGAAAAAAAAATACAATACATGATGATGATGGAACATGACAGTTGAAGGAATTGACAAAAAGTTTATCCTGCATTTGCACGTGTTTTGCCCATTTAGTCAATAAAGCAATTTTAAACAATTTATGTGCAAGAAGAAGTGACAGAGAACTTGGTTGGGGTCGGCTTACTGCACACACACACACACACACACACACACACACACACACACACACACACACACACACACACACACACACACACACACACACACACACACACACACACACACACACACACACACACACACACACACACACACACACACACACACACACACACACACACACACACACACACACACACACACGTTTGTTTTGTGAAATGTGGGACATTCCATAGGCGTAATGCATTTTATACTGTACAAACCGTATTTTCTATCCCCTACACTGCCCCTGCCCCTAAACCTACCCATCACAGGAGACTGCGCAGTTTACTTTCTGTGAAAAAAACCTCATCCTGTGTGATTTATAAGCATTTTGAAAAGTGAGGACATGGGGAACGTCCTCATATTTCACCCTCTTTTTGTAATACCTATGTCATACCCATGTCATTATACACATTTGTGTCCTGATATTTCACAAAAACATGCCCACACACACACACACACTGTACAAACCGTATTTTCTATCCCCCTACACTGCCCCTGCCCCTAAACCTACCCATCACAGGAGACATGCTGCATTTTTACTTTTTCCAAAAACATCACAGTGTGATTTATGACCTGTTTTCCTCATGGGGACCAAAAAATGCCCCCACAAGGACAAGGATTTCGGATATTGCCATCTTTGTGGGGACATTTTGTCCCCATAACGTAGGGATTACCAGGACGCACGGACGCACGCACACACAAAGCGCCTCTTTGGTAACTGATTTAAACAGTCGGTTAATGTCTTAAGTGACAGTAAAATCGGATGTGTATCTGTGAATCCATTAGTTCCTAAAGTTACAGAAGCCCAAACCTGCTGCTGTCTGAGTTCCTAAATGTTAATTCAAACAACAAAAGAAAAAGAGAAAAATCGCTCACTGCTCAAGATAGTTTTTTTTTTTTTACCTGAATACTATTGTTACACTTACCTTACAAAATTCATGCACTGTTAATTTCATTTCCATCTTTGTTCTATTGTATTTATTTTTTTTATAGTTGTTTCAAAATGAACACTGATCAAATGTAGTGCACAAGACACATACAGAGCAATAAGCTGAAATACACTGGGTCTAATTCACTAATAAATTGCATAACACAACTTATAATTATAATCAACCATAAAAACAAACACGGACATAATAAGAAACCAAGGAAACCAAAACTAAACAGAACAGGGAAACATGAACTAAGGGAAACAAAACAGAACATCAAAATAAGAGTCCATAACCGTGACACTTACATTAAACCAGTGGTCGGCAACAGATTATTTTGATAGCGGCTGGTTCTGAAATAGATCTGTCATGATAGTGTAAAGGAGGCCAGCTAGTGAGAGATGTGCAGGTGACTGACACTATAAGTTGCAGCCTTTAGCATCCTTGTTAGATTCGGGTTCGAGCACCACTTGGAGCAGACAGTGCGAACCGGAAAGAGATTATTTACAACAATCAATTTGTCTTTAGTGATTTTGCCTTCAAAAAAAGTATGAGAAAGTTTTTGCAGTAATGTCCTACTTTGGAATGAATTGAAAAAGATATTAAAAAGGGTGTGGAATGGATCGCTAGACATGAAAATGTTTGGTATGGAAAAAAAAAAAAAATGCAGTTTAGCATGTGAGGATGCCATGGAATAATTCTGCTGAGTGTAAAAGTAGGCTACGTCAAATAATTATTACAATAAGTTAGGCTCCATTGTGTAACAAGCTAATACACATTGGTAAAATACACATTCATTATTCACAATATGGAAAGAGAAAATAAAACACAGTTTGTTAAGAACATGCCATTAATGGTCTTATTACATTTTTTTTATTTATTTATTTTTATCCATTCCACATCTCCCACATATGTGTGTTTTAGGCAAGTTTGATACTTGCCAGGTTACGTGTCACTACTGCTTTATTAATTTATCCATAACAGCTCGCTACCAGTTACAAAATACACTGTAAAAGTATGTCACAGGCTATTCTAGTTGCATTTTTCATCAATGCATTTCTTAAATCATCCTTCGGCTATGTTCTAGGCAACAATCAAGTGGCGTTTTTTTTTGGCTCGATGCCAAACTTACTTGCCCCCTGCATTACACGCTTATGATGCGCAACAAAAGTAAAAATTTGCTATTCTCAATATGTTGAAACACAATAACTGCCTTTTGTGTTTTTAAGGCCGATGGATAGGCTTGCTGTGTCACTGGAACGTTTTCAGTTTATTCAATTCAATATTTTCAGTTAATTGTAAACACTGGCTTTGCTCCGCTCCGCTCTGTTATGAATGTCTGAGTGACCGAGCACTTTTTTCTTTCGCTCGCAACATATCGGCCGCGAAGGGGGCGCTTGCGAGTACCTTTCTGAATCCTAAAATGACAAATGGAACATGTTATGGTCACATGAACTTAACGGATATGCTCATGCGGCAGCAATTGTATGTCCACAAAAGCGAAAGTGCATATGAAGTGTTCCATTTGGGACAGGTCCTGAGGCTGAGCCAGAGGAATGAGGGAACCCAGAGGAGTCCTTGGGCCGACGGACCATGGTGGAGAAATGGGAGTGCAGAGCCAGGGCGAAGCCAACGGGCTGACAGGTCAGGGTGGAGACAGAGGAGAAGCTGGGGACTCTGGAGGGAACTGGATCTGCAAACCACAGGTCAATAAGGCAGTGGTGGACTGGACAGCGCACCTTGACTCTGGGACGACCCAGGTGGCTGGCAGTAGCACTGGGACTGTGGTAGGAATGGGCTTCTTCTCTGCATTGCAGATGGTGATAGGGCAACCGCTTTGCAGCAACACCCACCCCAGGTACTCTATCAAAATTCTCCGCTCACAGAGGAGGAGACACAGTGCTGGTAAGTCCACTTCTTTTTGTCTTTTTAAGGTTGGTTATTCTGTAACGTGTCGTAAGAAACACAAGAACTAGGAACATTGAATGATGAACGCAGGAAATTGATAGAATAATACAAGGAAAAAACACATTACATACAGATGATAACTGACACAGGACTGAACTGAACATGGAGTATATATATATATGAAGGAGATAAGAATGAACTACAACTGATAATTATAAGTAACCATAGAAACAAACATTAACATAAATCAGAAACTAAGGAAACCAAAACTAAATAGAGCAGGGAACAGGAACTAAGGGAAACAAAACAGAACATCAAAATAAGAGTCCATAACCATGCCACTTACGTTACATTTTATAATGCGCAACAAAAG
This sequence comes from Gobiocypris rarus, assembly GCA_023029165.1. Lineage (NCBI taxonomy): Eukaryota > Metazoa > Chordata > Actinopteri > Cypriniformes > Gobionidae > Gobiocypris > Gobiocypris rarus. The sequence goes on along the minus strand of CM040916.1, from coordinate 32,038,068 downwards.
TAAAGCCAATTTTGCTATTCTCAATACGTTGAAACACAATAATTGTCTTTTGTGTTTTTACTGATAACTTGCCAAGATGTGCAAAAAGTGCATTTGACTGTTCACACGCGGTCACATTACCACAAGGTAATATAGCACAACTGTCTAGTGATGAAATGGGGCATTTCAGTTTATGGGAGTAAAACAATACCAACTCCTCTTAGACTTTTTTTTTTTTTGTAATAGGACAATTACAGTAAGTGTTGTATGCTGAACTCCGCACCAAAAATAAATAAATAAATAAACAAATAAATAAATTATAAAAGAGTCCATATTTTTATTTGTATGCTGTGATCTCAGAAAAAGGTTAGATTTTAGGAAAAAGATTCATTTGTTTTGACATGCTTAACCAAGCTCTTTTAAGCCAGCTAACAACAACAACAACAACAACAACAATAATAATAATAATAATAATAATAATGTATAATATTATTAATTACATTAATACTAATGTATTGTATAATAATACTAATGATTATTAATGTAACAATTATTAATGCAATTGTTTGAATGAAAAGTTAAATAAGACTAAAGTGGACCAAAGAAAGAACTGTTTTATTATTTAAAATAATACTATTCATGACGTTCTACCAATGTGAAATCTAAAACTATAAGGATATCAAATAATTTATAGTTCCACATTCACATAAAAGATCCACATCCTGATCCACATTCACATAAAAGAAGTACATCTTGTTTGTCATCAGTAACCTTGCTCTCTCCAGACATCTGCTTTAGCAGTGGTTGTGATGGCATTTGTGTATAGTAGGCGTGCATGTTATCAGTGTTGTGTCGGTATTTGCTTTGGCACATGATGCACACAGGTGCAAAAGCTGAAACAGTAGAACTCCCGATCAGAGCCAGTCTCTGCACAGCCCTAATCAAAGCCAAAACCACCTGCCAATCAAACCGCTGCCAACTGGAGCCAATCATGGCTGTGGAAAGAAGAGTAGGTAACTAAAGCTGGAGACGCAAATGAGAAAGAAAGAGAGAGAGAGAGAGAGAGAGAGAGAGAGAGAGAGAGGGGTGCAATATCCGTTTGTTATAAGCTACTAGAATGGAAAAAGCAGAGGGATTTCACATATAAACTACTGGTACACGCAGCATAGCCCAATAATGAGTAAGATGGAAGGAATGAACGAGGGGGAGAGAGAGAGTGAAAGGTAGCATGATCAAATGAAGGAAATGCATCTCGTTCTGAACTCTAAACCACATCAAAGAGAAACGCTGGCAATCTCACAGGCTTTATACTCACGTACATGTGTATACACACACACGCACACGCACACACACATTATGGGGACATTCCATAGACAATGATTTTAATACTGTACAAACTGTATATTCTATCTCCTAAACCTACCCATCACAGAAAACTTTGCATTCACTTTACAGTTTCAAGAAACGCCACTTAGCTTGATTTATTAGCGGTTTTCCTCATGGGGACCAAAAATGTCCCCTCAAGGACAAGGATTTCGGATATTACCATCCTTGTGGGTTAACATAGGGTTTACCAGGACCACACACACCCCCACACCCACACACACACAGATCTAATTCATGAATACAAACAGACAAAAAAGATTATTTCTTTACCTGAACGTTTGGTACGATGAATAACTCTCTCCAACCCTCTTGTGTGTTCATCCCTCCATCTGCTCTGTGAAGATGAAGGAATATGTTTTTTTTTAAAAATACAGTGCAGAAGAATAAAATTAATTCATGGAGCCATATCAAAGCATTTTACATTTTAACTGCAGCTTGAGTTTCAGCCAAGACATGATCAATGAAACTAATCCACTTCTTTATAAAATAAATGTCACCATGTAAACCTCAACTACACACACACATACATCCACAGGGTTTCTCAACACACACACACACACACACACACACACACACACACACACACACACACACACACACACACACACACACACACACACACACACACACACACACACACACACTTTCAGTGGAGGTCTGTGTGTGTGTGTGTGTGTGTGAGAAACCCTGTGGATTTACAGCAGTAAGACATTCCATTTAGATGATCTACCACACAAACGCACACAATCACATAAACATAAAGAAGTATTTAGAAAGGAAATTCTTTTCTTATCATTATCTCACATATGACCAGAGTAATAGCGCAGCATGCCTAACACACACACACACGGAAAAGTGTAAGACATTTTTACTAAATTGATGAGTACAAACTTTCTCTTCCTTTGCTTCCTTTTTTTATTTGTTCCTTCCTTTCATTTTTTATTGATACTTTCTTTCTGTTTCTTTTTCCTTACTTTCCTTGCCATCTAATCCTATTTTTCTTCTTTCCTTCCTTTCAGACAAGGATTTCAGACATTGTCATCTTTGTGGGAACATTTTGTCCTCATAATGCAGGGTTTACCAGGACACACACACAGCTTATCACAGATCTTATATTCAGGGATAACTATCAGGTCAGGATACTTCAGGACTGGGTCAGTTGCAGTAGCACATATCTGTGTCTGTGTCAGTATGACAGAGAACATAACCCTGCTGTGCTTCACAGTAGAGTCACGTTACAAGACCTAGACTGCCATTGTCATCTTCATTGCAGGATTGTTGAAGGGAAAGGAGTCTTAATTCACACACACACAGACTCAAAGGGCGGGGTTAGCGGGGTCATGCAGCTGTGTCTGGGTAAAATTCATGTTATTTATGTGATTAGAGAAGCCACTAAATCACGAAGTTCAGCTCCAGAGTGCATTGGGTGTCATGTGTATTCACGTTTCCATCTAAAACATTGACGTGTGAGTGTGTGTGTGTGTGTGTGTGTGTTTTACCAGTAAGATGACACTTTTAGATCTGTAAACACCTTGCTGTGTTTTTTAATCCACTATGTGTTTGAAATCAGACACTGTATGCCTGTCTTCCTGCCAGAGGATGTTCCAGCCTTTGGACATGATGTTCTGGCTTAGAGTCTCTTTGTGAGTGTGTGTGTGTGTGTGTTTGTGAAGGAGAGAGAGAGAGAGAGAGAGAGAGAGAGAGAGAGAGAGAGAGAGAGAGAGAGAGAGAGAGAGCATTTAAAACATTTTTCCAAGATTACAATGATCTGCTTATTTACAATTATGATCAGCCACAAAAGTCAGTCAATACACAGGTTTAATTACATGTACTTTAGGGACCAAACAGACCCTAAAAGTTAGCCAAATCTGACAAAACCTGCCTTTGGGGACAACCAAGTCGTCATCATAACTAAAAGGGATTTAAATAATGTGTTTCTAATATTAAACATGGAAAATGTTTTCTTTTAGATGTATGGTTTGGGTTAGTTTGCAGTAATTATAATTAGCTTTTAATATAAACAATAGAAGTCTATGGTATGTGTGTAAGAAACAGATTTGTGCAGTCTAGACCTTGTAACTCGACTCTAGTGCGAGACATCTCATCTGTCTCTTTTACACACATTAAATTAAACATTGTACCCTTTCTCAACTGCACACCAATCTTTCTCTCTTTAAGGTAATTACACACTTTGTCTTGCTGCAATATCACGAGAGATGCACAGTGGGATTATTTAAAAGGTAACACTTTACAAAAAAGTTCAACTTGTTAGTTTATGCATTAGTTATCATGAACTAAGAACAAGTAATCCATTTATAGCACTAAAAACTTCAAACGTTTGGCGCCAATAAGATATTTCAATAAGAAATTAATAGCTTACTTTTATTCAGCAAGGACGATCAAAAATTGATCAAACATTACAGTAAAGATATTTATAATATTACAAAAGATTTCAAATAAATGCTGTTCTTTTGAACTTTCCATTATGTTTAAAATATAAAGCAGCACAATTGTTTTCAACATTGATAATTCTAAGGAATGTTTCTTGAGCAGCAAATCAGCACATGAGAATGATTTCTGAAGGGTCATGTGACACTGATGACTGGAGTAATGATGCTGAAAATACAGCTTTGCCATCACAGGAATAAATTACATATTTTTAAATATATTACAATAGAAAAAGTTACTTTAAAAATGTGTAATATTTCACACTATTACTGTTTTTACTGTACTTCTTTCAAAAACAAACATATCTTATTGACTTCAATCTTTTGAGAGGTAGTGTAGCAAATGCATTAACTAATACTGTACGAACGATTAGAATCTTATTGTAAAGTGATATCAAAACACACTAGAGGACAGAAGTTATAGCGAGAGAGAAAGAGAGAGAGCGAGCGAAAGAGAGAGCGAGCGAGATATTTGTCTTTTCGACCACCCACAACCTGATTGGTCAAATGCTCCATCAAGCTAAAATTGCTTCCCTCAAACGTGTATCCGCATGTGTGTACATTTCTCCATGCTTGTAAAACATGAGATTGTGAACAGATAAACGCTGCTGCATGATGAATACGTGCCATGTGATTAGTTTGTCAGTTGTCACAGAGGACAGATAAACTCACACCCTCATACATACATGTAGACTCACACATTCACATGTGTTGCCCTGTAACAATATTTATAGTAAGGGTACACGCTGTATGAAGCCTAATTTATTTCTGTTTGAATTGTATGACATTGTGTGTTGAAGAAGTTGTGTATGTGTGTGGTCTGAGCTAACGGTAGCATCTATTCCACTCATACTTATTTTGACATTTTCCATTCTTTCCGCTGACAGCCGAAGAAAAACTACCTTTTTAATCAGACTGACCACACACACACACACACACACACACTTGCAACACAAACATAGCACAACAAAAGAAAGCGTGTGTGTATCACATTAATACACTGCACTTTATTTACATTATTCTTGCTTTTCTGAAACATTAGGGGCAATTTCTTTCCCTCTACGCAAACAGTTTTAACCTGTTGTTGACCTGTTCTGACAAGAAAAAAAAAAGAGAAAAAAAACTAATTTAAACAATTCTCACACTGTAATGTGGCTTTTCATTGTGTTATTTCTGTCAGACTAGATTTCAGTTCCACCCTTTTTTGGTCACTCATCACTTTGGGTTTTTAACTCAACGTGATAACCATCGCTACAGAACTCAGGAGTAAAACACAGCAACATCTCTGATTCTGATTCGCAAGCTCTCAATTTAACTGGGCATGTTTTTGGATATATTGTCAGTTTTGCTTACATATGGAAGAAATCCTCTCTCATTTAATGCTGTAAATTAATCAGGGACCCTTCTAATTTGGTACATTACAAAAATACTATGAACATTTACCTAAATATATATTAAATCAACACAGGCGAAAACTGCTCTGTTGATATCAACTTTAAAATTGCAAATCATTTCATAAAAATCATATAACTTGTATAAAGGTAAAAAGATTACAACATTGTAAATCCATGAACACTTCAGTAATAAACCCTTATGAAAGAGTATAAAGTTTGTAAGTCATTTTGAATGATTAACCTTTTTGAAACTGAGATTTATACATCATGTGAAAGCTGAATAAATAAACTTTCCATTGATGTATGGTTTGTTAGGATAGGACAATATTTGGAAAATCTGGAATCTGAGGGTGCAAAAAATTTAAATATTGAGAAAATCACCTTTAAAGTTGTCCAAATGAAGTCCTTAGCAATGCATTTTACTAAAAATAATATTTTTTTAATATATATTTATGCTAGGAAATTTACAAAACATTCATGGAACATGACCTTTACTTAATATCCTAATGATTTTTGGCATAAAAGAAAAATCGGCCCCACTTTATATTAGGTGGCCTTAACTACTATGTACTTACATAAAAAAATAAGTACAATGTACTTACTGTGTTCATATTGTGTTGCAAAACACCTTTGCTGATATTGAGGTGGGATATGGGTATAGGGTTAGGGACAGGTGTGGTGGGATGGGTCAGTTTAAGGGTAGGGTTAGGTGTAAGGGAAGTGTCAACTGTGTAATTACAAATGTAACTACAGAAATTAATTACAGATGTAAATACATGCAGTTATTTTTTTAAATGTAAGTACAATGTAAAAACATGTATGTACACAATAAGTGCAATGTATCAAATAATTAATTAAAATGTTAGTACATAGTAGGGACACCTAATATAAAGTGGGTCCGAAAAATCTATCATTTTGACCCATACAATGTATTGTTGGCCATTGCCACAAATTTACCCATGTGACTTATGACTGGTTTTGTGGTCAAGGGTCACATATGGGTGAATGTTTTTTTAAAATTCTCTATTGCCAGATTCATGCTGCTTGCATTGCCATAAACTGTTATTCAGATTTGATTAGTCTTTCTAGGGCTTGATTAGTTTCAGGGTGGTTTGCAAGAATTTTGTCATGTATGCGTACACTTTTAGTGAATGCAAATCCCTGTTCATTTTATTTTCACTTTCATATAGTTCCAAAATATATGTGGCTATTACAGGTTATTACATAAAGCCCATGAGTGTTTCACGAGCACTTTAGAAAATCACTTTCACTCCAACCAAACAAACAAACTGAATTTTGATATCAAATAGACTCGGATGCGAACAAAGATCTATTATTAAAGCACTCAGTTATTGTTTTTTATCAGTACAAGTTTGTTTTTTGCAAATAATGTCAATTATCACTTCAGTGGTGAAACCCTGAAAGATCAAATGTTCAACCCCCACAAGATACCAGATGTATAATAAACGACATTAAAATATTCCAATAAACTGTACACATATTGGGTAGAGACCTGTTGACAGAATGGCGTGATAAATCCTGAATGTTCTAGAAAAAGAGGGGGGAAAAATGTCAGGATGGATTAACATGTTTGATAGTTTGACATTATGACCCAATCACAAAGTAAGACAGCACTCGCATTGAGCAGATGTTCTCATTGTTGAGAATGACCGCAGTCCTCCAAGACCAATGAAGCTCACTTGACATCATACAATTAAACTCCTACTGAGAGATACAATCCTCTACAGACTCAAGTGTGTGTATGAGATGTCTATGACAGTTTGATGCTGAATCAGAGCGTATTTAAATAACATTGAATATGAAGACGTTTTGTTGACGTGGGCAGAAGAGACATATGCCTAGAATCAACTGGAGAACTGAAAGACTGCAGTGGTAGTTTAGTGGTTAAGGATCTGGGCCTCTAGCTGAAAGATTGGAAGATGCATTCCAGGAAATTGAGAGTTTCTGAGATCACAGCCAGCTCTATCACAATTACAATATTGTGAGAGGCAGTTAATCCTACGTGGCTCCAGGGAGACCATCTCACGACCGGTCAATCATAAATCACACGTCATTACCATCATTAGACAATCATTTGCAGCTATTTAAGCCAAGAGTTTAATAATAAAAATTACATAACTGCTTTTGAGATGAGCACAAAAGATTCCAGCACTTTAAGCTTCAAGCACAGGATATTTAAAATGCACAAAAAAACAAAAAACAAAACAGACCAAGCACCATCATAACTATCTGAAAGCATTAGAGGGTGATTTTAGGGAAATCAGGACATTTTTTGACAAGAATACCAAAACCTGGACAAATTAATCAGAATTCACCTGAAACATGTACATGTAATTTCGAGAGGCTAAATTTTCATAAAAAAAGATGATACAGAGTGAACATTTCAGGGTGATACAACTATCCTGAGACCAAAATGAAGAATAAAATGCCTCTTTAAAAGATTATTATTTTTAAAAGTAAAATCTTTTTACATTTTTTGTGATTACGTTGCATCTAGAGCATTTAGAAGCACACATTAAGCTTTAAACAAGTTTGATGAAGTTCTAAAAGGGTTTAAAAGAAAGGGCTCTGGTACATTTAAAGCAAAGTATGCCAAGGTTGTCGAACAGTTGTGTCAGGTTTGCGAATGAGAGTGAGAGACCTTCACAACAGTTAATGATGTCACTCCCTCAGTGGAGGGATCTTTTTACCGTGGCAATCTGATTACAGCTCTGCTTGCTTTGGCTAAAGAGCACATCAGAAATCAAATGTTCTCTGGCAAGAATTATATTTTCTCAAACATACATACACACACACACACACACACAAAGTGTGTTTTCAAGCACACAATACTGACTGGCAGGTCAGAGCGGTATCTGACCTGATAGGAATGTGGACTTGAGTTTGGTACAGGATGACTTTTAAAGTACACACGTCCATCGTATAACGTGTGGCTTGAACATGTGAGTATATTTCTCAATATGTAAGCAATGATTACAATGGCTTATTACGATTACAACAATGGTTAATATGGCTGGCAGTTTTGTAAAACACACACATAAAGGAAAAGTGCCAGACCTTATGTGACAGTGGTCTCAACATGTTCTCACCTCATAAGCGGTGAGTTTCTCCAGTTAGAGGCCAGTGTGACACACACAGCACAGACAGCTGGATGTGGCTTTTTACTCGTACAGCTGAAGCACATCTGGGACCAACACTGAGATGTGCGTACACACTCACAAACACACACATACACAGGCACAAAAGATGCAGCGTGATAAACTTTAACTGGCCTCTTCATCAATAGACCCCTTTCTTATCCTCTCCTGTTATATCCTCATGTCACCATGTCTTCCTCCAGGAGGAATGCTCTTATTATTATTATTATTATGAAGATAAAATAACCAGATAGTCTATTAATATAATTGTATTCATAGGTTTTAAATCCAAACTATGAGCTAATTTTTGGAGTAATCTGGATAGAAGTACAAAAATGGAAACACAAGACAACCTTCTGATGACCTACTTGCTCTTCGGTCTGCAGATTTCAATGTTGAAGCTGATCAAAGCATGTGTTCCTACTTTGATACTGCTGTTAGTGTTGGATTCATTTCCCTCTGTCTTTTCATCTATTATTGCTCCATTTCATGTTACATCCCACGGGAGAAAAAAAGCATTATATCATCATTCCATCATGCAAATAATAAAATAAAATATAAAAAAACATTAATCTCCAATGCAAGCTGATCACTATAAATGTGTCATGGACATGGCGATGATAGCTTGACACAAATGAAAAGTTGGCAAGATGCTATCAGATCACATCAGAACATTGACTGATATTACAAGGCACTGAACACAAAAAAATATGATCCATTTTTCTTTCAAAATATAAATTCTGATGATTTTAGGGTGAAATATATTTTTAGCCTGAGTATCAATAAAAATGTCCGGATTCAATTTGGATTCACAAGCTCTTGATTTGATTAGATTTCAATTTTGAAGTGTAAGGATTCGTCAAACTAATTGAAACTTTCTGTGAGTCATTCTGAATAATTCATTAAGAGGATCAGTTCAAAAGAGTCATTTGTTCATGAATCAGACTTCACTGTTTATGCTGTATATTTATTTTAAGTGTCATTTGTCTGTGAACCGAATGACAGATTTTTGTGTTAATTATTACGCATGGCTCGCAAGGACAATCGCTTAAAGCAAAGATTTTCTTGACTTTATTTGTGTGGCATATGCTCAATTTATCAGGTGAAACATGATTCCTTTTGCTGTGGCGCCCCCTTTAAAAAGCAGCGAGGGACATACTGCCATAGATTTACCAATAAAATATTGATCCTGAGAGTGGATCTCCAGAGGAGACCCTGTAGCTTCACTCTCCTATAACACACAGTTCAGTGGACACTCACTAATGAACTTATAACCTAAAAATTAAACAACACACCTACACATAACCAAAACAATTCCTGACATGCTTCTGAAATGAATATCACATTCACACTTAGGCGGAATAGACGAATATACTATCTCCAGCCTGGGAAGAAGATCAGTCTGTTTTCTTTCTGACAATAAAAAACACCAAAAACATTAAACAAAAGCCATGAAAACACACAACTCCAATTAGAGCTTTGTTCTGCAGCAGCAAATTATTCAACTGTTATGATTCAGAGGACAGATGCGAGAGGGAGAAATATAAAGAGACAGAAAGAGACTGAAAGATATAAAGAGCGATTTTGAAGATGTAGTCAACAAACTGACATAGCTGCCGTTTCTGAAAAGCACTAATCTTACTCAAATTCACACACACACACACACACACACACACACACACACACACATGTTTGTTTTTGTGAAATGTGGGACATTCCATAGGCAATGCATTTTATACTGTACAAACCGTATTTTCTATCCCCCTACACTGCCCCTGCCCCTAAACCTACCCATCACAGGAGACTGTGCAGTTTACTTTCTGTGAAAAAAAACTCATCCTGTGTGATTTATAAGCATTTTGAAAAGTGAGGACATGGGGAACGTCCTCATATTTCACCCTGTTTTTGTAATACCTATGTCATACCCATGTCATTATACACATTTGTGTCCTGATATTTCACAAAAACACACACACACACACACACACACACACACACACACACACACACACACACACACACACACACACACACACACACACACACACACACACACACACACACACACACACACACACACACACACACACACACACACACACACACACACACAAGAAGAGGGATGCTTTGGGTTCCACTGATATTGTTATAAATAAATATACATTTACTCACATTACACACTCTCCCAGAGCATTCTTGTACAGTAAAGCGAAACAAACCACACAAAAGATTTATTACTGGGCTGCATAGTTGTGGCCAACCAAACATCAGAGTTCATAACACAGTAACAAAGGAATGAGAGGAACAGCCATTATGCCCACTATAACAGTAAACAGACCAATATCCAATTTGAAGAAATCTGCTCTTCTAAAAAAAATACCACTCATAAGAAATGTGTGGTGCTACAAATACTGTAACAAAGTAAAATAGAGCTGGTTGACAACTAATAGCTTGGTCCTACTTATCCTTATTATACAATCCATATACAGAAATTGTACTTCTGCACAGTTAACATCACCAAACCAATAAATAAATAAAAAATAGCACCAACTTGCACCAAAGTCACTCCATATGTTGAGCCAGTAGTTGACACATTAGACCACTCACACAAACAGAGCAATGTCTGAAAGTGCCACAGAGCCACAGTGTTTACACTTTTCGGGAAGTCATCCTTGGAGTTGCCTCTGTATATTGAGCCAGGATAGTAGAAAGTGTTAACAGGAAAAAACTCATGTTAATTAGTGTTGAAAGAAATATTCAAATACATTTATGGCTTTTGCACTGAACTCAAAACTACCCAAAATGGCCAAAACCACAAGATATGAGTAAACCTGTACAAAATGCACAACTTTTGCTCCCAATCTAATCTAATACACTCACACAATTTCAAATAAATACAGGAAATGTGTAGCGACAACAGTGAAAAAACATGATTAATGCATTCCATATTTATGCAAAACAAAACACAGATGTGTGTCAACAGTCTATTGGTTCCAGTGTATCAGACACACTCTCTCCTTTATATCATATTGCATATCACTTGCAGTCTGATTGTTCGGGCATATCATGCAGCCCTGCACAGAAATGAAAATTGTGTTATTGTCTACTAACCCTCACACGTAAGTTATTTTGTTGAAAGTCCTCTAAAGCAATACAATAGTTTCATAAAAATAATAAAAGCAATTCTGTATAATAATTATATAAATATAATACTTTTTGGTACATATATTGCACATGACAATACACACAAAAGCTAAATGAAATTTGTATTCATCATTATATTTTTAACCTGTGGTGTGGAGTGAGAAACACTTGCAGTTTAAGTCTAAAGGCTAATTCACACTGCACCAACAGACACTGACCAATGGCAACAGACAATTGCGTTACCCCTGTCTGTGTCTGTTGGTGTTGTCTGGAATGTCTGAGATATACACATCTGGTGACTGTCACCGTTGGTAGGTGTCTGAATCTTACGTATACCAAAGACTTATTTGTCCTTTTGGAGCATGACAGAACCAGACTGTATTCACTTATTTGCATTATTACTTTTTTAAATGGCTAATTTTTAAATTGTAAATACATGCTTTGTGGCCCAGTACAAACATAAGCTTGTTCAAAATACAGGTCTTAAAAAAATGATCTGTTCCTGTCTTTAAGTGCATTCTGGATTTGAACAAATCTAATAGTTATAGTTGTATAAAATCGAGTTTGATGTGAGATCTGTAATCTTTTTGACAAATCACACTGTAGAAGCAGTCATCCCTGCTCCTGCTTCTATATACAGAGATCGTAATGAAATCCTCTGAGACTTCTGCTAAACTTGAGCAACCTCTAAAAACCGTTACACCCTCCCGTGAATATTGCCAAATGAGAGCAGCATGTGCTCTAGAGGTTGCAATCAGATCAGGCCATGACATTAGACAAGATTTTTGGATTCACAAAGAAGCGTCCCATTGAGGTTTATGTGTGAACACAGTAAAACATCAGCTCATGAGCAATCCCAGAGAGGATCTACAAATCTGACAGGGTCAACTAGCAGCCTTACGCAATATGCACAATCAAATTGGGTTAGTTTGTCCATCATTTCTGAATAAATGCCATTGAAATGGCTCACATTTGTCCTCCTCAGCATTGGCACATTAGTGATCGACATTTCGACAAAACCGCAAAGCCCATTTCACTCTCTATACCTTTGCCTCATCCATGCACAGTCAGGCTATTTCTGCCTGTCATCACTGTAGCTAAGCGACAACTGTTCTAGTGAGCATAAGTGTGTGCATACGAGTTTGAATGTGCCTGCATACAAGTATTTGCCCTCTTAACTAAAACCAGACCCTGGGCTCCATTTCCTTTCGATCTCTCTTGCTCGCAAACACATACTCCAAGGGTCGTGTGTCTCATGCCATAAGTGGTTTGTAAAGTGAGGCGTTCCCGTTTGTCTTAAGGGTCCAGAGTGTTTGGAAGGATTAATACCAGCTGATGAACAGAATACAGCAGAAAAACGAACAGCTGCAGAGGAAGAGAGAGGGAATCAAGGACAGCTCAAAGAAGTCGGTTCTGTCATCTGTTAGTCTTCACCTCTGAGCCCCATCTAAACCTCTCTGGGTAGGCACATGTTCTGTTTTGTTACAAGCTGAATCAATAACACACCACAAAACTACACACGCCAGAGTATACAAACAACTTTCCCCCAACAAACAACACACAATGTCGTCAGAGTGCACACTGAACCCTGAACCCAAAGGCAGTTACTTTTGCAGGATTTCTTGGGGTAAGTTTTTTTTTTTTTAATTGCAGAATGAATTTAAAATGAACTACACTCATACTGGTAGCAGAAAGCATAATCATATTAGCCAAAGTATATAATTAACAAACATGCAAGGGGTGAGGAATGTGTCAAGCTTTTGTCAGAATGCGGTGGAAATCTGCAGAGTTCTGCAGGCACAGAGCCCATATGGGCCTGGTCATCGGTAACAAACTCTTGCGGCTTGGACTACACACACAGACTCGTACACATACATCACAAATATTTATCCCGAACTTAAGATGGGAAACATGTAAGCAAGAGATCACAGCGGCCTCCACATATTTTTCAAGGATTACACGTCTCAGCGTGTGTGTTGTGCTGTGTTGTATGCAAACCATGACAGCTTCAAACAAAATGATTGGCTCATCAAGCACACAGAAGAAAGAATGTCCCTCTTTCTCACTCCTATTTTTGTTTTTTTCTCAATTGTTCTCTCATTATTTCTCTTCTCTGATAGCTTTTCCTCCATATTCATCCTTCTCATTCTCATGTTTGTTGCGTGAGTCACTAAAGCTGGCTTCAAACTAGAGAAAAATTAACCTTTGTGTAACACTGAAATCCCAGTATACATACACAGATGAGGTCTCATAATGAATTCATGAGTAATGGTTGTAATACAATAGTACCAACAGATATGGTAACAATATTGTTCAGAGCAAAAAAAATTGATTATACTCCAGTGAGTATAACAGTTCAACTTTCTATACAATGTTATTTTATTACAATCCAAACACAGCCACAGTTTTACAAAGGTCTCGAGACGGTTTCCGTCTCTGTGTCTTCTTCCTCATCCACACACACAACCATTGTTACAAATACGATCACAATATTTTTTCCATACTGATTGATATTTATCACAATATATAATTTGATAATTCAGGCAGCTTTGGAGTAAAAAGTGCAAAATGCAAACACTGTAAACCAGTCATTATGCTACACATAGGGCCGTGTTTTTGTCACTGGGATGGTACCTTTTCAGGTGATGGAAAAGGTTTGTTGTGTTTCCCGCCTTGGTTGGAACAATGGCATATTTTGCAGACTGTCTGAGCCAGTTCACACAGAGTGCATTTTTTCATTCCACTGCACTACTTTTTCATTGTTTTCTATGTAAATATCAGTGGCGGCTGGTGATGGAAAAAGTAGGGGGGGCTGCCTGAGGGACAATGTGGTTTTAAAATTTTTATTTTAACAATTGAACAATTTCTGCTGTTTATTTATTACATTAACACCAAGGTAACGATTTAAAAACAAAAAAAACATCTAATGTAATTATTAAAGTATGAATTTAGAATGTCCTTGTAGATTTCAAATATTGTTCTTTCAAAGACAGAAAGATGTGCCAATTTGAAATTCATTGGAAACCAAGTCATACAAGGTGAACTTATAATTGCTGTAATTTGCATCAATATTCAATAAACACAAAGAGGTAAATAGTCGCTGTTATTACATGGAGTAACCACTAGATGAAGAAGACTGTGCATGTCCTGAACACTGTTTTCACACCAGGATCGATCGGTCACTGCAGTTTTAAAAAGTAAACAAGGGAAGCAAAACAGCGAGTTAGATACTCAGCAGCCACGGCTTCCTAGTGTACCATGTCAAGGAAAAGCCTCTAGTATCAGACTTCCTTGTTCCGCGTCCTTGTCTTTCACCTGCTGTCTGATGTTAATTTGTGGCTGGTCCGGTCCCATTTCTTTAATTTTTTGTTTTACAGAGTTTGAAGAAGAGATTGCACGGTTTCTTTCTCGTGTGACGCTGGCGCCATTGTCAACTCGAATCTCACTGCCACCGTGCCACGTGAACACACCAAACTTTTGTTATTCTCCGATGGGCGCAGAGGCAAAGCGCCCATCAGAGAATTATTACTGCGCGTCACTGATTGGTTGAATTGATCATATTTAGTGACGTTTTATAGCATATCAGCGCTCCATTGGTTAGATAGAACTACACATTTATGATGTTATGCGGCACATGATGAAGCTGGCAGACAAAAAGACCCCCTCATTCTAGTGTGAAAAACACGCACGCTTTTTCAAACTTAATTTTTTTACTTGGTAGGAGGGGCGGCACCCCAGCGCCCATAATAGATCAGCCTGGTAAATATGCTAGACGGATGCATTTGACCATTGCGCTCATGTCTTTTTTTGTGTCTTTTGCATGACACTGCATTCTAAGAACGTGGCACTCAAATTTTAACTTTTAAAATGAGTCTCAAGAGATTGCTTTTTTGCTGCACTGACCTTTGTCTTGCATTGTCCACCGCAAAAATGTATTATTTGTGAACTGGGCCTTGATCTACACTTCGTCCCTTTTAAGAAACCCAAGATAATAGATAAAGATTAGAGATGCACCGATTGACTATAGTCAGAGACCTCAATCAGCCGATTTCCCACATGATCGGCCCTGACCGTTTCTTTCCGATTCTTTTTAGTACTTTTTACTCTGAAAATACCATTTTGGATTGAAGAAAAGTAGATTTTTGTTTGTATATGCTGTCAATTATAGTTCTTAGAAAGAACTGGAAGCGGCAAAAAGCTGTATCGGCAGGTCACACTTCCGTCAAAAAACGGAAATCTGAATCGGCCAAGAAATCTGCAATCGGTGGATCATTAATAAAGATTTTATGTATGAGATACAACATAGGACATATGTCATAAAGAGCAACTGGAGAGTCTTCACTTTCTTCTTTTGTGTTCCACTGAAGAAAAAATAGTTGTAGGGGTTTGGAAGGACATGAAGGCAAGAAATGACAGAATGTTCATTTTTGGGAGAATTATTCCTTTAAAGAGAGACAGCGACTAATATTGCCACATACCAAAGTATGCCTCAGCAGCAGACCAATTTTTTATTTATGAATATATAATTTTGGAGATGTCATTTGGTTCTTGGAGACTCTTTTTAAACATGCCAGATGATTTCTGCTCCAAACACCACCCACCAACACGCATGCATGCATGCATACACGCACACACACGCTTTGGCTATCGTGATCACTCACAGATTCACACCATCATCAGTCTGGCTTTTTAGAACAAACATTAAATTAACATGTGATCTAGTGCCTTTCAAGAGAAATGTGTGCATACACATACACACATACGCATGCACATGTGCCTGGAACGTGTTCTGCCTGTTGTTCATTACTGGAGTTGCTGCTCCACCTTTTCAATAGATTTGTTTCAATAGGGATTGTAATGCCACACTTTAATGGCTTCATTAAAACACCTTAAAAAAGAAACATTCTTTCCTCTTGAGACATAGTAGGACACGGGAGACCTTGGGATATCTCTTTAAATTTTCATGTGATATATATTTTCCGGAGACATTTAACTTGAAAGAAAAGTGCCAAAAGGCATCACGTCAACCTATCATAGGTAGAGAAAGCTCCAAAAATCAACAAATAATGGAAGTTTCCTTGTCCGTCCTCCAAATCAGACAGTGGCTGCCCTGACCCCTGACTTGAATGGGTGGATGATGCCATTGCGGGCTTGTCAGGTGGTAAGAATGAGCAGCGTGATTAAAGTGGTTAGTATTTTATGTGCGAGGACAGCGAGTGTATGGCGATTATGTCAAGGCTGGGCCGCACCTGTCTGCAATTTGGCACATACTCTTCTCCACCTGCTCTCTTGATTTATTCTCTCTCTCGCTGGCTTTGTTCTCCCCTCCTCTGCTTTGCCTGGTGTAAAGGGCTCTGTGTTGTGGCTTTTAAACAATTCCAATTTGGGACAAACCACAAACCACATGAAACAGAGAAAGCAAGAGATAGAGAGGCTAGTGAGTGAGAGAGAGAGAAAAAGAGAGAAGACATCTGCTCAACAGCTTGACGTGCACTCAAATGAACATACAGCTTTTGGATCGAAGGGGAGAAAGAAAGAAAGAAAGAAGGTGAGAAAAACAAAGAGGAGATTCAGACAATGTTTTGTGTCCATGTATAAAGGAGTTTATGCCAGTGCATCATTTCACCATATCCAAATCACTGATAAATCATGATGTCACGATTCCTTTATCAAAAGATGACAATACTTCTATGCCAACTAACTTGTACTTTAATACCAGCCTCTCTTTTAATAATAGAATCACTTCATATGGCCTACATATTTATACAGCAGAGTAACATCCTTATATACCCACATTTTTATTAATTTCCGGACTCTTGCTAGAAATATGACGCAGGGCATGGCCTGGGTTTAGCCAGAAAAACATGGACACTCATCTAAGCCGTCATAAATCAGTGATATAATCTTAAAAGGGCATGCCATCAATATTCAGATTCATATCATTACCGTCAGCCTCATTCAAATGTCACCATATGTAAAACAGCTTCATGATCATGTAAGTGAGGCCCCTTGCAAAGCACACAGTGCTTTTATAACAAAAGGTTAACCATTACATTTACAATAATTTCCTCACGCTATGCCAAAATTATCATCTCAGGAGGTGGTGAACGGAAAAGTTTACTAAGGCCCTAAGGAAAGTGTAGGGGTTGAACGATATATGTTTACATGGTTTACACAGGATACAATGAACACTTCAGAAGATCTAACTTCTGCATTTGCTGAAGACTTGTTTAAATTATATGAATGTGTATTTTTGGAATGTTGATGGTATAATGGTATAAGAAATGATATATCAATTTAGTACTATAACAGTTCTGTCTGATAATACAATGGCAAATGGTAAACAAAGACATAATAAAGACGGAGAATGGGAACTCTGGTGCTGTTAATACGCCTTTAGGTACCACACAAAATTCATTTAACCAACTATGATAGCTTCATCAAACGGAAAATCAAAACAAAAAATGTATTGATTACAATTGTATTGATAAGAGTAAACTGAACACTTACTGACAGACTGCAAAGAAAGATGTCCAATAGCCATTTTTTCTTTTAGCTGGCTATTTTCATCTTGGAAATGACTAAACACTGTAAACAGATGTGTAGTTTTAAGAAGCTTCTCTCAAAGCTAAGACATTTTTTATATTAATTCCAATAATTCCAAATAATTTTACATTTATACTTTGTATTGTAGAACAGAGGTTGTGCATTTGTTCAGCAACCACAATCGCAAACAATGTCAGAAAATCATGTTTAGATTTATTACATTTCATCGCAGAGAAAATTCGCCCGCAGGTTTAGTACCAGCAAACAACAGATCATTAGTGCTTTTTTGCAGCCCCAGAGAGAGCATGTGTTGCCAGATTGACAGGAGTAAAACACTCGGCAGAAAATGTATCCTTTTAAGAAAAAAGGCTTAGCTTGGGGAATCACATCTGGCAACCGCAAGCGGGAAAGATAGTGGAGGCTTGTTACCAATGCTAAATTAAAAGACTTAAACTTAAACTTTTCAGAACAAATAAACAGCAGGTCAATAATCGCAACAATTATTTTTAATTAAACGAGAGAAGCAGAAATCGTTATCACGATAGAATGTTTGTACAGAAATATAAAAGATTAGACGATATCTGACTACCAATAGTTTGATTTTCCTAAATCTTTTCCCGGCATTGAAGGAATCGGGGGGAAAAGGAGCAGATTCAAGCAATAAAAACATTGCTTATGCACTTTGTAGACTTTTTTGTTTAGTTTTTGAAAACGTACCCCATTTGAAAAATGTCTCCCAAATAATGCAAAAAAATATAAAGGGGTCCCTGGCACATTTATACCTAACTGATGAACTGTAAACATCGGATAGCTTTCCTATGGTAAATGCAATGTTAAGTGACATTGTTCACAGGCTGTTTTATTGACTTCTTTCTGTGGTTGAAACACTGATTGAATTTTGGGTAAGATGTACTGTATTTTTCTAAGTACCTTATGATGTTCATGCATGTTTTCTCGTGCTATAACTTGTACTAAAGTGGAAGAGATGACTCTGAACTGAGGCACATGGAGATCTGTCAATTAAAATTTAAGAGAGTCAAAGTGCCATTTATTGCTTGAATTTCAAGATGTTCGAAAGCTAACATTTTGTTTCTTATCAGAACTGACGAAGCACAAATAATGTTTGGTGTTGGGAAAAACTGTGAGTGCGAACCTGGCAATATTGCCTTGAACTACGGGTGATTTGGGGTCAAACAGAGCCTGCTTTTATGTCACTATTTTTCAACTGTTAATGAGACGTTCAGTTTTTAACGTAGCGTCTGTTCTTTAACTGAACTAAATGATTTTTGTTACTATAATACTACCACGACGGGCAAGTGATGTAATCGGTGTGCGGCAGAACACTGTGTAACACTAGTAAGTAACACTAACAAACTGCAACAAGCCTAATACAGATATACATGAGGACATGTATATGCAAAAAAATCTATATCAAGGGCACAAGAACATTGTATTAAAAGAATATAGCTATAATTATGAATGCCACCTTCATCACTCTTACTCCAGCCTCATCTGGATCAGAGTATTTTCAAACACACCCCATACAGATGTGCACGTCCACACATACAGATTAGAGCAGGTTTAGATTATGAGTATGTTATCACATATGGATTACATTATTGAGAACAACATTTCATACGATTCTCAGAGGACCATCAAGAATATGCTGGTAATGACTCCAAAAACAACACAAGCCCCTGCTCTCATCTCAAACCACAGGGAGGTTCACATAATCACAGACACCGAGATAGATTGTCCTGTTTAGTCAAGCTTTCACTCATCTTTCCTTCTTTTGGTCATCTACCTCTCCAAACAGACGGAGGTTTCCTCAAAGGCAATAAATGATTAAATACTCCCACCCAGCTGTGCTCAAATTAATTTAACATAAAACATCTAAACTGCTTTTATTCAGAGGAGTCATTTCATTTCAATGGAGTGATAACAGGAGGCCTTGTCAAAATATACACACACTCACACATGACCTCTTGATCTCCAAGCTTAATGACAGATCATAGCCTGGTCACAGACAATGATGTTTGTCTGGAACGCTCTCAGTCGGTGAACCCCAGGGCGAACCAAACCCGTTTAGGATTCAACAGAGGGAATTACATTCCCGTGTAAAGACACACATACACACTCACACAGATGTCAACAAGGATGGAAACCACCAGGAAACACAAACCGCTGCGAAAAGTTTAAATCACCACAACAGAGACAAAATACAATATTAACAGATACAGACGCATACGCACACATACACACACCACAACAGAAAGACAGAGCATTCCTCACAAATGCCAAGCAGGACCAGAATAATGGGTGTTATTATACGTACAACGTCAAACATACACACACAGGTTCTTACAGACAGACTGACAGGCACACACAAACAAATACGAACACACACAGGCCAGCAGAAACACACGCTGGGTTACTTGGGGACAGCCATGCTGGAAATGGGGACGTGTGTTCAGACTCCAGTCCCAACCAATATAAGCTCACATTAATCACTATAAAACATTTTTTAATTGCAAAAGCTGTATTTATTGACAGAGAGGCCATTGAAGTGTTCCAGTTGTTTTGAGGTGGCAGGGCTTGCGTGAAGGGTCAGAGGTCATGGTTTAGTAGCACGTGAAGTGCACATGAAGGGATCATCATGTCCACTTTTCTACTAGTTACAGCAAATAAACATGAATGAACATCAGAAGGTATGTTAAAAGATAGAGTGCCACTTACAGATATCCGAAATGTTTATATTTAAAAAAGAAAAACTAATTTGAGTAGAAACAAAAATATGTAATTATAAAGTTAGTATTAAAACCGACTCCCTGTATAGTTTAAAGCATAAGTTGAGAGATTTTTTTCTAGAATTTTTGCCATGTACCGTGTCTGATATATATCAATGAATCAATATCAAATTGGAATCGAATCATCAAATTTGTGTTAAATACCCAGCCCTACTTTGAATATCTATCCATTTATTCATGTGAAAATAGTATTATTAGAACAGTATTTATCTGCCACAAAAGGAGAGATAAAGAACATTTATATCATATTTTCTTTATTTAATATTAGCCTATAATATTATTTTAGAAAGACAAAAAACCGATATAGCCTACAGTGGGTCTCATTCACTAATAATTGCGTGGATTCTTTTGTATTTGTACGCACAGGAGAACTTCTCACAAAAAATCTCCGCCTGAATCACAAAACGTTCGTACGCACATGAATTTGTTCTTAACCTCGTTCTGATATTAGTGATTGTGGAGTATTCTAAATGAGCTGCCGTGTGCATGAGGTTAGTCATTTGCATAAAACATGCCCAAACCATATCCATATAAGGGCTTTCCACGCACGCTTTCCTCACAGCCTTTCGTCACTCTCGTCAAAATCGCCCGGATCCTCGAACAATGCCAAGTGTGCCATTCTCACCAGTTCTCACAATAAACACCTTTTATAAAGACCCAGATTACAGAGCTCTCATTAGCAGCTGTACATACGCGTACATCTGCGTTAGTCAGAGAAACCTCGCAGCTGAAGCTATAACACAGCTTTTCTTACTCTTTAACTATGAACGCATGTATTTAAGATTAAATTAAATTGTATTATTTAATAATTTAATTATATCTTTTTATATATGGATTATAATACAATTATTGCAGTATACGTCAATGTGTTCGGATAAAATATAACTTCTTAACACAATTAAAAAGCCATACAGAGTAAATTATTTTTGCATTCGTGTGGTTTCAGATGTTCCAATATTTTTCGTAAATGCAGATTTGTGAATTGTAATTTGTTCTTAAAATCGTTCGTACGCACATTCTTAGTGAAACCCAATGTCTTCATGCAAGAATCTAAAGGGTGTGGTTTAATGAACAACGTTTTTGAAATGGTTCATTTAAAGCAGTGGTCTCAAACTCAATTCCTACACAGCCCTGTAGAGTTTAGCTCCAACCCTAATTCAACAACTAATTTAGCTAAAAAGCTAGTTCACTAAAAATAAAAAATAAAATCACAGAAAAAGGTAATGTAGCATGATATCAAAATATAAAAAAAGCTTGTTACTAGAAAAGCCATATGTTATGACAAGAGATGAGCTACTCTGACAACATAGAATTATATCCATTTAGATCTGACCTTTAAAAAAGACTTTCATTGATTTGACCTATGTAGTCAGGTTAATTCAGTGATCTATCCACATCCATCCTCCATTCATCCAATCATCATGCCGCTCTACTGTGTAATTTTAAAGCTTTGGTTCCCAAACTTACACACACATCTGCGTGTTGGCTGTTGTCTGGGACTCCTTAAATAGATCCAGCTGTTTAAAGTAAAGCCATTAAAGTCATGCAAACATTCTGTTTCTTCAGAGCACAGCTCTCTAACACCTGTTTGGCTGAGGTGAACTCGCTCTTAGATCCCTCATTAACACACACATACACACACACTTTTGCAATCAGTCAGACAGAGCAGCGCTCTGGGATATATAGTGTTAGCCGTATCAGATCTAAGATGCGGATCAACAAGTGCATTCCTTACTGCTAACTATTCACTGCTAAATCAAAGGACAAAGGACTCGGGCTAACACACCGAGAGCATGTGAGAAACTTGTGTGTGTATTAGTTACAGCGGTAAATAGTTGAATGGAGAGTAATTAGAGTGTGGCTGACTCCATCCTTTAATGTAATATCCTGTCGAGGAGGAATCCCATACCTACAAAGCTTAATAAGGAATAGTGTGTGTGTGCATTAGAGAGCTCACACTGTGATCTGGCCACATGCCATAATGCCTGAGAGAGAAAGAGAGAGGTTGATGGGGAAAATATTCCCTTCATTTTCCCATACTCTCTCTCACACACACACACACACACACACACACACACACACACACACACACACACACACACACACACACACACACACACACACACACATAAACTCTAACAAAGGAAAGCTCAGATTTATACTGTAAAAGAAAAGCAGGTCTGAGCCACTGTAACAGGTATGACTGTCACTGAAACACAAACAGAGAGATGGATGTGCTATAATGAAACATTAATAGCATTTTCATAGATGATACAGAGTATTTCATGTATGGACTTCCATATTGGGATTATGACCAATGATTGGCCAATATGTCCATTTCACATGATTCTGTCTGAATAAATAAAAAATTAAACACCAAAAACAAATCATTTTAAATTACAAGTATATTTAGGCATCACAACAGTACGAAAAACTAATATTTTGGTCTGGTAAAGATTACATTTAACAGTGCTATTAAATTACTAGCGTTTTATAATATTGACTTTAAGTGTGAATTAGACAGCAACAAAGGTAAACTAAACATAAAAATAGGGGAAATGAGCATGCACAATTATATATATATATATATATATATATATATATATATATATATATATCCACACACACAAAATATTGACAGTACCATTATGCAACTTTATACATACACCATGCACTGGTAGTAAGTAATGCTAATTTGTCATAAAAAGAACATCAACCATACAACATACCAAAACAAAATAAAAAATTATCAGTTTTTACATGACAGCAGAATGTTCATGTTGCACACACACTTTCTCTCGCTCTGTGGTTTCTTTACATGTCATTTTTACTCTGACAGACTAACCACGCTCACGCCTTCCTCCATCAATCAGAGTAGTCATGGTTACACGCATTCTTCTGACATGCTTCAGCGCAATTCTCACAGACACATATGCACGCACATGCATACAATAACACCATGCCTAGTAGTAATAATACTAGATGTCTATCCCACACTGATGCCATTTGTGCCTATGTAGGGCTGCTCCATACACTCTAAAATCATGTTTAAAAATTGTGAATGCAAACATGGACATGTTTACAAAAGTAATGGACAATTAATATGACAACATATCATGATCACAGTAAGCGAACAGGCAATTCCTACAGCCCTTAAAGAGATAGGAATTCTGAGAGATTTCTGTACTCTTCATTGGCAGCTATGCAACTACCATTTTGACGCTTCAATAAGAAAAAACGTAAAATGAATCCATATGAATTGAACGGTTTAGTCCAAATCAAATTTTCTGAAGAAACACCATCGCTTTATGATGAACAGATTTAATTCAGGCTTTTATTCACATATAAAAATTCATCAATGCACACATCAGTTGTGGTAAACGGAAGCTCAAGCTTGTGTGCTTCCCATGCGAGAACCAATGAGGTTCATTCTCATGTTATGCAGCATGTTTGAGCCTCAGCAAGAGGTTTGATCTCGCGCATCAAGAAAATTTGGTTGAGCTTCTGTTTATGTTTCTCAGAATTTTGTGAATAAAAGCCTAAATTCAATCTGTCCATCATAAAGCGATCGGGTCTCTTCCAAAAATCTGGACTAAGCTGCTCAATTGATATTCTCTTTATGAACTTTTTTAAGCGTCTAAGTGGTAGTTGCGTAGCTGTCCAAGGAGGGACAGAATGCTCTCAGATTTCATTAAAAGCCCTTCATTTGTGTTCCGAAGATGAACGAAAGTCTTGTGGGTTTGGAACAACATGAGGGGGAGTAACTAATGACAGAACTTTCATTTCTGGGTGAACTAACCCATTAATACTAACTTTAACAGTAGCCTATCGTTTGTGTGCACCAAGAACAAGATGTCTCTACACCCTGATATTCACTTCAGAAAGGCCATAGATGTACTTTAGATTCATTCATTCATTCACTGCAGGAATTTGTCTGTGTGTGTAATTCTACCTCCAGAATTCACCTCCAGTTATGTCTAATAAAACGCATCCCTGAGCCAGGCGCTCTGGATTCAGCACTAACGCACTGCCCGTGGGGTGAACATCAGGAAATGCTGCGACAAGCCTGGCCTTTTGCCAAAGGAATCAAACACGAGTCCGGGCCAAACCGCAGCGAAGGCTAAATAAACAGCGACCTGTGCCGCCTGACAGTAAAAGTGCGTCTGATGAAGAGAACTCGTAAAAAGGACAGATGTTGTTTAAACAGAACAAATGTCCCCTGCAGGTGAACGATTCACAGTTACGAGAAGCACATCACTCGCGGGCTTTTGACGCACAACGTGAGTTGGGCCAGAGACAAATGCTCATCTAAATCAGCGACTGAAGCTCAGCTCACAAACTAGGTAGGTGGTTGTCATACCTAGGGGTTAAAGGGTTAAATACCCTTGCAGTGAACTGAACCCCTGCAAAGGCCAATTCATGTGCCTTTGAGCAAGACCCCTAAATGCAGATTGCTTCAGATTGGGGTCTGTCCTTGTTAAATGAAATAACATAATATACAAATAACACATTTGGTAAATACTTATTGCATTTTGTGCTTAAATGTGCATATTATTAACATTATAATAATACAATAGTATATAGTAATAACAATAGTTGTACACAACTACTGATAAGAATGGAGTTAAAAAAAATCTTTTTTTTTTAAACATTAATTTTAACTCATTTTTATAAATTTTTCAGTTGATTTTCTTCATTGGTAACAAAGTGTTATGTAAAAAAAATGCAATGACTTAATCGCTGAAGGCTGTGACTCGGGCACTATATTTTGATTTTGTTTTAGTTTAACTGCTGCTTTTAAGTTCAGTGATTTTTTTTTTTTGTAAATGTAATATGGCTCATAAAACTCTTTTTAATTTGACACATATAATTTCACAGCACTCACTCAATAAGAGGTCATTATACCAGACTTTCATTCTCACACAATGACTTGTTTTCAATAGAAGACAAAAGCACTGTACATTTAGGATGTTTTTACACCTGATTTACCATCAACCCATTAGTAGGTGCTCAAAGACCTCAACTGTGTGTGTCAAATAAGGGAGACCTCCAAAATGAACAGTGCTGTACCTGTAGCCTACTTCAAAACCAGCATGACCTGGAGGAAGTGGACTCTAGCAAAAGGTCTCTCTCTCTCTCTCTCTCTCTCTCTCACACACACACACACACACACACACACACACACACACACACACACACACACACACACACACACACACACAATAGTCTAGACAAAAATAAATCGCTTTCTCAATAACAAGAGGCTGAAGCAAAGTGACAAGGGAGCAGGAAGCAAGTTTCGTTGTCTGCCTGCTCTTTGTGAAGAACAACAGATAGGTTAACTCAGTTTACCTGATCGTCTATTGTTGGGTGGTCGGTGTCCGGTAACCGGAGCACTGGCGCTGTGTCTTCATAGTGCGGGACTGGCCCCGTTGATGACACCTCATCTTTGTTTTTCTGTGATATTTCGCGTTTGAGTTCAGAGCGCAGGTCCAGGTAGCAGAAGAGCGTGACGAGGTGCAGAGAGAGCGAGAGGATGAATAAACTCAGGAAGATTTTGCAGTTGTTGCATTGGCTTTGGCACTCACACGCCGCCTGCGTGCGCTCGCGCTCTTCCAACTTCGCCGGCTCGCGCTTCGGTACCATGGCTGCGTGCAGGTCAGTCAGCATTGCCTCTCATACCGAACTTCCTCTTCCTCTCAGCGACTGTTGGCTTGGGCAAGTCGCGGTGAGCAGTCGCGTCTCTGCGGGCTCATATGTCTTCCTGACCTCGGACTGCGAGGATTCAGGCTGATAACCTACTGCGGCCAGTTCCAGAGACCGACCCCTAGCAGCTGATTGGCTGCCGGTGTGACGTCAACTCATTGAAAATCCTCCCGCGGAAAAGAGCGCGAGGCACTACTACGACATTCTGAGGACGCAAACAAACACAAATCATTGTAGCGCTAACAATAGCGTCATACGTTCGCTGCCGATTACACAATATTTCCCATTTCGTAACTCCTGAAAGGAACCATCTGTAAATAGGTTAGCTGATGAAGTCAAGAGAGTTTTCTAATTCGTTTGGTTGTGTCCCTAGATCAGGGGTTTTCAAACTTCACAGAACCATAGGCCGACATACTTACAATTTAAGTAACATAACTAGCGTTATATAGCTAATACTTAAATAATTAATTAGAAATCTAGACAACCCTTGGAAAACCCTGGACCTAGACTACATCATGATTGTTTTAGGCTATTTTTTTTAGATACTCTTAAACAATCTTGATCCTTCTTGTCAAACTTTCCCTAACCACATGTTTGTATATTAGGCTTACTCAGTGAGAGTGTGTGTCAGCATGTGTGAGCGTGCAAGTGTGTGAAGTTCCACATCTTTAAAGTGTTAGAACTGAGGACTGGTAGTGTAATTTTGCATATGTTGAGAATCAGAACAGACTGAGTGTTAAAAGCAGGACAGGACTGCCAATCAAACAAAAACATCAAATGACACACATGCACAGAAACACACAAGCACACACTGCTTTTCAAACAACAAAATTATACACATACATGCACTCTAGCTTACACACATTTATCATACTGTCAAGCTCCAAAGCACACACACACACACACGCATCATATTAATTTAATACAGTTATTTATTACAGTGGCATAGCCTAAATCTTCTGCTGTGTGTTGTTTGAGTAATAGGTTAGTTTTCTATGGAAACCACTAATAATACTCATTCTTTCTCTTGCTTTTTTCAGACTTGTCACTCTTAACCAATAATTTGGAAAACAATGAAAGTGGCTACAAAAAGGAGGATGAAAGTGATGGGATGGGTGTTGTACGAAGAGATTAACAACCTAGGACGCAACTTCTTTCTAGCTTTCTTTTTTTGTTTTTTGTTGTCATTACTACATAGAGCTCAATATGTAATTCAGAAGAAAAATCCAGTCCAAGAAGGTTGATGGATGCTATCTGATCTCTCACTTCATTGCTGTCTCTCTCTTTCTCTTCCTCTGTTCTCGCTCCACTCACAGCTGTGTTCTGTGTACTGCAGATCCTCTGTGACCTCATAAAGCTGAATCTCTTTAATATGGTTTTATATTAAATCTGGGCCGCTTTTATTCGCCTCCAGACTCTTTAATCTTAAATCACTTAAATATTCACAGCTACACTGCTGCTGAATCGATTCAGCGCCACACACACATGCACAAGGTCTTGTTGTCTCACACTCAGGCAATGTCCTCTGACAATTCATGATGTATCTCTAAACGCAGACATTACTAAATAATGTAATAAAAGCATCATTACAATAGCGTAACCCACCCAGAAAGTCTGGAACAAGTTCTAAACACACGCACGCATACGCATTTACGCGAACGCGCAACAAAAGCATTTGCCAGACACACACACACAAACACACACACACACACACATGTTGTGTTTCCATGTTTTGTGGGGACATTCCATAGGCGTAATGCATTTTATACTGTACAAACCATATTTTCTATCCCCTACACTGCCCCTGCCCCTAAACCTACCCATCACAGGAGACATGCTGCATTTTTACATTTTCAAAAACATCACTTAGTGTGATTTATAAGATGTTTTCCTCATGGGGACCAAAAATGTCCCCACAAGGACAAAAATTTGATATTGCCATCTTTGTGGGGACATTTTGTCCCCATAACGTAGGGATTACCAGTCCACACACACACACACACACACACACACACACACACACACACACACACACACACACACACACACACACACACACACACACACACACACACACACACACACACACACACACACACACACACACACACACACACACACACACACACACACACACACACACACACAAACGCAGGCGCACACAAACGCACAAATGCATTAAACAAACAAACAAAACAAAACAAAAATCCTTCTGTGAATATTCAGGTATGGGTCTGAGGCCCTTGGGCAGTTGAAATTAAATTATACAAATTAACTTAACAGAGAATCCAGCCCATTCGGAGCCCAGAGAGGCTGGAATCAGGGTGCTAAGAGTTTAAGAAAACAATCTCTCTCTCTCTCTCACACACACACACACACACACACACACACACACACACACACACACACACACACACACACACACACACACGTTGTGTTTTCATGTTTTATGGGGACATTCCATAGGCGTAATGGTTTTTATACCGTATAAACTATATATTCTATCCCCCTACACTGCCCCTGCCCCTAAACCAACCCATCACAGGAGACATGCATTTTTACATTTTCAAAAAACATCCCTTAGTGTGATTTATGACCTGTTTTCCTCATGGGGACCAAAAATGTCCCCACAACGTAGGGTTTACCAGTCCACACACACACACACACAGAGAGAGAGAGAGAGAGAGAGAGAGAGAGAGAGAGAGAGAGAGAGAGAGAGAGAGAGAGAGAGAGAGAGAGAGAGAGAGAGAGAGAGAGAGAGAGAGAGAGAGAGAGAGAGAGAGAGAGAGAGAGAGACTAAAGACTAAATGTTCTAGGTTTTTGAGGAACAGTTATTATTAGTAGGCTAAGGCCAGAAGCCTAGCGTATACAAAATTTAGCACACAATAACAAGGCCATTAAACAGATTAACATTAATGTTACAATGTTATTGCTTTATTTTAGTGAGTCAGAGAACGTTCCTAAACTATTTAATTTAGAAGATTAATGATCAAACTATAAAATGTTTCGCTTAATGAGACTGGTCTCTTGACCTTTATACAAATAGCTCTTCTTCTCACTACAAACAGGAAGTGGTAGGCCTATTTACAGTATGAAGTCGAGATATACATTGAGGTCGGTAAATTAATGTTGATTACTCTTAAATATAGCCTACAAGAAACCTACATCCAAACCTAACACACTATGAGAAAACACTACCTCCTACTGGCCAAAATGATCACAACACAGGCCTACGAATCTACGCTCTATCATAGTTTACGGGTAAATAATATACTGATGAGAAAATGATATACGTGTCTTATTGGTTTGCCACAGTACAGTCTTGAAGTCCATACATGGAGAGCTGGCATCAGAATCTGAAAGATTCAAGTCTGTGCTCATGCAGAACATCCCTTTAGAAGTTTAGATCATGGAGGAGATAATTTCAGTGGAAAAAAAGGCATGAGAATCCAGTGACTCAGCTCACAGACATTA
This sequence comes from Gobiocypris rarus, assembly GCA_023029165.1. NCBI lineage: Eukaryota > Metazoa > Chordata > Actinopteri > Cypriniformes > Gobionidae > Gobiocypris > Gobiocypris rarus. The sequence goes on along the minus strand of CM040916.1, from coordinate 32,008,027 downwards.
TCTCTCAGACTTCAACACTCACAGAACACTGATGAAGCCACTGAGATAAGGGCTACGTCTTCAACACATGGATAAACAAGCCCAGCTGCTGTTTAGTAAACTCTACCTGACTGAAAAAAAATCAGACACATGAGCAAAGGAAACAGTTTGATATGTTTAACCAGCTCATCTGTTAGGGTGACCAGACTTCCCTGTTTACCAGAGACAGTTCTGGGTGTTGGCGTCATGACTCATGTCCCTGACTAGATCTGTCCCTGGAAATGTCTCCGTATTACAGCATGCATGCAAATACAAAAAAGGGTCCTGCAAATACACTGAGTAGGCTACAATGAGAACGTAAATGTATAGTAAGCGATTTCTGAGAAACTGTGTTGAACGCTTGCAGCACATCAGCAGTTAGGAGGCGTATACACTTATGATGCAGCAGGAGGGGGTGTGAGAAGGAAGGATAATTTTTGAAGAAAGACTGTAGAAAGAGAAGAAAAAGTAGCCTATTATTTTGTTTAATAAAGAGACATACACTCTTGCATTGTGTTTGTGCATTTTGGGGGCACAGCAATGGATGTGTTTGTTTGATTAAACGACTCGCTCATGCTTAGTTTCTGAATCTATTGCTTAAATTAATAATTTGGTGAATCACCCATAAAGCCAGTCACTGTTTGGTTCCTGAAAAAAAAAAAATCAGTGTTTAATGAATCGTTTGAAAGAACAAGCAAAAGACTCACTAAAAAAGACAGTCACTTGTCACCACTGACGTAATGATGTAACCAGCCGGAAGAGTCTAAATCCTCACCACTAATGCAGTCAGTCTTTTCGGGACACTTAAACACAGCTTATTTTTCTCCCACAACTGCTTCTCAGTCTGACAGCCAGGGCAGAATGAAATATGTACACTTACTATTAAAGTGGATTTCACTGACCATTATTTAAATGCTGCAAGTTCCCAAAACCACCCAGTCTGATTGATGTAATCATTTAAAACTTGTTTTCATGTTGTTGTTGAGGAGTTTGTAGAACTGTGACAGACCACATGGAGGTCATTTGTAATGTTTCCGAAGTTTTTCCCACAGTATTTTTTTTTCAATTAGTGCACTGTGAGTTGTTTTGGAAGAAAAGCATCTGCTAAATGGTAACAACCATAGCCCCCTTAACAGCCCGAAACATCAAGACCAACATAAAACCCATGAGTAAATGTGAGAGGCGTTAATAGATGTTGGCTACAGCAGCTTGTGGAAGCCTTTAAAGAGAGAGAGAGAGAGAGAGAGAGAGAGAGAGAGAGAGAGAGAGAGAGAGAGAGAGAGAGAGAGAGAGAGAGAGAGAGAGAGAGAGAGAGAGAGAGAGAGTGTGTGTGTGTGTGTGTGTGTGTGGGAGAGAGAGAGAGAGAGAGAGAGAGAGAGAGAGAGAGTGTGTGTGTGTGTGTGTGTGTGTTAGAACAGAACATAATATAGAAAATACTGTTAAAAGACCTACAAAAGGACACATAATAGAAATGCCAGCAGAAACCACCCTGAATTCAGATGCAACCACCTTTGCTCCTGTAATATAAGATAATCATAAATATGAAATATGAAAATGGTCTCCAGTAGTGTTGGTTTTATTTGAGGAGAAATGTAATGCAACAATGTCATCCATCCATCCTTCATACATCCATGAATGTTGTCTAAAACAAAAGAAGATTGTCATTCACTAACTGTGTTTTAGCATTTAGCATTTTTAGTTAGTCCTGATAAAACAAACAAAACACTGAAAACCAGTTAAAAACAGTCAGTCAGTCACTCACTCACTCGCTCGCTTGCTCAAACAAACACACGCTCAGATCAAGCCATATGTTCCAACCCTCAAAAAGACAGGCACAGACGCTTCAGCAGTGGTGAGACTTCCTGTGTTTTCCAGGCATTTGGTGAGGTTTGTCTCATGCACAGCAGACAAAAACACTCTCACAGTATGTGCGTCTTTCAAAAGGGGGAGATGTTCCAGTCTCTTACTCCTCCATCATGGGAACTTCTTCTAGAGTTACTATTGCCTCCAAGGAGCCAGTGCTGCAATGCTGCAATGTTGTTATGGAGATGACAGTGTGCAGTAAGAAGAGAACAAGCACACACAGTTTCAATTTACTGCCATGAAGACGATTTGTACATGACACCGCTCCTGATGATAACCTCCTATGCAAAGAAAATGAGCCTGGGAGGCGTGTCAGAGCACATGCAGCGCCTACAGCGGAGTCACACCCACTCCATCTGACATCACAGCAGTCTGGACCCTGACTGGTTAAATACTCCTCTTCAAACCCTGATGAGAAAGAGAGAAACACTGGCTTAGAATAGGACAGAACACTGTACACAGAGCCAATGGCACTTAGGAGTTGATTCGTATTAGTGAATCAAAAACAAACATTTATGAATTAATATCTCCAATAAACTGATTCGTCATAGTAAAATCACAAACACTTGCAAATCAGCTGGAGCAGTTTTTCCAACTCACTCACTAAACAGCAATCATTTCGTCAAATTTTATTTCCGAATTATTTATTTACTATAAATAAATAATACTACTAATTTAAATGATAAATTTTTATTAAATTGAAATGTGTGTGTGTATATATATACACACACCGATCAGGCATAACATTATGAGTGAAGTGAATAACACTGATTATCTCTTCATCACGGCAACTGTTAGTGAGTGGGATATATTACGCAGCAAGTAAACTTTTTGTCCTCAAAGTTGATGTGTTAGAAGCAGGAACAATTATTTGAAAAAAGATTTGAACGACTTTGACAAGGGCCAAATTGTAATGGCTAGACAACTGGATCAGAGCATCTCCAGAACTGCAGCTCTTGCGGGGTGTTTCCGGTCTGCAGTGGTCAGTGTCTATCAAAAGTGGTCCAAGGAAGAAAGAGTGGTGAACCGGCAACAGGGTCATGGGCTCATTGATTCACGTGGGGAGTGAAGGCTGGCAGACCAGTCAGGGTGTCCATGCTGACCTGTCCACCACCGAAAGTGCCAACAGTGGGCTCATTGAGCATCAGAACTGGACCACGGAGAAATGGAAGAAGGCAGCCTAGTCTGATGAATCTGGTCTTGTTTTCTTTTACATCACATGGATGGCCGGGTGTGTGCATCGCTTACCTGGGGAACACATGGCACCAGGTTGCACTATGGGAAGAAGGCAAGCTGGCGGAGGTAGTGTGATACTTTGGGCAATGTTCTGCTGGGAAACCTTGGGTCCTGCCATCCATGTGGATGTTACTTGAAACGTACCACCTACCTGAGCATCGTTGCAGACCATGTACTCCCTTTCATGGAAACGGTATTCCCTGGTGGCTAGGGCATCTTTCAGCAGGATAATGCACCCTGCCACAAAGCAAAAATGGTTCAGGAGTTGTTTAAGGAGCACAACAACCAGTTTGAGTTTGAGGTGTTGACTTGGCCTCCAAATTCCCCAGATCTCAATCTAATCGAGCATCTGTGGGATGTGCTGAAAAAACAAGTCCATCCATGGAGGTCCTGCCTCGCAACTTACGGGACTTAAAGGATTTGCTGCTAACAACATGGTGCTAAGATAGCACAGCACACCTTCAGGGGTCTAGTGGAGTCTATGCCTTGATGGATCAGGGCTGTTTTGGCAGCAAAAGTGGACCAACACATCATGATATTATGCCTGATTGGTGTATACAGTCTTGCTCAAAAGTTTGCACAGCCCTTACAGAATCTGTGCAAATGTGAATAATTTTAACAAGATAAGAGGGATCAGACAAAATGCATATAATTTTTTTATTTACTACTGTCCTAAATAAGATATTTTGCATAACATATGTTTACATTTAGTTCACAACACAAAAAATAGCTTAATTTATAACAAATACCTTGTTCAAAAGTTTACATATCCTTGATAAATATTACTGTATGTCATAACCTGGATGATCTATGTGTGCCTCCAGTATCTTTTGCATATTTTAACCCTTTCCAGCAGTGATGCTGGAAAACTGAATAATTTGCAAGACCTGAAGGATTTTTTCTGAACAACGTTGGGCAGGGGACATTGGGCAGGGGAAAAAACAACAGCCGTGGATTATCCAGGAAACGACAGTATTAAGAATGATGGGTTCATAAACTTCTGAATAGGTCATTTTTATAAATTTAGCTATTGGGTTATATGTAAACATCTTTTATGTAAAATATCTTATTCAGGACAGTACTAAATAAAAAAATAACATGCATTTAGTATAATCCCTCTTATTTTGTTAAAATTATTTTATTATTTTATCAAAATATAAGACTTGTTCTATGTTTTACATTTATTATTTAATTACATTTGGCAGTTTGTACTTTCCAAAAATTCCAAGAATTCAAATTCATCTGCAAATTCAAATGAACCAATCAAAAGCATCAGAATAGCATCGCTTTACTAAACGACCTTTAAATTGCAGGAGGCGTGCACAACAAAAACAAGCAAAGCAACAAATTAATATTATTCAACATATACTAGCTTTTTACAGAAAATATTCAGATGTAACCTCCTTTGCTATCATCAACATTTTCATAAGTCACTGATTTTTTACAGAAGATATTTCAGTTGGTTCTTTCTTTACTGAAAATGTTTGAAAATACTTTGAATGTATTGTGCTTTACCTCAAAATTTGTGGTGAATGTTTTTAATTGGTTTTTGGTGAAAAACATTCCTCTTTATTCTATAAAATATCCTGTTTTTGAAGAATATATTGAAACCCCATTTTAGTGCTGTCCTGATATACATCTTTAAGTCACAAGTCCATTTTCATTTCAAATCTTTCTTTTTTGGATGTTATAAGTTATTATAAATGTATGTTCTCTGCCCCGCTTTGTAAACCTGCAATAAATTTTTTTCAAAAGACAGTAAAGACAGTTATAGTGCTAAACATTTATACTTTAAATAATTCAGCGGTGTTATGCTGCCAGGCCAGCTGTTGGCGATGTCACTTTATGTTATGTGCATATCCGCTTGTTAAAGGGATAGTTCACCCAAAAATGAAAATTAGCCCATAATTTACTCACCCTCAAATCATCCTAGGTGTATGACATTCTTCTTTTTAGACAAATAAAAGTTGAGTTATATTAGAAAAAGTCCTGGCTCTTCCAAGCTTTATAATGGCAGTGACTGTTGCCCTGTTTTTGAAGTTTTTAAAAAAATGCATCTGTCCGTCAAATAATGTGATCCACACAGCTCCGGGGGATTAATAAAGGCCTTCTGAAGCAAACCGTTGCGTTTGTGTAAGAAAAATATCCATATTTAAAACTTTAAATTAAAGTTCCGGCCAATCGCCTTCTATAGAAAAGCATTGAAAGTGCCTTGTTGGAGTTCAAGATGCGTTTGCGAGCGTACCTGGTAGCGTAAGCCTTTGAACTGCAGAGGCACTTTCAACACCTTTTCCATAAACTCAATACGGAAGTCGATGGGCCGAAACTTTTCTTAATTAAGTTTTAAATATGGATATTTTTCTTACACAAGCGCATAATTTCACTTCGAAAGGCATTTATTAACCTCACTTTTACTCAGAACATGTTAACTGGCAACATAGGATTCCATTTATTATGCTAAGCTAGCGGCGACCCTGCCAAACTACCGTATTTTCCGCACTATAAGGCGCACCGGATAATAAGGCGCACCTTCAATGAATGGCCTATTTTAGAACTGTTTTCATATATAGGGCGCACCGGATTATAAGGCGCATAGAATAGAAGATACTGCAGGCAAAACTTTAACTGGGTTTGCGTTATGCATCCACTAGATGGAGCTCTGTGCTAAAGGGAATGTCAACAAAACAGTCAGATAAAGTCAAACTTTATTAAGCGTTCTGACAACTCCGTTCACTCCCATGGTAACGTTGTTCAAACGTTGATGTGCATATATACAATATCTCCCAGCCTTGCTAACTTTTCTCGAGGAGGGGAACTTTTCCTTAATTCAGTAAACACGTAGTAAAAAAAACAGTCGGATACCACTAAATCAAACGTTAGTGCATAACTCCACATTGTTCAGTTACGTATAACACGTAAAGATCACTTTTTCAGTTCATTCCCCATCCACGAATCCCTCAAATTCTTCTTCTTCGGTGTCCGAATTGAACAGTTGGGCGACTACGGCATCCAACCTGGCCGGCTCCCTCTCGTCATTATCCGAAAGCACAGTACCGGTGTTTACTGACTACGGCAGCAGTAATGCTGCAAGTGGTGCGGCTTTGTAGTTTACCATTCTTTCTGAAACATTTTATTATTATTAAATTGTATTTATTGGTTTTTCATACTGAAACATTTTGATGGAGCGCCTTGATCCATATACAAGGCGCTCCGGATTATAAGGCGCACTGTCGTTTTTTGAAAAAATGAAAGGCTTTTAAGTGCGCCTCATAGTGCGGAAAATACGGTAAAACAATGCATGCACTGAGACTAGGGTTGGGTACCGAAACCCGGTGCCAATATCGTAACAAATGAGGGGATGCTATGGAAACAAATAAGACAGCACTGGAAACAAGGGAAACAGGGAGTATGAGGTCTCTGCGGAACAAGAGTGGGTGTTTCTAAATTAGTGGGTGTTTTCAAACTGATGGGTGTTTATAAATCACGCAATGAAAATGATCCCCTTCACCCGACCCCACCCCTAAACCCTACCCACACTGTGACGTAGGCAAATCAGGTAACACAGTTGAAACCATCCCTCTGTTTATGGCCACACCCACTGATGAGGTAACGCCTATTACTAACCTGCAGAGACATATACTTGGAAACAGGACCTAAACCACAGGACCTGACAATAGGCACAAGACAAAGGAATGCCAAAATAAGAGTCCATGAAACACAGGGAATCGTTACTAAAAATAATAAATATTCTTGAGCACCAAATCAGCATTAGCACACTAAATACTGGATTTCACCATAATTCATGTTTACTGTATTTTTGATCCGTCGTGAGCATAAGAGACCTCTTCCTACTCCAGAGTTTTTATCTGTGGTGTTTCTATATATTTTTATTTATAACATATATTTTGGTCTATATTGCTATTATTAATACTATTACTACTATTAATATTATTCACCAATATATAATTAAAAAAATCATGTCATTAAATGTCACATAACAGATTTAATTTGACTGGATAGTTAAAAAATAATTATCACTAGTTTCCCAAAGGAGCAAAAAAAAAAAAAAACGTGAATATAAATATTTTTTAAGTGTTAAAACACTTTTTTTGGCATTGACACTTTGATTATGTAGATTAAACAAGCAAACAAGAAGCCTTCATGTGAATTTTTCCAACCGAAAAACAAGAGCAAAAAAAATAAAGAAAAAGAAAAGCATATAATGTTATATGTTGTGTCTAAATGCTAGATGGGGCTTGGCGCCTTGTCTTTTGTGCTAACCAGCTTTACACTACTTGAAATAAGAACTCTAAACCAAACTGGACCAAGGACAAAAAAAGCTATTCGTTTAGAAGACACCCAACCAAAAACACCCAAGACTGCGGCTATAGTCAGTCACACTTGCACAAAAAACTGTGTGTTGTGATATTTCACAATATTACTGTTTTACTGCACTTTTGATCAGTCGTGGTGAGCATAAGAGACCACTTTCAAAAACATTAAGAAAGCCTGACATGAGATTAGCATGAGATGAGGGATGAATAAAATATGAAAAAGTTGTTCATTAGGACCCGAGCACAATGCTCCATTTATTAAATTTTATTTTTTGACGATACACACTGTTTTGAGTCATACTTTCAACAGGCTTATTTTAGCTGAAAATAGACAACAATACTTCCTCCTCCTCAATTAACACAAAATTATCCATCGCGTTTGAATTCAGCAGATGACTTAAGGGACCTGTTTTGTCCCTTAATTTTTCAGGGCTCCATGTTTACTTAGGACTGTTGCAAGGCATAACAGAACTTAAGGAAACACTTAAATTAAGGGAAAATACTTAATGACAGCCTAAGGTTCCTTAAAGGGTTAGTTCTCCCAAAAATGAAAATTCTGTCATTAATTACTCACCCTCATGTCGTTCCAAACCCATAAGACCTTCGTTCATCTTCGGAACACAAATGAAGATCTTTTTGATGAAATCCGAGAGCTCTCTGACCCCTCCATAGACTGCAATTTGATGAACACTTTCAAGGCCCAGAATGGTAGGAAAGACATTGTTAAAATAGTCCATGTGACTCCAGTGGTTCAACCTTAATTTCATGAAGCGACGCAAATACTTTTTGTGTGCAAAAACAAACAAAAATAATGACTTTATTCAATCATTTTGTTCTAGCCTGTGCCAGTCTCCTACGCAGTTTTATGTTGTAAATAGCGTTTTCGAGTTCTACGGCAGCCAATGCTGTTCATGAGCACCACAGCGCATGCATGTGATGATGACGCAGGGGTTGCACTGTTTTTACAACTTAAACTGCGTAGGAGACTGGAACAGCTGGGGTCACATGGACTATTTTATCAATGTTTTACTACCTTTCTGGGCCTTGAAAGTGTTACTTATATTGCAGTCTATGGAGGCGTCAGAGAGCTCTCAGATTTCATCAAAAAGATCTTAATTGTTCCGAAGGGCTTTCATGCAACGGCCCACATTGTTGCAACCAGGTTAGAAGCACACAAATCTGTACATTTACGGCAATACAAGGGGTTGTCCATATAGTTGAGCCTTATAGTGTATGTACTGTGTTACCTGCGTTGACTGACGTTTACCTGCACAGAGAAAGCTGGGCAGGCCGGCATACAGCAGACGGTCATTGTCAGGTAGGATAAAGGGGCAGCTGGCTGTGACCTCGCCACAGTAGTGCCTGCACGGGAGCCACCTTACACACTGCCGCTGGGGAACCGGAAAATATTCTGCACAAAGCCAGGCTTTATACACTGCCTGAAACACAAATATTACCAAGCGTGTTTTTCTTTAATCCATCTACACACCCTCATTCAAAATGTGTTGATGTAGTCAAAAAAGAGCCTCTCACCTGACACAGGTGTGTTTGCGCGCGCACTGAGTAGTCATCCCCCATGTATTTGCGCGTAAGTACGTCAAACTCCTCATATTTTTCCTGAGCGTGTTGGTCGAGTCGGATGTACGCGTGAACACAAGCGCTGCACACGTCCCCGTCCTCCGGTCCGCCGCTGAACAGGTCACGAATGACACGCGCCAAGCTGCAGTTGAGCCCGTCCGGGCTGGCCATGCTCTCCAGCAGGTCCGCTATTGTGAGCGCGTCGCAAAACGACAAGCTCAAATTCCGGAAGTACTCCAAAAACGCGTGTGGCGACACCGTGGGCACCGGTACGGAATAGGAAGAACTCACCGAGCCGCTCTTCTGTCGGTAAAGTGTAGAGCACGCGGACTCCAGAGGCGCGCGACGCCGCGCATCAGCCTCCACGCACTCTGGCCCGTTTTTTGTCAGATTACTCAAGAGGACCCCGCAGTCCTCATCGCGAAGGCCCGTCTGGGCGTCGTGACTCGCGTTGCTCCACGTCCTCCGGTGAGCCCGGTCTCTCGAGCGGAGCTTGCCTCCCGCGCAGAGCCAGAGGTGATCGGACAGGAGCGCCGTGAAAAAGAGCAGCGATGCAAGGCTCATGCGCCATCTCTGCACCTTCTCCGGCTCACAGCACGGTTTGTCGGTGGGTTCGGTCACGCGGCAGATTTCTAACTCGGCGTCAAGTTTCCTTCCACACCGCCAGGCGCCCGTGATCATATTTTAGAGGGGGAGACAAAGCGCGAGCTCACACGGGCGGGTCTCCTCCGCAATATTCCCCACCGCGGCGTTTACATGATGGCTCGAAGCATCCCTTTCACCTGCTGCTCAAAATGAATCTGCACTGCAAACACCTGCGTCTGAATTACCGAGAAAGTGCATGATAAAGCACATGCCGCGAGACTCCATCACCTACCCTGCATCTCCTTGACAACACATCGTACGCAGCTGTGTCTTAGGCTACTAATTCACGGGTATCTCTGAGGCGGCGGGGTGAAGAGCTCGTGTGCGTTTGTCTGTCTGTAGGGGGCTTGTCATCTTTCCGTGGTCTCCTTCACTCTGTCGCCATCTTCGCTCGCACTCAGCCGAACCCTGAGATGTTTTAATTAAACGCGGGGGTGTGGCGCGTGCGCTGTCGCGCGCATCCTTGCCTCCTCCATTGAAACTTCATTCACTATGCGCTCACCATTCAACAGCACGCACTGTTGCCCACCCCTCGAGGAATCACCCCTCTCACCTTCCTCGGGCGGGCAGACACTGTTATGAGCGCAGAGCATCGTCATAGCACTGAGGAAATATGCGCCTTCTTTGTCTTCCGGTATTTTACGCTTTGAATACCACTTGGTTTTAGCATTGGAACCAGGCACTGTGACATGTTAACTGACAGTTTTATTCATTCTTATTTTATAATAGTAATAATTATTTAATACTGTATTTATATCTTTTTATTTCTGACTTGTAAATCTATGAATCAGTTTTATATCACCTAAATAGCACCTCACACATAGGCTACTGTTCTAGGAAATGCAACTTGGGTAAAAGACTAGAAACTAGAGTAGAACATGTTCTACATGGAAATAAACAACTACAGCACTTTCCTTAACACTTGTAGTTGTAGTACCTTAAACATGTTTTGGAGAAGTAGGGATGAATGGATTTCTTTCATATGATGTGCAAACTGCAAAGTTGGTGTAGTGTATAGTGAAATACGGATGAACCAATGCGGTTGCTCCAAAGATGTTCACAGTTTATTTAATGAAAGCATAACAATACAGAAGATGTATGTGAAATATTCAGAAAATGTATTTCATTTAACCCGGTGAAAGGACATCATTTGTTAAAATTCTTTATTATTTTAACTGATGTTGTATTCTATTTATTTTCTATTATTTTCTGTAATGGGGTCTAGATAGATAAATAGATAAGCTTGCATAGACTTTTTACTCTAGATGGCGCTATAAACCTAAATAAGAGACAGCAGCGCGAAACTTGGCAGCAGTAGCAGAGAAAACAACGTTTTCTGAGGGCCTCTGGAAAGTGTTGAGAGGAGAGGGTGGGATTTATCATCTGGACTTTTGATCCTATGCTATAATAAGCCTTAAGGGACTAGGTGCGTTTCTGGGGCCGATCTTTTTCCAGATCTTTTACTGGTTTTAAATAAACTCTAGAGCATTTGCAAGCCCTGCAGGGCTTATAAAAGAGTTAGTATTCTCCTCAAACAGCATGTGTTTTGAGTGCTTTTGTAAAAGAGGGATGACTGGGGCTCCACTGACTTCTTTTCATCCGGAAATCAATGTTGAAGTTTGAGGTCATGTTAGTTAGTAGCAGATGCTAAATACTAGACTTTATCCAAAGCAAAATACAGAACACTAATTACAGGGAGAATCCACTTGGAACAACTTTTTAGGTCTTTTAGATCACGTTGTCTTGGTGCATTGGCCCTCAAACTTTCTTTTCACAGTCGCTCCTTTCTGCACCTCTATCGAATATGATGTCCCTCTTCAGTCTTCATTGCAATGAACTTCTCTGATTTTATGCTGAACTATGTTCTAGACTAGTCTGTTTGTAATCAAGACTCAGCAGACAACAGGGAAATGCTGCTCCATTGTAAATTTCACAATCAAGCCCACATGAAATCTGTGTGCACTGAATTCCACTGAAATTTACGGAATCTTTTGTGGAATTCAGTGTGCCCATATTCCATGTTGTTCTGCTTATGGGATCAGAATGCTGGCCACTCAAAACGTTTTACACATCCCTTTTTTGTTTATTAAATATTTTGATTAATTTTATATTGTTTTCAGCTCCAATTCATGTGATTGGCACGGAGACTGGTGTGGCAAAATATCCATAAAACTGCAGCGCAGTCATGTCAATTTTCCATCTGCTTCAGACCACAGGTATTTAAAACACCAAAAGAAGAAAAACAAATATATGCGAACAAACTAAAACACTTAACATATAAAATGCTTAATGTATAAGATGGTGATACTGAAAGTCCAAATTCAGTAGACACCTTATTGATGATCCATATACAAGAAAGCAGATGAACCCCACACTGTCCTTTGCATTAAGCAATATTAAAAAAAAATTATATGGGAAAACACTTAATGTGCTTTCATATTCTGTTAATAAAGCGATGGACTGGCCCCCTGTCCAGGATGTTTCCCCGCTTGTGTCCTTAGATGTTGGGATATGCTCCAGCCTACAGTGACCATAGAGAGGAAAAGTGGTATGGAGAATGAAAGAATGTATGGATGGATCATCAATGAGGTGCTGAATATGGAAGATCTCTGCGGTAGGTCCTGCCATGAGAGATATGGAACTATTACGAGCACAGAGATGGGTCAGAGCAGAATCTGCCCAGGAATATACACAGGTTTACAGACAGGGAATGTACCATGCAAGAATACACATATGGGATTACCAAAGGGGAATCACAACATATTGAGCATCTAGCCCAGTACAAGGGCTGACTGAACAGGCATGCATCACAAGTACTGGGCCTGATGTCAGACGCCTAGAGGACAAACTAAATCCAGGGTTTGCCAACTGGGAAACCCACATGGATAGCAAAAGGAGCTTGTATCACCCCATTATAATGGAATGGTGCTGCAAGTGAAACACTGAGACAGCCCTTTACCTGTTTGTACCCGACACATGGGAAGAAACCGACTCAACCCATAGATTCCCACAAAGGTGCTAGGTGTCGCCCAGCCTGCAGCTTTGCAGATGTCCGCAAGAGAGGCACTGTGCCCTGACACCCAGGAAGAAGCAATATTCCTAATGGAGTGAGCACTCACTCTGAGGGGGCATGGCACGCCTTTGGATTGGTACGCCAAGGTGATGGCATCCACTATCCAGTGGGCCAACCTCTGCTTGGAGAAAGCCTTTCCCTACTGCTAAGAGCTGCTCAGAGCTTCTGATGCTCTGCGTGTGTTCCACATAACACACAGGGCATGGATGGGACACAGTGACGCAAGGGCTGGGTCTGCCTCCTCTGGGGGCAGTGCTTGCAAGTTTACCACCTGGTCTCGAAAAGAGGAACATTGGGCATGTAGGTTTAAAGGGAGCGATGGGGGCAACACACAGCTTCAAGGTGGAAGGGGACAGCCTTGTTGAACAGACTCCACTTCAAAGCATAAGCTCGCCTAGTAGAAGGAGCTCTGGCTTGAGAGATAGTGTCTACCACTGCCATTGTTAGGCCACTTAAGTCCTCCACGTCCCGCCAAGAAGTCATATTTGGAGGTTCCAGAGATCCGGATGCGGATGCCGAGTGGTGCCCCTTCCCTGCGAAAGAAGGTCCGTCCTCACGGGAATCTGCCAGGGAGGAGCTGTCACCAGGAGCATCAAGTCTGAGAACCAGATCCGGGTGGGCCAGTAAAGTGCAACCATCAAGACCTGCTCCTTGTCCTCCCTGACCTTACACAGTGTCTGTGCAAGCAGGCTCACTGGGGGAAATGCGTATTTGTGTAGGCCCCGGGGCCAGCTGTGTGCCAGCGTGTCCATGCCGAGAGGTGCCTTGTCAGGGAATAAATGAGCGGACAGTGGGAGGACTCCTGGGAGGCAAACAGGTCTACCTCTGCATCCACGAATCGACTCCAGATCAGCTGGACCACCTGTAAATCCACATGCTTGCCCCGAAGTAAAAGCTGAGACCAGTGCAGGCTGAGTAGCACTAATAGAAACTCTAGGCAATTGATATGCCACTGCAGTCGAGGTCCCGTCCAGGATCCCCAGCCCATCCTGGAGGCATCTGTTGTGACAACAATGTCCCTGGACGTTCTAAGGGCACTCTGGCCCATAGAAAGGCAAAGTCTGACTGAGGGCTGAGGTGGTAGATCAGTGTGATGGTCACACAGAATGTCATGGTGCCAAAAGTCCAACTCCATACTGAGATAAGTGATGCTCTGCACTTGGGAGAGATTGCTAATCTCCCAGTTGCTAATCTCCCAGTTCACCGCAGATGGCTGAGGTGCCTGAGCACCAGGTCTCTGTGTTCGCTCAACAGATCGTGAGAGTGAGCTAGAATGAGCCAGTTGTCAAGATAATTAAGAATGCAAATGCCCACTTCCTTTAGTGGGGCAAGGGCAGCCTCTGTGACTTCAGTAGAGATACACCAACCCTCGAAGGCAAACCGAAGAAACGGTATATGTCGAGGCAGAATCAAAATCCTGCTTGCAAGTTTACCTTGCAAGTTAGTTCAGGAACTTTCGGGGGTGGGACTTGGTGCTGAATATGCTGATTGGTTGTGCTCATGCAGCATTTTATTTCAACCTAAAAGTCTGTTGTGGTCCGTGCAGTAAGAGTAATTTCCTATTCAAATGAACAATGGAGTTTAAAAAATAAGACGATGGACCGACAACGAGGTTCATGCTTTATTAAGTTTATTTGTGGGGGACGAAATCCTGTGGGCTCTGGAAAGTCACGCTCAGTCCTACGTCACTGGACACTGGATCTTCACAGTACTTTAGACCGCGATGGAAACGCAGACAGCAGCAGGTCTGGGGGAAAAAGTGTTCCTGGGACAAAGTGTTCCTGGGACAAATTGTTCCGGGTAATTGTGGTGGAAACGGGGCTATAGAGAAACATTGGAAAATCTGAAGCTCTCATTGGTTATATGGTGTTTATGCTACAAAAATGGTAAAACGATGTGCCTGGAGTACGGTAACACTGATTTCAGACATCCTGAGAGGATTTTCTGGTTGTCATACTCGCATTAAGTTATGATTAAAGTTACTGAGTCCCTGCTAACGTACAAACCGAAACAACTAACTGTTTCACATCATGCAACAGTGTAAGTCAAAAACACATAAACAAAGGTCTACATTTCAGTGCCTCTCCATATTAAACTGATTAAATGTAAATTTAATCTTACCCAGCGGTAGGCTACATTAACAGTGTTGATTCTGGATGTTGTCATCTGCGATCTTGACGACCGTAACATGAGGCTTCTCCCGCTTGCATTGTGATCCGTAAACCCTCGCTTCCAAATTAATCTCCCACCATATTTATTTTAAAATCTTTTATATATTTAAGTTCCACTTGAATGCTCCTCAACGAGTACTGTTACACAACAAAGACTTTACTGTGATTAATTGTCTAATTTGTTTTTGCATACATTTTTAGATACGTTTAAGGTCTACATTAACAGTCTTACTAAGGAGGGAGTCTACGGAGGGATACGGGCGAGCTGAAAGGGAGAGCTCGCAGTTTATCAGAGTTGTTTTGCAGATACAATTTTTACAGTTTATTAGCATCCCCGAAAAGGCATATGGTCTGTATGTGTTTGTTTACTATTAGTTGTATGAGTGTTTTTCTGTAATTTGATGTGTATGTTAATGTTAATGATAATGCAACAGGGAGAGAGAGTTTGTTAATGGAAGTTAATGAGCAATTGCTTTGCTCGTTCAGCTCTTGAAATTTTTGAAGTGAAAAAGGACTTAATAAACATCATAAACCGTCAGTAAAGTTAGGCCATCATTCAGACATGGTCCGCTACATTCTGTGTCCAAAAACATCTTGGGATAAGGTTATTTAGTGTATTTTCAAAATACAAAATACTGTATTTGTATTTCGTTATTTTTCCCCACACAGTTGGTATTTTATTTTAATACATTTCAAGTGAGGCATTTTGTATTTTAAATACATTTTCATTTAAGCCCATTTATGCCCATCTCTGCTGACAGATATGGAACCATTTTAATCTGAAGCGCAACCAAAATAATGTTCTTCCACAAAATGCATGCAGTTTTGTTGTTTTGTAACCACTAGAGATAAAAGTTAAATAATTTACCTTTAAAAAATAAATGTCAGGTAGTGGAGGAAAGCATGTTTTGCCCTCCAGGTGTGACATCTCATGTAAACTATGAATACTCTTAGCCCTATATACACACATTTGAAAATTTGAAAGAAGGAAAAAGACAAAACACACTCTCACTATTTCTTTTTGCTTAGGACTTTTTATATCTAACTTTTCCTCTGTTTCTCTTTTCTTCTCTCTTGATATGTATACTCTTTAGTTTTGTGCTGTGCTGTTGAGAGGACTGAGAGAACTTTTGTGTATGTGTTCGTTTTGTGAATGAATTACCCAACCCCTCCACAGCTTTATCCAACATGGGGTCACAGTTGAGAGGGCACAAGTCAAACTTCAAAGATGAGATAAAGATCAATTGAAACGCGCACCAACTAAGAACACTTGCTGGCATTTACTTACAAACGGATGCAGAAACACTTAGTTTCACATGATATACACTGTTTTAGGAGACAAGAGCGTTCCACTGAATCAATCACACATGGCAATACAATTTTTATTCTAGTACCCTGAATTTGGAGGAGGATATTAATTGTCTTACACTGTTATGCCTTTGATTAGGGGTTGAAGTGAATGTAAGTGCCCCCCTCTCCCATGTTACTGAGTTACTCATCATGATCCTTGACATCTGACCCCTGAAAGATAAAGGTCAAGTTGGGAATGTGCTGAGGTTTACAGAACACTTATCAGAAAGACAGAAAGATTTGTGTTCATGTATGTAATTCTTAAAAAAAAGTGAAAGGTTGCAATGAAATAATTATTTCTGGATAAAAATCAGCGTAATGTATCCTGTATGTGATGCATGCATGTTGTAAAGAGAGAGGTGAAAGACTGCAGTTTGTCAGAGTGACAGAAGAGGGCAGCGGAATCTGCATTACATAGGCCTACCTCTGTGTGGAATGTGTGTGTGCTCGTAATGAAATGTGCTGACTGATTTTGTGCTTTGGAATTCTCAGAAATACATCCAACTGCTTCATAAGGAACCATAGAAACCGCAAATCTGCACCAAAAACACACATAAGTCAAAGCCCTTCAGTTAAACAGTTTTTTATAACAGTATTCAGGTTCCCTTCAGTCAGAATCGATTTCAGTCTGCTGCTCTGTTAACACTTACAGCACATTCAGGAACTACATTTTAAACTGATTCTATTCAATCGTTTTGCTTTCTCACATTAAAAAGACTCCAACTTGACAGTCACCACTTTTGATGGTTTTAACAGTTTATTTACAGATATTAAAAGTATTAAATTGTATAGATTTATTAACCTTGGATTAATAAAGGTAAAAAGCTAGGCCGGGATACACCAAACCGACTGTCGGCTGCCGTTTTTTAGCGTGTTTGGCTTAGTTCTTTCAAAGTGTTCTGCAGCGTTGGCTCTAGACGGACACCTTCTGGGTTTTCAGCATGTTGAAGCGCTGGGCCGTCGGTGAGCGAGAGAAGCCCTACTTTCAGTTTGCCTTTTTGAATGAAGAAAATAGACTATTGACACTTGCTGATATGGACAGATATTTAATTTCACACAAGCGCAGAAAGTACTTGCTAGTTGACAGTCGCCTTAGTCCTTTAGGTGTGTTCAAGCACAGCTTTTTGGCCGAGACGCAACCAACGAGAGACACGGTGGGCTTTTGCCACTGCTATTTCTTTGACGTCGGCTTGGTGTGTCCCAGGCAAGGTGAAACTCTCTGTGACCTTCTCTTTCTTCTTGTAATCTTCAGGTTTGTCCTTCTACAGGCACAGATAAATGTGTTTGCCTCCTTGTTAAACACTAAAAGTTAAACTGGCGTGATGTTTATCTTTGAAGAAAAGGTCTGCTTGAATGTCTGTTGTGAAATTAATGAGATAAATTAAACTAAATGTGTAAATTAGAAATAGCTTTCCTTATGTCTGAGCTGCTCATTTGTGTGGGTCTTTAGTTTGTGCAGGTCTTTAAATGCCTGTATAGGTATAGAATTCAACAATATTACATTATATTATATTATATTAAATTATATTCAAGTGTGGGGTCAGAAAGATTTTTAAAACCAACATCTAAATGTGAAAACAATATTGTGAAGCCACATTTAGATGCTGGTTGTATCTGAGTAGCCAAGAAAAACTTTATCCATCTATATATTATCCACAAAGACAAGTGAGCAGGGCCAGTAGAAGCCCCCCATGTCCAGGCCATGAGACCCCACACTGTGATTCACAGATGGAGTTGAGTGATGGGCTGTCACAGTTTTCCCCCAGACTCTCAGTACCAGTCAAATTCATTGCATTAGCATTTTAGTCTTGAATTAACCATAAACACGTTATATGCACTAAAAAGGTATTCCTGGGTCTGTTGTGTGGCCATTTGGTGGAATATTCATTGTTTGTTTTTTTAGTAAAATAATTGTAAAAATGGTAAAAAAAATTTCAGAAAGAACAGGCTGCAACTGTTACTTCTGAATATGCAAACTCACACAAACACAAGTGACACCTGCAGTTAAAATGTCAGACCCCAGACCTGTGAGACCCAACATGTTGTGTGTGTTTGTATGAATGAATGACAACAGTGTGTGTGCTTCTCTGGAGAACCGCTGTTCTGAGATGATGTTTGGAGAGCCAGTATCCGCTCAGCTATACAAATACTGACTCACAATTATATTACAGCCTGCGCGTATGAGTGTGTATCTGAATGTGTGGTCCATGGCCCTGTACACCTTCCCCCCAATGACAGAAAAATTGTCTTCTTTGCCAAGTTACATTAGTGTCAGTGCAAAGGGGAGGTGAGGTAAAGCATGTGCAATCACATGGTAGATCAGATTCAATGTGAGTGTTTGTGTGTGTGTGTGTGTGTGTAGGTGTATGATGGAGAAAGATAAAGTACTTTACAACACAACATCAGGAAAATTACCACCACATCCTGTCTCTCTCCATCCAATGAGGTCTGTAATATCTGGAGAAATCTGTTAACATTCCCATATATCTCAATGGCAGTTGCTGGCTGGCACAGAACCCTTTGGAAGTAAGCAGTCGGCATGTTGCCATCTTTAGCTTATTTTTTCTCCATGCAGGTCAATCACCTGGGTAGGGTTGCACCAACCGTTCGTAAGTTCTTTCTTAAATTGGAACATAGGCTTAGTAAGTAGTTTGTAACTAACTCTATACTTTTTTCGGTTGCACCATTTGATCTTAAGGCAGAACATAACTAGGTTGGAGGTTGTAAGCTCTCCGTAAAGTGATGTGTAGTAGCATAATATGACGTTTACCCTCAACGATCTAATAGCAGCCTTCAAACATGAGCAGAAGTTGTGTTGAATTGCTGTGAATTTCAGTTTATCCTTCCTTATTATAATTCTTTTACCTCACGTAACCAATGGTAAAAATAGGCAGATGGGGCGATGGGTTCATGTTTAAGAGTTGCTAATAAAGTAATCTATTCACATAATGTTTTCTCTCTTAAAATGTAAGTGAATGTAAATATCAGCATTATCATATACGTGTAAAGAAAGTCTTTCATAAAAAAAAAACAGCTTATTGATGCAGTTCAGTCAGTCTGCTATTTTATTCCAACCGTTACTCCTTCCGTAAATATTTAATTTATACTTAGAGTTAGGTTTCAACTGTTTAATGGTGCAATGCAAAAATATTTAGTAGTGCAAAAGTTGTAATTTAGTGCCTATTCACGTCAAAACTAGGCTAAGTTGTAACTTACGCACAGTTGATGCAACCGGCCCCTGAGCTGTAAATGCCATGTGACTAATCATTCTTGAGTTGATTGGCTGATGGTGGCACAAAAGCATTCACCATCCAAAATCTGTCACTGGCTGTCAAAGGCAATCAATTTTATGCTTTTAAGTAACATATACATGCATTGTTTTTTTAAAAGTTTAGGGTCTGTAAGATTTGTAAAAAAATCACCCTTTTGTTCACCATAGCCCCATTTATTTAATAATACAGCCAAACCGGTAATACTGTAAAATATTATTACAATTTAATACATTTTCTATTTAATATTTTAAAATGTAATTTATACTGGCAAAGTTGTTGTTTTTTCAGCATTGTTACTTCATTACAGTCTTCAGTGTCACACAGTGTCATTTACAAATCATTCTAATTCACTGCTCAAAAAACATTTATCATGTCGCTTGACTTTTGACTTTGACTATCATCCTTTACATACACAAACACACTCATGCACACACACGCATGTTGGGTTCCCATGTTTTGGGGAATTTTCAGACAACTGTATATTCTATACACTAATCACATAAAACGTTCTGCATTTTTACATCATCCTGTATGATTTATAAGCTATATTCCTCATGGGGAGCAGAAAAAAAAGGGCAGTCTGGTCCCCATAATGTAGGTTTACCAGGACCACACACACACACACACACACACACACACACACACACACACACACACACACACGCAAATGTTGGGTTTTCATGTTTTATGGGGACATTCCATAGGCGTAATGCATTTTATACTGTACAAACCGTATTTTCTATCCCCCTACACTGCCCCTGCCCCTAAACCTACCCATCACAGGAGACATGCTGCATTTTTACTTTTTCAAAAAACATCACTTAGTGTGAACTTTAACCCGTTTTCCTCATGGGGACCAGAAAATGTCCCCACAAGGACAAGGATTTCGGATATTGCCATCTTTGTGGGGACATTTTGTCCCCATACCGTAGGGATTACCTTTGTGGGGACTCTCCCTAGACGTAATGGAGATCCTGTGTGATTTAGAAGCCTTTTGAAAAGCTGGCTGGTCCCCACAATGTAGGTGATCTCTGGTTTTACTATCCTTAGGGGTCCCCACAATGTGATATAAACAAGGACACACACGCACACGCACACACTTTCAGTTAACGGTGTGTTTTGTTTATAACTGGATAGTGTGTGAATTTCCACTCCAAAATAAAATGATGTGTCACCATATTTTAACACCATCTTACTTAGTCCTGAGCTGTCACATACTGTATATCACAGAACTGGCAATTTGCTCAAGATGAAAAAACGAGAGAGACAGGGAGCTACACTGGCTGAGTAAACTTATTATTTTTTTAGCACAAACTACAGAGAGATACACAGCACAGATACTGCAGACATTACAGTCTTATTTTCATCTGTGTTTCTTGAGTTTGACACACAAACCAAAACAACATTTTCATGGAATAAAAATAAGTGAACAGTGTGTGTGTGTGTGTGTGTGTGTGTATTCAAGACACGCAACAGAGAACCATCTCAGAGAACACACACCGTTGTATCCTTTACCACGTGTCTTTCCCTTTGACCTCTCGGTGCTGACGGATTCATCGTAAGCGGTTGCCTTCCTGCTAAGAAAACTTTTAACACCTTCTATTTGCACAGATGTAGGCATGCAATGTGCACTCTCACACACACACATCTAATCATCTTACTATTTGTCTTCTATAGTGGTGTTGTGGCTTTCACAGCACAGAGATGTATGTTACCCAAGATACCTAAATGAACCACAGCTAAATATTTAAGATATTTAACACTGAATCATATGATCTGGACAACACCCAGATTTAAGCTCTGCTTTACATATCAAAAAGTGATCAAGTGTGTGTGTGCGTCTTATTTTGATGGCAAATCAGGCTGTTTTTGTAATCTGGGGTTGCAGTTCTGACCATATTCTTTCGCAACGTGGCCAGGAGACTGGAGAGAAAAGATGTGAAAAGCGAGAGGAGTGGGAGACAAAAAGACATTGTTATGTGAAACATGTTGATAAAAGACAACAGCGGTTTGCGCAAGATTGAGTGAGTATGTCTGTATCATCATAGTCTGCTCTACAGGAGTTTTATGAAAGGATCAACCTCAGAGGATTTACATAGTGAAAATCTGAAGGACTTCAAATCCCATGATACTTCACTGAAATAACAAAGGAGAGAGATGATGAACTGGTCCAACATGGAGAAACTCCTACAGCTGAATGTATTAAAAAGCCATCTCATCTGTTCTTATCCTGGAATAGAAACAAAAAATAGCTGTCTAAAAAATGTTTAATGTGACTTTGTGAGGTGACACTCCAATTAACATTTAAAAAACGTCAACATATATTTAAAGGAAGTACTCTATTACTGATATTTTATAATATCAAAAAATATTAAGATGAAACAGAAATAGCGGCAGATTTTCTGTATTGTGACATACATCTGAATGAAACATTATCAAAAAAGAACCAAATATAAAAAACAGGGTGAATTTTTATTGTCAATTTTAAAATAAATACATAAATATATAGTAAGTATTTGAAATAGTATTTAAAGAGTCAAAATGTTATTAAAATTATAAAGTTTTTGGTTCCACTTTATATTAGGTGGCCTTAACTAATATGTACTTACATAAAAAAATAAGAACAATGTATTTTTTGTGTTCATATTTTATTGCAGAACACTTTTGCTGATATTGAGGTGGGATACGGGTAAAGTTGGACAGGTGTGGTGGTATGTAGTGGTACCTAATATAAAATGGGCCTACGTTTTTTAATTAATACATTAATAATATTTAATTAATAAAAATTAACTTTCTTTTTACACACACGCACGCACACACACACACACACACACACACAGGCTATCTAAAATAAATATACTGTGACAGATCTAATATCAAAGTACTTCTCATGAGCTGAAGCGTAAGCTTAGGAAATTCACTGTGCCTGACACACATTCCTTTGCATGTCTCAGTCTCTCTCTCCGTCTGTCTCACTCGGCCCTTCTGTGTATGAATGTGAGAGACAGAGTCTCTTTTTGTGTTTCTTTGTCTGTCTTGCTTTGTTAACTTTCTCCTTTTCTCACACATTCACAAACGCATAAAGCGAAGAATCGTGAAGCTCCAGCTGACCCGGGGAAAAGTCAAAGACTGAATTAGAGGAGACTTCAGGAAGCAGCCGCTTACTTGGGATGCATAAACGCAGTGAAGCCAAAACCCCCCATTCTGGTCAAAACATCCAATTTACTCATCAAAGTGTTTAGGCTGCCGCTGCTGCTGATGGCTGTGACAAGGCCAGAGAGGGAGATGACAGTGTTGTGCTTTGCCTTCTACAGTGAAGGCTGACACTTTATGGCTGGAATAACACAGTCAGGCCCACAGCAGATCTCTAATAATGGCAACATACACAGTTGACACCGCAAGCGAAGCGACGTGATGTGATGTGACTAAACCAGAATACTCAGTGCAATGGTGTCACATCATGCCTAAATAAAGAAAACACATTATGTAAATAAACCCCTTTTAACCTGTTAATTGGGGCGTAAATCCTCTAAAATTAGCTAGTTTTGAAGCGTTGAAAAACATCTAAATGATACAGTGCAAAGCAAGCGCAGTGGTTGATGGATTATACTTTCATATTCATTATATTTCCATACATTTTTAAGTTGTTGACACATGCGGAGGGTGTTTTCCTACTAAATCACCACAGAACATAACCCATACTTACAGAAAGCAAATTCAGATTAAAAGCAAACTCGCAGTCTCTCTTTCTCATAGCCGGCGGTGTGTATTTGCGGTCCAGCACAAACAATGATCTTAATCCTCGGCTGGTTTTAGGCATGTTTATAGAAATGAACTGCAGTGGTCTCTCTGTGGTTTGTGAAATGAAGCCTCTCCCTGCACAGGCAAACGCGTTCTGCCGTGAAAGCTCTTCTCTTAATCAACCACAGACAACAGGAGAGGAGGGCCGCAAATAATAGTACACGCTGAGCGCTGCAAAAACAAACATCCTGTCTATGGAGGACGCACATTCCTCTGTCTCTCATATCTTCCTATTTCTCTTCATCTCTGTCAGTATTTATTAGTCCTGAGACAGTGGAAGCGATGCTTTTTTCATCTCTTGTTCTCAGCATGTGCAGATTCAGCCCTTACTGTGCCATTAAAGGTTCAGTCTATAATGTAGCATTAGAGGGTGGAGCATTACCAGTAGCAACCCCTACTGACATAAAAGACCTCAGAAAGCCCCTCTTTTTTGCTTAACTGTTTATTTTGCATAACAAAACGTATTAGGAAAGGGGGAAGTTCTACTCTGGGCCTCCATACTGGGGTTTAGTAATGCAGCCTACTTTGAGGAATTGAAGTATTTGGTTAAACACCAAAGGCGACTTCATTAATGTTTAAACCAATGTAAGCTTGTTTGAAAGTAGTGTTCCTGTTCAAAATCAACATCATCCAATCAGCATAGTTTCGTTTAGATGTCTGATCAGCCTGATACAGTGCACCTGGAAAGTATTCACAGCGCTTCGTTTTTCCCCACATTTTGTTATGTTACAGCCTTATTCCAAAATGGATCAAATTAATTATTTTCCTCAAAATTCTACAAACGATACCCCATAATGACGCGAAAGAAGTTTGTTCGAAATCTTTGCAAATTTATATAAAAACAAACAAACAAACAAAAAACAAACAAAAAAATCACAGCCTTTGCTATGATAATCTAAACTGAGCTCAGGTGCATCCTGTTTCCACTGAACATCCATGAGATGTTTCTGTAACTTGATTGGTTAAGTCAGTTGATTGGACATGATTTGGAAAGGCACACACCTGTCTATATAAGGTCCCACAGTTAACAGTGCATGTCAGAGCACCAACCAAGCCATGAAGTCCAAGGAATTGTCTGTAGACCTCCGAGGCAGAAGATCTGGACACAGATCTTGTATCGAGGCACAGATCTGGGGAAGGGTACAGGTAACATTTCTGCAGCAATGAAGGTCCCAATGAGCACAGCGGCCTCCATCATCTTTAGATGGAAGACATTTGAAGATGCCATCCACCAGGAAGACATCCACCAGGACTCTTCCTAGAGCTGGTTGCCAGGCCAAACTAAGTGATCGGGGGAGAATGGTCAGTCTGACAGAGCTGCAACGTTTCTCTGTGGAGAGAGGAGAACCTTCTAGAAAAACAACCACCAATTAGGCCTGTATGGTAGAGTAGCGAGACGGAAGCCACTCCTCAGTAAAAGGAATGACAGTCCACCTGGAGTTTGCCAAAAGGCACCTGAAGGACTCTCAGACCATGAGAAACAAAATTCTCTGGTCTGTTGAAACAAAGATTGACTAGCCTGAATGGTAAGTGTGAAGGAATCTAAAGGAATCCAGGCACCGCTCATCATCTGGCCAATACCATCCCTACAGCGAAGCATGGAGGTGGCAGCATCATGCTGTGGGGATGATTTTCAGTGGGAGGAACTGGGATACTAGTCAGGATCAAGGGACAGATGAATGCAGCAATGTAAAGAGACATCCTTGATGAAAGTCTGCTCCAGAGCGCTCTGGACCTCAGACTCCAAAAGGACAACAACCCTAAGCACGCAGCCAAGATAACAAAGGAGTGGCTACGGAACAACTCTGTGAATGTCCTTGAGTGATCCAGCCAGATCCCAGACTTGAACTTGACTGAATATGTCTGGAGAGATCTGAAAATGGCTGTGCACCGACGCTCCCCACCCAACCTGATGGAGCTTGAGAGGACCTGAAGAATGAGAGAAACTACCCAAAAATAGGTGTGCCAAGCTTGTAGCATCATACATAAAAGGACGTGAGGCTGTAATTGGTCCTAAAGGTGCTTCAACAAAGTTTTCATTCATAGTCATTTTAGGTTTTCTTTGTCATTTTTATAGCTGCAGCTGTCAAACAAAATAATCATTGACCAAATTTCCATTTAATATAACATAAAAATAAAAAAAGGTTTTGTGTAGAGTGATAAAATCCTCTGAAATTAGTTGATTATTACACAAAAATGTATTTTCTCCAAGAATCTTTTGAACAATAAATCACAAGTTTTTGAACAGTATTGTGCATGTTTCAATGTCTATGTAAACTTATTCACTCAAAACAAGGTTTCAACAGAAGTAGGTATACAAATAGACTAGCATGAGATGTCTCAGATTAATCCAGTGCTAATGCAACAGCCAACTATTTTAGCAGAGACTACAGCCAGACATGAAGCCAGCGACCAAAGCCAACAGGGTTGGGAGCCAAAGCGAAGCCGGGCCGATCCCTGTTACAAACCCACACTCAAAGAGCTGGCTTACAATTCCCTACACTGTCAAGTCCCTGTTGGATGGGGGAGAAAGAGGCCCAGGGACAACGAGACAGCAGCACATGTACGCAAGTGAGAATGGGTATGCTGTGAGAAATATCATTTAATTTCCAAAGCAAACAGTCATCAAGTTCATGTACGGTTAGAACCAGGCAACACCCACACACATACACAAAACACAAAGACAGAGAACTAACTGCAGCCACAAAAATAATATCATCCGGAATATAATGTGGTGAGCCTATTTGAAGGGTTTTTTTTGTGTGTGTCTTTTCACTGTTCGCTCAACTGTAAAATGATTTGAAATAAATAGAAAGCAATTCATTTTATGGTTATTTAGATTCACTCAAACAAGCAGTTACTCTCTCTCTGTTTCTCTCCTCTTGTGTGAAGCTCCAGCTAAAGAGACAGGAGAAGGGTGTGTGAGTCTTTCCCGGAAGTGGTTGGCTGCTGAGTTGTGTCTCTGATTCCAACCCCAAGGAACAATCAGCGGGAACTTTTACACAGACACAGGAAATGAAGGGGTCAGGCAACACACACACACACACACACACACACACACACACACACACACACACACACACACACACACACACACACACACACACACCATGTCATGCAGTACCGCATGCAGCTGTTTGTAATTCACACTCTTGGATAAATAAAAGGTTGCTTTTGGGATGTTTGGGAAATCTAAAGGAGCAGCTGTATCCTCTCAATATGAACAGAGAAATAAAGGTGTGCGTGTGCACACACACACACACACACACACACACACACACACACACACACACATGTTGTGTTTCCATGTTTTATGGGGACATTCCATAGGCGTAATGCATTTTATACTGTAAAACCGTATTTTCTATCCCCTACACTGCCCCTGCCCCTAAACCTACCCATCACAGGAGACATTCTGCATTTTTACTTTTTCAAAAACATCACTTAGTGTGATTTATAAGATGTTTTCCTCATGGGGACCAAAAATGTCCCCACAAGGACAAAAATTTGGATATTGCCATCTTTGTGGGGACATTTTGTCCCCATACCGTAGGGGATTACCAGTCCACACACACACACACACACACACACACACACACTGGGTAATGAATATGAAAGATGTGAAAAATGAAAATGTGTATGTTGCTCCTTTGATGAAAGAACTGAGAAAAACCACCAGATGAAGGAAATGTCCAACGATGTGTTTTCTTTCTAAATGATCTATTTCTTTCCTGCTCTCTTAATGAAGGTCTGAAATGTGATTTCATCAGCCACGATAAAGAGAGAGCATTTAGAAATGAGTGCAATGTGTGTGTGTGTGTGTGTGTGTGTGTGTGTGTTATATGAGATGTTCGGAGTGTACGCTGCTCTTGTCTCAGAGCCACTTAGCTCTGAAAATGGAGAAGAAAATCTATCCACCCCTTTCTTCCCCTCCAACCCTGAAATCAATCTTTTGTGCAATGAGAAATTTGCATTTTTTTGCTTGGTTACCTCCACTAAACAAGTCATATGAAAACATGGGATATTGTTCACGCAAATGCTAAAGGTGTCAACATAAAACATATATCACGTTAATTCACTATATGCAAACAGACATTTGGTCACACACTCCAACTCTGGGGTTTCAGAGAGACTGAAAGGCAATAGCAGAGTGGTCAGTTCTTATAATCAGACAAACAAGTCAAGTGGGGAAGTGGCTAATTTATTTTATAAGTAAAATTCCCAATATTATATATGCCTCTTTTTGTATAATAGTATAGCTATAACAGCATGTGATGAACAGTTTTCAGATACTGAATACGAAGTATTAAAGTCAAAACATTCTGAAACATATTTGAACACAGCAGAAAAGAGTAGGGTCAGTAAGAGAAGTGCATATAAAACAGTAATATTGTGAAATATTACTACAATTTAAAATAACTGTTTTCTATTTTAATATATTTTTAAATGAAATTTATTTCTGTGAAGGGAAAGACAAATCTTCAGCATCATTACAGTCTTCAATGTCACATGATCCTTCAGAAACCATGCTGATTTTCAAAAGAACAGCATTTATCTGAAATGTATTTTGGTAACATTATAAATGCCTTTACTGTCACTTTTAATTTTCAGAAAGCATTAACTTCTTTAATTAACAACAAACAAACAAAAAACCCTTAAAGTCCCAAAATTTTGAATTGTACATTCCCAAGTGAAACATTCAGTAAGAAAAAAGGAAAACCCATATTTGATTTTATCCATTGGGAATAGATTGGATCATTAAATGGGACGTTACACATATCATGATGATGTAGCCAGTCCTGAAATGTGAGTTTGCAGTTGATTATGGAAGTCCATGTGACAACATTTGAACATTTGATAAGTCCTTGTTGTTGACATATTTCTATATATTTTAGCATTACTAAGGAATCCACTGAGATTTATATCTAAAATAATCAAGAAACTGGAAAAAAAAGAACATCTGCATTTACACAGGAATCAAAGCCACAGGACGCACCGTATCAGATAATGTGTCTGCTGCTTGTTGATTCTCCTGCACAGCCAACAGAAAACAAGACACATGCTGAATACAATGTGTTAAAGCCTATGACCCTGAAGCACCATTTCATTGACAAAGAATCACTTCAGAACTATTACAGTTTTTTTTTTCAATTTCTAACAAGCGTTGCTCAATACTGAAGCGACATTTACAAAACTATTCACACATTCAGAGAAACAGAATTCTATGCGGGGTCAAACTGTTAATAATTTTTCATTGTTTTTACACAAAATGCATTCAATAACTACATTTCCCAAAATCCTTTTGTCACTCATACGCCACCATCTGAAAAGCACCATATATTTGCAGCACATTTTTTTCTGAATGCTAACACACTGTTTTTAAAACTGATAAAAGCACATTCAAATGCAGGCACACTCTGCATTTCTGCAGGAATTATATTGAAATATAAAATCTTAGCAGAATATTTACAATGAAATTTACAAACACAACTAATTGCAATTGCAGCAGAACGCCTACCCAAGTGTCCTATTTTTAGTCTCTATTACAGTAGTACTTTTTCAGTCATCTTTTGGTAGACACGGATGGCTTAAGAATGGTTTTCTTTGGAAACATAGATCAATGAAGACATATGGGGAAAGAACAGTGGCAGAGAGAGAGAGAGAGAGAGAGAGAGAGAGAGAGAGAGAGAGAGAGAGAGAGAGAGAGAGAGAGAGAGAGAGAGAGAGAGAGAGAGAGAGAGAGAGAGAGAGAGAGAGAGAGAGAGAGAGAGAGAGAGAGGACTAGAACCCTCACATTACTGTACATCCATCCATCCGAGATGTTAAACCGAGTTGCTGACAGAATGTGGTCATTACAGTTTTTTACAATCACTATGACAATTTTTTCAATACTTTTAACAATGTTGATAAACTCCTAACACAGTTAGCACAACATCTGTCTGTGTAGGCTATACAATTAACACATTTCTTGTTGCTTTTACACAAAATGCATAGTTAACACAAGTTTAAACACTTCTTTTACACACAAGCTCACCAAGACAAAAACAATGTATTTTTATTGCCAAATTTACCAATGCTTTAACACTGTATGTCAGAACAGATAACACCATGTTCTAAACCTAACCTTACAGGCTAAAGTCGACAGCTGTTCATATTGTGAATTGAAACACATATATAACCCCTGTATTTGATTCCATTGCTACTGAGAAACAGCTGATTGAAGCTATGCAAATATTTAAATCACGGCTGATTCAAATCTAGGAATTGTTCAGGTGTTGATGTTCTTTCAGTCACATGACCTTATGGTATACAGTAAACAGTGCCGCCGCTCCCACCATGCGCATCATGTGGTGCGCGTTGGGCACCAAGTGCTAAGGGCACCAAAACGCTTAGGGCATCAAAATGGCCAGCGTTTTACTGACAGTAAACAAGGGCCTCTTTGGGCTGATCTGGTGTGAAAAAGGAACAATACAGAGCAACACAAAGAAATAAGAAAAATGCCTGCACGAGGGAGAGGAAGATGAGTACCAGGACAAGGGAGAGGAGTGGGACAAGGACAAGGGAGAGGTTAAGGAGTTAGAATGCATGATGGCACCGCTCAAAGAAGGGTCAGAATTAGGCCAACTGATGAAATAAGAGCCATGGACATAGACCATGTCATAAACCACAAGATATCATACAGAAAGGCTGATGAAGGAGTACAGCAAAATCTCAGTGGTATCCATTATCCAGAATTTTCAAGAAACCAAAAGGTAGGATACTGTATGAGGGCTTCTCCTACTGCAAAATGTAAATACTTTTACAATGTATTACAGTGACGGTGATTGTGGTCAACCTCAAACAGTCAGACTCCAAACTCCACTATGGCCAAGACCAAAGAGCTGTCAAAGGACACCAGAAAAAAAATTGTTGACCTGCACCAGGCTGGGAAGACTGAATCTGTGATAGGTAAGCAGCTTGGTGTGAAGAAATCAACTGTGGGAGCAATTATTAGAAAATGGAAGACATACAAAACCACTGATAATCTCCCTCGATGTGGGGCTCCACGCAAGATCTCACCCCATGGGGACAAAATGATCACAAGAACGGTGAGCAAAAATCCAGACTCACACGGGGGGACCTAGTGAATGACCTGCAGAGAGCTGGGACCAAAGTAGCAAATGTTACCATCAGTAACACACTACGCAGCCAGGGACTCAAATCTTGCAGTGCCAGAAATTTGCTAGAGAGCATTTTGATGATCCAGAAGAGGATTGGGAGAATGTCATATGGTCAGATGAAACCAAAATATAACTTTTTGGTAAAAACTCAACTTGTCGTGTTCGGAGGAGAAAGAATGCTGAGCAGCATCCGAAGAACACCATACCTACTGTGAAGCCTGGGGGTGCTTTGGGGCTGTTTTTCTGCAAAGTGACCAGGACGACTGATCCGTGTAAAGTAAAGAATGAATGGGGCCATGTATCGTGAGATTTTGAGAAAAAACCTCCTTCCATCAGCAAGGGCATTGAAAATGAAACATGGCTGGGTCTTTCAGCATGACAATGATCCTAAACACTCTGACCAGGCAACGAAGGAGTTGTTTCGGAAGAAGCATTTCAAGGTCCTGGAGTGGCCTAGCCAGTCTCCAGATCTCAACCCCATAGAAAATCTTTGGAGGGAGTTGAAAATCCGTGTTGCCCAGTGACAGCCCCAAAACATCACTGCTCTAGAGGAGATCTGCATGGAGGAATGGGCCAAACTACCAGCAACAGTGTGTAAAAACCTTGTTGAGACTTAAAGAAAATGTTTGACCTCTGTCATTGCCAACAAAGGGTATATGACAAAGTATTGAGATGAACTTTTGTTATTGACCAAATACTTATTTTCCACCATAATTTGCAAATAAATTCTTTAAAAATCAGACAGAGTGACTTTCTGGATTTTATTTTCTCATTCTGTCTCTCATAGTTGAAGGGTACCTATGATGAAAATTACAGGCATCTCTCATCTTTTTAAGTGGGAGAACTTGCACAATTGGTGGCTGACTAAATACTTTTTTGCCCCACTGTATGTATTAACTGTATTTTTTTCTATCTAAGGATTCAACGTCTATTTCCCTCAGGAAAGCTCCTGAACGAAGAAAAGGAACTTGCTATTGTCAACATGGTGATTGCTGATAATGAAATAAAACTGAAGGGCATGCTATGAAGTTATACACTGAGATGGGTCATTCATTTTTTGTATTGAATTTCTGCATAAAAGAAACAAAATGCATGTATTTACTAAACCCAACCAAAAAAAATGTGGAGAGGCCAAAAATATACTGTCTATCGTGTAATCGCAGACCTGACACAAAATAATGCAATTTCTTTAATTTCATCTATTGTTAGTGTTTATATGACATTGTGCTATGATTGGCTAAATGTTTCTGTTGAAAGAGAACATGTGTTAGGGTTTTGGTAGACATCGTGTATTGTGTTCGTGTATTATTGTATTTTGAAAATTAGTATTTGAGTTCAGTTTACAATGTGTGATTTTGAGCATGAAAATAACCGTTTTGGCAATTGTGTGTTGTAGGTGTGTTGGGGTGTTAAGAGTTTAGGAAAATAGTTAAAAGTATTGAAAAAAATTGTCATAGCGATCATAAAAAACTGTAAACATCCCATGCCACTTCTTTTAAAGAGTAGGGGTGAAACTCATTGTCCTGGCCAAATTCCCTCCATTGGTTCTTACAAATCATGGCCTCCTAATAATCCCCATCCCCTGAATTGGCTCTATCACTCTCTCTTCCTGGTGAGCGCACTGGTGCTGTTGTCCTGTGGCTGCCGTTGCATCATCGAAAGTGGATGCTGTACACGGGTGGAAGTTCAGGAAAGACCTCTGATATGATTGTAAAGCGCTTTGGGTGTACAGTATAGTACATAAAGAGCTGTATAAATGCCTCATTTATTCATCCATCCATCCATTCCTGGCTGGAGTCTTTCCCAGCGTCTAGGGTCATCGGCAGGAAAACACCCTGGACAGATGGCCGGTCCATCACAGGGCCACACTCACACACATTCATAGTCACACTCAACTCCTACAGGACCAGTAATACAGTCAGTAAAATGAAGTAAGTAAAATGAAAAGATTATTCTTATCCTATAATGAAATACTGGTTTATGTGATCATTCAAATCATTCAAACTTTAAAGATAAAAAATCATTTATATAATGCTCCCTGTTTGTAAGTGTTTTTTAGGTCAGTGTGTTATGAATGAAATGTATGTTTTCTGAATGAGAATTTGTTGCCAATGATTGGTGGAATGAGCTTATTTTGAGACATATATGAAGTGTTTTGTTGGTCTGAGTGAGTTTTGGAGATGGGATTAACTGGTTGGCCAAAATTAATCTTGGTAATGCAGACTGTATGAAGAGTTTTGAAAAAGTGGTTTCAGTATTGACCGATGCTTGTTAGCAATTGAAAAAAACCCTGTAAAAGCCACAAAAGCAAGTGGAAACAGTTCAATGTTGAAACGTTCAGTTCTTGGTTTCAGCACGACTGTGCACTTATAACATACAAAATGGTCTTAAAAATGAATCCAATGAAGGACCACATTTTATTGCAGAATGAAAAGTGCTCTGCTGTTGCCTTCCAGCCACTGCAATTTCATTTGTGTCCATCTTTGTCATCAGTATCAGTGTCCTTACTGCCATTACACACCATATGGCCTGTGGGATGTTTTCTCCATCACACACACAGGTCAGATTATTCCACCATTGGATGAGTGCTTGATGTTTATTAAAAAATTATTTATGTTTTTTGATTATTTTTAAATGTACAGTTTTTCATTTACACTGAATTATTTCACTTTCATTCTATTTTAAAATTTTAAAATGGTTGGTAGACTTAAAAATATACTATGATAAAATACAACTATCCATTTAAAGGTACACCAAATTGTAAATTGAAACACCATGACTTATTCTTCTAGAATGTGATACTACAGCTGCCTCTCCATTACCTCAGCAGTCTTATTAGTGCCTCATTGCTCGTTTCAGTGCATAAATCACAGCGGATATGTGATAGACAGCGTTTAGTAAAGCAGCAAATTCCACTGATAGACTTATCTGAGAAAGATCATAAGAGTATGTTATGTCTCAAGACAGTTGAGTCAAATCCAATTAGAGGTGTTCAGGACTACAAGGGAAATTTATGATCACATGAAATGAACTTAACTGCCTTTTTTTCTTTTTAGACACAAACCTCAGTCTGCCTGTGTGGACATGGCTTAATGTTCGCTCTTATTTGCCTGAACAAATCATGGCAGACAAACATGGAGCAGATGTCAAACAAGTTAATATCTGAAATCACACGAGTACATGTATACAGGTAACACATTTTATGCACTTGTAACAGGGCTACAAGCTTTTAAGTCATCTCAAGTCTACAATAAGAAACGCACACACACGCACACGCGCACACGCGCACACACACACACACACACACGCACACGCACACGCACACGCACACGCACACGCACACACACACACACGTTGTGTTTCCATGTTTTATGGGGACATTCCATAGGCGTAATGGTTTTATACCACACAAATCGTATTTTCTATCCCCTACACTACCCCTGCCCCTAATCCTACCCATCACAGGAGACATGCTGCATTTTTACATTTTCAAAAACATAACTTAGTGTGATTTATGACCTGTTTTCCTCATGGGGACCAAAAATGTCCCCACAAGGATAAGCATTTTGGATATTGCCATCTTTGTGGGGACATACCGTAGGGATTACCAGTCCACCACAAACACACACACACACACACACACACACACACACACACACACACACACACACACACACACACACACACACACACACACACACACACACACACACAGAATTCATATCTGCCTTTAAGATCTGTGTCAGTTGCTTGAGCAATGATGCATTAACTGCTATTTTAAAAAACCCAAAAACATTTATTTCAAACACTTGAAACACACACTGCGTAGAATAATACAATAAAACACATCATACTTTTACAGTGTGTGCAGCAATCAGAAAATATGACCACGGGAAAATTTATCAGTTATTTCTTTGTCTTTTTATGTGGTCAGACTCCAAAGATGTTTAAAGCATGTTAGCAATAAGTTCTCATAAGCTTAGAAAGAAGAATTAAGTCTCAACTTGATACTTCAATGGTAAGTCTATTTTTGAGCTATTAAAAGGCCCCATCGGGATCTTTCAGACCCCAATGAGAAAATGAAGGTTTAGCGGTTTCACAGAAACAATGAAAAGTTTTGTGTTACTTTATCCTTCTTAATAACATTCATAGCTTTTCTAGCTGACTGATATCATCACATCTACTGAAATGAAAGGGATCCTGGAGAGTAAATGCGAAGTTATCACTGATCAAATTCATTTAGGCATATATTGTATACACTAAAACCTCTATTCAGATCTGGAGTTCCTTGAATTATGTATGTATAAATATGTTTTAAAAGTAAACAGCAGAGGAACCTGAACTGCATGAGAATTTAATCAGTGTGCCAACACCAGTCGTATTTCATACGGAAAAACATGTCTGTTTTTCGGCTAAATATGATCTATTTTGATTAAAAACGGATTCTGATTCCAGATGTGTGCGAGTTCCACTTCACATGCCAGTGCATCCTATTGGCTCGTTGGGAAATTTTCTAAGTAGTTAGTGTCAGACGAATTAGCCTGTCTCATGATATCTGGCTTTGAACTGTAGTGTTTGGAGAGTTGCCCTCAATTTTGTAAGAGTATAATGTGTATTAAATATACTGAGCAAGCAGACTATTAATATAGAGAATTGATAAATGCTAATTACACTATATTACCAAAAGTTTTGGGACGCCTGCCTTTACATGCACATGAACTTTGATGAAATCCCATTCTTAATCCATAGGGTTTAATATGGAGTTGAACCATTTGCAGCTATAACAGCTTCAACTCTTCTGGGAAGGATTTCCACAAGGTTTAGGAGTGTTTATGGGATTTTTGACCATTCATTTGTGAGGTCAGGCACTCATGTTGGACAAGAAGGCCTGGCTCGCAGTCTCCGCTTTTCAGTCTCCGAATTCATCTCAAAGGTGTACTCTCTGGTTGAAGTCAGGACTCTGTGCAGGTCATTCAAGTTTACCAAGCTTGGTCATCCAAGTTTTTATGGACCTTTTATGGGTAATCTCTAAAATGTTCCCACAAATTCGGGAGCATGAAACTTGTCCAAAATGTCTTGGTATGGCTCCTTAGTTCCTTTCACTGGGAGGCCAAACCTCTGAAAAACAACCTCACACCATAATTCCCCCTCCACCAAACTTTACACCTGGCACAATGCAGTCAGGCAAGTACTAATCTCCTGGCAATCGCCAAACCCAGACTCATCCATCGGATTTCCAGAGAAGCGACTGGTTGCTCCAGAGAACACGTCTCTGCTATAGAGTCCAGTGGCGGCATGCTTTTCACCACTGCATCCGACGCTTTGCATTGCACTTGGTGATGTAAGGCTTGGATGCAGCTGCTCGGCCATGGAAACCCATTCCATGAAGCTCTCTACAGACTGGTCTTGAGCTA
This sequence comes from Gobiocypris rarus, assembly GCA_023029165.1. Classification (NCBI taxonomy): domain Eukaryota; kingdom Metazoa; phylum Chordata; class Actinopteri; order Cypriniformes; family Gobionidae; genus Gobiocypris; species Gobiocypris rarus. The sequence goes on along the minus strand of CM040916.1, from coordinate 31,972,112 downwards.
ATCTGAAGGCCACATGAAGTTTGGAGGTCAGTAGCTATTGACTATTTTGCAGAAAGTTGGCAACCTCTGCACACTGTGCTTTAGCATGCGCTGACCCCGCTCTGTGATTTTCATGGCCTACCACTTCATGGCTGAGTTGCTGTTGTTCCCAATTCCTTCCACTTTGTTATAATACCAATAACAGTTGACTGTGGAATATTTAGTAGTGAGGCAATTTCCTGAATGGACTTATTGCACAGGTGGCAACCTATCACGGGACCACGCTTAAATTCACTGAACTCATGAGTGACCCATTCTTTCACAAATGTTTATAGAAGCAGTCTGCATGCCTAGGTGCTTGATTTTATACAACTGTAGTCATGGAAGTGATTGGAACACCTGAATTTGTGATTTTGGAGGGGTGTCCCAATACTTCTGGTAATATAGTGTATGTGAACTCTACACAAAACAAAACAAAAAAAAGCGGCAGGTTTGTAGTGTGGTGGAAAAATCTAACACTTTGAATTCATCTTTACTATTTGTGATGTATTATTTATTAAAAACCCTTGAGCATAATATCAGTCCACCAGCTGTGCCCAGCAGTTCATCACTGATGCCTGATGGGATGTACAGCTGCTGGACTGCTACTGAACCTGTTTTTTTTTTGTTTTTTTTTATATTTACAGACATTTTATGTCTTTAATGGACAGAACAGGAGACAGACAGGAAAGTAGAGGGAAAGGGTGGAGGAAATGGGATCAGGAAATGACACAGGTCACACTCAAACTTGTGTCCCCAATGAGAGCGCCACGTGTCACAAACATGCCACCACCGTTTGTTACGGCTGCATCTCGGCTCTGAATCTGAACAGAACCTGTGTAAAATGGAAATGCAAAGAAATGACATCACAGGTGGGGAATATGTACACACAAAACCCTCAAACTGTCCCAGAAGTCCTGCCATGGAAAGGCTGAAGAGCACTTATCCAAGGCTTTGAATAAATCAAGTTGTTTATTTCAGTTTGCTAGTTGTGTCTTACTGTTATGAGACATTTATTCCACTGCCGGTTTTTAGATGTTTATTTATTTGTATACCAGACAAAACTCTCTCATCAGCCCAAATCAAATGGATAACGGCTGACAGAAGCTGAGCAAGGAAGGTTTATACATGTACGTCATGTGTTTTTATATATGCGTGAGGTTAGTTAATCAGTAACGCTTCATACACAGATAAGCTTCCACCCTCGGGATCTTAATCTACTTCTGCACCTTTCACACAGGGAACAGTTACACTCTCTTTATCTCTCAACATCCCCCCAATCACATCTGCCATCCCACTGTGTTATTTAAGTCTTTACATTACGTCAGAGATTCTAAAATGCAGAAAACGTCCAACTTAAACAACACAGAGCCAGACAGATGTGTGTGAGCTAGTAGAGCTACAGAACTTGCGGTATTTACTGTTTTTGTACATAATGAGCTTGTCCAAAAGCAAATGTTGCTGTCTATGTGAAAAAGGTTGTTGATTTTTGAAAAAATGATTAAAGACAAGAAGAATTTGGCAGTAAAAGAGATCTTTTTATCTCTCTCTCCTCTGTCGCCCTCCCTCTCTTTATCTCTCTAATGTTCAGTTATAAATCAAAGCTCATTTGTTCTGATAACGGTTCTAAATAAATTTAACAATGCAGATTACATAACATTTAGCAAATTAAGTATTCACACATGCCGTTGGTTATGGGTATTTCTTTATACACTGAAGCAGATAACAAGCTATCTCTGGCCTTTGTGAGTGTATGAGAAGAAAAAGGTTCTATCTGTAGAAGGGTTCTGTTAGGCGTTTCATAGGGTTCCATTCTAAGATCCCATCATGGGATCATTTTAAAGATATAGTTAATTAATTTTGTTTTGTTTTTATTTTTATTAAATTAAATAAATTAAATAGCTACTTTATAACTAAAAAATTGAAATAACCCGTTAAACATAAAAATATTATGCAATCATTTAAGACATTTCTCCTTATATTAACCTTTTTTGGCATAAAGGGTAACTGCATCAAAAACCCTAGGGTTCTATATAGAACCACACTAATTCTTTTATTAAAGTGTAGAATGTGTTACACCCCGGCCCGTTCACACCGGCAGCTACTTTAAATTAGTTTTCTTGCTGCTAAAAAGAAACATTTTTCAGAGTGTTGTTAATATAAACTACAGAATTGCTAATGCATTAAGTCATTAATTAGATAAAAAAATATACAAACTAAAAACTTAGTCATACTGCCAAAATGTCCAAAATGTCATTAGAAAAATATTTTCTTGGCCCTAATAATGAACATTATGCTGAGAAACCTTGTTAATAAGAGTTTAATTATTTTTTGTTTGAACCGGATTTAATAAGCGTCAATGCTAAATTGTGCATTGCATCATAAAATCAACAAGAACTAAAAACATATGAATCTAAAACTGCTGTCAGTTTCTTTCCGACACACCATTTTATTATATCCCTGTATGTGTTTATAGACATCATATAGAAAAAGTGGTAAATTGCTTGATAAATCCTTTTATGCCTGCACTCGAGACAGGTGATATTTGAACTCCACTGACACTTCTTTAATCTTTAATGCTATTAGTTGTGGCCCCCGCAAGTCACTCTTAATTTGCATAAAGTTAAACAATTCTCAACTTTCTCTAGTTGCTGCATGGAAATACCTATGATTGCTGTTGCTCGAGAAAGAAAGAAAGAAAGAAAGAAAGAAAGAAAGAAAGAAAGAAAGAAAGAAAGAAAGAAAGAAAGAAAGAAAGAAAGAAAGAAAGAAAGAAAGAAAGAAAGAAAGAAAGAAAGAAAGAAAGAAAGAAAGAAAGAAAGAAAGAAAGAAAGAAAGAAAGAAAGAAAGAAAGAAAGAAAGAAAGAAAGAAAGAAAGAAAGAAAGAAAGAAAGAAAGAAAGAAAGAAAGAAAGAAAGAAAGAAAGAAAGAAAGAAAGAAAGAAAGAAAGAAAGAAAGAAAGAAAGAAAGAAAGAAAGAAAGAAAGAAAGAAAGAAAGAAAGAAAGAAAGAAAGAAAGAAAGAAAGAAAGAAAGAAAGAAAGAAAGAAAGAAAGAGAAAGAAAGAAAGAAAGAAAGAAAGAAAGAAAGAAAGAAAGAAAGAAAGAAAGAAAGAAAGAAAATGATAAAATAACAGAAATAAGACCAATTAAAAAGGAAAATACATGAAAAAACTAATATAAAATAAATATTTAACAATAATAAATCACTAAATAAATTGTGAAAAAAGAAAATAAATAAGCAATTCAATAAATAAGCAAATACATATATAAGTACATATAAATAAGCAAAAAAGGGAAAATAATACAGAAATAAGAAAATCTTTAAAAAAATTTATATATATATAAATAATGAACCACTTAATTAACTGTGAAAAATAAAATAAATAGGCTAAGTTAATAAATAAATAAGCAGAAAGAAAGAAAGAAAGAAAGAAAGTAAGAAAGTGTGTGCATTAGATTAAATGCAGAATAATGAAACGCTTCCCAAACTGATCTACTGCAGACAGATCAAAGTTCTGCTCTCCTCTCTCTCTCTCCTCCAGAACAAATGGAATATTGCAGACGGTTTATCATTCCAGCGATGAAAGCTAACCTAAACTCACACAATGACCCCAGACCGACGAGGTGTATATCACTCTGTTTCTCTTCCCCTCTGGAGAGGAGAGTCATGCTGCGGGATTTTGGGTCCCCTCCTTGCTGATATCACTCCCCCACCCCCATCATCACCCCTAAACACACACAGGCAGGTTGTTCTCTTATCTCCTGCCAGGTTTTAGTAAAGAATCCTGCTATTCAAATTTTTGGAAGAGAATCTGTGTGTCTTCATTTGTGTGAACGCGCAGTCACGTGTGGCTTTGCAACATTAAATGAACTCTTCGGAGGCATAAGACTAAGATAAGATTTGTCACAGATTCAGGAGAGGAACTTGTAGTGCATTAAATACAACATACATAAATCATAAGATGAATGTGACACCGCTATGATGGACTATAATGTCTCGTGACAGACGCTTGTGCAGATAAATAAGGAGATGAGAAAGTACCTCTTTTAAATGACAGCTGAAATTGGGCTTGAGTGCTGAAGTGTTACAGGAAATGAGAAACAAACTGTCTCTATTCAGTGTGGGGGCTATGAAATACTGTCCCATTACAGCGTCTCTGTCTATAGAACACAAGCTCTAATCACTGTCACTCCCTCCTCAATGTCTTAATAAACTGAAGACAGACAGAGAGAGAGGGTCTGCTGGGATTTAACTGAATCTGAAACCTCTCATAAAATATGAAACATCAGAGCTCGCTGTTCCCAATGAAAAATGGAACCCGACGATTGCAAAAGCTAAGGAAACAAATAGAAGAAGAGAACATTGATAACATAAGGAAAGAAAAGGAAGAATGCTTCTCAGAGAGCATGCTGGGAGCTCTCAGTGGGAGGGTGGGACCAGAGGAGGGGTGGGGGATGGGCTTTTTTAATTGATGGATGCTTTGTCAGGGGCTGTGTGCATGATAATGAAGTCAGTTTTCAGAGACCATGTCATGTTGAGGCCTTTATTAAACAGGATATTTACAGAAAAGTTGGTAAATTACTGATTGTCATTACAACTAGAAATAACTGTGCACCAAAACATCACTCTTGGTCCATGTGTTGAATATAACTGGTGTTTGCCTGTCTTTGAATGAGCACTGTGAGTGAGGTGACCGGCATTCTCTCTCTCTCTCTCTCTCTCTCTCTCTCTCTCTCTCTCTCTCTCTCTCTGTGTGTCACTCTGCATTTTTGCTGGGTCCAGAAGCCGCTTATTTGTTCTTCTTTTAGTGTGGCCAGAAGCTTATTTTGGGCTTGTTTTGTCAGACTAGTCACTAGCTTTTTCTGAAATAATAATAAACCATTTTAATATTTATTGTATATGATGTCTACACTACTGTTTAAAAATAGTGTAGACATCATATATATATATATATGTATATATATATATATATATATATATTATATTTTTTTTGTTAAAAGAAATTAATACTTTTATCAATGATGTTTATTTTAGCAATGATGTATTAAAGTGACAGTAAATACATTTATAATATTACAAAACATTCCATTTCAACTTTTATTCATCTGAAACATTAAAAATATTTTCAACATTGATAATTATAAGAAATGTTTCTTGTGTATCAAATCAACAAATTAGAATGATTTCTGAAGGGTCATGCGACACTGAAGTCTGGAGTAATAATGCTGAAAATATGGAAAAGACAGCAGTGCCAGTAAATATGATCACCTGAAAACTGAGAATGACACTGTGCTGGGAATTGACTTAAGGAAAAAAAAAGACAAAAATTAAATTTTCCATTTATACTGACAGATTAAACAAGAAATGAAGTAAGAATTTGTATGGGAATGTTGTTTTGGTGTTCGTTAGAGTGAAGTTACCCTTATGAAACAAAACATTTGTTAATAAAAATACAGATTTTTATTATTCAGTTGCTTCGGCTCAAATCTGATTTACTTGATTGCCATTTTTACAATACCAAAAGTCTAAAATCAGTTCAGAAAGAGTGACAGTGGCAAGAAGAAACTCCCTGAGAGCAGAGAACAGATATGTCTGTTATGCTACAAAGCCACAAATAGTCATTGTTTATGGTCACCTGTCAGAATCACCCTGTCCAAAGTGCCCGTGTGCATGCCAGTGCCAGTGGGGGAACATGGGGCAAGAAGAAGGTTGTAAGGGTTTAAACTCATGTTTCACTTTGTGTGTAATCTTGTGTGTGAGTAACGGCTGCATATTTATAAAGTTGTGCTGATTTAGTGTGCTGAGAATGTGTACATGTGTGCATGTATGTATGATTTAGTAGTCAGGTCACGGACAGGTGAGATCCTACTCTGAGTAAGACGAGTCAGACAGGTGCAGTTTGTATAGAGCTGTTGTCTTTGACACAGCAGGGTGTAAGTGTGTGTGTGTGTGTGTGTGTGTGTGTGAAACAGAGGAATGTGTTTTGATAAAGATAGACTTAAACAGAGATAACCTGTCACTTGCCTGTACGCACAAACATACACATCTGGAATGTTTGAAGTTAACCATGTAAATTACATTACAAGGCAAACTAAAATTACACATTAAGCTTGGATATATTTCCAGAAGCTTGACATTAACGTAATTATTCCCACATATCTTGCAGCACATGCAATACACACACTTGCCCTGCTGGGAGCGAAAGACAGACTAAAGTTACGGGATATTTTTGAGGTTCATCACATTGCAGCTGTGAGATGACCTTGGTATGTTTTTTTCCAATGTGCATTTGTGTTCTGATTTTAAATCAGTTTATAATGACATAATGGCATAATGACATAATGGAGGTCATACGTTTCCACTGAACAGCCAAGTGACAACAGCCATGCCAGAATCCGCTGCACTCAATTAGCGGTAAACACTTAAGAGTGAGCGCGATTAAACCGTAACGTATGAGATTTAAAGTTTAGACCACTGTAAGTCTACTTAAATGCATCTATGCTCATCCACACACTCCCACACCTGAACAAACACACACATATCCACACCTGCAAACACACACATACACACAAGAATTTTGGGGTCTTTTTTCAGGCATGCTAACCTTTTCCCTGACCTTCAAGGCTAAATTTGGATGTCTGGATATTGTCCTTCCTCTACAAGACTTTAATAACAGAAAGCCTAATGAGTCTTACAAACACACACTCACCAAGGGCACAATTATAAACACACACAAAAAGGAAGGATACAGACCTCAGGATGTTTTATTTTTCTCTGTTTTTGCTGCTTGACATAAGCTATGCAGAAGTTTTGTGCCAGGATGGACAATGCTTACGCTGGACAAATGAGTCCATTTTGTGTCCAAAAACATTTTAACCTCATAGTTCCCACGTCATGGACAACTGATTTCATGACCCGGAAAAGTAAAAATTCTTCCTCACTAATTCTTATATGTGATTCTGTAATTTTCATCAGGTCTTGTGGGGGAATATATATAAGACACAGACACTACCATTCAAAAGTTTGTGGGCAAACAAGTCTCTTATGCTCATCTTGAGTAAAACAGTGATAGTGTGAAATATAATTACAATTTAGAATAAAAGTTTTTTATTTAAATATATTTTAAAATGTAATTTTTCCTTGTGATGGCAAAGCTGTAGCTTTTCAGCATTATTGCTCCAGCCTTCGGTGTCACATGACCCTTCACAAATCACTCTAATATGCTGATTTGCTGCTCAAGTAACATTTATGTTCAGTGTTGAAAACAGTTGTGTCAAAAGCAGCACAACACAAACGCACGCACGCACGCACGCACGCACACACACACAGAAAATAAATAAAATGAACACTAGCCCATATCCCACCACTACTTTGATGACGGCAACAAGAAAAAAAACCCAAAAAACAGATGTTTTCTCAATTAAGAAAACACAACAATGCAACCACAGTTCTTATCTATCACTGTCAGGCACACACAGATGGAGTGAAGTTTGATGAAGTCATCATTTAAACACTTAGATAGTTTACCAGCTAATTCAGGATTAGCATTCAAATGTCAGTCAGAGTAATGAGAGAAACAGCTTAGCACTGCAACATCATTAGGCTTACTAACTATTCACTTCATTCTCTCTCTCTCTCTCTCTCTCTCTCTCTCTCTCTCTCTCACACACACACACACACACACACACACACACACACACAAAAGTGTAGAGGTTGAATGCCAATTCACAGTATTACTTTACACAAGGTACATTCTTCACTAGGAAAGATACACAAAAGTACATAGTTTAAGTAAGTGGTAAAAACAGGGCGACCTCTTTATTTTATTTTACATGTCCATGTTAGCATGTAGCTAAATCCACTACCTTAAAATGTATTAATAATTCACTTTTAGGTTAAGTAAAATTCAACTTCTACAGAAGTGTAAAGAGTATAGGAAAACTATCCTTGAGTAAAAGTACTTATAGCGAAAATGACTCCATTACAAGTTACAAGTCACCAATTCCAATACGATTTGAGTAAAAGTTAACAGTAAAGTTAAGAGTAAAGTTTTACTCATACTGAATGTAGGCTCAAACACCTATATCCTTCAAAAAGGTCTCGTCAATATAGCGGATAAATACAATAATGTTAAATAAAATTAAATAGTCACTTGCACTGGATGTGCTGGTTTGGTCTCTGGGTGCAGTCATAACCTCATCTCATAAATCAAACACCTGCGATTCACAACTGCCTGCTAATACACTCTCAATCGAAGTAGCCTTGTTGACAAGTTTGGGTGAGTAAAGGCAAAATGCACACAATATAGTACCTCCAATATCGCTTCTTTATAGCAGAAACAAACTGCTGCAGAAAAAGTTAGGTGCCATGCAAAATGTAATGTTTAATTGCATTACTCATCACAAAAATGTATATGAGTAAAAAGTACATTTACTTATTAAAAAATGTAGACAAGCAGAGAGTAAAAGTTGCTAACATCTCTAATACTCAGTAAAAACACAAAGTAGCCAAAAAATCCTTAAGTACAGTAACAAATTACATTTAGTCAAATACTTTACACCACTGAACTTTTAGGTTTCTCATTCTCATTCCCTGCCATATTTCTGAGGGGAAAAAGAATGTGTGCAACTGTGATCTGGGATGTTCTAATCATAATTTTGTCTACCATATAGAATAGTGTGCAAATTGTTCATCAGTGAGCATCTTATTTGCAATAACCACATCTCAGCCCTATGAGAAACCTACTAGCTAAAGCTTCTTAGCGGGCCAAAAACAAAACCTTTATTTTATGAGTTACTGTCCACATCGGTAATACATCTGTCCAGACAGAGACAGAACGAGAGAGGGCCGGTGATTAATTCAACTGTAGTTGTCAGTGATGTTCAGAGAGATACCACAGGTCACAAGTGGGTCCATATCATACCCTCTCACTCCCTTTTCTCTGGTGTCCTCCTCCTATTTCAATGATCCACCTTTCCATATCCTCCTCCTCCCACACTCCCTCTCTGTGTCCTTGGTGAGCACCGAAGCGTGACACTGTGTGTTTGACCTCAACAGAATTATATTCTGAGTATAATAATTCAAACCTCAATCTATCCTCCTACATGCACCGCCCAACATTTATTACTCTGATTTAATAATTACATTATAAAATCAAAGAGTAAAAGATGATAAACTCACATTTAGAGAGGAGGTAAATGCAATTCAGGCAGTCACGTTTTAACAAGAGACATTAACCATTAACCATCTGTATGACTAAATAAACCATTAACTATACATTACAAACTTGAATCTACATTAAAGGGGTGATGAATTGAGAAACCAACTTTCCCTTGAGCCTTTGATATATCAAAGTTCATCATGATATAAAAATATTCTGTAAGTTTCAGAGCTGAAAACGTCCTTGTTAATCAAAGAAAAGCTTTTATAGACACCAGGCCCAGAAAACGAGAGCTGGAATCCAATGATGTCATGGGAAGAAGAAACACAACTCAACTGATGAATATGTATGCATGCTTCTGAAGCCCCGCCCACAGAGTCGAGGCGCCACAGGTTTACAGAGCAGTGATCATGGCGAGCAAAGTAATATATTGCTTTGTGCCAGGTTGTGGAAGAACAGTCGCTGCATAAGCTTCCTTCGGATATTAGGAATGTGTGATACTTCATTTATTTTTAATGAAGTTCCAGCTTACGCGGGGAAGACATGTATGTGTGTTCGCTTCATTTCACTGCAGAATCGTTTGTAAACAAGTCTCAGGTGCTGGATTTGCAGACACATTGTTGTGCCTTCTATATTGGATTCGACAGGAATGGTGCAACAAACTCATGTGAGTAAAACGTCTTTTTTATATGTAATGGTCGGCAGGCCTATGAATCTCAAATAGTGAAATAATATTCCTTTCTTAATCTGAGCGCGCACACGTGTGTGTCTGTGTGTGTGTGCTGTTCGTGCTTATCGACCAATCGGGCGGGTCATGTAATACAGAAATAATATTCCAATCAATCGTGGGTGGATGAGAAATAAATCTTTGTGTTTGTTTGATAAAGACGTTTACGAGTCCTGTGATCGGGAGAATCATTCCGGTTGCCCTCTCTAATGTGAACTGAACTGACAGGGGAGCTGAAGCTCATTAAATACGCAAATCTTATCCAATCCCAGCCGTGGGCGTTTACTTCCAAGTCTCCAGTGCGGCCCATCGAAACCCAGCGTTCAGGAGAAAGCCTCAAAACCAGTGTAGAAAATAGCCTATTACTTATTCATTATGATGTTTTTGAATGTAAAAACCACACGAATGTCATTAGTTAACCTCAGACAACAGTATAAAAAAATTTAAAAGCCAGTTCATGACACCTTCAAATGATCAACTGCAACATTGCAGACACTCAACATTACAACTCAGTCATTCTTTTTTTTTCTTTCTGAATAAAGCATTATATTGATCAAAAGTGACTGTAAAGACATATTGCAAAAAACAAAATAATCCAAAAATTTTTACTCAAAACTATTTTCAACATTCATAATAATAAGCAATGTTTATTGAGCACCAGATTTGCTTAGTAGAATGATTTCTGAAGGATCATGTGACACTGAAAACTGTAGTAATGATGCTGAAAATTTAGCTTCAACAATATTACTGTTTTTGTCTTGGCGAGCATAAGAGGCTTCTTTCAAAGACATAGCAAAAAAAAAAGTATGTCCCCAAACTTTTGAGTGCTAGTGCATATGTAACTCTAAAATATATCTGTGCACCGACTATCAATTTGGCTCCCATAATGGCTCCTTCACAGGAAGGAAACCAGTCAGATTGCTGCTTTCCTTTAACTTTCCGCTACCATTGATTGGAGGGTTATAAATACCCGTATGACCTCAGATTCGCCCTTTTCAGGTCAAACACACAATCCATTATATCTTAAATAGGCAGACGGAAGCCAGAATGCCGAAAAAATTGACATTTTATGACATCTATGAGAAATTAGATTTTCTCTTTGCTAACTGGCATTCCTTAAAATAGACTGTTAACCTCGTCCAACAATTTTTTATTTAAAAGGATAGTTCACCCAAAAATGAAAAATTCGGTCATCATTTACTTACCATCAAGTTTTTCCAAACCGGTATGAATTTCTTCTGCTGAATACAAAAATAAGATATTTTGAAGAATATGAGTATCCAAACAGTTGATGGGCCCTATTGACTTCCATAGTATGGAAAAAAAAATAACTGTTTGGATACCGAAATTCTCCAAAATAACTTATTTTTGTGTTCAGCAGAAGTTTAAACAGGTTTGGAACAACTTGAGGGTGAGTGAATGATGGCAGATTTTTCATTTTTGGGTGAACTATCCCTTTAAAGACTAACACAACTTCAAGGTGACTCTACTGCTCATAATACGTTTACAGGTTTATATGTAATAGTTGTTCATCTGTATAAGGCTGTAAAACTATACTACAATAAAAAAGGCTTAGTTTTAAGTTCCGTTAAGCAAGTGGCAAATACATGGCTTTCAGATAAATGTATTCATGAAAAAACAAGATTTCTGAACTTCATAAAATTACAAATATGACTCCATGTGAGTTGATACATGAGAAATATACATGCATGACAAGCAAATGCACATTTTAACGCAGACCTAAAAACAAGACTGGCAGATACTCAGGTAAGTAAGAAAGAGAAAGAGAAAGGGATGGGACTTTAAAAAGAGAGAGAAGGGTAATTTTGTCCTCTTTAAAGGAGGGAGTGTGTGTGGGGATGGGCAGTAGTAAATAATGTCTGACCAGGCAGACAGCAGCAGATAAAGTGCCTTTATCTGGACAGAGGAATTCTTGTGTTTGAACACACACTAACACACACTATACATGTTCCCACAATGTCACACACACTCCTACCTGTCACTCAGAATGATTGATGTGTACTCCGGCACTCCCAGGCCTTTGATAGGGAGGGGAAGAGGCGGAGCAGTGGGAGGGGGGCTGGCTCAATCTGTGACATCTGTCCCCTCACTTCTGAGGAACAAGAGAAAAACACACATGCACAGTCTGAAATATACACATTCTGCCTTAATTTGCTTCCTAAAAACTGTTTGGAGAGTAGCTCGTGTTAAAAATGTGTGAATGTGGGTCGGGAGCTTCTTCTCCGGGTACACGCACATCTCAATGGCAAAAAAAGAAGCTCACTTTGAAAAGGCGAACTACTTTTCCCCCTTTCTTACAAAAAAAACTCTCACACACACAAACCTAAATCCACAGCTGAGAGGCAGTTCAGCTCCATTTACTTACACACTGTGCCACTTAGACACGCTTTACTGCACCCACTAATGAACACATACAGGCTCACACACACACACACACACACACACACCGTGAACAGAGTGGGGTTAATGAACGACAGGGTCCTTTGCTTGCTTGGCACCTTTAAGCTTGTGAACATAATTGGCTTGTATTGTATTTCAGTCTCATTAGAACAGAAACCTCAGACACAATACGATTTTAGAGCACTTAAAAAATTCAGAACAGGTTCTTGGGGAGTTGTGTTTTACAGAAATTTCATTTCACGCAATCCTCGGACACTGTATAGCCTACATGTCTGTGTCCATATCTCTGTAGTCAGAGAGTCTAGACATTTCTAAATAAGGTATTTTTGTACTTTTCATAATGTTTAAATTCTCAATATTATTACAGACATTAGAAAATATGCTTTTGCTGAAAGGGAGATGCAGGGTTCATTTTTAACCCCACCAAATCTTTCGGTAAGCGGTGGAATTTCAAAACACAACTGTGTGCGCAAACGCTGAGTGAGTGATGTTAGTCCGTTCTTATGGATATGGGAATTTTTTCACTGTCATCTTGTTTCGTTATGTGTGCACACACACAGAAAACCATTTGAGGAGTTCACGGCCGGTATGGCGGGGTTGGAAATGAATGACAGGTGCTAAAGAAACAGGACAGTCGTTAGAGCTCAAGTTACAGAAGACACACACATGCTCATTTGTAGACACACACTCAAAATCCTACACTCATTAAAATATATACACAAACGCACATGTGCACACTGAAAAATGTTCTTTTACACACGCTTTGAACTCGTCTCTAGCGTGAAACCATTGCGTAGCACATAAAACATCAGTTATCTGTGATGTGAAAAGAGATGGTGATGTAATTCACATGGCTCCCTCAAAACAGCCATTCGCAATCACATCAGATTCTTTCATGATAATATCTTATCTATCACAGACCATAGCTGCAGGCAACACCACAGAAACAGAACAGAGAGAGAAAAGAGGAGACAATTCCGACTGATATGTGTAACCAGACATCTCAGAGCCAACGTATTGGGCAGATCTACTCAAACACACAGTTACAGGATAATAACATCAGTCTAAGCTAATACCTGCTGGCTGAGGTGTGAACATCTTTATAACCGGAACAAAACGACATACATTAGACTTTCCTACATTTTTCTAGAGATACGGGAAGTGAGAGGGTGGGGGGGAGAGAGAGAGAGATAGTGAGAGAGAGAGAGAGAGAGAGAGAGAGAGAGATAGTGAGAGAGAGAGAGAGAGAGAGAGAGAGATAGAGAGAGAGAGAGAGAGAGAGAGAGAGAGAGAGAGAGAGAGAGAGAGAGAGAGAGAGAGAGAGAGAGAGAGAGAGAGAGAGAGAGAGAGAGAGAGAGAGAGAATATTAAATTACAAAGGAATTCTGGATAATTGTGTGTTGAGAGCAGTGTTCCGCTTGTGTGTGTGTGTGTGTGTGTGTATTCATTTGTTTATTCATGAACTGTGCAGTCAGTCTGCTGTGGTTTGAGAAGCTATAAACTAATAGATTTATAATGATCAGTGAATAGTATTTCATCATGCACTCTCATTAAGCATGAAATGCATGTTCATCCATCTTATTGTTGTATTTCTCTGGAAAGAAAAGTAGGATATCTTTGGAAACAGCTTAAGGAAACAATGAAACATGCATACACACAGTAGACCAACAGAAAAATTGTAGAATACTAATTAAAACGTGTTTCATTGCAGTCTGCCATTCTATTTTTGCTGTATATTTTTTTAAATGTAACATTAAATTGGCACTGTTTTTACGCCACTGGTATAGTGACTGTTAATTGAACTTATTATAACCAGATTCAATCCCATAAACCTTTCTCTTATTCAACTTTTGTCAGTGTAAATGTTTGTAATGGCATACATATGGCCTAACATATCCCCTCATACACCAAAACCTGATCTTGACAGATTTTTTTCAAAAGAACCCACAAATAAAGCTAATTATGCTAAAACTGAGGAGTGAAATACTGGAAGGCCTGTGTGTACGTTTAGCCATGACACAATGCAACAAAAATCTCCCTGTTGAGACGTAAAACAATTACCCAGCCGACTCAGTGTCTGAACTGAATGCAGATCTGTGGTTAAGAGCAACCTGCATGCCGAGGTTAAAGGTTATTGATCGGTGATTGATCAGAATTCTGTCACGTTTAAATGGAGTATGTAAGTGCAGCGTAGAGTCCATTAGAAATACATTATTTAAGAGTCAGGAAAGATGATCAAACCTGAGACACGGACACTCGTACAATGACATGAAATCAATACTGGATCCATTTGCTTAACATAAAGGGTTTTTTAAACAATCATTAAGGGCACTTAACATGACTTTTATTTAGTACTTGATACATGCAAGCACACACACACACACGCACACGCACGCACACGCACACGCACGCACACGCACACACACACACACACACACACACACACACACACACACACACACACACACACACACACACACACACACACACACACACACACACACACACACACACTTTTCTCTTTCTCCAACCTGTTGTCTAAGAACAAAGGTAGTAATGTGTGTGTGTGAGCACCACTGTCAGAGTGGAAATGAAGATCCGTCACAGTCGCCACCACAATTTCACGCTAAGTTTACCGGTTCAGACATGCACGCACACACTTATTCACGCATACTGACACACAGAAGTTTTCTGAGCCCATTGCTCACCGTGACAACCAGATCATCTGCCTATGGCTGCGCTCCCAGATACACATACTCATAGAGGACTGGCACACCGTATGTGGGTCTATGTACATGTGTAGGTGTCTGGTTTTGCCAGTGCTTTTTAAACTAGCCTGTATATGCATGTGTAGGTGTGTGTCTCTTTTCGGTCTGAGCAAATGTTTTTGTTGTAATGCTGTGTCCTCAGTGTGTTGAGCTGGGCCTATCGGGGGCTTTCTAGGTGGGGCAGTGTTGGATTGTCATTCATGATTCCCTACTGACTAGTGTAGGAGAGAGAGAATGAGAGAGAAGTGTGTGTGCTGGAGCGGGGGGTTTGTGTGAAATTGGTCTATTATCTGCTTGAATATTCCATCAACACCCTCCTGAGTTCCTCCATTACAGTCATTCTACCTCCTCGTCACACACACTCACTCACCTTCCCCTGTGAGACTATTCCAAAACATTGTTTAGTTAATCTACTGTATTTTGGACCAAAACCAAATTCAGCATTACACAATGTAAGGCCTTCGCCCACACATGCATGCACAAACAGATGCAGCTTTAAACACATGCAGACATGAATGCTAACTTAGCTTAACTAATAATCATGTCAATTAGTAATATAAAAAGGAAACAGAAGAGTTCATAAGGGCAGAGTCACGTCAAGCCACCATCACCACCCAATCAACTTTATCCAAACTTTTTGCTGCCTGGTAACAAACACTCAAGCATTGCACAGGAAAACAGGGATTATATAGATTGATTGACTGTATATGTTCTACACGCACTGTGCTGTATATGCTGGAGTAACTTTTTTATTTTTAGTTAAAAAATCTAGAAGTAAACATCAAAATTAAATTAAAAAAAACTACAAATAAAATTGTTTTTCAGCCACATATGCAATATAATGTCATCTAAATGATTTTTTTTTTTAAAAGTATTACTTTACTCAGTATTAACTTAAAATTGTTTTATGTTACATATTAATTATATTTCAAATAAATGTTGTTCATTTGAACTTTCTAATCATTAAAGAATCCTGATTTTTTTTTAAACATGGTTTCCAGAATTTTTTTTATTAGTTATTCCAGAAAATAACTGTGATAATAACAAGAAATGTTTCTTGAGTAGCATATCAGCATATTAGAATATTTTCTAAAGGATCATGTGACACCGAAGACTGGAGTGATGATGCAGAAAATTCAGCTTTCCCATCACAGGAGTAAATTACATTTTTTAAATATATCAAAATAAAAAACAGCTATATTAAATTATAAATATTTTTGGTCAATATAAAGAAGTATTTCTGTTTTAAATGCAGCCTTGATGAGTATTAATGCATTCTTTCAAAAACACGCATACATATAAATATTTACATATGTATGTGCTTATCAACTTTGTATGTAAAGTTCAAAGTGCCTGTGTGTGTGTGTGGTTCTGTGTGTCCATGTGTGCTTTAGGTTTATTAGTAACTGTGTTCAGACCGCAGTGTGGACATATTAGTGAATAGCTGCTGACAAATGCATGGCAGTAATTTCTTCTTGGGTGTGTGTGTGGTTTTTTCCTCTCTCTGAGCTTGATGCAATGAATATTTCGGTTCAGGCTAGCAGTACTAAACGTCAGATGATATCAGATACACAAAGAGAACATTAAAGAAAAATGAGAGGAAAAAGAGGGCGTATGAATGGCTGAAAGGTCTTAATAATAGTCAGGTTAAGGTGGGGACTATATTTAGCTCTGAGTGCTGGTGTAATATAAAAAGGTCAGACATTTGTACTTATGCAAAAGGACATGCAAACATTATAACATACAAAACTACAAAAATAATCATACAGACAAAACACCAAACAAAAAAAACTACTGTAAAAGCCATCTATCTCAGGACACAAACTCCTCTTTCTGCCAGAGCTGACCTTCAGCCTTAAACAGATCACATCACTGCATATATATCATTTATAAATGTGTGGCTGGTCTTTCAGACCCATCTAAATGTGGGTAATGAATAAACTGACATTTCGCACACACAAGAGCTTAAAGAGTAAAAGCTACATCATACTCAAGTTATCTAAACACAAGCCAGAGGACTAACCCTTCTCAAGACATATGGCTCTCTGAAGAGCCACACACACACACACACACACACACACACACACACACACACACACACACACACACACACACACACACACACACACACACACACTTGTATAGTAGATTGACAGGGCACCATATGTCACTCAGAATCACTTCTTACTCGGGGAAGAGGACACAGATTAGCCATAGACCTTAATTACAGACAGTATACTGTTAATCATTTCAGTTGCCCATGTCTGCAGGCAATAACAGTTATAACTTATTGCCTGCAGACATGGGCATCTTGAAATGATTAACAAATAAACCAGCTTAATATTGACTAATTTCGTATTTTAATATGTCAGTTTGTTGTAAAACATATTCTATGGTAACTAAGACAAAAACAAAATAATTTACAGTTATATTAAAATGATTTTTTTATAGCCGATAGGGGGCGGTATTGACTACTGAAAGGATTAGCGTTATCTTTGTTTGACCATCAAATATCATTAGTGTCACTCTCTTGGATGTCTTTGGGATAATGATCCTAAATCTGTTATTAAACGCTTACGGCGAAGACCCGTGTTTTCAGCTGTACGCCGTAATGTGTTGAGAATGTAAAACTGACGTATTTAAATGACTCCAGAAGTGCATATCTTGGCGAAAATTATAAACTGAGGGGGGAAACATAAATGCAACATTAGAGATGAACTTACGGAGGAGCAGCCATAGCAAGCAGTCTCGCTTTACGGTGTGTAAAGAAAACATTAATTTGCAGAATAGTAGCCTTAATCTGCACCAAAAAACAAACAAACAAAAACCCAACGACAGCGGGTCTCTTAAACTCAACTACCTTTTTAAAAACGCTTTCTTTTAGCTTTCAAATAATGACTAGACTGACTATACATTTACATCAAGTCTTGAAGATGAACTTCTCCGAAACTCACTGTACTGAGAGTGACACCATGTTGCGACGTCGTCCTGAACGTGCGCTTTGATTGGTCCGTTTCTGAATGGGGCGGGGTTTAGAAGCTCGGTGGGAGTGGAGGTGATGGATCGCGAGTCACTGCGCTGTGAACGGTGTGCGGGACTGACTGCGAGAGCACCGGATCCACGGTCGAGCGCCGAACAACTCCAAACAAGATCCAAGGCTAAAAGACGCGTCATTAACTCGCCGAGGAAGTCAGTACAGCGCCGAACTGCTGGAGTTTCCCCATCTGTTTAAATCCTTGAGACGAAACGGTGTGCTCCTTTTGGCACACGAGCCAGCAGCGGACAGTAGCTGATATTCCGTCTATCAACATGCACTGAAACGCCAGCTAGAAGCCGCTAAACTCGGGAGTTTACTTTTCGTGTCTTTTAAGAAAGAAAATCCAAATGGAATTGGACATATATTTTTGGCAGTCCTGCGACTGACAGTTAAGCTTTGTTGCTGGACACTTTGAACATGGATTTAGGTCGGTAAATCTCGGACAGAACTGTTGCATATCCAAAGCTCATCTTTATGATTTGGGATCAAAAGCGAAAGGAATCTAGTTTTAAATCTGACACATGATCTGGACCGGATTTGTTCACAAACCCGAACCCCAACACGGGATTGATGGTCCTTATACCTGTGTTCATGTCACCCACCCCCTATCTGGCGTGATTTGACCTTTTGTAAGGCTACTAGCTCACTAATAGATGAGTACAATAAAACAGTCACGCGCTGCCGTCTACCTAAGTGCAAGGTAGCAGCGATTTTGGTAATAGAGAAACGTTGGCCTTGCCTGTGCAACGTTGTGCGACACCTTTTTTCCTCCAGGCAACGCTAGAAAAATTGGATTTGGAAGTTGAGCCATGGAGCCCCTCCGCCTGGACGCCTAACCTACTCTTTTGCATGTGGTTCGGTAAACCGGAGTACAGTCGATCGAAAGGATCTTATCTTGTTGCTGGCCTGTCTCTCTCCGAGAACCCTGTAAGATGGCTGGAAGTGACGGCTCGTGGAAATATTACCTCTGGATTCTGACAGCCATGTGCAGATACGCGTTACCCGCTGCCAAATCGCTGGAGTCTGTTGTGTGGAATTCACAAAATCCCAAGTAAGTGCACGAACGCGTGTTTAAAATCCATTAGAGAGAGTATGGAGTGTATCAAACAGTCTCAGATAGGTGATATAAATTACCAGTTCGACTTGTATCGATCAAAAAGAAAAAAAAATAGACGTACAGTTTGAGAAATCCGATCTGAAAAGCTCCGTTACTCTTGTCACGGCTCGCTCTCCGGCATGATGACATGAAGCTCGCGTTGAGCTCGAGCCTGAAGTGACCGTGCAGGCGCGCGCTCTCTCTCGGGATATAACACACATCTGCCATACTCCACCGCCGCATCTCATCAACTCTCAAAATCCCTTGTTGAGCGGGGAATCGACAACAATTTCATGCTAGTACAACTTCTACAAATATCATAGTTTAAAAATCTCGTGGCTTTCCTGACTACGAATTCGGATAGACAAATGTAACGTTAATGTGTGGCCTTGACGCGGGCCTTATTTATCCATTCAATACTTTAAAAAAGAAGGTAAAGAAATGGATCAGCTACTGTTCTCTGTTGTTTTTAGCACCAAACTCTCTCTCTCTCTATCGGCGTGTCCAGCTTTTCTTCTTTTCCCAGGAGAGGAGCTGACTCCCCGCCACCGGCCTGCCCAAATCACGGCGGCCTGGTGGCTCTGTGCGCCTGTCATATTGATCAAATCAGAGTTGTGTCGAGAGAGTTAATAGGTTTTTAAGCAGGGGTTTCCTAGACGCTCATAAAATCTCTCTGATTGTTGCTCATAAAACGTTCTAGGGAGCGTCCAACATGTTTTACTTAACCTGAATAATGTCTCGAGACGCCACTGAGGCTTGACTCGACAGAATAATAAAGCTTGTCGTTTGAGTTTTGCATTTGCAAAACAAGCTCTGTAGTTAAAAAAATCTATATCGTAACTAAAATGTATTTTGACTTGTTAGTTGACCAACCTGATGGTTTGTCTTTGTTTTGCGCCTTTGTGTTCAGTGTGAAATACCGGTTGTTTCTCAGAAGCCTAATGGGCTGCCTACCCTGCCAGCAGTTTTTGGGCATCTAGACAGCAGTTTGTGCACCATAGGCTCGTACTGGTAGGCAGCTCAGAAGAGTTTGAGACACAGCCGCTGAGTTATGAGCGTAAACAGGGGGGACAGGAATAGTGCACATGTGTTTTTCATCTCGAGGGGAATATTTTAATTAAGGAGTCTCTCGGTTGGCCTTGTAAAAGATGAGCAAAACACTTTAGCATGTTGAGAACCCGAGGGTCGACGCGAAAACATAAATCGTGCTTTTAAAACTAAAACCGCACCTTAAATTACGAATGAACATAAATTTGTTATTTTCATTTTTTTTCATTTTTACTGTTCTCATGCGAAATCTGAGTAAGGATATAGGGGGAAACTGAAGTTAACTGCTTAGAAATTGGCAACACTTTATAAAACTTTAAATTCATATAGTTAAACATTACTGTATTATATAATGCGTAACATAACTTCAGTTAATTTTACACCCCAACAGTTAGAAATGTTATGCACCATTTATGAACCTGCTATATCTGTTAAGCACTGCATAAAGTTTTAAATGACTTTTTAAGTTCTTAAAGTTTGACTACATTTAATACAGTTCCTTAATTCAGTTTCAGGCATTATATATATATATAATATTAATTATTTATAACTATAATTAAAAAATGTATATGTTGAAAAATAAAAATTTTGCTATGCAAAAGCAATTGTGCCCTCAAGAGTCTGATTATAAAAAATTAATGTTGAGTTCTTTAGTTTTTCTTTTTACTTAAATTTTTACAAATTTACATAGGAGCTGAACCCATTACAGAGATAAAAAAAAAAAAAAATCAGCAACATTTTAGCTTTTCTTCCTGCGAGAAAAAATGTCAGATCTATTGCTGGAGCCTCTCTGTGTTACTCGTTGAAGCAGCTTTGAGCTCCACGGCACAGCAGATGCTCAAACTGGCCTGGTCTGTTTTATCACAGTTGCTGCATGTTGTTTTAAGTACTTAATGTTTATTTACTTACAGAATGTGTGTATGTGTGTGTATGCACCTGTGCATGAGCATGTGTGTGTTGTTAATTACAAGTTCAGAGGCCCAAAAGTACGTTGAGAGGAATCGACTTTGAAAGAGTAATAAAAAGAATATCAGATCCGTTGGTTAGTGACTGTTTTACGAGAGACATGTCTGCATATCTCAATCCCACATCTCATTAAAGTACAGAACAATAACTCAATACACAGAATGAATTGGTCGTTGAACGCAAAGATTATCCTTAGCACTCTCATAAAGACATATGGGCCTCAGGCAAACACACTCTCTGCACTCTATCTCGGCAGCGGACATATGGGAGCGTCCACCACCACTAAGTCCAAGTCACCCTTTAAACCTCTTACCACCAGACTCTCAGCAGTAAGGCCATCACACACACACACACACACACACACACACACACACACACACACACACACACACACACACACACACACACACGGCTCTCTTACCCATAATAATGTGCCATTTGTGTTTTAGGTCAACCTTCTCTCAGACTGAATGCGAAATATAATTGAAGGACTGTAAAATTGGAAAAACTCTGGCTGCGTTCTCCACCCCTCAGCACTCTGATATTTATATCAGCAAAACGCAAAGTTTACTGAATGCTGAAGCTACCGCTGCGTTTTCTCTGGAAGAAACATTTGGTGGAACAAGAGCTTCACTGATTTATTCTGTTGACACAATTATGTAAATTTAATTACTTCTAGACACAACTACACATACGCGCTCACGCACAGACTTACCGCTGGTTTCAGATGTATAATTCTGTTCCTATCTGCATGGTTCACAGCTATAATTTGGACTGAGAAAAATGTAAAAGCGACACCCCTCCCCTCCCTTTCCTCTGCCTTGAGGGAAGAAAAGAGAAGTGGATTCTGCTGGGAATAGAGAGAGAGCGACAGACAGAGAGAATAAAGTAGCTAATCATTGGGACAATTATCACATTGAGTCAGAGATTTCAGGTTATATCTTATTCCCTTAATGTTTCACACACTATACACCCAATCAAACACACATAAACAACAAAATGAGGACTCACTTTACTTCCCAGTTACATCATCAAGTTCTTCTAGTTACAAATTAATATAATTTTATGACATTCAAGTTCTTGGCAGCCACTTGCTTATCAGGAAAACACTAGCTGTTTAGAAACAAATTTCTGATGAACGACTGCAAATTAACTTCATTTCTTTTGGAGTTTGGATTTTTTAAGAACAAAGTAAGAGGGAATCCATGATATATGTATGAATGTGCCTGTGTGTTTTGGCCATATTCCAGTGCTAAGGGAGGAGATGAGGAGCTAATTGGAAATCTGTCTCTCATTAGCTCAAAAATGCTACTGAAGTACTTTACTTATGTGTGTGTGAGTGTGTATTCAAGCGTACAAGTTCGCTCATTTACCCAACACTCTGTGGTGCACAATTAGTCTTAATCAGCAACTTCTATGTGCACATATAACCGTCTAAAGCAGCAGTAATACATCCTGTTAAGCTCATGAACACTCTTTAAAAATGTTTAAAAAAAAATTGTGACTTTCTTTTTCAAAACAATGTTGTTCTGGACACCATTGACTTAAATTGTATGGACAAAAACGGTTAAAACATTATTAAAAATAATATGTTCTACAGACATAGATAAGTCAAGTGTTAATAAATTATGAAACTATTTTCTAGCAGTTGGTCTTGGATTTTCAAGAAATAATTACGGAATAAAACAGAATGACCTAGAAAATATGTGATCGAGGCCGGACTCTAACCTACATCCCTGTGAGCAATTCCAACCTGTTGCGAACACACGCGCTGACTGCTTCGCCACGTTTCAAATCTAGATATTTCTGAAAGCAATTTTTTTTTTAGTCTAAAGAATCTGATTATTATGACATGAAAAGACATAAATGACCTTTGACCTGCTCAGGGATCATGTTGGTCTCAACTGCGATCAAAGTAATGGATTTGTGTGTGACTGTTTGGGATCATTTAGGACATGTTTGGGCATATATTCAGTCATCCACAGCAGTGATAATTATTCTCAGAGTCGTGTTACTTTCAATCATCTGTCCGTGTGCATTTACGAGTGTGTACCCGTCAATGTGTGCGTGTGTTTGTGTATGCATGAGTTAGTGTGTGTGTATGTCATGATCAGTGGTGTTATAATAGGAGTTGACAGTGAGGAGATTAACTCTGTCAGAGTTTCAATATGTTGAACAGCAAGAGAGGACTCACGCAGACTCACACACACACACACACTTCCCTCTGTCTCAGCCGGCATTTCCACAACAGACCTGTTCCTCTCTGAAGTGTGTGTGAAGTGGCTTTTGTTCCAACGTTGATAGCATTTCACGGTATTGTGGATGTTTGTCAGTGTATGTGTGTGTGAGCGTTAATGTCATATCCCGAGAGTCTAACAATGTGACGGCTATAACGCATGTAAGTTTTAACGGGGATTCAGTTTGCAACTTAAAACCGTATTTCTGTAGTCGTTATATAACAGAGCGAGAGGGGTTGGCGTGAAACCTAATTTTTATTGTACATCCATATGTGTGTGCGCATGGGGAGGGCTTCATTAACAACAGTGCTTAAGTAACAAACGCACATTGTCTGTCCCTGACCAAGCATGACCGCTGGGCTCTCACAGCCTCCTCAAACGGCTCTCACACGCACAGACGCGCTCCGAACCCAGCGCCCGTGTTGTTTTAAGGACTGTAATGTTTGTAGTTGTAGGGTCTGTTGCAGCACACGACATAAGAGGAGCAGTGGCAGCTGCTGGGGGGTTGGTTTACTTAGTTATACTTTGGGGACAAAATTGTCCCCAGAAGTTAGCTAAATTTGACAAAACCTCCCTTTGGGGAGGTCCAGGACATCCTCAGAGGTCAAAAGCATTCATAAATAAACCAAAAGTAAATTAAGTGGGGTTTTTTTTAACTGTAAAAAGGCTAAAAGGTTTCTAATAGGGTTTGGGTTATGGTTAGTCTGTTGTAATTATAATTAGCTTTATTTATAAACATTAGAAGTCTGTGCCGAATGTACTTGTTTAGATAGCTAGGAAGATGTGCAAGCAGACTAGCTTTTTTGGGGATGTCAGTGATGTCTGCTAATTTTTTAAAGAGATAGATCACCCCAATTTTTTTTTTAAATGTGTCATCATTTACTCACCCTCACGTCGTTCTAAAACTATGGCTTTATTTCTTCTGTGGAACATAAAAGATATTTTGAGAAATGTCTTCTTTGTTTTGGTTTTTATCGTTACAAAGCCATCAACCAAATGGTAAGCAAATGACAGTAATGTAAATCTAAATTTAAGTAAATTACAATTTTACATTTTTGGTGAACTGTCCCTTTAAGGTGGTTTCCGTGGTTCATGAACATGTTAATCAGTGTCTTGATGCATATCGGAATTTCATAGTTATAACATCTGATAATGTCGCTGCCATATCATTGTACCACCATGTTTCTTTTTTTGTAAACAGACAAAACTTTTTGTAAACAGACAAAACTTTTTGTAAACAGTCCCACTATACTTCCTGCTTTGTCCTGTCTTTTATCCTGAACCACCAAAATGACACTATTGTGTATTTCAACTTGTTTTTAGAAGATTTCATTACCCAAGGCCTTAACTTCTAGGGTTACAATGAGAATTCAGACCTTCATGTCCTTCCAAACTCGTAAGATTTCAAGTCTTCTGTGGCACGCAAAAAGTTTTTTCCTTTTTTTTTATCCCAGAAGGACCAAACTGCAATGAAAGTAGACACACTGATTTTTACTGTCAGGCTCCAGAAATGGCAAAAGTACAATAAAAGTAGAATAAAGTAGTCCTTTTTACTCTTGTGCTGTATCACAAGTCTTCTGAAGCAATGTGATCGCTTTGTGTGAGAAACAGACTGAAATTTAAGTCGACATTCCCTAAAAAAAATCCTCCCCTCCTCCTAAGCACACAGATATCTTTTACACATTTAAACATTCAAAATTCCCTGCCTCAAGACACACCAAGTTTGAATGATTCTTTATGAAAGAGATCTGAGAGCCAATCATTTGTCTTTGTTGCTGACACAAAGCTGTCGCGTGGAATATACTGCGAGTCAAATGCACTTTATGGTGATTTGTCATTTTTGGATTAAACGATCGTAGCTAATTTTTTTGTTTTAATTCAATTTTATGTTGTAGATAAACCCAGCTCTATGTTTTACCTAAAGTTTGATTTGACTCTCACCTCCAAACTGCCATGAGAACGTGACAAGAGTCCATTTAGACTGCTGGATAAATGTCACTACAGTGCTGTGGTTTGGTTTGGGGTGGGTGCTTGAATATATCATTACAGTTGGGCCGGATTTCTGTCCTTGTAGTGAACCGTTTCCTTTCTTCTTCATCTGATTAGGGCTGCAAAAGGGCTGAAAATTTCCTGTAAATATCCAGAAAGTTTCCAAAAATTCCAGAAAGTTTCTGGAAACTTTGCAACCCTAAATCTGATCACCCATTATGCCTAGACTCACAAACGTTGAACAAACGCGAGACGTTAAACACCAGTTTCGTTGTCATTCTTTTTAAAGAGGGATTCAACCATCTCATGAAAGATCTGACCATAATGTGTCTTTCCTTTACAACACACTCAGGCTTCCTTTTGTACACCAGCTGCAACCTTTCCTGCAAAGTTACTCTGGATATTCGGATAGCCTGTCGCACACACAACAAGCACAAGGGTGTGAGGTGGAAAACGATTAGCGTTCTGTAAGGAGAGGTTTGCGATCTGTTTGTTCCTTCAGTTCCCTGTGTGCACGTTCACACTCTCATGTTTGTTCTCTCTTTTGACTATGTGAGACGGTACACGCTGGTGGATTATGGGTATATATCTACCCTTAGCACATTTATACTCGCACTGTAAACAAAGAGCGGCGTTGCAAGGAACTCCAAAACTGCTTAAATTCTGTTACGTATATATACACACAAACACACACACAAACATACTCTAACACACACACACACACACACAGCGGGCCATCAGTCACACCCTTTTAGAGTTCAAAGCTCCTCCATCCTTTTTATCCACTTTCCAGTCGACAGCTCAGACCATCACACTCACTAAACCCATCATTCCTTGCCGGCGTGTGTGCGTGTGTGTCCGGAGAAATGGTCACGCTTTCAGTCAGCTAAAT